>JARDYH010000004.1:65252500-66502500 GCA_029215795.1 Anniella stebbinsi | reverse complement strand
AGGATGCCCGCCTCCCCCACCAGGCAGCCGGCACGGAGCTCAACAAGGGGCTGGCTCCTGCACGAACTCACGCAGGGTGCCCAGTCAGCTACCCAAACGGAAAGGGAAGCGCACCAGAAGGGCAGTACGGCAAAGGGGGGGAGGGAGAGATGGAATAACCAAAAACCCCAGGCACCCTGGAGCAAGAGGCAGCCCCCCCCACACCAACTGGGAGAACCGCACTCCACCCGAAGCAGACCCCCACCGCACCGCCACCTCCACCCTCACTTCACCCAGAAGGACGAGGGCAGGGGAAGTGGCGACCAGAGAGCCCCCCTCATCCGCCCAACACGGCCGGACAGCGAGCCTTTGCCGGGCCCCAAGAACCCCTTTGGGGAGCGTCGCGCCCGTGCGGAGGCGTCCCGGGTGTGTGAATGCATCAGTGCCTGGATCTGGCTGCGCTACCCCCACCCCCTGTGAGCGTCGGCTGTGGAGTTCCATCTGTGGACTGGCATCTCACCCTGGCATGCCACCCCTCTCCACCACATCCCCTTGGCACGTTCCGTGCTTGGCTCCCTGGGGGTGTGGCCTTGGCCGTCCCCTCTTCACCGCTGTGCCTTCCAGCCGCTTCCTCCCTTCCCGGGGGCGACTGTCTTTTCTGTAGGTTTTGCCCTGGCATAGTGGTGCCCATGTGCCTTATTGCCCATGTCTGAGCTCCCTGCTGAATAAAGTTTTCTACGCCACCCCACTCTTGCCTTCTTTCCTGTGTGTGCGAAAGATGCTCTAGGAGGGAGGGGGGTTGGGGGCTGGGGCATGGGTGCCAACGTTGGAATTGCAGTGCTGGGCATGGGGTGCGAATGTTGTATTGGTGCTGCCGTTCCTCCTAGCAGCCTCTTTGCCCGAGGCTGCTGAGTTCCGCCCACTGACTGAGGCAGCCAATGGGGTTTGGGAGGCATGTCCTGCATCGGCTACAATGGCAGCGCCCATGGTTTTCGGCCGCAGTGTGTGCTGGGATACCTGCTGGAGGACTGACGGAGTTCGGTAAGCGGGGAAAATGGTGGCCGGGCTGTCAGTCAGAACCGAGTACGTTATTAACCACCAGGGTGGTTAAAAATTCTTTGCAGCGCCTGCTGCAGCGTGTCGTCCGAATTGAGCCCACCTTTTTAACACACCGTCAGTGGGTTAATTCCCCTCAGTTGCTTAACGTGTTGTCCGAATTGAGCCAGTATCTCATTTATGCTACTCTCTCAATTAAGTTAGGAACTAGGATATGTATTAAAATATTTTGTTTGATATCAATATTATAGTTCATTAAAGAGAATATTAACATTTTCTATGGAATTAATTCGACATAGATAATAATGCTGTTGATCTATAATAATTATGCCAAATATTGCTAATTTACATAATTTTTGTCAACATTTGGCATTTTGTTCAGGCAGAGAATTTGTTGGGGTTGTAGGGTTAACACCCATCAAACAATTTGGAATAATTAGTATAGAGAGGTAAAGAGACAGTAACTGGGGGCCATGAAGAAGAACTGGCATTTCTGTTGAGTGAAACCACTACTCCCTATCTGTGGTGTTGAACTTATGTATCACCTTGAAACCTGGTCATGGGATTCTTATTCTTGGTAGTATGAAATCTCAGCTATTAGATTAAAAGAACACCCAGTACTGATTACACTTCTCTTGAACTCATGTGTTTTGAAGCATTCCTAAGAAATTACGGTGCAGTTGACATGTTAGCTTAATTTAGGCACCATACATGCACTTTATGTAGCTACCTGTTCTGAGAGCTGAAACCCCTGTCCCCCTTTCAGATGATGTGTGTTGACTTTTTGTTCCAGCAGTGTTCCACTTTTTCTTGCGCACCCATAGAAGAGAAAATCAGTGCTGCTACCACCACATCCCAGGCTCAGCTGGTTTTTCCTGCAGTTAGGAGAGGAAAACGAGTAGGATAAAGCAACCAAGTCAGAGAGAAAAATAAAAAAAACGCTAATTGCACCTACACTGTTTCTTGGGCAGCTGAAGTAAAAAAAAAGTGATGCTGGGAAAATAAGTGGGCTCTTTCCTTGCAATGGTTGTAGAACAAGGAGTGGGCTGGAAGGAAGCCATACTATGAAGTCATCATTTCAAGCTAATTGGCATTGCTGACTCCTATCTAAAATAAGTCATGTCTGATGAGGTGCACTAGTAATGAGGGTGAGCCCTTCTATGTAATGGTATCAATTTCCAAATCTTATGCAAGAGATCATAATAAATCAAAAGACTATCCTATTACACACACACACACACACACGCAGTATTTGCTCTTCATGATATTGCCAGTGATACAAAAGTCTGGCATCATACAATGTGACCAATGCTCATATAATTCATGCACCAGTACCTACTCTGCATTTCTTGGTCACACTTGACTTCTGGTGCAATACCTTTTATTGTGACAGGATAACATATGTGAAAGCAGGGTCCCAGCAGGCCTAATGATTGACTGTCTCCCTTTACCGCATCGCATAGCTACCTGGAAGCCAGGCCGCCTGAATAGAAGTTGAGAATATGAAGAACACTGTTGGATCAGTGTGAATGTAGTCCATCAGATTCCTTTGGGAAGCCCACAAAAAGGAAATGGCAATAACCCTTTTCAACTTCTGTTCCCCAGTGACTGGTATGCAGAACTATGCTGCTTCTGAACCTAGAGGCAGCACACAGACATCATGATTAGGCATTGAAAGCCTTGTCCTGTAGTTGATGGCCATCACTACAACTTGTGGTAGCAAACTCTAAAATTTCCCTCTGTTTATTCTGAATTTCCCACCATTCAGCTTCACTGGATGACCCTGGATTCTAGAATTATGAGAAAAGAAGAAAAATCTCAGCCTATCTACGTTTTCCACTCCATACATAATTTTATACACCATATCATTGTCCCCACCCCATTTTCTGCATCTTCATCAGCACTACAATATCCTTTTTGAGGTGTAATGGCCAGAACTGTACACAGTATTCCAAGTCTGATTGTATTTCTTTCTGAATTATGCCTAACATGGAATTTGCCTTTTTCACAGCAGCTGCACACTGGGCAGATGTTGTCATTGAGCTCTCCACTGCAACTCCAAGATCTCTTTTCTGATCAGTCACCACCAGCTCAGACCCCAATGGCATGTATGTAAAGTTAGGATTTTATGTCTCAATGTGCTTATACTGAACCACATTTACAATTTTAATGACCATTTCCCCAATTTGCAGAGAGATATTTTGAACTCTTTGCTGTCCCTTTCTGTTTTAATCACCCTGCAACATTCGGGTCATTAGCAAACTTAGCCATGTAAACTGCTCACTCTGACTGATGTACAGCTGGGCCCAATAGAGATCTTTGGGGGGACCACAATGTTCACATCCCTTCATGATGAGAACTGTCCCTTTGTTTCTACTTTCTGTTCCAAACCAGACACTCCCCAACTCCTGTCAACTTTACTTCAGGAATTTACTTAAAAGCTACTCTGCTACCTTTTTGATGTAATACTCTAGTTCAACTGAAACCAGTCCTTTTTGTACAAGCCTATCTTATGCAAAACATTCTCCGGTCTAACTTTAAACTTCTCCCTACGCTACTGTCTCATTCATGCATCAAGAGCCCTTAGCTTCACCTAACTAGCCAATCCTGCGTATAGAAAAGGAAGCATTTAAAGGAAAGGTATCTTGGAGGTTCTGGCTTTCAAACCCCTACCTAGCAACCTAAATTTGGCTTCCAGGATTACAAGATTACATTTTCTCATATCATTGGTGCTGATGTGCATCATGAAAGTTGACTCGTGCCAAGCGCTATCTAGATGACAGATGACATCTGCAGCTTTCACACCAAGCAGGTAAGTCACATGCAGTCTACATGCTGTCACAAACCCTGCTATGTGGCTTTAATGATAAAATTTCCCATTACCAAGAATCCCCCATCCTCCAGAGGCATATCCTTGGTGCAAGAGGATAACTGTTTCTTCTCAAGGAATGGGCCCCACCTCAGCCAGATACCTAGACTAAATCCAAGTTTGGAAAATGAGTTTAAAAACCTAGTATATTATTCTACATTGACAAAGGCCACAGTGCAGACCCAGTAGAAAAATTTACTTATGAACAAAATGTAGGCTTAGCTTTTTGTTCAAACTCAATGTATTTTCAGTTTTTAGGCTAAGCACAGCCCATAAGTTAATGCTTTGGTGTACTTGTAAATTCAGTTTAAGAATTCTGCTTTTAGTTCAGTTTAAAAGCAGTATGTAATTCTAGAAGAGGGCACTCTGACCAGGTTCGCACAATCACAGAGGGAAAAATAAATTGCCACGGCTTATTTCCCTCACCATATGTACCAGTCACATGCTGGGGTGATCTGCATAATTACCTGCACCAGCGCAGCTTGCTATCTCATGCGACTCTGGTGAGGATAGCTTGTTACCATGGTTAACAAGCCACCCAAAATACATGGGCTGTTTTAGGGTTCTGGGGTGGCTTGTTAACCACGGCAACAAGCCACTCTCATTAGTTCCCATTCATTGTCCAGAGCTCTGATAAAAAGATCCCCACTCCCAGGCTCACTGGAGTCAGGTTCATCCCAGTAGTTGAGCCTACACTCTTATTTTTCACAACCAGAGTTCCAGCAACCAAGTTACGGAGAATAACCCAGGAACAGGCCAGGCCGTAATTTGGTTATATTGTAATTTGGAAACAAAGCAGAAGCAGTGAGCGATCAGGACGTAGTGTGCTTACTTGGTCTTGTGTGGCCCCAACAACCCATGGGTTGTCATTATGTCTGAACTGGACCATTACCTTGATGCTTTATCACCTGGGCAGAGCCACTTTGTCAGGTGTCTTCGCTCACACTCACAGAGCTAAAAGGACAACTACTCTTACCTCCTAGAGCTGTTTGACCTCTTTTGCCAGATTTCACCCCACAACACCCCAAATAGGCAGTAGCCTTACCATATGCCCTGCCTTACAGATGGTCATTTCATTCATGTTAAATTAATAACTTCAAACCAAGCTGAAAACAAGCTGTTGATAAAATTATCTTTGTTGTCTCAAATGCAAAGTGTCACAGTTCTGATTCTTGCAAATTTTGCAAATCAAGTAATTAATTAAGGAACAACCACAATTTTCTTCCTGCATTTCTTTGTTTAAACAATAGATATAAGGCGTTCTGTGAACAAGGTCACAGATATTTGCCTCTCCTCTTTGCATGAATTACACAATATTTATTATGCATTTTATTTATTCATTCATTCACCACCTTTTAACAAAAGTTGCCAAAGCAGTTTCTATTACGGCAAGTCACCTGTAAAATTTAGTTCGGTGTGCTCTTTTGATGTTAATATAAATTAATAATGGTGAGTAACTCTGCAAGTGGTCTCCTTGCTGAAACTGGATTATTATATGCACCATTTTGAAAGAAAGCTTCATAACTAAAAGCATCTGAATGGAGAGATCAGTTTTCATATCAAAGGAACTCAGAGAAATTCCACAGCCTGTTATCTTTTATTGTGCTTTAAATTATACACTGCATCTTGATTAGGGAGAAGATGATGGATAAGTCTTCAAACGTCTTGATTAGTCTCACGTTAAATATATATTTGAAAGTGTTTATATTCAAAAATAGCTCAAATGAATACACATAAATTTAGCCTAATATATTTGTCCTGAACTATTCCAAGGTTAAATTACTGCAGACAAACAGACATTTTGAAAACAAAACTCAAGACTCCTACTATCAAAAACTAAGGCTCAGGCTTAACTCTCACTGAGATGGCAAGCCTGCACCATTTTATAATTCTCACATGATTGAATGTGCCTCCATACAAATAATTTCCTCCACACAGTTATCAGGGATAAGCATTTGAGTGTAGTTCTATCATGTTAGTTTTCTAAGTATGAACCTGTCTGTACCCTGAGATCTGCTTTGGAGGCCCTGCTCTGTGTTGCAGTTAGTGCTACAGCAGGGGGACATGAGAGATGGATCCTCTTTTGTCATGGTGCCCAGGGTGATTGGTTAGGCTGCCTCTCTTCCCATGTTTAGCTCAGAACTGAAAACCTGCCTGTTTGTTCAAGATGTTTGGTTCTTAATGGGAGTTACTGCTTGTGCTTTTTAATATGGCTTATTCTGATGCTGTTTCTGAGGGGTTTTAACTGGCTCACTCTGAAGCTGTTATTAATTGTATGAAGTGAGGGGATAGCTTGTTGTTTTTCATTTCATTTATTGCATTTCTATACCACCAAACAGCCAAAGCTGTCATTATTGGCCACTTTGAATGTACTTGTGTAGAAAAACGGGACAGAAAATTGATGGATAATACGTGAAGGAGCAGTTGTTTATGTGAGCCCACCTGCATTATAAAGTGATATGACTAACTAGACTTAGTTTTACCCGCAGTAAGAAATGGACATCAGTTTTAGATAAGGAGCTACGTAAGGTGAAAATTGACAGAAATGTAAGCCTACCACTGGCCCTTTAAAAAGAAAATTAAAGCACCATATTGTTCCAGCCTCTAGATTAACACATTTCTCTTTAGTTGTCTGCAAATCAAACTATAATCTGAACTAATTAAACGTTCTAAATCTAGTGCTAAGTTCAAGAGGAGAATTTTCAGCACATAATTCTCATTAACCTGTCCCTAATACCTGCGATCAACTTTTCACAGCGTAGAATCAATCCTGTGCAGCTCAAGAAACCCTTTGCAGTTATTTATGACACTGCACCTTGGTCTTAAGCAGAGAGTCATTTCCTAATTGCTGAAAATTAGCTATGTCTTGCTTCTTGGTCACAAATATTCTCATAACTTGTGGGTTATGCATTACATCATTACCCATTTTCAGAGCAGACATTTAATTGGAGTTTCTGACAATCCATCTCCAGCTGTGCTCTCAAACCCTAATGATTTATGTCTTCTGATGAAATATATGTAATGACTTCTATGTGCCCTGTGAAAACATTAGCATTAAACTCTGTGGCTGCAGCTATTTGAATGGGCTTTTATCCTTTGCCAGTAACTACTCTAGATGCAGACTGATTGAAAGATGGGCTATATTTTTGCAGTTACTATACTGTTTTACCACACAGAAGATACAGCAGTTGAAAAGTTATATCCCAGAATGCACACATCAGCATATGCATCAGAAACAATCCAAACACACATGCATCATTACAAGTTAGCACCAGGGCAAGTTCAAATCGCTTTCCTAGCACACCAGAATACCATACCAATTTAAAGCCTGGCCTTGCTCAAAAATTATTTTATTTTATTTGTAATCTGCTTTTCTACCCCAAAATGGCACTCATTTATTTATTAATAAGCTTTCAAAATGATACTGCTGAACTGAAAAGTCTCCAAAGCTGAACACGTAAAACTACTGTACACTAACAAATATTTATTTAGTTTAATTTGGTTTAACCATATCACCTAATGTGTGGTTTTATAAAAGAAGTAATTACTGTTCTTGTTCAAATAATTCTACAAGATGTTTCTTTCTATTTTTAAAAAAGAAAATTATTTCAACCAAGGTCATTTCAAAGCCTGACAATGCAACAAGTTGTTGCTGGAGAAGATGTCAGACTGACATTTTACTTCAATGAGATAGCAAGAGAAGATTTTGCTAAGCTTTAGTGCTTGTTTTAATTAAAGATAATGATTCTCCCTTGTTTTCTTGCAGCCAACCTTAAACAGACTTCTGATCTAAGAATTTGGCATGCCAATATATGGGGTTTTAGATGAGTAATTATACTTTCCCTTTCATTGGAAATTCAATGAAAATTTATAATAACCCAGATATTTTGCTTCCTATAATATTGACTTATGGTTTCAGCTAAATAGAAACTACAATTTCACGGCATTTGTTGCTTCACCCAATTTGCTGTTATACACATTATTCTGAAAGTCTTACACTAACAGGAAGTAATTCAATATTTTCTACTTAGAATCCAGCTCCTAAAAGTCTAAGTGAAATCTAAGTAGAATTTATGGTGAAAAGCTTTTTACTGTTTAGAAGGCCTGAAGAATTCAAGAAGGTTCTTTTAAAGTAGAGGAAGACATCCAAATAGCATTTTTTTTCTTTCTTATGTAATTAATGCCAGTGATTTCTCTCTCTCTATAGGGTCTAGAGGTTTGAGCAGATTACAAAGCTGTTGTTTTTTAAAAAATCACAGAATGCTAAGATGACTACGTAACTGCTTTATGTCAAAGTTTCTACATAAAGATTTAATGTCTCTCCCCTCCCCATCCATTATTGTTTGTTTATCTTATGTACACTAGGATAAGAATGGGCCTGAAGAACTATATAAAAAGTCCCCCATAAATGCAAATCCAAACTATGAAAAATTGGGTAAACCAAGCACAAAATCACAAGCAATGAAAGTTAGTTCTAAAAGAATTTTAGACAATAACATAATATCTAAACAGAAGGGGAGTAGTCTGAGCAGTGGAATACAGACAAGAAGTCTGAATCAGCAAGGCGGTGGTGGCTAAAGTATTGTCCACACATGCATTTTTTGCAGCATACCCCCATAATCTTTTTCTCCTTGTATCTCAGATAAGGCATTACCTAAGGAAAAAATCCAGTTATCATAGAACGGAAAAGGTGATTAATTTTCCCTTTTCTCAGATTTCTCATAACTGTAGCTATCCTTTAGTCAGCTCTGGCAAAATCAAGAGTTCCCTGTGCCATCCTTGAAGACAAAGTTGCCTTCTACCAGCTTGGGTTGGTGGCCCAGCTACGTTCCTATCTGGATAGGGAGAACCTGGCTTCAGTGCCTATACTTTGGTAACCTCCAAGTTAGAGAACTGCAATGCACTCTATATGAGTTTGCCCTTGAAGGTGGTTCAGAAGCTGCAACTTCTACAAAATGCGGAAACCAGACTGATAACAGGGACAAGGAGTTCCAAACATATAACATCAATTCTGTCTTACTTGCACTGGATGCCTTTAAGTTTCTGAGCCAGATTCAAGGTGATGGTTTTGACCTATAAAGCCTTACACGGCTTGGGACTGCGGTACCTGATGGAGTGCCTCTCCCAGCATGAGCCTACCTGTACATTACACTCATCAGGGCCTTCTTGGTGGTGCCCCCCAATTATGGATGAACTCCCCAGCGAATCTCACCTGGAGCGAGCACTGTTATCTTTTCCGTGTCAGGTTAAGACTTTACTCCCAGAAATTTGGCAGCATATGATAGGTTTTTAATCAATTAATAGGATATTGTTTGGATATGTATTTCTGCTGTGTTTATATGTTTGTAGATAAACTGTTTTATATTATGCATAATACTGTATTTTCAAGTTGTTTAATATTTGTAAATGATTCAGAGAACTTTTGACTATTGGGTAGTATAGAAATATAATAAACAAAATGAAATAGCATGTTTGGGATTTCTTCTACTTAAGAGTCCTAGAGTTATCATTATTTGAGCATCCTTTATATCTGTCACTTACGATTTAACAGTGAAATGTTATTCAAATCATATTTAAGTCTGGCCACAAGCTGCAGTATGAGGAAAGTAAGAGGAAGTTGAAACAGAAGTCTACTCAAAAGTAGCAGGGTGAAGGATCCTAAAGTAAACACATTCCCATTTCCTCAAGGCTTAGGATCAAGTGGTCAAAACTGAAACCCCTATTTTAAAAATCCTGATCACCGTGACCTCAAACAATGAATTTACTACAGTTTCCCATTTTCCTCTAAGTTTAAGGGGGACAGCAATTAACTTAATATGCATACACTGATCATCCCAAGAAGTAGTCGCTGCACTGTACACATGCAAATGGTTGTGTCTTGTTTTTACTTATCCTCTCAATCTTTCCGCAAGTTTTAGGAATTGTTGTTCCAGATAAACAAGTGAGACTTAGATTGACAGCAGTGTTGAGGTGAAGCTAAAATGTGAAGCTCATCTGGTGTTGCTAAAACTTCAACACCAGGTAGGAGGACAAACTTTTGCTTACAAAGAGACCCCTAGCCAAAAATGGCTACTTACCATTAACAAAGATCAAATATAAACATGAACAAGGAACCAAACCCTGCGAGAAACCCTCTGTACATATGTATCTACTTAGGCAACATTATTATGCAACCTAACATAATAATTGATGCTCTCAAGTACTAGTTTTCATCCACTTCATCCAATACAAAGTATGCCATTATCTGTCAAGAATGTTCTTTTGCAGTTTATGAAGACCAGAGAGGTCAATATTTAACGTAAGAAAGAGACACAAATCAGACATTAAAAGTGTTGGTGTTTAATAACCGGAGTGGGGGTGGGGAGGTTGATTTTAACACTCAAGGACATAATATGGCCAGCATTAGTGCAACTATCTTTAACTATAGCACGGAGGTGTAGAATTCATTAGATATATCACATATATTTTAAAACAAAAGCTACAAATGTGATTTTTTTTTTCATTACTGAAGGCAAGCCGCCATTGTAGGGTTAACATTATCTTTTCAGGTACAAAGATTGAATTGGCATGAGGTGGTTGCACCCCTTATGCTTTGACAACTGTGGGTGTGACGGGCACCTAAATAGATCATTAATTCAGCAGGACTTTATATGTATCTGTCCTCTTACGACTATGAAAAATCACATCTATTTCAATGTGTTAGTCTAAAACTGGATCCAATCCCCAGTCAACACACTAACATGCATTCTCCAGAAAGCTGCTTGCATGAGTGAAAGGCATTTCACTTGCACAAGTGTGGGTTCTAATTTCCCCCAATATTCCCCTCACTACATCTAACGTGATGTAGGCTGCCAAAGAAAGGAGGAAATGGGAATATCCTGTTACATGAACAGAACAATGCTTATGGCTCTCTTGACCCCATCCATTATATACATGAACTCCTGTATAAACTTTCAGATCACTTTATGAATCTGACAAAGTGGGTTCTAGCCCAACCTCCCCAAACCTGGTGCCCTCCAATGTTTTGAACTTCAATTCCCATCAGCTAGTGGCCAGGAATGCTGGAAATTGTCATCCAAACATCTGGAGGGCACCAAATTGGGAAAGGCTACTCTAGCCTATACAACAGAGGTGGGAAACTGTGAGAGGTCTGGGAGGCCCGCCCCGTACCAGACATAATTTTTTAAAAAATGGTATCCTTAGTAGGTATAGAGCACCCAAAGGGTCAAAATTAGCTTGTTTTTAAGTTCAATTTGACCTTTTTGGGAGCCCCATACAGATGTCATTTCCCCCTCCCAATTTCAGAGGGTGGGGTCACAGCAGGGGATGTGTGCAGCCTATGGACTACATGTCACTCACTCCTGCTATACAAGCTCCTGCCATAACAAATGATTTTCCTATTTTTGTTACAAAATAATCCAGTAAAATAGTGAAAAATATATGCAAGCTTTAACATATTTGTGAAAAATATACATTTTAAGATAATGGACTATTGTAAGAAAAAACATACTAAAAGTTGCAATTACTATCTCAACGCAAAATCTTGACAAGCTAATTTACAAGACGGACATATAGAAGCAGAAATATTACAATGTTATTATTATAATAATAATAATAATAATAATTTATTTCTTACCCGCCTCTCCGTCTGGATCGAGGCGGGGAACAACAACATGATAAAATACATAAAACTGATTAAAACATAACACATATTATTAAAACTGCATAAAAAATCCTAAAACATCCTAAAAACACCCTTAAAACATTCTAAAATTCCACTGGATATGCCTGCCAGAAGAGAACCGTCTTTATAGCTTTCTTAAATTCTAAAAGACTGTTAAGTTGGCGAGTCTCCTCCGGCAGGTCATTCCACAGTCTGGGAGCGGCAGAAGAGAAGGTCCTCTGGGTAACGGTTGTCAGCCTAGTCTTGGCCGACTGCAGTAAGTTCTTCCCAGAGGACCTGAGCATGCGGGGCGGATTGTATGGGAGAAGGCGATCCCGCAGGTAACCTGGACCCAAACCATGTAGGGCTTTAAAGGTAATAACCATCACTTTATACTTCGCCTGGAAACTAATTGGCAGCCAGTGGAGCGATTTTAAAGCTGGCGTAATATGGTCACCCCTAGATGTACCGGTGACCAACCTGGCTGCCATATTTTGAACTGGTTGAAGTTTCCGGACTAGGCACAAAGGTAGCCCTATATACAGCGCATTGCAGAAGTCGAGCCTCGAAGTTACCAGCGCGTGCACTACCATCTTTAGGTCTTCCAACTCTAGGAAGGGGCGCAGCTGGCGTATCAGCCGAAGCTGATAGTAGGCACTCCTGGCCGTCGCATCTATCTGGGCTGTCATTTGGAGCGACGGATCCAGGAGCACCCCCAAGCTGCGAACACAGTCTTTCAGGGGGAGTGTAACCCCATCCAGAACCGGTTGACACACCTCCAAACCCAGGTTGCGGCCTTTGACAGCAAGCACCTCCGTCTTGTCTAGATTCAGCTTCAGTTTGTTTTTCCTCATCCAGCCCATTACCACCTCCAAGCATTAATTCAGAGAAGACACACTATCCTTAGCTGGCGCTGTTACCGAAGGCATAGAGAAATATATTTGG
Organism: Anniella stebbinsi; assembly: GCA_029215795.1. Taxonomy (NCBI): domain Eukaryota; kingdom Metazoa; phylum Chordata; class Lepidosauria; order Squamata; family Anniellidae; genus Anniella; species Anniella stebbinsi. The sequence goes on along the minus strand of JARDYH010000004.1, from coordinate 66,489,988 downwards.
GTGTCATCAGCATACTGATAGCACCCCGCCCCATGCCTCCGGATGATCTCTCCCAACGGTTTCATATAAATGTTAAACAGCATTGGGGAAAGGATGGCACCTTGCGGTATTATTGTTGCTTTTCAGCCATTTCCAATAATATGATGAAAAACCCCTTGTTTTGCATCAAGCAGGACATTGCAACTGTTTTCCATAAATAAGGTTAATCAAAACTAGATCAACAGACCAGAGAACAATCAGTTGTATTGACTATTGTGTCGTCCAAATGCTGCCATAGTCAACTCAGCGCTGATCCTAATCCACACCACAGTTGATTATTTATTACCATGTTGTGTGGGGAGTACCCCCTAGATGAACAACTGTAAAGTTGATTATTATCCCACCATTGACTATCGTGTTGTTCGAATTCAGCCTATGAGTGACTGTGAATCATCATCATCATCATCATCATCATCATCATCATCTTATATAAGCATGCAGTAGTGTGTATGGCTTATTACTAAAGATCCACCAGACCAATTTTGCTCACAGAAGTTTGAGCTCTATATGTGTGCAGAAAATTTTAGAATTTTGAAAAGTTTAAAGCTTGACATTTAATAGAAATTAATTTCCTCTGCGCCAGACAGGCAGTGCAGCCCCTCTGCCAGTGGGATGGCGAACAGCCTTGTTCAGCCAACCAGTGTGGCATGAAGGCAGACCCCAACCCAACCACCAGCAGGGAGGGGGAAAGCGATGGAAGCGGCCGATTGGGACACATGAGGGAGGAGGCGGGGCCGTGCCACATTCAAATTTTGGAGGGGGGTCCACTACGCATGAGCCACATTTACATTATTCATCAGTCCCTCTGTGGTGAAGGGATCGAATGAAAAGAAAAGGACTACTAGCTCTCATGGAAACATGGGCTTTACCCTAGTAACAACATCATCATCATCATCAACAACAACAACACTAATACAACCTACTTCACTCATCAATGCCTTCTAGCAATAAAATTCAAGTCAAACATATATTAGTAAACACTGCCTTTTTCCACCTTTGAATTATTCTTCCAATTCTTTTCCTAACATGCTTCCCAACTTTGAAGACTGGAAACAGTATCTTGGTCACTCCTGCCTGTCATACTGTACCAGAATGCTCTTTCAAACACAGATTGATTATGCTAACATCTTTAGCATTAACAAGAGACTATTGGAGTTCAAAGAAAAGCTACAGCTGGCAAAGGATCAGTGTGGTAAAGCTTAGCACAAAAACTCAAAGCCAGTGTGTGTGTTGTAAAATGTTCATGCTAATTGCAAGTTAATTTTTTATTTAAAAGACTACACGTAAATTCAGCTTTTTTGGTTCTCATTTGTAGTCAAAATAAACTAACATAGTATACAAAGTAGTAACATCAAATGGCACACACATTTGTATTGTCTCTAAAACACAAGTGCCATTTGTGAAAAGCATAAAGTAAACCCATAGATAGAAAACAGTAAATATAAAATGTGCATTTACACATAAATTCTTTATACAGGTGAGATAAGACCTTTATAGCCAAATTGGGGGTGTTTTAAAACACAAATTACTATATTTCATAGAAACTGCAGGAGGCTTTCTATTTCTTATAAATCCCTACAGTATCATCTTTATGAATACAAGCAAAACATGTACCTTCCCACCTATTTTATTTGCTCTAAATATTCTTTTTGGACACTTTCAAGACAAAATAAATGTTACAGCTAATATGCACTACAGAAAAGCAGGTCTTCCTTTATAACTAGTTACAATAACTTGTATTAACTCCGGAAATAAAATTAATAATGATTCCTGAAATTGATTTTGATCATTCAAAGCCATATACAAAAACATTGTTCTGTTACTTCAGAGATGATTCTTGAAAGGAACAGCGGAGGCTCCATAAATTATTAGGCCAAAGGGGAAGACCCATGACTTGTAAAGAGATAGTTTTCCTGTGAAGCATCTGTCAAAGCAGTGCAACTATTTCCCACGTTATGGCACATTGGGAAATTTCCAGGGAGCTTCTTTTTACATTCATGGCTCCATGATTTGAAGCAATGTTAATATAAATATAAGCAAACCACATATTGTATGTCTCTCACAACTATTCAGTAAGACCTTATTGCTTATTCTTCATACATATTTTAAGCATAGGTGTTTACTAGTGTGATATACAACAAAACTTTGCAGAATGGAGTGTTCCTATTCAGTGTCCTCCTCCAGGACATTCCATACTGCTTCTTTTTTTTTTGCATTGCACTACTTCGATGTTTCAGGGGAGGTTTAGAGCTTTTTTCATTGGCTATCTGTAACTGCTGGAGCACTGTGAGTAGCTTATAGAACACCATGGCTTATTGTGATGTGCGAACTCAGACATTCTGTAATGTTGGCATGAACCAATAAGAGCTATTTTAACTACCACAATGACCAAGATGGATGCACCATAAAGATGTCTAGGTAGTCACTTGGTGGGCATAGCTGGATGAGGTTCAGAGGTCCATGACTTAATATAAACTGGATTGCTGGATTTAGTTGGGTTATTCTATGCCAAACAGCTGTATTACTAGGATCTGGATATATGCTGGGGACAAAGAGGTAGTGTCATATACTGCCAACATTATTTTCTGACTAAATGGTCGAGGAGTTTTATATTCAGACAGTTAAGACGGAAATAACCCAACAGTTCCATTGGTGAGTTGGTAACTACCAGCTACCCCAACCAGTTCCCTCTTTTGCAACAGAATACCATATGGACTTTGGTTCCTTTTGAACAATTTAGATTATTTTACCACTGAGGTTTCAACTTATTTGTCAGACTGTACAAGCAAAAAAGAAATAGCCCTGTCAGTAATGATGCAATAAAGTTGACTGAAGCCTCTGTTGTTCTGCAGTGAAGAGGCGTTGCAAGAAAATGCTGAAAGTAGAGCATAAACTACCCAGCATAGCAAATCTGCATTACCTACCATTACAAGTCTCCCAGGGAAAGAGAATGCTGGGTCACAAAGTAAGTGACCTGAAAACTCAGTATTATGCAAAATACGAACTACATGAATTCGAAAGTCATCCAAATTATTTGAAGTTTCACACCACAATGACCTCACTGGGGTGAAACTACCTTGCTTGAATTATGCAGGCAGCTCAGAATATTGCAGTACATTTAAGATGCTTTACAATAAGAATTAGATGCTTTAATTTAACATATAACACAGGCTTGGGTCAAAAGTGATGCAGGCTTGGTTTGGTTAGAGCGAATGGGGTCAAAGACCAATACTACTGTGCTGAACATATCGAGAGACTTAAAGATGAGCAGAAATAAGTAATCAGGATAATAAAAAGCCTAAATTTTCAAACCCACTCCCACCCTGCTGAATGAAGAAAAACAATTGTTCTTTAATTCAGTAGGATGTTCTAGGGCACTATTGCAGCATGTCAAACCAAAAACTGTGCACATTTTTAACTCTTCAAAACACTTTAAAACACCTGTGCCTGACCTAACGTCAGGCTTGCACCAAAGGGCTATTTCCAAAAAAAAAAGTTAATGATTCACAGACCCAGCCTTCTCTTTCCCTGGCAGATATGCAACTCGAAGCTGACCCCAAAAGAAGCATCCTAACACAAGTGTGCAAACTCTATAGCTGTTTATAGCAGCAGTATTATGCATCTGACAGGTTTATTTGTGTAACAGTTTATATTTTCATTATGTTCTGTCATCTGTTACACAGAATTTGTATTTAAGAGGATCCTACTATAAGGTGTTCACTACAAATTCCAACTGGCTGAACTGCTGCCTGGAAAGGTTCAGAGTTACTCCTTCTACCTGCAGCAATGGGTAAAACATTAACTACTTTTTCAAACACAGACACACCACTAATACATTGTTATCATTAGTCTAGATTAAACTGAAAAGAGAGCAAAAAATTAGTTCAAAGCTGCTGCTTATTTTCTCTCTAAAATATAGTACTGGTTGAAGAGACAGTTTTACAAAAGATACTTTTTTAGCATTTCTGCTCACTTCATTAATATAACTGGGCAGACTATTTGAAAAGTATAAACAAGACTTTGCCTTGAAGACAGAGAGAGTCACAGCTCTCATAGCTCATTAGTAGAATATATGGTATGTAGGTATAAAAGTCAGTCTCTAAAAGGTTCTGTCTCTATCATCTCCTGTCAAAGAATCTTAAGTAATAGGACTAGGGAGGACCTTAGTCCAGGACCCTGAAAAACTGCTACCAGTCAGAGCAGGCAACTAGATGAACTACTGGTCTGATTCTGTAGGAGGAGCTTCATGCGTGTGCACATGGAACATATAATTTGAAGGGATGTACATTAGTGGTTTACATGCAAAAGTATGTAAACATAGTTTCAATACTTGGCATCTCCAGAGAGGTCTGGGAAATACATCTGTCTAAATCCCCAGAGAATTGCAATCAGTCAGTTTGGACAATACTGAGCTCAGTGGACCAATGGTCTGACTTGGTATAAAGCCTATGTTCCAAAGGGCAATGAAGAATATTCATTAGGGAAGGGCCATACCTAAGTGCTAGAGCTCATGCTTGCATGCAAAAGGTCCTGGGTTCAATCAATAACTTCTCCAGGTACAGCTGGGAAAGATCTCTGTCTAAAACCTTGGAGAGCCACTACCAATCAGTGTAGACATTCCTCTATTCCCTTTTCCAGAACCATTAATCCTCTGCAAATTTCACAGGAGCAGACAAAACCAAAGAATTTTCGGGTGAGGGGTGAGCTTACCTTTAAAGATGAGGTGGCAGAGGGTTTTCAACAATTATTTTTAACAAGATAAAAGCCCTGCTGCTGCTGCTGCTGCTGCTGCTGCTGCTGCTGCTGCTGCTGCTGCTGCTGCTGCTGCTGCTTGAAGCAGCAGCTTTGGCTGCCCTCTGCAACCCAGCAGTGTTCCATTTCAAATTGGAGCAGAATGCCCTTTTGGAACAATGCTACACCGTGATATAGTTGTAGTTTGGGGAGATGGTTGCTGCCACTGGCCAAAAGGTGACAATGGTATTCGGTAACAGTGTTATGGGCCAGTTTTCCAGCACTTTCTCTGATCAGCAAACAGCTTAAAGGAAGAACCAGCAGCTACAGACCAGCAATGTGAAAAGGAAACAGTAACCCAAGTGAGCATGATGTCTAGGCCAAAACTATTCAGTTGATTGTTGCAACAAGCAAAAAGTGAAGCAAGCAAGGGAAACCATAAGTATTTTGTGCGGCCAGAAAAGTTTATTTCATTTCATTTTATATCGCCCAATAGCCAAAGCTCCCTGCATGGTTCACAAAAAATTAAAACCATAAGGTACAGAATTAAATATAAAAATATGGAAGTTTAAAACCACAATATAAAAGTACAACCAGCATAAAACCAAGCAGAAATAAAGAGATTTAAAATACAGATTTAAAGCAGCAGAGATGCCAAAATGTCAAAATACTTGGAAAATAAAAAGGTCTTCACCTGATGCCGAAAGGAGTACAATATAGGTGCCAGAAAAGATGTGCATGTGCCCTTCATGAGATGAAATATCTGATGAAATACAAGGCTAGAGCTTGAAGCGAGTACAGTCACACAGTACTATGTCACCTATGTTTTCAGTTAATGAGAAATTCATACTTCAAAAGAGAGACATACACTTTTCTTCCCAGCCACTAACTACTATGGGACCTAACTCTAATTCCACAATGTAAACATCAAACATTTGAGAAAGATTAGAGTTCATTTTTGTTAATCCCATTCTGTGCTGCAACAATTTTTTAGCACACAGAGCCTCTGCACTACAAGGCAGACAAGAGATCTGCTCAGATCTTGAAAGAAATATGCCAAACATATTTCAACATGCAACATTCAGATAGATATTGGAATGTCAACCTACAAGTTGAAATATTTACCTTCATAATTTTATTATCTATACTCAATTTGTTGCCGACTCATAATATATGCTCAGTAATAGAATTATTATTATTATTATTATTATTATTATTATTATTATTTATAACCCGTCTCTCCCTCTGGATCGAGGTGGGGAACAACAACAAATATAAAACACAAAAATCACAAAATAGTTGAGATATTAAAAACAAATAAAAACCAATACATCATTAAAAACATCTTAAAATTCAGCTGGATAGGCCTGCCGGAATAGAGCAGTCTTCATGACTCTCTTAAATTTATGAAGACTGCTAATTTGTCTAATCTCCTCTGGCAGACCTTTCCACAGTCTGGGAGCGGTAGAAGAGAAGGTCCTCTGGGTAACATTAGTCAAGCAACAAGCTAGAATTAAGCAACAAGCTAGAATTACAGGTAAAATAGCTAAATGAGTCGTTTTTAGGACCAGAAACCTACAGTCATTCCTGAGCCAAGGATTCTGGAAAAGATGTCCAACCACGAAATAACACCTTGAAGTACCTGCCTATAGATCTCATATCTCTTGTACCGTTGCACATAATAACTTGATTATCCACAATGATCACAAAGTCTCTTTAGTTCATAGATACATAGGGTGGGGGTTCCTAGATGCAAATTTTGTTTAATTGGTTAGACAATGGTTAACAATGTAAAACCACTGTGAGAATGCTGTGTAAACATTTACAGTAAACCCAGACTGTGTCAAAGCTTCCTTTTTAAGTCCTCCACAGACATAATTACAAACTCCAAGGTGTGAAGGGATTACAAGGTAGAATGAAGCAAGCAGAAGAAATAAAGGGATTCAAGATTAAAATGAATAACTTTCCCTAACTAACCTGCAAATTAAAAGCTACCAAAGGAAATCTTGCCTTGAGATAAATTTCCAGATGTAGAGATGAAAAAACATAATTCACACAGCTAGTGTTAAACCAGATGAAGTGGATAATGGGAGATTTTTTTAAAAAATGAATCTTAGTCCAGTTCATCCCACCAGTTCAGGATAAATACAACGGTTTAAAGCATTATTTAAAGTGCACATTTTGCAGGTAAAAAAAAGAAGACAAAATGCTAACAGAGAAGGGCCAGACCTCCCATGGAGCAGGGTGAGGTGGCCACCTTAGGCGGTGAAATGCAAGGAATGGCAGATTGGGCCCACTGCTGCTCTCCTTGTTTGCCAGGGCTGGCACCAGGAGGACCTGCTGCTGCTGTGTGCTCCCTGCCATGCTTCCAACCACCCTTCCTACCCTGTTGCTTTGCTGCTGCTGCTGCCACTTCCTGCTTACAGATCCTCACAGAGCTGGCCAGTTTTTTTTAAAAGCCACATTAACCGCTGTTCTGGACAGCATAGCTCTTCAGAGCACTGCAAAAGGATGGGAAATGTGGCACCAAAGCAATGAGTGAGCTGGGCTGGGGCAGGGTGGGAGGGTGACAGACATGTTGAGCACACAGGCTGGAGTGGAGAGACAGATGAGGAAGTGGGGACACGGATGGGATGGGAGAGGGCAGAAACAGACAAGGCTGGCAGGAGACGACTGTAGCAGAGGGGGGAGATGGATGCAGCAGCAACGGTAGGCTCTCTGGCAGGGATGCTTATGTCAGTGCTGTAATGGAGATTCCTGGGATTTTAATGCTACTGATATTCACTGAAAGATCTGTTTCACCTGGTTATTTTAAGTTTATTTTCTCTCTGTGTGTGTGTCTCTCTCTGTCTCTCTCTCTGTCTGAATGCTGACCTTACCCCCACTATTTTTCATTCTCCAGACAGATTTCTTTGCACTCCATCCATTCCAACCTTTTATTTATTTGCTAATTACACTTTTAGACTGCCTAATTACCAGAGTTCTTTGGGCAGTGTACAAGTAAATTAAAAACATAAAATACAAAACAGTAAATAATTATACAAAACATAATAAAAACAGCATATAATAAAACTAAGTTCAAATCAGCAGGAAGAGGTAAAACAAGGCAGCACATAATACCAAAGTAAAACCAACAACAAAATAAAACAGTGTAAGGATCTAAAAGAACTGAACACCGTTCCTAAATGCCTGGGAGAATCAAAAGTAACTTCACCTAGTTCTGAAAAGACTATAATATAAGTGCCTGGCAAGCCTCCCAAGGAAAGGCATTCTACAGATGTGGCTCCACTGCTAAAAACTCCCTCTCTCTTGTAGCCATTCACCTTGCCTCGTTTGGTTGGGGTGCCTGGAGGAGGCCTAAGGTAATAGGATCCAGATAGGTAGCTATGGGACCAGCCATTCCATTAAGGCTAAAACCAGCACTTTGAATTGGGCCTAGAAATAGACTGGTAGTCATTACAGATGGCAAATTACTGGTATAATATGATTGTATTGGTCAGTACCAATTAATAGTCTAGCTGTCGTGTTTTGGACTAACGGAAGTTTCCAGACCATGTTGAAAGGCAGCCCCATTTATAATACATGACAAAAACCCAAATGGAAGATTACAAAGCACAACCATTGCAAATCTACTTCTGAACAGGTAAAGTAATAGTCAATCAGCCCCAGCTGACAATATGCACTCTGAGCCACTGAGGCCACTTGTGCCTTTAGTGACAATGACGGATCCAAGAAGTCCTCCAAATTATGCATCTGATTCCCCTGCCTCTTTCCAGACAATGTGCATTCAGCACAACCATATCAGTGAGGGTGATTATGAAAGAATGCCTGTATCACTACATCTCCGTTGCTCCTCCTCTCCCTAGGTCCAAAGGTCCATAGTGGTATTGGTGCCAGTTTTCCCAGCCTCTTTCTTACAGCTATTCAGCAATGCTGTATGGCTTGCATGAATCTGTGACTCCTCAATGTGTGACTGCTAAAAAAATTAAGTTTTCTGTGCTGCTGCTGAGCTGATCAAGTAGAGATGAAGCTGGCAGACAGAAACAGAATCAAAAGACAGCCAGTCCAGACCACATGGCCCCGACTAGTTGTGAGTGGTTCATCTGGTGGTCACCCTATTTTGGAGTGGATTGTATTCCTCCTATTTGTGGGGGGGGGGGACCAATCAGCCCACAGATCTGATCTACATACTTGCTAAAAATGTACTGGCTTAAATCCAGAGTTCCTATAAATTGAACATTGTTCATATGATATTCAGGCTGGGCAGGAGAAATTGATTTTCATCAATTTCCCTTCTCCATGCAGCCCCCTGAGAAGTTGTTCCAGAGCATTGGGGGGGGGGTTCCCTCTGAAACTATGTGGGAGGTGAGGGGGGCAGAGGGAAAGGAGAATTAGCAAAAAATTCCCCCCTTCCTCCAGTGGGAGCTTCAACTAGATCTCCATCTCTTTCATGAGCAGATGGGGTACTCTCGATCCAACCCACCATATTTTCTAAGCATTCCCTAGGTTTATACAGCTACCTTTAAAAAAAACTGGTAAGATTTTTAAAAAACAACAACAAAGTTGTTGCCTTGCATTTGTGTAGTTAAGGTAGTGATGCACCTCTCTTGAGTTAATTAATTAAAAGCCCTAACTGGATGTAAGAAAATATTAAGGCAATTTTCGGAAGGGAAGCGATATTGATCGTACTAGAAGAGCTGATTTACTTAGTAGTAAGTACCTTAACAGCTGGACAATTCAGATAGTTCCCATTGCGAATTTGCACATTTTTTTAAAAAAAAAGCTATTCTAAAATCTGACATAAACTATTCTGAAGCCTAAAAGAAACAACCTCAGCTACCTGGAATATTTTAAGGATTACTATTCACAACAGCACCAATATATGAGCCACAAATTCAATTATGCATACATTTCATACCTTGAGAAGTTAACCCCAGCAAAACACATCTTCCGTTCTAGGCCACTTTTATACAAGCGTAAGTTGCCAAATTATTTTCGACAGCAACTTTTTGTGCTTGCTCTTCTTTCAATGTTTCTCTTTTCAGAAGTTGCACAAATCGTTTACGTTTAAGATGTCTAAAAGACTAGTTGAGATTGGTTTATAAAAATGATATATTTTCATTATTCAAAAACGGTATTGGTGGCCACTGCATTTATATACTACATGGTGCATACTTATACCCACCTCTCTGCAGCAAATCTCTTCACAGCTCCTTTGCAAGCAGGAGTCGTAGGTCCTTTTCACATTGATCAGACCCATTCAGGTGGTGCCCTACAGAATACAAAAAGAAATAATCTCAATATACACTGAAAATTCTTCATAAACTATATACACTACCAGTCCACAGGAGATCATTAAGAATGTCAGCTACAGTTCCCTATGAACAATTAGAGCATGCTTGCCAAACAAATTCTAATCAGAATGTACTCTTTATGGCTAAAAGATCCCACAATCTTTCTCAGAAGCCTCCAGAATGTTAGGATTATAGGTGGAAAGAGAATCAGTGAAATTGGAAACTAGCCTAATTAATTTGGGCCAATGAGGCTCTCATCTGAGCAAGCACTGCTGGAAATGAAAGCAGTTTTGTGGCAATGAATTTGGTCTACAGATTTGCCTAACACATTGAACTATTTAGGTGCTATAATAGCTTCAACCTTCCCTGGCTTGCAAGGCTTAAAACTTTGCTGCGACCTGAATGTGTAGCACTTCACTCATCATCCTTTCCTGAAATACTGATTGGGAACTTAGCATTTCTATTATTTACATTGCTGATACCTAATTCAATCAATATATCAACTTATCATGCCAATGATGGTAATAGTTGAACTGGGAGACAACTGTACATTCTCCATTAAATTCCAATACTAGTTCATAATTATGTAAAATGATTCAGATAAACTCTCCTGAAAAGGAGGCTGATGCTTGATCACTCTTAAATCGTACCTCACTGGTAATGTTGCCTTGTCTTCTAGATATATTAAAAATAGACAAATTGCGATAATATGTCAGAGCCTGTGTAGTGGCTAAAGTGTTGGACTGTTAATCGGGAGTTCCGAGTTCTAGTCCCCACTCAACCATGGAAACTCACTGGGTGACATTAGGCCAATTACAGACTCTCAGCCCAACCTACCTTGGAGGAAAAAAGGCGGAATATAAATGCAATAAATAAATAAAATATTATTGCACACCTTTAGTTTATTAAATACATCTGACCTGTTACTTTGCAGTCCTGCAAACACAATCCCCTACAAGCAAACATGGCAAAAGTGACAGGACTCCAAGACATGACCTCCTAAGCAAAAGAGACAAAGGAAGTAGCTGTCCAATGGCAATAGTTTGCTACCACACCTTGAATACTTCCTAAATGGGGCCCTGAGGACCATGTGCCCAGGAGGGTGATTGATAAGATTACAAAAACAAAAAAGAAAAGAAATATAATCAATAAGGTGAGAAAACACAGGAAGAAGAGAATAGAAAGATTGAATAAAAACACCTCAATAATTTCTCTCACAGAAGAAGCTCCCAACAAGGTTGCCACAATGGTGGATGAAAGAAAACGGAGGGATTATGTGGGAACCCTTCAGGACATGCACAGTAGATGGTGGTGGGAGGGTTCCTGCTCAAAATGCCTCCGCTCTGTGCAGGTGAAGAGCCCATGTGTGTACTGCACAAAGACGACATTGTTCAATTTCAAGCCCCATATTGTAGAAAGCTTCCTTGGGAACCTCTTGCATGATTTAAAACGGGTGAGCAACTCGTGGCCCTCCAGATGTTTTGGTGTACAACTCCTAGCATCCTCACCATTAGCCGTGCTACTAGGGCAGTTGGGGAGTTGTAGACCAACATCTAGAGGGTACACCTCTGATTTAAACCATACTTTCATGAGTTAATTCCAACAAGGTCACTAACTACCTAGATTTGTGATTTTGAACCTGTACCAAAGGGGACTCAAGTTAAACTCTCAATTTCTTAAATTTATTGTCAGTGTGGAAGATCAGACCCAGAATTAACATCAAGAATTCATGACTGTCTTTTCAGTAGCTTTTGTTCTCATTCATTTCTGCTACATACACTGCAAGGTCTTGTATTTCAGAGGCTCATCTAATTAAGAACACATTTTTGATGGTGTGAAAGAAACATTTAAGAAAGGTCAACATTTCCTTCCTACAAATTTTTGCCTGGTACAACACGATTTCAGCCTCCAAATCTGGGTATTTATCATGCACTTTTAACTGACATTTGAAAATCACCTGCTGGTTTATGAGCTGAAGACAATGCTATTTATTGGAGGACAATGCTCCCTTATGGCAGAGACAGTGAAACCGAAAGTCATACTTGAATCTACACCATATTTTACAAACAGGTACATTCCCAAAGCTGTTAAAATGTACACACATTTACTTTTACATGCAATTATCATACAAAAGTCAAATTAGCCTGGAACTGAGCATGCAATTATAAAGCATTTAAAATGTCCCTCACCCTCTCCTTAACTCAGTGGGTGATCTAATTTACAGAAAAGGATTTCAACACTTCAAGATTCCAAATCAAGCAAAAGTATTTCTAAAATCCAACAAACTGTAGTTTATGACTCTGGTTTATTTAATAAACCATGGCTACAACTAACTGCAAGTCCTAGGTCTGACTTAAAGAGAAATAACAGTTGGTTGAAAATGAAAGAAAATGTTTCTGATCTCCTTCTTGTAGCGGTGAGGAGAGGAGGAGAAAGCAGGTTTACACATGCAATGCCAAACTGTGGTTTAGTGTTATATCCAAAACAGCTTGCTATGTCTGATATAATCTCAAGAACATGCTACCAGAATCTACTACATCACCATCAGAGACCCTCTTTCCTTGCATCCTTTCCAGAAACTTTTGCATTGGTGAAGACAGAGGGGCTAAGATACCATCTATTTATTAGATTTAAGGAAGACTCGTGTACTATGGTTGAAGGAGATGAGCAACTGTTTGGTCCAGTATTACCAAAAAGTTTCTGAAATACGAGTCCCTGTATCCATTTCTCAGAAGAAAAAGATGCACTTGTATTATGAAATCACAGTTAAGTTCCACTGTTATGAAGTCAAAATAACGCTAGTTAAGGACATTCCAGTGTGAGCCTTTACTATTGTTCAGGCTGGAAATCTACACCTGAGAGTGAAGGGGATGGTGAGAAAGCGCACAAGATCCTGTGGCCCGCTCCCAGTTCCTAGCAGAGGGATGAGAAGAGTGCTATCAGCATCAGCTGCAGGTTAAGTGTGTGTGTGTGTGTGTGTGTGTGTGTGTATATATATATGACAAAATTACTTTATTTAACATCAGAAATACAAACTTCCTGGAGTGCAAATGCAGGGTAGAAAGCAATTAGCCAGGATGATATTTTAGCTAAACTCACAGACCACTTTAAGTATGCCTTCTGTTACAATATTTCAAAAAGAGCTTCAAGGACTACATTACTACAAATTATTGCACATATCTGCAATTATAAGGACATAGTGCATGGTCCTAAACCTAAAGGCTACTAGAAGTTCAGGAAGCCTGATCTGTCCTTGATATAATAAGCAATTTCCCCCAACCCTAGCCATTTTACCCAAAGCTACAAACAACTTGAGAGAGTTCTGCATGCTTTAATTTACTAGTTATTACCAGTTATAGCTAATATTTAATTACACCCTAGGTTAGAAATAGAGTGTATACTACGAGATCTAGGGAGAATGTATTTGTTCCCCATGGTTCAAGACATTTATTCCTAATTGACAACCCTAGCAATAAGTAACATAGCATGAAAATCCCAAGGAAAAACTTTAAAATGGAAAGAACTCTGTGAAGTTAACCAGCAGCTTGAAATCAATAACAACTACATAATTTGACAAAGGAGATTAAATGATGCTGTGCAAATTACTATCAGCATTCCTCTGGCAAATTCAATGAGGTGATAAAGGCAGGATATTATGCTGACAGATGCCGAATGCTTTACATTAAAATATTGGCACACCAAATATGGCTTTCAATTCTTGTTATAATAGCATATTTTAATAGATTACTAAAAATTCAGTCCACAAGTGTTGTTGTTTTTTAAAAGAGGAGAGAACAAGAAAAGATAAATGGATATTACTAAAGGAAAGCTAAGATCATGCATCAAGTGGCAAACATAAACATTAAATATGTATCAGCTATGTCCCTTTATTTTTAGCTTTTCAGACTTTAGTTCTTTACAGCCAACACACCTATGAGTAATGTAAGAAATAACTTATTCCATTCCCATCTCTAAGATCTACCCAATATTAGTGCTGGGGCAAACATAATTGAAAAAGGAACATAACAACAAAATCTTTGACGCAAACCTCACTAGAAAATGGAAATGCAACATCTAATTAATTTTAAGACAGAGGTCATCATGCTGTCAGACAAAACCACAGTTTAATAAAACATTTGGTAGCCTACAGAAATTTCTGATTGCAATGTTATTTTAAAAGTTGTTTGACTTTTATATCAACCATAAAACAGTGACAAAAAGACCAAGCACATATTAAAGAAGTGTACCACCCCTACCAAAGAAATATGAGAAAGCAAAGACAGCCAAATAAAAAATTACAGTCAATGCCATAAACCATATACAGTATGCTGAGTGTCCTCTCTGAAAATATATATATACACACACACACAATCCAAGATACATGCATCTAAGGGATCTTTTAACATTCTTGACAGATTTGTTCCAGTGACACACACGCACACACATGCACACATCTATTCCAAAAAGGGTTGGCTTATTTGTAACGAAGAGATATACACAATGATCAGTTATAGAGAATTAGCTTGTTGCCATCATAAGGCATTATATGAATCATAGAATCATAGAATAGTAGAGTTGGAAGGGGCCTATAAGGCCATCCAACCCTCTGTTTAATGCAGGAATCTACCTTAAAGCATCACTGACAGATGGTTGTCCAGCTGCCTCTTGAATGCCTCTAATGTGAGAGAGTCCAGCACCTCCCTAGGTAATTGGTTCCATTGTTGTATTGCTCTAACAGGCTTCCTGTAACTTGAGCCCATTATTCAGTGTCCTGCATTCTGGGTTGATCGAGAAGAGATCCTGGCCCTCCTCTGTGTCACAACCTTCCAAGTATTTGAAGAGTGCTATCATGTCTCCCCTCAATCTTCTCTTCTCCAGGCTAAACATGCCTAGTTCTTTCAATCTCTCCTCATAGGGCTTTGTTTCCAGACCCCTAATCATCCTTGTTGCCCTCCTCTGAACACACTCCAGCTTGTCTGCATCCTTCTTGAAGTATGGTGCCCAGAACTGGATGCAATACTCAAAATGGGGCCTAACCAGTGCCAAATATAGGAGAACCAGTAACTTGCGCAATTTGGAAGCTACACTTCTATTAATGCAACCCAAAATAGCATTTGCTTTTTTGCAGCCACATCACACTGTTGGTTCATATTCAGCTTGTGATCTACAACAATTCCAAGAACCTTCTCGCTTGTTGTATTGCTTAACCAAGTATTCCCCATCTTGTAACTGTGCATTTGGTTTCTTTTTCCAAGGTGTAGAACTTCGCATTTATCCCTATTAAATTCCATTCTGTTGTTTTCAGCCCAGCGCTCCAGTCTATCAAGATCACTTTGGAGTTTGTCTCTGTCTTCCAGGGTATTAGTGATCCCATCCAATTTTGTGTCGTCTGCAGATTTGATAAGCATTCCCTGCACCTTCTCGTCCAAATCATTAATAAAAATGTTGAAGAGCACTGGGCCCAGGACTGAGCTCTGCGGTACCCCGCTCATTACCTCCCCCCAGTGTGAAAAGGTACCATTGATAAGCACTCTTTGGCTCAATTCGGACGACACAATAAACAACTGGTGTGGGGGAAACAATCGTCAGTTGTTTTGACTATTGTGTCATCCAAATGCTGCCATAGTCAACTCAGCACTGATCCTCATCCACACCACAGTTGATTATTTATTACCATGTTGTGTGGAGAGTGCCCCCTAGGGTTAGGATTAGGGTTAGTCAATCCACCATTGACTATCGTGTCGTCCGAATTGAGCCTTTGAGTCCGATTCTGTAGCCAACCGTGGATCCACCTAATAGTTGTTCCATCTAGCCCACTTTTCACTAGTTTGTTAATCAGAATGTCATGGGGCACTTTGTCAAAGCTTTGCTGAAGTCAAGATATACTATATCCACAGCATTCCCACAGTCCACAAGGGAGGTTACCCGATCAAAACATGAGATCAGATTAGTTTGACAGGATTTGTTCTTGACAAATCCATGCTGGCTCCTAGTAATCACTGCATTGTTTTCATGGTGCTTACAAATTGATTTCTTTATAATCTGCTCCAAAATTTTCCCAGGGATGGATGTCAGACTGACTGGTCTGTAGTTCTCAGGTTCCTCCTGTTTGCCCGTTTTGAAGATAGGGACATTAGCCCTCCTCCAGTCATCCGGCACTTCACCTGTCTTCCATGATTTCATGAAGATAACAGACAGTTCTGAGAGTACTTCTGCCCGCTCCTTTATTACTCTAGGATGCAGTTCATCGGGCCCTGGAGATTTGAACTCGTTCAAAGAAATTAGGTGTTCCTCGACCATTTGTTAATCAATCTCAAATTGCAATCCTGCCCCATCAGCTTGTACTTCACATTTTCCAGGGGGGTTATAGACCTGTTTATGAGAGAAGACTGAGCCAAAGTAGGAATTGAGCACTTTGGCCTTTTCTTTGTCTTCTGTTACCAACTTGCCATCCTCATGAAGCAGTTGAACCACCATTTCTTTCCTCTGTCTTTTACTATTCACGTATCTCAAGAAAGCCTTTTTATTGCTTTTAGCATCCCTCGCTAGCCTCAGCTCCTTCTCAGCTTTAGCCTTCCTGATACCATTCTGAATTCTAAATAGGGATTACCTCATATATAAAACATATAAGGAAGGAAACCAAATGTACACCATGGAGAGTCATGCACAGGATTCAAATATTTAGCTTAAAGACATGCTTGCTCTCTGAATTGGGTTGCCCTGAATAGAACGCCAGGCAGAATTTGATGAATCTGGGCCCAATTCCTGGAGAGTAAAGTCTCTAGCCATGGAGGAAGTGCAGTGGCTAGTCCTAGTGTAAGGTTAGCATGGCCAGAAGGGGAAGGTCTGACAATTAGGGCAGCAAAATTCAGAACACTCAAACTAATTTCCAGGTCCCTGTGTGTCATGCCCTGCTATTCCTTGATTTTTCTCCAGTGTGCAACTATCAGAAAGATTCCAGGTCATATTATTTGTTGTCCAAATCCTTTAGGGGATTTCAACAACCACTTGTGGGCATGGGGTTTGACAAAGAAACAATGGGGACCAAAAAACCAGGAAGCTGGCTACAAGCCTTCATCCTGGTGGCCAGAACCTGGTGTGCTGGGAAGAAAGGTTGATAAAGCTTTCTAACAGAATCCCAGGTTCTGTGGCTCAAGAGTGAATTCAGCAAAGGCTGGGGACAGCCAGGAACATGGAGCAACAGTAACATGTGGTATCAGGATCTTGGGGAGTTTAGGAACAACAGGCATTCAAGCCCTGGATTTTTATAGTGTTTGAACTAAAGGAAACATGTGCCTGAATGGAATGACTACTACAAGGATGCCACTTCTGATACATCGGGGGTCTTTTATCGGGGGTCTTTTGTCCAGTTTGTGTAATCAGGCTGGGACTCCTCTGGGATTGATTTACTGAAGGGTGGGGCGCTCCATCTGATCACCATACTTATTATTAATTATGCAACACTGTGGGGGTTGCATGGGAGGAATTCATGTCTTTTCCCTAATTAATGTGCCTTAAGCTAACCATGTAACACTCAATTTACTGTAGCTGATTAGGTCATATTGCTGAATCTTGTCCTGAGTACATGACCAGAAATTCCTGACCTATGGCACTATAGCTTGGTTGGGCCTTTTCACTCATTCCAGCTGAAGATGTATGCCCTCCAGGCTTGTCTGTACATAAAGTGCCAGGCTGAACTTCTTAAAGTGACAGCAAATAATATCAAATACTAGGGCAAAATATCTCTCAAGCTTCGATGCCAGGCAACCTGCCAAAGGCATCTCTATAGGTACAACTTGATTCGCTAATGATAGCGACAGAATATTACAAAGGTGACTATATAAAATGCACTGATCCCACCCAAAAAACCCATAGTGTTTAAAAAGTGTTCAAAAAGCAATATATATATTCATCTACTCATTCACTGGTAAACTATACATTTTAAGTCTGCTAAAGTGTTACAAATGGTAAGTGTTCAGAGTGAAAGGGTTCTCTATACAGTTTTTATGCATTTTATTACAGGTTCTCACTGATGCAAAATGAGTTTCTTCCAGTAGATGAGTATTTCATTTATTGTGAACTGATTGTTTCAGTAAGTGTAGAGAAGTTTACAATATTATCCTATCATGAGCAGAATTTTTGAGTTTTGTAACTTCAACTCTCCAGCAAAGTATCATATATTCTATTTCCAACTTGCAGGGGAAGCAGTGATGCTAGAGGCTAGGAGGAAGGGGGAAACAGAAAAGCAGAGGGTTAAAAGAGAGAGGAAGAGGGCTAGGAAAAAAAGAGAAACTAGAAGGCAAGGGACAAGGAAGGGAGAGAAATAGCAAGGAAAGCGGAAGTGGGGAGAGAAATGCAGGTTGCTTACCTGTAACTGTAGTTCTTCGAGTGGTCATCTGTGCATTCACACATATGGGCTCCGCGCCGGCGTCGAGCCCCAATCGGGAAACTTCACTAGCTAGCTTAGTGCTTTTTTGGCGGGAACCCCTCCCCCACCATCCATTGCGCATGCTCCGGGTCCCGCCTTACCTCAGTTCTCTGAGACCGCGTTATGGCCTCGTACCAAGGCAATAGATTGGAAGCATATGCGCCCTAAACCTCCTGCATACACCATAGCGTTGCAAAGAGGGGATGGCGGGTGGGTTGTGTGAATGCACAGATGACCACTCGAAGAACTACAGTTACAGGTAAGCAACCTGCATTTCTTCTTCGTGGTCTCTGTGCATCACACATATGGGCGAGTAGTTAGCCAAACTTACCGGAGGAGGGTATGCACGCTGGTGAATCACTGACAAATAGAGGACAGGACTGCTCGGCCAAAAGAAGCATCTCGCGCCGCCCTGACGTCCAGTCTGTAGTGCTTCACAAAGGTTGAAGCGCTTGACCATGTTGCTGCCCTGCAAATATCCGGGACAGTAGCTCCATGGATCAGGGCTGTTGACGTTGCTTGCCCCCTCGTTGAATGCGCTGTGAACAAAGCAGGGGGCTGCTTGCCAAGAACTTGATAAGCTAGGACGATAGTATCAACAATCCAATGAGCTAGCCGTTGGGAAGAAACTGCCAGCCCTTTTGACTTACCCCCATAACATACAAACAGGCTATCAGATTTACGGATTGACTCTGTTCGTTTCGTATAGAAAGCTAACGTACGCCGAACATCCAAGGCGTGTAAGGCTGAACAAAGGGGGTCTGTAGACGCCTTAAAAAAAGTCGGAAGAACGATGTCCTGATTAATGTGGAATGTGGAAGAAACTTTAGGGACGAACGTGGGGCCAGGACGTAACACAACCTTGTCTCGAAAAAACTGAGTATAAGGTGGCCCTACCATTAGCGCTGCTAATTCTGAAGCGCGTCTAGCAAACGTTATAGCTACTAAAAATATAGCCTTGAACGTTAAGAGCCGGAGGTCAACCGTGGCCAACGGCTCAAAAGGCTTTGACATTAACGCCGTCAATACTACCGATAAGCTCCATTGAGGAACAATCTGGCGAATTGGTGGGAACATGTGGCGCAAGCCTTTCATAAAAGTTTTTGCTACTGGGTGTGCAAAGACCGTGTAGCCATTTATTTTATCGTGTTGCCCTGAAATGGCCGCTAGGTACACCTTGATAGAGGAAGGTTTTAAACCCCCTGTATGAAGAGAGTATAAAAAGTCGATTATTCCCTTTATGGGGCCATTATGGGCTGGGAACCCTTTCTCATTAGCAAATTTCAAAAAGCGGTTCCATTTTCTAGCGTATGAAGCTCTAGTAGACAGTTTTATAGAGGCTTCGAAAACGGAGCGTAGCTCAGGTGGCATAGTTAGAGATCTCCAGTTCGTTGGATCCTCCACGCTGTGAGGTGCAGGGACTGGAGGTCTGGATGCAGGATCGCCCCCGCATTTTTGGATAGCAGGTGCGGCATGTTGGGTAGACGCCACCAATGTTGTCCTGCTAGGCGAGAGAGGGTTGTGAACCAGTGCTGCCTCGGCCACCAAGGGGTCACTAGTATAGCGTCCAATGAGCATGTGCTGGCCTTGGCCACCGTCTTTGCAATAAGTGGGAATGGGGGGAACATATACAGGAAGCCTTTGGCCCAGTCCCACTGGAATGCATCTCCGAGCGATGCAGGTCCAATCCCCGCTCGAGAACAGTAGTCCCGACAGACGGCATTTGCAGAGGTCGCAAACATGTCTATTGATGGTGTGCCCCATCTTGCAAAGAGGCGTTGCAGAACGTCTTGAGACAATTCCCATTCGTGGGTGTCTGTGAATACTCGACTGAGTGCATCTGCCTTCACATTGTCCGTTCCTGCAATGTGAAGCGCAGACAGACAGATGTTCCTGCGAATGGCCCAATGAAGAATGTCCAATGTCAGATTCAGAAGACGAGGAGACCGTGTGCCGCCTTCTTTGTTGACGTACCACACCACAGTGGTGTTGTCTGACAAGATGCGAACATGCTGTCCCTGCAGGTGTGGTAAGAAAGCGTGTAGTGCCCGCTTTACTGCGAGGAACTCCAGGAGATTGATATGGAGCCGAGACTCTGACTGTGTCCATTTTCCCTGAATTTTCAGGTCGTTGAAGTGCGCTCCCCACCCTTCCAAAGAAGCATCGGTAGTGACGACTCGAGTGGGACCTTTCTGGTGAAAAGGCATTCCTCGGGACAGATGTATCCTTGACGCCCACCAACGGAGGGACGACTGGAGAGAGGGCGGAATCGTAAGTATTATTTTTCTTGGATTTAGATGAGGACGGTAACGTCGGAGGAGCACCTGCTGCAGAGGGCGCATGTGGAGGCGGGCCCAGCGGACAACGAACACCGCAGAAGCCATGAAGCCTAGCAGGCGTAGCACCGTGAACGCCGTAGCTCGCGGTGTTCGGCGAAGGCGAGAGGCAAGTGACACCACGGTCCGTATGCGGTCCATGGGTAGGAACGCCCGTCCGACGGTGGAGTCTAAGACTACCCCTATAAACCGGATCCTCTGCGTTGGGCGAAAAATGGACTTTTCTTTGTTTATTTGCAGGCCTAGGCTGGTGAGACAGGACGTGACGAGGTCCACATCGAAGAGCGCTCGCGACCGGGATGGGGAAACTATTAGCCAATCGTCGAGGTAAGGAAACAGTTCGACATTCTGCGATCTGAGATGGGCACAGATCGCCGCCATACACTTTGTAAAGACCCTTGGTGCTGTCCGGAGGCCAAAGGGAAGGACTGAAAACTGATAGGCCTGTTGTCCTATAACAAATCTCAAATACTTGCGATGAGCGGGGTGTATTGGAATGTGAAAATAAGCGTCCTTTAGGTCCACCAAAGTGAACCACCGATGCCGTTTTAGAAGTGGTAGGATCTGGGCCAATGTAATCATGCGAAATTTTTTTGGTTTGATAAATTTGTTTAAATGTCTGAGGTCCATTATAGGACGAAGCCCTCCGTCCTTCTTTGGAACCGTGAAGTAGTGCGAGTAAAAACCCGCTTTTAAGAGCCTCAAGGGAACGCGGACGATTGCGTCCTTTTGCAACAGGGTTGTTGTTTCCTGTAACAGCGTGGGAGATGGTACAGTGGTCCTCACGGTGCCTAGAGGTGGAAGAGCTCGAAATTCTATAAGGTAACCCTTGGAAACTGTGGAGAGCACCCACTTGTCGCTTGTTATAGCTGCCCAGCGCTGCAGAAAAGGTTGGAGTCTGGTGGTGTGGCGTCGCGGCAGAAACAATGGAACGGAGTCAAAGGCGCCGTTTAGATGTCTGGTCCTGGCGGCGCGTTTTGGTGTATCTGTTGCTTGGCTTCTTTGACTGAAAAGAAGATTGTGATTGCTGCGTCTGGAATCGCTGGTTGCGTTCCTGTTGCCGTCTAGGCTGATATTGGAAGGATCGGTACCAACGGCGCGGACGGGACTGCTGCTGCATTTGTTGTTGCGCAGGTGCGCTCATCTTACGCGCCGTTACCTTCGACTTATGTATCACGTCCATCGTATTATCTGTAGACGAATGGAAAAGGCCCTCACCGTCAAACGGAAGATCTTCTATACGGGCCTTTGTCTCGGTAGGAAGCGTGGACGAACGTAGCCACGCATGTCGGCGCAAGGCGACTGCACCTGCCATAGCCTTGGCCGCGCACTCAGTCTGGTGGTTGGCAGTTGTTAATTGCTGCCTAGACAATCTGGTTGCCTCCGCCTGGAACACTCGGGCTAGCTCGCGCTGGTCGTCCGGGAGGTAATCCGTCAATGTAGAAATTTTCTCCCAGAGGAAGAGTTGGTATCTCGCCATGGTTGCTTGATAATTTGACACCTTGAACCCTAACGTTGCGGACGAGTAAACACGGCGCCCAAATGCGTCCAATTTCCTGCCCTCCTTGTCTACGGGGGTGGAATGGTTCTTAGATGAGCGTCCTATCGACGACTCTACAATGATGGAATTTGGCCGTGGATGGTTACTCAAAAACGGAGCTTCAACTTCTTTGACCTTGTATAACGTGTCCAAGCGCTTTGATGTAGCGCCCACTGTGGATGGATTTTCCCATGCGCTTTTCAAGGTCTTTAAAAGTGTCGGAACTAATGGCAGGGTGAGTTGAGGTGCTGGTTCTGAGTACATGACATCATAGATTTTATCGTTCAAGTCGTCATGTGGCTGATCGATGTCCAGGCCAAGAGATTGCGCCATTCTCTGCATTTGGTCTGAAAACGACCCTAACTCCAACGATGGGGACGGTCTGTCCGTGGACGCAACACCTTCAGGCGGCGACGGAACTGATGGAGCTTGAGACCTAATGGAAGAGGTGTCTGACTCATAATCATCACCGGAGGTCGGTGAGAGCGGCCTTTGCACAACCGTCGTCGGTGTTTTCAAAAGTGCTTGTTGTTGTGTGCTCTGTGACGCCGACCCTCCTATCCTCTTCCCTGTATAGGGATCAAAGAGGTAGCACGGGGCAGTGCGATGCCGGGATCTGCTCCTGGACCTATCTGAATACGACTCCCAGCGTCGGGACCGTGACTGAGATCTGGAACGAGTCCGAGAGCGAGAGCGATACGTAGTCTTTGATGATCTCGACACCGGGGATGCTACGATATCGACCGGTAATGGATCCACATTCTCCTGAATGTCGGCGTCGTGCTCCACAGATATGTCCGACTGGATAATATCCACGAGCTCCACGTCCGAGGAGCCGAGTTCCAAGTCTGCTGACTGTACTACCGTTGGAGGGGGGAGAGATGCCGCTCTGTGAACCAACGAAGCGGAGCGTTGCGATGGAATAGGCGACGACGCCGGACGCGCAGATGTCGGTGTCGAATGCCTTCTCGACGGTATCGAAGGTTGTCGCGTCGGTACCGACAGCCTAGAGAGTGTTTTCGCTGGGTCTCGTTGTCTCGGTACCGACGATGTCATCCTCGCTGGGTCCCGTTGTCTCGGCGTCGACGAAGTCGACTTCCGGCTCGATGTCGAAGCAGGCTTCGGTGGATGCTTCTTCGATGTCGAAGATGTTCTCGATACCGACGGTTCTGCTGATGTCGACGGGCGCTTAGACGCCGAATGATGTTCCACCGCCGACGTCGATGGTCGTTTCGGAGTCGAGCGTTCCTCCCTCGGTATGGAATGCCTTGTCGAAGTTGGCAAGGTTTCCGGTCTCACCGCCGAGTGCGCCGACGCCGAGGGTTGCTTCGGGGTCGATGCCGAAGGCTTCTGTTTTGCCGACTTATTCTTACTTTTGCCGGACTTTTTCGATGTCGCCTTCTTGGATGGCTTTGGCAAAAGACGCGGCAAGGGGGCCTCAACTGCTTCCCCAACAGGGGGTGAGCTGGGCGAAGCCGGTGGAGAGCGATTTCTAGGCATCCGCCTACGCTCACCGGAGTTCGACCTTTCTGTATCCGACTCCAAGGGATGCGGTGATCGAGAAAGTTGCCGCGGGCGGTCAACCGCGGATAGGGCCTTACTCCATAACAGACTACGGAGCCTGTCCGCCCTATTACGCCTAGTTTGGCGGGAAAAGGTCATGCAGTGCGGGCAGGAGTCCACGACGTGCCCTTCTCCCAAACATACAAGGCATAATGAATGCCCATCTGTCAGGGTCAATTTTGCTCTACAACGGGAACAGTTTTTAAACAGCGCTGCTTGCGCCATGGTCCCCGAGGACAACTATATTAAAATTTAATAATTATTATTTTTATTTTTTTTAAACAGAACCTAACACTATACTAACTATAAACTAACACTAAGCTAACCTATAATCTATCTCTATTTATATTTTCCAGAGAAATACGAACGGAATACGTTCACGAAGTCTCCCGCGAGGCGATCAGCAAGCGGTCGAAGAAGAACTGAGGTAAGGCGGGACCCGGAGCATGCGCAATGGATGGTGGGGGAGGGGTTCCCGCCAAAAAAGCACTAAGCTAGCTAGTGAAGTTTCCCGATTGGGGCTCGACGCCGGCGCGGAGCCCATATGTGTGATGCACAGAGACCACGAAGAAGAACTAGTGAGGCTAGAGACTGGGAGTGAAAAGAGAAAGATCAAAGGCCTTTGTGGGCAGAAGATTGTGTGGGGCCAGGAAGAAACCCTTTCCTTCTCTGCCAACAGCTGATCTGCAGCAGGTAAAGAAGAAGGAAGATTTATATTAACATTTGTGAAGTGGGCAGAGTTTAGAAAGCTTCATGGACACTGTTGGAAGTTCGTGCGGGCACCATGATAGCAGCTCTCCAGGGTTTCAGGAAAGAGCTTTTCTGGCCCTACCTGGAGATTCCAGAGATCAAAGCATGTACTTTACCACTGAACTATGGCCTCTCTGCTCCTCGGCCCTCTCCCCAAAAGCTTCCTCCTTGCAAAAGATAGCATGAGATAATGAGATAGCCCTCCTTGCAGCTGGAGGGAGGCAGCAAAAGATCTCTCAACAGTGTCCAAGGCCCCTCCAACAGCCCTCCGCTGTCCCTCCTCATGCAAGGCGGCTGCATCATCGTCTCTCCATACACATGCACAAAGTTTTCTTATAAGGTCTCACTTGTATATGAAACAGTTAATTACTAGGGAATAGATCGCTTTTTTTAAAGGATCCACTACACACTGAGAGCATTGTCCAAATGTATTTCCTGCAAATAGATCACATGGGGGCTTACATCCCCTTTTGAGATTACCAACAGACTAAACTATCATCAACATGTGTGAGGAGCATTGAAAATACTGTATCTGATGTATGAACTTATAATACTTGGATACTTGATTTTTAAACCTTCGCTTTTTTCAATACCATTTCTTTATATAATAATTTTATGCAATCAGTTCTGTAACATTCTGTCATCATCACTGATATTCAGATTATTTGTAAAAATAATTACATATATAATCAATAGAGTACTGTTTGTGGTACTGATTGTAATCTCCTTTCTCCTTGATTTAATTATCTGTTTGTCATATAGATCCCACTGATTTTAATGATTACTAATGTATTGTTTCTTTTGCTACACATTGCAGGTCTAGGAAAATGCCAGGCAGTTAGACCACCCGACTCTTGCATTTCAAAGTTTGAAATATTTTTCAGCCCTATGCAAGGTGGCACCTAAAACTGTGAGATTCGCTCTAAGAGGCCCAAATTACTTATAAAAATTAAATTAAAGCTAAGATTCATGCACAACTAGGGGTGGGATGAGGCAGAGTCCAATAGCCATAGGAATTCATACTACAGCCACATTGGAAGCTATTCAAAACCACCACCACCCTCATCTCAATGCCCGTGACCCTGCCACGGAGAGGATTATCTACCCCTCACTGGATCAATGACCTATTCTTCTGCAATATGCAGCATTCTCCATTCTGCAGAAGATAAAGTCTGCTATTCAGTGAAGGGCCGTAAAAACACATCATCCTTGCTATATCGCATGAGGGCTATCAGGATGTGATTGAAAACTTCTTTGTTGGACTGCTGCTTCATATCCTGAGGGCCCTCTGATCCAATAAGGGGTTGGTAGAATGCCATCTACTCGCTCTGGGATGTGTTGCAGAGGCTGTTAAGGCTTCCACATTCCACTCCAGAGTTTGACAGAACAAAATGCTTTCAATTCCACTCTATGATCTTGTTCAGATGACACTCTAAGCCACAGTGGTTAAGCTAAACATTATGGCTTAGCATGTCATGTGAACCATGATTTAGTGTGTCGAGTGAACTATTCCTAACCATTGTGGACTCTTAAACACAGTTTAAACATGCTCACTAACCATTTTCTGCAAAAGGGTTAGCAGCCTAACCCTATGCCAAAACTCTCGGGTGCGAGGGGAGGGGAAGAACCTGCTCATTTGGAGCTGACCTAGTGAATTGAACTGCACACACAAGAGGCAGGAAATACATTTTCTGAGGGTGGCATTCCATATCAGCAAATTCATTGACAGGTCTAGAATTCAGGTTTCTATTTTATGGATGCAACCAGAAATATTGCTTTCTACAGAGATCCACAAATTTTCACTGTGCCTCTGTGTTAAGTCATGGACAATCCTCTGCCCCCCCTCCAGGTCTAAGTTGAAGAACAAGTCTTGAGCTCCCCTCATCACCCTAACCAGAGGGAGATTAAATACTCACTATGTCAAGGGTGGCAAGCAGAATTGTACATGCTTAGCTTAAGAATGCATAGGTACCTAACTTTGTGATATTTCTTTTGTGCTTACTCACCTCAATATGTAGTCTATACTGCAACCTTACCCAACCTGGTACCCTCCAAATATTTGGACTTCAACTCACATCAACCCCAGCATGTCCAGTCATCAGGAATGCTGAGAGTTGTAGTCTAAAACATGTAAAGGGCACCAGGTTGAAGGAGGCTGCTGTACTGGGTTTCTATTGGGTAAATTGTAGATGAAAACCAAAATATTCAGAACTGATACTCAGTACTCTTGATTTGCTCCCTGGTATACAAACAATACAAATAGCAACATTGCTGAGAAAAATATCTAAGTATTAAGCTACAATAATGCCAGCAGGAAACTTGCTGCCCTGTGTTACCAAACAATTATATGAACAGCTTTAGAGAGGCTCTCTACAAAAATATGTAACCGTATTTGTGGTACTAATTATTTTGAAGATTTGCATGCTGTCTTGTCTTTTTATGAAGTTGTGAGTAAATACTTTCTTGAACTGATTCTATGCCATATCCTATATTAGGGATGTGTTATTCAAAATTACAAATTCCAGACGCCTGTTACAGCAGAAATAAAAAGTCTTGTAGTATCATAAAGACAAACAAATTTATTGTGTCATAAGCTTTCATCCTGAACTATAATTTATCAGAAAGTTGGATTCTATTCATTCAGGACTTGAGGACCAAGATTCTCTTTCCCACTATAGCTGGGAAAATGCAGGTTGCTTACCTGTAACCATAGTTCTTCGAGTGGTCATCTGTGCATTCACACATATGGGCTCTGCGCCTGCGTGGAGCCTGTCTCGGAAACTTCTATAGCTAAGGCAAACGTTTTTGGCGGGAACCCCTCCCCCACTGTCTACTGACTCCATGCTCCCGCCTTTCTCCTCAGTTCCAAGAGACCGACTTGCTGGCCCCATAACTAGGAAAGAAACCGCTCGGTATCGACAGTACATTTACATCGACACCAAAGTGGAGACTGTAGGTGGGTTGTGTGAATGCACAGATGACCACTCGAAGAACTATGGTTACAGGTAAGCAACCTGCATTTCTTCTTCGTGGTCTCTGTGCATCATACATATGGGCGATTAACAAGTTAAATTCCTGTGGAGGGTAGGTGTAGATCAATGTTCCCTCACAAAACAAAGAAATTGCTTGCCCCAAATTGCAGTTTGTCCTGGTACAAACAATCAAGTGGTAGCATGTAATAAAATTAAAGGACTTATACCAAATAGCTGCCTTACATAAGTCCAGGATCGACAATCCCCTGCTAAAGATACAGACTTCGATGCACTGTGCATCGACTTAGCTGTTACTGGACCAACGAGTTGCAAGCTCTTCAACTAGTAGGGCAGTTTAATAGCATGTACAATCCACTCCGTGAGTCATTGCAACTCTTGCGCCTTTGAAATTTGTCAGTTCTAGCCCTGTGTGGAAGCCCAGGTAGGGTGCATCAATATTGAGGCAGCTAATTTACTCGATCTGCGTAGTGTTGTGGACTACACAATATTAATATTATCATACCACAGTACTCATGGAATGAGAGGAAAAATGAGGACTGCAAAGACATTCCCAGTTGAACAGGAAAGTGTTTGTATGAGGACTTGAGATGGGGGAGGAAGTGGGAAAGCGCATGCCCCATAGCAAATAGTCTGTGCAAGTACACCGATGTAGGGTTGTTAGATCCAGGGTGAGTCTGGATTCTGTGTTCACTATGAGGCCCAAACAGCTCAATAAATTGAGTAGTCACCTTGCCTTCGATAGCATTTCCTTCGAGGATGCCACCAGAAGCTAGTTGTCTAAATATGGGTAGATTTCTACCCCTTGAAGGCAAATGAACGGAAGGACCAGTGCCATACATTTTGTAAATATTCTGAGGCAGGGCTTTATGTGTCATCAGAAATTTGTGGTTCTGATGTACGTATGGAGCCGTCTCAAATCCAGAACAGGTTTAGGAGATCTGTAGAGGAGTGGACCAAATATTAAATCAGAGAATGATATAGGTCTTCCAAAGGTAGGGTGACCAGATGGCTCGGGGTTTCCCGGTCCTAACCGGGAAACCTGGGGCGAACCAGCCCAACTGGGGGGCGGTGGGGGCAAACCGGGGTGGCGGGGGGGTCACACGGCGGAGGAGCCCGGTAAGCAGCCGCCCCAGCAGGTAAGTGCCCTCCCTCGCGCCTCACGCTCCTTACCCACAGGGGCGTCCGCTTCCCTCCAGTGCTCGAATCTACTGAGAAACAAGCTTCGCAGCCTGTCCCTCAGTAGCGCGCCGGGTGATGATGTCATCACCTGGCGCGATACTGAGAGACAGGCCGCGAAGCCTGTTTCTCAGTAGATTCGAGCACTGGACAGAAGCGGACGCCCCTGCGGGTAAGGAGCGCGAGGCGCGGGGCGCTTACCTGCTGGGGCGGCCGGGTCCGCCGCTGCCAGGTCCTCCACCGCTGCTGCCGGGCTCGTGAGGCCAAGGGCCGCGCAGAAGGGATGGGAGAGGGCCGGATCCAGAAGTGACATAATCGGTCCTCCCCCGCCTCTTCCGCGCGGCCTCTGGCCTCGTCAGGGCTAGTCGCAATGGCGACAACCCCCGAGGAGCCTGGACGCCTGTGCGGGAGAGGTGGGGGAGGGCCGATTACATCACTTCTGGATCCGGCCCTCCCCTGCCTCTTCCGCGTGGCCGCTGGCCTTACGAGCCCAGTGGCGGGGGACCCGGTGGCGGTGGAGGAAGACGTGGCGGCGGGGGACCCGGCAGCGGAGGAGGAAGACCTGGCAGTGGGGGACCCAGCGGCGGCGGCGGAAGACTTGGCGGCGGCGGCGGGGGACCTGGGGGGGCGGCGGACCCGGCAGGGGCGGCAGCGGAAGAGAACCCGGTAGGTCCGGGCTGATGTTTTTGGGGGGTGGGTAGCTTGGTGGGGGGGTTGTTTTGGGTGGCCGGGGGGGGGGGACCGGGATTTTTGGTTCCAAAATCTGGTCACCCTATCCAAAAGAGGCTCCACTCTGTACAGCTACCCCATCAACAGGTGATGCAGAAGAGAGTAATGTTGAGCCCAACTGAGAGCTCTCTAAGGATTGAGGGGAATCAGGTTTAGTTCTATGATTAAACCCATCTTCTCTAAGCTGAACTTTTTGACACCCCACGGAGTGGGGCTGGAAAGGAGAAGAGCTAGGTGGACGTACTGACGCATTCACGACGGTATCATGAGTCAATGGTTGAGCCCTGTGGACAGGTCACAATGACAGTGATCTCAGTAGAGCTAGAGGGAGTTGCGAGAAACTTCCTCCAGTGGCAATCGCGATACCGATGGAGCTGCTCAGTATCGAGAAAGGCGTATGTACCAATATAGAAGTTGGTATCAATGCCTGGTACGGGAGTTACGGGTCCATTGCAAGAGGTGTCCCTCTCATAACTGATGCCAGTCTCTGTACTGGTATGGCATTCTCGGGGGAGGCAACCCAGTTGAAGTTCTGTCCCTCTTTTTTTTTTTCAGGGACCCGAGAATGATGCCCCTAGACATCACAGGCATAAAAACTCTCTCTGTTGAAATCATAGCACTCCAATTGTAGCAGCTCTAGGGAGCAGCCCTGTAATTGGCAGCTAGCCTGTAATGGCTGTGCTAATTAACTTGGTGGAGAGATGTCTACTTCAAGCTGCATGTTAGACGTCTCTTCTTGGTACCAACAGATTGGTACCAAAAGAGGCAGTTGAGTCTCACCCTTTGATGTCGATTCTGCCTGCTAGACATCTCATCTTGACGTCAAAGCTGCATGTTAGACATCTCATTTTGGTACCAAGAGCTCTACAACGAGGAGCTCGGTACCATGGAGCTCGGTACCAAGGGGCTCGGCACCAAGGAGATCGGCACCATGGCGCTCGGTACCATGGAGCTTGGCACCAAGGAGCTCTGTACCAAGGAGCTCGGCACCAAGGAGCTCGGTACCGAAGGAGGCTGTTGAGTCTCATCCTGTGATGTCGATTCTGCCTGCTAGACGTCTCATCTTGACGTCGAAGATGCATGTTAGAAGCTCCAGTATCGAGAGCTTAGACCTCGGTACCGAAGGAGCCACTTAAGTCATCGCCGCCAAAGGGGCCACCCTTGGTATCGGGGGAGGGGGGGTAACAGCTGCAGAGGAGTTGAAACCTGATCTCTCTCTAGCTGTAGAAACACAGGTAGAGAGTATCCAGATGTTGGAAGATCGGAATGACCTATGGTTAGTGGGGGTCCGAAGACACTGAGGGGCTCTCATCCATAGAATCGCTCCAAGCGATCAGTCCCCAGAAGTCCTATGTAACCTGGCCTTCTTAGATATCCCTTTCACTGTAGAGACGGCTAGGGAGTGTCCAAACACTGGACGATCGGAATGACCCATGGTCAGAGTCAGAGGACGCAGAGGGGCTCTCCTCCGCAGAATCGCTCCATGCGATCAGCCCCAGAAGGCTCCTGCCTTCTTAGATATCCCTCTTGCTGTAGATACAGCCTGGGGAGCGTCCAAATGTTGGAAGATCGGAATGACCCTTCATCAGAGTCAGGGTCCAAGGACGCAGAGGGGCTCTCCTCCGCAGAATCGCTCCATGCGATCAGCCCCAGAAGGCTCCTGCCTTCTTAGATATCCCTCTTGCTGTAGATACAGCCTGGGGAGCGTCCAAATGTTGGAAGATCGGAATGACCCTTGGTCAGAGTCAGGGTCCGAGGACACAGAGGGGCTCTCCTCCGTAGAATCGCTCCATGCGATCAGCCCCAGAAGGCTCCTGCCTTCTTAGATATCCCTCTTGCTGTAGATACAGGTAGGGAGCGTCCAAATGTTGGAAGATCGGATGAGGCATGAAGCGGCCATGTCTCCAGTAGATCGAGGAGCCTGTGCCATAAGTGTAAAGATTGTCTGGAAGAAACCATGGCTTCTAGAGCTTTTATGCACAGACCTGGCGCCAACACGGTTATCTTTTCAGCGCCAGGTCAAAACTTTTCTCCCAGGCATTTCAACAGCTTAAGCTGAGGTTTTAACTGACTCTGTAGCCAGGCTTAACAGTTTAAAGTGTTTTAAATGTCAACTGTCTTATGTTTATGGTTTTAAATTTTGTAAACCACCCAGAGAGCTTCAGCTATGGGGTGGTATATAAATGTAATTACATTTATATACCACCCCATAGCCGAAGCTCTCTGGGTGGTTTACAAAATTTAAAACCATAAACATAAGACAGTTGACATTTAAAACATTTTAATAATAATAATAATAATAATAATAATAATAATAATAATAATAATACAGTAGCGACAGGTTTCGATGACCTGAGCCTCTCCCAAAACAAATTAAACAGAGAAAAGTCTGTCTGCTGGGGAAGCTTGCTGACACACTTAACGCATTTTGAAAAGGGGCCTTAATGGCCCTCAACGCAATCCAAGATCGCTGGAGAATAAAATATCTAAGAATATAATAACAATAAATTATATTGTTTTAAATGTATGTGTGTACGTTGTATGTTTTTGCTGCTTTAATTTTTGTATATTGTTTTTAATTGTTTTAATCGCATGTAAACCGCCCAGAGAGTTTTGGTTATGGAGCGGTATACTAATGTAATAAATAAATAAATAAATAAAGACTAAAAATGAACTAAAAACAAAGTAAAATAACTAAAAACCTCAGCACTCTAAAGCTTTCTCTTCAGGAGAAAGACAAAAGTTCCCAACAAGACATCCTTTCAGCAAGGCGGTCGAAAAAGAACTCAGGAGAAAGGCGGGAGCATGGAGTCAGTAGACAGTGGGGGAGGGGTTCCCGCCAAAAACGTTTGCCTTAGCTATAGAAGTTTCCGAGACAGGCTCCACGCAGGCGCAGAGCCCATATGTGTGATACACAGAGACCACAAAGAAGAACTAGCATATCAAACTAGCATTCCTGTTATCATCAAGGACTGCTGTTGAGAATGCTTCCTGTGCTTGTCTTGTATATATTTTAGCTAGAAATGTCACGGACTGTACTGCTTGCATTTCATGGACTTTTGGCCAGAGAGTTCACAATTTTCCCCCAAAATATGTGTGTATGTGAAGTTGAGCATGCACTTCATGAATCTGATGGAAGTGGGTTCTAGTCTATGGTCCCCTCTACAAGGATTCGCTTTTGCGCCCCGTTAGGCAATTATGCGCATAATCGCTGAAGCGCATTTACACCTAATCCCTCTGCACAAGAGGCGGCGAGAGGCGGTGAAGCGCATTAACGGATGACCAAAATGCGCTTTACAAGTAGTTAATGCGCATAAGCGCTTGTTCACATAGTCAAAATGCGCTTTAACGGCCGGAGCAAAATAAAACTCGAGATTTAACGCGCATTCGATAATGCGCATAATCGGAGAGATAACGTGCCTCTACGCCCGATTTGCGCTCCGTTCTTGTAGAGGTAAATTTTTTAAATTGTCTTGAAAGAGCTTTAAACCTCTCTTGTAGAGGCAGCCTATGGAAGCTAAAATCACAATAAATCCATACATATTTCAGATGCCAAAACACTCATATTTGTTTATACTCAAGGTTACTGTTTTATTGAATGGCATGAATATGTAAATTCTTTTAAAGATTGTCTGGTCTCCAGTACCTCTAGCCAACATTCAGCATAATTTGTAAGAAGTAACAAGCTGTTTTACAGGGAACAACTCCTTATAGACTTTGGATGTTGTGGGGGCAGGTTGTTCTAAAAAACTGTAGTGTTGTAGTTCAAAGTGTATAGCTATCACTTTGGTTCATCATTTGAACTGAAGTATTACTGCTACTAGATTGAGGCTCCTGGGCTTGACCAATAGACTTACCCATCTACACTCCTTATTTTTCAAATTATAAACTTGAGAATCTAGATGCTCAGTAAAATACATTACTATCAAACTGTCTATTTTACTAGTACCCTTTCTTTTCTTTGTTGTTCTTTCACTGAAAATGTGTTTTCTTTAAAGTTCCAGAAGTTATTTATTTACATGCATAACTGTTGTGCATGCCCATGCATTCCCAACTACCATACAATAGTTTCAAGCATTCTATTAGCCAGTGCGGGGTTCAGTCAAAAGTTATGCACGCACAACCCAACCACATACACAAAATTAAAAGTGTGTTGGTTGGTGTTTAAGCCCCTAACTATCCAGACACATTACAGTACTACTGGATTCTGTAAGCAGAATTCATTGTGTGTCACAGACCTTGGAAAGTATTCTTCACCAGTTGTACTGGCTTTCCAGAAAACTTTACATGACTACCACAAAAGCAGAGGAAGCATTAATGGATTACTCATTAGATCCAGCACATCATAGCAAGCATCACAGCCATGCAGCTATGCCCACAGAATTAATTTCAAAATTCTCTCAGGATATAATCATTTTCTTCCAATTTGTTATGCAAGCCCTATGATGACAATACCCTAATCACGTCTCTGATGTCCCAGAATAGCTGGAACCCAGTTAGCCTATATTGGTGAAACACAGATTTAAAAAGAGAAACTCAAGAGAGAACCTTGAAGAGCAAACTACTATACTGAAGACAGGGCAGTAAAGATTGTCCTCCATCTGCTTGGCATAAATGTTGAAAAAGTTACAGGTGCAAATGCAGGAAGCATTAGTGCGTTTGGCACAGAAATAAACTTCTAAATTATTATTTAACATTTTCAACTTTAGCTTAAAATCATGAGAGCCAACGTGCAAACTGTTCCCATATGCTCTCTTTTTAAACCTCTTGCCAAAAACTCAGACCAATGTTTAAGACATGAGGAACCACATTATTATTATTAATAATAATAATAATAATATCTTATTGTAGTTGTGCGATTTTTTTTTTTTTAAGAACCTTTGTTCTACTTTTCTAGAGATGTGAATAGCACCCAAACCAGTCAGGAAACACAAGAGGTTACAAATACAAAATTTCAGTGTAGGTTCTCCAAGTCTCCTTATATCTCATCTATCTTATTTGCCAAGCCTGCCAGCTTTGGAAAGGAAAGCAATTCAGACTCCACTGTAGGAAGGTTTTAGAGTTCCCTTTACACACGTTGATTTGTTGCTCAAACATGGGTACTGGATTGCTCCCCCACCATAAAAGCTCTTTTCACAACACTTTACACAATATTCACTAGATAGTAACAGCCTTTTTATTTTATTAAAAACCCATCAAGGTCGCCTTAATACTACTAATCTAGCATCAATTAAGGAACTCTGCAATATTTATCCTACTCCTTGTCCTTTGCCCCTAGGATTTCTCAGCAGCCTGCCATAGTTTTCCCATTAGACTTGCCTCCATCACTTACCAGTTACAGAAATAAGCTCATTTCTTTTTATTTCCTGCTACAGACCCACCCAGAAGCAAGGGCAGAACGGTAGTCCAGACATCTGTCCATATAGGATGATGCATAAATAGCAGCAAGACTGTTTATAAATAGCATGATCTCTATTTTTTTTTAAAGTTTCATTTTGAATCACCTTATCTCTAAAAAAGATAGAGCAGAAATAGAAGGGGTCCAGAGACAGGTGACAAAAGCGATTAGAAGCTTGGAGAGGCTTACACATGGGGAAAGATTTAAAAGATTAGGGCTCCTCATCTTAAGGAAGGATGCGAAAGGGAGGAGGCTTACCAGAGATATCTAAACAATAAAGGACAGGGGGATATTTACACAGGTCAGGCATGCCCTCCATCTCCCTCCCTCCCTCCCCCCTCCCTCCCTCCCTCCCTCCCTCCCTCCCTCCCTCTCTCTCTCTCTCACACACACACACACACACACTTGCTCTTAGGAAACAAAGCATACTCTCTTTTCTTGCTTTGAGAACAAGAATTATCTGCTACATCGTCATCACCATGCATTTCTGAACACTTTTACAATTTGATTATGAGTCTCTCTGAATGCCCTGGAAGCCACCACTGTCTGACGAGCTTCTTAGAATCCACCCGATGAAAGTGGTTGAACAATTCAGTTTCACCAGTGGGGCATGAGGTGCTGCTGAAATGATTCATTATATGCTTCTCAGATGTAGTCAGTGCCATTTTGCACCAAGCAATGAAGAAGTATGGATACACCATTCTACTCCTTCTTGAAGGTAAGAGCACTGTTCACAGGAAGAGGAAGATTGAACCTGCAACTACCACTGCTTTTTCCCTTCTCTACCATTCAACACTTTGAGGCATTTCACATATTGTGGAGGCAAGTCTGGGTTTGCTACCAGACCTGATGGCTTAGCATTGTCCAAGGAGAACTGTGAGTCCAAGGAGCCACTATTCATCCCACTTCAAAGCGAACCACATATCCTTTAAAAACCACATCCAGCTCCAGAGGTCTGAGTCTACAAGCTTTCCACATAAAGTGATTTAATTGCAGGAACACCTCTGCAAATATCAGCCAGCCTGTGACCTACAATTTCTCCAATTACTTCAGGTACATTATGTGAAAAGGTAGACAGCCTTCTCTGTTGTGGTGGCCCATTAAGCCATCCTTTCCCCATTGTGAAGTGACTGGTGCTACCACTGCAATTGGTTGGCCACTGTGTAAACAGAATGCTGGACTAGATGGACCCTTTGTCTGATCCAGCATGGCTCTTCTTATGTTCTTAAATCATTTCAACACTACCTGAAAGCCATTTTAATTAGTTGATATGTTATCTGTTATATTTGTTGCCTTCTCTGATTGATTGTGATTATATTTAGTGCTTTTATTGTATCTGATGTGATTTTAAATCATACTTTGGTATACTGCCCTGGTATTGCAAATGAATAAATAAATTGCAGATGCATACTTTGTGTGGCATATACAATATTCACTCAAAATGTGTAAGGCAAGCAAGGGCAAACATTGTTCTACCTTATTAGGAATGGGTTCATACATAAGGTTAACTAGATCTCTTATAAATTTTCATTCGTTTCAGAACCACTGTTAATAGTTAAATCACATTTGCCTCCACAAACAGATTTCTTATTTTGGTAGCTACAGAAGCAAATAAGTCTACACACTAAATCTATAACTTTATCACTTTACCTGCCAAGAGAGGGGGAAACTTCTATATTGTATTTTAAATGGTTATTTTATTTACATGTGGAAAAATGTGGATCTGAGAAACTTACCCTAAATTAAGCCCATCTCCTTAGCACAGAGCCACATCAATTCAACTCATACATAAAAAGAGCATGGGTGTTTTCAGTTGAAGACAGGACAAACAAATTCTTTAAAAATAGAGAAGGCCTTGGAGACAAGAGTAAAATAATGTCTATAAGAAAAGCATATACCATGATATTTCAGTGATCAATCAATCACTTTCTGATCTCATCTGGGTACTAGAAACATTATTCAATTTAAAAACTTCATCTAAAACAATTCTGGATCATC
Source organism: Anniella stebbinsi (assembly GCA_029215795.1). Lineage (NCBI taxonomy): Eukaryota > Metazoa > Chordata > Lepidosauria > Squamata > Anniellidae > Anniella > Anniella stebbinsi. The sequence goes on along the minus strand of JARDYH010000004.1, from coordinate 66,453,013 downwards.
TAGTGCAGGACAATCAAACCTAAGGCCTGGAAGACTAATCAGGCCCCTTGAGGTTCCCAATGTGGCATCCCTACCATGCCCTCTACACAAATTATTGAACCATATTCAAGTCTAGGAGACTATGACCTTTTTAAGGCATAGAGGCTAATCTGTTAATGACTGCTCTCAAGTGCTACAGGATCAGATTCTTCATCATTTAAACTAGCAACACAGATGTCAAAGTGTAGAAGTGGCAATTCACCAGCAGTTATAGCCAAGGAAGAAGGATGTGGAATAGGTGGTGAGGGCCTTTGGTCTGAGGAAAATGAGGCATGGATGAGAGCATTTAGCCAGGTAGGATGGGGGAGAAAGCTGCTTTGGTGTGAAAAGGGAGCTTAGATCAGAAACTTCCTCCTGTGAAGGGCTGTTGACCCAAATGAAATGTCAATCAGGAGCCACAGCCAATGTTGCATGGAGCTAGATCTGATGATGGATAGAATTTACAGCATTGCAGAATTGCACCCCATCCCTTCTCTCTCTCTCTCTCTCTCTCTCTCTCTCTCTCTCTCTCACACACACACACACACACACACACGAGGTAGAAGTAATTCCTAGAAGGGCAGTCTGAAGAGCAGGACAGTGCTGTAGACGGGATGAAGTTTTGCCTAGGATCACATGTGGTTCTCAGGCTGAGGTAAGGAGCTATAGATGGGTGCCCACACCAAGGGAAAGTGGAAGTTTGAGACTGGTTGAAACAGCAATTATTGTGGTAATGCAAATTGTGGAAAGATGTTGTGATAGCAAGAGGTGTTTTTTGTTTTTTTTAAAGAAACTAATCTTCATCTCCCTCACTATCAACATCAGTGAATTTTTAAATGAAAAATTATAGGTGGGCTTTTTGACCCTCTCAACCCATTTGAGTTTAATATCCTTCATCAATGCTCTTATCAAGCAGAGTGTGGAAGTCAGCAACTGATTGATTTCAGAAACATTAATGGACTCAACAAAAGTGGCCTGGCATTTCTGCTATAAATGGGAACTAGGGGATTCCATATATTTATGTGTATACTGTATTTTAGGTGTAAAACCTTCCAAAGCAGTTTACAAAATATAGCATTGGAATCAGCAAGGATTTCAGTTATTAAGAATATGTGGCTTGCTCTTTTTCTCTCTTATGTGCACAGATTAAAAATAGGACTACTGGATTAATTACCACCCAAATGCCCCTGCAATACAAAATGTAATATTGTGCATTGCAATACTGTATAACGGTTGGTACATCCTACCATAAGCACTTTTGAGTCAGGGAATTAAGTCTGGGTCTTAAATAATATGGTATGAGGAATTTCAAAACTGTTACTTGATCTGTCTTGCAGCTTCACTTATAGAGATAGGTAGTCTCCAACCTTATAGGATCGACCAATGTCCACCAACCAGAGTCAGGTGAAAAATAGTGGTGGTGTGGGAGAGAAGCTAGATGAAAAATGCTGATTAAGGTAGCAAGGCACACCAAGAACGGGAGGTAAGTTATTGATACAAGACCAACCATGGCAAGCAATTATTTTTAATTTTACTTGCATTTTACTTGCTAACATTAAACTATTTTAACAGAAACCCTTGCCAATCTACTACAAGAGACCCAGATATTTACCAGTAAATCCAAATTTACCTTTGGTCAGCCCTGATTTATACTACAAGGCTCAATGTTTCATAATTTGGAACTGTGACTGGGAACTATTCTATAATATGAGCAGTTTCACATATATAGTTATCTTCATTAACTATAGGGTTATATGTGAAGTTTAAATCAAGAGCCAGATTTCTCTCCTACTACAGGCAATGAATTAACATTACAAAGCTAAGAAGATTGTGTTAACACCAATTACTACCACTGTTCCTATCTTGTATATATTAGAACTTTACACAGAAATGTCATGGACCTGCTGTAGAACTTACACTGCATGTCTTTTAGGCCCCACTGTTTACATTTTTTTTCTCTGCCAACTGAAGATAATATTTCATGCATTTGACAGAATGCAATCTAATTGCAAAGCTTATGCCATAATGAATTAGTCGGTTAGGGTTACCATTTTATACCTGTACAGGATATAGAAAACCATATAATGAATTGATTACCCCACTTCAGGGACATTTTACAGCTGGATTTGAATTACCATAAATACAGGTTTATCATGAAGCCATTTGTATACAGCAAGAACAATCAAGAGGTGTGCAATGTAGCTACCTATAAAGCCAGTACGATGTTGTGGCTAGAGAATCAGATTAAGGACCTGGGTTCAAATTCCTTGAAGCTCCGTGAGTGACCTTAGGCCTGTTACTATCTCTGAGTCTAACCTATATCAAAGGATTGTTATGAAGATAAAATGGAAGGGTAACACACCATGTACACCAAAGTGCAGAACCTCTTCCAGCCCAAGGGTCAAATTTCATTTTGCAGAAGCACTCAGGGGCCACATTCCAGCAATGGGTGGAGCCAAAAGAAAAGAGGCAGAACCAAAAATACTAGCATATTTTACCTTAAATTTTTTACTGCCAGTAACTAAGCCTTAGGAGAAGGGGGTGGGGGGAACTGCTCAAAACTCTAAACCAAACGATCAGCAGGAAAGAGGCAGGCCTAGGAGAAAGGGTATGGCCATTTTGGGGACTCTGGAGGGCAAGACTGGACCCCAGACAGGCTGGATTTGGCTCCCAGACCTGAGGTTCAGCACCCCTGTTGCACACCACTTTGAGCTTCTTGGCAGAAAAATGGGAAATAAAATATAATTAATAAATAACACTGAACCATTTATAAACTACTGGGTAGTGCAACTATTTAGTGCTTTCTTAATAGTATCATTAAGTGTTTGATCTTGCCTCATCTCAATTATGTAAGCCCTTAGCCTAGTATTTGGAAGAACCAACAATGACCATCTGGGATTGTTTAGAAAACCAAAGAGAAACAGTATTAAAATACCAGAATTCTGATATACCAGCAGTACATTTATGGTACCTTGCACATTCCATTTCAAATCTAACAGATCCCTTTTCATGCAACAAGCCTGCCAATTCTCAGAATTGGCTTATAAATCACCCACTCGTCTTGTATAAACAGCTGCTAAGTCTTGACTGCCAGTTTCACTTGAAAGATATTGTTTTAAAAAACCCTCCTTGTTAAGATTGCAGGCCACTAATAATTGTTCCTTGATCCCAAGAACTGGTTTGCAAAAAATGGTACTAAAAGCAATTTGACTTTTTTACTTACATTATTTTCACACTTTTGTGGCAATCCTTGTTCAATTTACTTAAAGGATATGGTTATTTTAACAACTGGTTTAGACAACAAAAAGTAGAATGAATCATTCAGAATACTTAAAACCTATAATCAAGAGAATTCAAGTCTCTAGTATTTTGCTATCACCTCCAAGCCAGATCTATTTTCTACACAAGAGGAACAGTTTTAACAGGGGACACTAATGCATTCAATAAAATAAGTGTTTGAACATTTTCATTTGATAATGTGTGAACAAATTTAGCAAGTTTATGACATTGCTGTTTCCTTAATATCCTTTTACATTTTTGTACTCCTTAGAAATAGACAATTTACAATTAAACTGGTGAATTTATATACAGCATAAAAATAAAATCGGGCAGATGCATAACAAACACCCTGCAGCCTACATTACCCTTGTTTTCCTCATCACTGAATAGGCAACACATGTTTAACAGAGCACTTCAGAAGTCATTGCTGCTCTTAGGAAAAAACATGGGGTACACTGTTTGGCATAAAATACTCTGGGCAAGAAGCAACCCCACACATTCATATCTTCTCTTCATGAGAGTTATCACCTGGGCTGAACAATAACCCAACTGAATAAGCTTTAATCTCACATATATATATATATATATATATATATATATTTGCATAATAAACTCCAGCTGATAATAAGGTATAGAAACTAAGGAGGGTTTTCTAGAGAGGATGCTCGGAACGGAAACATTGAGTTAATAATTTATCTCCTGTAGTATGACAAGAAATAAGGATTATTTGCTGTACTTTTTGCTTACCTTTATAACAAACCAGAACAGTGTAAATCCTCACAGACTAGACAGAGTATCACAGTCCCTTTTTTCTTATGTATAGCTCAAACCTCTCCTCCTGTAACGAATTTGAACCATTCCACACAAATCAGCAGAAGGCAGAGCAATTGGTATCATTGGTCTAATGGTTTATTGTAAACCCAGTGGCCACCACCAGTACTAAGAAGTCATCTTAAAGAAACTTTCAGTTATGCCATTAGTACGTGAGTTCCACAGCGAGAATAAACAAACCAAGTGCAAATGTAGTATCTCTTGTGTGTCACAAGGGAGGTTCTTGTACTGATGCAAGTGATGTTAAAAAAAAGCCTCCAGCCCACAGTTTTTAAACTAAAAGCCCCCCCAATGCATTATTAAACCCTGTGTTCATATTTTATCCCTGAAGATCCCAAACTGCTTTACAGAAATGTTACAATCACGCCTTTAGGAATCCCCCTTACTTCTCCCTAAGAGAACAGCAAGAAAGCATCTGCTCTCTTTTCTCTTCCGCTGCTAGAGCAGAGGAGCTGGTGATAATCCCCTCCGAATGCAGTATTTAACACCTATCAGGTAGGTGACACGTGCTGCAGCGTAAGGAGGATTAGCTCAGTGCAGCCCTTTACAGCAGAGTGAAATTCTTTGTAAGCAGCAGAGTGAGCTGCTATGGCCTGACCAGCACTAATCAATACTTCACACACGCACACGCACACACACACACACACACACAGCAGTATGAAGTATTGTCTTAACAAATCTGTGTCCCCCACAAGAGCCAAAAACTAATGAAGGGTAACGTGAAAAAGCGGAATACATCATCTGTGTTATGTATTTTTTTCTAACTGGGAAAAGTGATGCATAAAATCATGATTAACTATCTGAATAACAATATTCTTCAAATTCACCTTCACATTTGTTCATGTTGACTGCAGCCTTACATTTAACACCTAGAACTCCTGAACCCTCAGTGAATACAGTCCATTCTCATTGCAGTCCTAGGCAATTGCTGCTGGGCTTTCACATTTCCCTGAACATCAGAACACAGAAGCAAGCACAGCAAGATAAAAAGCAGCACTCACAAGCCCTGTGACCACAGAGAGCCAAGCCTTTTGAAAAAAGGCAATTATCATACAGGTGTTGCCATCAATACCAAGGCACGAAGTAGAACCAATTAGCCAGAAGTAACTAGGGCACAGAAGTTAAACATCAGTAGGAAGCCATTGGCCCTATTACAACCTCCTCAGGGGTATGCCTGCTCAAAAGGCCTTGGGAATCTGGGGTACTGAAACTAATTGGTAACTGGGATGTGCTAACAGCTGCACTCCAAAGTTGATGGCTATGGGTAACAGATACTGACTTCCATCATCCTTTTGCCTTATATCTTTTTTCTTCACGTTATAATAAGCAGGCACAATGAATGCTAGCAGAGATGGCTCCAGGTTTGCATGGATACTTATCTGCCTCCCAATCTACATGTCCTCCATCGAAATGGGCAGCCCTGGCCTGTCTCTGATCCTACCATTTCATTCTCCCATCCAATAAACATCTGCTACTAGCAAGTGGGAACACAGTGACCAGGGAGCAGAGGAGGTGGAGATGCCAGTGGTGCAGCTGCAAGAAGCTGGGTTGGGAGGAAAGTTGTGGTAACAATGGTAAGAAGAACACTATACATTTCCCTCTTAAGTTGCAATCCATGTTTCACCCAGCTACATATATGTTGCTCCCTTTCTTTTGCCTACTTCTCAGGTTGTGGACACAAACATACTGTTGCTACATGGCTTAGATGAAAGTTCAAATATTAAGGTTGTACAACCACTTCATCCAAAGCCTGAGCCAAAAAGGTATGCTTTGGAGAAATCTGTACTAACTCCACACCAAGGGGACCCTGATCCAAAGTAGTATAGGCTCATCCTGAAGCCTAGGACCCACTTCATGCAATAAGGAAAATAGGAACCTGAAGATATGCTTCCATAAGGTTTCTAATGGGTGCTAAAATGCCACCTTTCCAAACCTCTGGGGAGTCCTCAAATTTCAGGGGTGAGTGAGTAATTTGCTTTCCCTTCATTTTCCACGCACATTACCCAAAAAGGCATGCTCAAAGCAATCAAAGGTTGCATGCTTCAACTCCGGCATCAAACCCAAGCCACAATTTAGAAATTTGAGGCTTCATGCCTCCCACTGACTTTCTTGAAAAAGCACAGCTATAACTGTTTTCCTGTTGTCAGACATGGATTACTTTTGCAAGTACAATAGCCTCTTAGGAGTGGAGTACATTTTCCCAATGTCAGAAAAATAGGTGCAGGGGGGGTTGTGCTTCATACCATTATATTTTGATTTTTTTAAAAAAAAGAGAGAGAGAGAGAGAGAACTGTCAAATACAGTTTTGTTTCTTAGCAGAATTGGATGAAAATTGCAGGGATAGTTGCCCTTCTGAGGGAATTCTGCCAAGTTTCAGTTATAGTTTCAGAGATTATTGTGAAAGAGCAGCCTTTACATTTTTAGGGTATCCAAAATAAGCATATGCTTTCCCCCCTAAGGTTCCTTGTGGACCATTCTTTGAAAATGACAGACAACATAGAAATAGCCCTAACTAAAAAAAACCTGCGAAGTTTCAGCAGTTTATGTGGATTTGGGCTTTGAGTAATTTGCATGCAAATGGCACACATCAAAGGAGTAACTCTAGGCAAAAAAACCTGCAAAGTTTCAGAAAGATAGGCACAGGAGTTATGATTACTGAAAACCAGTTTAAAACTTTTCCCATAGTGAAGCATGGTAGTGTTGGAAAAATGTCTGTCTTATGGTCCCTTCCTTGACATCCATATAAGAGAGTAATTGGAAAATCCCTGGTAAATAATAATAATAATAATAATAATAATTATAATAATTATTTATAACCTGCCTCTCCCTTCGGATCGACATATCCTATGATTAAAAGGTGGATTTGTCAGTCACTTAACCCCATACTTTCTCCCCTCATCAATGTTTAGGAGCAGTGCTGGGCAGAAGGTAGATCATCAGATGTTTTGGATTTCACCTCCCTGAAACCCTTGCCAGCACAGCCAATAGTCAGGAATATTGGAGTTGAAGTTCAAAACATCTGGAGATCTTTCTGTCCATCCCGCTTTAGAAAAATGAAAGCAAAAGACACCATTTTTGGAGACACTTTCAGCCTTTCCAAAGCCAAATAGTGAATTAAGTCTTGTGCAGGGTCCAGATTTGGTTCTAATTATTTTGGAAGAAATGCCACAGCCTCGGGAAACACCAGAAATGGTCCAAAGGAGCCCAACTCAGCTCGTACTTCAGCCAAACCCGGTGCACATCCCTAGTTAAGACTATTATAATCCACAGGTCCTAGCAGAGATTTCTATTCAAGAAGCAACCTATCTATGAACTTTGCCTGAACACTTAGATATATTCCATTGATTCTGCTTTACCCTTTTGCACTGTCCTCTGGAATCGAGGGCACTTGACCTCTCCTCTGTCTGTGGGACTGGCAGGGAGGGACCAAGCTACATTTTTAAGAGCACCGCAGTACTGTGAATGACAAATGATACGTGTCATGTGCAGGGGGCGAGACTAAGGCTGCAATCTAATATTCACTTAAGTGGGAATAAGGCCCACTAGATTCAATGGAATGCATTTCTCAGTAGATATGCACTCTTAGTCTAGCTCCCACCTGACCTTAGGTTGTATGTTTAAGTCCAAAAGAAAACCTGTAAGATTATGCAAGCCAATATTTGAGCAAGCTTTCATATACCACATTACCCAAATAAGTTTAAAGTATTCAATGATTACACTTTCAATTTTATTATTTAGGTGAGAAACTTGGGCCAAACATCCCCATCACCCTCCCTTTCAACATCCCTTTTGCAGCAGCAACTACTCTCTACAAAAGAAGAATTTTAAAAAGGAGCACTTTTCCACTGATTTTATAGTGGAAGTAAATTTAAGGAAATGGGATTTTTGAAACTCTTACTTGGTTTCCAATGATCTTTTATACCACCTATAGGGTAGTTAATAAAGGTGTTCTCATCTCCAGCAGCATTATGAACTCTTGCAGAGATGGCCTTCACACAGCTTTAGCATTGCTCTAACTAAACTGACTACCAATAGTTAATTATAGTTAAACTACCCTGGGGTGGACATGATTATTGCAGTCTGAAGCCTCAGTACAATTTTTCTTTAAGTCTGTAAAGAATCAATTTAGAATAAATTGAAATAAGACACTTATTGACCTGAAACAGCAGCAGATCATCACTAATACACACACCTTATAATCGGCATTTTAAAAGTAATTAAAGAAGTGACATATCATCCCTGCTGTTCAGCGAAGATGTTATTAGAAAGTGAACACAGTGGAGACTCATCATTACATCTGATTTACTTTTGCAACATAAGCTAGGAATTTATTAGTTCATTATTTAGCATAAAATTACTCATTGTTCCCTCAAAACTGCCATTTGCTTCCATAACCTTCAGCTCTATTTATGTTGAAGGCAAAACATACCAAGGGGAAACACCGAGAAATAATGCTTCAGCAGTCCAGCGTTCCATTTTCACAAAGTGGGGAAAAGGGCAGAGTCCACTATTATAATAATAATCCCAAAATGCTTTCAAGTAGAACAAGCTAGAAAGCTTCTGAAGACATCACATTGCCAGAGCACAACATCATTTTGGCACACACTGCTTCTATATGCAACATATTCAAGACTTTTAAATATTTGATGTTTTGTTGCCTCCTCTGGTAGATTCCATTAGATTCCCCGAGTTATGAAAGGAAAGTTAAAGGGTATTTACACTGTAAATATATTGATTTTACACCAATTTAACTGTGATGGCTTCCCCTAATTTGGGAAATTGTAGTTTGCAGAGGTGATGATAATTTTCTGTTAAGAGAGATACAGCTACATCGCACCCACCCCAATTGAGACCTACAAACAAGATTTCCTAGGGACTCTTGGCTCATGTTATCTCATATATCATATACTACAATGAGCATTCAATGCCTCTTGACTAAACAAGCCACACTAAAATCCTAGACACAGCTAAAAGGTGAATTAAAACAATTATAATACAACTTACTATCTTATCATTGTGTTTATTATACTCAGGGTATTTTACACCAATGCAATAAAATATACAGAGGGTTCTTGGGGGGGAAGTGTAAGTGTTCATAAAGAAATCTATTTTCCCACCAACAGAAAAACTCAATATCATTTATCAAATAAATTAATAATTACTAAATATTCACACACCTTATTGTTCTCATCTCTAAAACATTCTACTGCAAGTGATTACCAGCAGACTATTGCATTTTAGCTTTAATCATGCATATCTGCCACTGCATTACAATAATTTGTTTAAGTATTAAAATAATGCAAGTTTGTTCTCTGTTCTGCAGGGAACAAATTAAATAAGGTGCACAGTTTTGTACAGAGAAGAGGTTTCTAATAAGAGGCTGATTTGGTGCTGTATGGTATCTGCAGTTATATTTAAAATGCATCAAGGTTTTGATGACATCTCCCCCTGCAAAGTTGACAGAATAAAGCTCAACTAGAAGGTGGCTATGGCAACAGCAATGGGAATAAAGAGAATGGTGCTGAGCTGCTTAAACAGATACTCAAGATTTTCTTTGTTTTCATTCATAAGGAAACAGATAAGCATATTGACAAAGACTGGAGGTGTGGGGAGGGGCTTCTGCAAGATGAAAATATGTTTTCAAAGAGTCAATGTAAGGCTTATCAATGTTTTAGTGTATAAATAGCATAGGTGCGGGCGCATACAAATATGTCCACTTTATAATGTAAACCCAAAAGCTTCAAAGAGAGAACTCACGATACAACTAGTAGTTTAGGCTTTTCAGTATCAGCGGACAAAGGCATTTTATTATCTTCCATATTACTTTCTATACCAGGGGGTAAATCTGTTGTTTTATCTGTAATATGTTTTCCTCTAACAAAAGGACAGTACTATTATTTCTTCCATCTCTAATAATAAATGTGTTTAGGATCCCAACTCTATACCAAATACTACAAACTAAGCTGTAGTCTTTTTTTCCTTTATTAATTTACCTCCAAAGACAAATCCAGAAAGGTAATGCCGGAAATTTGAAGTGAGAAAGATTCTACTTCAAAGCAGAAGAGAGCTCTCATGTGCAAGGGGAAAAATGTAACTGAACAGAAGCCTACCCAAGTGTAAAGTCTATGTACTCTACACACTATATATGCTTAGTATAGCATCTAAAATGAAAACAAACAAGAAAAACACTTAGACTCAGTACAGTAAGTACTAATCCTCTTGGCCATCATAAGGTCAACTGTCATAGCTCCATGTATCTGAAACTATTTCATCAGCATTTATTTTGTAAACTTCTGAAAACACCATTCTGCAAAGTTTTAAGACTGGAGAAATGTTAATCTTCAACCCATTTAATAAATAAACCAAACTGTAGGGTAATGCAAACTTCATATAGAATAGAGGTATGCAGGCATACCTCTCTAACTCAAATTGAAAAATACATTCAAAAGAAGTTGTATGTAGATTTCACCGAACAATCAAAAGAGCAGCTTATGTATAACAGAGACTGCAGCATGTGTCATTGGGGGAACACACCAGCAAAATGCCACAATAACCTGTTCAGATTTATTTAATAACTTCATTAATAATATAAGGATAGAATAAATTCCTTGATTAAATTTTTAGACACTAAACCAAGAATGCGACAAAACATGGGTGGTGGTTTACCCCAAGGCTCAAAGATTACATTGCTTAGACAGAGAATTAAAATGTTATTTAGTCAGAAGAGGAGGAGAGGACAGAAAAATAATCCTACAGTACCATCCTATACATATTTACTCAGAAGTAAATTGCATTGTGTTCAGTGGGGTTTACTCCCAAGTATGTATGATTAGAATTGCAGCCCAAGTGAGATATATTGTAGAAGTAGTTAAAAAATGTAACAGTAGAGGAAAAGAAATGTTGGAAACGGTCTTTTGCAAAGGTGTAAGAAACATAACAATTTTAAATCCCTCCTGCAGACCTCCCAAAGTTGAGAACGAGAAATGCTATACAGAGAAACTTCTCATAAGAACATAAGAAGAGCCCAGCATCCTTTTTCCTATAGCAGCCAATGGATGTGCCTCTTCCCATAGCAGCCATCCCATAAATGCCTATTGGAAGCCTATAAGAAGGAAATGGCAATAGCCCTCTCCCATTTTTGTTCCCCAATGACTGGTATGCAGAAGCACACTGCCTCTGACCCTAGACATAGCCACTGATAGCCACATCTTCCATGAATTTCTCTAATACCCTTTGAAAGACATCTAAGTTGGTGGCCATCACCACAACTTGTGGAGGGCTATGTAGATACATTAGCAGTTGTTTATGTGAGAATGGGAAGGCTCAAAAGACATGAAATCTGGATACTTCAATAATGTACTGATCATAGATGTGAAATAAGTCTTAGATTCTAAGCCCTTTGGGCATGGCATGGCCCATATCATTTGCACAGTGCCTAGCCCTAGCACACTGACAATCCAGAAATGTTACACTAGATGCAAACACCGCAAACTTGGGTCTCAGAGAGCATTAATCAAATAATCAACTGACACAGGGAGTGGTGGGTGCACAGCATCCAACTATCAAAAGGCATTTATTTAAAGAATCCACACTTGGTGGAATTTAAAGACTAGTAAAGACTGGCAAGAAGAATTATTAAAATACACGACTATGGAACAAATCTGGAGAAACTTTTCTAATTAAAGCATTTCTCTGAGATAACTCCAAAAGGCCTGAAGACAGAAGTATCAACCAATATGGATTCTAGAGAGACTACTCGGAGAGGCAATTTATTAAACCTGCACTGAAAACACAAAATGGAAGGAAGCTGAACAAACTCACAAGTCAACTACAGAGCTTGAAGGGAAAGTATACCAGAAAGCTAATGCTGCCAAAGGGGAGGGATAAAGCAGGCCAACACAAATGTATCAAGAGAATGCACAATAAAAAAACCTAGTCCACTGAAAATGAAAAGAGAAATTAAAGACAACTAAGACGCTTGACCTTTTAGAATATAACAAGGAGAAGAAATAAATGATTGAACAATTGGAATGTAATTAAGACATCAAAATATGATAACAATAGCATCACAGCATATCTGGGAAAATAAAGCCTTCTATAAGTCAAGCACTACAATGTGAATGGGATTTGCTCATTAATCTGCAGAACTGGACCCCAGGAAAAATAGCAGAATGGTAAGATTGTTTTGCAAAAAAACAGGAAGACTGACAAGGTATCTCTAACTTTGTTTGCTGTTCTTTCATAACATTAGCTATATTTCATTACACTAGTTGGTGCTTTACACAACTCACTACACCATCTACATTTTTACACAAATGAAAATATACATATAATGCTTTTGTTTAGTGATTGTAACAGTCAATTATCTGCACTTCCTACCATCCCATATAGTATAATACTAAAGTAACACCCGCTTCAGCCTATCTGGCAACTATATAATCCAAATATACTCAAGGAACCATAAATCTTTTCACCATACAATATCTACAGAAGAGTCTCTGCTGTGTACCCCTTCCACCATCAAAGGCACAGCCAGATGCAGTCAAGGACCTTCTCTGTTATCTGGAATTGAGGGGAGGAGCAAGACACTATAGCATGCTTTACATGCAGAAATTCCAAGGTTCAATCCCTGGCATCTCCAGTCAAAATCATCAGGTAGGAAGTGATGGGAAAAACCTCTGCCTGAGACGCTGGAGAGCTGAGCATACTGGGCTAGATGGACAAATAATATGATTTGGTATAAAAAAACTTGCATTGTTCCCATGGAGTCTCACCAAGCTGACTCAGAAAACTTGTCCAGACATTCCTGTTTAAGATTTTTTTAAAAAAAATCTGGAAAGTGATGAAGTTGTGGCTTGGGCTATTGCTTTTAGTTTTTTGGTGTGTTACATCGGGTTTTTATTCTATTACCTTTTTATGTTAACAACTTAAAGCAACTAATGAGGCTAGTTTAACTAAGGAATACATTTTAAAATTAGTAAATAAGTTGAGACAAAAAAGTGCAAAGGCGGTAAGTGCAAGAAATATGCGATTCCTGCTCCTTCTACGCCATCACTTCCACAATTAGATAAGTAATACATCAGAAAACTTGCATTTGTAGAATACATTTTAATCTCTCTTTCAAGATACACCCCATAAATCTCTGGGTGCTAATTCCTATGGGGACATTTTAATGTAAAACTTTCAACAAACCTACTTACCAAAAGAGTAGGACCGAGAATGTTTGTGTGCTGCATTATAGCACACAAACTTGCCAGAAAAATCTTTCGCCTACCCTCAGCCCACCAATCAGATGTGATTGTGCTGAGGGGTTGAGGCTCTCTGAGTGCTGCTCAACATTGTGTTTTAGTTTCTCTCCCTGTCTATGTGCAAAGCTGCTTCCCCTATGCAGTTTGCTTTGCTACCCCCTGCCACACCATGCTATCTTCCTCCTGGAACCCAGCAGCAACTACTGAAGAACATTTGCAGTCTCAGCCTCCATTCCTCATGCTGAATATTCATTTTCTTCCAAATACCTTCTAGTCAACAAGCTCCTGCCATTCCATTCCAATTGTATGTAGACTTTTTTTTAATGAAGAATAGAAAAGTTTGGCTTGCAAATTGATTGACTGACTTAAGTAAGAAAAATCTGGAATGGTTTTCCTTATGAGAGGAGAGACCACCTCCTAGACTTTTTAATCCTGGTTTAAAAAAACACATATTCCTGTCCTTAGTAGAGAAGTGGGGACAATGTTTAATTTTCAAGAGAGCAGCAGGGAGCTCTGGTTTATGGGTAACAATGCCATTTGTACTATTAGCTATTCTTTTTAATTCTGTGGGAGGTTCAGGCTGCCCTTGGTTGGAAAGGGAAAGGCATTCTGCAAATTTGTTCACAGGCACTTTTACTATATTCTTGCTGGCTAGTAGAAACAATTTTGGACTACTAAGCCCACACATAATTTGGAATAACAAGTCAAGCAACATTTCCTACATGTCATGTAGGATGTCAGTGAACAGGCTGGTTTACAGTGGAGCTAAGGCTATGGCAGGCAACCTTGTGTGCAATAAATATATCAGAGTCACATTTCTGAGCAAAGCACTTAGTGTATTATGGCCTCTTTCACTGGAAAGGGAGGTGGTTTGTAGGGGATTACATTTTTTATTTATTTAAAACATTTTTGCTTTTTAGCTGAAAAGGCTCCCATATAGTGGCATACCTAAGATCTATACCAAACAAGACAAGTCTCTGCTCTCAGGTTTACAAACTAAAAGACGTGATAGAAAAGGAAAAGTGGATGAAATGAAAAACAAGCAAAGTTAGGCAAGAGTTCGCAAAGCTACAAAACGCTTAAGAGTAGAAACAGTTCAGGGACAGCAGGAGCCAAATGGAGCCTTCTCTCATCAAAGCCAATGGAATGGCCCTGCAATCCCATCTATCCCTCTGTTGCAATCTGATGGAATAGAATAACCAGAATTGCATCCAAACTTAACTAACATGCCTAGAGAAGTTGCTATAACAAAGATACATAAAATAAATCATTAAAAGATAATGGAACCATTATTAAAGATAATTCAGTCTGGCTACTGCTAGCTCCTGATGCAGCACAAAGGCAAAAATGCTTTCTTTCCATCCCTGCAAGTTCCCCACACAGTGCATTGATCTAGAAAGGGGAGGGTCTCAATTTGTGATGGGCAAGAAGCAAACCCCAGCCTTTCTCCAAGTCCCTTGATATACACACCGGGGAACAACAAGTCTGTGAAGTCAGGGGAACAAGGCTGAGCTTCAGAGACACCAGAAGCAGCTTCTCTGAAGTCTGCACAAATGGAGGGAAAAAACATCTCCCCTCTCTTTAGTCCCCTATGCATGACAGAAGACTCATTGGAGTGGTAGCATCCAATGCAAAGCATCAATGCAAATCATAGCCATCTACCAAGACCAGCAACAATTTATAGATTCCTGAATTGTAATCACAAGCATTTGATGCTTATGTAGATTATATGTAACAAATGTAATTTATCCACCTAAAATGTCTGTATTTTTCTTAGAATTATGATTATGCAATAAGAACAATGGAGCAGAAGTAGCACACCTGGTTTCACTAATACATTTGGCATCTTACTACATGTTACAAGCATAATTAATGCTAAATTGATAGAACAATAATGGACTGAATAGTGGACAAAAACAACAAAACAAAATGAGAATAGTAGACCACAAATATATTACAATATGTACACGAATGTTGTTTGGGGGAAACATTTATTCTCTGTTCTCTATATATTATAGCTCCAATGGAACATTAGACTTACAAAAGGGCAGTTCATATTAGTTTAGTTTGTGGGTGTAACATGAGAGATTTGCTAAAAAAATGATTTCATAGCTTCAAGAAATAAACTGCTTTATTCTAAGTAATCACTGGAAACTCAGCTTTTTATTTTATAAATACGAGTGCTTGTAGCATTCATGACAGCATAAAAGCATCTCTAAAAGCAAAGATAGCAGCTAATCAAAGCTCAGAACCTGAGTGGAATTTTTAGTTACTTGGAAGCAAGACTTCTGTGCTTTGCAGCCCTGACATCTCTCTGCTATTCACCCCACTCTGCCAGCTGTCCCCAATCTTTACAGAACAACATTTGCCCACCCCCCAACAACCCATTAATCCCACCCCATCTTCAGGGATGCAAACTGTGGTGCCCTGGTCACCAATGGTAACCATATAATTAGGTCTGTAGCCTGGGAAAGAGAAGAATTGCAATGTTCTCCAACCCACACTGCAGAGTGAAGCAGCATTAATACTCAAGCAATTAAGCTACTAAGATCAGATGTGTTAGTAGGTGGCATACTGCGTGCATGGAAAGCTCCTCCCAGGTCACCTCCTTCAAGTGTTTTCATAGAAGGAAGGAGATATTTGATATGTGTGGCTTAAGGGCCAAATTAAACAAAATGTGTATGTGTGTTTGCTTTAGAAAAAAATGTAGAGCACCAAATTTGATCAGAGCCACAATAATGGGAGTTTCACTCTTTCCCTGATTCAAATCCATCCATCTCCCCACCCAACCCAGAACCTGTTTTTTCCCCAACAGAGCAAATGTCTTCATGGGGTGGGTGGGTTTTCAACTGGTGACCAGCATAGGATCAATAGGGGTCTTTTTTGTTTTCATTTTATAACTTTTTCGATGCAATGGCCATGATCCAATCCATGCCTCTGTTGTTCAGTTCTGGTACTAAAACCAAATTACAGGCTCAGCATTCTTTAATTCAAAGTGTGTGTCTTCTGCACTTACCTGCAGTTGGCGTATCTCAAAAACAAAACAATACAAAGGACATCACAAAAGCCTGACATCTACCTACCCTACTTTTTATGATCGGGCATGTGACCTATTATTGAACACAAAGATTAAAGATTTTTCTATGGAAAGAAAGAACCATGCAAAAAGCATCTGACCTTCAGGTCAAGCATTATAAACATGGAACAATAGAACGCTGTTATTACAGACTGGATTCTAGAGGCAAAAGACTAGCAAATCAAATGGTTTGGCATCCAGCCCCTACCTCAAGGGTGCTGTATACAGGATACAGCACAGAGCCAATGCACATGATATCATACTCCTATTTAATGTCATCTAATCAATTTGTTCAGTTTTATTTATTAGTTTATTTATTTACTGCATTTCTATACTGCTCAATAGCCGAAGCTCTCTGGGCGGTTTACAAAAATTAAATCCATAAAATGCAACTTAGGTATAAATTTAAACCACAATATAAAAGCACATCCAGAATAAAATTGAATAGCAATGCAGTGTTTTAAAATACAGATTTAAAATAGCAAGTTAAAAGACTAGGATGGTAAAATGTTAAAATATTGGGGAAATAAAAAGGTCTTCATCTGGTGTCGGAGCGCATAACATAGGTGCCAAGTGAATCTCTCTGGGGAGCTCATTCCACAGCTGGGATGCCACAGCAGACAACGACCTTCTCTTGGTAGCCACCTGCCTCACTTCCTTTGGCAGGGGCTCACAGAGAAGGGCCCCAGAAGATGATCTTAGGGTGCAGGCAGGTACATATGGGAGGAGGTGTTCCTTCAGATAACCTGGCCTCAAGCTGTTTAGGCTTTTGAATGTTAATACTAGCACTTTGAATCAGGCCCAGATCTGGACTGGCAGCCAGTGAAGCTGGAAATGTACTGGTGTGATGTGGTCTCGTTAGCCAGTCCAAGTTAACAATCTTGCTGCCCTACGTTGAAGTTTCCAGAAGGTTTTCGAAGACAGCCCTACGTATAATGCATTGCAGTAATCCAGACGACAGGTTATCAGAACGTGGATAACTGTAGCTAATGTGATAAGCCAATCACATTACAAGTAGCTAAATTTCTCCATATCATAATCAGCTGCAGAAACCAGATAGCTAACAGTGACTAGACCTGAGTTAAAAAGCTTAAATATTTGACTGCCTGTCCTGTGATTCGATGTGTATGTACATTTTAATGTATAATTCATTTTGAAATGCTCATTTTAACCAATGTAATAAGGTTTTGGCCTATTGGCTGTTGAATAAATTATTATTATGTTATTTCTGTCCTGATAAGGGCATCGTTTGTATATCAGCTGAAGCTGATAAAGGTGCTCCTTGCCACTGAGTCCACCTGTGCCTCAAGTGACAGTATTGGATCCAAGAGCACCCCCAAACTACAAACCCAATCCTTTAGGGGGAATGCAGCCCCCTCCAGAACAAGTCGAACATCACCTAGCCGGACAGATGAACCACCCTCTAGCAGACCTTCATCTTGTCTGGATTGAGTCTCAGTTCGTTGGTCCTCATCCAGTCCATTACCAACAACCACTGCCTAACCTGGGTTTGATGAAAAGGAGGTAGAGCTGGGTGTCATCCGTATATTGATGACACCTCAGCCAATATCTCTGGATAACATCTCCTAGCAGTTTCATGTACATGTTGAACAGCATAGGGAATAAAATAGAGCCCTGTAGAACTCCAGGGCCTAAGTGCCACAACACAGAGCAATAATCCCCAAGCACCACCTTCTAGAATCGGCCATCCAAGTAGAAGCGGAACCACTGCAATGCAGTGCCTCCAACTCCCAGCCCAGGATACCACTGTTGATGGTGTCAAAAGCTGCTGAGAGTTCCAGAAGAGTCAACAGGGTTGCACTCCCTCTGTCCCTCTCCCAGCAAAGGTCATCACACAGGGCAACCAAGGCAGTTTCCGTTCCAAAACCAGGACTGAAGCCCAACTGAAATGGATCTAGATAATCTGTTTCATTCAAGAGTGCCTGCAGTTCTCCTACAACCACCCGCTCAAGCACCTTGCCCAGGAAGGGGATATTAGACACTGGCCTATAATTGTTAACACCCTCTAGGTCCAGATAGGCTTTTTCAGGAGTGGCCTGATTACCACCTCTTTCAATTCATTTCCAATTAGGGTGGCTACTTACTTACTGCAAAAAAAGGGGGGGAAAGGAATGTATCACCAAAAAAGGGACACAGATTTGCATAACATACGTATATGTACAGATCCAAATTTAGAAATTATTAGTGTAATTTAAATAGAATTATCTCACCATAATGGGGAAGACTATGACTAGATGACTTGTGTGCTTGCACAGTCTGCTGTCCAGGTGCTGTTGATGGCTGCTTCAAGGCTCCTGCTCTTCCTTACTATGGTTTTTAATCATTAAATGAGACTTGAACATGACAGTATTTCAAACAGAGACCACCTTCAAACAGAAAGTCTGTCCTCTGTAAAACAGGACACATGGCTACCTTGCTTCCAATCTCGAGGAGAAAACATTGTTCTACCAGCCCAGTAACTATGAATCCTTGTGCCTAGAAAGTTCTGACCACTTAAGTCTTGAAGTAAATAGTATTGCATTTATTTACAGGAGTACAAGGATGGAGACAGATGTATGTTTTAAGGTGAATATAAAGCAAAGTACATATTCCAATAGTAGTGTAATTCTAATCAGTAGTAGTCATATAAGGGTTTTATTCAATTGTCAACAGATATATTTTACTGTTTAGAAAAAAATATTAAATGGTTACTTTGTTTAGATTGCTGATTTAAATAACCCAGATTTTAACTAATCTACCACATGCTCCATAAACAGAATCCAGATAATCTAGTAAAATATGCTTGCTCTAGAAAATCTTGGGTGTGTGAGAGTATTATCCTTCACATACTGCAAGAATAGGATTGCATTAAATCAGTACTGCTGGATAACACACCCAAAACCAGAAACAAAAGTTGTTCCTGAAATTTTGATATAATACTAGATATGGAAAATGTAATCGTCACTGGTCAGGATCTAACCCCCGCCATTCATAAGCAGAAAGTAATTCCAAGTATGCAGGGAAGGGGGGATATTTTCTTGTCATAGCAGCCTCTCACATCTCTGGGGCTGCTGCTCCATAGTGTAAGTACTGTTCTGGGCCAGGTTTGACCAGGCCATGTAATCCAGAACAGGAATCCAGACCACAATTATGTATCATTTCCCTATTGTGCTCTGGATTTTTGTTCCTGCTTACACAGTGTGGTCAACCCTGACATTGACCTAGGTTAGTGCTTATAAGATAAACCCCGTGCACATGCAGCTGTGATGGCGGTCGAAGAAGAACTGAGGTATCAGGCGGGAACCCTCCCACGCATGTGCACTCGCCAGTGGGGGAAGGGTTCCCGCCGAAAGTTAACTAATAGCTATGGAAGTTTCCCGAATCGAGCCTCTGCACAGGCGCAGAAGCCCACATGTGTGATGCACAGAAACCACGAAGAAGAAATTCAGTTCCCGCATACAGGTAAGAAACCAAGAACAGTGCTTACAGGTTATTGAAATTTACAGCACAGCAATAAAAATGTTCAGGAAATTTTGAAGCTCCTTTCCCCATTGTGAAACAGGAAGCAATTGCTAATATACTGTATTCTTCTTCTAATATCTTTAGCTGTTTTTTTTTAAATGTAAACTGCAAGCTCCTGGGCACAAAAACCTGCCCTTTTTGTTTCTCTGTAAAGCACAATGTACATTATGCTGCTATAAACAACAGCAAAATGTCCCTAGCTTCATAAACAAGCACAACATGCAAATAGCAAGATACAAATTAAGGGCATAAATATTAAGGCCAGCACTATTTTTTTTTTATTTATTTATTTTTTTTAATTACCCATGCAGAGAAGATCAACTTCCAGACAAGACTTTTTAAGCAACTGCTCTGCCTCATTCGTGTAATTGTATTTTTGGGGGGGGGGGGGGTGTCCAGCCAACATTTTTCTTCCACTAGTAACCTGCCCTTGCTGTTTCAGCACTTTTCGTCTTTTTTCTTTCCATAAAAGAATTTGTTAAGGAGGAAAAGCCAGAATAGCTACACAATGCTTTTTGATTGATTGTGTAGGAGCCGTTCATCTGGAACCACTTTAAGGCTACAATCCTATGCATTCTTTTCTGGAAGTAAGTCCAACTGAATTCAGTAGAACTTATTTCCAAACAACATATATAGGATTGTGCTGTAAAGCAGTATTCCTCCTACACAAGGAAAAAGTGGAACTTTGAGCTTGAAGTGTACTTGTCGTTGTTATTGTTTTAATAGTGCAATGATAATTTGAGCATTTAAAATGGACTAAAGAAAAAAATATTCCTACACTGGAGTTAAGAGAAGTTGCAAAAGCTCACTCCAGTGTAACTATAGATTTAAGATTAGAAGAAACAAACATTTCCCTGATGGAAAACAGTATATTGAAAACCTTGCAATAAGCTGCCAGCTGTTATAGCCATGGCAACTTCACTCCAACCCCCCCCCTTTTCCAAACATGTTGAGATCAGTGCAATTTACAAACATTGAATTGGTTCAAAATCCATGCAAAATTATACACATGTGTCAAACAGCTAAGGAATACTACTGCAAGTTTTGTCAGTACTTTGTCAGTACTTCATATTTACAACTGGCATGGAAATTTACACATTATTGAGCTGTGATATCTGGAGGATTCATAACTCCAGAACCAATCCCATTCTGTACACAAAACCATTTTTCTTATATCACACACACACACACACACACACAACACACACACACCTGTCACTAAAATCAAACACAACAATGTTGCCGTTTCTAATTTTTTCCTGAGCCCTCTGGCATATGCCTTTACTTTATCCATCTAAACTCTAAACTAAACTCCAAACCAAATGCATGCATCAGTATTGAAATAAACCCATTATGGTTGGTACCATATGTGTTTTAGATTTCTTCCTTTATATATCATTGCATGCATGCATTCCAAGCAGTGGTTTGGGGGCTCTCTTAACCTGGAAGAGATGGGCTGGACAAACTTTCTCATGTTGCTTCATGGATGCTCTGTCAAAGTCACAAAGGAACTGCCACTGGGGCATGAATCATTACTAATCTTTGGCCATGGCAAATGCCCAACATTGCTACTATCTTGAGACAGCCCTGACACTCAAAGGCTTTTAAACAAACAATTTAAAAGGAATTAAATCTAGCTTCTTCTTTAGCTAGGCTGTCTTTCTGGTGCACTAAGTAAGTCCTGAAACTATTTGTAACATTGCTTTAATGGCTCCAGCAAGGATCACATTTAGTATAATGTTTTATTTAGACTGCACAGAGGTAAAGAAAATTCCAATTCAAAATGCTATAAAATAAAACAATCAAGAATTATAAACAATAGTATGCTAAATTTGCTTTCTTAGCATGTACAGCTGAACAACGATTACTTTGACAATGAGATCTTTTTAATAACAAATTTTGAAAGGTTTGTCGATTCTGAAGGCTCTCCTACCACCAATCTTCACTAAATTCCTTGCATTCCTCAGAATTCACCCCCACCCCAAATAGTCTTACCAATTCTACCATAGTCTTCCCACACACACACCCCTTGGCCCTCATCCTAGATTCTTGTAACCTAATTGAAAAGCATTCCCTCTTAGCCACCACCCCTTTCACTCCAGGCTTAACCTCCCAGCAGTAGTACTATCTGTGAACCTGTAATGAGATATGTTGTTGATCGAAAATTCAAGCCTGAGGTTTTACTGTAGTAAGGTGTTTCCACACTTTGATTAACACAAGCAAAAATGGCACAGGATGAAAAGAGGGGAAATCATAATTAGTTTCTTGTACCAAAACCTCATCCCAGCCTTGTCTATAAAGATTTTGCCCAAATACAGCTAAAACCTATTTAGAATACTACTGTTCATATTTTGGCTTCCCTTAACATAGTGATAACTATGGACACATTTTGATCTAATATTGTTCATGTAACTGTATTTCCTATGTCTCTTCTCTTACTATAACACTATGAGTGGATTTGCACATAATGGAGGGGAAAATAAGCCACAGTGGCTTATTCCCCACCATCACCACTACTACATGCATGTCCAAGAGGGGGAGAGGTTTTGCATAATTATTCTCAGCAGCATGGCTTGCCATGCAAGCCACCCAGACCCCATGAATGATTGCAAGGGTCTGGATGGCTTGCTACATAGAGCAACAAGCCACATTGGTTAGCTTCATACAACATGATCTGCTACACTGCCTAGGGTAATTATGCAAATTCCCCTGAAATTTCCCCTCTGTGGTCATGAGAACCAGGCCCATGACTAGTATCTGTGCTATGCACATTCTGCAATTGCACCATGCAAACACAGCATCAGTACTAGAAGTCAGCATCCTGAGGGACTCGAAATTTCATTTATGTTAAAATTGTATTTCTATTTTTTATTATTCCTACTTCCAGAATACCACTTGCTGGAGAACAGTATTGGGAGTGGGTTATTTACCTTTATGTCCAAGCTTGTCATCTTCCCATAGGCATCTAGTTGGTCCCTGGGGGGGGGGGGGGGGGGGAAGGATGCTCAACTAAATAGACTTTTGGCCTGATCTAGCAGAGCTGCTCTTATTGCTATGAAAATGTGGGCAATTCCTGAAGGAAACCTCAATCGACAGAGGATAGGGCTTGAATATCTACTTCCCCTACTGCACAATTATAGCACCAAAAGAAAATAAGCAAAATTATATATTAACATTTGATTTACAAGATTTATATGTCACAGAACTTTATTTTTCTTGGTTCAGAAATGCGATTGGTTTCCTTTGTTTTTAATGCAAAATATGTTCAACCTAACACAGAAAACTTTACTTATAAATGAGGATAGGCCAGAGAAGAAGTGATAGAATTCAACTAGGAAGATTTCACCTCAATGAAAACAGGTGTCAACATGTGTTCTATACTGTGTACTCAGCTCAACATAATTAAAAGTTCACCATTCCAGTTTTGTTACAAATTGCATCCATAGTCACAGTCACTGTATTTGTACACTGCTTTTCTGTAAATATTACACTCAAAGCAGTATACAACAAAGCATGAAAAATAGCATATATATATATATATATATATATACATCAATAACATGCTGTTATCCATAGCATCTGCCTATAGAAGACAACTACTATGAAAAACAGTTTCATAGTAGATATATAAATATCAGAATATGAAAACAAGCTATCCAAAATGCATTACTAACAGGAAGAGAATAAGCCACCTTCTACCCTAGGAAGTGATCAAATCAACAGAACAAGCCCTTTTAAAGAGCTGCAAAAGGATGCAGGCCAGTCCTTAGTTCCAGATATTGCACGAACAGAATGAACAACTGCTGGGCTAGATAAGAAATTGCATAAATTCTCTGTTAAAGGCAGTCATCCTCAGTCTCCTTTCCCAATAGTCACTTGTCATTAAATCTGCTACCAATTCAGTGTCCTCAATTCACATGAAACGTAATATTAGGCAGCAAATCATGGGGGAACAAGATTTGCTGGAATGCACGATGCACATGAGCTGCTTCTAATTTCCTGCGACAACCTACAAATGCCTCATCCAAACCCAGGTACTTTGGGTTCTTTGTGGGTGAAACAACCCAAAGTTAATCCATGGTTTGATATTGCCATCAAATGCCTCTGTTATGTGCAATCAGCCCCAATAAGTATGCAGCTGCAACTCATACCTTTTCTATCCCTTCTTTGTCTTTTGTCATATCTAGTACAATTTGGTATGGAGGTGTTAAGAGACCCATTGTCTATGTCTCGCAACGCTACATATCCAGATTCAAAGCAAATTCCTCCTTCTGAAAGAAATCCAGAAGCCTGTGAACAAGAGCCTAGAACAGTGCTGTGAATTATCCTAATTGCACTGAACCAAGCAAAATTTTGTTGAAAGAATTACTAAAGAGAAAAAGATTTGGATGCAATGCCTTGGAGACTAAGTTGCTAAAAATATTGCTAGCTGAGCAATACATTAGGGCAGACTTTTGGGAACATGTTAATTGGGTAATTCCTCCAAGATTAAATAGTACACAGCTTTCTTGCTTACAAGTCAATTAACTTTTTTCTTTAACAGTATTTATTTGCCAGGCAAAAGGAGATAGGACTTTCGTATGTTGCATAACTCAGCGCACAGGAATTTCTCCTAAGAGCCTAAGCTAGTGGTTATTTTCCTTACACAATCATGTACTTGGGTGTGAATCAGCTGCAGCATTTCTAGAATCATAGCTGCCCTTTTCAAGCCACTGGTCACAAAAATGTCTCCAGCTGTCCTCATGTAAACAATTTCCTTGACACATTATGTAAAGAAAATGTCACTTATTTGCGTAAACCAGGCCTTAGACATAATACAGTACAAGCTTCTTGTGGCTGTAACAAGTTTTCAGCTCTCGACCTAGGTTCATGCAGGTGGGGGGAATCCAGAAAGAAAGAAAGAAAGAAAGAAAGAAAGAAAGAAAGAAAGAAAGAAAGAGGAAGGAGTAAAGAATGTGAGAGCAATGGAAAAGAGGAAAGCCCACTGCAAGTGATTAGTTCAGATCTCTGACAAGCCTGCTGGATGGGGAGAAAGAGGAAGGAAGAGAGAGAGAGGGAGAGAGAGAGACATGCACAGAGAGAGAAAGAAGGGGTGGCCCTACCCACTTTTGGCTCTAGCTCTGCCCACCACTGACATACAACCTGAGACAGATTACTACCAAGAAAATATGTCCAACAACAACAGGTTTCCATTCTCTGCTTCATATCAATTGGGGCGCACACGGACAAGAATCTGTGCTATATCCTATTTGCATGACAAATCATTAAGACTATACTCAGAGGTCCATAAATTTCATCTTGACTTATTAGCCATAATTTGTGGCTGCTACTGACCTCTCCCCATCCGGCATGCTAATATCACTCTGACCTTTAGAGTAGTCAAGAGCAGCAAGTCCTAACCCTATTTCCCCATGTGCTTAAAACTCAGCAGTGCAAATAAAGAAAAACCTCCTCCCTTCCACAACTGGGCAAAAGCAAACTTTCATGAGAGATTCTCCCAACTCAGGAAAAGATGAGACATCCCCCTTCCACCTTGGGAGTAAGGAGAGGTCCCAGACTGTGGAATGGCCTGCCAGAGGAGACTCGTCAACCTAACAGTCTTTTAGAATTTAAGAAAGCTATAAAGACTAATCTCTTCCGACAGGCATATCCAGTGGAATTTTAGAATATTTTTAGGATGTTTTATTGCTATTTTAATAATATGTACCATGTTTTTAATCAGTTTTATGTATTTTATCATATTTTATATTTACTGCTGTTCCCCGCCTCGATCCAAACGGCGAGGCGGGTAAGAAATAATTTATGATGATGATGATGATGATGATGATTACATCATGCTGACCAGGGGCACTCACTTGTGGCAAGTGGATTTGTGGAGGACTGCCCATCCTTCAGTGACTCCACACAACAGCACACAGTGCTCGGATCCAGATGTTAAAGCAAATCTCTTTTGATTTTATCAAGTGAAGCAGATAAAGTTACAAGGTTGCAAAATAAGCAATAGGGAGTGAAATCACAGGATAGCATAGTGTGAGTGTTTTAAAGGAGTTAAGCTTTACTATTTCATAAATTATAGACTTAGGTAGTACAAAGTTATTTGCCAATTCACCTATATGGATAGAATTCTAATGCTTCCCAAAGAACAAATAAATGCAAACTCTTTGAATCCTTTAAATGAATAATCATAGAAGAGAAAAAATCTGCTTATGGGTTTGGCTGCAGCATACAGTTTTGCAGGTATTTGAAGAACCAATGCAGAGTTTGCGTCATGCTGTGACTGCCTGCTTAATCAAATGCCATTTTGTAAGGAAATGAAGCAATAAAGGATCAGATTCCTTTTCATGGTCTTCAGGAGCAGTTCAAATAAAGGCTGCAAAGAACTGAAAAGAAAGGCAAGTGGGGTGGGGGTAGAAAAGTGTTTTTAAGAACCTATAGAATCACTTTGTAGTTTGAAAGCAATGGATTTAAATATTTGGATTCAGCAGAGGAAGAACCACTCTACATAAGGTATCCTGCAGAAACCCTACCCAAAACCAATAGCGCTTAGCAAGTCATTAGTTTCCTTTCTATGCCTTCTATTTTATTTATTACATTTTTATCCAGCCCTTCCTCCAAATAGCTCAGGGCAAAGTAAATGCTTAGCCCTTACATTAGGCTATAAAGGCATGACTGACCCAAGGTCACCCAGTGAGCTACGTGAGGAATGAGAATTTGAACCCAGGTATCCCTGGCATTAGTCCAAAACTCTTAACTGTTACACCACAGTGGCTATCTGGGTTTATGTGTAATGAGAAATCACAGTTAGTGCAAACTGTTTTGCAAACCAGCTTCAGATCCTGGTTTGTCAGTCTCAGACAAACTACAGTTGTGGGTGAAGTTTGGATGCAGAATTTAAAACACACACACACATCATTTCCCATTATATCTGAACTGTGCTTGTGGTTTCTAAAAGAGCTAGTGGACTGTACACAGACATTATATTCTACTTTCCATGGTGCAATAGCAACGATGCCAGTTCCTGGATTTCCTGTGACTTTCCAGTGGGTTGGGGCAATGAAGAAAAGTAGGCTTGATTAGCTCATGAATCAATGTGTAGCACACCAGATGAGAACCTTGTATAAATTACAATAAATTGTACAATGCAACACTGAACATAGCTCATTTCAGAAGTATCCCTCCCTCTCCCACCTGTCCAGAAAGGCAGACTTAATTCCTTATGGCTCAGCTATTTCCCAAGTTTTATTGTTCTTTCCCATCAAGAAGTTTATGGGGTTGGTAACTGAAGGCAAATAATGGAACAAAAAGGGCTGGTGATCAGGTCTAGTTGTCTCTCTAAGGTTTCAGCAACTGGTCATTTTGAGGTCAAATATCCGGGCTGCTTAAAAACTACAATTATATAACAGCAGCAAAATGTAGTCACCTTTCTGTTTTTAATCTGTGATACCTGTGTGAGTGCAAAAATTGTAGAATGCCTACTTTGAAATAAGCAGTAAATCATGCTTAACTACTAGAAATAGAGAACACAGTTTTTCTCTCTTACCACAATCTTTTGGGAAGAATAGCGAGATGACTTTCATAGCTAATTTTCTCCCATTTTTGCACAACCTCCAGAAAATCCACACTTGTCTATACAAAGCACTATTCTTTTTGAATTATTCAGATTCTCAGCTGATTTCTTGAGGAACTATACTCCTTCACATAACAGTAGTGGATAAAGAATTATACCTACAACATCCCTGAGAGAAAACTTCTTGATTGCTTATAGCACAGAAAGGCACAACACAAGATAATTTGTGATCCACTAGTGGGACACCTAACACCTGCTAGTTGCTAGGATTCTTGCAAAGAATGCCGAACTTTGTGGACCTTGATCTAATCCAGCATGGCACTTCTATTCTTAAACAGGGTGCATATTCATGAACACCTAACACAAGATAGTTATATCTTGAGTATGCATTCTTGTTTTGTCAATTTATAACAAAATGATTGGCGACAGAGATTGCAGGTTTTTGTTTTTTTTTTAAAAGGAAGATCATGTAAGAAAGAAGCCTGCTAACCCCTGGTTTATAGAGTCCTTAAAATGAGAAAGTTACTACCTTTGAAAAATCCAACAGCTATTTATTCATCAACATTTGCTATTTACCCCATGCAGAGGTAAGAAAAAATGATCAATAGACATGGCTTTAATGTGATGGGATTGATAATATCTTGATCAAGATAGAGAGCACAAACTATCTGATCTCAGTTACACTAATAAAAAAAATTGGCCAACACAGTATTATGCAAATACCTTAGTCCTAGATGTGGGTTGTCAAAGCAGCATTTGGTATTCAAAAGACATTTCACAACTCAAATTACTTCTGTTCTAAGGAATTCAGATTTATAGTATGAGAACCTGCAAATTATGTTGATTACTATAGTATTAAAAAAAGAAACACTAACAAGAACTACTCAGAATATTTTAAAATGGTAATTTGGAGAAAAATGTGCACAAGAGTGTTGGCCAAATGAAGTACACAGTATTAGAATTGTCTTTCTAATGAGATACTGCATGTAATGAAGAACTGTCGCTCTTTGATCTCAAAAGGTTTGAAACTAGAGAAGAGTTGAATGAAAGGGGGGACAAGATCCCAAAGGAATAAAATTCCCAGCTTCTTCTTATTTTTCTAGAGTTCTTTTGACAAAAAAGGCTGCCAAGAAAAGAAGTAAACTGAAGCATTTCCACTCGTTTCTTTTCATGTATTTCCACTGCCTAGTTTCAGATCGTGTGATCAATTCTGACCTTTACAAATTTTTCGGCTCTGCCTCGCTATAGTGTCTTATTCAGACTATCAGATTCATTTAGTGAAACTATCCTATTCTTTCACACTTGACTCCTTTCACAGATGAGCAGTTCATTTTCATGCAGACCCACTTTCAACTTCAAAAGGTTTCTTTGTATCTCAGTCTCTCATGTCTCTTGTTTAAAACACTTTCAAATACAGAACTCAGGGGTGGGGGATGGCTGCTAGGAACTCCTAGACCACTAATAAAATCCCCTAATAACTGCAGAAAGGCAGCAAGCATCCAGAGGACCTTGCAGTTCCTTAGTACCACACACAGATTGTCTGTGCACAGTCAAGGTCATGGCAGTGGCTTTGAAATCTGAACCCACTGCTACCAAGCTGGGCTGGTTGCCTGGCTTTACTTGAAGATGCTTGCCTGTATAATATTCATTCTGTGAGTTCACATATCCAGGAAACCACACAGAAACGCTCTTAAAATATTAGCTAGTTTAGAACAAAGTGGAAGAGAATCTGCAAGGGAAGTGACACATCGCCAGAAATCAAAAAGGTGTCTTACCCATGGCAATTACATATTGTGACAAAAGTGAAACAACTTTCAATTACCCAAAGTGAGAAAAACCGCTTACTCCCTTATTTAAACTTCAGTGCGGAGGTGGTGGCTGGGATTATTGCTGCTAATTAACACCAACAGTGCACTAAACGAGATACAATATAAAGATACCATCTCTGCCCAGCAGACATCAAATAGATGTGTAGGGCAAAGGTGAAGAAAAAGATAGGGCTTGATAAGATGATAGACTGGAAATTTTCATATGGATCAACACAGCTTCCTTTGCTTTTAATGTTCCTTGAAGTAAGAGAGCAACTGCTAGCTGGAAGCACAGAAAATGTTAACTACTGATCATGCTGTGTGTAATCAGTTCTAGGCCAAGGTAACCCAAATTCTGGTTTGCAAGACCATGGGCAAGGGCTACCTCTTGCTCACTTAATTGCAGGTGCAAAGTAAAAAAATAATTCTATGCCAAGAAAATTTGACCAATTTTTTTCTTTTACATTTTTAGAATTACCTCCCCTTCCCAACTTCAAATAATAATTTTACATGATGCCCAAGTACACACCATTTACATTTTCTAGCAAAACATACAGAGCCTGTTCAGACAACACGCTAAGCTATGGTTAAGCCACTAACCCTTTTCAGCAAATGGTCAGTGAGTGTGTTTAAACTGTAACTCTGTAGAATGGTTCACTTGACACACTAAGTCATGGTTCACACAACACGCTAAGCCATAATGTTTATAGCTCAAAATGCTGGACCACCATGGCTTAGTGTGTCGTCTCAACAGGGTCAATCTTTAGCTCAAAACGCTTAACCATCATGGTTTAGCATGTTGTCTGAACTAGGCCAAAGACAGAAATATGGTCAAAGTTTAGAATTTGCCTAGTTAGCTACCTATTTTAATTTCTTGCCCAATATTATAACCCTTATTATAAAGAAATATATAAAGAATGGCCAGTTTTTAAAAAACAAGCCATCCTATGGCATCTTGAAGACTAACAATTTCTTTGTGGTATGTGTTTCCAAAGACTAAAGTCTACTCTCAGATACCATTTTTAAACAAGATCACTGAAGCTCTCTGCCTTGCAAGGTTTGAATTACAACTGGAGTGAGTGGGTAATATTTTAAATTAGAATTCATACTGAAACCAGATTTTTGGCATATAAGATCTTTAATTTAGCTCTCTTAGAATGCCCAAAGAGCTTTACTATAAAAACTGAGTAAAGATATCTGTTAAAAAGGAAGAGGGGAAACTGCTATATTCCAATTATAAATCGTTCAACTGTTCCTGCAATTCTATTTTTATTTTTTGCCATATATGTCTAAGATTAAAACCCTCTACACACTTACATGGGAGTAGGGATGAAGGACAAATTTATTTGGACCGAATTTTAACATGAACTTACCAAATTCACATTTCCCAAACCTATATATGAATTGAAACACGCTTGTACACTGAAATCCGCATTTTTCAGAATTTTGTTATGGACTTCGCAAGTGAAAGAAACATTGGGACAAAATTTCATATATTAGGAGAAAGCATGAACAAAAACACATAACATTTGGGACCACTTGCTTGCAAAAAGTATGCACATGAGGATTTTTGTGTTACCTTTTTTGCCAAATTTTGAACCAATGCAAAAACGAGCTAGGGAGTCCAGAAGGATACACTTATCCTAAAATGTAGAGACATCCAATTGCCATTCTAGAGTCCAACCAGTGCTTAAGAGAACCACATGCAAGGTGATGATAAAATCCCCAATAGCTTTCAGGAAACTATTAGTATCCTTCAGCTTCCTGGTGTTCACTCTTTTAATTGCCCCCACATCCACCCACACAGGCTCATAAACCCAGTAAGCCTAAACCCTACCAGATAGTGATCTGTCCATGACAATGAAAGTATAGGAAGTATTCCTACATCTACATCACCACCATCCCACTCATCCTCAAAAAACTGATCAAGATGTGCACTGCTGAATAAGTGGACTCAGAAACCAATTGGGAGAGGCCACCCCAGCCTCAGAACAACAAGCCAAAAGCACTCCCAACAGCATTGCAGAGACTATCCTGGCTAATTCAGGAAGGTGAATTCCTTCATGCAGGACACCTACATGTGAACTACATACAATTGTACATGCTCTTTTTCACACATCTTGCTGAACACACAGATGTCAAGAGTATGTCACAATCCTCCACCCAAAAACATTCAGTATTCATATGAAGACAAGTATGAAGAGGGCAGACAGTAGTCTTAGTATGCACACAGAAGCATTTCAAATACAAAGTCATGTTAGTTAGCAAAAACATTTTAAGAAAACTTCTTCTGGATCAAATTAGCTGGTGACTAAGAAGGGGTAATATTCCCATATACTGTGTGGTCTGGCACACTAGAACTATGAAGAGCATATCTGAAATTTTGTTCATAGATTAATCCTAGAACTAGCATACGAACAAAACTACCTTAAAGCTGCAATTATAATCCAATTCTCAAAACACTTTGAGGATGGGATATTAGTGGCAAACATGCTCCAAGAATAACAAGCAAACTTTTTACAAAGCCCTCTTTTTCAAGGGGGGGTGGGGGTGGAGGTAAGACAGTGGGAGCCAAGGAGACTGTCTGCAATCCTTGCCTTGATGAGCAGTCACAATGAACTCTATGAGCTACATAAATGAATACTACTTGTGTGCCCAAGGCTGCAAAATCAAGTTTGACTAAAAATATCTGCTTTTTCCCTCTAGCTTTTTCTCTCTGTTTAAAGTTCATTTTACTTGGAAGAATTGAGGAAGTGCCCGTTCCTGAACAGCTTTTGGGTAACCATTTTTAAAATATTATTCATAATAATAATAATAATAAGTGTACCATCTTATTTGCAAAATGCCAGCCATGTCATTAAGTACCTATTTTGTCAGGAAAGTTTTTATTTCTACATTCTGAAATACTGTTATATTCTCTTTAACATCCTTGATCTGCAATAGCTCTTTTTAATCTCAGTTTCCATAACAGGGCTGAGCAAAAATGGCTTCCTCAAAATTGGGATACTATTTCACTAAATATTCTCTTTAGGGAGGAAAAATTCTCCAGCAGTTTTCCTGGAATGGAGCTATCCCAATAATAGTGGCATTACATCTTTCGTTCCCAGGGGATTTTGGTTGTTGTTTTTTAAGCCATTTTGCATTCCCAAACCTAGCATAACATTCTGTAAAATTGACCTCTTTTGTTGCGGGGAAGGCAAAGATACAAAAAGGAAAATTCACAGACATTTTCTCAGCAAAATATCTTCTAAGAATTTTCAGCTCAGTATTAATATCTACAGACTCTCAAGTTCAACAACTTAACTTTTGACTGATTACTTTATTACAAAATTATGAATTGCATTATAATTTGAGTTACAATTCATTAAAGAAAAGCCCATTCTTATCTCCTGCAGATACATGGTGTTGTTTTAATCATGCTACATGTGCTGATTGACTTGCCCAATATCAGAACATTTGTGTTATCAGCACCAACTGTTTTGTGAACGGTCACAGCTAGTAACATAATTGTCACTGTCTGTACTATCTCCACTTCATTTTCCTCTACTTCATTGCTTACATTCCCTCCCCAAAACCATATGCATATATACATTTCAGATCTATCTATCTATCAATAGATATACACACATACACCTTATAGGTATAAAAAACACAGATAACACTTCCATGCATCTGATGAAGCACACTGTAGTCCACAAAAGCTTATATCGTAATAAACATGGTAGTTGTTGTTTTTACTGCTACAGACTAATAGTACTACCCCTCAGAAACAGTTACCATAGAACTAAGTATCTGGTAACCATATTATTAGTAATGATTTCCAGCATATGAAGCAAACAAAAATATACTTTCGACAAAAAATGAAAGCAGGGAACTCTGTTATGACGTGTACATCTTGAACTTCTTGAACTATATCAACTTTTCAGCAGCCAATAGATATTATCACTCACTTGTGCCAGGGTAACAGCAGGAAACACCAGAGCATGGGACTAACTACTGCAGCCTTAGTTCAGCATCAACAAAAATATAGTTTTCACCAACAGTGTGATGGTGGGGGAGAGTGGGAACAATTGCTCCGGTTTAATTGAGAGATTAATTATATTTTCCTCTACACTTGAACTTGCCTTTATTCTTTAGTGTGTTGTGTGTTAGATGGAATGATAGAGGGGCTGAATGGGGCAGATACCAGGACTATGATTGAGCAGCAGACTGGCCATTATCCACAAAGATACAATCTTGTTTACCAGGTACCACATCCAACAGGCTGCATTTATTGAGTATATGTAACTGATGCTGGGTACTATGAATGTATTATTGATTCTGTTAGTGTAGAATCCAACCTGCTGCTTAGCATACTCCCTGCATGAATTCAAGAAGCTTGTCTCAAACCTAGCACTGAAAATATTCATGCTTTTTCTCCTGGAAGATTTCATCATCTATACTGAGGGCCCGTTGTCTGGTATACTTCAGGATCTTATGGCTGCTATGACAATCATGAGCCTGCCCACTGTTTTTCTGGCCTAATACATATAGCTGCTCATACAATTGATTCAATGTTTTGTACTAACAAGAAGAGGTGAATCTGTGAGTGGGGAACTTTAACTGATTTCTTTATTATGGATGTTTACTTATTTAATACATTGATAGATTATTACCTGATCAGAGCAAGATTCACAGCCTCTGGGGAAGCAGAGGACAGAGTCAAATAATTCACCTCTGGAGGCTGCTAACTCCAACGGATTTCCAGCCTGCCCTCAGGGAGTTCTCAACTGGTTTGGCAAGTCTTCCAAGTTCCTACCGATGTGCTGGTCATTTTTTAGAAAAGAGGTCAGCTAACGCAATTGCTCCTTAATAAGGTTCT
Source organism: Anniella stebbinsi (assembly GCA_029215795.1). NCBI lineage: Eukaryota > Metazoa > Chordata > Lepidosauria > Squamata > Anniellidae > Anniella > Anniella stebbinsi. The sequence goes on along the minus strand of JARDYH010000004.1, from coordinate 66,418,803 downwards.
TTCCCACTGAAGAGCTCTAGTGTACCCCCTTGTTTTCATAGAAACATCTGCTGAAGATGAATTGATTGGGTGACAGTGCATAGGTAAGCACAATATTCAGGACAGATCTGACTGAACCAACCTTATTGCCTGTTGGAAGGCCTACTCCATGTAGTGTGATACTACTGACTCCTCCTAAATCAACTTTCTTATTTGGGGGTTGAAAACAGCACTGAGACACAGCTCCTTTCTGGATGGAAGGTTCCAAACGTTAATGCTAGGAGACCATTGTGGGGTTGTCCTTTGGGGAACCTTCAGGTTCAGGTTTTCTCATCTGTTTTTTAATATTTACATAGAACCACTGAAAATATAATCCAGAGATATGGAGTTTGATTTATGCAGAGGACAATCAACTTTATTCCTTTTCATCAGGTCTAACTGATTTGATAAGGGTGAATGTATTTAAACAATCCAAACAAAACAAGAGTTGGTGGTGGTGGTAGACCTGCTGGCTCAGGAAATAACTGTCCTGGATGGGGTTCACACTTTCCCTGAAGGGCAAGGTTCACAGTTTGGGCTATTTCTGCACCCAGAACAGTTCATTAACAGTTCAAGTTGTGACAATATTACACCTATTCTAAACTTCTGCACTAGCTGCCAATTTGTTTTGAGGCACAACTCAAAGTGCTGGGTGAAACCTATAAACTCACAGTATGTGTCTTGATTATCTAATAGGTTGTCTCCTCCATATGAACCCCACCAAAATTCAGGATCTGCCATACAAGACCATCTTATATGGAGACTCACAAAAAAGCAGGGCCTTTTCAATAGTAGCTTCAGAAATTTGGTATAGGTTGCTCATTTAGCCCCTTCTCTGTCATCTTTCTGGAGGTAAGCAAAGACATTTCTGTTGTGATGGTGTTTTACTTATCACAATACATCAGAAAACATTATTTTCGTTATATTTTTCTTTTTGTTTTTATAGTGTACATTGCTCTGCCAATTCTGCAGATAAAGCGAGTGATGTAAATATACTGAGCATTTTACTATTATTTCACTAGTTGTGTATAAATGTGCAGATAAGCTTCTCATTTTACAGTCAGAAAACAGAAGCTGAGAGAGATATTGCACATCAAATCCCAGTCCAATTCTCTAAAACAAACAGCACCATTAAAAATCAACAAATTGTGGCATGAGCCTTTTTTTTTTTTAACTAGAGACCATTTCATCAGATGCATACAGTGTTAGCCTTAGCTGGCAGATTACACAATGTACACACAAGTACACTAAACAGTGGGACCAAAAGACCATGGAATGCAAGGATAGCAGTAGGTCTGTGACAATTCTATGCAAATCAAAATGCATATTCATTAAACAAAAAACCTACGGTTTACAAAAACAATGTTAAGGCTCTACAGATTCCAACCAAGCACCAAAAAGCAGGGAAATTGGGAGTTAAGGCTCATAAGCCTTAACGCCACATCCTCCCTAAGGAGGCAGAAAGTGCAAGTGAAATTCTCATTCTCCCAAAGCAGATAAACCATGAGGACAGGGTGGAGAATATGATATGCAGAGGTGACTGTGGGGTTGTGGAAAACTGATCACGAACAACTTAGGGCCACCTACTTCTCTTTTTTTGTTTAGAGCAGCCCTTCCCCAACCTGGTACCCTCCAAAGGTGTTGAACTACAACTCCCATCATTGCAAGTCAGTATGTCCCATGGTCAGGAATGCTGGGACTTGTTATCTCAAAAATCTACATATGCAATTTGATCTGCAGAGGTGACTGTGGGGTTGTGGGAAATGATGATGATCAACTTAGGACCAGCTACTTCTCATTTCTTAGAGCATCTCCTTATGTTGAGAGTTGCAACCCAACACATCTGACAGGCACCAGGTTGGGGAATGTTGTTCAAGAACAAGGGAAGGCAGAAAGTAGATCTCCAGATGTTTTGGAATTCAACTTGTAAAAGCCCCTGTCAGCATGGGCAGTTATCAGGAATGCCGCGAGTTGATGTCCAAATCATCAGGATAGATCTATTTTCTGCCCACATCTGTACTAAAGTATGATGTTTTCCAGCATTAAGATATGTGATCAATCAAGGAACTACAAAAGAGCTGCATCACTTTAAATAAACTGTCAAAACCAAATGAAACAACAATGAATGAATCTTGAATACCTAATCCAGATAGCCCTTCAGACATCAACATTAGTTTTCAATACTTGGCACAGGATGTCTGTTTCTTGAATATCAGATAAAGGATTTCTCTTACTTGTTCAGCAGTGTGAGATCAAAGACAGAGCTACCACCTAATACTTTCATGCGTAAGTATTATTTTAAAATTAAGTATGAATTGATTTTTGTCTTCCCCATAACACATAACATGGGAGTTAGCTGGAGAAGGTTGACTCCTATACATGTCTTCTCAGAAGCCAGTGCCACTGAATTCACTAGAGCTTTCTCCCAAGTGGTATAGGATTGCAAACTAATCTCATCTGAAAGGTGTTCAAGACAGCCAAACTAAACCTCTTCTGCTCCACTGTTGCTTTGATGACATGATGTATTGTGCAGGGATTGTGGGGAGTGAACAGTATATTTTTTATAAATACATTTAAAAAAACATGTATTTATAAATACATTTAAAGAAAAAAAAGGCAGGATATTGACCAAAAGTTGGAAGTGCCTGGCACATGTTCTGGTTCTAGATCTGTAATGAATAGTGCCCCTTTTGTTATCAAGAGTGCTGCTATATGCGAGATGTGTGTGAGAGAAAAGTATTGGGCAGACCCTGTATTTGGTAAGGGTATGGAACAGCATTTCCCATCCTGCTGTCCTCCAGGTGTTTGAGATGACAAGTCCCAGCATTCCTGACCATGGGACATACTGACTTGCAATGATGGGAGCTGTAGTCCAACACCTTTGGAGGGCACCAGGTTGGGGAAGGGCTGCTCTAAACAAAAAAAGAGAAGTAGGTGGCCCTAAGTTGTTCGTGATCAGTTTTCCACAACCCCACAGTCACCTCTGCATATCATATTCTCCACCCTGTCCTCATGGTTTATCTGATTTGGGAGAATGAGAATTTCACTTGCACTTTCTGCCTCCTTAGGGAGGATGTGGCGTTAAGGCTTGTGAGCCTTAACTCCCAATTTCCCTGCTTTTTGGTGCTTGGTTGGAATCTGTAGAGCTTTAACATTGTTTTTGTAAACCGTAGGTTTTTTGTTTAATGAATTTCATGGCTTTGTGTAACGGATGACTGGATATTATACAGTTCGGCATCAGCCAGAATGTTATACCATCTTGACATCCAATATAAAATCAAAGCTAGTGTTATGTGTTGAACTCACTTTTAACATTAATAAATCAACCAAAATGCTTGCATCTCCCTCATTTTTAAAGATAAAGAGATGAAAACTGGCATCATGGTAGCTCTTAAGTAGGGATATAGCTATGCCAAGTATGAAGCAGATCCGTTCATGCCTTGATTTTTAGGAATTTTTTAAAGTTCAAACAGAAATCTCTTTGGGGTCCAGGACCTTGAGCAGTACAAGTTTAAAAAATGAAATTAAAGATAAAGAGATGAAACTTGGCACCATGGTAGCTCTGAAGTAGGGATTTAGCCATGCCAAGTTGGAAGCAGATCCGTTCATCCCTTGATTTTTAGAAATTTTTAAAACTTCAATTTAATTTTTTTAATTAACTAAAATGCTTACAATTCCATCATTTTTAAAGATAAAGGGATGAAACTTGACAGCATGGTAGCTCTTAAGTAGGGATTGAGCCATGCCAAGTTGGAAGCAGATCTGTTTATGCCTTGAGTTTTAGGAATTTTTAAAACTTCAAACCCAATACTCCTCTTTGGGGTCTAGGGCCTTGAGCAGTACATTAAAAAAAAAGAAAGTAAAGATGAAGAGATGAAACTTGGCACCATGGTACCTCTTAAGTAAGGCTTTAGCCATGCCAAGTTGAAAGCAGATTGGTTCATGCCTTGAATTTTAGAAAAAAAATTGAAGTCAAACTTTTTAAAAAAATATCCTAAAAATCAAGGCACGAACCGATCTGCTTCCAACTTGGCATGGCTCAATTCTAGGGTGACCACTAGGGTGTGGCCTAGTGGCTAAAGTGTTGGACTGGGAGATGGGAGATCTGGGTTCTACTCCCCACTTAACCATGAAAACCCATTGGGTGACTTTGGGCCAGTTGCAAACTCTCAGCCCAACCCATCTCACAGGGTTGCTATTGTGAGGATAAAATGGAGAGGAGGAGGATTATGTATGCCGCCTTGGGTTTCTTGGCGGGAAAAAGGTGGAATATAAATGCAATAATAAATAATAAAAAACTGTCAGGATTTCCCCAGATTTCTCCTGGTTTTTGTTCTATCCTCAGTGTCAGGGGGGATTTTATGCAATAGTCTATAATGACCTGGAATTACACACTTTCCCTTTTAAGGCCACCATTACCGTGGCAGGGGGGGAATGACATGCTTTCTGGAGGTGTGTCATTCTCTCCCACTGCTCCAATCAAGGCCTTAAAAGGGAAAAACGAGTCATTCCCAGGCATTATAGAAAAGGGCCTGATTGGAGCGGTGGGGTGGGGTGAGAATGACATGCTTTCCCCTCCTCCGCTCCAATTGGGGACTTTAAGGTGGCCCCAGAAAGCCATTTTCCTGCCCCCCCCAACTAGGTGTCCTCTTTTTTGGTTTCCCAAATATGGTCACCCTACTCAGTTCTTGCACAGGCTACATATCCATCCCTAAATATTTACTCAAAAGTAAGACCCATTGAATTTCCTTGGTTCTTGAAAAGCAACACACTTGCTTTTAGATTTGCCAGTCTCAGCATTCTATGTGTGCTATGAATGCCTGCTCTGTCTGTCCCTATAGTTTCCTGCAAGGTCCAGCCAGGGGAAGCCAGTAAATTAAACCCAGGGGTGGAGGGTGGGATTCCCTCAGGTTCATCTGACAGCAGGTGCTATAGAACATGGTCCTTCCAGGAGTGTTGAGGCTGGATTTCTGGCAGACCCAGCCAGGCAACTTTATGGCCTGTTAGTCCCTCCATTTGGTAGCATGCAGAGCACCTGCCTCATAAGGCAAATGGCCACATGAGAACTGTTATTATGGCCTGCTACTTTGTTTGTCTTTAGTAGTCTGTGGTCCAGATCTCTTCAGAAGGGGGAATAGTGTTTTGTGGTTGGGGTCAGTCTAAATTATCTCCAGGGGTCCCTTACTCAGTGCCTCTGATAGCAAAGGGATTGAGGATTTTCCCCAACTCTGTTACTCTTGAAGTTACTAGGCCTGTTGAAAATAGATTTTGTAACATAAGCATGAAAACAGTGAATACCCCTTTTAACTTGTTAAACCAATGAAAACATGCCACACAAGAAGTCTTAAGATATGAATGGTTTATAAAGAAAAGTAAATGCAAAAGAACATCAGATGCAGAAGTGAAATCTGAAACATTACTAGTAGTAGTAGTAGTAGTAGAAGTAGTATCCTGCCTTTTGCCCAATACTGGGCCTCAGGGCAGCCTTACAAAACTAAAACATATACAGCTAAAACCTATAAATAGGAATATACTAGGCTGACCATATGAAAAGGAGGACAGGGCTCATGTAACTTTAACAGTTGTAGAGAAAAGGAGATTTCAGCCAGTGTCATTTGAATGCAATTAGTTCCTGGTGAAATTCCCTCTTCATCACAACAGTTAAAGTTGCAGGGGCCCTTCCTTCTTTTGTATATGGTCACTCTAGTATAGTGCCTGCAACTTTAACTGTTGTGATGAAGAGGGAATTTCACCAGGGACTAACTGCATACAAATGACACTGGCTGAAATTCCCTTTTCTCTACAACTGTTAAAGTTACATGAGCCCTGTCCTCCTTTTCATATGGTCAGCCTAAATATACAAAAGTTAAAAATATAATTAAATACTTTTCAATATTAAAGCATTTTAAACATTTTAAATACATAACAATTTAAAAGTCAAAGGTATAGACAGAGGTCCAGATTATTTGCCAAAGGCCTGCTGGAACAAAAAAGGGTTTGTCTGCATCCAAAAACACATCGAGGGAGCCAGTGTAGACTGCAAGGATTAGAAAGAAAATCCATGTGCGTACACTATGCAAAATAAACGACAGCTCAACTGTTTCTAAACCTTATTAGAAAAATAGGATGACTAGGCCAAAACCAGCGTTGTAGGCCCAGAAGCACTTTGAAAGGTTTCAACATTGTACTTAAAACTTAACACCGGCCCAAACTAATTAAATGAAGTGTTTGAAGCTTTCAACTTATAGCAGTATGGACCAAACTCTTAGAAAAGAGGGAAGGAGCACTGTGTGTGGGTGGGGTGGGGGAAATTAAAAGAAAGGTATAGCTACCTATTCCCAGGAGAGATCTGAAGATCAAGTTACCATGGATCCAGAGGAATCACACCCTGCTTCACCAGGGAGCAAAAGAGCAAACTGGCCTTATGAAGATAGCCCAAAACACTCTCAGAGCCAAGGGAATGCATGTTCCAGAAGAGAAAAGAGAAACTCTTCTTCTTCTTCACTCAAAAGGTCTGTGCTAGAGGCAGCGGCCATTTCACTCACCCACCCCACAGTCTAAGGCAGGAGGGAGGGGGGAGAGTGTGTCGCGTTATGAGGGAAGATGCCGCCTCATTTGACTTGAATGAGAGGTTAAAATAGTCCTTAAAAGTCAACCGAAGGGAATTTTAAAAAAACGAAAAGCTTTCCATCAACTACAGTCAAGGAGGAAGAAGCCCCCACCACTGGATTACTTAATAAGGCTCTACAAATTATGCAAATTGTGAGCACAAAAAGTAGCAACCCGGAAGTAAATTTTACAAAAGCAGGGAGACAGGTTTGTATTCCTTTTCTAACTTAAACTGCTCTCCTTCCCTCAATCTTTCACCAATCTTCTTGAAATTTTCAGGTAATGTAAAACAAACATTTATTTCTGGCACCTGTAAATTTCAGAAAGGTTGATGAGACATTTTCGATTTTATGGCTGTTAGGATGACCCCCCCCCCAATTATCACTTTAACATGGCGGTATGTGTTTTTTACTGACGGCCCTTAACAATGGAGGCACGGCTGTGCCTCCATTAATACATGATAGAATAGAGACACTCATTCACAACAGGGTAGGAGTGGGTCTATATCTACCAACTGATGATATACTTCATGCATCTGAAGAACTGGCTTCCTGTTCCACCAAGTATGCCATAACAATCTGCCTTAATATCTGCCTTAAAATCTGCCAAAAGAATCTATTGCTTTTGCAGCAACAGACTAACATGACAACACCACTGGAATTATTCTCTAACCATAAATTATAAAAAATATGTTACTGTCTCTGTTTAGAATAGGTTACTCCCACAAGCTCATCTTTAGTTTAAGGACTATTTAAGATGTATGAAGGTAACAAAAGTGTAAATAGCTGCATTAAGTACATATAGGTACCTGAGTAAACAATCCAAAATATCCATCTGAACTATACTCATAAAGTAGAAAAATTAAGATCATAGCTTTTCTGCCAACACTGAGAACTTGAATTTCATACAGAAATATCCAAATTGTTTTCCTTCACTATTACGTTCTGCTAGGTTACATTTGTTTGTGCTATGTTATTAGAAATTTAAAGGGATTATTTAAAAAAAATAATGCAACAGATTTCTAGAAGTAAACGGTGAGAACTGACAATACTAGTAGTAGCTGGCAATATTCCTGCTAGTTGTGTCATCTGCTTCAAACTAATGTTTTAAGGTTGGTGAACTCCTTTTCATTCCTAACGCTTGTGGTCAGTTAACTGTGCAAAGTTGTCATTTAAATCCCCCCACCTCCTGGACTCACAAAAAATATTCTGCCAATAGCAATGTCTGTGTCAGCAACAAAACTTGGCAACAGCATTTTGAATCTTCACAATACGTATATAGTTGAAGTTCTTAAACAATTAGTAAATTTGGAAAAACTTAGCATGCAAAAATTGCATTGCTATTGTGGTTGTTGTAGAGTCTGCAGCTATATTAAGATAATAGGTTGTAAGCAAGTCCACACAACCTTTCTACTTTTCAAGCAAGATTTCAGGACAAATCAGGCACAAGATTCATTTATTCAGTTTCTGCAACAAAGTCATTGTGATAAACTATATTTGCTTGGCCTCTCACAGATAGAAGAATTGCTTTCCCTGCAGAAAGTACAAATAAAAATTTAGAAAGCTTGTTTTAGCAGATGGAGATCTCTGCAACAGTTCATAGTCTAGTAACTCCCTCTGTCTTTTATTCATAGATCTTTCTAATGTTGAGTCTATTTTTACTTTTCCTCAAATACACAGTGCAAGGTACAAGATACACATTTTCAGTCTTTATTCATGTCAACAAGACCCTACAAGAACAACAGAAATTGGCAGAAGTTCAGAACTGGGCTGTTTTGCCAAACATAGCATGATTGCGATTCAATTTTGTCTGTTCAAATACTACATACATCAGGAAATATGAGATTAACTACCACATCACATAATTCTCTTTATTGAGACTGTTTTCATCCTTGATACTCTATGTCCGAATGACAATACTAATCCAGCTGCACGTGTTAAATAATATTCAAAGCAAATGTGAGTTCAATAGTAACTTCTCCAAAATGTTTTAAACAAAATTTGAGCAACCCATGTGTACCAACGAAAAAATTGAGATAAACGAATGTACTAATCTTGCTTAAAGATTCCTTACAGAGGCTATATTTTACAATAATCTGCAGGGTAACAAAAATGTTTATGATTCATAGCTGCCTTTAAAGAGCACAAGAACCCAAGCAAGAGACTTCCTTAAACAGAGATGTGCTCATCCACACAAGAGAACACAGCTGTACAAGCTGATTTAATAAAATGTGTATGGAAGAGAATAAGCAAATCAATGAACACAGCAGACCACAACAGCATGTGACTCCACTCCCCAAGACAAGAATTTATGCACTGAGTTTCAACCTCATAACAGCTTAAGTCAAGCAATAAAGCCTTCAAAAATGGATTTTTAAAAAGAATGAGAGCCCCCTTATTCCCTTACCCCTGGCAAAAAAAAATCCTGACATAAAGGAGCCATGGCAGGGGGCGGGGAGCTTTTAACAGCAGAGCTGGAAAGTGACCCTTTGATACAGTAGTACTAGCAAGCTGCTATATGAAATCAATATTAATTCTGCACAATTTCTTTATAAAAAATAAAGCTACAAAATTCCCTGATGTCCACCTGTCCAGACAATATTGTTGTGGCTTTTAAAAACATATTTCTAAAAGGAATGGATTCCAAGGAGGAGCTTGCACTGAATGTTCAGTGAACCAGGTAATGTTTTAATAGATTCCTAACAGGGGCTTATTTTATGTTTTTATATTGCTTAGAGACCTTGAAAAGTTTCAGCCGCTGCTTTTATCAAGGTTATGCTCCTATGTTCAAGATATGTATGCTTCAGTCATGCACAAGTCTTTTGCCCCTTCCCTTTCATTGGGGTCTTCTTAACATCCAGTAATTAGTTAAAATAGAATAATTGTTTTAATTGCTCTAACCCAATTCAGGCAGGGCCAAGTACATTAGTAACGATATACACCAAACCTGAATCCAACTGCCCATCCAAGCAGTCCAAAGCCTAAAGTACTTTCAGAAGCATCACGTGCCTGGAAAAAGAGTTGGCCCATAGAAGACACTAAAAGGTTATCCACAGAGGGATGAGAGTGGGGAAATAGTCAGATAAGACAAGTAACAGAAACTAAAAAAAAAAAGTAGGAAATGCTTTCCTTTCAAATCCTCCAGCACACACACACACACACTGCAGTCGTTAAGAAAGACATCTGGTATATTGCTTTGATTTGCAACACCAGGCATTGGACAGAAGCGAAACATTCCCTCCCCCAAAGAAGCTAATAATTGAGTATTCACATCCATGTATAACCTGTCATTTATTCCCCTCATCAGCAACTGCTCGAGTCTGATAGAATTAAACACTCAAGCCAGGCAGATTTTGTTAAAAGCAATAATTACATTATTACTAGAATATACAATTAAGTAATGAAAAAACCAGAATGACATTGTGCAGCAATATTTTATCCACTTTCAAAAATATCACTGGACTGAAAACATGCAGAATAATAGAAATAGTAATAAAAACACTTCTTCTGAACTATCACAGTGCCCAATTGAAAACTTCAGCCACAGGCAAACTACATAAATGATTAGCATTATGGTGTTTATTTTAATTACACTCTTCAATTAGAATCCAACAGGCTGTCAAATCATTTAGAATACTGAGAAAACCAGTAATTTTAAAGCACTGAGCTCCACTTACAAAACTTGCCCCTCATTTGCTATAGATATATGTCAGGCAACTTCCAGCCAATGTTAACAGTTGTCCAACCACAATCTGTTTCCCATAATATCTAAACAAAATACATACATCTTTGATGGTGGCATGATAACAAGGATGGATAATTCATAGAAGTCTAATTAAGTCCTGCCCCAATACTGAGAAAAACATACGGGCACTATAGAAGATCTCCAAAGCAGAACTCAGAGAAAACCCACTTATAATTTTGATGCATCTCAAGACCACTAAGACAGGGTTCTTACATTAAGTTGGCACTATGAGTCCCACAGCAACAGAGCTTCTTCCTGTACCACTAGGGTAAAGTGGGAAGCCCCAGAACACACAGGAGAAGCTCACTATCTAATGAAAGAATGAAAATATAACTTATATATCATATATAAGGCAGAATATATTCCTGCCTCACACCTGCTGCCCCTCACAACAATCTTCCTTGGGGGCGAGGGTAAAGAACAAAAAAAATCACAATGAAGAGGAAAATGTGGAATAGGGTTTGCACTGTTAGGACTTGCATGCATAATATATTCCAATGGCAGAATTTGGGGTTTTTTAGGACAAAAGCTAGTGCAGTAAGAACTACTGCACAGGCAGGTAACTTGTGGCCCTCTCAATGTTTTGGCCTACAGCTTCTATCAAGCCTAAACAACATAGCCAATGGTGAAGGATGATGGGAGCTGTAAGCTAAAACATCTGGAGGGCCACAAGTTGCCCATCCCTGGACTATCACAATATTTATCTATCAGGGACATTTTTCCCATGACACAGCACAGCACAAAGTGCTCACATACATTCAGATGCCCAGCCACATTCTGACAACAGAATTAGACCACAACTGCCTCTGGGTAGGACAGTCACACTGCAATGAATGGATGCATGCCAACAACAAAACATTTGCTTAATTATGAATACTAAGAGTTTACCCAAAGGAAGAAATATGTCAAATCAAAATATCAACTAAAAATAATCTTGGGAAGTGTATTCTACAATATGACAAATGAAAAACTGAAGCAAAATATGTAAACACAGTATAAGAACACATAAATAGTTGTTATGAACTTCAAGTATGCACACAGGATGTTATAGTATTTAACATCCATTTCAAATTCAATGAAAAAACTTATAACATGAAAAGCAATCCCTCCTCATTTGCTAGAATATGGCAACAATCAATTCCCTACCACTTTCAAGATAGTCAGAATATTGTTTAATAAGGATAGTATTAACATATTACAAAGACATGCTGCAGTCTTTGGTGGGGGAGAGGGGGTGTTGGACCTGATTTCAAATCTCTGTTTATAGAGGGTAACTCCTGGCTGCCTTGGGCAAGTGAGTGCATTTCTGCTTCAGTTCCCATCTATCAAACAGAAATAAGTAACACAGCTCACAGAATAATTGTGGGAACAACAAGCTATAATTACGGTCTGCTCAAACAATGACACAGGATGTCTTCATTTTCCAAAGACATTCATTCATTCTCTCTCAAGATTCATTGATGCTTCTTATCTTTCCCTCACTAATGTTTGCAAACTCCTCCCATCTTCTTTATGACAGCTCTTTAGATTTCTTTAAGCAATTCCTATACTTGTACATCAAACATTCCAAAGCCATTATTTTTGCTGCTTCCTTCTGATTTCCAAAAATTGAACACGGGGGGGGGGGGGGAAGAGAGAGATTCCCAGTTCTTTTTGGAAAGAAACAGAAATTTAGAGGAAAATAGAAAAATACTTACTGTTTTAATGCCCTATACAGATCACTTTATTACTTTAAGAACATAAAATGAATTATGTATTTGCTCATTAAAATCATGTTTGATATTTTCAATTTAAAAGAATACTTTATTTCAGACAACAATTTACAAATTTACTAAATGAATTTACTTTTAAATGTTTTCATTTTTGTTACAAATAGAGCTACAAGCTGAAGTAGAAGGAATGCAGCATTTCTTAGTTTTTGATATTTTATGAGAAGCAGGCAAAAAGTTAATGTGGAAAAAAATAGAAGAAACTATAAATATTCTAGTTTATGTATTCTGAACTTAGTCTACTCCACAGTGTTAAGCAGACATAGGAAGCACACATTTTTAGGAGAACAAAAAAGGTTTACCAACTTCAAGATAGAAACCCACAAGCAAAAAGGTGCTTCTTCCTTCTTTTGAGGAAATGGCAGTGCCCCTTGGAAGCCAGAACTGGATATAAATACTCTTTGCCACAAAGATCACTTGTGCCTCTATTTGTAATGCTGAATCAATTCCTCCCTCCACCCCCCGTGCACTTGGTACTTCAAGATAAGTGCAACTTTATCGAGAATAACTCAAGAACTATTATCCAGAACAGAGAAATCACCAACCAACACCACCTCCATCTCAGTGGATTGAACTTTATTTTATTGGCCTTCAACTGGTCTGGTAACGAGCCCAGACATAGGTCGGCATTTCCAACATTTCACTTAAATCACTATAAATGGGCGGGGGTGCCATCAGTATATTGATGACACCTCATAGCTATGAGCTGCACACATACAGTTATGTGCAAAGTTGCTGTGCAAGCCAAAACAGGCTTGGGACACAGCATTACTTAGAAAAGAGTTTTAAGCCCCAAATGTCTGAGAAACGCTGCTTTAACTACATTCACTGTATTCCACTTATCCGACAAAACCAGTTATTCCTCTGTAGGAACATGCAAAGTACTTCTCTAGCTTTTGGCATGTTTACATATTGGTGCCAGAAAAATGGTGAATAGGTAGAAGGATTTGGTACTCCATCTGATGTTGGGGAAGATATCGAAATATATAGAGATATCTCCAATTACTAGCATGGTTTCTCTGAGCTTTGAGGATTGGAAAAGATACATGGATTAAGTATGAGATGCAAAGTGTCATGAAGACAATGAGTGTATCATACTTACAGTGTAAAGATAATTTGTTAGAATATCAGCTGTTTTTCCATAATAGCTTGTTTTAAATGCTTCTGGGCTAAAAACCTAGCAACATTTACTAAACTCAACTGATAATTCAAGCCATAAATACAGACATTTGTTTTTTGTTTTTTCCTGTGAAGGCAACAGCATGACTTAGTAAAGCCAGAAAGAAACACAGCTATATTAGATATGAATTTCAGTCTCAGGTTTCCAGGAAACAATAACGTTTCCCCTCCCCACCCCAGAAGTTTACAGTTTTCATTTTAACAAGAGGCATGGAAAACAAAATCAAGGTCCTTTCAGCTTGCTGAAATGCTTGTTTCCATGGGTTGAATTCTCCTTAGTACCTAACATTACAATAATTGAAAGTTGCCCAGGAACAAGATCGGAACAAAGAAACATAATTCAACAAATAAATAATCCACAGAGGAAACGAAAAACACAAGCACATATGACTGCAGCTAAGAACTAACATTTAAGCAGAGAACCCTAAAAAAGATGTTCTGAAAGAAACAATACGTTTTTCAAATAAAGGTTATTTTTTAAAAATTATTACAAATGAAGCACAAAAGGAGAAAAAGCAAAATGCACAAACAAATGCATATACATAGAGGTTATATGAATAAACTAGTCATAAAAGGAAGTTCTATAAAAACAAACACTTTGTTTTCAGGCCACAAACTAATGTAGCTGCTAATAAATGCTAATAACACAGGACTTACACTATTTTAAATGCTACAGCTATTAAGCACGAAGGATACTGCACTCAAGGAGAGGTACTCAACAACATGAACTTTATCTGCATGTGTGTGTTTGCAATTCAGGACTCTACATTTCACTATGCTTGGTCAATAAAAAGGTCAGGTATTTCTTGTATTATTATTATTATTATTATTATTATTATTATTATTTATTGCATTTATATACCGCCCCATTGCCGAAGTTCTCTCGGCGGTTTACAAAAATTAAAAAAACTGAACATTAAAAAAACCGATGTACAAAATTTTAAAAGCATAAAAAGCATAAAAAGCGATTATAAATACAATATCCATTTAAAACAACTATTCTGGGTCAAATAACAATAACACCCTCAACTTAAGCTGTTAAATGCCTGGGAGAAGAAAAAAGTCTTGACCTGGCATCGAAAAGTCAACAATGTTGGAGAGCCAACTCAATTCTGCAAAGAGACATAGACCCAGTTCACACATAACAGCTAACCATGGATTATTTAACCCATGGTTGGTCAGTGTCACACGGGAGCAAGAAAGTTGCCTCCTGCCTGCTCACCACTTTTGCTTTCTTTCTTGTTTACAGAACGCAAGAATGTTCTGTTCCTGGCTTGTGCTGCATGATGCGTGAACCTGGAACAATGGATTATTTCACAGAGAAACAAACCACAGTTTTAGTTAACAACAAACCATGGGTTAAAAACTCTGGGCTGCTTCTTCCTGACCAACCCAGAGTTCTGGGTTCACATGTTTCTGTGTTGTTTTATAAGCCAGAAAGGAAGCAGAAGGAGCAAATGGGTGGGAGCAAGCATGTGTGGCCCTGACATCTCATAAATTGTTGTTACATGAAAACCAGACCATTTGTTGTATTTATGACTCTTAGTATAGGAAGCCTGCCAACTCCCTTATCTAAGAATGTCTGGGAAAAATGCCAGGCCTTTAACAGTTTAAAGGGTTTATTTGCAATTCCAAAATCCAATTACCAATAGCCAAGGTCACGCCAAAAGTTCAGTCCGTCCGAATGTCAAGCCGAGGGTCAAACCAAGTATTAGAGCAGTCCAAAGTCCAGAGCCAAAATAGTCAAGCCGGTTGTTCAGTCCACAGGTTCCGATTCAGGAGTATGCCGAGTGTCAAGAGCCGAAGACGACGGTTGTTCTCAACGGATCTTAGCTTCTGCCTTCTTTCTCCTTTATAGTTGCTTGAGCCTGTTCACAGCTGCGTGCAATTCCTTCGTTATCTTACTTAAGGCTTGCATCAGCTGTGCTCTGTTTTCTCAGTCTCATGCTTCGCCTTGTGGGCTTAGCTTTCTCCGCCCGTTTGAGCTGCCGCCTTTGCTGGGGAGTTACTGGACAAACTCCTTCAGGCCCCGAGTCTTCCTCATTAGAAACAGGGGGTGGGAGAGGGTGGCTTTCCTGGGACTCTTCAGAGGAATCTCCCTGCTGTTCCTCCTCCTCCGGTAAGTCCTGGGGAATGGGTAAAGCTGCAGTCTCTGCCACTTCTTCCTCCTCAGAGGAAAATTCTTCAGACTGCCTCATGACACCATTGGGTGCTCCCAGGCAAGGCTTTTATATGGAACTATACTGCCTCAAACATGGAATTTTAGAAGGGTTCCAGACAATGTTGCCCTCTATTTGTAATGCTCTCATGTTTTCCCACTTTTTCTTTCGTATTTTTTCTTACCACAAAAAAAACCCTTTTAAGCAGGAAAAGACAGACGCTCCACAATGTTGTTTGATTGATAGTACTAGGAGCTCTCTGTCTGGACGCACCCATAGTTCCCAGTGATTTTTATAAGCTGGAAGAACTCTGCTACTATTTTATCATGGTTATGTGTGATGAGAAGCATTTTTAATACTTATATTGGCCCCAGACTTAATGGAGGTTCCCATATAGTTCTATTTCTCAACCTCAATTGATGGATGTTTGCAGAAAGTGTTGATGGGGGAATGTTGCTTTGCCCCATGACAATTATGCAGAGGTATTCCATTCTGTCCCCCATGTTGTATAACATCTAAATGAAACTTCCCGGTGTCATCAACAGGCAAATGACACCCACTTCAACTTCCCCTTTTCAGCCAATTCAGATGAAACCATATGGGTGCTGAGCCACTGAGAGGAGCACCTGCCTTTCATAATAGTGTTCAAACTGTTCTGGATGGGGTTGCACTTCCCCAAAGGTTCAGATCCACAGTCTGACTGGCCTGTTAGATCCAGCCTTGACCTTAAAGGCTCAAGTGTCTTCTGTGGCATCAAGCATCTTTTACCAGCTACATCTGGTGCAGCAGCTGCAGCCCCTTTTGGACAAATAGCCTAGTCATAGTTCTTCTCTTGTAACATCCCTTTTGAATCGTTGTAATGCACTTACAATTTGGTCTGGTTTTTTAAGAGTGTTCATGAACTCCAGTTAGTTTAGGATACAGCAGCTAAATTATTGACTGTGACTGGGTGAATGGATCATATTAGGGCCAGTTTTGGAACATCTACAATGGCTCCCAGTCTACTTCTGGATGCAACTCAAAGTGTTGGCACTGACCTATATACCCCTAGATGATGTAAGTCCCAAGTATCTGAAGGACTACCTCATCCCGCATGAATCTGTTCATGCATTAAGATCTGCCTGGAGACCTTTCTCCAAGTCCCAGCACCATCAGATGAAGAGTCTGTGCCGGTACCTTTGCTCTGGAAATCTCTTCCCAGAGAGCTTCACCTGACACCCAATTTGTTGTCATTTTAGCACCATGTGAAAAGCTTTAGCCCTTTTAGATCTGAAATTTTAATTCTGCTTGCTGTGGTTATGCTGTTGCAGCATTCACAGAATTCTTGTCATCAGTATTGGCTTTAATTTAATTACTGTATATTGTGGGCCACTCTCAGAATCTGTGTATCAGATACCTGGATGGTATCTAAATGGGAGATTACTTGGGAATTCTATACACTGTCCTCTGACTTAAGTATGCTCACTTAAGTTCACTGTCTAGCCACTGTGTTAGGGCTGTACAGGGGTACACAGAGAAGTACTTTGTTACTTTTTCCTAACTATGGAGCCATTTTCATCAGGAAACTAGATGAAGCACTTAAACATTTGCTGGGAACAGTATAAGTTAGGTGGCTTGTGGTGACAAAGGACAAATTGACAAGTGGGTTGAATTCATTCTTTTATAACTTATATATCTATGCTGACACTCGCCACAAGCCTTTAAAATGTGTGGGCTATAAATCAAATAAATTTTATGATTCTCACTACTAATCTCTTAAACCCCTCTAAGATAATTTTGCCCATTCTCAGCAAGCCATACCTGATCGTAAAATGTTAAACTTTTGTGTCAGGATAAAAACAAGGGTAGGCAACAAAGGGAGTGCATTCTTGAGAACATGACAGCATACGTACTGCCTCTGGGCTAATTTGCCCCAATGGAGTAAGATCATTCTGGAAAGTGGATGAATGACCCACAACTGTTATCAGGAAAAAGAAAAAGAGCTTTCCCTCCACCTAAACAGTTCTTATGCTGTTCTGACTCAAGAGGATATTAAGACACAGTTCACACATTGTCTGCTGTTAAGAAATGTGCGTGTGGCAGTCTTCTTCTGCTTGTTTACAATCTGAGAAAAGGAAGGGGTTCCTGTTCAGGCAGCGTGCTGTCTGAACAGACAGCACGCTGCAGAGGCTTTGGGGACTGAGCTTACCTTTAACCTTGCCCTATAAGAGGTAAAAATAGCAAAAGCAAAAGACACTGTCCGTATCTGCCTTTCCCCAATTTGGTGCTCCCCAAAAGCTTTAGACTGCAATTCCCATCAGCCCCAGAATTTGGAGAATGCTGGCCCTTAGCGATCAGTAAATAGCAGCCAACTGTTTTAAAGCAACAGTTCCTCACTATCCTGGTAGCAGAGACCCTTGCCTGTTCATGAGAGATCAACTACTACCAGTGTGGGGCAGCAGTGACTCTTGCTACCTCCTTCTTCCCAGGAGTATAGGGGGAGGAGAAAATAAACCAGTCCATAAAATATGTTCTTCCTGTTGACTGTTCTGACCTCTGCAGGAAGTCTGATGCCTCCCACCTCAGATCCCAACCCATCAGAGAAGGACTTCTATTCATGCATTCCCTATAGAAACCAAGCCAAAAGTATTACTTGTGTGTCTGGATTTGTTATAACAGCAAAAACGTGGTGGTGTTTCTCTTCATTTCAGAGCCACAAAGGAGTATCACAGGCATTTACCAATTAAAGGCTTTCCACTGATAAATTCAATATGGGCAATATGTTAGGATGGGCAAGGTTTATGCCTTACATTTCAACAAAACAGAGCTGCATATTGTACCATGTTGTAGATTAACTCACTTTTCTAATATTGGCTAGAAGCAAAGTTGCAGATGATATCTAATCACTCACTCACAAAAAAAAGATGGTGAAAGTGCTAGTCCATCAGATTCCTTAAATATCAACAAAAGTCCATTTTCTCCTCTGATCTGTTTAGGATATGAATTGGAGAGATTCCCAGTGCTTCCCACTGCAAACCCACTATGGACCTCTTTATTCGTACACCACTCATGTGCAGGAAATAAACATGGCATATAGATCATGTTGTGCAAGAATCCTACATGCAGTTTTTTTGTTGCTTGTGAAGATGCTCCCTTCTTTGGCACTCCAAATAGGTAGATCAGAAAAGGTATAGCACATTGTCATATATGGTATCTCTACCAGCCAGATCAGAGAAGCTAACATGTAGTACAAGTCTTTCTCACAGATCCCCTCGCCCCATCCCAGTTACTTGGGGAAACATGATGAAAAGACAAGAGAGAACTAGAGATGGTGGGCTGCTAATGAACTTGCTAACCTTCTCTGTAGCTCTATGGGGTTCTTCTTCCTATTTGTTCTTTGGTTGGTGATAACGGCAGTGAGATGCTACTGCAGTAGACAAATGGCCTCATGGTGCAGCTGCAGCATAAAGACATTATCACAGAACTGGGATGCAGATGAGCTCAACCACCAACTACCCTCTTTCAAGTGAAAGAGGAACTTGATTGCTACTGCTGCTATCAAAGAAGAACAAATCAAAGTCTTCAACAAACAGGATCTCTCTATTTCTGCACTCTCTAAAGCCCTTATATAATAAAACAAGAAAGCTCTTGGGGAAAGTGCCTTGTTTCATTTCACCTGGGATGGGGAGAGGCTAGGGGCAACCAGAAATAATGTCTGGCTAGTGAGCCAAACCAAAATTGGTAGACTTCTGAGTGAAGGTTTAGTGAACTGATGCAGGCATAGTTAATTTCCTGCTGAGCAACTGTAATTATGACCAAATAACCCCTGTGGTGTTCAATTACACAGGTGTTATTTGATCATGCATATGAGCTCTAAAAATGCCTATACTAAACAAGGAGACGCAAAGAAAAAAATTATGTTACAGTCCAGGCCACATAAGCCACCTCATGAAACCGTTCACCACAAATCTCCTAAATCTTATACTGGATCCAATATTACCATTTTTATTTGAAAGGCATTGCTTCCTGAAATATTTTCCCCTCAATCTCCTCTCTCTCCCATGCCCAATCTCTTCTGGGCTTCAATCCCAAATAAAAATAGTAATTATTAAGATTTCAATGACGATGCACATAAAACACATTGTATGCAGCTTTAAAGTATCAAAAGTCCTTTACATACATTAGTTGATCAATAATTTCAACAACCCTACAAGGTAAGCATCATTATCCCAATATCTTAGATGGGGAATTGAAGGCTAAGAGATAGTGATGGCACCTGCCAAGGGCCTGCACCCCAACAGGGATTCACTGATTAAAGCTCCCTGGAGTTGCTCCTCCTCTTCACCATTGTAACATGCTTGTTCACCTGCCTCTCCCTCTGGCCTAGGCATTGGTGATGGTGAGGAGTAGGAGGAGCAGTAGGTGCCATCGCAATTAGTGCCAAGCAAGCAAGTGGGAGCAAGGATGACAAAAAGGATGAGGAGTAATAGCAGCTGTTCACAATGGTGGTGTGAAGGTAGATCACTGACTGAAGGGGCCCATTGAGGATGCCTTGCCCAAGGGCCATCAAAGTCCTGGAGCCAGCACTTAACCGGCTCAGAGGCAGAGCACATGCTTTGCATGCAGAAGGTACCAGGTTCAATCTCTGATGTCTCCAGGTAGAGCTAGAAAAACTGCTTGAAACCAGAGAGCCGCTGCCAGTCACTGTTGAGAATTCTGGCCTAAATGTACAAAAGATCTGACTCAGTATAAGGCAGCTCCTTATACTGAGTCAGTATAAGGAGCTGGTGTGTGTATCAGCTATATTCCTGATGCACACACCAGTAGTTCTCACATTATCAGTAAAAAGAAGAAAAACTACCACAAGGCAAAACAAAAGCTTGCAAGGACAGTACATACAATTTCTACAAATATATCTGTCACACACATTCATGAAAACAAATGACAATTTAACTATAGAATTCACATTTGCCAAACAAGGAGTCCTGCCAAATGCAAAGATATTTCATTCTGAAAAAATCAGTGTGCCTTAGTGAACAGTGTCGGACTTTGATCAGGAAGACCTGGACTTAAACCCCTACTCAAGCATGAAATTCATCAGGTGACCTTAGGCTAGTCATTGTCTTTCAGCCTAACCTATCTCACAGGGCTATTGTGAGGTGGGTTTTATTTTGTTTTTTTTCAGTCTGGAGGTCAAAAGTTACTTCATATGCTATATCTGTCTCTGTGAAAGGCTGCATCTGGCTGTGTAAAAAGTGAGATCAGTAAACAGTCAACCAAAAGACCTCCTGACATCATCATGAGCTTCAATACCTGAAAAAAACAAATGGCTTGTTGTGTAAAACTTAACTAACTGATCAGTCATGGAGTATCCTGCTTATGCTTTAAGGTGGATTCCTGCATTGGATTTGAGTTGAAAGTTCAGATACATCACCATCATCCCTTCTATTTCTGATATTTAGGCTGATGCTTATATACTCAAATCAGAGCTTCGGCTATGGGGCGGTATATAAGTGTAATAAATAATAATAATAATAATAATAATAATAATAATAATAACAACAAAGCAGGGGGTTGGACTCGATGGTCTTATAGGCCCCTTCCATCTCTACTATTCTATGACTATTCTATATACCACCCTGAGTTCCTTGGAGAAGGGGTAGGATAACAAATAAATATCCAGTAAAATGTCTCCCCAACTTCCACTAGGAACAATAAGAAATGAACTTACATGTACAAGTATGTTATTTTACCTTTCTTAATATGCTGGCAGCCATCACCATTTTGATGTTTATTACCCCTTTTAGATCTTTGCTAGGAATTTCCCACATGCTGACTGGGTTCAAACATCCCAATAACCCACAATGGGTTAAATGAGCCATGGTGGCTTATTTAACCCATCATGGGTTATAATGTTGTCCGTTGGGAGTTTTTTTAACCCACGATAGCTTGTTTTGCCAAAATAACCCATTCTGATAATCCAATCTGCAGATTGGGTTATTTAACCATCATGGGTTATTGTGTTGTGTGGAAGTCACAATGGATTATTTTGGTCACCTACAGAGACACTTGGCAAGAGCAGTCAAAACCGCTGCCACCACTCTTCTCCATCCAGATCTGTTTGTGTGATCTGCCTAGCAACTGATTGCACTCTCAGCCCAACCCCACCCTAACCGTTCTCCCAGCAGTGTGCTCCTCAACCTCCCCAAGTGCCAAATACCATCTCAATTGAGTAGTAGCAGCTGCACAGGGTTGTCATTTTGCCTTGTATGCATCGTTGCCAGGGGATGCTATGTATGAAATTTTGTCCCACTCCCCAAAATTCCATGGAGTTCTAGCCGCCATCACCTTTTTGGCAAAAAGATGCTTTCGCTTGAGTGATTTTATCAGTGTACAGGGTTTTCAATGAGTCTCATCGGTATCCCTGCTAGGGGAGGCTGTGTATGAAGCTTGGTCCTGATCCTGCAAACTTCCAAGAGTTTATTTGCACCACCCCCTTTTTGGTGCACCAGGTTTTTTTTCTCCTTTGTGTGTAATCACGCAGGGTTTTGATGGTGCATTGGGTGCCTCTTGACTAGGGGAGGCTGTGTATGAAGTTTGGTCCTGATCCTGCATACTTTCAGCACTTTAGAGCCACCAACTCCTTGTCGGAGTGATGCAGGAAGTGCTGAATTAACTTCTTCCCGCTCATTGGGATATTGTGGAAAGTTAAAACAAGTTGATGCGATGTTGTCAATGGGTAAAACAGCGCCATTGCTGGAGTAAGAGGACTGCAGAAGGACAGGGGGTGGGGGATGACTCAGATTACGCACAGTAGTTTATTTGTCTGATCATGTGGGGGATAACAGTAGCTTATTCTCAAAATAAGCTACTGTGAGTAGCTTATTAACCCATCATGGTTCAAAGTGATGTCCAAAAGTAGCTGCTGTCTGGTTACTTATTCAATTTGTTTACACTGAGTCAAGCCTAATCTAAGCCAGTGGAAGTTCCAATAAATCACCATCATCCCTTCTATTTCTGATATTTAGGCTGATGCTTATATACTCAAATCAGCACCATCTAAGCACAAGAAAGAGGTGTCAGCAAGATGGGAAAACCCTAAGGTTTACAGAAATACACAAAAAAACTTTATTTTAAAAAAGCTTAAGGTAGTGAAACTCAAAAACAACTCTGACAAATTAAGCATGCATATTGGCCACAGAATGTTGACTGTTTGCGGATGACAACCAAATATATATATATATATATACGGTAGAGGGGAGCATAGCTGGCTGGCTAGAATCCTGAAAACTTTGCACACTGACTGTAGCATTTTGTTGCTGGTCCCACTGGTTCAAATATATTAATAAACACAGAGATTTACAACTAAAAGTCAATGAAACAAACGTTCCTTCCTTTTCTGTAAAACTGCAATTATTTCCTTCTTCCCCTGTCACATACAGTCAGTGATTCAGTTAATATAGTTTGAGACTTGTATCCTCAGAGTTTGGACAATATTCTGAGTAGCAATAACCACGACTTGCAAGGTAATATATATCTTAATAATTAAATAGATGTTTTGGTAGAAGTGAAATTACCGTACTGAATGGAAAAGCAAACATCAACTGTCATTAAAGGCAACATTTAAAAATATATATGAAGAAATATGAATTGTTTAAACCAGAAATAAACTACTACTTAATAAACAGTAGTTGGTCAACATGTCATATCTCAACCATACCACAATAATATAATGTCCCTTTCTTTTTATTTGACTACTCTCCCACTGCTTTCCCTTTATGCCCTTTATGCCCACATGCACTACTTAAAAAAAAAAGCCAATTCATAAAACCACTTTCCTCCAAATTATGCATTATTGCAATTATTTTTGGAGAACCACAAGGATAGCAAAACCGTGGACACACTCAACATATGTTCAACTACTTTATCAGCCTGGGCTCTGCAAGCTCAAAATTAGGTTTGGCAACTTCCTGCTGGTGGGAAAGAGGCCAACACACATTAGTTCACAGAAATATGTACAACATTTAGAAGGTTTAGATAATTATTTAAAATCATTATCAAGAATCTGTGAATCCACGTCATGAGTGAGCAGTCGGGATTTTGTGGTAAATTACAAATATATAGAACAATACTCCCTTAGAATAAATAATTTCACTTCATGAAATTACTCTCCAGAGCAAGAGCTGCTAATCCTATCAGCACTTTATGAACTAGAGGGTTTGTATTAGGGTGTATTATGTTAGAAAGCACTACCAGCCCCAATAAGAGAGAGTGTGCTGGCTCTTGCTCACTATGGTTGGGTTAAACAACCATTTTTCAAGACATCCAAACCCAGAACTGGAAGTTGTTATAAAAAGAACAACTCCAACTTTTACCCCAAGAACAAACCATATGTTACAGGTTTGGGTTGTTCTTCCACCAATAATCGCCAATTCCAGGTTTGGTCAGAGCACGCCTGGTTTTTTTTAAACTCAACAACAGTGGTCAGTCAGTAGCCAGCATAGCAGCTTCCAGGTTCATTATCAAAAATATTGTTTTGAATGTGTAAATCAGGTCAACATCATAATTTAGATCCTTAAAACTATGGCATGCTTAGAAACCATGAGTTGTTTTAAGAAATGTGAGAGTTTGATTTGCTTTTTGCTGTGCATTTTAAAATGTCCCCCAATGTTATCTAGAGCCACAAAAACAAGAAAAAAAATATTAAAAGCAAACTGAATTTCAAGATTTCAGCAGAAACACGCACACGGCTAGATTCATGCCTCAGGGTCTATGTCTGTGGATTCCTGTAGAAGTATTTTGTGAAAAATTCTGCACGAATTGTGCTCTGTGCAATTTTAGATGCACACAATTTCAAGTTCAACCGTCAAACTATTGTACTACTTCAATGTGATCCTCTTACCCTGCATTGTACAAAAGACACTTAATATTTCTGCACTGGATTAGTATTACACATCAGCATTTTGCCCTGACATCTTAGATGCAGCTTTTTTATTATTATTTTTGTGTTACATAATGGGAACTAAGTAGTTTTAACTCTTAGCCTCTTCTGAAAAGCACTTTAGAAACCATTGTAAAATTGGAATGCAAAAAGGTTTGCCCTTCATAATGTACTAACAAGTCCAGAAAACTGCTGTCTAGTGGAATTTAGCTGATCCAACAAATAGTTGATGGTTTCCAAGTTTACAATCCTATTACCATATAAAATACACATCTCAACCTTTTCATAATCATGCAAGCCACACTATACAAAAGTGTCAATTACAAACTATGCAGCTACAAACATGTTAATCACACTCTGCTGGAATGTTTACTAAGCTCTCTTCTTATTCATATAGCTTTTAGGAGTGTCTGAGGAATCAATTTCTATTGGGGAAACCATCTGAATAGGTTAATGTCAGTGAAAGGATATACTCACAGTAATGCAGGGGTGGAGAAAAATGAAGTACCATATTTAAGGCCCAATGAAGACCAGTCAAGTCAAGAATAATAGGTTCCTTATAGAAGCTGCTCTGTATCTTTTAAAACATTTGCTGGCAAAAGTAAAAGTGAAGTTGTGATGTATAATGGGATAGTATACAAAGAACTGTGCTTCTTGGACAGTTGGCATCAGCAGATTCCATCATTGCCATTTGCAGGTTTAAGCATACAGATTTCAAAGAAAATGCATGAACCTATATTACAAGTGGATTTCTAGATGGCCAAGAGGTCAGCAATAATCATCTTCATTAAGCATTTCTCCTCTCAGCCCAACATTATGAGGATAACCAAAAGCTTTTCTCCCATTATACAAGCGTACAAGCATTCCTGAGAGTTGCAACACATCAACAGTCACAGGGAAGAGAGAGAGATAAAGAAATGGTGGTTCAACTGCTTAATGAGGATGGCAAATAGATAAGAGATGACAAAGAAAAGGCCAAAGTGCTCAATTCTTACTTTGGCTCAGTCTTCTCCCAAAAACGGGTCTGTGACCCCCCCCCCCCGGGGGGCCTGGCAAAAGTTAAGTACAAGCTGAAGGGGAAGGATTGCAGTTTGAGATTGATAAGCAAATGATCAAGGAACACCTAATTTCTTTGACCGAGTTCAAATCTCCAGGGCCCGATGAACTGCATCCTAGAGTAATAAAGGAGCGGGCAGAAGTACTCTCAGAACTGTCTATTATCTTTGTGAAATCATGGAAGACGGGTGAAGTGCCGGACGACTGGAGGAGGGCTAATGTTGTCCCTATCTTCAAAACAGGCAAACAGAAGGCACCTGGGAACTACAGATCAGTCAGTCTGACATCAATTCCTGGGAAAATTTTGGAGCAGATTATAAAGAAGTCAATCTGTAAGCACCATGAAAACAATGCATTGATTACTAGAAGCCAGCATGGATTTGTCAAGAACAAATCCTGCCAGACTAATCTGATCTCATTCTTTGATCAGGTAACCTCCCTTGTGGATTGTGGGAATGCTGTGCACATACTATATCTTGACTTCAGCAAAGCCTTTGACAAAGTACCCCATGACATTCTGATCAGCAAGCTAGCTAAAAGTGGGCTAGATGGAACAACTATTAGGTGGATCCACAGTTGGCTGCATAATCGGATTCAAAGAGTGCTTATCAATGGTACCTTCTCAACCCAGGGGGAGGTAACAGTACCGCACAGCTTAGTCCTGGGACCAATGCTCTTCAACATTTGTATTAATAACTTGGATGAGAAGGTGCAGGGTATGCTTATCAAATTTGCAGATGACACAAAATTAGGTGGGATAGCTAATACCCTGGAAGACAGAAACAAACTTCAAAGTGAGGCTGGAGTGCTGGACTGAAAACAACAGAATGAAATTTAATAGGGATAAATGCCAAGTTCTACACCTAGGAAAAAGAAACCAAATGCACAGTTACAAGATGAGAGATACTTGTATCAGCAATACTACAAGCGAGAAGGAACTTGGAACTGTTGTAGATCACAAGCTGAATATGAGCCAACAGTGTGATGTGGCTGCAAAAAAATCAAATTGAAGTAGAGCTTCCAAATCGCGCATGGTACTGGTTCCCAGCTATTCGGCACTGGTTAGACCTCATCTTGAGTATTGCGTCCAGTTCTGGGCACCACTTCAAGAAGGATGCAGACAAGCTGGAGGGGGTTCAAAGAAGGGCAACGAGGATGATTGGGGTCTAAAAACAAAGCCCTATGAGGAGAGACTGAAAAAACTGGGCATGTTTAGCCTGGAGAAGAGAAGACTGAGGGGAGACATGATAGCACTTGAAAGGTTGTCATACAGAGGAGGGCCAGGACTTCTTCTCGATCATTCCAGCGTGCAGGACATAGAATAAGGGGTTCAGGTTACAGGAAGCCAGATTCCAGCTGGACTTCAGGAAAAACTTCCTGGCTGTTAGAGAAGTACGGCAATGGAACCAATTACCTAGGGAGGTCATGGGCTCTTCTACACTAGAGGCCTTCAAGAGGCAGTTGGACAGCCATCTGTCAGGTATGCTTTAAGGTGGATTCCTGAATTGAGCAGGGGGTTAGACTCGATGGCCCCTTCTAACTCTACTATTACATGATTCTATGGTTCTCATGAGCACCATCACAAGCAAACAAAGATGAAGCCCAAACAGAGTCCTCCAGCCAGTGTGAACCAAAGGCATCAATCCAGAAATGTTCCTACTTTGTTTTTCAAATATTTTGACATTTTCAGCAGGACAGAGGGAGAAAAACTATAGCTTCTTTTATAGTTTCTTCCAAGAGCCAACACACTATTGTGAGCAAGCAACATATAAAAATAGCAGAAAGGGCAAATAGCAATATTTATAACCAAGCTGAATTATAAAAATCTTTTGTGGTAAAGGGATGCATTCGCTCCTTAGCCATAAGCGGTTTTAATTCTTTGATCTGAATGGCTTTTCCAGAAATGGATGAATGCCAAAGCATGTCACACTCAAAATTATTGAGTTAAAAGCAACCCAGTGGAAGCTTAAATATACTGACAGCTGCTTTACAACTTTCTAGGATCATAAGGTTGGCTGTTGTGATGACAGGCTACATTTCTTATTTACAAAGTTGAGTTACCTATTCACACTCTTGTATGTAAACACTCTCAGAACCATAACTAAAACAATGACACCATTACAAAGTAATAAACCAATGATTAAAGTACACTGACAGCAATATAAAATTGGCCACTGTGAGTCAAGCATCAAAATGAGTGCTATATACATGATTTTTCAATGCATTTTTAAAAATTAAGGTAGTCACCCCAAGACCTTTTGTGACAAGGAGAAGCAGCCTACAGTGTTGGCAATCTAAAACTGTCATGTAACATTTCCTTTTTAAAGATGAGCATATATGGTGATTAACAGGAGCAAAATAAAAGGATACCAACCAGACACTGTCCCTATCCAAGCCTCAGAGGAATTAACTGGAGTTGCACATAAGAACATGATCTTGCTTCTTACACCTTTAAATAAGACTTTAGCTGGAGACATTCCTGGTATATTATGCCCTATTTCTTCATTTTTTCCATGATGAAGTTAATTCAGACTTGTAATTAGACACTCCTCTTTTCACTTGTGGTGAGCAAAAATGGCCTCCAGGAAACTAGACAAGTTCCTTAAAGTTATATAGGAAACACACATAGCCTTGGGCAAAGCCACCATAATTCTACCATGGTTAACACAGGGCTATATTATAGAGACTGTGAATACGGGTGTTTATCTCCCAGATACAGGAAGTGGCCACAATTAGCACAACGTATGGAAGCATAGAGCATTAATATCAGTTTCTTGTCCTAATACCATTCCTTTCTTTTGGAAATGTGACAAGACAGAATGAGGGTAGTGATGGACTGGGAAGAGGAGACAGGATCAGATGAATGGAGCATGGGGTGAGCAATCACCCTCTGAACTTTTTAACTACATGGCTGAGTTAACTGCATTCAGAGATTTCAAAACACTGCAAACATTAGGGCAGCTAATTTCTCAACTCTGATTACATGGGTATGCCTAGAACAAACCACTCTATAATTCAGCTCTCTACCTGACAAGTAGCCATTTTGACAGTCAGTGCAACTACAATTTATAACATATATATGATAGCTAAAACAAGTATGGAACTTCAATATTATTTAAAATAATTGTCATAGAGACCATCAGCCTTCATAGATTCAAGTAATGTATATGAATGTATGTTTCTTAAGTGTGAAAATTCTTGTAAGGATTTAAAACTCAAGAATTGCAACTGCCTTATAAAAACAATAGATATAAGAAATAACCAAAATTTGGAGACATTTGTTTTCCTCCATCCTATTAATATTTCAACCAGTTACATTGCCTTGCACAATAATGAACTCAAGATTCATGACTGCGATTCCATAGTTCAGGGTTTTACACAGCGATGTAAAGCCATCATGTGAAGACTTTAAAAACCGGCAAATGCAACGCTGAAAATATTACTCTTTTTCCTGATATTCAAACATAGCCTTGGGATTTCATACAATCTGCTAGTCATCGCTTCAGTTAAAAAGAAACCAACAGGTTGAGTGGGAGCTGGCTGACAAAGTGCCTACACCATTTGCATTTTAAAAAGGTCCTTTTCTTCTCATCTAAAGTACTCCTGCCAGTCCAACAGGGGGCAAAAGTTTAAATCTTACATACAAACATATTAGAGCACCTCTGAGAATGAATGGCAAAAAGGAATTTATAGTGGTAGAATGTTCTCTCACATAATTCCAAGAGGAAGCCTTCCACTGTTTTCATTCTACATTTGGGTTCAGAGAAATACCAAAGATGTTCTGTCCTCAGCACCTAACACACTAACATGTAAAGGGACATTGTTCAGTATTTAAAACTCTCTGCCAACTACTATTTACCTGAAGAGAAAACAAATCCCACTGCCTTGGTTTTGCCCACAGATGTTATTACAGAAACAGAAACCTGTATCACAGAAATAAAATATGTAAATTCTAACAACACACAAAGCTGTCCATAATTTTTATGCATCTGTTCTTTTGAAGAAAATGAAATGATAAGTGCTAATAACCAACTGTCAGGGAAATATGTGTTTCAGGTACTTTTCTAATTGCTTCACATTTAGCTCGGAGCACTAAGCACAGACTTTGAAGAGAAGGCACCTTTCTAAAGTTGTCTGGGAGTTCAAAACCACAAACCAGTCTGACCAAAGCCAAGAAACTCATTGTTTCTCTCTCATTTCTTTCCATCAATCTGCAGTCAAAAAGAACAAAGCAAAAAGATAAAAACCCAATACACTTGGTTCCCTTTTGAAAGGAGAAAGCAGGCATTCTAAAAGCATTTGGTTTCGGGGCTGTTGCTGGAGTGGTGTCACTGCTACTCTTTTCCAGACTGTACGGTAGACCTGGGAGAAAATCCAAAGATTTTGTTTCTAAACGTTTGTCTCAGGGTGGAAAAGCAGGCAAGGCAACATTCCTGACCATGAAAGTCTTGGGTTGTAGGCACCGCAGGTGAAATCAGGCAGACTGATCATCTCTACTCTTCACCTTTTCAAAACGCCATGGGGGGGATATACACAGAGACTGATTTTCTTACAGGCGCTGCCGATGACTCTGGTGTATTACGTCTTCCAGTGGGAAAGGTCACCAGGCCACTTTCATTAATATGGAAAACGTATTTCATCTTTCCGGGCTACAAGAAAATTCGGACACTTGAGGCTTTCCTTCTGATTCCTTCATATAAGGGAAATTCTTGTTTTATTTTAAACTCCTTGAACGTAAAGGAAAAAAGGTCTCCACGATCTTTATAATACATTTTTAATTATTATCTAGCGCCACCATTTGATTAAATAAGAAGTAAGGGCCAAGTGCCTGCCATGTCATAAACATAAATCTTAAGTACAAATCGAGGGAAAGGAGGGGAGGAGAAAATACACATGCTCCATCATGCAACAGTTCAAAAACAGGTACAAATCAAGTCCCCGAAAAATAATGCCAACTAAAAACACAGAAAAAGAGCGCCCACCGCGGGAAGGGGGGGAATGCAATCAGGAGCCAGTGCAAGTGGAGGGAGAGAGGGGGAACGATCCTCAGTTGGAATTCGGAATAAAAAAGAGTAAGAATGGCGGCGGCAGGTAAGAGACGGGCGGGCCGAGTAACAATCCATCCTTAACCTGCACGCACAACTCAACGTACCGCGTGTGGATCGGGTCCCAAAAACTCCCTCCTCTCTCTGAGGAGGGCGAACTCCCGCTCCTGAGGAGGAACGTTCCCAGGAGGACGAAGGGAGAAAGGCGGCACTCTAGCCCAGGGGGACAGATTGAGGCTTATCCGGCGGAAAGCTGCGGCGCATTCAGAGTATAAGTAGCCGCGAAGCAAGTGCGGGATTTGGTGAGCAATTTAAGGGGGATTTTTATTTTAGCAAAAGCGGAGCAGAATGCCTTCTCTACTCAACAGGCGACGAGTGACCGGCAAGACCGTGAGACGCCGAAGAAACTACTCACCGCACGCGCCCGGGGCGACGCCACCCGCATGCTGCTTTGCTCCGACCCGCCAACCAGCCGCTGGCGCCAGGCTCCGCCACAGTCTTTTCTCTCGCTCGCTCTCTCCTTCCCTCTCTCAAGCTCTCTCTCTCTCTCCCGTGCACACGCACACACCAGCAGCTCCCGGAGCCCCTCCGCTCCCTTTCCTCACACACACGCTCGCTCCGCGCGCACCCGAAGAGCCGCCAGCACAGCCAACCCGCTTCAGCAGGCCCGCGCCGCGCGCGCCCAGCGCCAGTCAACCAGCCCGCCCGCAGAGCCCAGGAGTGTCTCGCGCCCGTTCGCCCGCCTCTCAACCCCCTCCTACCCTCGCGCGCCGTTTTCTCTTCCCCCTCCCCCAACACCTTGGGCTGGTGCGCTGCTTTCTCCCCCTCCCCCCCCGTCACGCTCTGCGTTCCTCACACAGTCCTCTTCCAACACCCCAATAAAACCGTTCCGTTTATTTCCCCTTTCCTCTCCTTTTACACGCAACCTTTTTTTGTTTTTGTTTTTACAATACCCACCACAGCTAATGCTGCTGTTCGGCCAAAGAGTTATGTGCCCCAGTACTCCTCCTCCGTATGCGGCTCCCATACACCCACAAACACCCAGTGGGGCGACAAAATACCCCACCCCGCTCACCTCTCTGGATCGTGCCCCTAGAATTTCTCCCTCGCACTGCAATCCTACTCACACTTTACTTGGAAACAAGATCCATTTCAATAAGCGGGGATGATTTTCGAGAAAACCTGCTTAGAATAGCACTAGGATTCGGGCTCCAGTGTGTGGAGTTGATGCACGCACACCCCGGGGTAGACTTTGCACAGTCCCTCTCCTCCCTTTCTCGGGTTCCTCCCTCAAAACCTGCTTCGCCTTCCCCCGACGCTTTCCACTCAATTGCCACCATGAAAACCCACATCAGCTTCTCTCCTGCCCAGAATCTCCCTACTTCAGCTCAGTGTCTCCCTCTCCCAGGCACCCGCCCTCATTTTGGTGTCTCCCCCTCTCCGTGTCTATCACAGAATTCTTCCTATTACAGCCCCCACCCCGGCTGCACCTCACGTACTGTTCCCTTCCCCCTCTCCCATTTCAGCCCCCTTGTTTTATTATTTTATTACGCACGGTCTATTCTCGCCCGTGAAAATCCCTTCCTGGCCCCTCCGTCCACCCGTAGGCTGCAGGAGAGAGAGGATATTTACACGCTGGGGGCAGATCCCTCACACAATTGCCAGAAGGTTGTTTGGAAAGGTAAACTCTCCTCTACCCTCGGCAAACGTGCAGTCTTCGCTTTCTTTACAGTGGGTCACTCCCCCCCTCCATCCACTGAGTCATGCCATTTTCGTCAGAAATAGGTGTGAACTGCTCAGGGGCCCCTGGGCTAAAGGTTAGCAAATCTGTACGAGGAACCAGTCAGACACACCCAGCACCACCTTTTCTTGAGCTGGAGCTCCGCAACTCCTCCTCCTTCTCAAGGCAGTCTGGGGGTGGGGCCGTTTTCTCACTGGTTGTTGCCTGAACTCTCTGGGCTCCGCCTGCAGAACCTTCTCCAGCAGTGACAGGTAACAAAGTAGGTAAGGCAACCTTCTTTGCTGAGGTTTCTAGTGAGCAGGAGGAGGAGGAGGAGGAGGAGGAGGAGGAGGGGGGAGAGTTCCCCTGGAAATGTTCTCACCATATCGTGTTAGCTTTGCTCTCGGTGCATCTTCTTCTCTCCCCCCCCGCCTCGTTTTGTGCTGTACAAATAAATAATTAATCCAAAATTGCACGGTTGTGCATTTTAACCAAGTCTTTAAAACCCAAGCTTCTCTCAGCTATGTTATACATGTTTATGCTTGTTGGGGCATGCCTAGCCTTGGGGCCAAAAGATATTGGCAGGCATATACTTGGAGATCCACATCTTAACTGCCTTTGAAATAAAAGAGCTGGGGGGGGGGACAAGAAAGAGGAGGTGGATGGAGACAGGCAAGAAGCAGCAGAATTTGAGGAGCAGCTGAAAACAACATGATACACAGGCTAAGCAATTATATAGTCCCAATGTGCTGGTGGGCCATTTATGTAGTCACAACTTCAGTGTAGTTAGGTTGGTATCCTATATTTGCTCAGTGCAAAAGTTGCAGAGGGGAAACACAGCTACAAAAAGCACAGAATAGAGTAACATTGATAGCTATGCCCCACCCTCTGCATCCATAGCAACACTGCCAAATTCCACCGATCATAGGCAGCTGCAGCAACAACACAAACTACACACCCACCCACCCAGCAAGATGGTGTGGAGGGCCACTACAGTGTCCCATGGTAAATAAAGCAGGAGGTATGTCACAGTACCCTCAAATATGGTATACCCAGAAAAAGTATACACACATATGGAGGGGATGGAAAGATAATTCTCTCTTTTGGGTTCAATGAGTGCATTTTGTAATATACCCCTACTCTGGAGCTGTCATAATGCTGAGTCAGTACTTGTCTCTGCCCCATTTTGCTCCCACTGCTGGTGAAGTTGCACTGTTATCTGCACTGATGGAGGCATATCTGGGGCTTCTGCTGTATTCTAAAGCCTGCCCGACCCCTGGTAGCCAATCTGCAATATAGGATTGCACCTTGAGGCTGCAATCCTAAACATAATTTCCTGAGAGTAACTCCCAATGAACTTTGAAGAACTTACTCTTCAATAAACATGTACAGGATTGTGATATAAGTTTCCTTTCTTCATTTTCACCCTGAATTATGTGTATATTTTTCTCAGCTCAGCCCTCCCCTGCACATATTTCTGTTTTGTTTATTCCATGATTTCTACCAGAATTTATTTGGGGATCTTAACTTACCTCTCTTCTTGTTTCTTTGAATCTAGCCCCTAGGTCATGGACTGAAGGCCCATGATGTAGCAACCTTGCTAAGTGGGTCTGGATCTGGTCAGTGGTTGAATGGGAGAGCTTTTGTACACTGCCTTGAGCTCCATGATAGTAGAGAAGTGGCATATATATGTTTGATGGTGATAATAATAATAATTGTTATGTAAGACCCTTCACAAAATTCAGTTCTTTCATCACAAATTAAATTTGGAATGTTTGAAGTGTTCAAATCATGTTTTTGGTATGTCTACCGATTTTGATGTCTATTCATTTTTTTAACATCCTTTTATTGTTTGTCCTATATGATCTGTGTGTTGGAACAGTAAATTACTGTTTTTCTGTTCACTCTCTCTACACATTCATGATCTTTGTCCTTCCTCAGCAGTCTTTTATTAAAGGCTAAAGACTTCTGATCCTTCCTGACTCTCCTTCTATAGAATTTGTGCCATACCCAATATCTAAATATTGCCTTTGTTGTGTGTATTTTCCAGTTCTTCTAAGGTGTGATTTGAGCAACACAGAGTACTAAGGCTTTGGATACATCATTGATTTTTACAGTGAAATTGAAATGAGATATTTCTATTAGCACACAGATGCAAGTATGATGGGAGCTAGTGTTATAATGCATTATAATAGTATTATAATATAATGCATTATAATAGTAGCAGTAGCAGCAAAGAAGTAGGTCCTCATCAACTCTTGCTTGAGCACCCCCTGAAACCTAGGACTCTAGACAACAAAACGTAAGGTAATTTTTCCTTACATGCAATGGCGATGGCAGAGGCTGGATATTTATTTATTTATTTATTACATTTGTATACCGCCCCATAGCCGAAGCTCTCTGGGCGGTTTACATAGGATTAAAAACAATTAAAAACAATATACAAAAATTAAAACAGCAAAAACATACAACATACACACAATCTATACATTTAAAAACCACATCAACACTTCAAAAACTACAAAAACAAAACAAACCCAGGCTCCTCAGATATTGCCAAATGCCTGAGAGAAGAGGAAAGTCTTGACCTGGCGCCAAAAAGATAACAATGTTGGCGCCAGGCGGGCCTCGTTGGGGAGTGGTGTGAAGTTAATAGTGGCGAACAGAGGGAAAGGACGCTGACACTGAACACACCACTCACTGAATAATCATCTATACATGCCTGTAGCAACACTACAATGCCCATAAAATATATACAAGGTCCCAGCTTCACTCTCAAACACCATATTTCCATACCAATGACACAACCGTGGATGAAACACTATGAGTCTGCAGAGCATCCATGCTGTTTTTGGGGGTCAGTTATTGGGTTCTGGGTATACCAATACCAATCCAAAAATGTGACTTTCAGCATATGAACTGAACAACCTAATTATAAACCACAGTAAGTACACATTTTCCTTCCAGTGGATAGTCACAAAGTGGCACTTTCTCATGACATTCCACAATAGAAAATGATGGCAGAATGACAGGTCTTCTTGACAATGTCAAGGGCAATTCAAGTCTATTTCTCCACCCCTGCTCCCCAATCTGAGGGACCAGATTTGGTGAAAAGCAATGTAGGGCATCAGTTTGTCTACACAGCCAGTTGTTTCCCACAAAGGGTAAGAATTAAGAGAGTCAGTTAGCCTGGACAAACAACTGTCCACACCACCTCATCTTTTAGAATCTGGAATTCCAAAAATTTCTCATTATAGCCTATACTATTTACAGCACGTTCCAAAAAAACTTTATGTTGTCTAGTTTTTCTGGAACATGCTTAGAATTTAGCTCACCCTCCTCATCTTTCTGTCATTTAAAGCACCCTTTCCCAACCTGGTGCCTTCCAGATGTTTTAGACTGTAATTCCCAGGATTCTTGACAATTGACTATACTGACTAGAGCTGACAGTAGTTGATGTCCGGATGGCACTAGGTTGGAGAAGGCTGAGTTGAAACCTTTACATGGTAGCCAGTTTCCACCGATTTTCCATGCTGACCATTTAAGCTATGAAAGAGAAGTGTGATTCTCTAACTAGACAGTGGACTCATGTAAGAAAGATGTAGTTCATATGTCCCTGTGTATTTATGCATGTAGTTCCTTATACTTCAAAATGTCAATTATGGCATACACTCGTGAAGAAGAACCCACGTGCCATGGCTCTGTAATGCAGTTGTTTGTATTTGATACCAATTATACTTACCCTGTGTTTTCTACTTTTTAAATCATCCATTTCAGTCACTATATTTTATATTTTGAAGCCTTTGATTAGAGATCTAGTCAATGTGCTTTATATTCTATCAGCTAGATCACCTTGTATCCATAAACAATTTCTTTTATTCGTTCACAACCAGTGGTCATCACAACATTTTAGCCAGATGTTTATTCACATCCTAAACATTTCAAAGTTCATTTGTGAGGCATTTCCCTTACATCTTGTTCAGACCACACTTTCAGCAGTTTGACTTAGTAGCAACCTGAGCATCTAAGAACAAATTGTCCTACTGTTATTTTCCTAAATGGAAATAATGCCTCTCTATAAACAAAGAAGTTTACAACAACACATGAGATACTATTTGAATGTTTTCTAGCCTGTGACTTCACTAGTATAGAACTGTCATTGCATGTAGCAGCCTGAACTCTGTATCTGTGATGGGAGGAACCCTGCACCAATACCAGTGTAGCAGTTCCTTGCACCAGCAGAGGACAATGTTATGCTGGTAGAATGCAATGTACATAGCACAGTGATATTTTTGCACCAGCAGGAACAGGGTCAACCCAAGACTTTTTGCTGTCTAAGGTGAAGGATAAGATGGTCCCATCCCCTCAATTCCATGTACAAAACCCACCTAGACTGGCAGCTGAATCTTCAACACTGATGACAGGTCAGTGTTTCCATCGCAGCTGAGGCTAGCAGGCTAGCTTAGAGGGCATGGGTTCAGTCATATGACACATATACAGCTCTGTCTTCCAACATTTTGTTGCTGTTCCTTGCCCCCAACATCTGCTGCCTGTGGGTAGCCACCTAACTCTGCCTAATAGTAGGACCAGTCCTGAGCAGTGGAGCAATACTAATGCAAGGAGGAGTGAACAAAACGTGTGGAATCTTATATTTACTCAGCACTAGTTGGTATTATTATGTGATGGTATAATGTTATGCATGAAAAGGAGGTGATGTAATTTTTTAAATCCAATTTAAACAACCTAAGATTTACTCTCTCCCCTCCCACTCTGCCCCTACAGCTAGAAGAAAGGAAAGGATTCCAAGTAACTTTGCAGCCAATTGTGACACACCACCAGGATATATACAACCCATCCAGAGAACTCTGATCTTGTATTTCAAGATATGTACCATGGAGCTACATCACTCTCTCTTCATGTCCAGAGAATTTAGAGCACATAAGTGGGAACTTGGTGATGGGTACCTGGTGAAAGGGCAGTTTGTACTAAAAAACACAAAGTGGTACAGATATATTGCTAATCCTTCTCAGAACACCCTACAGATGCTCCACCTCAGGACCATAGATACACCTAAAGGCACTGCTTCAATTGAGACTACAAGGGCAAACTACCCCACACAGGTAAGCTAGGGTGTGGAAAACCTACACACAATATGTAGATAATCAGATAATCTATCCTGAGCACCCTGATGTGCACCAGTCACTCACCCATCATCATCATCATCATCATCATCATCATCATCACCATCATATATTTATTTCTTACCCGCCTCTCCCTCTGGATTGAGGCGGGGAACAACAATAAATATAAATACAAAGACCATAAAATAGACAAAACATTAAAAACAAATAAAATTAATACTTCATTACATCTTAAAGTTCAACTAGGTAGGCCTGCCAGAAGAGAGCAGTCTTCACGGCTCTCTTAAATTCTAGAAGATTGCTAAGTTGTCGAATCTCTCTCGGCAGGCCACTCCACAGTCTGGGAGTAGAAGAAGAGAAGGTCCTCTGGGTAACACTCGTCAGCCTAGTTCTGGCTGACTGAAGTAAATTCTTCCCAGAGTACCTGAGTGTGCAGGGCGGATTATACGGGAGAAGGCGAACCTGCAGGTAACCTGGACCCAAACCATGTAGGGCTTTAAAGGTAATAACCAAACTTTATACTTCGCCCGGAAACTAATTGGCAGCCAGTGGAGTGATTTTAAAGCTGGTGTAATGTGGTCACCCCTAGGTGTACCGGTGACCAACCTAGCTGCCATATTTTGAACTAGCTGAAGTTTCCAGACTAGGCACAAAGGTATCCCTATGTACAGCACATTGCAGAAGTCAAGCCTTGAAGTTACCAACACGTGCACTACCGTCTTTAGGTCTTCCAACTCTAGGAAGGGGCGTAGCTGGCGTATCAGCCCATGAAAACAGTGTCTTCCCCTCTGAATGTCTTTCCCTACAATATGAGAGCTGTACACTGATTAAATATCCTTCTCTTACTTTGCAGAGGATACCAATGTTTCCCATTCAACCTGGTCTTAAGGGGTAAGCATACAAGTTATGTCAAGGGACAGCTGTTGGCAACAAAATCTCAATTTGCAGTGATGCAATTGCACTGATGCAGGCATAGGGAGCCCAGTCTTCTTTATAAATGAGCATCTATCACTCCACTGCACTTATTGGTAGTTCTGGCCAAGCTCCACAACTCCAATTTCCTTGCAGGGACATTCAGCAGAACGGTCACTGAAGATAGTACTTGTCCTCCACACATGGGATGGGTAAGCATTGTCTTATTGTCCACCTTTTCTTCCCCAGTAGATTAACCCCCCAAACATAGACTCATGGGGGATGGCCACTGGTAGTGTAGGAAACTGGACTGGGGTTTGTGTAATGGTGTACCACCTAGTGGGCAGCATTCTTTCTCAATCATTCATACAATGAGTATTCAGAGAAATGTACTACTTGTACCCTTAACTCATAACAATCTCCATGTCTTTTTCATCTCTCAGTAGGCAACTAAGCAGCCTTCACCTCACTCACAGAGGCAGTTATGTGCCTGAGTTCCACTCAATATAGGCCATCAACAGCACCAGCAGCAATGAGTGGGGTTGTCACCTTTTCTTCTCAGGCTCCTGTGCCTTTCAGAATCCATGGTAGGTGGCTATCTAGCAAGTGCAGCAATATCCAAGCCTGCTGTTACCTTGTGCTAGCTCTTTCAGCTGTCAGGGGAATAGGGCTCTTCAAGAACAGAAAGACTGACCACCTCACTTCTATATGTTGCTTGTAGAACTCATTCCACTGTGGATTTTTGAGTTGTGCCTTTGTTCTTGTGGTGGTTAGCAGACAGGAATAGTTCATTTTCCTTCTAAGACAATGACAAGGGTTTGATCCTAGGATCTTATGTGTACTAAGCCTGTACTGTTCTAAGTATAGCTCATCTTGGAGACTCTTCAGTTTTGCTCTATATGGCTGTGTTTCCTAGGTGCCATGAATGAGGGAAGGGAAGTGGCTAGCTATTGTCTGGGCCTGGGGGACTATAGGTGCTTCCAGACAAGAGCTCCTAGCACTACCAATCAGAAAGCACTGTGCAGTAATTCTGTCTTTTTGTTTCTTTAAAGGATTTTCTGTGTTAAGAAAAAAGGCAGAAGAAGTGGTGAAGAAACATGGGAAATTTACAAGTTGAAGACGACATCATCTGGACTCCATGTAAAATCCTGTGAATGAGGCAGGATGATGATACTATAAAATGGTACTCATACTGTAACAGCCTCATCATGAGTGTGGCTGTGTTGTTTAGGGAGTTAGTCTGTGAGGTGGGAGGTTTGGGTTCTAGTTCTGCTACCCTCTCTTTTGCAATATTGTTGGTGCCAGAACAAATATTATCTTATAGTGATTATTTCAGCATATCCTTGTACCAAGACGTGATTCCACATTTCCTATTCCTCTTGTAATACTCTTTTTCATTGAGATACAAGGCAGTGCTCATTCCTGTGATCTTCCTGATTGGTCCCCCTCTTTGTTGACCATATGGTCCTCTTCCTTATAAAACACGTGTTCCCCTCATATGGACAGCAATACATCTGTGTTGTGCAGAATGTTCCATTTGTTTGTGGGGGAGCATGATTCCCACAGTGGCACTTGAACCATTATCCTGGACAGGACAAATCCTCAACCAATATCCTAGAGAGACCATGGGATCTCCATACATGATTTCTCTCCAATGAACTATGGGGCTAGCTGTGTGTAGTTATTAAAATGACAGTTATTCCCAGTCTGGCCCTTACTGTCTACAGGCTGTGTGCGTTTCTGCTGCTAGGAAATTCAAACCACTGTCTGCAGAGGGCCCTGGTGTTTGTGACTATGTCAGTTGCTAT
Source organism: Anniella stebbinsi (assembly GCA_029215795.1). Taxonomy (NCBI): domain Eukaryota; kingdom Metazoa; phylum Chordata; class Lepidosauria; order Squamata; family Anniellidae; genus Anniella; species Anniella stebbinsi. Next base: position 66,378,723 of record JARDYH010000004.1, on the reverse strand, counting down.
TTGCTTGCTCATTGCATCATGGTGGGCTCCTTTGTGAAAGGCATTGGCTCAATTCGGACAACACAATAGTCAATGGTGGGTTGACTAACCCTAACCCTAACCCTAGGGGATACTCCCCACACAACATGGTAATAAATAATCAACTGTGGTGTGGATGAGGATCAGCGCTGAGTTGACTATGGCAGCTTTCGGATGACACAATAGTCAAAACAACTGACGATTGTTTCCCCCACACCAGTTGTTTATTGTGTCGTCTGAATTGACCCACTGTGTTCTGTCTCTGGCTGCCTATATGGTTGTGAAGTTATGATATCATGGAGTTGTTTGGCCATCACCCTCCATTTATTGGTGCCTTCCCTATGTAGGCAGTGATCACGTTAGTACATAATGACAACCCATGCTCTGAATTTGAGTATGAGTTACCATTGAATCATGGGTTATTTTTAAATTGTGATCTGTCATTACATGTGAACCCTGCATTATAGTTTAATTATGGGTTGTTTATCATGAAGAACCCTGACAACAAACCATAGTGCTTGGGTTGTTCATGGTTAACAACTCATATTTAAACCATAGTGCAGCGTTCACATGTGATGACAACCCATGATCCAACAACAATCCACAATTCAATGGCAATCCGTACTCAACCCATACTCTGGGTTGTGGTTACATGCGAACCAGGCCAGTGTGGGGCAGCAGCAAGCAACCTCTTGAGTGGCAGCAAAATTACCAAGAATGCTAAGTAAATGCCTATCAGTGACATTATGTTAGCACTTATTTCTGTAGCTACTGTGGCTCTCATTTTGTTGCTGGCCATGCATAGGATCATAACTATGCTACACTGGTATTAGCTGTGATGTAGCAGCCACCAGCTTGGTGGGACCATATGATAATCCTGCCTGGTAAACTATTTTTTTCCTACATAGAGGTTATCTTTGTGTAAAAAAAAATTAGTGTGTGAAGTGGTCCTTAGGTAACAGCTGCTGGTATTACTATTCTCCATTAATTAGTCTAGTCCCTACAATTGTAAAGGTAGATAGTCACAGCAGCAAATGGAAAATGAGATTGTGCCATCTGGATTCTGTCTACTCATTAAAAATGAAGAGGGAAAATCTGAGAATATGGTGTTTTAATGGTGATGGAAGCATTACATCTTAATGTCACACACATAATTAATAAAATGAAAGAGGTAAGGAGTCTAATGAAATGGTCCTTCTTAGTTTGGGATAAAGAAGTTGACCTAAGATAGAAAAGATGACAGACAGCATCACTTGGGATGGGTAGGAGTGGTGTAATCAAGCTAATGGGGAAAAAGATGAAGGCCACAGGGTACCTGTGACTCCAGGAAAGTCAATAACCTGCATGTAATGAGGAGTTCTTAACTAGGGTGACCAGATCGCCCTGGATTTCCCGGTCCTAACCGGGAAAACTGGGGCAATCCGGGCCGACAGGGGGACTGCAGGAGCAAACCGGGGAAAGGATCAGCTCTCCTCCTGCCCTTAAATGTCCACGCTGCTCCCTTGCCTCTGCAAGAAACAAGTGCTCAGCATTAGGGAGCGTCAACAAATTCCTTGTCAGGTGGCTAACTGCTTTAGCCACCAGACAAGGAATTTGTTGACGCTCCCTAATGCTGAGCACTTGTTTCCTGCTGAGGCCAGGGAGCAGCGCGGGCATTTTAAAGCAGGCTCTTCCTCCTCCTTTGTGTGCTGCTGCTGTTCCTCAGGTACCTCCAGGGAGCCCAGGAGCAGGGCAAGAAGGGTGAGGGGGCTGCAGGGGGTCAAGCGGCAGTGGAGGAGATCGGCGGTGGCAGCGGAGGACCCGGTAGGTCCGGGCTGGTTTTTTTGGGGGGGCGGGGGGCTTGGTGGGGGGGTTGTTTCTGGTGGGGGGGTGGCAGGGATGTCTGTTGGCTGCATGGCAGGCGGCCTTTTTAATTTTTTTATTTTATGTTCGGGGGGCTGCTTTGGTGTGGTGGCCATTTTGGACCTGGATTTTGCTTTCCAAAATCTGGTCACCCTATTCTTAACTTTCCTCCAATATCCTCAGTGTGTTGGAATGCATGCAGCTTCTCATAATACATTCTAATTAATAGGCAAGTGCCAATTAGGGCTGGCCCAAGGCATTTTGCTTCCTGAAGCAAAGAACAAGATGCTCTCCCAGCCCATTCCAGAAACAAACAATGTCCTCCACTCCACCCGAGGGCAGTAGACTGATTTAGCAGGTACAAGGTAAGCTATGTGGCAAACACTGCTCTGTCCTTCAACTGTTCTCTGCTCCCCAGTATTTGCTACCAAAAACACTTGCCTCATTCTACCTAATGGTACTGCTGGCTGTGGTGTCAACACTTTGGTCCCTGGTCCTGAAGTCTCATAGAAAGGACCTCAGACAAGTTGTAACCACATATGTGATGTCAGCAAGTATAGATGTGTGTTCTCATTTGCATCAAAAGGCACACCCAGCCTGTTCAGTCAGGCTCAGGTGAGCACTGGGATATGTATCCACATGCACATCTGTGTTGATAACACATGTAGATCTCTTCTTCTGGATTGGAATGTTTGCTTTCTGCTCTGATAAATTCATATTTTAAACATGGACTGGGAAGATTCAAATGCAAAGTGTGCCTTCCCTCCATATGAAGGCTTCAGTCCATTTCTAAGATGCGAAACTGAGGCTCATGTCATCCTGGAAATCACATCCTCTGTACTAGAAGCCTTTGGTCCACTGGATAGTTTGAGAGTCATGCATGGAGAAAAACTCAATTAAATTTATAGTGGTAATAGCTTGAATTTTTGGAGTCGTAGCCAATGTCCTCTCTGAATACAACTATCAATCCCTGCTAGAGATCTTACTATATAAATAAAAGGCAGCAGACAGAGATGACAGACAAATTGGAGCACAAGAAAACAATGCTTTAGTACTGATGGGCTAACAGCAAGCTGGTTCAGCATATCAGCTTCAAGGCCATGGTCAAATTTTTAAAGCAACACTGTTGTTCCTCTGCATTAGATAAGAGGAAAAAAGGAAACACTTTTATGTTAATGAATGCCAGAGCCTACCTTAATTTGGCTTTTGGAAAGTAGCACACTTTATCATGTATATCCTATTTCTTTTGTTATAGATCCATAGCGTGGTACTTCCATAATTTAATCCAAATAAATATAAAGCAAGATGGTTTTTGTGCATGCTCAGGATTCAGTTCCTAAATAGTAATAGCATAACTGTTTGAAAATTGAATAATAAAATGAGATTGCTTTGAGGAACTGGGAATAGCATGGAGGCTGTTGGTTTCGCCCTGTCTCAGGTCAGCAGTAACCAAAAGCTATTGCTCTCTGATGAGCGGGTTACACATATATAATAAATGAGCTTGTGAGTTCATCCAAATTCTTAATGAGGAAATATTCACATACTGCACTGTGGGAACAACTCTAGGCATCTCAAATAGAAGATAAATGACAGCATGGTCCAGGCAGACTGATGTCCACACATTTAGAAGTCCCCCTCTTAGAATTAGGTTGAGTTTCATTGCTTGGTTATTGTAGTAAATCATATTAATGTGTTTAATAGTTTCAGAGTGCACTGTTCTTTGTATCTGTCTCTAGAAGTCTTAGTTTCCCCTTTTGTTTTTAAATAGGTCATATATGCACCAACCTTTTGTGCAGATATTTCTCTAGTGTCCATTGCATCAAGGCAGTTTAAAGTGCATGTTTTTGCATGCATGCATGCATAACATGCATTTATTATGGTTATTGCTAGTCCAGACGGAGTAGCTAGATTGCTGCATAAGTGGCACAGCAGCTATCAGTGCTAGCCCAAGACATTTTATGGCTTGAAGTGAAGGGGAAGATTGTACTCCATCCATTCCATATACGGAATCCAACAGGACTGAGCGCTGACTCTTACTTCACCATTAGCAATGGGACAACATCCTCACTGTACCTGAAAAGAGTAGACTTAGGGGGCACAGGGTAGATTGCGTAGCACACACAGTTGTTTCCTCCAGACTCCTCCTGGCCCTTGCTCACTTCCCACACAAATGCTGCAACAAAGCAGCCACTGCATGAGCATATATCATGTGAGCTAAGCAACAAATTCACATATGTGAAGCCTGGTGGAGTTCATGGTCTGGGCTGGCTGCCTCTCTGCTTGCTTTTTCAGTCAGGAGACTTTCCTAACAGACTAGTCATTGATGCATTGGGAGAAGAGAACTCAGCAAGACTTCCAGCTAACCTAAGCCAGCAACAAGCAAGCAGCACTGCCACTGTGGAGGGGGGGGGGGGGGTGGGCAGGATCAGAAGGATGGGGTTTAGGGTGAGAAGCTGGGGGAAGCAGGCTCAGGAGGAATGCCCAGGGAGCTATCACCCTCCACCCTATTGGTATCCGCTGCTTGAGGCAACTGCCTCACTCTATCTAATGGTAGGGCTGACCTTGTGCCATTATGCAGCCAGTCACTATGCCACAACAGTAACCCCAACCTTCTGTCCTGGTTAGTGCTTCTTTTTCGGAGTTATTTTCCCCTTTCCCTCCCAGTTTGGTGTAGCTAGGAGTGACAAGTGGAAGTGCCCTGGATATTTTTAATCTAAAAATGACTATTTTTGCTGCACCTGCTGGCTTAGTTCTTCAACTGTCAAGTTTCCCATCCAAGTTTTGTTTTTAGCAATGTTTTTTATGTATGGAGATGAGATTGCTTGGTTTTGTTTCTTGTCTTTTCGGCTACATTTATTGAAAGAAATATTCACGAAGAAAAAGTAATTAACAGCAGCGAGCAGGAGAGAGAGACAGAAAGCACAAAGCTGAGTTTGTCTTGCAGGATGACACCACAGCAAAAGTGACATGCTATTTGAGTCTGAGATTTCACAGGGTACGTGTGTGAGACACATGGTCCATATGAGCATGCCTGATTGTAAAGGTGAGAATTGTGGTTTTGAGGAGGAAAGAAAACATACCTGGTAGCAATTTTCCAGAATACAGAAGGAAAAGAAGTTATATCAGCCCATATTAAGGAGGGTATGACAAGAAGGGCAGGTTACCAAGAGAGAATAGGAAGAGACACAGCAGCAGAGTGGGCAGCTTAGCCAAGACTGTCAAAGATCAAGGGATTCAAGACATTATATTTCACCTTCCTGTACTTCCTTGTGGCAATGCCTCTGCCTGACTGATCCCTTAACGTATACAGTGTGAAAAAATGAACTCTGAAGAAGTCAGAGTTTACAAAGAAAGAGAGATCTCCCTCTCTTTCCCAGAACAGGACCTCCACCACCAATCATAGTGATTCTTGAGAAGATGAGGTGGTCTTCCATATACCAGAAACTCCTGTTTTTGTTTTATATTTCAAACTGTTATGGCTTGTCAAGAGTTTGCTTTGTGAATACTTTATTCTGCAACCATAGAGCCATCTGTAGTGTGCAGATCTGAATGAATAACAATTCACTATATAAACAACAACTAGTCTTGAGGCATCCTAAAGACTAACACATTTATTTCAGTGGACGACAGACTGCAAACGCTTATGGCATAAGAAATGTGTTAGTCTTTAAGGTGCAACAAAAATCTTGGTTATTTTTACTGCAGCAGACTAACATGGCTGCCTTTCTGGAATTTGGACATATGTTTTTATATATTTGAATCATAAAAGGGCTGAATCGGACAGCTACCCTCTAAACAAAGATGTATCAATTCTAACAATATGATGATTCAGAATATTGATGGCAGAGATAACTAAGTGATAGGTGAGAATTCTGATAAAACACTCAGAGTGGAAACATTCAGTTTTTACAAAAAGCAACAGGGAAAGAATGAAATGCAGCAATAGTATATACAATAAGTAACAGATGTTGGAAGCTTTTCTGGAAGAAAGAAACATTCCTATTAATATGATTTCACCAATATTATATGTGCATAATTACACTATTTATTTAAATAGATATTTGTATTTATTGACCTGGTGAAGCAGGTGGCTGTCTAGCTGCCATCGATATTTCTTCCTCCTTTTCCCAAAAAATAAGATTTTAAGTTTTATCATAGTTGACCTGAATGGCTTCCCTCATACAATAAGAACTTAAAGCTCTTAGAAGCCTACTCATCCCCACCTGGGTGTATGACAGGAGAACGGCGTCATCTGCATATAATAAATACTGAGATGCTCCTGTCCTTTAGATGAGGTGGGGAGAAATCAGATAAGGACTAGATAAGGAGGGAACTATGTCATTAAGATATATATTGAATAAAAGAGGTGCTAGCAAACATCCCTGGCACACTCCTTTGTTGACAACAATAGGATCTGAAAGATCTCCACCCGAAGAGGCTCTCACATGCAAACTAGAATTCTCATGCAGCCCTTGTATTCTCCTAAGCAACCTGTGATCAACATTTAAAAGTGTAAGCTTGTGCCAAAGGCGGGGTCTAGCTATAGAATCAAAGGCTGCTTGAAGATCTACAAATGCAGCAAAAATTGAGTGATAAGGGGAGGATGTATATTTCCCTGCCAAGTATTTTAATAGTAAGCAATGGTCAGCTGTAGATCTATCACACCGGAAGCCTGCTTGTTCTTCAGCCAGGACGTTCTCCCCAAATACCCAATTTTCTAACTTGTCTAAAAGATGTCTTGCATATAATGTACTAATAACATCCAGTAGACTTATTGGGCGATAATTCTTGGGGTCTGACTGGTTGCCTTTTTTTATAAATGGGTACCACGATAGCCACTGCCCAATCTTGGGGAAATTTCTCAGTTCTGTCAATAAATGTAAATAAGGCTGCTAACATCGGGATCCACCAATAGGGATAATCAATCAAAAAATCTGGTGGGATGCCGTTCCTTCTGGGGGGCTTTCCCCACTTCAACTTTCATATCAGCATAGCTATTTGCTGTGCTGATATGAAAGTTGCAAGTGACTGGGGCCCAGCTAGGCAACTCTGAGTCTTCCTCTTGCAATGGGGTAGGCAGGCCATCTCATCATAAAAAAGGGAATGGAAATGTAGTTCCCATTCATGTGTGGTGATAAAAGTATTGATAGATGGAGTCCCTGAGTGTCTTAAAGCTGAGATAAGATGCCAAAATCTGGGTTTATCATTATTTTCAAGTGCCTCATCCAGATAGCAATGACCGTCGCTGCTGGGAGTCGTTCCAACTTGATTTATAAAAGTATTGTTGCCTTCTTGGGAAAGGTCCCCTCGTACTTGACTTCTATCACCTCATATGAGCTGAGATGGCTTATGACTAGGTGCAGACTGAATTCACTCCAGCTGATGGAGGTGAAGGCACACTATAGGTCCCACCATAGTGTGAAACCAGATTGCCCAGCCGGCTGTCTCAAGGTAGAGGACATGGTACACTTCCTAGCAGAGTTCCCATTGTACGCAGAGCTGAGGAAGCAATATCTTGAGCCTTTAATAGTTGGGCCCAATTATAACTCCTCTGTAAGCATTACGTTAACACTATAGGCTGGTATAGATTACTATAAATCATATAGAACTGCCAAGTTTGTCAAATGGGCTCTGGAGAAATGGAAGTCACTGGCTGCCATAAAAGACTAAACTTATCAATATAATATGACATGTTAGCAAATATTGACAAAAATTACAATAACTTGCTCTTGTTATCCATTTTACTATCACTTTGTATTTTGGTATTCCCTCTGGCTGAGAGGAGTATTTTATTGTGTTTCTGTATGCGCATGGCCTGACTGGCTAATAAGCAATAAACTGTTGTTATTTAAATACGCTGCTGCTCAGTGATGTCAAACCTAATTTTAAAAAATCTCTATGGCTGCAAACCTAAGCACTTATGACTGACTTAAGTTCCATTGAAACTATTACAATAGCCCCAGTTCAAAACTCACCTTGGCTGTGAACCTGATTGTCTTAGCCGAATACTATCTCTCAGCCTGAACCCACATTTACAATATATGAACACTAATACTCAACTATCTGAGTTGTAAGAAACACAAATGTCATGTCTGTAAAACACTTTGAACGCTCTGGAATTGCTATATAAATTCTAATAATTCTGTTATTGAATGTATTTAGATCATGGTATGAGATCAAATGGTGTATGTAAAATGAGATTTATATTTGTGGTGGGAGTTTATTCTTCTTCCACAACATTCTTTTTCTAGTGGGTGATTTTTTTTTGTTATAGTCAATTGGAGTTTTTATTGCCTTTAGGATGGTTGGTGCAGTTTTCTGGACTGTGTTGCATGTTTTTGATCAAACGTTTGAATTCATTCATGCTGATGCAAGGGAATGTTCCATCTGTAGATTCACTTTGCAGTACATCTTGAAGACCATATGGTTGTGTTTGGCATTTCCCCGCACCTTTTCAATGTTTTCTTGCAACTCTCCCACCTCCTGCTGTAGAAGAGACTTTGGGAAATCTCTTTCCTTCTCTTGGGTATCATTGAAAGGCCTTGTACTGTTAATATTTGATCCTTTGAACCTGAAGAAGCTGTAGGCTTGCAAAATTAACCCTAAATAAGCTAATACTATATTAACCAGCAGTAATTATTCATTTGTGATTCTTCTTACACTTCCCTCTAAAAAAAAATCAAATCTCAATTACGATTAAGTTTATAAAATGGGACTTCAGTTCATGAGTTCCATTCCTTTTACGATGAATTATTTGGATAAAGGATTATAGTACATATTTATGAAATATGCTGATGAGACAAAACTGGGTGAACACAATTAGAAGGATAGGATTACAGTTAAAATATGATAAATTGCAAACTTGAACTAAAAACAATAAATATATCTCCATGGGGGTGTAATATTGTTTCAACATGATCATATGCACAAATTCAAATGGAGGGGGACAAAGGCAGTAGCAGATGAGAAAGATCTGGGGTGAAGTTTTACTGAATCTTAAGAAGAACATGTGTTTGAAGTACATCACAGCTACAGAAATTAAAGGTATAAATTTGAGATGCACTAGCAGAAGTTTTGTACCAAAGACATAGGGGATGGTACATAAGAACATGAAAAGTGCCATGTGGAATCAGACTAAAGTCGTACCTTTTCACCGTTCTATTCCATAGTGGCCAACCAGCTGGCTGTGGGAAGCCCACAAGTAGAACATGAGTGCAATAATACTCCCTACCCCCACTTGTGTTCTCCAATGGAAGGTATACAGAAGTCTCGGATACTGGAGGTAATATATAGCTATCATAGCTTGTAGGCATTTATAGCATTAACCTTCATTAAATATTTGAAGGCTTGTATCATGTTCCATCATAATCTTAATTTACTCTTCATCAATTTTTTGATTATTTGTCTAAATTGTCTACTCCCCTTTACAGGGCATCCAAATCGGTAGCCATCATTACATCTTGTGATAGGGAATTCAATAGTTTAATTATGTGTTGTGTAAAGAAGTACTTTCCTTTATCTGTTCTGAGTATGTCCTAAAGTAATATTACTTTTGCTAGCACTGCTTATACCTCAGTTGAAAAGTTGTGCCTACTTTGGTAAAGATTTAGAATAATAATAAAAAAAATTATGAAGATCAAATTAATAGTATGATGGAACATAATACTAGCCTTCAAATATTTATATGGCTGATGAAACAATGCTAGATACCATAGGGAGAGATGCCAGTCCAGAGGTGGGACTCCACAGCTGATGCTCACATGGGATGGGGGTAGCGCAGCCAGATCCAGGCACTGATGCTTTTATGCACCCGGGACACCTCCGCACGGGCGCGACGCTCCCCAACGGGATTCTCGGGGCCTGGCAAAGGCTCACTGTCCAGCTGTGTTGGGTGGATGAGGGGGGGCTCTCTGGTCGCCGCTTCCCCTGCCCTCGTCCTTCTGGGTGATGCAAGGGTGGAGGTGGCGGTGCAGTGGGGGGTCTACTTTGGATGGGGTGTTGTTCTCCCTCTTGGTGTGGGGGGGGCTGCCCCTTGCTCCAGGGCGTCTGGGCTTGTTGCGTATTCCGTCTCCCCGTCCCCCCTTTGCCGTAGTGCCCTTCTGGTGTGCTTCCCTGTCTGTTTGGGTAGCTGACTGGGCACCCTGCGTGAGTGCTTGCAGGAGCTGGCTCCTTTTTGAGCTCCGTGCCAGCTACCTGGTGGGGGAGGCGGGCATCCTGGTTGCTATGGCGGCAAAACCAGCGATCTGTTTCATCCGCGCCTGAGCTCCCGTCCGCTTTCTGCTGTTCTTGCCGCTCTCCTCTGTGGTCTTTTGTGTTAACGTACTCATCTCAGTTGTTTAACTCACGCACCTGAAGTGGCTGAATTCGGACAACACGTTAGTCAATTGACTAACTTTTAAACAACTCGCAAGCGAGTTGTTTAACTCAGTTGTTTAAAACTGCAACTTAAACAACCGTGGGTTGGTTAACCGTTGTGTGGCTGAATTCGGACAACACGTTTGGTTAACCCACTGACGGTTGTTTAACTTAACAACCGTTGGTTAACGTGTCATCTGAATTGAGCCAATGGGTTTAAGTCGCAGGAATTTGAGCTGAACATTAGTAACCTTCCTCACAGAAGTAGTAGTTGGGCAATGATAGAAGTTGCCTAGTGAAGTTGCAGGATTTCCTTTGTTGGAGATTTTAAAAAGAACTGGCTAAGCAGTTTTTGGAGGTGGCTTAGTTATAGGGAACCCTAGAAGGGGTTGGGGGAATTAACCCCCAGGGGTGCCTTCCAATCTTATGATTCTACAATTACTAGTGGGGGAGTTTACTGCTTCCTGACAAGAGATTGTTCTCCACGAGCCTCCTGAGGCAATGGCGGATAGAATTAGTTTTGGTTTGAAATATGACTTCTGCAAAGGAATTAGGGGGGCTTGTCTGACTTGTACCAACCTGCACTGGAACTTGAAGAGTGGAGGATGACTTGCCAGAAGGCAGTATTCGAAGGGCACACCAGGTATTAGGCTATGTGTGCTGTACTGAAGATTTCACCTGTAATTCAGCAGATCTGTAAATAGTTCCTAGTTAAATCGTTTAGCAACACTCATCTACACAATATAGTACAAGATACATGGCAGAAGGTAGAATTATGTTAATTGCTTACATCCTTATTGCAGGAGTAAGGAAAGAAGAGGGAGATATAATGCAGCACCAAACTATGACAACTCCCAGACAAGTAGAAGAGTTACATTTACATGTATTATAAACAGTGCTGGTTCCATGATTTTGAGGGACATTGGGCAAGACACCCTTAATGCTGTCCACCCTCTCAGTAAGTTTATCTTCTCACCACAATTGCCACCAGCTGCTATTGCTCCTCGTTCTCTTTCTCATCATTGTTATCGCTTGCTTGATAGGGAGAGAGCCAGAGAGCACGTAGGCAGTGACATCTCATCACCACCATTGTCTGGCCCAGAACAAGAGGCATGAGAAATGGTGGCAGTTGTACATCACAATTTCCCTATGATGGTTAAAGTACTGTGAAGTATGCATTGTATTGACCATAATGATGTTAGACACAGTATTGAGAGGTGTCCTTCCTGAATGAATTGCTCCAGGTATTTGCCCTCAGGCAATTAGCCTCCTTTGAGTAGTTCTTTGTATCCACCACCTACCCTGTCCTTTTGTCATGCAGCTATGCCAATGGACAGCCTTACTGTGAAGACTGCTGCCTCAGGGAGTAGATTCCAGAAGGGGCACCATTTTCTTGCTTCCATTGTCTGTCTTTCTCTCTAGGTCATTAAAAAAAAGATTTCCACTAAAAGCAAACAAACAAAAAAATTTCACTTCCTTTGTGAGGATATAGTTTCACATTCTTTTTCAGGTGCAAAATTATCTACATATAACTGGGTTGTGCCTCCTCCACATTCTTCTGCCAAATTCTTGAATAATTCACACAAGACCTAGTAGTTAAGTATCATATAGTGTATCACATGCTGAATTTGGGTATAGGGCACCCACCCTACTACTTTACAGGATTGCTGAGGATAAATAAATAACTGTACAAATGTTGGAAGAAAAACCTAATTTGAATTAATTCCCACAAAAAGATGAAACCAAATCAGTTTTTTTATCTGATTTATAAATCTTTTTTTATATATTGGTTTCTGAAACCTATCTCCCCACTTTAGAAAAAAAAATCTTGAATTCTTAGGTTTCTAACAAGAGCATGGAGGTTCATGCGATCATTTTGGGAGGTTGATGTTTCTCACTCTTTACTACTTGTGAGAGATCTGCAAAAGGCCATTTATATAATATAGAAGAGGAGAGTAAATGAATATAGGAATAATACCGACGTTTTGTGTTGAGCAGTCACCCAGACAAGAAATAAACCACTTAAGTACTAGAACAATTATGCAGCTGAACTGAACACAATGGTCTGGTAATGCCATGTTCCTGCAGTGGACCATCTACTAGGATGGCCATATGGCCAGCTTTACGGACAACAGTCCTCTATTTGAAGGGCTGCCAGATGACAGTCCTCTAGTTGAAGACAGCCTCTATTTGAAGAGCTATCCAGGCTAGGGGGGGCGTCTATATGACGCTGCTTTACCTACTGTTTCCCCCAACCCCCCGCAGCATCACTGCTTTGAAGCAGCATCTCTAGGGTTACACAGCAGAAGTGAGTGTGAGCTATCCAGACAGGAAAATTCACAGCGCCACTGTCAGACAGCAGTAATGGGCGGCAAATATTGAGGGACCAAAAACTGTTTTTTGTTTGTTTGTTTTCTGGCAACTCTGTGCGACATTGTAGCTTTGAAAGCTGTAGCTGTGCATCTGAGCTGCTGCAGTTCATTGAATTTAGTGTTATACATCACAACTGTCTTTACTTTCATTTCCCAGATTTTAATATCACCGGGGGGTCATTGTCAAAGATTCACAGGGCTTGTCGAGCCCACCACCTGTCCCTTGCCCTGTATTGCCCTGCATACCCTGCACTGGGATCCGCCCCCTGACTATGCACACTCTGTTAATCCAGACTGAAGCCACCACTGACAGATGAACAAACACTATGATGTCAGACCAATGTAAAAAGTCGAAGTAAAACCACACATCGAAATAGCACAGATTTGACACGTCGAAAAAACGCAGCTTTGTGGGGAATAGCATGATGTGGCTGAAAGTTGGCGGCTCCATCATATAAACAACAGTGTGCAACTGCGCAGCCACAACACAGAACATAGAGCGTATAGACAAGCTCCAAGTCTGGTTTACAGATCAAGAACCATAAGAAAGAAGAGCAGCAGGGACCTTGAAGTTGCCCATCCACAGTTAGCACCTGGGCAGCAGACTGAGAAGGACCCACAGTCACCTGGTTAGTCTTCCCCCTCCCATGGTGAGATACATTGCATTTCTATTTCAATTATAGAAATTATTTGCTTCTGTACATATAAGTTCACATATGCAAATTTTATGCAATCCACCGTCCTTTTGTCTTCTTTTTAAAGGAGGCATTTCCTGCATCAATGTATAAGTGCCCACCCTAGCACCTGCAAGTTGTTTCTGGTTCCATCAGCAAGGCTAGTCCAAAACATTTTGGTTCTTGAGGTGGAGCAGCAAATGCCCCCCCACCATCCAACCCAAGGTGCATAGTAAGTTATTTTGGCATCTGAGACAGAAAATCCCAGGAGTGCTTCTTGCTCTCCCTGGTAGCAAAAAACGTGACACTAATAAATTATATCACATATCAATTCGCTGCCTTTTAATGACAACCAAAATCAACTAAATGAGGCAACTGCCTTAGTCAGCCTAATGGTAGGGCTGGTCCTGCAATAGGCCAACAGAATGGCAACACACAGTCTTGACCAAAATACTGCTGCTCTGTTCAAAGGAAATTTACAGCAACCTAAAGAGAACTTTAGAAGAAAATGATATGTTGCAGAGTAGGGAAGTTTGGAGGACACACAAGTTGAGATCCTACGTGCATTGTGTGGGGAAACCAAGCGGAAGCAGAATAGCTCTGTAAATACTTGTTCTCAATAAAGAACCAGTTAATTGTTAAGCCGTAGTTAGAGACCTCTAATTATTAATCAGCACACATTGCATGACACATTTCTGCCACTAGAGTAGAAATTCCATCTCAGTTATCTTTAGAGAAGCAGGACTGAAATGAATAATTACCCCATTCTCACTGGCACTGAACTCTCTCATCTGTGGGCAGGCAAGTGAATGAGAAACCCCAGAACTGTTGATCCCTCACCTTTCACCCAAGCTTCAGAAAGACTAAGCTCAAATTGTTAGTTAAGGAAATTAATGAACAAACCATAAGAGGGACACACCCCTGGCTGTACTGCAACATTTGCATTAAAAAAAAGCCTGCCCCCAAATGAGACAAGCCAACTGTTATGAAATGAACTACACATGTATTGCAAAGACTTCAGAAGGTGCAAAGCATGGTGCATAGGAAAGACCACAACGAACTTTATATTGAAACCAAAAGATGAGATGTTGCAATGGAGTAGCTCCAGAGAACAGAGCCTTGCTCTTAAAACATGTGTGGGGCATGGCACCTTTATTCCAGGTGGGTGGATTCTCAAACTTCCATCCTCTTACGGTAAAAATCTTCAGGGATGCCTCTAGACGGGCACTTTCCATCACGGTGGCTTCGCAGGGACGGCAGTTGGATTAGATGACGCTGCTGTCCCTGCGAAGCCATTTAGGGGCAAAGCCCCAAAGCTCCGCACTAAAAAAGTCGGGCATTTAGCTCGACTTTTTTAGGTTTGAGCAACGCGACAACGGCTTTTGCTGTCTGTAGCTGTTGCTCCGGAGCTTCAGCAAGGTGTGCCCAGTCTATGGCAACCACTGATTGGTCGCTATTGGCTAGGCAGGAAAGGGGGTGGACCAGCAAGCCATAAGCTCGCTGCACCACCTCCACGCCATGCCTCAGCAGTCCTCCCCCGCCCCATTTTAAGTTTTAAGAAAAAACACTGTACCTCCGCGCCTCCGCTGTCTCCCCCCCCCCATTTAACAATGTAAAACAAAAAACAAAAAAACACTTACCTTCGAGGAGGCACGGGCATGGCAACGGCAGCAAGAAAACCTGCCGTGATGCTCCTGCTGCTGTAGATGGGCGGCAGGAGTGGAAATGTGTGTCGCGCCTGCAGCTGCAACTGGCACAACGCAAAAGAGACGCCATCTAGAGGCACCCCAGGTTTATTAACTCTGTTAATGAAAAAGAAAGTGCTTTCACATGCAGTCCTGCTCTGAAAAGTTAATCTGATGAAATAGCATCAGCTGCTATGTCAGAGTCATCCTGATGACTTTTGTAACAAAAGTGATATTTGCATACTTTTTGCTCTGTAGTAGAATTCTACTCCCCCCCCCCCCCCACGCATCAACACATATGTTCTAATTCCAGGCCCTGGCTGTGTCATTGTTACAAGCATGTGACTCCCTTTTTGAACAATAGGTGCAACTTTTCAATATAATTAGAAATAAATTAGAAATAAATAGTCTTACACCAAGACAAGTATCACT
The DNA here is from genome assembly GCA_029215795.1 of Anniella stebbinsi. Classification (NCBI taxonomy): domain Eukaryota; kingdom Metazoa; phylum Chordata; class Lepidosauria; order Squamata; family Anniellidae; genus Anniella; species Anniella stebbinsi. The sequence goes on along the minus strand of JARDYH010000004.1, from coordinate 66,363,345 downwards.
GAGAAGAATTATTACTGCTGGTTACAAAGCCTCCATTTTTTCTTTCAGATCCTAGGACTAATTTGCAGGGCTGATGGCTAATACAACTTTAGCTTGTTAATGTAAACTGAGTAAAAGTGACACTGAAATTCTGGAGAGATAATAAATGTAGAATAGGCTGACCAGATAAAATCCAGGTCAGGGCTCCTGTAACTTTAACAGTTGTATGGAAAAGGGAATTTCAGCCAGTGTCATTTGTATGCAATTAGTCCCTGGTGAAATTCCCTCTTCATCACACCAGTTAAAGGTGCAGGGACCCTGCCTTCTTTTGTATATGGTCACTCTAGTATAGTGCCTGCAACTTTAACTGGTGTGATGAAGAGGGAATTTCACCAGGAACTAATTGCATAAAAATGACACTGGCTGAAATTCCCTTTTCTCTACAACTGTTAAAGTTACAGGAGCCCTGACCTGGATTTTATCTGGTCAGCCTAATGTAGAACACATACAATAACATATTTACAAAACTTACTCTTCAGAGAAGAAAATACACGTTGTTTTTCTGTTGATATTTTAATTACAGAAAGGTAAGGGAACTCAAGTTACTGTTCCCACAGCAACCGTATCCTAGACCTCTTGTATGTAGACATTGTTTCTTGAATTCCATGATGACTATAGCTGTTCATCCTGGGGCCAGAAAGGTCACAGGATGCCCAGACACACTGCCATCCATTTGGTTCTGTTCAAAAGGAGATGCAAGAGAATTCAATACTGCATGGTTGGGGTGCAGGGAGGGAGGTTGCTTTGGAGAAAGACCACCAAACTATGATGTCATGAGGGCTTTTCTCACACTAGACGATTAAATTAACCTTGGTATGTTTAAAACTGAAAAAGAAAGACACCCACCCCCCGACATAACATGTAGGAGATACCAGCCACAATTACAAGTAATAATTCAAAGTGTGGGTGATTACTTTTAAAGTCCTAAATGGCTTGGGCCTGGAAACCTCCTCCTTCTGTCTCAGCCTGGCCACTCCCTAGGATCTATTGGAGAGGTTCTCCTCCATGTCCAGTCCGTGTTTGAGGCACAATTGGTCAGGACAAGGGAGAGGGCCTTCTTGGTGGCTGCCCCCAAATTGTGGAATACTTTACCTAGGCTGACCATATGAAAAGGAGGACAGGGCTCATGTAACTTTAACAGTTGTAGAGAAAAGGGAATTTCAGCCAGTGCCATTTGTATGCAATTAGTTCCTGGTGAAATTCCCTCTTCTTTGCAACAGTTAAAGCTGCAGGGGCCCTGCCTTCTTTTGTATATGGTCACTCTAGTATAGTGCCTGCAACTTTAACTGGTGTGATGAAGAGGGCATTTCACCAGGAACTAATTGCATACAAATGGCACTGGCTGAAATTCCCTTTTCTCTACAACTGTTAAAGTGACATGAGCCCTGTCCTCCTTTTCATATGGTCAGCCTACTTTACCCCAGGATTGGGAAACTTCCATGTGCCTTACCCTATGAGATCTGTTTGCCCCCGCCCCCTCTTATTGTTTTTCACTGCCTGCTTAAAACTTCCCTTTTCTGGCAGGCATTTGTTTTGCTGAGCAGATGATTTTAATGTTGTGGAACTTCATTTTAGAATGTTCTTGTTTGTCAAGCCTGTTTCCATTTTTGTGCTGTTGTTTTATTTCTTCAGGGGCTAAGGTTGTTTTTGTTTTAATTGTTGTAAGTCACATTGAATTATGCAAATACATTGGAATGATGTAGTATATGATTTCTCAATAAATAAAAAGGGAACAAGATTTTTAAAAATTCACAGAAATTTATGGAATACATTATTTTACGCATTTACTGTATCAGATGTCCCATATTATTTTTTTCAATAGCTACCAGTCAGATGCCTCTGGAAAGTCACAAGTAGGGCATGAAAGTGATGGCCACTTGATAAAAGCATTCAAAGTTCTAAATGCAGAGGAGCTACGGGCAGTGGAGGCTGGTGGCTCCCATGTCAGTAGGTTGGCGAATTCGCTCCAGGTTTCAGTCAGAACCACTCAGAATTCTAAAACAGTGGAGCACATTGGATAGCTCTTTTAGAGTTCTGACTGAAACCCAGAGTGGATTCAGTGCTTCATTGACATCAGAGCCACCAGCCTTCACTTTCTATGGGACTGCACTCACTTACTTAGGTTCTTCCTTGAACCAACCTTCCTGTATTGAACGAATGGGAAGGTCTGAAAGGAGCTTGAAACCATGTTCAGCTCAACGCAGCGACAGTCCTCCCTGCAATCCAGGTTCCCAGACCTCTGCTTAAATGTCTCCAGTGAAGGAGAGCCCACCATCTGCTGAAACCTTTTCACTATTGAATAGCTCTTATGTTAGGAAGTTTCTCCAAATGTTTGGCTGAGATCTACTTCCTTGCAATTTATCACCCATTAGTTCTAGTTCTGCCCTCTGGAGCAACAGCGAACATGTCTGCTCCATCTTCTGTGTGACAACCCTTCAGATATTTGAAGTCAGCTATCATTACTTCCCTTGATCTTCTTTTCTCTAGGCTAAACATGCACAGCTCTTTCAACCATTCCTCATAGGTCTTAGTTTTCAGATTATTTTAGTTACAGTTTTCTCTAACCTCTTTTAGCTGTGTGTGTGTGTGTGTGAGAGAGAGAGAGAGAGAGAGAGAGAAGCCAGAACTATATACAATATTCTAAATGTGGCTGTGCCAATCATTAATATATTGTTGTTATGATACTTGCTATTTTACTTTCAACCCCTTTTCTAATCTCAATTATCTTTATAGTGTGTTGACATTTTCGATTCACTACCTACCACAACCCCAAGATCTCTTTTCTGGGTATGTCATAGCCAGTTCAGCTCCTTTAGTGTACATGTCGTTAAGATTTTTTTAAAAATATATAGCAATATTAAACATTATGATATTAGCAAGCATTCTCATGTATGAGGAAAAGTAGAGAAAAGTATAGTGTTAGGGACCTGTGCTACTATAGTTTTCTTGAAGTCACTGATCCTGGAGACCACATGCAGGTGTATGTGATAATTCTTCCAACCTGGCATAGCTGTTCTTAGATTCTTACAGTATGTAGCATACCTCCTGCATATTCTCATACCTTACTATAACTAAGCCTTTGCAAGTGTAACTGAAACGACCACTTATTGCTTCCCTGCCTACTCTTCTGTTCCCTTTCTCACATATTTATCCAGATTAGTTTGCTCTCACAACTGCATTGTGGAGACTATTGCAGAAATTCACTCCTTTAGGGCACAATGTTATGCATATTTTGACCAAAAAATGTCCTATAACTCCCAGCATGCCCATCCATCCATGCATAGGATCATGCCCTTAGTGACTGAAGAACACTGTGTCATTCCCAACAAGCAGTGAGCAGATCAATTCTAAACTGGGCCAAGGAGCAGCAAAGCAATGTGTCTACTGTCTCATCCCCAAAATTAACCAGGTGTATATGTGTATGTGTGTGTGGTAGTTTCACCAGGCTTTTCAGAACAATATAGTTTGAATTTCCCCCTACTATTGGCAGCAATGAGGTGAGGAAAAATTACCTACACCAGTTCCAGGGCTGCCCCCACCCACAGAATGGCTTTTTGCCCATTCTGCCTGCTATTGCCAGTGGCAACCAAGTAGGCACAGTGGAGGACTCTATTGTGCCAGAACCCCCACCATCACCATACACATCAGTCCCGTCCACCAATAGAGGGACCAATGCACCATCCTAAGACTGGGTTCTTAATATTTAAGTCTCCCTAGCCATCAATATTCAGAGGCAAGAATTTCACTCTTAGTTTTATAAATGGAATGACAAAGTTTAAATCCATTGATTCTCAGGCCCTTGTTCTCCATTACCCTATATAATGTAGGGGGACATAGGCTAAATGCTGCCTTATGGGATGACTTTCATCCAGCTTTTTCCTCAATATGTTCTATCTAAACTAAGAGTTGAAGATATCCAAAACTAGGTTCCTCATATTCAATTCAGCCTTTATTGGTAAGCATGATTTACAAGTGCCAAATACTTTTTTGATTTAAAAACACTTTAATAACAGTATGCATATATCTTATGACTTATTAATTCAGAAGGCAGTGGCTGGTTGCCGTGTTTTTCAGCAGCGGCACCTCCAAGTTTCACACAAGTCATTGATTGTCATGTTTTACTGTATTCATTGCAATCAGTACATTGTTTTGACAATCAAGAATGTCTGGGTGATATCTGAGGAGTCACGAAGATATATATATATATATATATATATATATATATATATATATTTAGAGTGGTGTTTATACAAAATATTTTCTCTCCTTTTCTCAGATCATGATCACCACTATTGGAATAATGGTTACTTCCACATAAGCTACATACCGTATATCAAGTAGATCTGTGATTTTTTTTTTAAATTCCCAGTGGAATTTGTTTGCAAGCTTGTTCTGAAGCATGAACAAATAAAGTTGGGACCTTTAGGGTGCAATCCTATACAGGTTTAGACAGAAAAAAGTCCTACGATTCCTAGCATTCCCCAGCCAACTATGCTGAGGAATGCTCAGAATTGTAGGGTTTTTCTTCTGTCTAAATATGCATGTGATTGCATCCTTATCAATTAGTTTAGAGGTGTTTGCACCCTGATCTTGACAATCTGATCTACCCAAGCACTTTATTTTATAAGATATTTCTTTCCCACTCATTTCCACCCAAAGCTAGTCTACAAAATGGATTACACAAACAACATAATAGGTAACTCTCACTAAAACCGGGGTCAGGGGAAATCTCTGGCCCACAGACCTAACCCAACCTGCAGAGGTTCCCCTTCTGGCCCATGGAGGCTTGGGCTCCCTACATGGACCCATCACACCCTTTTTCAAGCCCCTCTCCTCCCCAATCCCTACCCCTGTCCTAGAGACTACCAGGGGCTTGGAGAGGAGGTGGGGTGAGGAATCCCCATTTATCTCTGATCACAGATTGGAGATCATCTGACCCCCCATCCACTCTTAGTCCCCCAACCCTGCACCAAAACAAATTAAAATAAAACCAGAAAAGCCCGAACAATCTAAACAAAGCACAAGTAGTTCAACAGTTTTCTTAACTCGATTTGTATTTTTAACTTAATTAATCCCAAGGGTGCTCTGAAATAAAACTCCCATTACTAACCGGTGTCTCAAAATTAATAAAAGAGCAAGGCAACAAGCCTCTCCAGGGAGTGAGTTCCATAATCTCAGTGCTGCCATTGAAATGGTCCTGTCCTCTGCTACCCTTGGTACCTCTGATGGGAGGGGAAAACAGAGCAGACTTTCTGTAGATGACCTAAGTGAATGGGTAGGTTCATACAGAAGAAAGTGATTCACTCCCAGACTGTTGGGCTTTAAAGGTCAAAACCAGCAACAGCTAAAACTAAGACCAGAATCCATCTGAGAGCCAATGGAAGAGTTTCAAAACTACACTGTGTGCCTTGCCCCTATAAACAGCTTGGCAGCAGCATTCTGTTCCAACTGCAGTTTCTGAGCCCACTTCAAGGTCACCATCATTTTATTTATTTATTCGAGACATTTGTATACTGCCCGATAACATTATTTTATCTGGGTGGCTTACGATAAAGAGTGTATTGCAATGTAGGCCATTATAGTAGTGTCATCTGGAAGTCACCAAGGTTAATAGAACCTTCCTCTCCAATAAAGGGTGCAGTTGGCATATCAGTTTTACCTGATAGGAGACACTGCTAGCCACTGCTGGCTCCTGGACATCTAGTAGCAAAGTTGGGTATAAGAGTTTACCCACGCTGTAGAGCTGAGTCTTCAGGGGAAGTGCAGTCCTGTCCAACAGAGGCTGTACATTTACACCTGGATCAAATGCACCCCAACCAACACTACCTCCATCTTGTCTAGATTACGTGTGAGCGTGTTTGCCCCTGGCTAATTTTTGGTTTAGCTCTTCCACTGCCTTCCTGTGATTAAATGGAAATTAGAGGTAGAGCTGGGTGCCAACCACCTGCTGATGATATGTTACCCGAAACTTCTGGATGACATCACCCACTGGTTTTATGTAGATATTAAACAGGATAGGAGAAGATGGCATCCATATGCCAAAGATCACAGGCAGCAGTTTCCCAAGACTCAGGAAAGATTAGAGCTACTCCAAAATGGTACCTCCCAATACCACATTAGGAAGACAACCTGGAAGGATACCATGCTTGATATTATCAGAAGCTGCTGATCAAATGGGTTATTCTCCCCAAACCAAGAATGACAAATCTCCATTCTCCATTTTCTGGCACTATTCGTCTGTTAGGGCAACCAAGGCTGTTTCAATGTGAAAGCGAGACTGGAAGCAAAACTGAAAAGGATCTACATAAGCAGTTTAATTCAAGAATCTCTGGTGTTGGGTCATCACCTTACACTTAATCATCTCACCCAAGGATAATACATTTGACACTGGCTGAAAGTTATTTAATTTGGAGGCATGGAAAGAGAGAGTTTCTACGAGGGTAGCCTTACTACAGCCTCCTTCAATGTTGTGCAGTGTGCTCCACCCAGTAGGTCAGTTCATTCCTGGTCAACTCAAGCAGCCAGGAAAGGTGAGGATCAAGTGTGCAGGCGGTAAGTGGTGACACTACTTGTCCAATTCTCAGGCCGCACAAACTAGAAGATATCCATTAAAAAAGAGAGGATGCTCTAGGGATATCCAGCACATGAAAGAGCAACTACTAGCAATTTTCTTTCCAAATCGATCACAGCAGGCCACCAAGGCCGTTTCTACACCAGGCGTTTTGCCTGGAATCGGCGCTGGCTGGTCCCTGTGTGTTCATATGATGCACAAGGTCTCCCGGGGGTGGGGGTGGGGACAGGCACGGGATTTGTCAGGGATAAGGGATCCCTGGAAAATCCAGATTTTACTACAGTCCCAGGAAGTTCCCGGGACTGTAGGAGATGTGGCCGCCAGTCCTGCAAGTAAGTGCAGCATCAGAAATGGGCACGGAGCCGTACTATGTGGCTCCATGCTCATCAGGGGAGGGGGTGGCACCAGTTTCACCACCCACAGGAGGGCAGGGAGGGGGTGGGGGCCAATTGTGTGTTTTTTAAAAAAAAACTTACCTGAGTGCAGGAGCGCTTATGCGCTCTCCTTGGGGCCCCGGAAAAACAAAACGGTGGGTGTGATGAGAAGAAAGAAGAGGATGATCCCAGGAGCAGGTAAGCCCAGGATTGTCCTCTTGCCTTCCTTCTACACCCTATGGTGTAGAAAGGGCCCAAGACTCCTCTAACCCCCTCTGTGGGTCAAGATGTAAAAGACCCCTTACAACAACAGCGTGGAACCTTTGGCACACAGCCTAACCCAGCCTGGGACACCCCAATCCAGCTCACACAGCCCCGCCCCCGGAGGAATCCCTTTGGAGGGCATCCCGCTCCCCCCCCCCCCCCCCCGGCTATCTCCAATCTGAGATTGGAAGTACAGTGGGGGTTCCCCTGCTGGCATGCACCGGTAGCAGACCCACTGCAGTTATCTCCAAACCGAGATAACTGCAGCGGGGAGCAGAGGCGCAATCAGGCACACCAGGTATTGGAACTTGCTCCTCCTGGAGAAAGCAGTCACTCTCCCTGCATATGGGTGAGTTCCAACGCCTCTCATTCATGCTGCTACCTCCAACCTGAGCGGTGAGCATTGGGACTTGCATGAACAAGTTTCCTTCTGCTTAGCCAACCACACCTCCTTCCTGCAATGAGGGAAGGAGGTGAGGCAGATGAATCAACTGCATATGGGGGTGCCCAGACCACCCCGAAAACTAATTCTGCATCTGTGCTTTACAACTATGAACACTGCTCTGCTGGCTCCATTGACAGAATAGGTTCTGGTATGAGCTCTACCCTGCCTTTGGTTGGATTTGGCACAAGTCTTTCACTACCACCAACTGTAGTAGCAGCCTGTCATCCCTGCCATTTCATTGACCTCAGCCAGGGTTCCATAACTTTTGGTTGGTCTTAGTGGTTGGTGGTCACTGAAACTCTGGCTGTCTCTACATGAGGCATTTATCATGGAAGTTTGCAGGTCCTTTTCATGATGTCGTTGACCTCTGATGCCTCTTGCCATTTTATGAGTCACCGAAAATGTGGTAATAAAACTAAATTGTGCAATATAACAGTGCCTTCTGCTGGCAGTATAAATGAAACATATGGGAATGAACCAGCAAAACAAGGGGGCAGGGAAATGCATGTATTGTGCCAATTGTAAACTCACAAATACTCTGGAAGACAAAGCCCCTGTAAGACTGTGGGATTTTTGCTGATTATAGAGAAGTCTCATATCTCTCTCCCTAACCTTCCCATATGCAGTATGGGTTCAGGCACAATCTCCCGTTCCCTTCCCAAGCCTGGGGCTGGGATAGAAGTAGAGATGATTCCTGCAATTGTGCTGGCCTTGGAAATGTAATGTGAAAACAAGCCCTGGCCTCCCCCAGCTTGGAACTGGGGAGAGTGGAGGTATTGTGTACACAATTGTCCTGTACTGTACTCTGAAGGCTATCAGAGGCCCTTGAAAGCCAAGTTGCAATTGTACACCTAATCCCTGCCCTCCTGGGGCAGCTTGCAGACCAAAGAGGGATGGGGCTTGTTTTTGCTCTGCATGTCTGAGGTGCACTAGTGCCTTGGAAGTGCAGTGCAACTGTATCAATGATCTCTGCCCCATCTCTGGTTCCATGGTTGGGAATAAGACCCCCTCTAGAAGGATTCGCTTTGGCGCCTGGCTGCCCGATTATGCGCATATTCGCGGAAGTGCATTTCCGCGAATATACCTCTGTATGAGAGGCAGCGAAGCGCATTACGGGACGACCGAAATGCACTTTAAACTTGTTGACATGCGGAGAATCGCATGTTTACACAGCGGTAAGGCGCTTTAACTGCCGCTGCAAATTAAAACTCGCGGTTTAATGCGCATTCGATAATGCGCATAATCGGAAGTTTAAAGTGCCTCAGCCCCCAATTTGCGCTCCTCTCTTGTAGAGGTAAAAATTTTAATCAGCCTTGAAAGAGCTTTAAACCTCTCTTGTAGAGGCAGCCTAAGACTGGGTTCATCATGGGTGCCAGAGGGTGGTGGATCATTCCCCATGTCGGGTGAAATTGTAGACCATTTTTTCAACTCCTTGTAAACCATGGAGACACCCCAGCTATGATTAGTAAGAGAGGGCATCTGGAGGGATCATTTCAAGCCATTTCCCCATGACTCCGTTAGGAAATGTCCCAAAGCTGTCTGGAATCCACCACGGTCTATGAGTTTCCAGGACCGAACTCTTCAAATTGGCTTCCTCTACCCCTGCAGATATTATAGGCCACTGTAAATCTAAATCTTGTATGTGTGTGCCATGAGTTTTAGGGTTGGGGTTGTAGTCAATAAAATGCCTTATCTTAACCAATTAACTGGTAAGTAAACCAATTAAAAATCTGACTGCATCTGAATGCATGTGATATTTGGAAGGGGTTTAACGCAAAGAACCATTTCTCTTGACTCAGTAGAAGTTTCTAATCTTCTTACAGCCAGATTTTATAGATTAATTTTAGCTACTTTGGTGCAAACAATTGCTTTCATTGCTAAAGCAACATTCCTTTAACTAGCAAGTGGAAATATATCTTCTACACGGTTTCATTTGCTCTGAAGTCCCCTCTTGGCTGCACCACTGTTCTTGGCTTTGAGTTGCTGAACAGCAATCCATAGGATGTGGTGGCAGAAGGGCCATTTATGACCCTTCCTTTATCGATTCTGATACCCACCACCTATTAGGGGGGGTGTTACCTGGTGGAGTATCCCCTTGGAACTAGAGAAGAAGCACAAGGGGAGTGGAAGAGCAGTGGGGCAGCAGAACTGATATTTGCTGTTTCATGGGGCAGCCAGCTGGGTTGGTTTCCTGGATGAGTGCTGCGACCTATAAAAACAATGCTGTTAGCCAGTGCCTTGGTGCAGCAACTCACAAAAACAGATCAATGCCTCAGTCAACAGCTGAACAGTTCATTTTTGTGCCATTAGAAGAGAACTCCCTTTCTCTGGGGATAGCTGACTCTCCAAATCACATTCAGGAGATAATTGGACTCATCTTGACTACATGCTCTTCCTCCTTTCTACTAGCATTCTATGTCCAATGCATGTTCTTGTATCTATCGATGATATTAGGTAACATTCACATTATTCATAAACTCTCACCCCTACCGACATGCATAAGAGGCAGCATGGTGCCTTGCATAGCAACTGCACAGAATACGCCCTCCATATGCAGTAGAAATGTAAACCATTAATACTGGGAGGAAAGAGGTAAAGATATGAGGCAGGGAGTGGTCAAGCTGCATGGCAGACAGGTTAGAGCATTATTGGCAGATGTTGCCAACAGGACTGGTTTCTCTGCAAACTCTCAAGGCTCTGCACTTTCTGTTGTTGATATCAGGCAACTTGAGGTGGCTTTTTTCCAAACTTGAAATATTTGGCATGCTCAGTAAAGAAAACGATAGGATGGTGGATGACTCCCACTATGATTTCTTAATTCTGTCTGCTGAGAAAGGAATTTTGTTCCCAATTTTTTCTTCAAGTACAGCTTCTATTTAAACACCACCCTCCACCCCACACACTTTACTTCACTCTCGGTTGTGAACTTTGTGGCCATGCAGTTTCCACCTCCTGAATTCCTTAAGCACTGAAGTCATAATTTGCACTCTCAGTCATGTAACTCCAGTTCGTTCTTAACTAAATTTTCAAAGCTCAGCATTCTTAAAGGCACAACGGGCATTTATTACTTCTGTTCTTATATTTCCTTGTTGACAAGTTTTCCTGTCTTTGAACCAGTTTAAGGACAAGCCCAGAAGGTAGCTTCCATACTGGACGGCTGGTATAGCATAGTGATTATGAGCCTATCTACACATGCAGGATAAAACACTTTGAAAACGTTTTGAAAACTGTATATGGAGTGTGTCCTGGGCCCCAACAGTTCTCAAAACTGTTATAAACCGTTTTAAACCGTTTTAAAGCAGTAGATAGGCTCTATGTGTATGAGTTGGAAATCTCAAGAATTCACTCACTGCTTTTGGGACCAAACTGCACCTTATGTGGGAGATCCTATGGTTGGATCTCCTGTAGCTTCCATTTTTACATTAAAGTATATCTGCATGTGGGGCTGTGTGGATTTGAATGGAGCATCAGCAATGGGAGAGATGCTTGACCCTTTCTGTGGCACCATTTTCCTAATCTAAACTTCCTTCCCTGAAGCTGCTCTTAGACATAAGGGTGTAACAGCAGTTTCAAGGAGGGGGTGTTTAGACTGTGGAATTGGCAGTGGGGGGGAATTCAACACCTTCCCCCCAAGTACTGCTGCTCTGATCAAATTCTGAATCTTCCACTTCTGCTTTAAAATTAAAACGTTGGGCGATCCACAAAGTGTTGTTTGGTTCGCAAGGAAGCCACTATCAGGTGTTTGGTTCACAAGAAAGCCACTATCAGGCCGGATCTACACGTCGTCCTCGATGCGCCCTCCCTGCGCCACAAGCCGCTTTGGAGCTCTGCACTTCGTCTAGTGTGGCTCAAGCCTCGGAGGCTCTGCTCGCGCTCTCGCCACCGCTGCCCCTTCATCCGGTCCCAGGGAGGGAGGGTTGTAAACAAAAGCTAGCAATTGGAAATCCCTCTTCCAATCGCTGGCTTTTGTTTACAACCCTCCCCCTCCCTCCTCCCTCCCTGGGACCGGCCTGGATGAAAGGCCGGCGGCCGCGGCGGTGCAGCTGCGGGCAGAGCCTCCGAGGCTTGAGCCACACTAGGCGGGGTGAAGCGCTCCGAAGCGGCTTGTGGCGCAGGAAGGGCGCATTGAGGACGATGTGTAGATCCTGCCTCAGACCCATAATAATACTATAATACTACTGCCTTATAGGCCTGTTCTAAGAATTTCTGAGGTAGTGCATGTGATAATGCAGCTGGAGCAATTAAGAAAAGTATTACATATATGCTAAGTACTATTATGCTGAAGCACCCTGCCATATGAACTATACAGAATGGACTAACTGAAATTATAATAATAATAGATTTATATAGTGCTTATCATATATATGTAGTTTACAAGGAGATTAAAATACATTAAAATATATCATAACATACATTAAATACATTAATATAGATCAAAATAATAAAATACAAAAACATTAAAACCAAATACTCACAGCAACATATTTAGCAAACAAACTGGGCAGCACAATCACTCAGGGAAGTCCTGTATAAAGATATGTCTCTTTAACTGGTGCCTAAAGCATGACATAGTTGGCACCTCCTGAATACCAGGGGGAAGGGAATTCCATAAGGTGGATGCCAGCAAATGGTACATTTGGTTCCCAGGTGTTCCTGGGCATGGCTTAAGATGTCTGAGCTAAACTCTGCTCTGAGGTAGTTTTTTTTTTTTACTCCTCGTTCAATTGCTAGTACTTAGACATGATCATGATCACAGAAGCAGATTCCCTCTTACCTAAATATCACCTTAAATATGCTCCAATGCAGGAAGCAGGGGCATTTTGATTCTGAGTTGGGTAAGCAATTGGCATTTGAGAGTTTCCTACACCTGGGAATATAGATACTGCTCTCTTGTCAGTGTCGTGGAAACAGCTGGCATGACGCTCAGTCTGAGGAATTTTAAAGTAGCTTGATGTAAACAGCAAGAAAGTCAGACTCTCCATAATTGAGAAATGCCAGGTAATGATCCTATGATCCCCACTCCCATCCACCAAAACATCTGGCTGAGGCTCTATTTTATGCCTTATTTTGTTTTATGATTAAGACAACCCTATTCTTGCTACCTCCACATCCTTATGCATCCTTATCAATCCCCTGCACTGAAATTAGTATTCAGGATGAAAATTAGCCTGTCCTACATTTTCTATTTGTTTTCTCTCCCCCCCCTCCCATTTTTAATTACATGAGATATATGCATGAAGACAGCATCTGGGCCTTTTCTTCGTTTCCACTGTATGTTTTAATTACAATAGGAGTTCTACGATTAAAAAAAAAGTTATTGAAAGGAAACAATGCAATTATCAGATACAAAATTGGTTTGAAACATCTACATGTTACCCCTTCCCTCAGTCCTCAGCCGAAAAGGAACATTAAAGTTCTACAGAGGAGATAAGTGAAAATATTAAAGGAGGAAAGAAAGAATCCAGAGTTTTTCAGTTAAGGATATTATATTTTAAAAAGGAGTGATTCAGAGGAGCTTTATGAAACGTTTGTGGCTTACCAGGGCCCTCAGACCATCTTAGGAGTCCTTTTTGTTGTTTTGTTGTTGATGATGATCAAATTAAACTTTGCCCATAATGGGAATAATTTACCAAATACAGCTGCTATGCATTTCAAGGACTCCCATGTTAAACCTCCTTAAACCAATGGTAGCTGCTCAGAAACACTGCTTCATGGATTGCACCCAATTAGACTGTACTCGGAGTGACCTTAAAAAAAAATAGGTCTAAGAGTCCCTTATGTCATTCCAACACTGAAACAGAGCAGCCTGGCCAGAATTTGGTTTGGTTGGGAGATTATGCCTGAGAAGTCTGCTTATGCTGCACTGAACTCCATGAACTGAAGACACAATAGAACTGTAATAAATAAAGAAGGATGCTTCCAGGTGGTGAGTTCCTATCTCTACTAATTGGAAGGCATTGTGCAGCAATTCCATCTTTTTTTCCTTAACAATTCTTTGTGGTAAGGAAAAAGATGGAAAAAGAGGTGAGAAAACATGGCAGGGCTACAACTCTCCAGGGTCCAGTTCTGGGCATCAAGAAGGATGCAGACAAGCTGGAGGGGGTTCAGAGGAGGGCAACGAGGATGATCAGGGGTCTGGAAACAAAGCCCTGTGAGGAGAGACTGAAAGAACTAGGCATGTTTAGTCTGGAGAAGAGAAGACTGAGGGGAGATATGATAGCACTCTTCAAGTACTTGAAAGGTTGCTATACGGAAGAGGGCCAGGATCTCTTCTCGATCATCCCAGGGTGCAGGACACTGAATAATGGGCTCAAGTTATAGGAAGCCAGATTCCAGCTGGACATCAGGAAAAACGTCCTGACTGTTAGAGTACGACAAAGGAACCAATTACCTAGCGTGGTAGTGGGCTCTCCTACACTAGAGGCCTTCAAGAGGCAGCTGGGCAGCCATCTGTCAGGTATGCTTTAAGGTGGATTCCTGCATTGAGCAGGGGAATGGACTCGATGGCCTTATAGGCCCCTTCCAACTCTATTATTCTATGGTTCTATGTCTGGACCCCCAGTAAAACTCCATGAGTGAGGCAGGGTGATGGCACCACAAAAGTCTTGCCTGGAAGAACCCTGAATCTTTGTATTCTGTATTGGGACAGAAGCATTCTGAGACTATCAGCCTTCAACACAGACTGTGTACAATACGTAGTGCACTGTTGCGACTTAATAAACGTTAAAAAGTAGCAGAAGTAAGTCTGTATTCAAGGTGACTCAAAACTCTTCTGCAAAAGGTAGTGAGCTGCTGAAGAGACGTGAAAAATGCTTCCAGGGCAGAAGATGATACAGATGATAAAGAGACAGGTATCACACCAGTCTACTGGGTCATCTAGACTAACACCAACAAAGTTGACTGGTATTCTGGCATCTCAGAGGAGCTCAAAAATCGCAAGAGCTTGGTTGCTTCTGTGCCTTTCCAATATTAGAAATATTTATTCAGCTTTAGAGAGGACTGGCACCTAATGATTTGGTACCTACATCTAGGAACTTGAAATATTTCTTCCAGCCTAGGAGGTGACTATACCATCCCTATGGCCTTATAACTGGAGATTATTGGGATTGAACTCAGGGCCAAAATTGTAGGCCTGGGGTTTTCGAGTGGTGCTCCTGGGCACCAGTATGCATGCAGGCACCTCTCTTGGCACCTGCCATTCTCCGTGGCCATCCTGAATTGTATGTATATGTAAACATTGTGAGGCTGGCATGTCGTGAAGCAAAGTGCCTGCCTCTAGCATCTGTTTCATTTCCAGGAACGCCTTTGGGGTCCACATGAGCACCAGAGACATTCTTAGAAAATAAAAATGGCGGGTGGCTGCTTTGTTTTGAAGCATGTACAGTTGTCCAGAAAAAAGAAAAAGGTATACTGGGGGTGGTTAAGGCTGGGCCTTTTTGAATCTCTGAGTTCTCAGCAGCTGCCTGCCCATGCTGACCCCTGAGCTGGACTTGCATTTGTGCTCAATACCCACTTTTGTCTTGTACTCTGTTTCTTGGCCAGATTATTTCCCCCTGAGCCTCATCAGTTTTGCTTCTGTAAAATGGGTTTTGGGACAGAAAACTATGGGTTCAAAATAATCTTTTTGTGTTTTGGAGCTCAGACCCCATACTGCCTTATACTTAAGTTCTTTGGCATGTTACTTTTTTTTTAGTCTCACAAGTTTGCCTTCATGGATATGGGTGGTTTGTGACTGGCCATCCCCCGCCCCCATGGCTGTGATTTTGTGCCTGGGCAAGCCCCCATGACAGCCATTTTGTGAGCGCATCCATAACACTCTCAAAATTCCAAATGCGCCCACAGATCCAAAAAGTTTGGGAACCCCCGTATAAGCTTAAGGGATCTATTCTTCCACTGAACAAAATCCTAGGGTCGCCAATCTTTTTTTAATCCAAGTAGAAGCATGTAATATTGAATTATTTTTGTTCCAAAGCTGATAAAATTGACAGTTTTAAGTTTGGATAAGTTAAACTAATTAACCTATGTGCAAACAAGCTCTGGTTAATGTTTCCATCTTGTTATATATATATATATATAATATTTTTATTTCAACTTAAACAACATAATACAACATATAACAACCTAAATTACAATACATAACCTACATACCCCCCCATGCTCCCCCCCAGGAGACCTACATTTATTCAATTATTCATCCTTCCAAAATTGTAAGGAGTCTTTTGAAGGTATTTGTCCCTTCCCCGATCTTAATACCTATTCCAAAAATGGACTCCATATATTTTCAAAATCATTCTTCCTGGACATTCCCCTCTTTATTTTCATTTTACACGTTAGCTTATCATTAAGTGCCATATCCCATATTTCTTTATACCATTCTTCTATTGTATAGATCCCTTGCCCTTTCCAATTTTTAGCTATCATTATTCTGACGGGAGCCAGGAGGTTGTTTATCAATTCTCTCTTACTTGTATTCTAATTTCCTTTATCCCATATTGCAAGTAGAGCCAACTTTGGACTTAATTCCAATTTACTTCCCATTATTTCACTTATTTCTTTAAACACCTTTCCCCAAAATTTTTGTACGTGTTCACAGCTCCACCACATATGAAAATAAATTCCAACCTCCTGACACCCCCTCCAACAATTCTTGGACACTTTTTTATCTATCTGATGAAATCTTACCGGCGTTAAATACCATCTCCATACTGTCTTATAATAATTCTCCTTAATTCTAATCGACAAAAGCTTTAACATTATTGCATCCCATTCTTGCATCCCATCCTTTCAATAACTCTCTAATTTGTCCATTTTTCCAGTTGTAAACATTTGAACCAAGCTATCTTTTGTCCTTTCAATAACTCTCTAATTTGCTCCTTATCTATCATTCTTTCCATCCAATTCCTTAACTTAATAGTTTCCTGATCCTTCAGACTCCCTTCCAACTCTACTTTTAAATTCCTTGGGAAGTTTCCCACTGCTACCACTGGGGTGAGTGGAGATTCTCCTGGTATTAACTTTCCTTTAACTTTCTCCCAGATCTCTAAAACTAGAAAAGGATTGACTAGTGAAATATATAGAATTCTGATAGAGGATGATGAGTATCAAGACTCTCTTAAAATGATTTGGGAAGATGATTTAAAGGAACAAATTAAGGTCTCCTGGGGGGTGGGGAGCACGGGGGGTATGTAGGTTATGTATTGTAATATAGGTTGTTATATGTTGTATTATGTTGACAATAATTTTTTTAAAAAAAGAAAAAAGCTTTAACATTCTTGTATCCCATATCCTCCCCCAGTCATATTTGTTAATTTGTTCCTTTAAATCATCAAAAAATTAAACTTAGGTAATATCTTCATTTTAATAACTGCTATTCTACCAAACCAAGAATGTTTTAATTTTCTATATACCTCTAACTTTTCCCCTATCTGTTTTTTCAAACTCGCAAAGTTAATTTCCTCTAACCTATCTAAATCTTTTGCAATATTAACTCCTAAATAACGAACCATATTTTAAGCCTAAAACCTAACTTAACTTTACACTCCTCCAACTCCTCCTTGTTATAATTAAATAACATCATTTCTGACTTCCCCCAATTAACTTGTAAGCCAGTAATCTCCCCAAATTCTCTCAAATGCTTCTTAACCACCTCCCCACTCTCCAGGGGATCTTCTAATGTCAGTAATGTATCATCCGCAAACATGTTCATTTTAATCTTCTCCTTCCCTCCTATCCCCTTCAATCTTACATCCTCCCTTAAAACATTAGCCAAAATTTCTATCACTATCGCAAATAAGATTGGTGAAAGTGGACATCCTTGTCTAGTTCCCCAAGCTAGTGTAATCTGTTGCGTTAACCCATCATTGACCGTTATTTCTGCTTTATTATTTTTATACAACTGATCAATCACTCCCATAAATTTATCTCCAAACCCAAATGTTTTTAAAATTATTTTAAGAGCTGGCCATTCCACGCAATCAAAGGCTTTGAATATATCCAATGCTAACAAACCTGCTTTTAAATTCTTTATTTTAATAGTATTAATTATATTTAAAACTCTTCCAATTAAATTAGGCATTTGCCTTCCTGAAATAAATCCACACTGATCTTTTCTGATATATTTATATATAAACATACCCATTCTTTTTGCCATTATTGCCGTAAATTTTTTTGAATCTTGATTTATTAAGGATATTGGTCTATAAGATGCTGGATCCGTCAAATCCTTTCCTGGTTTCGGGATTAATATAATCAAAGAATAATCCCACGATGGCGGGGTCATTCCTCCTTCTATTATACTATTAAATAACTTTTTCAATCTTGGTATTAAAATTCCTCTAAAAGTCTTATAATATTCCGGCCCCAAACCATCAATCCCCGGAGATTTCCCTCCTTTTAAATTATCTATAATTCCTTCTATTTCTTTCTCAGTAACTAATCCTTCCATATAATCCCTATCTTGCCTCTGTAATCTTATTTTCCAATTCCTCTCAACATATTCCAATACCTTAACCTGTGGACCCATATTTGATGCATATAATTCTCTATAAAATTCCTGAAATATATTTAATTTATCCTTCATTAAATTACTACTTTTCCCTCTCTTATCTTTAATTGTCCCTATCATATTCTTAGCCTTTTTTGACTGAGTGGACCTGGCCAGCATCTTCGAGTTTTTATTACTATATTCAAAAAAATCCCTCCTTAAATTTGAATTTGGGCAAATAGGCGTTTATCCTTTGTCTCTCTTAGTTTCTCCTCTAAATACCTTACCTCCTTTTCAATCTTTTTATTTTGTGCTTCCTGTTGTTTTCTTAGGGTACACATTTCCCTTATACAAATCCCTCTTACTACTGCCTTCATTGTGTCCCATATCAATCCTTGCGAGTTTGACTCCATTTCATTAATTTCCCATATTATCTGCATTTCTTTTTTATTTTTTTTCCACTATATTTTTATTATTTAATAAAAATGTATCCATTCTCCATCTCTTAGCTTCTCTATAATCCTTCTTCATTTTAATGTCCGTCGTCATTAATGCATGATCGGTGACTTTAATTACCCCAATAGCACAATCCATAAGTTCAGATACCATATTCTTTGACACAAAAATAAAATCTATCCTAGAATAACTCTTAAACCTTGGTGAATAGAAGGTATATTTCCTTTCTTCCCCTTTTAATACCCTCCAAACATCCATTAATTCTTTTTCATCCATTAATTTGCTTAAACCCGTCTTCCCACCACTCTTAAGATCTCTTAATATATTATCCCTATCTTTCCCTTTATCCAATACCATATTAAAATCACCTGCCATGACAATATTCTTTTTCTCCACTTCTCCCATTACACTAAAAACTTCATCGAAGAATTCCATTTGTTTCCCATTTGGAGCATATACATTAATCAATATATATTCCTCCTCCCCCACCATGCAGAAAATTATCAAAAATCTACCCGCTTCATCCTTCTTCACCCTTTGTATAGTAATACCACATTTTTTTGATATTATTATCGCTACACCCCTCGCTTTAGAGGTACCAAAAGACTTTTCATAAACGCCCACATCCCTCATCCGAAGCTCATTTACACCCTCCTTTATTTGATGAGTTTCCTGCAAAAAAATTACATCTGCTTTTTCTTTTTTTAATAACACTTCTATTCTCTTCCTTTTTATAACTGTTCCTAGCCCTTTAACATTTAAAGTTGCAACCCTTAATTTATTTTCCATCTTTCCCCACACAAATCTCTATATTAGTCTCCCCCTGTGACACACATACCCCCCTCCCTTACCCTCCCCCCCACACTTACCCCCTATCTTCACCCCCCTGCTCACCAGACCTTCCTGGGCAATGGCCCCAAATATTTTTAGAACTCTTCGGGGGGGGGGGGGGAGAAGCAACCCAACAATCCCGGAGCAAAATCTGACTCTCCCATCCCTTATAATCTCTTCTTATCCCTATTACAATCCCCTTTATTTATTGACTTCTTCCTCCTACAGCGCCTTCATCCTGCTTTGTTTCTCCATCCTCTGTGGCGTCGAGTAAACCCAACTTCTCCTGAAGCTCCATCCCTTGCTCACATGATGTTATTCTATGTTGTTTCCCTTTCCACATAAATCTCAAAAAGACTGGATACCCCCAACTGTATGTTATCAACTTCTTCCGCAAAGCAACTGTACACAATCTGACGCTCTTCCGCCACTGCACGGTTTGAGGACACAAGTCATTGTAAATCTCAATTGGTGTTGCTTGTAACATGGGTTGGCCCAGATGCCTAATTGCTTGCATTAACTTTTCTTTCTTGTAATAATTTGCAAACTTAACAATTATATCCCTTGGGAGCATCCCCTTCTTCTTATAGCCCACTCTGTGGATCCTCTCGATATCAGCCATCTCCCAATTTTCCTGGGGGTCCAATTCCCTTATCCATGCCAAAATTAAATCTCTCAAAATCTTTGAATTCTCCCCCTCTTGCTCTTTAAAGGATCTAATCCGAATGTTCACTCTCCTGTCTCTATCTTCCAGGGCAATTAAACGCAAGTCCATCTCCTGCACATGCTCCCCCTGCTGCTTGCTGTCTTCCTTCAGCTTTTCAGTCTCCTTCTCCAAATTCTCCATCTTATCCACCACCATTTGAAGGCCTGTCATAATTTCAATCTGTGAGTCCAGAATTCTTTGATTTATTCTTTCCTCCTGCTTCTTCAAGGCCTCCTCTATCACTTTCTGAAAATTGTCCATTAAATCTCCTGCTGGCCATGATTGACTCTCTTTGGTCGCTTTAGGAACTGCACCTGGCTTGCTTCCAGAAGTGGAGATACTTTTCCGGCTTTGTCTGAAGGCTGCGTTTTGTCCACCATAACTCTGCTAAGCCAATGCCAATTCTTATCTGAGGGGTGCTCTTTCTGCAGCCTGCACCAGGTGGGGGCACTGGATTTATCACCTTTTTGCTTTCTTTTCATAAAGCTAAACTTATAAATCCGCACCCCTCACCTAGATCTTAGCTGCCCCACTCAGATATCCTTTCCGTTGTTATCAAACCGTTACATTTCGGCTTCTAACACATTCAGCTGGGGGTTTAAAATCTCTTTTCACACAGCTTCAAATATTCATTTCAGTCTCTCCCCCCAGCCTTATCAGCCAGCCTTTACTCCTTCAAGTTAAAATCCATTAATTACCGTCTCTGGTCGCCTGCCAGGATTCCCGGTCTGTTTTGGTTTCTCTTTCTCTCTGCTAATACAGCAGCATATACAGCAGCTCCTTCTTCCACAGATACAGCAATGCTTCCGAACCCCGTATCAAGCCTTTAATTAACAATCCGTCCACTCCAAAATAGGGAATTTATAATTATTTCATCGCTTCCTTGAGAGAGCGAGAGAAGTTCCGACTCTACTCCATGCCCGTTAGGCCACTCCCCCATGTTTCCATCTTGTGAAATTGCAATTCTGCTATTATTTATGTAGTTATGTAAAATATTGACATCCCACCTCATATAGGTCAAGGCAGTTCACAGTAAAATACAATGCAACACAAACAGCAGTATATAAAAGGGACAAACAACAATAAAAATGAACAATAAAACAGTTCCCCCCCCCAAAAAAAATCAGTAAGAAGCAAAATCAAACATGATAAAAAGCCTGCATGAAAAAACAGAGCAAAAAATCAGAAAGACTTCATATAATGAAAGCAATACAAACCCAACTTTTAACTAGAAAGGTGGTGGACTGCCAACAAAGAAGTGGCAAGGCAAAACATCCTGGCAATGGAGTTACTAAGTCTGGGTGTGATAATAAAGGCCAGCTTCTTCAGACGGTAAGAAACTGCATTCCCTCACCGTGGCTCTGCTTCCTGCTTCTCTTTCACATTTGCAACGAGCTGTAATTACACAAGGAAGAGAGCAGCTACCACATGGTCCATACAGTTCAATGGGACAATGCCCTCTCGTAGGCATTTTATAGTGCAACTTCGCCTATACATGGCAGGAAAACCCGACAACTACCAATATATCTCAGAAGAGTTGGGTTTTCTGGGGTTTATTTTTTACCACTAAAACTAGGGAATGGCGTGGGAGACATGCAGGAAGCTGATAGCATCATCAAAATGACCCACAAACATCCATGAGTGGCCAGTCACGAGCATGCTATAAAATGCTCATTTAAAGAAGCTCATTTAAAGAAGCTCCTTGTCAGTCCCCACCCCCACCCCCACTGGTCCATGCAATGGCAAGTCCTGGCCTTTGCCTTAATACAGCTTCACATGCCATATCCACATGCTTCTTTGTTGCCAAAGTTTTCCAGTGACTGGAGGAAGTACATCCAAACAACTTAATGTGGCTTGTGGGTTGGTAATAAGATAGCTATATTTCTTCATCACTTTCAGTTAAAGGAAGGTTAGATTCTGAATTTAATGTTCTTACGGCAGCCCCTCCACCCTTTACATGCAAATGTTCAGTTACTGCCAAATACAGTAAGCCAACCCTTCTGCATGTGTGAACCATCCTTTTCATTCTGCTGAGTGGGGCCCTGGATGACTGTCCTGAAATCCTGCCCTGACAGCACCACTGATCATTTCTGCAGTGCTCTGAGCATGGATAATGGTAGTGGTCAAGGCTGAGCTGGGCTGTAAAGAGTGGAAGTTCCAGCAAATGTTCTCCTTTGTATCCAGTATTGTCAAAAGAAAATGAAAAACCCATGTATGTGAAACCTTTCTCCACTCAGAATAAGTTTAAAATGCAAAAGTTGGGCTGTGGAAGAAAACACAACAGCAGTTTCCTCCATGTTTACTCCTGGATTCCTGGACTCCTCTGAAACAGCTGTTCCTAAACATCTGTATCCATGTCATGAATTTGTTAGCTGATTGTGTCACAAGAGAGCAAATTGCTTTGACTAGACTGGCAGCAGCAAATCCCACCGTAACATTAACAATCTCTGAGACATGGGGTGCAATCTGTGTTTCCCCAATTATAGGGCACTGGGGAGCTTTTGCAGTTCACCAGGATGCCAAATGTGGTGTTCAGAGTGCTGTTGCGTTTATAGTCGTGCCACTAATAAAAGTCTTTGGCTTTTGTTAACTCGTAAGCTTTTTATTTGTTTGGAATGTTACTGCAGTGTTGGCAGAGAGCAAGGAAGCCAATTCTGGGAAAGTTGATACCCTTTACTGAATCGGTTTTGTGGGTGAGAGTGCATGCAAACTTTCCATACACATGGGCCTCTCTTTAGGTAGCTTGCATCCTCTCTTGCCAACAAACAAATACACTGCAGTGCAACCTAATTTAGCCAACTATTATCTAAGAAGTTATCAAAATATTGATAAAATACTAATCAATATTTTTATTTTATTTATTATTACATTTATATCCCACCTTTTTTCCTTTTGCAAGGAAGTCAAGGTGGCTTACATGGCTCTCCTCTCCATATTATTCTCACAACAACCTTGTAAGGTAAGTTAGGCTGAGATTCAGTGACTGGCCCAAAGTCACCCAGTGAGCTTCATGGCCAAGTGGGGACAAAAACCCAGGTTTCAGAGTCCCAGTCCAACAGTCCAACATTCATTGGCTCTCCATAAATATGTGATGAACAGCACAGCCATGTTGTTTCTAAAATCACATAGATGTGAGATTATATGGGGACAAATACAAACAGTCAAGTGAAGTTCAGTTAATTCAGTCATGTTTTGACCAGATAGTCTAAATAATGAATAACCGTTATTAGGGAATTTCACAGTAATATGTGTGTGTGTGTGTGTGTGTGTGTGTGTGTGTGTATGATGGGGAGTTGGACTGAATGATTTCCTGGCGTCCCTTCAAAATTGGTGGTTCGTGATTCTAAGAGAGAAGGTGGGCCTGAAATCTACCAGACAGGCTTGGCTGCAGACACATAATCTGGCAGAGCACATTCTATTTTTAAGTAAAATAAGGTGAGATTTGCCCAGGAGGTCTCTTCCTTCATTAAGGAGATTTCTTCCTTCACCTTCTTCTCACTCCCATTTCTGGGGATGAAATCATCTTGCTCTCTTGAAAAACAAGCAGCCTATAGTTTGGGATCTAGACAGATGCATGCTGTGGGTTGGAGAGATTAGTTGGAGCTTCAGAAGATTGGGGGAGGTCAAGGTATGATAAACTCTTATATTCTTATATAGCTCAGCAGTGTCCCCTAAAGCATCTGAAAGTTGGCACTGGGAAACTTGAATAGGCTTAATCTCACCTTTTTGTTCCCCAACTCACATCCAAAATTTAAACTCCATTTCACAATGGTCTGTCCAGTTAACTGAGAGGCACCAAGAAGAGCCAAAAAACAATGAAGTGATACAAGATCACACAGGTGCCAGTTTGCCCAACATTTTGGATAAGACCTACTTCCTTAGGGTCACCCAGCATTAAACAAAACTCCTTATCACTGTACGTTCACATGTATCTAACAATGAGTTCAAACTCTGGGTTATTTTCCCCCCAGTAACCCAATGTTCTGGGTTCAGACATCACAATATAAAAACTTATGGGGAGACATGTTGGATTAGACCAAGGGTCCATCTAGTTCAGCATTCTGTTCACACAGATTGATTTATTGCACTTTCATAATTGGCCATTTACAGACATTTGCAGGTCCTTTACATGATGCTGTCAATTTCCAGGATGTCTTCCATGCTTTTCCCCAGTAATCTCACTTTTAAAAAAATCAGAAATCAGATGAAATAAGCCTTAATGGCGCGAGTGTATAAAGTTGGCGTTGTGCTATAATTATGTCACCAGATGTCACTGTTTCACTGAAGTTAATAGCATTGTCAAGAGGGGAAGATTTCAATTCAAGGTCACTGTTGAAAGGAGCCAGCCATAAACGTGGAAAGACTCTAGAAGAAGGAACTCCAGTATGGGTGCAGGTTTCCCTCCACTTAATGTAGGGACACCTACAATAGCCAACTAGTTGCTCATGGAAAGCCTACAAGCAGGACATGAGTGCAACTGCACCCCACTGCCCATATTTCCCAGCAACTAGTGAAAATATGCATACAGCCTCTGATACTGGAAGTAGCATATAGCTATCAGAACTAGTAGAATTTGCTTTAAAGCTGTCCAAATTGGTGGCTATCACCATATCTTGTGGTAGCGAATTCCATAGTTTAACTATGAGCTGTGTGAAGAAATACTGCCTTTTATCTGTCCTGAACCTCCCAAAAATCAGCTCCATGGGATGACCCTGGGTTCTAGTATTATGAGAGAGGGAGAAAAATGTCTTTCTATACACATTTTCTACATGCATAATTTTATACATCTTTATCATTCCCCTTATTCGTCTTTTCTCCAAGTGAAACAATCCCAGCTGTTGTAACCTTCCCTTATAGGGGAGTTCCTCCAGCCCCTTATCATTTCAGTTGCCCTTTTCTGCACTATTTCCAGCTCCAATATATCTTTTTTTAGGTGCGGTGACCAGAACTGTACACAGTATTCTAAGTGTGGTTGCACCATAGATGTGTATAAGGGCAGCTGGATATTGGCAGTTTCATTCTCAATTCCTTTCCTAATTGTGCCTAACATGGAGTTTGCCTTTTTTACAGCAGCCACACACTGGGTTGACATTTTCATCATGCTGTCCACCACAACCCCAAGATCTCTTTCTTGATCAGTCACCACTAACTCATATCCCATCAGGTTATACTTGAAGTTGGGATTTTTTGCCCTAACATGCATCACTTTACACTTGCTTACATTGAACCGCACTTGCCATTTTGACGCCCATTCTTACAGTTTGGAGATCCTTTTGGAGTTCCACACAATCCCTTCTTGTTTTAATCACCTTAAATAATTTGGCATTATTGGCAGATTTGGCCATATGATGGGTCACTCCTAATTCCATATCATTTACAAACAAGTTTAAAAGCATTGGTCCCAATACAGATCCCGCTGCTATTTACATCCCTCCACTGGAAGAATTTACCATTTATTCCTAGTCTCTGCTTTCTGTTCTTTAACAAGTTACTGGGCCTGTTCAGAAGATACATTAAACCCTGCTGGTTAAGGCTTTTGGTTAAGCAGCAGAGGTTAAGGTGTCTTGTATGATGCGTTTTGCTAAACCCTGCTCACTCACTAAGCACAGTGAGACCGTTTGCAGCAGGGTTAGTGGCTCTAACCGTGGCTTAAAGTGTTGTGTGCGACACCACAGCTTGTGGTTAGTGCTAACCCCAGAGAACCACAATTTCACTAACCACAGAACCTGAAGTGTCATCTGAACAGTCCCACTGATCCATAAGAGGGCCTCTCATCTTATTCCATGACTCTTAAGTTTGTTCAGAAGTCTTTGATGAGGGACTTCATCAAAAGTCTTTTGGAAGTCCAAGTATACAATGTCTACTGGATCACCCCTGTTGACATGCTTATTGACACTCTCAAAGAACTCTAAAAGTTTAGTGAGACAGGATTCACCTTTGTGGAAGCCATGTTGATTCTTTTTCAGAAGGGCTTGTCCTTCTATATGCTTACTAATTTTATCTTTAATAATGCCAAATCCACAGTTACACGAAGGGGGATACTTGGCTCAGCAACACTACAAGTGAGAAGGATCTTGGAATTGTTGTAGATCACAAGCTGAATATGAGCCAACAGTGCGATGTCGCTGCAAAAAAAATCAAATGCTATTTTGGGCTGCATTAATAGAAGTATAGCTTCCAAATCGTGCGAGGTACTGGTTCCTCTCTATTCGGCACTGGTTGGGCTTCATCCTAAGTATTGCATCCAGTTCTGGGTGCCACACTTCAAGAAGGATGCAGACAAGCCAGAGGGGGTTCAGAGGAGGGCAACGAGGATGATCAGGGGTCTGGAAACAAAGACCTATGAAGAGAGACTGAAAGAACTGGGCATGTTTAGCCTGGAGAAGAGAAGACTGAGGGAACACATGATAGCACTCTTCAAATACTTGAAAGGTTGTGACACAGAGGAGGGCCAGGATCTCTTCTCGATCATCTCAGAGTGCAGGATGTGGAAAAATGGGCTCAAGTTACAGGAAGCCAGATTCTGCCTGGACATCAGGAAAAACTTCCTGGCTGTTAGAGCAGTATGACAATGGAACCAATTACTTAGGATGGTCGTGGCTCTCCCACACTAGAGGCGTTCAAGATGCAGCTGGACAGCCATCTGTTAGGTATGTTTTACAGTGGATTCCTGCATTGTTCAGGGGGTTGGACTCGATGGCCTTATAAGCCCCTTCCAACTCTACTATTCTATGATTCTGTGATTCTATGCTTTCAACCAATTTACTCAGAACAGATGTTAAGCTAACTGGCCTTTAATTTTCTGGATTCCTCCAGGATCCCTTTCTAAAAATTGGTGTTAAGTTGCCCAGTCTTTAGTCCTCTGGTACAGAGGGTGATCTTAGGGATATATTGCATATTTTTACAATATTAGCAATTTCATATTTGACTTCTTTAAGAACTAGTCTACGATGGATACCATTTGGACCAGTGATTTATTTTCTTTCAGTTTGTCAATAAGGTTGAGAACTTCATCTTTTGTCATCACTATTTGCCTCAGTTTCTCAGACTCCCTGAAAACATCAGTTTAGGCACAGGTATATGTCCTATATCTTCAGCAGTGAAGACAGATAAGAAGAATTCACTCAGATTCTCTGCAATCTCCTCATCGTCCTTTAGTACTCCTTTAACTCCATTGTCATCCAACAGTCAAACTGCCTCCCTACCTAGTTTCCTGCTTCTGATATACTTAAAGAATTCTTTATTGTTGGCTTTGATGTTTTTAGCAACATCCTCAAAATGCTTTTTTGCATCTCTTATTGTCTGCTTGCATCCCCATTGGACAAGCATGTGCTCCCTTTTGTTTTCCTCATTTGGGCAAGACTTCCATTTTCTGAAGGAAGCCTCTTTTCTCCAATAGCTTTTCTAACACTGCTTGTTAACCATGCTGGTGACCTCTTGGCTTGGTACTACCTTTCTGAATCTGAGGTATACATTTTAGCTGAGCTTCTATTATTGTGGTTTTGAGTAACCTTCAAGAATTTTGAAGGGATTTAACCCTTTTGACTCACCAGTTTCCTTATGACTAAGTGTCCCTGAATTGTTTATTGCAGCAGGAGTGCACACATGCTAGTGAAATAGCTCCCTCTCATCTTCTAAGCAACTCACTGTTAACCATAGCAAACTAGGACACTGTGTACATTATCAAAAGTACTTACTATTTTACATGCTGCAGTGCTGACCCTTGTTCCAGAACACAAAGATATTATTTTTCTTGTGTTCTCCTTCACTTTCTCATCATCTTCCCTCTCCACTTCTGATTATATGTATTCTTTTATTCCTTTTCTGTGAAAGTAAATGCATTCCTGCCCATGGAGAAAAGAAGATGCCATTTCTGCCAATTGTTTCTTTCTAGGTGGGCAGTAGTTACTGTTTGAGCCATTTATACTATTTACCATAAGACATTTAGAATTACTGTAGGATCTCTTTCATCATTAACTAAACTAATTTTAACATGGAAGTACAAATGAAGATGTGTGAACCATCTCATGCTGGGAGATCGTTTCTGTGATAATTTGCCAACACAAATAAATGTCTACAGGTTTAGATCTGAGTAATATGGCTTGCCTACTGCTTGGGAGCTACAACAACTCATTCCAACACTTCAGTGACCATACGAGACTCTACAGGAGCCATCCCCAGCCTGATGCCCTCCAGATGTGTTGGACTGGCCATTGGCTGTTCATCTGTCAAGCGTCTCCTGTATATTCATCTTTCCAACTTGCTTCCTCTTTCAGTACGTCACCCTCAAACCTTATTTGTCTCTGCCTGTCTAGTTCATGATGAATTCTCTCCGATGTATTTTGGGACATTCTACATGAAGGATGCTCCGTAATGCACGATATATTGTGTTGCACTGCTGTATGATTCCTCCTGTATGGCTTTTTCAGATGATATTAAGCATTACCATTTATGACTCTGTAGATATCTATTTGACACATTAGAATGATCTACCACAGTGTATTTCATTTGTTACTACATATGCTTATCACAATAATGTCGGATACTGGACAAAACACAGTCATCGTTTGTTGAGGACAGAGGCATTGCTGGGCACTTTAAAGATTTTGGGCCCAGGCCCATAGGACACAAACCTGCATAAAATCTGCATATGTTAATTTATAGCTATATGTGCAAATTTAGAAATAATTACAAGGATTCATTTAGTTTCACGGGAAGCAAAGCCAGCCAATAAAATTCTCATCCAAATAATCTCAAATAAAAGATTTCCTCACACTTAATTTGCACCCTGACCCAGATTATCCTAAACCAATGCAAAAAGTGTTTGTTCTAAACATAATGACACTGCAGGGGATGAATTTGCAGTGGGGTGGAGGACAGGGCAGGTTGCAGCATGTGGGAAGGAGAGAGTTAATTTTTCCCTCCCCGGCTGCAATCCCCCTTGAAAATTGTCCTCTGCATAGCAATTAAACTGAGAAAAGAACCCTTCTATTAGTACCAATAGACACTCAGGGCTCTGTGGAATAGATCCGGGGTCCTAGGAAATAGATTCCGGCCCAGAGATTCCGGCCTAGCAATGGCCCTGGTTGAAGATGACTTGTAGCTTGATTCTGTCAAACAGGTTTAGCCATGGTGGTGGTGCTCCTGCCAATGTAGCATCCTGCTCTTCCTGGCAGATGGTCTGAAGCTTAACTGTATTTATTTACCAAGCAAAATACTTTATCTTAAATGAGGCTGACTTGTGGTCACACTAGGTTTCCCCTGCTTAGCCCCTAGGATATTATAAAATGGGTTGTTAGGGACAGGAGGGAAACACTAGGGACAATGCAACCATCTGCTGTGTCACCACTGTTCTGGGGCTGGGTTCAGTCATTCATCCAATTGTGACATTACACTGGTGGGAGAATGCTTCTTCCTGAGCCTCAGTCCTCTAGAAGCATATTGCTGAAGTATAAGGGGAGTGAGCAAATTTTTATTTTATTTTATTTATTTTTAGCTCTAAAATGCAAAGGAGGGCAGGTCTCCTCTACTTTTAAGAGTTCTAGGAAGATGAGATTTTGGCAACTGTAGCTTTTTAAAGCCACAAAGTGGGTTTTGTACCCAAAGTGTTGATATGGTGCATAAAATGGGTGCATCACAACATTTAGTCCAAGGTGCAATTGATCTAGGGCCCTAGCCCAACCTCCTCCAACCTGGTGCCTTTCACGTGTTTTAGACTACAACTCCCAGCATCCCAGACCCATGGACCATGGTGCCCAGGGCTGATGGGAGTTGTATCCAAAACATCTGGAGGTTACCAGATCGGTGAATGATGTTGTAATCAGTCCAAGAATAAATATATAATTATTTTATTAAAAAGGCTAATCTATCAAATAAGCAATAATTATTTAATTTTGTTGATTCTAAGGCCCAGGCAGTTTAAACAACAGGCATAGGCCTTTTTGGTATGATCACCATGGCTTAATCAACTCACAGTGGCTTATTTAAGCCAGAGTGCATGCTGGGTGCCATTTGTCTAATCACCTGCCTGGGTGTGGCTTGTTGTGCTGTCTCAACCTGGGCAGCATGGCTTGATGGAGAGGGAAACAACTCTCAAGAAACAACAGCACATGGTTTATTTGAGCGTTATGTATGTCCCCCTTCAACAAGCTATGCTACCCAGGTTTAGTCGACATGATAAACCATGTCCAGATAGGTGGTTAGGCAAATGGTACCTGGTATGCCTCATGGCTTAACCAGGTCACTTAGAATAAGCAAGCAAAATAAATAGAGAAGGAAATGGAGTAGGTTTAGCTTGCAAAATAAAAAGGGTTTACAGGTTAACGTTAATTCTAGATGTGTCGTGTGTGCAACAAATCTGCATTGCAGCCAGTGCAAAAGAGCCACCTGTGTGCAATAGGATATTGACAACAGCAGCACATAACAGAAGCCTAGCAGACAAAAGGGCTCGATGGGTAAATAACTCATTATGCAACTTAAAAAAAAACATGATATTTATACAACAGCCAGAGCCAGCTTCAATCATGTGCATAATCAATTTATTTGCAAACATGCTAATTATGTGTTTACCTGATAGAAGGCGCCTTTAGAGTCACCTTGGCATGCAAACGTGTTTTGCAAATTTGCCTGCTCTTGTGTTTACCCAAGGGACCAAAACGAACAGCAAATTGCGTAATCATTTAAAAAATAATTCATGAAAGATGTAAAAGAGTAGCAACTAGAGAGGTTATTATCGAGGGATTTTAAGTAATTCTGGAGCTGGATTCCTCTCCCCTACCTCTAAAATATACTATATGGCTGGTATTTGATTTAAAGTGTGTACTACCAGGATGCTTAATTGTATGCAAGTGAGTAGTTCTATTGAGTGCAGTTGGATTGCTCACAGTATATGACCAAACCTAACCCTTTGCAGACTTACATCTGAGGATGTTGACGTTTTGTTTTTTGCTAGCTGTCCTCTGGTGAAGGCTAGTGGCTCTGATGCCAATCTGCTTCTTGATGCTCACCTAGGATAGCCCCTTTAGAGTTCTGAGGAAAACCCGGAGCAGATTTTCCACCTCATTGCACATCGGAGCCACCAGCCTCCGTTGCTGCACTCACTCGTGAACAGAAAGCCCGAAATCGGCCCCAGGCATTTTGCTGCCTGAGGTGGACAATGCTTTCCCACTTCCTCAAGTGGACTGGAAGTTGAATCATATTTCAACTCTGGTGAGAGAGAACAATGTCTTCCACTGTCTCTGAGGGCAGCAGCAGGCTAGCTGAGGGGGAGGGGCAGGCTGAGGGCCACACACATCTCTGTTCTCCAACACCTCGCTGGTGCTGCTCCCTACCCTTCAGCTTCTGCTGCCTGAGACCGTACCTCTTCATGGCTTATTTGGGTCACCTTTACTTCATTCTGACAGCATTTTGTACACACGAGCGGGGTGCAGATCAGATGTCTATGTGACTTATAGCCTCCATTAACGCGCGTTTCCAAGGTGTCGATTAAATGTGACTTTTAATTTTTCTCCGATATTCGATCGCATTTTAGTCGTGTAAACCCATTCGGATTAATGCTAATCGTGGGTGTAGTTTGGTGGGTAGGGCTTGTGATGTCATGAGTGAATGCTTGCCCCCAAGTTTACCACCACTTTTCCCACTTTCCAAGGGCGGTAATTTCAGGATACAGGCAGAGGTACTTTCGTCAAATTACCCACGTTCAACTCTATAGCTGTGATCCTGCTCTGCTGCGAAACTCCTCCCTCCTCCCTCCTACTTCCTTCTTCTGTTCAGTAATGGCAGATCTCAATTTTCTGGATCTAAAAATAAAGTTTCTTTTCAGTCCCCACTGGAATCTTTCTTTCGTCGAGACGAGTGGCTACTCACATGGAGCTGGTCCTACAGGAATCAAGGGGGTTGGAATAACGTGCGTGCTTCAGTTTTAGAATAATTTGCGGTCCACTAAGGCTACCCTTCCCTCCCCCGCTACCTTGCTGGAATAACGGCTTGAAAAAGGAAGGGAAAGTTCTTTACGTGCAAAGCTGTTCCTGCCATTGAGCACTGTTACTCAGGAGAAAGGAGCATTGAGCAGGTGGGAGACATTGTGTGGCCTGACATAGTTATGGCTGGGAACTCCATTTTACACATTTTTCCTACAGGGGAAAGAAGTCATGTTTTGGGGCATAGCTAAGCTCCCTATTGTCCGATCTGCGCCACATTTCGCATGTAAATGGCTATGTAATTTTCTAGATTAGCTAGGTTTGGTGCTTAACAGAGCTTATTATGGGATATTATTGGGGAAAGAGGATTCACCCCTCATGTAGGGCCTCATGGATGGAAGTTAGCATTGCCCTTTGAGATACAGGTCAGTGTAGAGTTCTTCTAGTGTATAGGCTATGGTAGAAATTCCTTTTTTTGAGTGTGAAACTTCAAGAAAAAAGAGTGAAAAGACGTGACCGACTGCCTGCCAAATTTGCCAGGCTCGGAGAGAATGTCTGGAAGGAGAGGCTGGGATTATGTAACCCAATTTCTCTTATTTACAGTTATTTACTCTTAATTGCCTGCTACCTCAGTTTACCGCTTCCTGGTTTCCCATTTCCCTTTAATTTAAATCTTGGAAGACTGGGTTTGTCTACAAATTCCTTTCTCTGTGTTGTGACATACTCTGGATAAATTGGAATGGGGTGACCATATGAAAGGAGGACAAGGCTGCTCTATCTTTATCAGTTGTATAGAAAAGGGAATTTCAACAGGTGTTATTTGTATGCATGTAGCACCTGGTGAAATTTCCTCTTCATCACAACAGTTAAAGCTGAAGGAGCCCTGCCCTCTTCACCATATATAAAAGTGGGCAAGGCTCCTGCAGCTTTAACTGTTGTGATGAAGAGGGAATTTCATCAGGTGCTGTATGAATACAATAACACCTGCTGAAATTCCCTTTTCTATACAACTATTAAAGATACAGCAGCCCTGTCCTCCTTTCCATATGGTCACTCTATTTTTACACAACTTTAAAAAAAGGCTTGCTCTCTTTTGGTTCTGTGAATTTAGTAGGTTGTGATTATATAACCCAGGTCCCCTCTACAAGGATTCGCTTTTGCGCCCGGTTAGGCGATTATGCGCATAATCGCTGAAGCGCATTTACACCTAATACCTCTGCACGAGAGGCGGCGAAGCGCATTAACAGATGACCAAAATGCGCTTTACAAGTAGTTAATGCGCATAAGCGCTTGTTCACATGGTCAAAATGCGCTTAAACGGCCGGAGCAAAATAAAACTCGTGATTTAACGCGCATTCGATAATGCACATAATCAGAGAGATAACGCGCCTCTACGCCCGATTTGCACTCCGTTCTTGTAGAGGTAAATTTTTTTAAGCGCTTTGAAAGAGCTTTAAACCTCTCTTGTAGAGGCAGCCCCAAACTCACTCTCTCACTCTCTCTCTGTCACTGACTTTAATTGCCTGCTGCCTTAGTTTGCCTGTGTGTGAAATAGGTTTCTTCCTCAACCCCCCATCCCTGTTTTCAATAAATGGGATCTGCCACAAACTACTTTCTCTGTGTTGTTATTCTGGAGAAATGTCTTGGTGGTGGGATTGATGGATTGAATTGTTAACAAAAGGCTTGTGTATATCAAAATAGGTGCCCCTGGGTCCACCTCCAGTGCCCCCTTGACTCCGCCTGCAGTGACCCCTAATTTCTGCCCCACCAGTTAGACTGGGCATGGGCCTCCACTGCAGAGACCTAGGTACGACCCACCGTATGACTCCCCCAAACCACCCCTCCAACTGCCTCCATCAGCCTGGAGCCCCCAACCAAGCTCACCCCCAGACCCCTGGCATGTGCCCCCACCCCGATACCCATACCCAGCCTGTGCCCAGACTCACCCTTCGCACAACCCCCCACCCAGCACACCCAGGCATGAGCTCTTCCCCAAACCACTGTCCCCAGCCTGGAACCACACCTCCTCCCCAAACATGACCCCTCACCCCCAGGCATGAATTAAGCTCAATGGGGGGGGGGCAAACTTTTAACCATTGTACTGCTGGTCCCTGGCTTTTTCTCTATATCCCAACTTCTTCTCTGCTAGACAGCACCCAGGCTGCTACCCCTTCACTGCTACTGGATTGTAAGCAGCTTGATGTTCAGGTTCAGAGAGGGCTACAGAAGAAGACACCCAGAGATGCTTAATCAACATGAAATGAAGGACCAACTCTGACTTGGCATGCATAGTATCTCACAGATCCAAACACTCAGGCTATTGACCGATAGGTCCCAGAGCCCCATGGTTCAATAGACACATGGAATAACCAAGAAGTTAAGGTTTACAATTTTTTTGTACTTTGGGAAACGGAGGTCAGGATTATTTTGCGAGCACTTGCTGTAGGTTTTGCTGGTCTGGGGGAGTGATACAATTCATCCTGCTTTCAGGATATTGTCAGGCAGCCCCCGTGTTTAGCTACTTACATCTTTAAATATTTGAATTACAGCATCAGCTTGTGCCGGTAATTACAGGCCACTGAAGAAGACTGAAAATGTCAAAACTTTGCTTGATCATCACTGATGAGAAATTTGAATGTGTATATCAATTGCTCTATTTGATTGTGGACATATTTATATAAAATATATATATAAATATATAAAATATATTTTTTAAAAAATTGTAAACCTTAACTTTTTTGTTATTCCTTGTTTGTGGTTTTTGATTAAGGCTAGCACCTTGTTTTGTCTTTTGTTCAATAGACACATGTACATCCCAATGGGCTCCTGCCCTTCATTACTTGGCACACATGTGCTGGTCCCTCTGCCCAAGGCGTGTTGTGGTTTGAAAGGGGGCTGGTGTTACGGTTGGAAAAACAATTTCCAGCTTTTGTGTATTCAGTTCAACCACACATTTTGCCACTGATTCTGGAATGCAAACATTTTTCACTGGCAGTTGAGTATAAAGTCCGGCTTATTTTTGCACTTTCCTCAGATGGCAGGGGCTAGGGCAGACCTCCTCACCCTGGTGCTCTTGGGACTGAGGATTATGGGAATTATAATCCAACACATCCAGAGAGCACCAGGTTGTGGAAGGCTGGATAGAAGATCTTGCATGCCGTAAGCTCTGCTCAGTGATGTAGTGGTAAATTTTGAAGGGGAGGCACTCACTATGACAGTCCCCAAAGCCACACCCTCAAGCTTCACAAAAGACATGCTCCAAAAATTCAGGTAGTTCTGTTGATCCAAACTAACAAACCAATCCTAGCACTTTTCATCCCCAGCAGAAGCATGTCTTTTGTAAAGCTAATTGTTTTAATTGTCCATTCTAGGCCAAAATGCTTTATAACAGGGATAGTTTACAACAATGTATTGCTGTTGGGAAAACTTATTCCCCTTCCATCCCCAGGTACAGTTAGGATTACAGTTAAACTCGGAGTTCTGCTGGAGGTGGGGTGGGGTGGTGGCAGATGATATCAGTGTCCCTGCTAATAATAATAATAATAATAATAATAATAAGGCTGGCATTGTTACCCTTTGAGCCCTGGCTCCACTACACCACTACAGTCTTGCAGCTTGTAAAGTGGATTCTTCCTTGTACTGGATCCGCCTTACCAGAATCTATACACTCATGTGTGGTATGAGAGCCAGTGTGGTCTAGTAGTAATCATGGGTTGGGCTTGGACTGACATCATACAGGCTCACATTCCTACCCCCCCTCCCCCAAAAGGGTGAACTCAGCTGCTGGGTAGTGCAAAATATTTATTATAGCTAGCTCAAGATGTGTTTCAGAGTCCAGGATTGCTTCCTCAGGAACCTGAAAGATTTAGAAATTCTTGTATCTCTTTAAATATAACTGTCTTTGATAAAAACATGATAAAGAAAAAAGCATCCCACACAACGTTTTGTTTAAGACAAATGTGATATCCTACACAGTTCCTGCAAAGAATGGAGGGAGAATCTACTGAGGGGAGTGATCCTGCCATCATGAGCATCAGGCTTTGGGGTTCCATCATTGACTAGGGCACTGATGGCCAAATAGTACATGGCAGTTTAATGGAAACAGTAGTTTAGATGTGCAGACTTTCTGTTGGAGGGCTGCCCAGGATTTGCTGATATTACAGACACCAGCATCTGTGTTGTTGATAGTAGAACAAAAAACACTGAGACATGCGGCAAAAAAGAATCCAAGAAGTGCTCACAATCTGTCAGGCAGTAGTCTGGGAAAATGTGGCAGACCTTGTGACCTTGGCACTGCCTCTTTAAATCACATCAGTTACGTAATATGCCAACAGAAGTAAGGGGAATAAGAATCTGGCTGACTCCTGCTTTAACTCACAGGATACCAACTTGTAGTTTATGCATGGTCTCTAGACTTCAAGGTGCTGGGCTTTACATGTGTGATGCCTTGTTTTTCGCCATGTTGAAGAAAACAGACTATACATGCCACCTCTTTTCCTGTGCAGAAATTCAACAGGTGCAGTGTTGCAATAATGTGGAAGCTAGACCATTTGAATTTTCATCTCTCATGCTGCAATTAAAGGCACATATTCTATGTGAGGAGAAAAGGTAGGCTGTCTAAAGCAGAAATCTATCTCTGTTATTTTTTAAGGGAGTGCTCTTATATTTGACATTTAAAATTATAGCTTTCTTTCTTTATCTGGACTTTGCCATTAATAACTATAACAGAGGATGTCCATTAAACTGTCTCCCTTGTTAAACTCTGATAGCTAGGCTTGTGGACATGAAACCTTCTCTTCTCGGCTTGTGTGATTCTTGCAGCCTAGCCACCCCATTTATCACTCCCCAGCTAAATCTGCAAGCTCAAGTGCACACCTTAAGGAAACCTGCTTACACAGTAGGATGAATGCTAATTGCTTGAGAAGCATGAATGTCAATACATTATTTAGTACCCCAGTTCTATGCCAAAAGCTACAATTAATGCAACCATAAAGCTGGTGGATCAAGTGCTGTGGAATCAAAGTTATACCAAACACTGTTGCATTTAAGGGAGGGGGCTGAGGGCAGTGAGCAGAGGCAGAGGCAGATCTTTAGATTTACAATGTTGACTTGCTCTAGATCCAAATAGTAGTTCTAAAAAGAAGCCAAATATGTAATCATCACCACCCCCTCCCAAAGAAAACCTAGTTCACTTTTCAACAGCGTTGCACATGCACAAAATATTTAAATTGCAAGTCATGGCACTCTTAAAAACAAACAGACACTCAAGATTTATTTTTAGAGGTTTTCCCTCCCAGGTTCACATCTTTACTCAGCTCTGAAGCTGAGTAAATCATGAACTCTTAGCCAAACACTATTTCTGGGTTAGAAGTTAAAATGCTGCATGGTTACAAATAATTTTATACAACTTAAATGCCAAATTCTGATCCTAGAGTTGCCAACTCATCTGAAAAACCTGGCCTGACTTACTCCTGTACACTTAACGGAAACTTGAACTGTAGAAATTAGCAGGAGAAACTTCTCACAGCATTGGACAAGCATTATGAGCTGCTAATGCCTGAAGATCAAGCTTCTGTTAAAGACCCAGGAAGAGTAGACAAAGGAGCAGTAGCTAGCATGAATTGGCAACCCTCTGCTGGAGCAAGGATGCCGCAAATTGGTTTTGACTTTACACCGATGCTGCCAGAGCTGACAGATTTTGCATTACCAGACCTCGTTTGACTCAGAAGTAGGAGCATGGACATGAGAGCACTAATGGGGAACATCTCCTTATTCTGTGTGCACAGGAAACATGAATATTACCTTAAGGCTGCATACAAATGTACACAGTTTGAGGGGTGAGTCTGCTCCAGATCTAGATTTACCTTTTTGGGGGTAGGATGTACAACTTCCTCAGATAATTTAGCACATGTGCACATGTTTTCTGTAGCCAGCAGATGCTGGCTGTGCAGAATGCTGATTGGCTGGCTCTTACAGCTATCACAAAACCACCAGTTTTGAATCATTTTTAAAAGACTGCAGAATAAACATTTCACTAGATAAACATGCCAGGTACCTTAAAAAAAAAAGGGGGCGGGAGAGCTAAAGTCCAGTCTGAAACAATGTAGTCCATGAGGAAAGATGGAAAGACAAAACAAAACATGATTCCCATTTGTAGGTCTGTCTGTCTACAACCACCACAGAGCCAAATAGCTTCCATGATCACACACAAGTGACATAGACATGATGAAGAACAACTACATAAACAACAACCAAGTACTAACAGATGTGCAAGATGCTGCAAGAACAAATAAATTGCCCAGCTCTCCCTGGGCTCTTTTAAGTTTTATTATTTAATTTAGTTTCCTTAGAAAAAAACTATCGGGCATACACACCCCTCCTCAAAAATAGAATTGTAGAAATTTCTCTTTTTAAAAGCCCACAATTATCCTATCCAAAATAATACTGACCTCCCACAGCTGCAGAGAACAGGCTTTGGGAAGATATCAACTAGTGTAGACATACACACACGTCCCTCCACGCCATCCCTCTCACCCCCGCCCCCTGCAAATAGCACCATCCCTTACAGCTTGAGGAAGGCTGAACTGGTTTTCCAGACACCTACATGAATGCTGGGTATATCATGGATGCCCCAGCATTATCCACAGCACTAGTATAGACTATTCCTCAAAACACGTGAGCACTTCTTTCAAACTTCAGTGACCCATAGGGTTACCCAGGTGAAGTCAGCACCATAAATGTATTACCTCTTGTAGAGTAAGCAGGCTGTAAACCTGGGCAGAAATTGTATCAGCCTCTTGCTGCAGATTCACTACTAGGCCTGCATCCGCCTCTGCAGCTTCCATTCTACCAAAGAGGTTTTGGGGTCTGCCAAGGGAGCACCTTTCAGCAGCAATAAATAAAACAAATAAACTTGCCATGGGAAGCAGAGCCTGACTCTATCTATATTATGAGTTCTTGGCTAGCAAAAATATTTTCCCCGACTGCTTTTATTTCTCAGCGATCTGTGCTGTTTGCTACGCTGGATACAACCCCTCACACGCTGCAGGATTGAATCTAGCATTAGTCAGGTCTGCTTTTTCCTCTGGGATGTGTGTATTTTGAGATAGCACTAGGAGGAGGACCAAATGCAACAGAGGACAGGTCTCCTGTACCTGTAAAATTCACAGAGAAGAGATTTCAGCTGGTGCAACTTTTGCCATGTCTGCATGACAAAATGCACCTGCTCTTAGGTTGCAGTTATAGACACAGGAACCCTGTTCTCCTTTCCATTTGGTCTGTCTAGCCAGCATTCCAAACTGGAACATGCCAAATGATAAAAGATAAGAGTCCTTCCAAATACGTTCAGAGTGCTTTCACTCTGCGTTGAGTATCTGCACAACCAACCTTTATGTCAGGGATGGGCAACTTGTGTCTCCCTGCCTTCTTTTGTATCTGGTCACTCTAGTATAGTGCCTGCACCTTTAGCTGTTGTGATGAAGAGGGAATTTCACCAGGAACTAATTGCATACAAATGACCCTGGCTGAAATTCCCTTTTCTCTAGAAC
This sequence comes from Anniella stebbinsi, assembly GCA_029215795.1. Taxonomy (NCBI): domain Eukaryota; kingdom Metazoa; phylum Chordata; class Lepidosauria; order Squamata; family Anniellidae; genus Anniella; species Anniella stebbinsi. Next base: position 66,323,711 of record JARDYH010000004.1, on the reverse strand, counting down.
TGTTAAAGTTACATGAGCCCTGACCTGGATTTTATCTGGTCAGCCTACTATGCTGGCTAGGGATAATGGAAGTTGTACACCAAAACATCTGGAGGGCCACAAGTTGCCCATCCCTACTCTATGAATTGGGCAAGGTTTTCAGGTCAGAGGATATGACTTTGGGAGAGGTTTGAGTCTGAGCAGGAAGGGTAGGCAACCTGATGTTTTGGATTATGACTCCCATAATCCCTGACCATTGGCCATGCTGGCTGGGCCCGAAAACATCTGGAGGGCACCAAGTTGCTTACCCCTTCTGACCTGTGATTGGAGTCCCGCTGCAGTGAAACCTTTTTTAACACCACTCAGGTATCCACAGCGCTCTCCAGCTGTTCTTTCTGGTAACCGATTTTCTATTACTTAGCCTAAACATCTCCTGCTCAACTCCAAGCGATTACTCTTTGTCCTGACACCTCCTAAACCTGTGAATTAATTCCCTTCCTTCATTTATACAGTTACCTTGAAGGTATTTATAGACAGAGAGGCTGTCCCCCTTGACTTTTCCCTTAGCTAAATTATAAAACTAGATCCTTCAAACCTCTTTTTACATATCTTCTGCTTCACTTTCTGAATGGTTCCCCCCCCCCCTTCTTTGGTATTTTCAACATCTTCCAGAATAAGAGCTTCACCCAAGCATTCTAAATTAGGTCACTTTAGTTAGAGAGTTATACATGAAGTCCCATTCCACCCCCTGAAAATATAGAGAAGATATGAACTCTGGGCATCTGCACTACTGCATTATGCTGCAGAATTGCACATTGGCTTCCTACCATCTATTTGCTTCTGTCTCTTGGGTAGGCCCAGTTCCTTTATAATGCTGTACACGGTTTTCCTCCCCCACCGCCCATTATGTATAAATTTGAAACCACATTTTCTGATCTTGGTGAGCTCAAGTAATGAATATCCATTTCTGGATTAATCTGATTAATGATTAATCACCAGCTATTGGGTACACAGGCTAATCTCTTGAGTTGCTTAACTCATTGTAGTGATGTGTGTATCCTAAGTCAGATTCATCTTGAGAGTAATATAAATTGCCCATACTGGCTGCCTTTCGGATTTGGTTGTAGATGTAATTGGAATCAGGGGCCGGGGTGGGGGGACTTTGAGATAGTGTAACAACCTCCCCAGAGTTTTCCATTATGCCAGTCTACCCGTCCCTTCCCCAAACTGGCCACCCCCAGGATGTGTTGGACTATAGTGCCCATCAGTCCAAACAACAATGCTGCTGGGGACGACAGAAGTTGTAGACAACCTACTTGGGGGGCCCATCAGCTCAGGGAAGGCTAAACTAGTCCCTATCTAGTACAAACAGTGCAATAATAACTAATTTCCTGGAAGAAACAAAGGCCTCTGAATCTCTCAATGAAATGGGAGACATGGCTGCTCTTGCATATTTGCTTCTGGGTCCTGCTCTCCTCCAGTCTCCTGCATCTACTGGGGTAAGCAGGTTTCCAAGTGAAGAAAGGGGTGAAGTTCAGGACCTGGAAGTAAACGGACAGGAATAGCTCCTAGAGCATAAAGAAATTTTAAAAATCTTTGGCACCTGAGATGACAAGCCACAGTGGGCTTGGAAGAACCATAGCTGCAGGGTAAACAGAATGTTATTGTAAGTGTTTGCTGCTGCTGCTGCTGTTGCTGCTTATTTTTTAAATAGGTGCAATTTGTGTTTCAGGACTGGTGACATGGGGTTGGGGAGTACATAACAGTTAAGCAAGGAACTAAATAAGAAACAAACAGTTCTCAAAATGGAGGAGAGGATGATCTTGCTGGCTTTTAAACTTTTTTTATAAAGACAGCATAAACATACCAGCCATTGACAGTAAAGTGGGGGTGTGCTCAACCTCTACAGAATTCAGAAGGAAAGAGACATTTGCCTAAGCAAATTCTCATAATCAGATTGGTGGAAACGAGGATCAGAGCACATTGATATCACTAGTCACTCTTCACTAGTGATGTCACAAACACTATCCAATGAAGTGTCTGTCAACCCTATCCTATCCATGTCAGAAATTACTTTGTCCAATGGTACTTGCTCCCAGTATGTGTGCATAGGATTGCAGCCTTCCACATTCAGACAACTGTATTGGGGTAGTAAGGAGGCAGCTCAGGCTTCTTCTGTAACAATATATTGCCACTTCTGTTTAGAAAACACAATATGCCCAAAATAGAAGTAAAACCTAGAGTAGAGGGACAATGACTAAATGTCCTGCAACTAATGAATAACAACTGTGCATTTATGTGGGCTTCAGTAATAGGTGTGTGTCTTCTCAGGATGCAGTGTCATCATCAGGAATACAGCTGAAGAAAAACTGTTTTACCCTACTGAACACTTCATTCTTCACCTTACAATAAATGCTGTAGCAGCAACTGTGCTTTTCAAAGTGCGTCCTGTCAGAGTCCTCCCCGTGTGATTTCGGAGAAAGTACAACTTTCATCAAGATGCAATTCTGCACCAAGTCCTCTGTGTATTTGTCAGAGGACTCGCACCATGACATTCTATTTAATTATAAAGCACCCTTGAGCATGCTCAGAGTGTGTTACTCCCTCTCCACCCCCACTCCTCAATAAGCCCCTCTTCCCATGCATGTTGGAATAGGGGAAAAGGGTTGAGGACAGATAGAGGGTGGGGCAATTTGAGACTTGACATCACTCATTATAAGGAAGAATGCACGGCAGCCTGTGGTAGTGGTTTATATGTTTGTATTCCTTGAATCTGAATGGCTGCAGGGGCAGTCTTGGCAGTGGGTGATTCTCCACTACATCACTTCTTGTCCATGTGGTCTCACATTAATTTCTGCTTCCTATCACATCAGAGGAGCAGAGAGGAAAAGTGCCGAGACAGCCTTAAACATTCTCCTTTCCCAATACAAGAACTATTTATTTATTTCCATTTGGTTTATGGATTTTATAGTTATCAGCACAGAATGCCATCTTTCCACTTGCATTCCTTGCTACCTTCTGACTCAGTGCCAGTTACACGTATGGCTGTATAGAAATAACTGGGTAGCACATCTTCTATTGCCTTATGAAAATTTAAATCGCCCTCACTGTTTGCTCTCCCAGTACCTTCTTTGGAAAGCTTCCCTCTTTCGGGACCTTTGCTGCTAATACTTTGGCTTCCCATTCACATTCCTAAACTGTCAGCATAAGTAAGACAGTGTGAGATCATGGAGATATTTGTACCTACTTAGTATTTATCCAACTTTACAAATGAAGGGGGAATCCACACAGTCCTTTGGAATGTTTTAAAAAGTATTTTAAAACGTTCCAAATAGGTGCGTTCTAAAACGTCTTAGGCCACATTACTGAGTACTCACGTTACAGGAGAACAGTCTTCCATCTTTAAAGCTGTGTATGCGGTCACACGCTGTTCTGCCCTTTCTCTTTCGTTTTTCAATGAATTTAGGGCAAGGCATTGTGGGGGTTGTAGTTCAGTTACACACTTCCTTCTTAGTTCCTCTGTCATTCCCTAGCGAGTATAGGGCTAAGAATTGTGGGTGTTGTAGTTCACTGGTCCACTTCCTTTTTCTTCCCCACCAATCAACTGCTAAGCATTTGGGCACCAGTAAAGGAAGCACTGCCCCCAGGAATCTCAAACGGTAAGGAAGGACACACTATTTTACTTTAAACGATTTATTAAAAGTGAAACCGTTGTATATAACTAAGTGAGTTTTAAAAACCTCAGATATACAACGTTATAGGGAGTGCATCATGTGGCCCAAAGAGTTTTCATAACCCTTATAAAACGTCAAAAAACTCGTGTGTAGATAGGCTCGAATTTCCCCCTAGGAAAGTCAACTGCCTGATGGGCGATTTTCTAATAATGATCTGTAATAACTACAATTAACATTTGTATAGTGCTTTCAAGTGTTCAGAGTGGCTCATGTGTGTTATTTAGTTGTAATACTTACAACAACCCTGTAAGATAAATCAGGAAAGTGATGATCTCTCATACTGAAGATTGGGGTACTCAGGCAGAGAAAGAAGGGTCTCAGGTCACCTACAGAATTCACGGCAAGAAGCAAAAGTCAAATCAGGGACTTCATGGTTTTTAGCTTAGTCTCTTACCCACTATACTACACCAGCACTCAACAAGATGATGAGAGGGAAATAAACTCCAAATCTGTTTGTTACTCTCCATGACCAGGGGGAAGGCCTAAGCACTTTCCCATACCAGTATGGCAGTTAGTTTCAAGAGACTAATGGCCATAATTCACTAGGACGTAGTCCTGGGTGCTAAAGTTATTCTGGGAATGTATTCACACGGATGCTATGTTAATACACAGATAATTTCACTGTAGAGCACACAGCACTGCCTATGTCCTAGTATTTGCTTCTATACTACACACTTGGATACACTATCTTGGGACTACCCTAGCCTCGTGGCACACACAGCTGTTTGAGACAGCATTGACCTGTTCGTCTGCCTACAATGCAGGTGCAGGAGCCTTCTCAGGGTGGGAAAAACAGCTGGCAACATTACTCACAGCAGGGCTAATTCATGTTAGATGGCAAAGGTCAGATTAAAATATTCTTTTCCTCCCCTCCCCATAGTTTCTAAAGTTATCTATTATAGTTATCTATTTCTAAAGCACCAGCAGTTTAAATCTGCCATTGTACAAACATTGGCCACAATCCAGTGCAGAGTTAGACATAACGGTGTGCTGGATTGTAGACACAGGCCCTGCCCAAAAGGGGTTTGCAATTTTAAATACGACAAAGGAGAGAACTGACCCAAGTTAGGGAGAATAGGGAGAGACAGAGGTTAAATACACAAAACATTTTATTATAAGAACATAACATTTGGGAAGAAATGTTTTCAGAGTTAACAAATGACTTCATGTTAAGAACTTCAGTGAAGGACAATTTGTTGTTGCTTAGGCTGACCATATGAAAAGGAGGACAGGGCTCCTGTAACTTTAACAGTTGTAGAGAAAAGGGAATTTCAGCCAGGGTCATTTGTATGCAATTAGTCCCTGGTTAAATTCCCTCTTCATCACAACAATTAAAGGTGCAGGCACTATACTAGAGTGACCATATACAAAAGAAGGCAGGGCCCCTGCAACTTTAACTGTTGTGATGAAGAGGGAATATCACCAGGAACTAATTGCATACAAATGACCCTGGCTGCAATTCCCTTTTCTCTACAAGTGTTAAAGTTACATGAGCCCTGTCCTCCTTTTCATATGGTCAGCCTGTTGTTGCTTTTAAAATTTTCTACAGCAAAATTGCAAAAAACACAGGAAGATTTCAAAATACACTAATGGGGAAAGCATGTGCAATGTTCGAAGACTTCTGAAATGCAGACTGACAAGTCTGGGCCCAGTGTGCACACAGGAAGAACATCCTTTTGGACAGTGGGAGAAACATGGCTTAATAGTTTGGCTGACTAGCTTGCTGTTTCCCAGCTCTCCCTTCCCACCCTTTTTAATAGGGAAGGAATCTCTTCCTAGTCCCTACAGGTGCTTGTGAGAAGTCAAGGATCACTTTTCAAAGTTCCTTTTGAAACTCTCAGGCCTGCTGCCCCAGGGCCTCTACCTTGACAAGGGGCTGGGTTAGTTTTGACAGATGCTCTTTTATCATCTTTCTCTTCACCCCATTGCTTTTGGCCTCTCCAGCTGCTGCCTAATATTTTTTTTGGCTCCTAGTACTAGTTTCCCTTCTTGTTCTTGTTATCAATGAGCAATGAGCAACAACAGTTTGCTGAACTCAATTTCATGTTGGCATCCTGGCAGGCTACCATCTTTCCCCTTCCATACACTTGTTCTTTTCTCTGTCATCTCTTTTTCTATTACTTTCATTGAAATGTTATCTTGATAAACAAATAAAGATGTAAAGGAGAGTGAGCAAGCTCAGTTGTGCAGATGAACAGTGGGGAAAATAGCCCAAAAGCTGCATGTTGAAGCTTATGATTATAGCTCAGATATCCACAGTTATATTGTCACCTGCTGATCTCTGGGTTGTCCTCTGATGCATTGTTCTTGACACATTAATGAACGGGTCATGGCTCTCTTTGTGTCTGCAGTCTCTTCTAATTTCCTGCATCTCTCCTTATGTGGGCAAGTGCATTTTTCTTTTTCCCTTCTCCTTGGTCTCCATCCTTTCTCCGCCCCACTAACTGAACAGGTCAGGTGAACAGCATCCTCTGACAAATCCGTTGCTCTACAACAGCAAGGGTGCAGCAGCTTCATCCACCCCTTACTCCCTTCAGCAATAATATTTTCTTCAAATATATTAGGCTTAGAAGGGAAAAAGAATTTAAAGAGGGAAAGGAAACAAACTCCCCTAATTGTTCAGAGTCCTCCCTGAGCTGGGGTAGAAGGTAAAGGAATCATTGGCTGAAAGGTCAGTTCTACTGGCTCTAGCTGAAACCCTATACACTGGAGTTCAGAACCCATTTCATTCTGTGGGACTGACTTCCAAACAACCATGCATAGGACTGAGTTGTGTGATTGACAAAGGGAGCAATCCTATGGTCCCTGGGCAAGCGTCCTGGGGACCATAGGATTATTCAGATTCCCCCTTCTGAGGTCAGAGACAGCACTCGAACCTTGGAAGGGGGGAGTCAGAGCTCCAACTCTCATCTCCTGCCCCCTTGCAGCTGATGCAAAAAGAAATATGCTGGCCTCCATCTGAGGTTGGGAAAGTGATTTTGGGGAAGGAAAAAGGGTACATTCAGGTGGGTGTGGAGAGGAGGAGACCCAAGAGGCCAGGATACAAGTTATCCTGAGGCTTCTCCAGTCTCCTTCACTCCTCCTCCAAAAGGCCCTCACTACATGGGCTAAAAAGCCCATCTAGCAAAATCTCTAGGGAGGACAGGGAGGGAAGAATCAGCTCTGCTGCTCCTCCCATCCTGCACTGGATGATCACATGCCTCCGATTTTGTCATATTACAACAGTTTTTAGTCTGGGACTTTAGCCAAACCCCTTATCAAAGAATGTCCGGGACGGACGCCAGAACTTATTCGTTTGAAGGTTTTTATTTATACTCCAGAGATTAACCCCCTGGTCTGAGTCAAGTGCCGAACTTACACGGAAAGGGAGAGCAGCCCACAACTCCATTTCAGGATCTCAAAATCACTTTAAGAAGTCCACAAGGTCCATTTACCAAAGCAAGGTCACATCAGAGATTCAGTCAGTCCAAATGTCAAAGCCGAAGGTCAAACCAGATATGAGCAAAGTCCAGGGTCAACAGTCACGCCAGTTGTTCAGTCCACAGGTTGCAAGACAGAAGTATGCGGGAGTGTCAGGAGCCAAATACATCGGTTGTTCCCAACGAAAACCTTGCTTTCCTTTTCCCCTTTTATATTCACCTCACCCCTTTTCCACAGCTGTTCCACATTCCTTTGCAATCTCATTTAAGGCCTGCATCAGCTGTGCTCTGTTTTTTGCAATCTCATGCTGCGTCTTGTGGGACGCGCTTGCTCCGCACGCTTGAGCCTCCGCCTTTGTTGGGGAGTTACCGGACAAGCCCCTTCAGGCCCAGAATCTTCCTCGTTGGAGACAGGGGGTGGAAGAGGGTGACTTTCCTGGGGCTCTTCAGAGGAACTTCCCTGCTGTTCCTCCACCTCCGGTAAGTCCTGGGGAATGGGCGAGGCTGCAGTCTCTGCCACTTCTTCCTTCTCAGAGGAAGATTCTTCAGACTGCCATGACAGATTTTGGGGGCTTCCAATCGCTGAGGCCACAATTGATAGGACTGTACAATCAACCAGATTGCGTCCTTAGTTTTGAGCATCCACCCAAGGAAGTGTTTGGTGAACTTAAAAACTTACATACGGCATTGCAAATGTTAGTCACTCTTTAAAAAGCTATCGTTTTACTGACTATATTAATGTTATCTTTTAGGATGCTTTAAGAAAAAAAGTTGTGTTTCCTCACAAAGCTTTAACATTAGATAACAGCATGTCTCATTATTACACAAATGTACACTATATGAATGAACATGCATATTAGAATAGGATGACCAGATAAAATCCAGGTCAGGGCTCATGTAACTTTAACAGTTGTAGAGCAAAGGGAATTTCAGCCAGTGTCTTTTGTATGCAGTTAGTTCCTAGTGATATTCCCTCTTCATCACAACAGTTAAAGTTGCAGGGGTCCTGCCTTCTTTTGTATATGGTCACTCTAGTATAGTGCCTGCACTTTTAACTGTTGTGATGAAGAGGGAATTTCACCAGGAACTAACTGCATACAAATGACCCTGGCTGAAATTCCCTTTTCTCTACAACTGTTAAAGTTACATGAGCCCTGACCTGGATTTTATCTGGTCAGCCTATATTAGAAGACATTTGAAATATGCCTGTGAAAAAATTAAATGTGAAGTGTTGGAGTATCTACATAATATTGAACATGAGTTGTCCAATGGGAATATATTTTTTATCCATTTGCCTACTGGCAGGGAAGATGCAAAAAGAAAAGAAAACGCTGCACAAGCTGGCACTTACACCAGGGGCCAGGTGGCAGCCTCAAAGAAATGCACCTGGGACAGTACAAAGACAGTACAACCCTCTCATTAGTTGTTTGCTATAGTGTGGCCATGTAGTGGCCCCTGGCTGGCGGGCCGGAGGGCCATGGCTTTACTACTTGCAAACACTTCCCTAGCAGAAGCCAGACTGTTAAGCGCTGTCCTAAGGCCAAAGGGGTACTTTGGCAGTGCCAGCTCATTAGTGCCTTGTTGGGCTCATTAGCACCTCGTCCCCTCACCTTGTTGAGCTGCTGCTCATGCAGGCCATTGCTTCAAAGTAATTGCACAGGCAGTTGATTGGCAGCAGGTGTGGAGTCATTTGCTACGATGCAACTGCTAAATTGCTTGGCAGTGGCAACTGGCGGCTTGTGTGACGATTCCCTCTTCTGAAGCAATTGGAGAACAGAGAAGTATTGAACAAGGAACTTTGCCCAGGGCAGGCAAGTCATAGGAGAGAAGGATGCTTTTGTTAGCCTTTGCTCGTTGATTACCTTCACATAGGAAGTGAATTAAAATCACTCTGGTTGCCCCATCTTTTATTAACTATACAAAGACAGGAAACAAAGATAAACCCATTCTGACATTTTGACAATATTCTGTTTATCAGCTGAAACTCATTGTTGCTATTTCCACCACCACCCACCCTCTCAAAATATGAGAGAAGCCAACCTGAAGGTGCCTGTTGTATTATAACTTCAATTTCTTTAGACCTATCTCTCCAAAAGTGCTGACTGCCTCATGCTAGAGATTCCCATCTTGAGGCTTAGGTGCTTGAATTCACAAAGGCATTATCTACAGCGGGATGAAAATATTTTTAAGCCAGAGGGCCTTATTGCCTTGAACTGTGTATATTCAGGCCATACTCTTACCTGAGGGAAACCCCATTTAACTCAATGGAACTTAGAGCTCCATCATACCTACTCCCCCCCCCCCCCAGTTTGCATCCGCAGTTTCCCCCTCCATTTCCTTATCAAATTGAGTGCTGGGCACTTTCACATCTGAGTGTTGTTGTGCTATTTCAGCTCATGTATCTTTTCACCTGGATCGCTACTATGCCAGCGAAATCTCCCGCCCTTCCCCCTACATTCTCCTTTCCCCTGCAGTTAATTTTTAATTTATATATATATATATTTGGTTCTGCGCAAATACAATAGTACAGCAGCCTGAAACTGTGCAATTATGGTAAAACAGCACACTATACTTTCCCCTAAGATCATATTAAACAAACTCTGAGAAGAGAAGGAAAGGAGGCTGTTGGTAGGAAGTAGGAGGGAGCACATGGGGTGAGACTGTTGCTTTCGCTTGGCTTGGGAAAGGTTTACAGGGGAGGAGGAGCGAACGTGCACTGCAGCTCAGGTACCAGGCGTGCCAGTGCCTCGCTCCATTATTTTTTAAAAAACAAGCCTTTAACTGTGAAGCTTTGCAGGGTGGCACAGGGTTGAACCACCACCCCTGTCCTGATGTGCCTGGGCTTAACTGGAGTTTCTTTTGAGTCCCCTCCCCCATTTCTTTTAAGGTGAAAATGTACCCCTGGTCATGCCTACTCAGGAGTAAGAACATAGTGTTGAATGGGACCTCTCTCCCTCCCCCTTCACAGTTGAGCAGTTGAGTGGAGAACTGCTCCGCCTTCCTCTTTTGTCAGTGAGACTGTCCTTCCACACACACACTCCCCCCCAAAACGGGATGGTCCAATAGAGCGCAAAGACAGCAATATACAGGAAGGAGGAGCAGCTTTATTGTGCATGGAGTCGGGGAAAACAGACTTTCCCCACTCCAAAATAAAACGAAAAACAGAGGGGAAGAGGCGAAATGACTGCAGGACAGGGACAACGTCATGTGATTACCTTGCTGCAAAACCACATACCAGGCAAGCGAGTGTGCGATAAATCGCTGGTGTGATGGAGCTCTTAGTTGTGAACAGACATGTACAGGATTGCACTCTTAATCCTTCCCATTAAATATCAGGCCAAAATGGGCAGTTCTAAGAGAAATCAACAATAGAATTTCCATCCTGTTTTACAATTGCAAAAGTGTCTGATGTTTAATACTGTTTAATCTTGGATGGCAAAAATAGAATTCTCAAGGTCACAAAGGGAATGTGGGAAGGCATAACCACCTGGTCCTTACCAGGATCTATAGATTGTGAATTTGGATTGGCTTCCAGTCCCACATTAGAACTAGGAGTCATTCTTATGAAAATAGACCAAGGCCAGATCTACACCTTTGTGTCAAATCATTACAAATGTGCAATAGAAAGCAGGATATAGCACTATGAAAGTGGCATATAGAATGTGGATTGTGTCCCAACAGTTATCAGTGCACTTCAATACCACTATAAAGCAGTAGTGTAGATCTAGTCTAGATGTCAACAAATGGAAGCCACAAGCCAAATTTGGCCCATTAATAAATGTAACCTTCTCCCATTACCAACATAAAGGCAAAAGAAGTGTAGAGGAAGTAGCATCAGTGGCACCAGAACTTGATAGCTGGACACATCATGGAATTGGTGGTTGAGGTGCCCCTCCATATGCATCCATAGAACAGAGCCTAAATCTGAGATCCCCCATCCCCCAGATCACTCATGGAAGTAATTTACGAAGTTTACATTGCATCGTGATGGTTATGGCAATAGTTCTTTTAATTACTAATTAAAAGAATCTTTAATTACTAACTTTCTTAATTACTTGTTTTCTTGGGGTTGTAAAGTTTGGCAGTTAGTTTTCACATAATGTTTTAAAAAAACAAGAACACAAGAAGATAGGAAATTGTTTAAATCTGATTATTCTGATTGACAAGGGATGGCTGCAAGGAGCAATAAGAAACTTTTGTGTTTGTTTTAGATTAACTGCAATTTAGCATGTTGTCCAAACCGTAAACTAAGGCTAATTAATCTTAACTATGTTTTGTTTCAAACAAGCTAATTTCATAACCTATGGTTTGAAGTTATCTTGTTTTGAACAAACCAGATTAACAATTGGAGGGGGGGGGGGTTGGAGACTATGAAGAGCTGCATTGTAGGAGGAAAGGGGAGCATGTGAGGCAAGTGGGGAGAGGCTAGGCATGTTCCACAAGCATACAGACTATCTTAGGTCGTTATCACATGGGCGGTTGTAAGCGCACCCACCGCGACTTTGCTCCACTTCTTCAGCGCTGTACTCGCATGACATCGTCCCCGTCCTGCTGCTCTCCCACCCTGAAGTTGCAGTTTTTAGTTTCTGTTTCTATTTATCCCTGAATGGGCAAAGTCCGATAGAGGCAAAGTTCAACAGGCCAAACTGAGGTATCGCAGCAATACCAACCACGTGTGATCCAAAATGCTAGACTCTAATATGAAATGGAGGGGGAACCTGCAGAAACAACCCGGTGGAAAAATAGTAGGTGTGATAAAGCCCTTAGAATGAAAAAAAGGAGACCACACCCTTCTTTAGTGAAGAAACGAAAACAGTTTTACTCACAAATATTGTTGCATATACAATACAGGTACAGTTTAGAGTTTCCAAAGTATTCATTGTCCCTTTGTATTTTATTACACCAGCAGGTGTGAGAGAGCAAACACAAGTTGTCCCATCAATGGAGGAGGTCAGAGAGAGGCGTGGTGGTGGAGCAAAAGGAAGAAATCACTGGAAACCTCATTGTAGGCTATAGAGATCCTAAGGCTAGCTGTGGTCAAAATTCCCATGAATTAACTAACTTCAGCACTGCCCCCTTCCAATGACTTGCAGATGAGGTTGCAATATTCCCAACAGAACTAAGGGCACAAGTCCTGTGCATATTTAGACAGAAAAAAGGCCTACAACTCCAAGTGTGCCCCAGCCAACATGGGTGGCTAGAGGATGCTGGGAGTTATAGGGCTCCCCCCCCCGGCCTAAATATACATAGGATTGTGCCTGAAAACCTTTTCATTTTTATAAGCTTTGCGTAGCATTTAATTTTTGATAAGTTTTTATTATTGATTTATCTGTTATTTTACTGGCTGCTCTTGTCTTCATTTTATTATTGTTGTAATTGATAGTGTTTTTAATTATTTGTAAGCCACCTTGGGGTTAATATAGGGAGGATAAAATGTTTCAAATAAATATAAGATCTAGAAGAGCATGGTCAGGATGTATTACAGAATGACAGCACCTCAGTTCCTTATCTGTAATGATAATCATTCAGTGATTTAGTGTAAAGAAATTCCAGCAACTTTTCATCAGGTTTTAGCCTTCAATACTGTGGATTGTTTAATTTCTAACACATTATATTCCTTTTATCTGAAATTCCCATTAGTGCTAGCATTTTCCAATACACATGATTTCTCAAATCACTTTCTGGATATCAAACCTGCTGAAATAAATAGCCCCTAAATTTGCTGAGCTGGAAGCTATAGAGTAAAGTTGGATACTTTCCTTGTAGGTGAGAAAATTCTGAGGGAGCCAGTTGAGCGGTTCTTCCTGTTGATTGCAGAGGAACTTTCAGGCCACCATATGTTGTGTCCTCATCTGATTCCATCATTGGTTGAAGGATCCAGGAATACATTGTTTCTAGCTGTTTTGTGGACAAATATTAATACCTGTTTTTCGTGGTATGCAATTTTGCTGTGTTTCCAGACAAGTCCTTTATTTATCTCCCTGATTCATTCACAGAATTTTATGACTGACTTCAGATGTTTTTGTTGTCTTCTCCTTGTACATCCATCTTTTTTCTTACCGCAGACAATCTGATAAAGAGGAAAGGACAGAATAGCTGCACATGTCTTCCAACTGGCTAGGAGCCTTCCTTTTCGAAGCACTTTTGATATATTATCTTCCAAATCCTATCTAACTACCTTGATACCCCAGATCACATTTCACATTTTGAGACCACAGTTTGTTCAAACTGCACAAACTTGAGACCCTGCCACAGAAGTAGAAACATGCAGACTGATGTACTTTTTACACAACTGTATCAGTTTCCCTGATTGGCCAGATCTAGCCTGCTCCCTGACTGAACATGCTTCTCAAGCCCCTATATATTTTAAAAACTCAAATCTTCTGTTCTTGCCAAGTACCATCAGAAGTCTACTTGGAGTGTTCCCCTGTATAGCTTGTTTATTCTAACAGTTATAAACTTGGCTCATTGACCCAGAGTCTAAACCCAGCATTTTACTTGGAGGATCCCACTAGCTGTCTTGGTTATGCTTCACTGTAAGAGCTGCTTTGAGCTGCCATAAGCTCTCTGCCTAAAATACCTGCATAATATGCTGGAAATAAACAAATTATAAATATAAATCCAGTGAGAGAACAATCTGCACTTGTTGAATTTCTGTCTGACTTGCATTTGCAGTCTAATCTGACACTTGTTTCAGGTTTTGAGGCAGATGCTCCTCCTACAAGGTAATAAGAAGCAGGTACCACACCATTTCTTTAGAAAGTTTTGCTATTCTTTATTTTCTGCTTTGCTATGCACCCTGACCTCTTTTATTTTCAATGGCAAGTCACTGTCAGATCACTACACTAGTCCTTGGTAAACATTCTGCATCTGTGGAGCTTAGGAAGGCACACATGTAGACAATAGGAAGTGAACCAGACCATTGGTTCATCCATTGTGAAACTGATTGTCCAGCAGCTCTCCAGAGATTCAGGCAGGAAGCTTTCCAGTCCTGTTTGGAAAAGCCAGGGACTGAATTTAAGCATATTCTCCATCTTTGCCTTGCTTTTCCCCACCTGTGTGGATGTTCATGGAATAAAGTTAGCACTTACAGGGAAGGAGCAGGCCTACTGTGCATGCCAGGCAAAAATTCAACAGGTGTGACATGCATCACTTCAGGGTTAGCATTGCTGGCACCTGCCAAGGCTCACACCCTGGCAAGAAGCCCACTGCTAGTCCCCAGAACCTCCTGCCTGCCTCCTCTGTCCTGTTGCTATCTACACAGCCCTAAGCATGCGAACACTAACATGATTTAGGAGGTACAGCATCCTCCTTCACTTGCCTTCTGCTCTCCCTGTGTGGCTGTGGAGGTTGCTTGCTCTCTTCCTCTGCGTCCAAGCAAGTAGTAGTTTAGAAAGGGCTCCTGAGGGAATCTTGCCCATAGCCTCCCAGAACCTGCATAGGCAGTATGGTGCAGTGGCTAAAGTGTAGGCAATAAATGTGGCAAACTGGGGTTCAAATCCCCATGCAGGTGTGAAAGTCACTGGGTGGTGCTGGCCAAGTCATTGGCTCAATTCGGACGACACAATAGTCAATGGTGGGTTGACTAACCCTAACCCTAACCCTAACCCTAGGGGGTACTCCCCACACAACATGGTAATAAATAATCAACTGTGGTGTGGATGAGGATCAGCGCTGAGTTGACTATGGCAGACTTTGGATGACACAATAGTCAAAACAACTGACGATTGTTTCCCCCACACCAGTTGTTTATTGTGTCGTCCGAATTGAGCCATTGAGTGGTTTCACACACAACATGGCAACCCACATTCAAGGTTGTGTATGGGTTGAGTATGGGTTGCTGTTGAACCATAGCTTGTTGTGTTATGTGAACCCAACTGTGCTAACAAACCATGGTTTGTTGACCACAAACAACCCACAGTTTACAACCCAACAACAAACCATGGATTCTCTTTGTGGGTTGTTCATGGTTTACAAACCATGTTTTGTTAGCGCAGCTAGGTCCACCCAGCAAAACAACCGATGGTTCAACAACAACCCACAGTTCTGTGATAAACACAAACCTATACTCAGCTTTGAATGTGGGTTATCATGTTGCGTGAACCCAGCTACTGTATGTCAGCCTAATTGTTAGCCTACCTTGTAGTAGTGGTGAGGCTGAAGCATCACTCCAAAGTGTTAGAAGACAGGTATGATTCAAATGTAACTAAGGGCGCAATCCTATGCATGTTTAGTAAAAAAAAAAAGCCCTACAACTCCCAGCCCTACAATACTCCAATGCTGGGAGTTGTAGGACTTTTTTCTGTCTAAACATAAATAGAATTGCACCTTAAAAATAAACAATGCTAGCATTTTGAGATCATGTTGCATGAATTTCTCCTTAGGAGGGGGAAAATTCAGCCAAGGGGCACTTATGCTGACCTCCTTCACCTACTGCTAATCTTCCCCTTTCCTAAGGCAATCGGAAACCTGACTCTTCTTCTTCTCCTCACCTGCTGTTAAAACCCCCATTTCCCATGCCAGCAATGCGTGTTTCCTCCCCTCCCCCTTCTTGGGTCCATGGTATGTCCTGAGAAACCTCAGCTTCGCAGCCTCTGCCATCCTCTCCCACATTTCTGATTTGGAATGAAGTTTAAATTAAAAACCACCTTTTCTCATCCGGATGCTTTCCTTCCCTGCCTCAAAGCTCGGGGGGGGGGGATGGGAATGGATGGACGGGGAACAGGGAGGGGAGCTCTGCCGGATAAGTCCCTCATATCAATCTGGCCTTGTGTCATTTCTACCTCAATGGATGGATGGTGTTTCTGGGGCTGCGGCCACATTCTTTAGCAGATCCAAGCCCGTTGCCCCTCGTACTCTTAAATGACTGCAGCCACACTACCTTTTCTCCACTCCCTGCTGCTGTAAGGAGGAGGTAATTTCCAACTCTGGTGAGACTTGCTCAGAGGCACAGGGGTGGGTGAAAAGGAAAAGTTTACAGTGGGGTGGGGGGGAGACACAGGCAGGACAACATGACATTGTTGCTTGGATGGGGGAAGGGAAGAAAGGAACCCCTGACAAGAAAAGGCCTTTGTTAACCCCCTGGAGGGGCGCGACAAAAGTGACTGTGGGCCGTGTGCTGAATACTGATGCCCTAATCTCATTTTGCCTGTTGCAGAACAGTAGGAAGTGGTTGTTAAGAGCCTATTCAAATATTTAGCAAAGGCATGTCATAAAGTCCTCATGAGGGACTGCAGGAAGCATGAATGCATCCCCCCATTAACTCTCTGTGCAAAAATAGCAAATTGGGGAGAGAGAGCTTCTGGCATGACTGCCAAGAAGTGTGCAGGGAGATTTTGACTTGTGGGATACCTTCAGACATGTAATTCACCCATGCGCGTTACCAGAATGCATGAAATAGCTGAGGTTGTATATTTGACCTGCCACTCAAAACCCACGGGTGCTGCTGATGCTAAGTTAGCATCTCTCTTTGGTGCCTCCCCCAAATCGTGCACAACTCTTTCAGTCCCATTTCTACAATCATTTCCATGCATAACAGCTACAGTTATGAGTCAATCTGTGCCAACGTTGAGCTACATTGAGCCCATCCAGCAGCGCAACATGTAGATCATGCTTTCATGTCTCCGAAGGTAATTTTGCAGCAGCATGCAAAAAGGCAGTTCGTGCCATGTTTGCACACTGTCTCATCGTTCACACAAATAGCTCAGGTTATGGCTAGCACGGATTGACTGAAAACCAGGTACTCAGGGGGTCATGAGAACAGGCCTTCAGTCATGTCCCACCTGGAATAATGCAAATAATGACTTGACCCTGTGGCCATGATGTAGAAGCTGGCAGGACAAATCAATTACCATATAAATAGCTCTGGGGCTGTGCCACACAGGCAGCAAGGGGAGCAAAGGAAGATTGTTGTTTACTGAAACTGAAAGTGAGGAAAATTGGCAAATATTAGTGAAGCAAACTGGAGACAAATTTAATTCTGAGTTAGGTATGTCTAAGAGAACATAGCTAAACAGCATCTAACTCTTTGGGTGAGCCTCTCTTGTCTGCTGACTTCAGGGTTTGAGCAAAATAGCTGTAGCTGTAGGCTAGACCTCTCCAAGCTATCTATCCTCCCACAATCTATCATCAATCAGCGTGTCTTAAGTTTGCCTGGAAGTCATACGTCTTGACTTGGGCCTTTATCACACGTACTATTCCCCCCACCCCCCGTTTGCTTCTGCAGGTTCCCCCTCCGTTTCCTATGTGAATCTAGCGTTTTGAATCACATGTGGTCGGTTTTGATCCAATTAGGCTGACCATATGAAAAGGAAGACAGGGCTCCTGTAACTTTAACAGTTGTAGAGAAAAGGGAATTTCAGCTGGTGTCATTTGTATGCAATTAGTTCCTGGTGAAATTCCCTCTTCATCACAACAGTTAA
This sequence comes from Anniella stebbinsi, assembly GCA_029215795.1. Taxonomy (NCBI): domain Eukaryota; kingdom Metazoa; phylum Chordata; class Lepidosauria; order Squamata; family Anniellidae; genus Anniella; species Anniella stebbinsi. The sequence goes on along the minus strand of JARDYH010000004.1, from coordinate 66,306,158 downwards.
AGTTGCAGGGGACCTGCCTTCTTTTGTATCTGGTCACTCTAGTATAGTGCCTGCAACTTTAACTGTTGTGATGAAGAGGGAATATCACCAGGAACTGGCTGAAATTCCCTTTTCTCTGCAACTGTTAAAGTTACAGGAGCCCTGTCCTCCTTTTCATATGGTCAGTCTAGATCCGATACCTCAGCTCAACCTGCTGAACTTGCCTGAACTTGCCTGAAACGGATTTCGCCAGTTCAGGGTTAAATCGAAACAGAAACTAAAAACAGAGCACTCAGGGCACGGGAGGGGGACGGTCATGCGAGTCCCGCGCTGAAGAAGTGGATCAAAGTCGCGGTGAGTGTGCTTAAAACTAAGCATGTGATAACGGCCTTGGTAAGCCTTTGCCCTTATCCCAGATTTCCTTTTATTTTGACGTTTTGTTCTACTTTCCTCAGTGGCTCAGAGTAGCTTACAAGATATGAAGACAATCAACCATAAAACCCTCAATAAAATGTTCAATAAATAAAAATGTGCCACATAAAACCAGGGGAAACTAAGTTCATTGAACTTTTGTATGGCTTGCTGTGCTTAAGTATTGGTGATTTATTGGTGAAGGAAAGGCACTCTGCATGTGTCTGTGTGCACTGTCTATGTTATTATTTCATATGTTTCAGGCTCAAGCCCTAGTACCTATGGTAAAGATGGGGAAAAGCTGGTGGGTCGTGAACAGAAAAAGCTGACTTATCTCTCCTGTGGAAGGAACAGAACAGAACACTTTGAGGAGGAGATCGGAGTGTGACAGTCTGTGTATTTGTTGTCATGCCTAAGTATAATTTAGCATTTATACCATCCTTTTCAGTATATAAAATGCTACACAGTTCTTCTTTTATTCGTATAACAACTAGTGTAAATCCCCTAGTGTAAACCTGCCTTGGGGGCTAGTAGTGTGAGAATGATAGAATAAAAATATGTTTACTTGTTTCCATTCCAAATGGAACAACTGTGCACTTTTAAAATAAATCTACTACAAATAAGATAAAAAACAAAAATATATGTTCTATTTACAAAGAGCACTTACCATTGCTTTATGTTGAAAAGCTAAGCCTCTAGAACCACAATTCCCAGAGTTTTTACTCCCCACCACCGATGTGAATGGTTTTGGTGGGGGTTGGGTGGGGTTGAAGTTTCCCCTTGCTAAGCTTCCCTTCCATAGCCACCCACCAAAAACTACAACTCCCAGAGTGGTTTGCGTTTGCTCATTCACTCAGATGGGTTTACCTCAGCCACTTGTCAGCAGGACAGACCTGCTCACAGCACAGCTTGAGTGTCTCCTTCAGCTGTGGCTCATCCATGGTGGCTGCCTTCTTAGGCCCTTCCTCTCTGAGCTGGGCTGGGCTCGGCCTGGGGGCAGGTCTGAGGTGGGCCCGAGCAGGGCTGGTGAGGACATGTTGTTGCTGCTGCTCCTGCACAAGCAAGGCCAGCAAACAGATGGGACTCCTCCTCAGCAGACGCACCCCTCTCTAGCCAAGTGTCACGTTGCCCCAGGCCAGCCTGGGCAGGACTCATCAGGGCCTACGTGTTGGCTATGGGCGGTGACAATGACAGTGACAGTGACAAGAATATGAAGGGTATTTCAGTTGCCAGAGGAATAGGAGACTGTTTAGCACGGAGCCAAGAAACATAGTGTTTTGAAAGTAAAGATTGAGTTCTGAACTTTTTTTGCAGTTTCAAAATTTTCTCCTCAAGTTTCAGTTTAAAACAAAAATGAGCAAAATTGGTCTTGTAGATCTCGGCAGATAAATCCCAAACTACTGTATTCTTATATAAGAACTTCTGAGATAAGGATAGGCTAAAAAGAAAGCATCTTTATCCAAATCTACTCATTTACCTTTATAAATGAGCAGGAATTTATAAAGTGTGTGAAGTGATTCATGTATTTAATGCACGGGTGCAAAACCGAAGAACAAATCCCCAGAAAGTCACATCTCCTTCCCCTAAACCCACCCACTTTCCCTCAACCACCAATTATTTGGCAGTTTCCTATATATATATATATATATATATATATATATATTATTTCAACTTAAAACAACATAATACAACATAAACAACATACAATACAATACATAACCTACATACCCCCCGTGCTCCCCTCCCCCCCAGGAGACCTACTTTTATTCAATTATACATCCTTCCAAAATTGTGAAGAATCTTTTGAAGGTATTTGCCCCTTCCCCGATCTTAATACATATTCCAGTAATGGATTCCATATATTTTCAAAATCATTCTTCCTGGACATTCCCCTCATTATTTTCATTTTACACGTTAACTTATCATTAAGTGCCATATCCCATATTTCTTTATACCATTCTTCTATTGTGTAAATTTCTTGCCCTTTCCAATTTTTAGCTATCATTATTCTAACTGGAGCCAGGAGGTTGTTTATCAATTCTCTCTTACTTATATTCTCATTTCCTTTATCCCATATTGCTAGTAGAGCCAGCTTTGGGCTTATCTCCAATTTACTTCCCGTTATTTCACTTATTTCTTCAAACACCCTTTTCCAAAATTTTTGTACATATTCACAGCTCCACCACATATGAAAATAAGTTCCAACCTCCTGACATCCCCTCCAACAATTCTTGGGCACTTTTTTATCTATCTGATGGGATCTTACCGGCGTTAAATACCATCTCCATACTGTCTTGTAATAATTCTCTTTAATTCTAATCGACAAAAGCTTTAACATTCTTGCATCCCATATCCTCCTCCAGTTGTCTTCATTAATCTGTTCCTTTAAATCATCTTCCCAAATCATTTAAAGAGAGTCTTGATATTCATCTTCCTCAATCAAAATTTTATATATTTCACTGGTCAAACCTTTTTTAAGTTTAATTTCTTCCTTCTTTCCTCTTGATTCAATTAAATCTTCAAATCTTGTATTCTTTCTACACTCCTTATTTTTCCTTTTCCAATCTTGTGTCCATTGTTCCAATTGTATACATTTGAACCAAGCTACCTTTTGCCCTATTAGTAGCTCTCCAATTTGCTCCTTATTTATAATTCTTTTTAACCATTCTTTTAATTTAATAATTTTCTGATCCCTCAAACCCCCTTCCAACTCTGTTTTTAAGTTCCTTGGGAAGTCCCCCATTACTACAACTGGGATAAGAGGAGAAACTCCTGGTATTAACTTCCCCTTAACTTTTCCCCAAATCTCTAAGATATTTTTCAACAACGGGTTGTCCAGGCCCTTCAAATCTTTTGTTTGCATTTTAATAAAAAAGTTATTTTGTAATTTAAAGTCTTGTTCCCCGTTTGCGTCTCTAACCATTCTAAATCATCCTCCCCTAATATACTATTTATAACATGTCTTAATTGATTAGCAATATAATACTTCTTTATATTTGGAAGTCCTAAACCTCCTTTCTTTTGAGTCTTATACCAAAACCCTTTATTAATCCTTGCTTTTTTATCTCCATTACAATAAGCATTAATCATATTTTGCCAGCTCTTTAACTCTGCTTCCGTTATTTTAATCGGTAACATTCTAAACAAAAAATTAATCTTAGGTAATATCTTCATTTTAATAATCACTATTCTACCAAACCACGAAAGTTTTAATTTTCTATATACCTCTAACTTTTCCCCTATCTGTTTTTTCAAACTAGCAAAGTTAATTTCTTCTAACCTATCTAAATCTTTTGCAATATTAACTCCTAAATAGCGTACTATATTCTTAAACCTAAAACCTAGTTTAGATTTACACTCCTCCATTTCCTTCTCGTTATAATTAAATAACATCATTTCTGACTTCCCCCAATTAACTTGTAAGCCAGTAATCTCTCCAAATTCTCTCAAATGTTTCTTTATCACTTCCCCGCTCTCCAGGGGATTTTCTAACGTCAATAATGTATCGTCCACAAACATATTCATTTTAATCTTTTCTTTCCCACCTATCCCTTTTAATCTTATATCCTCCCTTATAACGTTTGCCAAAATTTCTAACACTATTGCAAATAAAATCGGTGAAAGTGGACATCCTTGTCTAGTTCCTTGGGCTAAAGTAATCTGTTGCGTTAACCCATCATTAACTATAATTTCTGCTTTATTATTTTTATATAACTGATCTATCACTCCTATAAATTTATCTCCAAACCCAATTTTTTTAATAATTTTTTTAAGTGCTGGCCATTCCACACAATCAAAGGCTTTGAATATATCTAGTGCTAACAATCCTGCTTTTAAATTCCTTTTTTTAATAATATTAATTATATTTAAAACTCTTCCAATTAAATTAGGCATTTGCCTTCCTGCAATAAATCCACATTGATCTTTTTTAATATATTTATTTATAAATGTACTCATTCTTTTTGCCATTATTGCTGTAAAAAAATTTGAATCTTGATTTATTAACGAAATTGGTCTATAAGAAGCTGGATCCGTCAAATCCTTATCTGGTTTCGGGATTAATATAATCAAAGAATGGTCCCATGATGGTGGGGTCTTTCCTCCTTCTATTATACTATTAAATAGCTTTTTCAATTTTGGTGTTAATATTGCTCTAAATGTCTTATAATATTCCGGCCCCAAACCATCTATCCCCGGAGATTTCCCTCCTTTTAATTTATCAATAATTCCTTCTATTTCTTTTTCTGTAACCAAACCTTCCATATAATCTCTGTCTTGTCTCTGTAATCTTATTTTCCAATTCCTCTCTACATATTCCCCTACTTTAACCTGTGGACACATATCTGATGCATATAATTCACTGTAAAATTCCTGAAATATATTTAATTTATCCTTCATTAAATTACATCTTTTCCCTGTCTTATCTTTAATTGTCCTTATCGTGTTCGTAGCCTTTTTTGACTGAGTGGACCTGGCCAGCATCCTAGAATTTTTATTGCTATATTCAAAAAAATCCCTCTTCAAATATAGCAAATTCCTTTGAACCTGTTCTAACTCTTCTTTCTCTAATTCCTTCTTCTTAGCTTGAGTTTGGGCATATAGGCGTCATTCTTTTGTCTCTCTTAATTTTTCTTCTAATTCCCTTACCTCCTTTTCTATCTTTTTGTTTTGTGCTTCCTGTTGTTTTCTTAGGGTGCACCTTTCCCTAATACAAATCCCTCTTACCACAGCCTTCATTGTATCCCATATTATCCCTTGAGAGTTTTGCTCTACTTCATTGATTTCCCATATTATCTGCATTTCTTTTTTTATTTTTTCAACAATAATTTTATTATTTAAAATCCTTGTATCCATTCTCCATCTCTTTGCTTCTCTATAATCCTTCTTCATTTTAATATCTGCTGTCATTAATGCATGATCAGAGACTTTAATCACCCCTATAGCACATTCTATTATTTTAGATAACATATTTTTTGACACAAATATAAAATCTATCCTGGAATAACTCTTAAACCTTGGTGAGAAGAAAGTATATTTCCTTTCTTCCCATTTTAATACCCTCCAAACATCCATTAACTCTTTTCCATTCATTAATTTGCTTAAACTCGTCTTCCCACCAATCCTAAGATCTTTTAAGATATTATCCTTATCCTTTTCTTTATCTAATACCATATTAAAATCTCCTGCCATTACAATATTCTTTTTCCCCATTTCTCCCACCGCATTAAAAACTTCATCGAAGAATTCCATTTGTTTCCCATTAGGAGTATATACATTAATCAATATATATTCCTCCTCCCCTACCATACAGAAAATTATCAGAAATCTACCCAATTTATCTTTCTTCACTCTTTGAACATTAATACCACATTTTTTTGAAATTATTGTCGCTACACCTCTCGCTTTGGAAGTACCAAATGCTTTCTCATAAATGCCCACATCCCTCATCCGAAGCTCATTTGAACCCTCCTTTGATTGATGAGTTTCCTGCAAAAAAATGACATCTGCTTTTTCTTTTTTTAATAATGCTTCAATTCTCTTCCTTTTTATAACAGTTCCTAGCCCTTTAACATTTAAAGTTGCCACCCTTAATTTATTTTCCATCATGCCTCACACAAAGTTCTATATTGGTCTCCCCTTGTGATACAAATACCCCCCCTTCCTTTCCCTCCCCCCCACACTTACCCCAAACTTCACCCCCCTCCTTACCAGACCCTCCTGGGCAATGGCCCCAATTTTTTTTAGAACTCTTCGGGGGGGAGAAGCGACCCAACAATCCTGGAGTAACAGCTGACCCTCCCCTCCCTTATAATCTCTTCTTTATCCCTGTTCAAACATAGTTCTTTATTGACTACTTCCTCCTGCAGCTCCTTCCTCCTCCCTCGTTTCTCCATCGCCAGTTGCGTCAACCAATCCCAACTTCTCCAGAAGCTCCATCCCCTGCTCACATGAAGTTATTCTGTGTTGTTTCCCTAGCCACATGAATCTCAAAAAAACTGGATATCCCCAGCTATATGTTATCGCCTTCTTCCACAGGGTAACTGTACACAGTCTAACGCTCTTCCGCCACTGGACCATCTGAGGGCATAAATCATGATAAACCTCGATTGGTGTTGCTTGTAGCATCGGTTGGCCAAGACATCTAATTGCTTGCATTAACTTTTCTTTCTTGTAATAGTTGGCAAATTTGACAATTATATCCCTTGGAAGCATTCCTTTCTTTTTATAGCCCACTCTATGGATCCTCTCAATGTCAGCCATCTCCCACTCTTCCTGGGGATCCAATTCTCTGATCCATGCCAATATTATATCTCTCAAAGCCTTTGGGTTCTCCCCCTCTTGCTCCTTAAAGGATCTAATCCGAATATTTGCTCTCCTATCTCTATCCTCCAAGGCAATTAAATGCAAGTCCATCCCTTGCATTTGCTCTCCCTGCTGCTTGGTAGTTTCCTTGATTTGCTTATTGTCCTTCTCCAATTCAGTCATTCTCTCCACCACAGTTTGGAAGCCTGTCAAAACCTCAATCTGCCCAACCAGAATTTGGCCCTTTATTCTCTCCTCCTGCTTTGCCAAAGCTTCATCTAACATCTTCCGAAAGCTATCCATTAGTTCTCCTGGTGACCATGATTGACTTTCTTTGAACGTTTTGGGGATTGTACCTGGCTTGCTGCCAGTTTTAGAATTCCCACTTCCGGAAAGAAGCGGAGCTGCCTTCTCGCCACGATCAGAAGGCTGTTCTTTGTCGGCCATTACTCTCGCTAACCGTTCCCAGCGTTTATCTGAAGGATGCTTTTTCGGCTGCCTGATCCAGCTGGGGGTACTTGATTTATCACTTGTTATTCTTTTTTTCATCAGGCTACACTTATAAATCCGCGCCCCTCCACATAGATCTTAACAGCCACGCTTTTAAATCTTTTTGGCTCTTATTGGCCAAATATATTTCAACTTCTCACACGCTCGGCTGGGGGCACTGAAATCCTCTCTTCACCCGGCTTCAATTAATTACTTCAGCCTCCCCCCACAGCCTTATCTGCCAGACTTAGCTCGTTAGCCAGAGTAATAAAAGCCTCAATTACCAGCCTCTGGCCGCCTGCCAGGAATCCCGATCCGCTTTACTTTCTCTTTCACTCAGAAGACACAGCAACACTTCCAAACCAGATATTAAATCGTTAATTTACAATCCGTCATCTCCAAAACAGGGATTATATGTTTAGACCAACGCTTCCATGAGAGAGCGAGAGATTTCCAACTTCACTCCATTCTCGTTAGGCCACTCCCCCCTATTTGGCAGTTTCCTGACTTATGTGTAATTTCCTCCTGCATTCTAAAAGGTTGAGATGCTTCTTCTCAGGCTTAGTTATTGGCAGTCAGAGCATTAAGCTAAAACATACTAGTCATTTAGCCCTGTCTCCTTTTGCCTTCTGCCCTGGCCACCACTGGAATGCAGCTTCTGAGAGCTTCTCCAAAATGGAATTTGGCCCTCGAGCTGAAAGAGGTTCTGCTCCCCTGTTTTAGCTCTTGCATGGCTGCCTCTAAACAAAATTAATATGTTGGAGGGAAGGCTGGATTGGGACCGTGGTGCGGAAAAAGAGGGCTTTAACCCTCTGCCCTCAATGCAGTCCTGATCAGAGTCTTGTTTTCTCTGCCCCCCACGCTTTCTATTCACAATGGGAGGAAAGTTCCCATTGGCATTAATGGGAGTTTTTCTCCCATTGCGAATAATGGATAAGGTGGAGCAAAGGGTTAAAGTCCCCTTCATCAATGGAGGCTGGGGGCTCTGATTTTTATGGGTCTGTGAATCTATTCCAGGTTTCAGTCTGAACGAGCTAGAACTCTAAACAATCTATCCAAAGTACTGAAACTATTTGGGGATAGGGTTCAGCACTTTGGATAGCTCTTTTAGAGTTCTGGCTCATTCTGACTGAAACCTGAATGGATTCACAGCCCTACCACAATCAGAGCCACCAGCCTCTACTGCCCCTCACTCCATGCCATGGCCTTGATCCAGCTCAGGACACCCCCAAAGCCTAAAGAGTTTAATAATGTCACATTTAATTCGGCCAAGTAAGCGTATTAGCATCCAAAAGCCGATCTATTATAACTGGCACCTAGGCATATTCCTGAGCCCAAGTACAAATAGCACAGGTACACCATCATGTGGTCACCCTAATCAATCATTTAGTTGTTTACACGTATAATAGCATGCTATTAAAAGTGCTCCAGTCCCTGTTGTTCATTTAGGAAAATCCAAAACATTCATATTAATATTTTCTGAGCATCTTTCCTAATGCCTTGTTTATATCTATGTATATTTCATGGCTTTCTCTAATCATTATCTGGTATCTATGGCAGGGGGCACGTGATTTGGCAGGAAATAAATTATTGCTAGTGAGGGGGAAAATGCAGCCTAGTTCCAAATGTCTGGGTTTTGCTGCTTATTTCCACTCATGTTTCTTTCAACAATGAGATGGAGTAGGCCAGGGACAGTAATTGCTTGGCCATTACAGCTAATCCAGGTGACAGTTTCTCATGTTCCCAGGTGGACAATGTATCATAGAAATAGTTGCAGGGAGTGAGGGGAGAGACATTTCCTTATCTCTAGCAAAATTGAATTTTGCCTTTTTGCTTCAGGTACCTTTCTCCTTCCATCTCTTCCTCAGTTTCCCTTCCTTGTTCATCTTACAGCTCCAGCACCAATGTGCATGTCATGGCTGGGATGGTGCCAGAGACATTTGGAGGGAAAACAGAAAAGGATTCTTTAAAAGATGGCAAGGGGCGCAATCCTAAGCATGTTTAGACAGAAAAGTCTTACAATTCCTATGACTGGTTGAAGATTATTGTTTTTGTTGTTGTTGTTGTTGTTGTTCATGAAGCTCTCTGGGCAGTTAACAATTCATTAAAATGTACCAACATTACAATACAACACTTTGGGAATTATATGACTTTTTTCTATACATAGGATTGCAGCCAAATCGTCTTACAGTACTGGAATACAAGAACTAATTTTGAAAATGTTAAGAGAGGTATTAAGTCTAATTTAAGTAAGATATCCTTTATTTTATTTTAGGGTGGTTGTAACAAATACACCCCCCCACACCCCCACCTCTCTCTCTCTCTCTGTATATAGTTTTGGATTTAGTTATCGTATTATAAGATACATAACTAACTCAATAAGTATTCAAGATTGTGTATGAATAATACTTTTATTTTGTGTATTAAGTGTCTCTTATAATTTTAGTTAATTAAACAAAAGAGAAAAACTATTTATTTATTAAATTTCTACCCTACCCTTCTGCAATTAAATATCCATGGCTGCTGACAAATGATCATACAATTACAAGGAAAAAACCAGCATATTATTAAAAAAATAAAATCAGTTACAAAAAAATAAAAAATAAAAAAAAGATAAAACTACAGGAGCAGATCAGAAACAGCAGCTAATTTAACAAAATTATATATATATAAATACTATCTTAACAGATTATCTCCACAGGCCCTAAACCTGACTGAACAAGAATGCCTTCAAGTATCTTCTAAAGGCTAAGTGAGAGGGCTCTTTGGACCTCAATCAGGAAAGAGTTCCAAAGTCCAATTGCAGCCATTGAGAAAGTTCTCTCTGAATTTCTTGCAAAATGCACCTCAGATGTTGGTAGGACATGGAAAACGGCCTCTCCAGAAGACTCAACACATGGGCAGGTTTGTATAGGAGAAGGCATTTATGACAGAGACCTGCTTCATATCTAGTTAACCCGTGAATTGTCAGTTCTATACAGGAGTGAGAGAGCTTGCCAACTCCTGCTCATTAGCCACTTCTGCTTTGAATCAGTTTTCATAAACAACCCAGAAACTAGGGCTGTGCAAGGACCCACTTATCCAATCTGGATGCTGATCTGGGAGTTCTGGATTGGGCCCGATTTGATCTGCCTTGGATCTGGATCTGGATCCGCTCCGGGTCTGTGCAGAGCCCTCCCTCCCGCTCTCCCTGCTCCCTCCCTCCCTCCCTCTCTCCCTCCCCCCAATTGCCCTCCTTACCTGCAGCCTCCTCCACATCGTCGTCTGCGTCGTCCAGCCTCCTTGATGTCGTCTGGCCACTTTCCTGCTCGCAGCAGGTGCTAGCGGGAAAGCGACCGGCCAACAACGAGGAGGCCGCCCACCACAGAAGATGCCGTGGAGGAGGCTACAGGTAAAGAGGGTGATTGGGGGGAGGGAGGGAGCAGGGAGAGCGGGAGGGAGGGCTCTGCACGAACCCGGAGTGGATCTAGATCGCGGATCCGATCCAGCCCGATCCGGGCCCGATCCAATCTAGTTCGAATCGGGCCGGATCAGCCTGGTCCACTCTGGATTCATGATCCGGATCTGTGCACAGCCCTTCCAGAAACACCCTGTTCCTGGGTTTTTTGATGCAATATGTGAACCTGGAAGTCTTGTTTTAAACCCAAAATCCCATGGATTCAAATCTGAGCTGTTTGTTCCTCAACAACTCAGAGTTCTGGGTTCACATGTCACATCAAACAATCCAATAAAGGAGAGTTGTTGGTTTGTTTATTAAAGCTGATGCAAAATGGAAGTGGATAGGTGGCAATGTCATCTCTCACTGCTGCATGGCCCTGACTAACTATGGGTTGTTTAATCTATAGCTAGTCATTATGTGTAAATTGAGCCAATGTGTGGGGATACATATTTCTGAACTGGCAGATTCCCCCCTGTTTTGTAAAGATTGCACAAAAGAGAATTATGATAAGTTGCCACCACAAGCTGATCCTAGCCTGAAAAAGACACTAGGCTGCCTGAAAAATACGCTAGGCTGTCTGGGTGGGTGAGGTTCTGAGCCCTGTTGACAAGGACCCCTCCCTTAAGCTCAGTTCTAGAAATAGTAAAACGTAGGAAGTTTGCATTTATTTGCGTAGAGGAGACAAAATTCTACAGAACCTTGTAAAATAACCCTAGAGCACTATGGGTTGGATCCAGAATTGTTGTTCTGCCAGTGGAAGAATACACAATCTCTCTTCCTAAATGCAGCCCCCATGCCTGGTGCACCCTTGAAATCTCCCCCAAACTCCCAGAGCAGATTTGAAGGGTGTGGGGGCTGCAGGAGGGAAGCGAGGATGCAGAAGTCCCATTCCACCAGTGGTATTCTTCTGCTGGTGAAACAACAATTCTGAATCCAAGCCAAGGACTTACTTAATAATAATGCAGTCTGGCACAGGAGAAATATTTTATCAAGAGTGTCCAGAGAAATACGCCTTTTAAGACAAATGGAACACACTATCAGTGCATAATATAACAAAACTTTATTTAGAAAAAGGGGTTGGACACAGCAGAAAAATAGGAAGAGAAAGGAAAGCAACAAAATCATGGAAGGGCTTTCAAATAAAACCAACAAGTTAATCAACTTACTTAAATTTTATTTGCTTGAGTAGTGTCCTGAGTTTCAGAGGATGTACAAAGTTCCTTGAAGCTGGCCTCCTTCCTGAGATGAAATGTAGTTTGAATCCATGGCAAAATAAACTCCATCCCTGATGCAAGTGCTCAAGGTAACCAACTTGAAATTCACTTATTGGGTGGTTCCATATTTTAAAACAGGTTTGGATTGCCATGACAAAATAACTAGCCAGTTCAGACCACTTGCCCATTGCACAAAAGGGATTAAGCTGGGAAAGTGGACTGGAGCCAAAAACCAGGGATATTTGTCTATTCAGGGACTTCTGCACAGATTTCCAGAGTCCCAGTCATTGGAATATAGGAGTTTGTTGCAGGAGTCCTTCAAGTAACCTGTCCCAAGTCAGTGAGGTGATAACCAGCACATTGAATTTTGCTTGGGAATGTGTTGGCAGCCAGTGAAGCTATTATAACACTAGAGTCATATGTTTGTAATAACTAGTCCCAGTCAATAGTTTGGCTGCAGTATTCTGGACCAGCTGATGTTTTCCAACAGTATTCAAAGGCAGCACCATGTAGAATGCATTACAGTAACCCAACTGAGATATAACTAGGGCCAGATCTGACATTTCAAGGAATGGGCACACTTGGCACACCATCTCCACCTAGACATCCAAGCTCAAAAATGGATCCAGGAGTACACCCAAACTGTGAACTTGTGTCTTCAAGAAGAGTACAGCCCCATCGAGGGCAGATTAAATTCCAATACCCTGATCTGCCGTTCTACTGACAAGGAATACTTCTGTCTTATCCCAGAGATGTTTCTACCCTGGTATTACAACAGGATAGAGGAGATGATGAGATAAGAGTTAAAGAATGGCATGTTCTGAACAAAGTGCTCCAAAGATTTACCTCCACTAATGTGCTCCCCAAAATTTGTTTACTTATATGGAGCTTTTGACTTCTATGGTGCTTTCATCCTGGTCTCTGTGTCCTCTACATGTGCACATTGAAACCAGCTGTACAGATTGGCAGGAAACAGGCATGGTCTGACTCATTTTGCACATTGGGATGGTAGGGAGTGAAAGCATGAGAACAGCAGTCCCATGGCCACACTTTAGAGGTGTGTGGATAAATCCAGAGAGGGGATAGCTTTGTCTCCTATAAGTGGTGACTCTTCAATCAGGGGCTTACATATCATGATGCCACCTTTTGAAAGCACCTATCACGATGTCCCCTGCTCTCTTAATGGACTCTCCTTAAAATTTCTTAGTGCAAGTGGAGGTAGCCACTATATATGCAGGGCAGGTGTGGGCAACTCTTTTTTTTCTGTTGAGGGCTGATCATTCGTTTGGGGCCACATGCTGGCAGTGGGCAGGGCTGAATCCAATGGTGGACAGGGTTAGTGGTTGGGTGAGACCCCTCTTCTCTTTCTGCCACCCCCTTTTCGCTTTCCCTCTTTCCCCCCACCCAGCAGGATCTGCCAGGGAAGGGACAGGTCACTCTTGCCAGAGATCCGAATTGATTACATGCAGAGGGCTTTCAAAATTAGACTGAGGCAGGAGACCCTAATGTAGGGCAATGGACACCTGTGTGGTAATGGGGACTGATGGGGCTTCCTGTGCTTTTGCTGCCTGATATGAACTTTTCCACTCTCTGCACGATTATCTACCTTTTCTCAATGCCCTCCTGCATTCACAAATTGAAACCAGCTTGTGACACCTGCAGGTCCTCGGCATCTGCAGGTCTTCTAGACAGCAATGTGCATTTTCTTTTATTTTTAATTAATCATTCAATCGATCGATTGATAAATTAATTACATTCCTCTACCGCGTTATATCCAAAGCTATCTGTCGCCAGTGGCATTTTCTTGCAGCAGTAGGGATGGGCTTACCCTCTGCCTTGCTGAGCACTGGGGCCATCTCCATTCCTAGCAGTTATTACCTGATGTGTAGAGAGAGTTTATGGTATGACAGCGAGGCAGTGGGGGATAAGGGGATAGACCACAGCTTTGGCTTGATAGCTCCTGTATTCTTCCCTGCGGCTGTCTGCTTGTTACTTACCTCATGAGCTGGTGCCTGGCTGAGGGAGAAGCTACTTCTTCAGGTGTGAGCTGCATCCACATTTCTGTCAATCATGAGCTTTTTCAGAAAGGAGCCAACTCGGCATTTCTGAACGGGTGGGCAACTGCAGTTGGTTACACCTAATTCAAAATGCAAAGGCATCTGTCAGTCTGTCTACATCTTTGACAGCCACATCTGGTCAATTTGCACATTTCAGGGGGATGTTCTACACTGAAGGGCAGATGCCAGTGTGAAAACTGAGAAACCTGTAATGATTTTTATGGGTAATTAGCATTTTGAATGAGAATATGCGTGCGAAGAGGAAAACGGCTATGCAAGCAGAATACCACACGGTTGGCCCACACTGAATCACAACTGGGAGCACGGGCTTGTCCTTTGAGCAAAACAAAAAAGGTCCCTTTCTCTTTGAGATGTTCTTGTGACCCATCAGGACACAAAGCCAACCATGTGGACTGCAATGCTTACCCTACCAAACCCTGCTAATCATGTGGTTTGGTAGGGAACCAGAAACTGCTAAAACACACATACCCACACCTGGGTTGTGGGGATTAGAAGAGCTGGAACAAAAAGCTCTGGAAATCTTTCCCTCCTAAACTGTCAGCGAGAGAAAGGTAATCTACACATGCTCAGAGATGCTCCTTTCCATTTTTTGTTTCAAATATTCCAAGGCTAGATTCTGATGGGACTGAATCTGGGTGAGCCTTGGTCCAAATTAAATTCTGGAGCCATCCAGCATTCATACTTACAAGATGTTAGGAGGCATGTTCGGCACCTATTTCTATTTTCCTCTTATCTCCCTGAGAATGTTGGCAGGAAGTAGCAAAGCTTTTTTGCTCCACAATTTACCAGGCAACACAACTTGGGGTAACCTACAGAAAGGAAGAAGAGGTGAATAGATTAGAAGAGAACATGGCAGCCATATGGAGACAAGAGGCAGGGGGAGTGGTTAACTGACCAGCATTGGGTGGTAGGGATACAAGGAATTACAATGGTTTTGTGGGGACACTGGGACAATAGCCAGCCCCGAATATTCAGATGTCTGGCTGTGGCAGATTTGGAATTTAGGAAGCTGCCTTATGCTGAGTCAGACTCTTGGTCCATCTAGCCCAGTATTGTTGATGCTGCCTGGCAGTAGCTCTTCAGGATTTCAAGCAGGATTCCTTCCTAGCTGACCTGGATATACCAAAGATTAAACCTGGGGCCTTCTGCATGTAAAGCAAGTGCTCTATTACACTGAGCTATGGCCCCTCTCCTTTCTCAAGAGTATGTTGTCAGCATCCAGGCAAAAGAGAGCAAAGGCAATTGAATTGAAAGCCTGGAACCTATCTGATATGCCATTCGCCACAGTGCCCATATGGAACCTTCATGTTCAGAGGCAGTATGATACTTAAAACCAGTTGCTGTGGCACAACAGTGGAGGAGGGCTGTTGTCTCCAAGTCCTGCTTACAAGTTTCCTGAAAGAATCTGGTTGACTGGTGTGGGAAGCAGGATTCTGGGCTAGATGGATCCCTAATCTGATCCAGCAGGTCTTTTCTTGTTGTTAAACCAGGTGACTGGTAATTCACTCCAAGGAGTAGTAAGTATTGCCCAATGGTGTAGTAGAACAAGTGCAAGAGTTCATCTTGTCAATCCCCATGACCCATCCCCAAGGAGAGTCCTAAAATGCAGGCAGCTGTGTTGACCCATATCAACAAACCACTTCTAGCAGTCTTCATCTAGGACCAGTTCTTTTTATAAATCTAATGAGTCGTAACTAGGGTGACCAGATTTTGAGGATCAAAATCCCGGAACCCCCCCCGCCACCCCACCCACCCACCCAAACCCCCCCCACCGTGCGCCCGCGCTGCCCCGCCCCGCCCCCCCCGCATACCTTGCGCCGCCGCCCGCGCCGCCCCCCGGTTGGCCCGGATCGCTCCAGGGCCATCTGGTCACCCTTTTGGGGGGCTAAATTTCCAGATTTGGCCCCCCAAAACAGTTTTTCCGCCCAGATGCGGATTTGCTCCCCATTTCCCGGGCATGTCCGGACAAATCCGGGCATCTGGTCACCCTAGTCGTAACTGTTAATTCAAGACCAAGCCATCCTGAAATACTTTACAACAGGGATAGCTAACAACAATATATTGTTGCTGTGAAAATTACATCCCCCCCTCTCCACCATGGTGAGGATTGCAACTAAGCTCAGAGAAAACAAGGAAGCCTGAGTGTAGTGGGGTGGCAGATAATGTCATTATCTCTACTAATCAAAAAGTCCCTGCACTTTGACTCTGAGAGCCCTGTCTCCACTACCACACTCCTATTGATTTTACCTGCCGGGGATGACTGTCATAAAGGAACTAGGTGAGCAACAGAGCTTGGAAAAAGAAACTAGGGAAGACTCTTTGCAGTAGAACAGTCTTCCCCAACCTGGAGCCCTCCAGTTGTTTTGGACTACAACTCCCAGCATGTTTGATCATGCTGGGTGGAGCTGATGGGAGTTGAAGTCCACAACATCTGGAGGGCACCAGGTTGGGGAAAGCTGTAGTAGAAAAAGAAGCCATCTGATTACTCAGAATTCTGTGTTTGTAAGACTATAAAACAAACTATAAAATAATTTATAAGGCTATAAAACACCACTGTGTGTAGTTAAGCAGGAGAACCTTATTAGCTGTCATTGGATCAGGTAAGGATTTCTTACTCTGAGCAAGAGCAGCCTTGATCCATCTGGTCTCCGGCCTTTGTTTAGCACTGAAACAGTACTGTGTATCCTGATGCAAGGGCAGTGAAGGACAGGAACAGTGTGACCCGGCTAATTATCTTGGACAACTTGATGGCTTTTGCTAGCATCAGCTCTGGTCTCCTTCTGGGTGATGGGGTATCTGAGATGGGGACTGGGAGCACTGTGCTTCAGTGGTTTTGCTCCTGTCCAGATGGCCATTTTTAGAAGGTGGTGCTGGAGTTGTACTACCCATGGCTGTAGTGTTCTGTAGTGTTCTGATGTACTCTAGCTTGTCTCCTGTACTGTTTAACAAACACGTTAAACTTCTGAAGGTCAAACTACATGTTATGTTAATTATGTAGCATATAGCTGACCGCTCACTTTGTTTTTTTACCCTAGTGTAAGGGTGTGCCATCAAGGGTGAGCTATTCCATCTGCTCCCCCCCCCCCACGCCTGGAGATTTTAACAGCCAGGCTGGAGCTGAAGGTTGGGAGACGTTGCTTCAGGGGGAGAGATGTTGTGCCATCAACTGTGCACAGCCACGATGGGGTATATAGGGTGTATAGATAAGCCCCAGGTAAAATTAGCATTTGATTAATTTATCTAGCTTTGGGAGTAAATTTTCTTTGAGTTTGATTTGCCTATGCATGTTTAGACAGAAAAAGGTCTTACAACTCTGCTGTCTGGGGCATGCTGGGAGTTGTAGGACTTTCTTCTGTCTAAACATGCATAGGATTGCACTCTTCTTCCGGCAGGCCTACTCAGATGAATTTTAAGTGTTTATTGGTGTTTTATTGGTATTTTAATGATATATTGGTTTTATGTATTTTTAATCAGTTTTGTGTGTTTTATGATGATGTTGTTCCCCGCCTCGATCCGGAGGGAGGGGCGGGTAATAAATAAATAAATATATTATTATTATTATTATTATTATTATTATTATTATTATATATGATCGCTGAGAGGTCACTGTCTCATTGCATCTGCATAATAATAAAGCTGTTAAAATGACAACATTTATCCTCTGGCTTGGGTCACCCAGTCCACTGACCATAATGGTGAACTCCTGTGTGCTAAGCAGCACCCTGACTGATTGTTGCTGAGGAACCACGTCCCAGAAATGCACTTAGGGAGCCTGCTTGGGCCATTTATCTCAGCCCACTGACACCAAGAGGCACACAGATACACAGCACAAATAACATAGCATAGAAAAGAAGCTAAGTGACATGCTGTTTGATTGCATCAGGAAGGTGGGGGCAGTTGCAGTGCCAGCTAATGCCCCAGATTTGGATAGAGCCATTAGGGATTGTATTTTTCCAAGCAGAAGGGTCATGCATGTGCTTTTGTGGAGCATTTTAGCTTCAATGGCATCAAGATAGATTCCTGAGAGCCTACAGGAATACACAGGCAGGCTTTCTCTCAGAAAATATGTCATCTCCAGCCTGGCCTTCAAAACCAACACTAGCAGCTGGTCGAATGCCATGTGTCTTGAGGGGAGCACTTCGCAACCAGTCCAAAAGCACGTGTATGTATGTGCATGCCCCCTGTCCCTAGTTCTGCTGCTGCAATGCCAAAACACTGCTGGTTCTCCTGGAACCAAGGGAGGTGCTAAGGAAAGCCATTTTTCTAGACCTTCAATGGAGCCCCATAGCCTATATATAGCATGGTGTCAGAATCAGGCCCGTTCTCCCTAGTGTGGGGGATTGGGTTTCAGAACCTGAATCGGACTCAGAGGCTGAAGGGGAAGAAACAGGCATACACCAGTCTAGACAGGAAGTGGGGGAGGAAATTTGCCAAGACCCCCTCTAGATGGATTTTGTTTGACTCCTGGTAAGCCTATTATGCGCAGAAGCGCTGAAGCGCTTTATCGTAAATCCTTGTATGCAGGAGGTAATTGAGCGCACAACTGGTGGCCTTACTGGTTGTTTGAAATGCGCTTTACAAGTAGTTAATGCGGAGAATCGCTTGTTCACATAGGCAAAATGCGCTTTAACGGCCGGAGGAAAATAAAACTCGCTATTTAACGCGCATTCGATAATGCGCATAATTGGAGAGATAAAGCGCCTCAACTCCCGATTTATACTCCTCTCTTGTAGAGGTAAGACTTTTGAGGAGTCAAAGAGGAGTCTTGCTAGGAGCTTATCAGACTGAATGTCCAGATTCAGAGATCACCCTCCCTTCTGGGAACTCAGTCTCTGTCAGGGGTAAGGAACATCGGAGTTGACAGACCCCAGAGTCTACCGCAGGGTCAAGCGGGTGAAGTTGAGAGGAGGTGGGAAGCGATCTGCTCCGTTGGCCATTCAGCAGAGGCTTCAACTTAAGGACCCTCCCTGAAGTAGGGATTCAGAAAAAAGCCTGTTGGGCACTGCTGGAAACTGTCCAGTCAGTTGATAGGCAACTGCCTTGCTTTGTTAGGCTAATTAAGCTTAGAGGATAGCTCTAGCATTCACACTCTCTTCAGGTGTGAAGAGACATCTATTTACTGAATAAAACTTTGTGGATTGCATGGCAAACCTCTTTATTGTCTCACAACTCGGCAGGAGGGCTTGGAATCACAAAGCATTGTGGCACAGACGAATGTCCTGATAGCTAACTTTGTTGCTGTGTGAGACTCCCTGCATTGCAGTATAGATAGCCTGATGAGCTGTGGTAGAAAGCAAGGTCAGCACCAAAAAAAGGCATGCTTGAGCACCTGCCGAGGGCCCACACCCCAGCAGGGGCCCACTAACAAGTTGCTCCTCCTGTTCACCATTGCAACTTACTTATTCACCAGCCTCTCCCTCTGGCCCAGGCAATGAAGGTAGTGAGAAGGAGGAGCAGTAGATGCCACTGCTCACTTGCTCACTGGCTCTTTGCCTATCAAGCAAGCAAGAAGTAGCAATGATGACACTGAGTAGCAATACCAGTTGGTGACAATGGTGGTGAGATGGTGGTGAGAAGGTAGGCGCTCTGAGAGAGGGGTGTCTTGCCTTGAGGATGTCTTGCCCAAGGGCCCTCCAAAAGCTGGAGCTGGCACTGGTAGAAGGGGTCATCCAAAAATCACTTGTGGGCTCTGTGGTAGTACTGGGCTCCCAAGCAACTGCTCAGCTGGCCTAGGAATTGGTGCCAGCCCATATTAGGATATTTCTCCAGTAGGTCCCTTCTTTGTTTCTTCTTCACCTTGCCTACAAGGCTTGGCTTCCCTTCTTGGAAGTATGCACTACTCCTTAATGCTCCATCTTCCTCCACTCTTCCTGACAGCTAGCCTCTGTCTGCTGGCTTCCCACACTTGAAAGATACTATGAGGAAGTTTTACTAGTGATTTTCAGATGGGCAAACCAGCAAAGCAGTCATCATTGAGATCTTATACTTACCTATCTGGAAGGCATGGTTGGTGGAGCTTAGGTAGTCATGTTTGGTAGGCTTCTTGTTCTCCCACGATCTCTCTGCTCATCCATGCCAAAATCTCTTATCCAACATTAGCTCTAGTTCCTTATCTTAGAATTACATCTGTGCAGCTTGATGTTTTGGACCCAGTCATAGCTTCTGCTCATGACCTCAGGAGGGCCTCTCCCTAACACAGTCAGGCTTACAGCTAGAACACTGTTGCAAAGGTCCATCCCCTCATGAGGTAATGAGGTTTTTACTTCGAAGAATTAACCAATCCACCTGCAGCCACTTCCTTTGCCTCAGTTCTGAGAACACATTTTTGCAGTGAAAGCGAGCTTATAGAACTAACCACTTTGCAGACAGGTTATAAGGAATAACACTCCTATGAAATATATTGAATACTTCTCAGCAATACATGTTTCAGTCATACTTTGTAACCATGTAAAGCAGTCAGAAACCCCTTCTACCAGACTAGGAGGCAGAAACTTCATGGTGACACTTATCGTCAAACCAGAAAGATGAACGGCAACTCTGCCAGCTTCACACAAAGTTTATTGCTCAGATAGTATTAGATGTTTTTTTAATGTGAATGGGATCTTTCTATTAAAAAGCAAGCAAACAAAAAACACAGGGAGAGTGGAATGGAGGGATGTAAGGAATCTATAACAACATTTAAATATCCATAAATTATTCTCACTGCACTAAGACTTAGGTAGGCTGACCATATGAAAAGGAGGACAGGGCTCATGTAACTTTAACAGTTGTAGTGAAAAGGGAATTTCAGCCAGTGTCATTTGTATGCAATTAGTTCCTGGTGAAATTCCCTATTCATCACAGCAGTTAAAGTTGCAGGGGCCCTGCCTTCTTTTGTATATGGTCACTCTAGTATAGTGCATGCACCTTTAACTGTTGTGATGAAGAGGGAATTTCACCAGGAACTAATTGCATACAAATGACCCTGGCTGAAATTCCCTTTTCTCTACAACTGTTAAAGTTACATGAGCCCTGTCCTCCTTTTCATATGGTCAGCCTAGACTTAGGTCAGCCTTCCTCAACTTGGCATCCGCCAGATGTGTTGGATGGCAACTCCCATAATTCTCAGCACATTTGGAGGTTGAGGGAGACAGGCTTAGATCATAATGATAAGGGAGGTTTTGGTGAGACCAGCATCTTCTGTTTACAGCAGTTGCTTCATCTTGGTAGACTCAAGAGATCTACAGTATTGCATTTTCAGCTCACCATGATCCGAGTAGAAGGGATGTGTTTTGCCCCTGGGATTGTGCCCACCATTCTTATCTTCATCAATGGAAGCTCTTAACAGAAGCATCTCCCTGAGCCTGTCCCCCACAACCTGCTTCCCTGTGGCATGAGAGCTCCCATACGTCTGTCCTCCCTGATGTCATGGCATGTTCCCATAAAAAGCATGAATGACAAAGTCACAGAGCAAGACTGGAGCAGCCATCACAGGGGAAGGCGTCGGCAAACGTTCCTTTAGAAAAGCTGAGAGATATTATTCATCAATCAGAATTCTTTCATCAGTTAACAGAATTAATTTTAAGCACCATTTGATTTTAAAGAGCTGGAGCCTGCCGTCACAAGAGACTCCGAATGGAGTGCAAATGCAGCTTTTTAGAAGCAAATGATTGAGAGCTGAGAGTCTGCTATTAGGCTGCCGCCGCCTTCCCCACTCTTCGCCCCTCCCTGCTATAAAGTACTTGAAATGGTAGCGCTCCGTTCTCTGCTCAGCTTCCTGTCAGCCAGCGGCTGGTGTGGACGAGGCATGAGGCTACACCAGTGTGGGGAGGAGGGGAACAACCACTCTCCCCCAACCCTTAATTCCTGGGGAGATTGCTCACCTGATGCCTTAAGGCCTCCACCGTTGCATGGAGGATGTAAGGTGTAAGGATGGGCATGTTTGTTCCAGCCACTTTGCAGGTCTCCCATGGGGGAGGGAGGGTGCTACACGGAGGAGGGATGTGTTCTGCAGGCTCTCTGCCAGACCAGGCCCCAATGCACCTGGTGCCTGGATCTGTGACCGCTCCCTCTGAGTTAGTAATATCTCTCTTCTCCGCAATCCAGGCTCCACTGCTCCCTCATGCTGCGTCAAGCTGTGTTAGCTATTCATTTCTTTAACGAATCTTGAAATGTTCCCAAACAATTATGGAGGCGGCTCCACACAGGCTCCCAAAGCGTTATCTAAAGTGCTGACAGCTAGCTCTGCTCTGAAAGCTTGGGTGGCCCCAGCAAACCTCCCCAGGCATGGAAGAGATAGAATAATGTTGAGTGATACGGACAGGGCACTCCAGACCCTTGAAGGCCTGGATTGGCCGGGGCTTTTCCGTCACTTTGACTCTCTTACCATTCATTATGCTCACAAAGCAACAAAACAAATGCTTGTTGGTTTTAGGGTGACCATATGAAAAGGAGGACAGGTCTCCTGTATCTTTAACAGTTTCATAGGAAAGGGGATTTCAGCAGGTGTCATCTGTACGCATGCAGCACCTGGTAAAATTCCCTCTTCATCACAACAGTTAAAGCTGCAAGAGCCCTGTCCTCTTGACCAGATATACACACACAGCGCTTTTAGAGAACCTACAATTTTTAGCTCTTGCAGGATGTCCAAGTGGAACCTCTCCCCATCTCTCTCTTAGTGTTGGCCTTGGAGCTGAGACTGTGTGCCATGCAGCTCCGTGGAACTTAGTGTCTTCTCATTCATTATAGAAATAAAGAAACCTTTTGCGAAGGCAGCTGAGTCTATTGTGCGTTGTCTGTAGAGCAGAACCTAGCAGTAGGCTGTAGGCTGACCAGGCTTCCCCCCACCCCAATATTAACCATGCTCTTCAATCCTGTAATGGCCTTTGGCCCAAAGGGTGATGAAGGGAGTCATGGTAAGAACTGAGGGTTTCAGCTGTGGGTGGAAAGACATTGGCTCAGTTCGGATGACATGATAATCAATGGAGGGGGGGAATCAACCATCAGTTGTGATGCTTATTGTGTCGTGCATCAGGCAACATACAACGCACAGACAACTGAAAGTATGCTATTTTGGAGAATTAAACAACGGGGAAAAATAACGGGCTGCTCAGTTGTTTATCCTGAAATCCGTTGCTTAAAGTATCGTGTGCCAGGAACCCCCCTCTCTCCGTGTAGTATTCCAGTCAGTCATAGAGTTCCCTGGCAGGAGTGGCTGACACCCCCCCCCCCACTGATCCTATATAGCCGGCAGAACTTGCGGTTCATGATGGGCTACGGCCGGAGGACCGAAGGAGGGGGGCGGGAGGAGAAGCAGCAGCCCAGAAGAACGCTGGGACTTTCAGCCGTGTGATGGGGGGAGGGGCAACATGTTGTGTGGCAAGTACCAGGAACATAACGCACAGTGTGTGTGTTATTAACCCCTCAGTTGCCTAAAGTGTTGTCCAAACAACAAATAAACAAACAAATGTGCAACTATACACAAAACATACAGCTCAAGGAAAAGTATGCCATTCTAAAAGTACTTTGCTGTACTTCAAAATTCAAGCCATGCAAAAGTTTCATTGTTTGCTGATATAAAAAGTGGCTGATAACAATGTGAAAAATAAAGGGAATTGTATAGGCCCCTATAGAACCCTAAAACCTGATCAAGCATACACATATCTTCTTCCGTTGCTAAAGATACTCCCCACAGACTCCACTGCTACTCTCTAGAGCTTCCTTCCCCAGCCTGGTGCCCTTCAGATGTTTTGGATTTCAACTTCAATCAGCCCCAGCAAGAATGACCAATGTTCTGGAATGCTGGTGTTGTAATCTAAAACATATGGAAGGCACCAGGTTGGGGAAGACTGTTCCAGATAGTGTTCACCCAGGTTTCCAAGATGAAGGAAATCATTCTAGGATGAGTCATGTGAAGTTGTCAATGTTATGACAAGTCTCATAAGCTGATTCCCTATTTATGCCTAGGTAGCAGACTTTTGGCTCTTTCAGAGCAATTTCCCTCCGATGTGGCTTGCATGTCTCTTGATATCTTTGCTCATGCTAGTGCTACAGTTGTGTGCGAGGGTTACATTTTCCCAAAAGTTGCCCCTTGTGGAATCTGCTGCTGGAAGTGACTACATCATGGTAAAGCTGGCCCTGACTGTGTTGTTTCAGAGATGAGGGAAATGGCCACAGCTGGATTCTATGAGTTCTTGACTTGGGCAGTGCTCTGGCTGCATCAAAGGCTGATTCCCAGGCATGATGAAAAGAATGACTGAAAGTAACATGAACTGGGCCCAAACGCCTGATCATTGAAGTGAAGTCCACAGGTCTGGCAAACCACTTAGGTAGGCTGACCATATGAAAAGGAGGACAGGGCTCATGTAACTTTAACAGTTGTAGAGAAAAGGGAATTTCAGCCAGTGTCATTTGTATGCAATTAGTTCCTGGTGAAATTCCCTCTTCATCACAACACTTAAAGTTGTAGGCACTATACTAGAGTGCCCAGATACAAAAGAAGGCAGGGCCCCTGCAACTTTAACTATTGTGATGAAGAGGGAATTTCACCAGGAACTAATTGCATACAAATGACACTGGCTGAAATTCCCTTTTCTCTACAACTGTTAAAGTTACATGAGCCCTGTCCTCCTTTTCATATGGTCAGCCTACACTTAGGCAGCCGAATTAGGTGTTTTGGGCCGATTCCTAGACGGGTAGTGGTGTAACAATATGAAGGAACTATTGGATTCAGCCTGAATGAGCTGTGCTTCCTAGGAGGAACCAGGGCTGTGTCTATATGGCCCCCTCCACAAGGATGCGCTTTTGCGCCCAGTTCCGCGATTATGCGCATTATCGCGGAGGCGCTTTTACTCCTAATCCCTCTGCACCGGAGGCGGCGAGAGGCGGCGAAGCGCATTAATTCATGTCCAAAAAGCGCTTTACAAGCAGTTAATGCGCGTAATCGTTTGTTCACACCGCGAAAATGCGCTTTAACGGCCGGAGCAAAATAAAAGTCGCTATTTAACGCGCGTTCGAAAATGCGCATTATCGGGGAGATAACGCGCCTGTACGCCCGTTTTGCGCTCCGTGCTTGTGGAGGTAAATTTTTTAATGAGCCTTCAAGGCTCATTAAACGTCTCGTGTGGAGGAGGCCTATGATGCTGCTTTGAGTCCTGATTCCCCCTAAACCCTGTGGCATTGCTGCTGCGAAGCAGCATTGACATGTTTAAATGGCAGGACTAAGTGGACTATCCGGAGAGGAAAAATCGCAGTGCTGTAGACAGCAGACCGAAAACCATGAAAACCCTTTTTGTTTGTATTCTGTGCACTTTGCGCAACTTTGAAAGCCTGCACATGTGCCGCTACAGTTCATTGAATTGAGGTGTTAGACATCACAACTGCCCTTACTTTTGTTCTGCAGACTGTAACATGACCATTACTTGGCTGGTCCAGCCTGCCTGCTGCCCTGGTTCCTGTGCCTACCCTGCACTGCGAACTGCCCCTAGCTTAGGCTGACCAGATAAAATCCAGTCAGGGCTCATGTAACTTTAACAGTTGTAGAGAAAAGGGAATTTCAGCCAGTGTCATTCGTATGCAATTAGTTCCTGGTGAAATTCCCTCTTCATCACACCAGTTAAAGTTGCAGGCACTATACTAGAGTGACCATATACAAAAGAAGGCAGGGCCCCTGCAACTTTAACTGTTGTGATGAAGAGGGAATTTCACCAGGAACTAACTGCATACAAATGACACTGGCTGAAATTCCCTTTTCTCTACAACTGTTAAAGTTACATCAGCCCTGACCTGGATTTTATCTGGTCACCCTACCCTAGCTATGCCCATTTTTCTAATCCAAAGTGAAGCCGCCAATGACCAACAGAGGAAACAACATGGTGACCTCAGGGCAATTGAAATAGTCATGGTAAAAACTAGGCTGACCATATGAAAAGGAGGACAGGGCTCCTGTAACTTTAACAGTTGTAGAGAAAAGGGAATTTCAGCCAGTGTCATTTGTATGCAATTAGTCCCTGGTGAAATTCCCTCTTCATCACAAGAGTTAAAGTTGCAGGCACTATACTAGAGTGACCATAT
This sequence comes from Anniella stebbinsi, assembly GCA_029215795.1. Lineage (NCBI taxonomy): Eukaryota > Metazoa > Chordata > Lepidosauria > Squamata > Anniellidae > Anniella > Anniella stebbinsi. Next base: position 66,280,194 of record JARDYH010000004.1, on the reverse strand, counting down.
ACAGAAGAAGGCAGGGCCCCTACAACTTTAACTGTTGTGATGAAGAGGGAATTTCACCAGAAACTAATTGCATACAAATGACACTGGCTGAAATTCCCTTTTTTCTACAACTGTTAAAGTTACAGGAGCCCTGTCCTCCTTTTCATATGGTCAGCCTATAAAAACAGCATCATGAAAAAGCACAGTATTGGTGGGGGGAGCCCGACATGGCTGCAATTTGGCAGCTGCATCATAGAAACAATGCAGTGCCACTGTGCAGCCATTATGGGGTACATAGGCCATATAAACACCCCCCAGGAAATAGTTAAGGGAAACACCCACTGCTTTGGCCTGGGGAGAGAGAGAGAGACCACAGTCTGAGACAGGCTGTGGACAAGCCCCTTTTAATAAATAAAACTTAAATGTTTGTTTATAAAACAAAGTGTCTGATTCTATGAAGTGCAATATACCAACCTTGAAATTGGGACGTTGGTAGGGTGACCATAGGAAGAGGACAGGGCTCCTGTATCTTTAACAGTTGTATAGAAAGGGGTATTTCAGCAGGTGTCATTTGCATTCATGCAGCACCTGGTGAAATTCTCTCTTCATGACTACAGTTAAAGCTGCAGAAGCCCTGCCCTCTTTTGTATGTGGTCAAGAGGTCAAGGTTCCTGCAGCTTTAACTGTTGTGATGAAGAGGGAATTTCACTAGGTGCTGCATGCATACATATAACGTTGAACAGCCGTGCTCAGATCTGCTGGGGGTACCCATACACAATGAGCGTAATTTTGATCATGAGAGGACTAATGCAGGCTTCCTCAATATGGTGCCTCCCAGATGTGTTCAACTGCAACTCCCACAATTTCCAGCCAGCATGTCTGGAGAGCACCAGGTTGAGAAATGCTGGTCTAATGTCTGGGGAAGTTTCCCTCTACACATTAGAAGCAAAACACATTTATAATCTTTCCATGTCTGGCCTCTCAGAGTTGTTGTGAGGATAAAAATGGATTGGTGGGAGAACCTGAACTCTTTTGAGGAAGGACAAGATATAAATGAAATAATATAATCTCTGCAACCTCTCCTAGGCTTTACTAGTTTGGCTCACTAAGGTTGTATTTGCTGTACAGGCTTCTTGTTGATCGCAAGTAGATTTTCACTGTGCCACAATCCCTGCCCACCTACACAGCAGTCATAGTTGGGTTACTATTTCTTTTTATTATTATTTTAATTAATATTTCTAGACCTCTTTTGCATACACCAAGTAGTTTATGTCTCTTTAAATATCACTGCCTGAAGCCTCTGAATAGGCAGCATAAAAATCCAAAACATAAAGCAATAAAAATCAGCATACATATATCCTCACCACTCTGTGAGATAAGATAGGTTGACCTGCCCATGGCCATTTGGCAAACTTCCTTTCTCTGGCCAGATTTAATAATAATAATAATAATAATAATAATAATAATAATTTATTTATTTATTTATTTCTTACCCGCCTCTCCCTCTGATCGAGGTGGGGAACAACATTAAAAGCAAATGATATAAAATACATAAAACTGATTAGAACATATAAAAACTAATACATTATTAAAATACCAATAAAACTCTTAAAATTAGACAGGGTACTCCTGCCAGAAGATATCAGTTTTGATAGCTTTCTTAAATTCTGGAAGACTGTTAAGTTGGCGGATCTCCTCCGACAGGCCATTCCACAGTCTGGGAGCGGCAGAAGAGAAGGTCCTCTGGGTAATGGTTGTCAGCCTAGTTTGGGCTGACTGTAGTAAGTTCTTCCCAGAGGACCTGAGTGTGCAGGGCAGATAGTATGGGAGAAGTCGAACCCGCAGGTAACCTGGACCCAAACCATGTAGGGCATTAAAGGTAATGGCCAACACTTTGTATTTTGCCTGGAAAATAATTGGCAGCAAGTGGAATGATTTTAAAACTGGTGTAATATGGTCACCCCTAGATGAACCAGTGACCAACCTGGCTGCCATATTTTGAACTAGTTGAAGTTTCCGGACTAGGCCCAGAGGTAGCCCTATGTACAGCACATTGCAGAAGTTGAGTCTCGAAGTTACCAGCGTGTGCACTACTGTCTTTAGGTCTTCCAACTCAAGGAAGGAGCGCAGCTGGCGTATCAGCCGAAGCACTCCTGGCCGTCGCATCTATCTGAGTTGTCATTTGGAGCGACAAATCCAGGAGCACCCCAAGCTGCAGACACAGCCTTTCGGGGGGGGTGTAACCCCATCCATAACTGGTTGACACACCTCCAAGCCCAGGTTGGGGCCTTTGACAATAAGCACCTCCACCTTGTCTGGATTCACCTTCAGTTTGTTTTTCCTCATCCAACCCATTACTGCCTCCAAGCAATCATTCTGAGGAAACACACTATCCTTAGCTGACGCTGTTGTCAAAGGCATAGAGAAATATATTTGGGTGTCATCAGCATACTGATAGCACCCCACCCCATGCCTCCGGATGATCTCTTCCAGCTGTTTCATGTAGATGTTAAGCAGCATTGGGGATAGGGTGGCATCTTGTGGTACACCACACAACAGCTCCTTCTTTGAGGAGCAACTATCCCTAAGCATCACCATCTGGAACTTGCCCGAGAGGTAGGCCCGGAACCACTGAAGCACAGTGCCCCCGATTCCCAATCTCCTCAGGCGTTCCAGAAGGATACCATGGTCAATGGTATTGAAAGCCGCTGAGAGATCCAGAAGTACCAGCAGGAACACACTTCCCCTGTCAATACTGAAGTGTAGATCATCCACTAAGGCGACCATAGCACTCTCAACTCCGTATCCTGCCTTGAAGCTGGTTTGAAATGGGTCTAGAAAATCTGTATCATCCAAAACTGCTTGGAGTTGGGAGGCAACTGCTCTCTCGATCATCTTGCCCAGAAACGGAAGATTCGATACTAGTCTGTAGTTATTAAGGTCCAGGGGGTCCAGGGAGTGCTTTTTTAGAAGCGGCCATACCACTGCTTCTTTTAAACATGATGGAAAACTCCCCTCCCTGAGAGATGCATTAATAATATGTTGTAGTTGTAGTCTAATTGCATCTCCTCTCTGAGCGACCAGCCAAGAAGCACAGTGATTGAGAGGGTACATTGTCCTCCTCACTCGTCCAAGCAGCTTGTCCACGTCGTCGGTACTCACCAATTGAAACTGATCCTGTGTAATTCTACTCACGGAGTTGCTGGACACTCCATTGTCAGCCTCTGCTATAATGATGGCATCTTAGTCAGCTCTTATCTGAGAGATTTTATCTGTGACATGATCGTTAAAGGCATCACAGCGAACTACCAAAGGCTCTAAGATCGGGCTCAGGGGGGGGGAAGGTGTCTGGGTTAGTCCCCTCACCACCCTGAACAGTTCTGCTGGATGTGAATTCACAGATGCAATGCATGCAGAGAAGAAAGCTTTCTTCACTGCATGTATTGCCACCCCATAGGAACGAAGATGCTCTCTATGTTGTCGTCCGTCCCGCTTCAACTCCCTGAGATCTTCTGTGTACCAGGGTGCCCGGTTAGAAGCGGGTCAGAGAGTACGTTTGGGGGTGATCATGTCATCTCCCAGCCAGGTCTCTGTGAAGCATGCCAGGTCGGCCTCCTCATCAATAGGGAGGTCATAAATAATATTTGTTTTGTTTTTAACTGAGCTGGCATTGCATAGGAGCAAGGAGAGGTTCTGTGGGTGTCCTGGTTCATTCTCCAAAATCCCTGGGGTAGCAGGGCGACTGGAAGGTAAGATGGGTACTAAGTATCTATCTCTCCTTCCCCTGTAATGGCACTTTGCCCTGCCATCGCCATATCGCCCTCTGCCCTGCACAACACATATTGCCGCTCCCTGAAACATTATGCTCAGCTGGGCTCTTTGCTGCCTTGAGCCTCTCAGAGGGGTGGGTGGGGTGGTGGTAATGTCCCAGTAAGCGTCTCTCACCCTCCTCCTCTCCCACAGGTGTTAGCAGCCTCTCCAGCAGTCTGCCAGGCAGAGGTCCAAGGCAGAGATAGCAGTGGGGATGATAGTAGCAGCCGCAGGCACTCCTCTCCCTCTCAAAGGTGGTGCTTTTCTTCCCTGCAAGTACTGGCTCTCCCAGGCACCCTCTGCCAGCCTGCCAGCCTATATATCCCCTTCCAAAGAAGGGGACAGGTGGAGACCATCAGCAATGGCTGCTTCAGTACCTGGGGGCATGTCCTGCAGGGAGCAGCAGCAGGAGTCTGCCAGGCAGAAGTCCAAGGCAGAGATGGCAGTGGGGATGATAGTAGCAGCTGCAGGCACTCCTCTCCATCTCCCTCCCGGACAATGGTGGTGTTTTTCTTCCCTGCAGGTACTGGCTCTCCAAGATCTCTCATGGACAAACAGTGGCAGTGAGGAAAAAGTAGGCTGGATTTAAGAAAAGGGTTGGTGGGGAATCCTCTTGAGCTCATAATTGCTGCATCCCAGGGAAAGATTTGGCAGGGAGAGAGATGAAATTTTTTTCATATAGTTGAGGGAGAAGCACACAGATTTATACAGATTAAAATCCAGGGGTAGGAAACCTATGGCCCTTCAGTGATGTTGGACTACAATCACCTTGTCCATGGGACATGCTGGTTGGGGCTGATTGGTGCTGGACTCCAACAACATCTGGAGGGCCACAGGTTCCCCATCTCTGTTCTTGGCAAAAGGAAATAGAAGAGACACAAAGCAGATACTACTAATGGGAGTGGGTAGGGGGCAAGTAAGTAGTTGGCAATTTACCCCAGCATTGTGGAATGCTGTTGTTTGGTCAAATTTGCATTCAATTTGTCCCCAGATTAGGTTGATGTTCCTTGACATAGTGCAGCTTTCCCAACCTGATGTGCCCTCCAGATGTGTTGGACTGCACCTCCCATAATTTTAAAAAATGATTCTCAGATATAATGTGATACTTTATCTCATTGATCTGAAAATGTGGGAAGCTGAAATTCAACGCAGAGGCTTGTCCAAAAGGAGAGGCAAGAATCATTGGGCAGGGCGCTGGCAGGAAAATAATAATAATAAAGACACCATCGCTGTCTTCACCAGCTATAGTTCAAAGCCATTTGCTCTTGAGTCCTAATTTCAGTAACTTTCCATTGACCAAATCTGGAAAGCAAGCATAAAGTTAAAATTGTTCAGGTGCTGCTTTTTAACCTGGCTCTGATCCTGCAAGGAAGAATGAATGAGTCAGAAGAACTTGACCAACAATAGCAATGAATGGAGTGGAGTTTGTGATGTTCACCAACATTGGCCCCCTCCACAAGGATGCGCTTTTGCGCCCGGTTCCGGGATTATGCGCATTATCGCGGAGGCGCATTTACGCCTAATCCCTCTGCACGGGAGGCGGCGAGAGGCGGCGAAGCACATTAAGTCATGTCCAAAAAGTGCTTTAGAAGACGTTAACGCGCATAATCGCTTGTTCACACCGCGATAATGCGCTTTAACGGCCGGAGAAAAATAAAAGTCGCTATTTAACGCGCATTCGAAAATGCGCATTATCGGGGAAATAACGCGCCTGTACGCCCGTTTTGCGCTCCGCTGGTGTGGAGGTAAAATTTATAATGAGCCTCTAAGGCTCATTAAACGTCTCGTGTGGAGGAGGCCGAAGGTGCCTGGGCTCCCTATTACTTGCCCCAGTGCATGACGGGAGCTTGCCTGGATTTGTGGCCAATATCCCCTTCCCTTAATGCAAACACAACACTTGCTTATATCATCTTTGTGGAGGACAGAGCTACTTTCTGTTGTGTAAGAGAGAATTCTCAAATCAATTTCCCCATATTTTAGGGGAGGAGGCACTCTGTGGCTATGGAGGAGAAGGATGGAGGATGCTCATCTCAGGACTCCTGTTCTGAAGCATGTACTGTCCATTCCTATTGGCCCATTCCTTGATAACCAGAGGTGGATGCTTTGTCTTTGTAGCCCCAGTTACATCAATGGAGCTGAAGGGGAGTATCTACACAGAGCTTTTACTCCAGTTCTACTTCACCCCCAAGTCTGTTGTGTCAGATGATGCCTGCTCTCTCTATAGGAAGTGTGGCATTTCTTGTCCTAAATCTGTGTTTCTTCCCCAAATAATTTTCCTGTCATTGCGGATTCAGTGCAGTTTGGGAGTCCATGTGACCTCAGCTGGCTTCGGCATGAGCTGGTGGAACCAGCACTGATTGACCAAAGGGAAAGTTGTGTGGGCATGGTGAGAGCAGAGGGCTAAACATGGTACTTGGAATGAACTCATTGCTTTCCATTGCACTTTGCTGGGTACAGAAGTGGGGAGGGGAGCCAGCCCTGTTGCTCTGAAACTGCGCTGTTGCGAAAGTGGGCTCACTTGCTGCCTTTCCACTCTTTACTCTTTAATGTTCAATGTTTTTAATTTTTGTAAACCGCCCAGAGAACTTCGGCTATGGGGCAGTATATAAATGGAATAAAATAAAAATAAATAAAAATAAATTTACTACTGCACTTTTTCACAGTTATGCAGTTCTGTAATTATGCAGTTGTTGAAGCCTGTTGATTCAAAACTTCACAACTAGGAAGGAGCACAGCTGAGAGAGGGTGGGTGCTTGTTGATTCAAAGCAGGTCCTTGGAGGCATCTTTTCATTGCTACGGAGTTGAGCAGAAGAAGAAAAATTTCAGAGCCCCATCGTTACTTACTATTTGCTGTGCATTATGACTGTGTAACCGATCCTGTGAAGTTTCAGGGCAGGATATTCCATGTTCAATCCTGCCCATGTATTGTGGTGGTTTTGCTTCTCAACTGCGATGCTGCAGGTTTTGGGGGGGGATCAGCAGTGAAAGCAGCGCCATGTGGACAGCCCCAAGTTCCTGGTTGGTAGGTATTAGTAGGGTCCTTAAGCAGAGTACCTATAAAGGGCCTGAGAACAAAACATCCACCCATCTTTCCTAATCTTGTTGGCTGTGTATGTTTGTTGTTTGTGCAAGATTCTCCCTTTTGTATTAAGGGTCCTTTCACCAAGTTCTCCATCACCAAAGTTGCCGCTTGTGTTCTCTTACTTCAGTGCTTTACACCATGCATCTTGCTGTTTGTTTATTTAAAGTATTTGTTATCCTGCTCTTCAATTCAAGGATTCCCAGACTGGCTTATAATAAAAATAAAACCACGTTACCAATAAGATCAGTAAACAGAGAAGAATAACAAAGATTGAAGACACAGCAAACAGTATAACTAATAAAAGCCGAGTCAAAATCAACAGATCTTATTATTGCCTTTGTTGTAAGGTTTTTAATTATTTATTATTATATATTGTTTGTACATTGTTTTACATTGGTTTTAATACAGTATTATGTGTTGTGAACAGCTTAGAGATTTTGAACTATGACACGGTATGGAAGTATTTTTTTAAAAAAATCTAAAAGTCCTGGGAAAATGAAAAGGGTTTCAGCTGGCACAGAATATATAGCAGACACACTTGGCACCGGGTAAACCTTCCAGGGGTAGGAGTTCCAAAGCTGGGTGCCACCACAGGGAAGTCCATATCTCCAGTCACCATCCACCCCACCTCTGGCAGTGGAAGGACCAGAAGAGGAGCATCTGAGGGAGATGTGAGTGTGGGAGAAGGTAGTTTTTAAGGTACTTGGTTCTAAAACCATTTAGTTTTGACAAGGAATGGTGCTCAGAAATGGAGTAGGGAACAGTGTTGTTGTTTTAAATCTGGAGTGATATGTTTCATTTCATTTCATCTATTACATTTCTATACCACCCCAGAGCCCTCTGGGCAGTTCACAAAAATTAAAAACCATTAAAATACATTCTATAAAGTATAAAACCATTCACATAAGAAAACAGATAGCACAGACAACAGCAACATATTCCATCCTCCTAGTCCCAGTTAATAATCCACTGCTGTATTTGGAAGCAACTTCACACCAGTTTCTAAATAGTCTTCCAAGGCAGTCCATGTACGATGCATTGCCATGCTATACTATACCCAATAATCCAAATGAAATATTCTAATATTAGGACATGGTTAACTGTGGCCAGGCTGTGTCTGTTCAGGAGGGGTTGCAGCTGATGTGCTACCATTCGAGCACTTTGCCCAGAAAGAATTTTTCGTAATTGTCTGATAATTAAGAATAATCCTCATCTTCAGGATCCGGAGAGGCTTTTCTTCGGGAGTTATGTCACAACAGTCTCCTTCAAGACAGCTGGGACCACTCCTCTTGCAAGGAGGCGTTTATGATTTCCTGGGCCCAGATCCTCAACCCTCTCCTGGAGTCCTGTTTGATATAATGAGACAGGAACACATGTGCACAATCCAAGGTATACACATCTAGGTACAAGCACAACCCAAGGTACACATTTCTCAGCAGATATGTCCCAATAAGGCACACACACAAGTCTATTTCAAAGGGGATTGGTTTATTTAACACACAAAATCAAGACATATAAACAATGATCACGTTGGAAATTAGCTGGGTGGTAAAAGGCACTCTACGAATTCCAGGACTGAATTAATCAGTTCATATACGACGGAAAACCCTAGGCATACTAAGCAGATCAGGCAGAAAACAAAATGAGTGCCATAGTCATCCATGCACAGGATTCAAAAGGGGGGAAATAAGCTCAAAGGCTTGCTCAACCGAGGGTTGCTGTACATAGACATGCACAGTAGGTCTAGACTTAATGGGGCTGGCCTATGGTTCTGGGAGTGCTAGTGTGGTCGGTGCTAAGCAAACTGGAGTCTAAGGCTTATGGGGGTGGAAATGGGGAGACAACTACAGACACGAGAGAAGTTTTGCAGCAGTTTGGGTGAGGCATGTCCATAGCCCAGGGGTGGTCAGTACATTGAGTCTAACGTCTAACCTTCACACAAGTACACGAGAAGAAAGTGGATAAAAGGGATGAAGGCTACAATTTGCAGGGAAAGTACCTTCAGAAGATAGAATAGGGATTGCAGGATACCTCTCCTGGGATCCTGTTGGATCTTTCCTAAAAACAATGCTAAAGTACAGAGAAACCCATGCAGCTGTTGTGGAGAAGGAGCCGTGAAAAAGGTTGTAGGTAGATTGCCACTTCAGCAAAAGTTGGGACAGGCGACCCGAAGCAGATGTCCTGGGAGGGCGTCTACATGGTGCTGCTTTTGCTACTGATTCCCTCCAAAACCTACAGCATCACTGCTGCGTAGCGACAATATAGCGTTACATGGCAGGAGTGAGCATGGGTTATCCAGCTAGGAAAATTTGCAGTGCCGTTGTTAAATGGCGGTAATGCACAGCAAATATCGAGTGGCTGAAAACCTCCAAAAGGATTTTTCTGTTTTCTGAGAACTCTGCAAAACATTGTAGCTTTGAAAGCCTTCAGCTGCACAGATACAGTTCATTGAATTGATGCATTATACATAATAACTGTCCTTACTTTTATTTCAAACTCAGACTTTAATGTCACCATGGTGACCATTACTAAACACTCATCTGGAGCCTGCCCCCTGCCCTGTATTCTCACACCTACCCTGTGCTGGGACCCACCCACTCTCTTAACCGAAACTGAAGCCACCACTGACATATGCACAAACAATCACTGTGACATTGGAGCAAAGTAAAAACTCCTGGTAAAAGGGGACATCACAGGGAATAACATGATATGGCTGTGAATTGGCAGCTGCATCATATAAACAATGGAGCGCAGCTGCGCAGACACAACAGAGTGTATACAACCTATAGACAATCCCCTGGAGAAGTGGGTTGACAAGGCTGTCTGACAGAACCCCGGGTTCTGTGGCTTGAGAGTGATTTCAGCAATTAGCAAGTGAGAGCCAGTGGACATAGCCAGGAATACTGAGCTTGCAGTGCACCAAAACATATAGTAGTGAACCTTTGGGAGACTAGGGACAAAAGGCATCCAAGCCTAGGGATTTTATAGTATTTAGACAAAAGGAAGCATGTCCTTGGCAAAATGAATGGTATATCGATGCTTTGACACCTCATAGGTGCTTTGTCCAAATCTATTCAGAATAGGATTTCCCAGGGATTGCTGTACTTAAGGGTGGGGCCCTTTGCCTGGCCACCATACATCACTAATGCAACACTGAGGGGTGTATGTGACTCTTTGCCTGGGGTGTGTTCATGCCTGTCTCCTGATTAATGTGCCTTTATCTAATCACGAAACAGTCAATGTAGTGTGGTTGATTAAGTCATATTGCTGATTCTTGACCTGAGCATGTGATCTAATGGCTGTGGGAGGAACTCATCTACTGGAACGTCTCACCCATTCGGCTGGAAATGTAAGCCTTCCAGGCTTGTCTTTTCACAGGGTACCAGGTGGAACTTCTTGAAATAACCATATATAACATCTTGAAATACTGGGGCAAAGTGTCTCTCAGGCTCCTATGCCAGGCAACTTGCCAGCAAGAGGCAAGCTTGAACAAGCAACTTGTGGGCCACATTGCTCACAAACAGCTTGTCCATGTGTCCCTTTGGTGAGGCTTTTATTTTTTCAGTTCTGTGCCATGACTGGCTACTGAGTTTGTTGGAATGGCAGGCTGTACAGTGAAGGCTCAGTGTGAGTGTCTGGAGCTCTACATTCCACAGAGCTTGCGTCAAGGGTAGGCATGGTTGGGCACCTGCTGAGGGCCCACATCCCAACAGGGGTCCACTGACAAGAGCACCCTGGATGTGTTCCTCCATGTCACCATTGCAACCTGCTTGCTCACCTGCCTCTCGCTCTGGCCCAGACAACAGTGGTGGTGAGAAGGTGGAGCAAGAGATGCCACTGCCTGCTTGCTCATGGGCTCTTAGCTTGTCAAGCAAGTAAGTGGTAACAGTGATGTGAGAGGGTATCAGGTTGTTCACATGTCACAACAGCCTGTCATGAGTTATTTAACTCATGGTGAGGTGGGGATGTGCAGCCACCATTTTGAAAATGCAACTCCTGGTTGGTAGGCTGACCATATGAAAAGGAGGACAGGGCTCATGTAACTTTAACAGTTGTAGAGAAAAGGGGATTTCAGCCAGAGTCATTTGTATGCAATTAGTTCCTGGTGAAATTTCCTCTTCATCACAACAGTTAAAGGTTCAGGCACTATACTAGAGAGACCATATACAAAAGAAGGCAAGGCCCCTGCAACTTTAATGGTTGCACCAGGAACTAACTGCATACAAATGACACCGGCTGAAATTCCCTTTTCTCTACAACTGTTAAAGTTACATGAGCCCTGTCCTCCTTTTCATATGGTCAGCCTACTGGTTGGGGGTTGTCATGTTGTGTGAATCCTTTGGAGTACGTATATGGTAGGTGAGGAGCAAAGTTTAGTAGGAATACTCTGATGTGGCAGACTCTGTGCTGGAGCCACCAGTTTTGTATGCATTTTGCACTGGTGCAGAAGTCAGACGTAACCCCTGAGGGAACATGGGATTCCTACTCAGCTTTGCTCCTCGCCTGCCACATGTGTACTCTATCTGACTTTTCCCCTTTGTAACAATGGTTTGCTGACAGTGATCTACTACCAACACAATGGTATTATGCTGCTAGTGTAAATTCACTTTGCTAGCATACCTGCCTTTGTGTTCCACCAGTTCAGGGTTATGAGAACTGATCCTATTTCACCCAGTGGGGGCAATTCAGGGATATGATTGCTCTGTTAATACTTTTCTTGATGTCTTTACTGACATGATTTAGGAAAATTATATCTCACCTTTTAAACTATGAGGCATTTCTCCTCTTCAATTTGATTGTATACTTGTTGTATACTTTCAGTTTGCCGTATCATTTCCTTTTATAATTCTTAGTGCATTATATTTATAGGACTGATCATTTCTTTTGGAAAACCCACATGGAACAGAACAGTAGAAGGGAAGGGGGATGTCTTCCCATACAGACAAAAACAAAATCCTTCCCTCCCCAGCAACACCATGACCCAGGCCTGGTGAACGTTCTGGGCAATACGTTTTGTCCCCCAGCCAGGTGCCTGCACATTATGAAACTTTTCAAAGCTGCAGCTAAAGCAACTGGAAGTGTCTATGGAAGGAAAAGATGGAGGTGGCTTTGCTGATGCTTGTGGACAGCTTGCCTTATATATGTACCTAGATAATATGGGACACTATGGATTAAGCACAAAGGCGTCCTTCTGCCAGTTTAGCAGCCTGGTTGAGTCTGGCATTGCTGGGGGGGGATGCAAATATGCTTAGGTATTTGGCACCAGTCCTCCCCCATTTGGGCCGAATTACTGTGTTTTCTCTGCCTTTGTTTGGTACTTAGGTGTAATGGTACTATCAGGAAGATAGTTTCCCCCTTGGGCTCCTCACAGCTTGAGTGCTCTTGATGGGTAGAGCAAACATTCCTCCTGAGAAGGCACAGCAGGAATTTGCACGAACTGCTGAGATGTTGGTGCTTTTGTCAGGAGTCTCTGCATTCCACTGCGCTTATCTCTGCCCCTCCTCCTCCTCCTCCTCCTCCTCTTCTCCTTCACATGCCATTCCCAGCCCAAAGTCTGAGGGGCCCATTCTGGGCTGGGAGTGAGTGCCTGAGCAGGGGTCAGACTGGGGACATTCTCCCCTGGCCCCCATCCCATTAAAGAAGACAGTGACTGATGGTGGAAGGAGCCCATTGCCAGGGGAGAGATTCCCACAGAGCTGCACAACTGCACCTGTGAGGAAGAAGAAAAACCATCACCAAGCCAATAATTTCAGCTACTCATCTCCCCTCATGCTGTGTCAGATAGGAGAGAGGAATCAGAAGCATGGAAAAGTGGAAAAAGTAGTTATGGTCACAATGATTAATGTTATATAGCATCCATAGCTCCTTGGAATGTTTACTGATTACTCTCAGTAATCCTTTCTTCACCCCATAAGGTAGGCCAATAACCCCATATTCTAGATGAAAGGCTGAGGCCAAGGAAATAATAGTTTGCTTAAGATTGTTGAATGCGTTAATGGCTGGCATGGGATCTGAACTGGGGACTTCTGGTCTTGTTGTTCAGTATTAGCCATGATATGACATCAGTTCTTGGGAGGAGCTGTCTGCATGTTGTGAGGCAAACATGCAGCCATGCAAACCTCATGTTTGCTTTGTAAGCTAAGGCAGGGACTGGATGCCTTTGCAGGAGAGAATCATGGGTTTCCCCCTGCAAATGACCACTGGCTTTCTAAAACCTATTTCCCTCTGAGATGGGGTCCACACATGTGCCTGCCCCCATTCACATAGAAAGTAGAGGGCGGGATCCTATTACACTAAAAGCAGCTTTCCTCAACCAGGGGAATGTCTTTACAATGCTGTGTTGCTCCTTGTTCCCACAAAAACCAGCAGCATCGCAGCTACAGGGTGAGAATGATAAATCCCGATGGCAGGAGGAAGTGTGGGCTAGCTGGCCGGAAAAGTCGCAGCACCGGCAGCCATTCAGCTCATCAAGCCTGCCCCCTGGCCTCTGCCCTGCTTTCCTGTGACCTACCATGGACTTCCCTGGGCTTGGATCCTTCCCCAAGAAAGCCCACTGCCTCAGTCTGAAGTGAGGTCACCACCGACAGACGGAGCAAAGAAGGTGGTGACCTCAGAGCAAAGGGAAAAGTCGCAGTACGTCATCAACTTTTTAAAAGTGCCGTTTCGGGGGGAAAGCCCATGGTGGCTGTGAGTTGGCTGCTGCATCATATAAACAATACAGTGCCAACTCGCAGATAGGGCATATATACAAGCCCCAAGTGCTTTCCACATATGTTGGACCAGAACTCCCACCATTCCCATCCACTGTGGCCAATGGTCAGAGATGGAGTAGTCCAAAACATCTGGAAAGCAGGCTGCAGTAAAAAGCATGTGTGGGCGAGAGAAGCTAAACCTCCTACCTCCCCTCCCCGCCTCATATTGTTGCCACACTCCATTGCTGAAAACAGTGTTCTCCCACTCTGGCTCCAATACTGGAAGTGAACTGGACTGGGAAGAAAAGTGTTTGAAGCAATGGAGCACTGCATGCACGCCTTTATTACAGCGTAAATAATAGACCTTCCTCTGCTTTATATATGAGGAGGGAAGACATGTGCATAAATATACATGGCATTCCCCATCAGATCTAGTGTGGCCCTAAGCTAGAGAAGCAGCATAACATTACGGGAGTTCCAACTCCACCGCCCACCCCCCAACTCCACCAACGTAATTCACGTTCATCACCGCCTGGTTCATTCTTTATCTGGCAATAACTGAAAATCTGTTCCATGCCGTAAAGCTCTTACCTCTCCAGCAAGCATGCTCTATGCAGCACAGCACTGAGACGATGCTCAGGATGGATCTGCAGTGTAACAAAGAAGAGCAGGCTTGTGTACAAGGTTCTCATTCCGAAATGTGTTCTGCATGGCAGAGCACTGACTCTCATACAAGTTACCTGTCGTGTTCAGAGAAGCCTGACTGGAAGGCATCTGTTGCATGAAGCAAAGCAACAACATGAGACACCTGCTGCGGTCAAAGCAGTCTCACCCAGCATGGCTGCAACAGACAGCAAGGACTTCCTCAGCCAGCTGGGGCCGTGGCATGATGCACCTGGGCTGTGTGCAAGAGCATGGGAAAGGCACAAACTCTACATCCCGGTGCCATGTCTTTTTATTTTATTTTGCACAGTTGCAACTCTGTGATGCTTCATGAAAACCCCACTTCACACAGCAAGAGGCTACTGAGAGCAATACAATGGTTATTGTCCTGCACCGGCGGCAGCTCCATCAACACCCATGGAAGAGCTCTATGTCTGCCCAGTAAATGTAGGAACAATAGAATTCCCCTGCTTTCAATCTGCTTATGCATAAACTACAGCTGGGGCACATTGGAAGAGCAGCAGCAGCAGTTCATCAATAGGATGTGGATACTGGTACCTGTGATACAACCTTCCTGCTTTGGGCTGTCACTTTTTCAATGGCCCTGCCTTGGTGTCTTAAACAACAGCTGCCCAATCCTCATAAATTTAGTAGGTGGAGATCTTCTTGACTAAAGAACACCTGTCCCTTCTGGCCCACATCACATCAAGTTTGGTTCTTAAGCTAGAAGTGATGACTGCATGACTCCATTTCTTAGAACAGCTTTCCCCCAATCTGGTGTCCTACAGATGTATTAGACTATGGGGGGATCTACACGTCGTGCTCGAGGCGCCTCCTATCGCTTGAAGTGCATCCCGAAGCCTCTCGATACACATGACGTTCCTTTAAATCCGCCCCAAAGAGCTGAATCTCGGTGGTAAATAGTGCCTATTTTACTCGTCTTAAGTTGATGTAACCCAATTTATGTGAGAGGGTGTGTTTCAATGCTGCATTGTTTCCTCTCCCACCCCCTCACTTACTACGATGCCTCTCCATATATGGTTTCCCTTTGTTCGATCTTCTTAGCCAATGGCAGTGAAGGTGAACTTTAGGCGCATAGTGCAGCCATTATTTAGGCACAGTTTTTGGCATTGGCGGTTGCTCATATTTTAGCCCTTTCTTTGGATTTAAATAGGAAGTCGTTGTGTCCTTATTCTTTTTTAATATATTTTTTAAAATTAATGTATGCGCATCTGCACACATTCGCACGTTCGCATAGTCCTTTTGGACATCTACTCCACTAATTCCCCTCCCTCCCTCCCTTCACACACACACACACACGTTTGAGAACTTTGAAACAACTTCTCATTCTACAGAAAAGGACATATTTTTGGACATCTACTCCACTAATTCCCCTCCCTCCCTCCCTCCCTCCCTTCACTCACACACACACACACACACACACACACACACACACATTTGAGAACTTTGAAACAGCTTCCCATTCTATGGAAATGATGCTAATAATTTCGAGGAGCGGATCTAGAGAATCCTTCCTCACGAAACAAAGGAAAATGCAGTGATGGAGGGAACAACTAGATGTGCACAAATGCACATGCTCAGAACAAGTAAAAATAATAATAAAAAAGGGCGGGTAAATTTGATGATGTTACGTGCGAGAAGATCTAAAGCCCGCCTTTCCAGAACGCAGCAATGCTATGATAAAATACGGGATTTGAAAGAAATGTGAACCGGAGAGATGGAACACAGTGGTAGAAGCAGCGGTAGAAAAAGGTAAGTGTGGCGCGTGACGTTTTGCTGTGGTTAAAAAAACAGCAATAGGAGGTGCCTCCACTACGACGTGTAGTTGCGCCCTACAACTCCTGTCATCCCCTGGACTGTCATGGGAGTTGGAAGGCACCAGGTCTGGGAAAACTGTTAGAACAGGGGTTGTGATTCAAAGGGAGGGGAAGTGATTCAAAGCAGAAAAGCAGCCGATATGGGAGGAAGGCTGAATCCTTCTCCCACCTGCTGCCTCCCCCAGCCATGTTTTCCTCTTTTGTTCTTGGAGCCCAGATGGGTGAAGTTATTTACTAATTATTTTACTTTAATTCCTCATGAAACAAATTCTCTAGGCATTGTATAACAGTAAAAAAAGAAGAATAAACAGTAAAAACAACAACAACCCAGCACTGCATAAACCCCCACACATACCAATGCACAAATTGCCGTACAGATGATAAAAGTGCGAACAAACCATTATGTACAGGAGCTAAAAGACAGGAACTAACAGAGATGATCTAAAATACTTCAGAGGAGGAAGATTTTTCAGTGGTGACATCCTGATGACATCCAGCTGATGACATCCAGCTGTGGCATGCCTTCCCTGGAGAAGCTCACCTGACACTGATGTTGTGCTTTTTTCAATGCTGGGCAACCAGGGTCATGCCTTGATGGCATAACATCTGTGCCCCAAGGCCTCGAACTCCCGCATTGGCGCTCCTTCCCGTTATCTGCATGGGAAGGAGCGCAAGTGCGGGTTTTGTGTGAGGGAGCTGCTGCCACCCCCCACACCTGTGCACCCAAGCCTGTGCGTGCTGTGGGACATTGCACAGGCACCCGGGGGGGGGCAGCCTTTTTTGGTTTGTTTTTTATCTGTAACTGCGAAGCTTCACATTTACAGTTAAATGGGGGGAGGGGGAAACAATGGGAGGGGGAGGAACGGGGTGCTCCAGCTCTGCACATGCACACACTGTTTTATTTATTTATTTATTAGTAATTATTTTTAAAAAGTGATGGTCTGCAGAGGCGCAGAGGTGGTCCAGTAAGCATTTGGTTCGCTGGTCCACCTCCTTCCCTGTCCAGCCTATGGTGACCAATCAGGGGTTGCCATTGGCTGTGGCACGCCTCCACATCCGTTCCGGAGCAAGGTGACAGACGGCAGATGCCATCGTCGCCTCACTGCAAGCAAAAAAAGTTGGGGTAAGTGCCCGACATTTTTAAAATGGAGCTTTGGGGGTTTGTCCCTGGAAGGGGCACATAGATGACCTGCTGCCATTCTGAATCCACCCTGGGGCAAACCCCTGGGTAACATGTACCCCCCAAGATTTTTAGTCTTAAAAGCTGTGTTAATGCAGTTTTAGATCTTTGCACTACTGCTGGCTTTTATTTTGGTTTTTACTTTGGTTTTCTTCCGTTTAAAACAATTAAGTTTAAAACAATTTAAACTGCTTAGCTTACTAGCTCTCTGCCCAGCAAGCAAGAGAGAAGGAGGAGGAGCAATAGCAGCTAGCGTTAAGGTAGACTCAGAGGGAGGGAGCCCATTGGTTGTCTTGCCAAAGATAGGGTGATCATATAGAAAGGAAGACTGGGCTCCTGTATCTTTAACAGTTGTGTAGAAAAGGAAAGTTTAGCAGGTGTCATTTGTATGGATACAGCACCTGGTGAAATTCTCTTTTCATCACAACAGTTAAAGCTGCAGGAGCCCTGCCCTGCCCTCACTAGAGGGAATTCCATCAGGTACTGCATGCATACAAACGACACCTGCTGAAATTCCCTTTTCTATACAACTGTTAAAGATACAGGAGCCCTGTCCTGCTATTCATACAGTCACCCTAGCTTAAGAGAGCTTCAAATATTGGGTGGTATACAAATATAATGAATAAATAAATAAATAAACAAATGCCCTCAAAATCCTGGATCTGGCACTGGTCATAACCGTTCAAAAAGTACCATCTTCTTGCTGTGTTTGCTGGAGGAGGGACGTAGCATCCCCCTGAATAGGTGAGTGACAGCTCCCCTCTCCTCCCCTCTCAAGGAGCCCAGCCAGACCCTAAGGCTCTTCTTGCCTACACAGACAGTGTTTGCCAAAGGTTTGCAGGAACATGTCATGGGATCATTGTTAATGCCTGGCTTGGCTGCCTTATGTGGAAGGGATTGAATTGAAATGGTTTTTACGCAGACTGTGCTTGGCAAACAGCAACAGGTGACACTTTCTGTTAAGTCAGCTAATAGAAGCCAGACAGGCTGGGTCCTGAGCATGTGAGCTTTGCATAGGAGCATTAGACACTGCAGTTGTTTTTGCTGCAACAGACTAATGTGACTACCCCTCAGGAAGTTGCTATGACAGGGACTTGGAACTCTGAAGCCTCATCTGTGGGATAACATCAAGTGCGCCCACACTGCCTTCTTCAGAACCATATTTACAAGGAGGAAGAGTGTCGCGTCTTTGCCAGGCAGGCCCCATTAAGCCTTTAGCTGTTTCTGCTGCTTGGTGAAGATGTGGGCAAAGCCTGCTGTCCCTCCTACACTCACCTTAATCTAGGTTTGTGACAGCCCTATGAAGTGGAGGTATTTTTGAATTACCTTTGGACAGCCTTCTTAAAGTTCAGTTCATTAGTTCCATGATCATGAACACAAACTGCAGTAAATCTCAAGCTCGCACTGTCCTCTTTCCTCTTCTTTTTGCTTCCTTTTCACCCAAGGGGAAGAGCCAAGAAACTTCTGATCCAGTTTGCAACAAGCCACAGTTTGTTGTGCTGTCCAAATATGACAAACCCTGGTTTTCTTCTCAAACCAGAATCTGAAACCATATTATTGATTTGCATTTTATAGCATGAGGGTGAAGTCAGGTCCTCAGGAGGGAAATGAGAGTCAAGCTGGGTAGGTGGGGATGGAGTGAGAGAACACTTTCTAGGGCAAAGGTGTTGCCAGGTTGATCTTCTCTCTATGCCCTAAATATGCTGCTTTTTGGCACAAGCTTGGATTGGGATGTCATGATGGTGCTTTAACTCAGACCATGGGACATTTATACCCAGTGCTCCATGTTGGATTTCTGAGCCTTGTGTTCATAGTGGCTGTTCCTTTCCTCTTTCTGACTGCCACTGGACTGCCACAATGTGCTGCAGTGCGTTCAGAACTTAACAGAAGGGACATTGTCCCTTAGATGCTGTCTGACAATGCTCCCTGTCCCAGCAGCTGGTAGAATCCTCCAGGGCACTGTTGATGCTTTGACCTTGGTTTCCCTGCAGGATGCATATGGAGGGTCAAAGATATCCTCCAGGGAAAGCAGATGGACTCAGAGTCCCCCCCCCCAAAAAAAACCATACACAGTCCATGCCTGTGCCCCCTCCAATGGCTTGGCTCAGTTAAGCATTGCAGGAAATAATTGTTTTTGCTTTATTTGGTATCTGCTGCTGGTTTCTATGGATTATTTTGCAGGCTGCTAAAGGAGCTACAGGGATGAATTCTCACTGCCGATCACATAGTCTTGTGCAGGCATCTGCAGGAGCTTTCTCAAGACCATGCCTGGCTCTGGTAAGAGAGTCAGATCAGGCACAGGTTCCTCGACCAGGATTACCACTCTTTTCCTGAGTGCCACACACTTCCACTTCTCAAACATTGCTAAGGATGTTGAGTTCAGGGGGAATCCCCTTGAGCCACATTAATCCTAATTAAGTTTGGGATTCAGACTTCTGTATTGGCTGAGGTGTAAGGCTGGAGAGCACTTTCGTGTTCTTTGTCTATTTTTCATTCTCAGCCTGCTCAGCCAGTAGATCAGGGGTAGGGAACCTCAGGCTTCTGGTATCTGAATGTGGCCCTCTGGCATTCCCCGGATGGACATGTCCCCTTCCCTTGACCCCACCCCTTTTCCCCAACCATTAATCATGAAACCTTTGTGCAGCTTTCCCTCATCTAAAAAGATTGAAATGTTTCTCCTAAGGTTGAGTTACTGGCAGTAAAAGTCTTCATTACTGGCAATAAGCTACAATATGCTGGTATTTTTTTTTCTGTTGTGGGGGTCCACCCCTTTTGTCTTTGGCCCCACACATCACTGGAATGTGCCCTCACCCCAAGAATTTCTCTAAAATTGAATTTGGGCGTTGGGATGAAAGAGGTTTCCCACTCTTGCAATTAGTGTGTGTGTGTGGTGGTGGTGGTGATGGAGATGAGGCACCTACACTTTCTGCCATCTTAATTGCTAACAAGGAAGGCATTTGGTGAAAGTCTTCCCAGACTCACTGTTCCCAGGATGGAGAATCTGAGTTTGCCACGATCCTGTCCCATGTGCCAACATGTCACTTGATTCACAGCAATGTGATGCTGTAGTACAGCCTTCCCAAACTGGTTCCCTCATGTGTGTTGGATTACACCTCCAATTATTCCCAACCACCATGGACCTGCTGACTGGGGATAATGGGGGGGGGGGGTCCAACACATCTAGAGGACATGGAGTTGGGGAAGGCAGCTATAGCATGAAAGGCCAATGCCGTTTTATATAACAATCCATAGCCAAGCCTGGAGATTAATCTTCTGAAAACTGTCAACACACTGTAAAGGATATGTGGGTGTTGAAGGACCCACTCTAGAAGGGTTGTCATAGAAGAAAAGGCTGAAGCAACCAGGATATGTTTAGCCTGGACAATAGGAAATGAGGGGGAAAACAATTTTCAGCTACTTAAAGAGCCATCAGAAAGAAGAGTGAATACAATTATTCACCATAGTCACTAAGGACAGAGGAACAAAAGGTGCCATCCATTTAAAGGACAGGATGTTTAGGTTAGACATTAGGTTTAGCTTAGGTAGTTAGGATAAGCCTTTCAAATCTGAGAAGCACTCCAGCAACAAAACTGCCTCTTTAGAATCTCTTTGGAGGTTTAAAGGTAAGGCTGGTCAAAGATTGCCCAGGGAAGTTTTGTGTGTAAGGCAGCTTTCCCCAACATGGGGTGCTCCAGATGCTTTGGACTACAACTCCTAGCATTCCTGATCATTGGTCATGGTGACTGGTGCTAATGGAAGTTGAAGTCCAAAACATCTGGAGGACAACAGGTTGGGCAAAGCTGTTGCAAGGTGTCTTTCTTTGTAGCAGGGAAATTGCATTCAGTGGCCTTTGACATTCTTTCCAACTCCATAATTTTCCAATTCTGAAGTGACAGACCGTTGCATTTAGAGTACAACAAGCTTTAGCATTGTACTATCATAGTTGTAGCATGGACGTTGCATCAGCTTCATATCCATAATTCTGTATGTGTGCCGCAGTATATTGAATTACTGTCAACTTGTTCATTTACAGTGTATGAACACAGACACAAATATGATACCATGTTATAGGAAATAATAATATGGTGGGTTATGGACACAACTCACAAAGTCAAAGCTACAGAGCAATGGAATCTGTAAGAGAGAACCAATCTAGACTTTTGGAAAATGTGTGCAGTAAAGTTCTCCTGATTGAATAGCCTCATTTGTGTCAAAAGATTTCTTGCTGATGGAAAGCTAACATATTGGGGTGGGGGTGGGTAATTAGTTTAGCCATCCATCTGATAAGTCAGCTTTCTAGATGCAAGGAGGGTTTGGAGGTGGTTGGTGTTTTATTTATTTTTTTAACTTGCAATCTCCCCCTGTAGTGGTAAAGTCCCTGGAGGTCATACAATATGATTTTTTAATGTGTACATCAGATCTAGGGTGAATGATGTGGGATCCAATGAGTCTCTCCACTCAATCAATCAGTTCTTGGGGGAAAACTGCTCAGTCCAGCTCCTGAGGCAGGGCTGGAAATAGAACTCTAACTTCCTGAGTCAGCCTTCCCCAACTTGATGCCCTCCAGATGTATTGGACTACAACTCCAATAATCCCCAGCCAGCAAATCTGAGAATTGTAGTCCAACACACCTGGAGGGCACCAGGTTGGGGAAGGCTGCTCTACGGTATGACTGGATGTAAGTTTAGCTGTATGTGGTAAAATGAACATGTCTAAAGTCGCCAGCTGAATTTAAATATCTTATCGTGCATGTCTTAGCATATTCTTTGGAGAGCTGGGGATGGAGGAGCTGGAATGGTAGTGGCATTGGCCGTGAAGAAAGCACCTATGCCAACATGGCTCCTCCAGGTGTGTATATTATGCAGTTTGGCTGTGAGTGTCAAAAGCACATGGAATGTATATCCAAACCTCCTCCTGCTGAGCTGCATGGCAGAGAAACAGAACTGAAACTGTGGTGATGTACCAAAACCTCATAGCCTGTTTAGCTGGACCTCTCCCTACATCAAGGGAGGAGAACGTGTGATCCTCCAGATGCTGTTAGACTACAATTCCCATCAGCCCTAACCAGCATAACCAATGATGAGGGATGCTGAGAGGTGCAGTCAAACGACATCTGGAGGGCCAAAAGTTGTCCATCCCTTTCCTACAGCATTCTCAGCCCAAACAAGAGATTGAAACATGAGCAGCATATGGTAGTGTGGATGATATAGGGGCTGTTCACACTAATCCACACTCAGTGGTTGAGTGTGGGTTGTTTTGAACCATGGGTTGTTTGTTGATCCATGGGTTATCATGCTGTCTGAACGCAGCCAGGGTGACTTGTAAGCATGCAGTTTGCCGTATTTTTCTTAAACAAACCTCGGCCAGATCTACACCAAGAAGGATATAGTGGTATGAAAGTGATATGAAAGTAGTATATAAAAGGCAGGAGCCACACCAAGCAGGATTCAGAGGTATATGGTATGTGTCAATGGGCCCTAACAGTTTTCAGTGCACTTCAATACCGCTATAAAGCAGTAGTGTGGCTCCTGCCTGTTATATACCGCTTTCATTCTACTTTCATACCACTATATCCTGCTTGGTGTAGATCTGGCCCACCTTAAGAATCCATAGTTTGTAGTTCAGTTGTTCAGGGTGATTAACAAGCCACACTGCATGGGTAACAAGCCACCCTGGCTGAGTTCAGACAACACAATAACCCATCCTATGGAAAACATGCTGCTTTTAGACAACACACTAACCCATAGTTCAACAAACAATCCACATTTAACCACTGAGTGGGCTAGCATGTTGTTTGAACACCCCCATACTCTAAGTGGCTATAAACTGGCCATGATCCAGACAGGGCAGGGAAACAAGAGTTTGTAGAGTTTGACCTCCAGGTATAGCAACACTTTCTGTTCCTCCACTCTCCTAGTTACTTCCATCCTGCTCCCACACTATAACACAGGAGTGCAGAACCTCAGGGAAATTTGGCCCTCCAGGATTCTCCAGAAGGCTGCTCCCCTTCCCTGACCACCAGTAATTTCCAGGCTTTTGTGCACTTTTTTCTCCATTTGGAAAGGTCAAGATGCCTCTCCTAAGGCTTGGTGGCTCGTAGCAAGAGCTTTAAGCTAAATCATGCTGGTACTTTGATATTTGGGCCCCACCTCGTTTGCCTTCGGCCCCGCCCACCACTAGAACATGGTCCCCAAGAGCTCTTCTGAAATGGAATTCAGCCCTCAGCTTGGAAGAGGTTCTGCACCTCTGCTGTAACATGTTCTCCTGGGCCCAGGCAGCTCGTTGGCTAATTGCCATGCCAATTGCCACAGTCGGTCTATTCTGAAGCAAAAAAGAAGGAAAGACGCCTGCATGGGGCTTAGCTCAGGAGGAGAAGCTTTAGCAAGGAGCTTTCCTCCCACTGTAAGAACAGTACGAAAGCACCAATAGAGGACAGTGACTGCTCCTTTGTGGATCTACCCAGCACCGTTGAGGATTTGGCAAGACCTTGTTCCAAACACCGAAGTGTTTTCCAGGGACAAAATTTAATAACACAGTCCCTAATTTAAATTTATACAAGGCCATCAATTACCCCAGCAGCATCTGGGAACTCTGCTGGCAGTGTCAAATTGCCAGTCCTGGTTGTTTTATTGGGATTTCATAATATCTGTATTATTTGCAGATAGGAAATTTCCTTACATTAATTAAAACATTTTAACAAGCCAACACAATTAATCATGTTGCTCCCTTTTCAGGCCCCCAGTTGTGTCCTGCTCCAGCTTTCAAGGCATCTCAGCAGCTCAGAATGTTCACTCTTTTCAGATGTTCAGAAACCACGTGCCATGAATGTGAGTGGTGGGGAGCAGGATTCCACCTGCCTTCCCTGACCTTCTTGCATTCGTTGTTCCTTTGTGAATGGAGCCTCAGCATTTGGCAAGGTCCCAGACTGCACCCACGTTGCCTGTGCAGGGGCAACTGGTACCTGCATAGGCTCTGCTCCCAAAGAAATACTGAAGGCTGGGTCTGGGAATAACATGCAGGGTCCTGCTCCCCCTCCAAAATTTTTTTTCTGTATGATACTCAAACATCTGGGGGAGGGGGAAAGGTTTTTATAACCAGTGCCAGGCTTTTGAGGGCTCTTGGGCAAGACATCCTCAGTGAGCCCCCTTCCTCAGTTAGTCTACCTTCTCACTAACGTCACCAACTGCTATTGCTCTTCAGCCTCTTTCTCATCACTGATACCACCTGCTTGCTTGACAGGCAAAGAGCCAGTGAGAAAGTAGGCAGGGGCATCTCCTCCTCCTCCTTCTCACCACCACCACTGTCTGGGCAAGGCAAGTGAACAAGCAGGTTGCAATGGTGAAGAGGAGCAAGTCTAGGGGGCACTTGCCAGGTGCACCCCTGCTTGGATGCAGTAAGCCCTATACACCTCTCTCCTGCCTCATGTGTAGTGCCAGCCCTGCTTGTGGTCTCAGCTAGAAGCTCAAGGCCACTGACAATTCAGAACAGCCTTTCCCAACCTGGTGCCCTCCAGAAGTGTTGGACTACAATTCTCAGATTTGCTGGCTGGGTATTATTGGAGTTGTAGTCCAATACATCTGGAGGGCATCAAGTTGGGGACGGCTGACTCAGGAAGTTAGAGTTCTATTTCCAGCCCTGCCCCATAATTCCCAGACAGATGGCCAATGGCTACACTATCTGGGAATTGTGGGAGTTGTAGTCGAACACATTTGGAGGGCACCAGGTTGGAGAATGCTGCCATAGGGACTCATATGAGTAGAATTTTATTTATTTATTTATTTGCTGCATTACTACACTGCTTCTATACTGAAGCTCTCTGCATGATACACAAAAAATGTCCAAATGGGGATTTACAGTTTGCCTTTTGAGTACTATAATAATAATAATAATAATAATATTTATTTGTAACCCGCCTCTCCCTCCGGATCGAGGCGGGGAACAGCAACAATATAAACATAAAAATCACAACAGTTAAAAAATTTAAAAAGCAAGAGAACACTACAACATTAAAAACATCTTAAAATTCATCTGGATAGGCCTGTCGGAAGAGGACAGTCTTCATGACTCTCTTAAATTCATGAAGACTGTCAATTTGTCTAACCTCCTCCGACAGACCATTCCATAGTCTGGGAGCGATGGAAGAAAAGGTCCTCTGGGTAACACTCGCCAGCCTAGTTCTGGCTGGCTTGAGTAAGTTCTTCCCAGAGGACCTAAGTGCGCGGGGCGGAGATGACGATATAACGATGGCTACTAGTCATGATGGTTATGTTACCGCCAGCATCAGAGGCAACATACCACTGAATGGCTGAATTCGGACGACACAATAAGCAACTGGGGGGGAACAGTTGTATTGACTATCGTGTTGTCCGAATGCTGCCATAGTCAACTCAGCGCTGATCCTAATTCACACCACAGTTGATTATTTATTACCATGTTGTGTGGGGAGTATGCCCTAGATGAACAACTGTAAAGTTGATTATTACCCCATCATTGACTATCATGTTGTCCGAATTCAGCCATTATTATGTGCTGGGGAACATGACTGGGAGAGTGCTGTTGCACTCACATCCTGCTCATGGGCTTCTTGTGGGCATCTAGTAGGCCGATGTGGGAACAGAATGCTGGACTAGATGGGCTGTTGATTGATCCAAAATGGCTCTTCTTATGAGCTTGTGCAGCATAGAACCATTATGACACATAAGTAGGCAAATAACTACATGGAAGTTCTTATGGTGGGGGTATACATTAACTGATTGGATCAATCTACTAACAATCTACTAACCGTATACTAAATAATAATAATACTAGCAATAACAAATAGCAAGTATCAAATCCAAATCCCAAGATCTTGCTTACTTAAAACCTTTCAGCATTGGATTACCCCCCCCCCCTTGCCAGATGCCCCCGTGCTTTATAAATAATAATGATCATCAATCCTCATAGGCACCGCAGCTTTGTATAGTCCTTTCCTTTTTATAGTCACTCTGAAGTGTGCAGATTCCCCTGCAGTCCCCAGCTGCTAGGGAATTATGTCTCTCCCCTCTAATGGGGCACGGGGGCATCTGGCATGGCTTGGGCACTGCCACATTTGATTGAATGCACTGCGGCAGAGACTGTATCATTTGTTTGTGGTGCCTGCTGCCTGGGAGTGCAGGGGGAGGCAGCCATTCGCCTCAGAGCAGGGCAGTGACCATGTGCACATCAGGGTGAAGCGGAGAGCTGGCAGGACAGTTCATCTGAGGACCCAGCTCCGCCACTTGCCTGTTTCTGGAATCTTGCTGCTGCTAAGGGAGTGACACTGTCTGCATTTTGGCAGAGGTGGGGGAGTTTGGGAATGGAAAGGAATGAGTGATGCCAGCAAGGAAGCACCTGGGTCTTGCATAGACTGTCTGTGAAAGAAGTGTTGGCTTAACTAATGCACAGCAGTTCACATAACAGCCGACCTCCACGGTCATGCTGGAGGGTACTAGTTTCTGCAATTACAGATGTTGCTAAAGCAAAGGTATAAAACTAGGGTGACCATATGAAATGGAGGACAGGGCTCCTGTATCTTTAACAGTTGTATAGAAAAGGGAATTTCACCAGGTATCATTTGTATGCATACAGCACCTGGTGAAATTCCCTTTTCATCACAACCTTTAAAGCTGCAGGAGCCATGCCCTCTTTTGTATCTAACCTCTAGCCTTTGGGCCTAATCTGGCCTGGGCAGTCTCTTGAGGTTCCTCCAGGGAGTGGGACTTAGAGGGTGGTATAGGATGTGTTGGAGAGAAGTTATCAGTTTTGATGGAGGAGCAGGGTTCACCTCACCAGGCTGCCAAGGACAACAGCTGTTTCCTTGGAGGAAATCAATCTCTCACTCAGTGCTGGCTTTGCAGAAGCTAGAGGTGGCATGAGAGATGTGCCCAGGAGCATTTAGGGAGGAGAAGTGACTGGAGGGATTCATACCTCTCCTGTCCTTCTCCAAAGCCTGGCATGAAGTGAAAGAAAAGATATGGCCTCCCCTCCAGTCTTCTGCAGGTTCCAGAGGACTTGGGATGGTGTGGAGAGAGCCAAAAGGCTTTCGCAGAATGCAGAAGCCATGCAAGTCTCCTGCCTCCTGAAGATCTTGAGTGAAGTGAGACAGACCTGAGCCCTCAGTCCTCTAGCATACCCAGAGGACTCAAGGGAGGGTCGGGTCAGTGACAACCACAAAAGTGTTGAAGAACCTCTTCCCAAGAGAGATGCAGCATGGTATTCTGCACTAAGGCAGCTCAGGCACTGGAACAAGCACATGAAGGAACGGTCAAGTTTTGAATGGAGTTCAGGAGCAGGCATCCTCCTCCCCTGGCCCCGTTACTACTGATTTCAACACAACACTCAGAGGTGCTCTCAATATTTCTTTCTTGCAGCAGGAAAAGCACATTAGGGCACAATCCTATGTATGTTTAGACAGAAAAAAGTCCTACATCTTCCAGCATGTCCCAGCCACTGGCTGGGGCATGCTGGGAGTTGTAGGACTTTTTTTCTGCCTAAGCATCCATAGGATTGTGCCCGTGCTACATGAGCATTTACAGCAGGGCTACAGAGCCTCTTTCTGAGGGCCCAATTCTGTTTCAAAGAAACATTTGAAGGCTGCATCCCCATGTTGGGTGGGGCCAAAGGAAAAAGGGGTAGAGCCAAATTCCCCAAACTGCCCCCAATATTAGCATATTTTAGCTTAAAGCTCTTACTATCTGTACATAAGCATTAGGCGAGACATTTCAATCCTTTTGAATGCAATAAAACTGCACAAAAGCCAGGAAACCAGCAAATGATGGGTGGTTGGGGCAAAGTGCATAGGATCAGGTGAAATGGATGTGGATATTTGGGAGACCCCAGGAGAGCCAGATTTGACCCCTGAGTTGGACATTCTGCAGCCCTGTTTTACAGCCTACATTAAACCTCAATAACCTGGTACCTTCCAGATGTGTTAAACTGCAACTACTATCACTGGTCACGTTGGCTGGGAATGATAGGACTTGCAATCTATCTCATCTGGATGGCAACCAGCTGGGGAAAACTGGCCTATATGTTATAGACTGTGCTGGCCACCAGTGTACTTCAATGCTGAATTTATAATAATAATAATAAAAATAATAATAATAACTCACACTCGCAGAGAAAAAAAATGGGCACAAAAAGTACTCCATGGGACGCACTACAACATAATACAGAACCCATGAATAAACAAAGAACAATTGTACGAATGGCTCAGGAAGGGTGAGCTATTTCCAGAAACTGAAGGATTCCTAATAGCTATACAGGATAAGTTATAGCCACCAAGAACTACCAAAAATACATCATAAAAGATAACAGTGTAACAACAGACCTATGCAGGAAAAGTCATCAGTTCCAAGAAACAATAGACCACATAGTAGGAGGATGTAAAATTCTGGCAGGAATGGATTATACAGACAGACACAATACAGCTGCAAAAATAATTCACCAACAACTGGCCATCAAATTCAATCTTATCAAACAATCTACATCATACTATACATACTCACCCGAAACAATCTTGGAAAATGCAGATCATAAAATATACTGGGACAGAACAATTAATACTGACGAGACAATACCCTGCAACCGATCAGACATAACGTTCATAGACAAAAAAGAAAAACACACATATCTCATTGACATAGCAATACCGAATGTCAAAAATATTGTTGAAAAGGAAGAAGAAAAGAGAGACAAATATACACCACTGGCCATGGAAGTCAAAGAACTATGGCATCAGGAAAAGGTCACAATTATTCCATTAGTCACCTCAGTCACTGGCATCACATCAAAAAACTATATAGAAAACATTCAGAAACTGGGTCTACCAAAATTCATCCACACCAACATCTAGAAAGCAGTCATACTTAAAACATGCTCAATTGTCAGGAAATTCCTGAATCTGTAAAAGACAGCATGACTTGGCAAAGCATGTCATGTCCGTCTAGAAAAATCACCACGAGCGAGAAAGAAATGAAATAATAATCGGAATTGAGGTGGGGAACAACATCAATACAAATAACATAAAATACATAAAACTAATTGAAAACATATAAAATTAATACATTATTAAAATACCAATAAAACTCTTAAAATTCTACTGGGTAGGCCTGTTGGAAGAGATCGGTCTTTATGGCTTTCTTAAAGTCAAAGAGACTATTAAGTTGACGAATCTCTTCCAGCACACCATTCCACAGTCTGTGAGAGGCAGAAGAGAAGGTCCTCTGGGTGATGGTTGTCAGCCTGGTTTTGGCCGACTGTAGCAAATTCTTCCCAGAGGACCTGAATGTGCAGGGCAGATTGTATGGGAGAAGTCGATCCTGCAGGTAACCTGGACCCAAACCATGTAGGGCTTTAAAGGTAATAACCAACACTTTGTAGTTTGCCCGGAAACTAATTGGCAGCCAGTGGAGTGATTTTAAAGCTGGTGTAATATCGTCACCCCTAGGTGTACCAGTAGGCTGACCATCTGAAAAGGAGGACAGGGCTCATGTAACTTTAACAGTTGTAGAGAAAAGGGAATTTCAGCCAGTGTCATTTGTATGCAATTAGTTCCTGGTGAAATCCCCTCTTCATCACAACCGTTAAAGTTGCGGGGCCCTGCCTTCTTTTGTATGTGGTCGCTCTAGTATAGTGCCTGCAACTTTAACGGTTGTGATGAAGAGGGGATTTCACCAGAAACGAATTGCATACAAATGACCCTGGCTGAAATTCCCTTTTCTCTACAACTGTTAAAGTTACATGAACCCTGTCCTCCTTTTCAGATGGTCAGCCTATGTACCAGTGACCAACCTGGTTGCCATATTTTGAAATAGTTGAAGTTTCCAGACTTTATGATAGTGGTGTTAACCTTTAAAGCATGTCCTGGCCAGGGCCCCACGTATTTCTGAGCCTGCCTTTCCCTGTGTGACAAACCCAGCCTCCCCCCACCTCTGGACATGCCCAGGCATCTACAGGTATCTACAAAAGCTGCATTGCTACACATTCAGGACTGACTCTTCCTCTTCTCATCTCTCCCCCATAACTCACGCCCTTTACTAGGTATATCCAGGAATCACCTGGAGGGAGACATGATCAGGTTCTCCTAAGCTATTGAATGGTCAGTTTGAATGTCCAATATCAGCCGCCATCCATTGGAATTCCTTAGTGAAAGCTTGCTTAGTGAAAGCTTGCTTCGCAAACACACACACACACACACTCGCACAATGCCTAGAGGCATTCAGAAGCACAGTGCCACTGACCTTAGGCAGGATTTTCAAAGGCTGAACCCACATTCCTTTCTCTTCCCAGAAAAATCCACTCCTGGTTTCCCCTTTCTCTCCCCTTGGTTCATTGAAGCCAATTCCCCAAACTTGTTTTTCTTAATCACCTTCTTCTCCTTCTCCTTCTCCTTCTCCTTCTTCCAACCCACCAACACAGTGGAAGAAGACACTTTTCATTTTCTAATGTTCTTTTGGAGGATTTATGAATACATTAAGGAAGGAGGGGGAAGCCAGCAAGCATCACCCCCAACTCCTCATCCCATTTTCATCCATTTCTCCCCACTCAAACTTTGGTTGCCTGGGAGAAGCAAAGTGGCAGACAATAGCTAAACAACACAGGGTTTGAATAAGACAGAAAGCTTTTAGAAGGAAAGTTCAGAAGATGACAAATCAGCAAATGAATGTGAAAGAATACATTTTATGTCGATTTCTTTGTTTGGCTCAGACCACATAACATATAGTTATATGATCTGTGATCAACACTTATCCTTTCAGTGCCTCCATAACCACTGCATTGTCAAAGGTACATGGCTGTAGCTACCAATCTGACAGGCAAAACATTTCAGCTGTGATTCTCATTGGCATTTATAGTGTTAAAAACACACCACAAAAAACAATGAGGGAAACATCTGATAATGAAGAGATTTGAAGAGTTCTGATTCCTCTAGAAAGAAGCTCTGAAAAATACGTTACTCCTGATTGAAATGGGACAGTTGGAGGGTAAGCAATTAGCTGGTAGCATAAAGCAGAGGTTGGAAATCTGTGGCCCTCCACGTGCTGTTGGACTACAGTTCCCATCATCTATTATTGTTGGACATGCTGGCTCGGACTGAAGTCCAACAACATCTGGATGGGCATACATCCCCACACTTCTGAATTACCCATTGCTCAGGCACATACTTAGAGTCTGGTCTTCTGCCTTTGCCTGGTCCATAAAGCAACACATTCAGCTTGGGCTTGTTACCCTTCAGACCCCAAATGGTGCTGATCAAGGTGCCTTTTACGTCTTAATTCAGGTATGGCCACCTGCAACCCCACCCTGGTCCTGACACGGTGTATAGTTCATCATGTAGGAGTGCAATTCAGAATTATCAAGTGACTTCCATGTAGAAAATTTGTCTTGTGTATGAAATAGATCTAATCAGCACCAGGAACCTGTGGTGTTCTGTGGCTGCTCCATCCCACACCCAGAGGGATTTCATTTCAGCAGTGGGTGCAGCGAAGTGATCCCTATACTTAATGTCATTTGTCATTCTTTGATGGGCTCTGAAGCTTGCCAAAGATGCCGAGAAATGAATACGGAGTGATAATAGAAATGTGACAGTTTCCTGATCCCTACAATAAAATATTCACTAGTAATTCAAGGAACAATCAAAACACAAAGCGTCTCGAGCCCACGGTGTACGCAGGGATGAGTCATTGTCACTTGCATTCATCCAGCTCAGCAGATGAGGAAGAAGTGTTTTGTTAGCCATGAGGGGCAGGAAATGGGAGGTGGGATGACATTAGTACAAGTTTCCCCCCCAGGGTCAGTCGAAGACATTTTGCTACCTGAAATGAAGGACAAGTTGGTGCCTCCTCCCTTTCAACATACTGACTGGAATGGCAGTTGAATCTTTCTTCAACCCTGGCAATGGGACAGCATCCTCCACCATCTTATGGGATGCAGGGGAGGCTGGATGGCCCACAGCTCTCTCCACCATCATCTTGCTGCCACCTCCCATGACCTGTCACCTGAGGCAATTGCCTTACTCTCCCTAATGGAAGGGCTGGCCCTGTTCTCCTCCCTGTGTCCTGAAAGGGCCTCTAAGGCCAACCTCGCTTTAGGCAAGGGCAGAGTGTGGGCAACTCAAGGCCAGCTTCTTCAGGCTGGAGAGGTTCACCCTGGTCGGGTAGGATGAAGATGAGCCGGAGAAGGGAAAACCAGGTTGCTTCCCACTCCACCCCAGCTTCTTCTTTATTGATACCTGAACTAATACGATGTACTAATACGGGCTAAACTAGATGTGACACAGGAAGGGTGTGACTGGTGTTTCTTGTAGCTTGAGAAAAGGTTAATAGTGTGTGTGTGCGTGCGCATGCGTGCATGCGCAAGCACATTTGTGTGAATTGGATTGGGACTGCACTACTGGAAGAGGTGGGAGAGGATTTTATCCTTCCCCCAGTGCCATTAACTGTCCCCCCATTACTATTTTCCCCTGGAGGAGAACTTATAGGTAACCCTATGATACCTGAAGGTTTCGCTTGCTGGGCAAACAGTAGCTATCTGTGGGGGAAATAGTGGTGGTGGGGATTTTAACTGGGAAAATTGGGTAAAGTTAACCTCCTCTCCCTCAGAAAATAGCACCGGCTCCAAACAGGTGCACAGAGGCCCTTATTTTCAATTATTTCCCCTGTGCTCTTGGTAGCCTCTGGGCCTGGGCAGAGGTTTGGTGGTAGGAATGCTTTAGACTGGTACCAAATACTAATGTCTGTTCTTGTTGCATTGAGACAACCTGGTTGTACAGTTAACATGAGCTTGCACAGATGGCAGGTGGCGGAGGCAGCAGAAGAGAACCCGCCCCAGTAGGTCCGGGCTGATGTTTTTTGGGGGTGGGTGGCTTGGTGGGGGGGTTGTTTTGGGTGGGTGGGTGGCTTGGGGGGTTTGTTTTGGGGGGTGGCTTGGTGGGGGGGTTGTTGGCGGGGGGGGGGGACCGGGATTTTGGGTTCCAAAGTCTGGTCACCCTAGTGGTAAATCCACTCTGGGTTTCAGTCAGAACCAGTCACAAGGAGCTAAAAGTAGCTACTTTAGACTTCTGACTAGTTCTGACTGACACCTGGAGCAGGTTCACTACCTCACTGACCTTGGAGCCAACAGCTGTCACCGACTGGATGTGATTTTGTGTTGTTTGAATGGATAATTGAGACTGGAAGATCTTTTTCATTGAAGTGTTTTTCCATTCCACAGCCAGGCTCACCATTCTTCCACTGAGTATGCACTTAGCAGGTACAGTAGTTGCTGTGCTACCTACCTTTGGGAGGTCACCTCCTGGTGAATTAAAGTCATCATTGAGACAATGCACTGGCAATATGCAGCATAGGGAGTTGCATCAGAATTCCATCTTCTTCTACTTTTTGTTCTGCTGCCAACTTGCTTCTCCAAGGAAGAATGAGCAAGGAGTGGAACAGATGCTTGAGGTTCACCAACAAAAGTGGCTGTGCTAGTGGGAGTTCACCTGGATTTGTGGCCCACAGTCTGCTCCTTAATGCAACATGCAGACAGATATGAAATCTGTTCCCTTGCAGAGACTTTTGGCTACTGGTTTAGTGAGAATCCTGTCCTCCCATGTGGTAGGGCCTGTGTGCAGTGGAGGAGGATGCAGTGCCTGGGGCTTCCCAATGACTCTAAACGGAATGTTTTTGTTTTTATGTTACAGTACCAATTGTGTTGGTTTAACACTACACAAGCACAAAGAGCACAAGTGACCCATGAGGGAGTGTAGAGTTTCTAACAAGTTTTATTCCTTCCCA
Organism: Anniella stebbinsi; assembly: GCA_029215795.1. Lineage (NCBI taxonomy): Eukaryota > Metazoa > Chordata > Lepidosauria > Squamata > Anniellidae > Anniella > Anniella stebbinsi. Next base: position 66,246,159 of record JARDYH010000004.1, on the reverse strand, counting down.
ACATGTCCCGTCTATCACCCATTCCGCCCCCTTGCACTGATGGTGTTCCTCACACATCAGGGTCTCACTATCACAACCTATCACAAGCACAACAATATTGTTTCACAGGCATGAATCCATGACGCTGGCAAAGGGATGGGGGAGAAATTATTTGGTTTGCATTTTAATGCAACCTTACCTAGCTCACACATCTACAACCAAGACGCTAGGATTAAGCAACCTGGTGCCCTCCAGATGAATTGGACTAGAACTCTGTAATCCCTAAACATTGGGTAGGCTGAATGGGGCTAATGGAAGTTGTAGTCCAAAACATCTGGAGACAATATGGAAACTGAAGCATGGTTATATTTTGATATTCACACATTCCTGAATTTTGCAATGCAATTCTCCAATTAAAAAAATACATACAAAAATGTGTATATTAGGGAAATGTTTGCAAAAAAAAAGTATATTAAGAGAAATGAACACAAGCATGTATATGCATTTTCATAGAGACTTCAAAAAAATAATTTGCAAACTGAAGTGGAAATGGAACAAGGCAAACTTAAAGTTGGAAAAAGGAGAAAATGAGTGAAACCAAAATTGATGGTTTCATCCAACCCTAGCTGTCATATCTATGTGTTTTGTGAATGCTAGGGATTTTTTTTGTTCATGATCCTCCTATTCTGGTCAGCAAGCATGACTTGAGGACACGATCTCTGTCTTAGACATCCACAACTTCAAATTCTTCCCCTGACTTATGCATTTCAATTAATATTCTCCTCCACACTGTTATATTTTTTGGCTTCAGAGATTCCCTCTGAAATTCAATGATGTGAGACATTGTTTTGTGGCTTTGTGTTATGGAAATTCCATTTCACAGTTTTATACATTAATTTCATACATCATATCATACAGAGCAGTGTTCACATCCTCACAGTGCTCACATTGATGCCATTAATTATTTCCATAATCCTGGTCCTTTCTGCCACACATATGGTGTCAACTCATCTGGCCTCATGCCAATGCTTTTTGCTCTGGTAATTAGAGGTGTGGTCTGACCATTCCAATGCCCTCCATCTACTTTTTGATTGCACAACTGGGAGCTCCGCCCTCCTGTTTGGTTCCATGCAAATTAGCGAGTGGCAGACTCCAACTGTTTAAGCCTTCGCTTGGGGACCACTGGGGGCATGTGTGTATGTCAGTGTCTAATTGAGCTGGGGAACGATTAGCATGTTAGAGATCTGGACATGGTCCCATAATGCGATTTGCAATTTGTCCCAGGCAGGCAAGTTTCCATTTACTCTATACATTAGGGCTCACAGTGGTGCATGCTGGCACATTTACCAATCTGGAGTGAGCAGCTGGGAACTTGAGGGCTGCCTGCCAATTGAGTTTACAGCTGGGGACGGAACGTTTCTGTTCTTCTCTAGCCTATGTGGCTTTCATGGTCCTTCTCTGCCCCACTGTACTGTCAGCACCCCTGTAATACTGGAGCATCTCTGATATGTTCAAACAACTTACCTGCTATGTGTGGGAGGGTCAGGAGCATCTTGTTATTGCTGAGCTTGCACAGAAGGAGTATGAGGAATTCCTATTTCTGGAAGGATGTAAAGTCTTCTGTAGCACCTTGGGAGGAAGCTCAAGCCTAATTGCTCACGTCTGAGGTTAGTAGACTTGGGAAGCAGCCCTATCTTCCCCTAGCAGGGCATGGACTGTCACCTTACCTGGCTCGCAAATCGGTTATGGGGCATGTCTAACTCTCCTCTGATTTTATCATAGCTGGACAGATTGGCTCAGCCTTGGGCTTTGTTTTGCCTGTTGAGGATCCATGGTGCTGCTAGAAGTAGTAAAATGCTATCACCTAGTTTTCATGATTACAGCAGCTGAAACAAGCCACTAGGGTTTGTTGCAGCCACTGTGTGTGCCAGGTGTATGCTACCCAGATTTCTGTAATTACCCACATTGGCATGGTTTGTTATGTCATCTGAACTTGGGCAGCATGGCTTGTTTGGGGTGAGCAGCAGCCTTCAAATAACCCATGGGCTGTTGTTAGTGACCAAAAGGGAAAACTCCTGGTTCCCCTTTATTTGTGATAGCTCTCTGTATGCCCAATTTTGTGCCAGAATACTGCTTCCCATTGCTCTGAAGGTGGTGCCATCAAATCCAAGAGAAGGCACTGGCACCTTCCTTAAAGTGATAAACTGGGATGTGCAAGGGCTCAGACAGGGCACCACGTTCCACGGGAGCTGGGTGCTATGCAACGGGAGGAGGTCCTGGCAGGGCAGCAAACTCTAGGGACAGGAGCCTTGGAGATCTAGTGATTTGCTGCTTAATGCTGCTTAATCTATTGCTTGTTGCCCATGTTCCTTGCCATTTCTCTGGCGTTTGCAGCATGTAGCAATTAAGTAACCAGCAGAGAGTGAGCCCTGAAGCCCATTAATTACCCTGATGGGGAAGAGATTGAGCACCCAGCCCACAGGCCCTGACTGTACCAGCAGTGTATGTCAAAGCCCATAGGTTGGTGTGCTGGGAAGAAGCAAGCATAGAGAATGGCTGGGCAGGGCTCATTTCTTCCTCCCTGTCCAGTTATAGCACCGCTCTATCCATCCGTCTCCCTCTGTTCAGGCACTGTGATGTCTGGAGCGGCTTGATGGCCCATGAGTCTTTTGCATTTCAGCTCAGTCTCTGCAGAATGTGCTCAAAACTCCTGCTTTTTTCTTCAAATGCCAGCCTCATAGCCGATGTTTGAAGTTGTCCTGCTCCATTTGCTTGCTGCTTAGTGTCACCTGAATTAGGTAAACCTAATGTTTGCTCCCGGACTCATTTTGAGTATCACAGATATTTGAGACTAAGTTCCTTGGAGTAGGGGCTTGCCTCTTACTTTGCTCTGTAAATGGCCATGAACATTTATATGCTGTTTATAAATAAGTAAATTCTGCATTTATATTTGAAGCATTTACACAGCTAAGTATATACACAGCACAGACAAAACCATTTGCATAACATTTACACAAATCCACATCCAATAAATCTTTCAGTGTTCGCAGCCTAGTACAGACTCATGTGCCACATACATTTACTAGTCATGCAATTCACCCCAAGCGATAGGAACATTTCTGCACAGCTGGGCGTGGATGCAGCTTTTGATCTCGTCTCTCTCCCAGGTTGTTTGCGCTGTGTCAGGAGCCACAATTCAGATGTGGCAGGAAGTAGGAGTAAGATGCACATACACAGTGTATCTCTTCAATGACAGCACATTGGCACGTGTCTTTACAAAGACTAGGTGCTCTCCTCAGTGCACTTAATCCCTACGTAGAAGCTTGTAGTGGTCTCTGGAATGCCAGTGCTCTTTTCTCACCTGTCTGAAATGCAGGCAAGGTTGAATGCAGAGCTATCAAAGACCCAGCAGCCATCTACACAAGACAATCAGTAATGTCAACATGGGGAAACACTGAACTGTTTCATATAGGCTACTTAGCTCTTTTTCTAAGCAATCTGGCTTAGGTTAGTTGGCATGGTAGGAACCTTCGATGCACATGCATCTCCAGGAATGGTGTGGCACAGAATAATCCAGTGTTGACACACACGGCCACCCCCTACATTGTGCAAATGGCAGTGTGGCAATCAGAGCCATTATTGTGCTGGTCTGCAGCGCAGGTCATGTGGCTAGGTGGTACGCTGGCCTTTGTCGGGTGTGCAACTAACACATGTGGCGTGGTGCAGTTCTCGGGCGAAACCAATGTTAAAGCGTCCTGGGGCTTTGTGCTAGTTCAGGCACAGCCTCGTACACATGATCACACAATCTGCCTGGTAATGAAAAGCCACTCCCCTCCCACTTTTTCCTAGCACCCAAAGCCGTGCGCCTAAGTGGGAGGAGGTATTCCAGGCAAAGACAGACCTGTCCTACTAGCTGGTTTTTCTGGTTTGAATGAAATCATAAACCTGAGCTTCCAGCTCCATGGTGTGTTTCTATAGATACAATGTTAATGCCACCATAATATCACCCTGAAGAGGGACAGGGAAAGACTAATCCAGCCTTCTCCAAGTTAGCACCCTATGCATGTGTTGGACTACAACACCCATCTCCCTAGCCAGTGTGATGGAAGTTGTAGTCCAAGCTATCTGATGGGCACCAGCCTGTGGAAAGCTGGACTAGTGAGGATTTTGCTCACTGCTTTTATGACTAGACCAAGCAGGTTTATTGGTCAAGGCTCCTGTCCATGAAACTCTTTGGCCATTTGCATCTCTGTCAATGACCCTGTCCAATGCTCTCTTGCTATGGAGATAGGAATAGTAATAAGTACTAGACCAAATGTGGAACAGCACTCTTCCTGACCAGCTTGCAGGTAGATGTGCCAGGTGCTGCTGTCTCCCTTGTGAATTGTCTCTCTCGCACACACCAAACGCTTCACCTTCTGTTTGCCTCTGGTTATGCTGGGTACCACTGCAAAAACACCAAGACAGCAGGAGGAGCAGTGCCCACACCTGACCAACAAGCGCTTTCTACCTCCAACAGTGTCTTGCCACATAAATGCTCTCTACCTCCTGGGGTGTGTATGAAGTGGGTTGCAGGAACTGAGTCTCCGGAAGCATCCTTACAAGTCAGATCTCAAGTACAGAAATCTCTCAGTTGATCACAAGCTAGTCCCTGCCTGGCCTCAAGCATCCAAGTGAGCTGACACAGGAAGCCCTGATGATCCACCCTGCTGCCTCCTTCATTCCACGGGTGCCCTGGGCTGCCCCACCGCCCTGCCCCACCATTCATAGTATCCCTTTGAGGTTCCAGTCCAGACTTCTCCCGCAGCCTGCGTGCCCCTGTAGTGCCCCCTGGTGGCACAGCCTGGCTGGGGTTAGGAGGCGAGGGCTGCCTGAGCCTCCGCCTTGCTCACTGCACCCTCTGCAGGGAAGAGGCAGGGACCGGGAAGTCTCTCAGCCGCCCATGCGAGTGTGTGTGTGGCTGAGGCACGGCATCTGGTAATTCCAGATGGGCCCAGCGCTCCCTGGCGTGTATCGAAGCCCCTGGGCGAGTATTTCTTTTCCCCATTTACAGTGGAGTGTAGCAGTGTTGCCAGGGGCCAGTCCCTGGGGAGCTGGGCGGACGGGCTGTGTTTTAAATAGCTGAGATCTAGTTAGCAGAGTAACTGATACACAAAACAAATTAATTCGCTCCCTGCGGCAAGGGAATCTCTGTCCGGAGAAGCTTGTATCTGCAGCTCCATCACATGGTGCTTTGCAGAGGCTGGACTGAGGCAATGCTGGGATGAGGATGGGTCGGATGGAGCCCTGCAGTGCCGGTTCTTGCCTTTCAGCAGTCAGTCGGTGCTGGGATGGAGACTCAGATGGAGACGTGTGATCTAAGCTGCACAATGCTAGCCGACTGTGTCAGCTGGATTCCCTCCTCTCTCCTCCCCAATCTGATAAGTGTTACTCTCTGCCTTGATGTGGGTTTCTCACTCTCCAGGGGGTGTTGATATCCAGTTTCCCAGCATCCCAGTAATTTCTCTCACAGGAGAGGACGGGTATGGTGACGTTGCAGGGGAAGGAGTTGTTCCTCAGAAACACATGGGCGTTTGTGATCAGAGCCAATATTCCTTGCCATTGGAGGCTGCCTGGATCCTGCAAATTCTGCCTTGACTGTATTTCTGTGCTAGCCTTTTTTCCTCACTCCCCCCTCTGTATATGTGGCCTGTGTTTTTGGCTTTTGTTTGTAGTATGGTTTCCAGATCTTTGTAGTCTCTTATTACTGAAATGTTGATCTGGTAGTTCTTCCTGTTGCCAGATCCCTTCCATTCATGCCCCTTCTCCTTGCAGCGCTGGGCAGATCCTCCTTTTCATTCCCCACCCCTGCCTGGCCAAGCCTTTTAATGAAGCTTTTAGTCCTAAGTGCTCTTTGACTCCCCTTGTAACATTGATATTTGGACACAGAGATTGATGGCTGTGTGAATTATTCATGCTGGGGTAGGGATGCATTCCCATAACCAGACTGGAAGAGGAAAAAATAGCCCATCACAATAAGTCCAATTCTGGGACTGGATCCCCACGCCACCAGCTTGTAGTGTACATTTTCAGGTTTTCTGGGATTGAGTCAGGACATAATCTCCAGTATTTTGGCTGGAGTTCCTGCTCCACCATCTCTGGCCTCAGCTGAGCACAGTTTACACAGCCAGCTGCAACCAGATTAATTCATAAAAAGGCAGCAGAGGAAGCAGAGCGTGCCTTGGTCTGGGAGAAGGAAGTGATGTATTGGGGTAGAATTTCTTCCTAGATATTATAGTTACACACAACCTTGCACAGGGTAGGACAGTGGTTGCGGACTAGATAGTCCATTCCCTAAACCCTTTGTGGCTGGTTATTTTGCCTGCTTTGAGGAGCTGTCTGAATGTTCATTTTCATTAAAATTTGCAGCAAGGCATATAAAGACCTGGTCCCACCACAATAACAGAGGACTGCAGAATGCTAAAGCAAACGGGGGGGGGGGGGGAGGTTCCTCATGTAAACTTGCTGGGTGCTTGAATCAGATATGCAGTTCTGGTTTATTCGGTATGCTGTAATCAAAGTGACAGTCGGATCCAGTTTTAAAAGGTGATGACAACCAGTGACAGGCCTGTACCAGGGGTACCTGATTCAAAGTGAATTGTCATTCTCATTCTTAGTGAGAATTGTTCACTGTTGATCTCTGTGTTTGTCAAATATTAAAGAGGTCTTCCCACTTAGAAGAATTGCCCATCTTCTTAATGAAGGAGCTGTATGATTCAGAAACCATTCTTTGATGGGTTAAGTATTGCTAGTTAACCTCCTGCCAGAAGACATTTTCCTGTTCATCCCTTTACTAATCCTTTTACTATGCCAATAAGTCCGTTTCTGAAGGATATTAGTTTTGGCTCCAGTGCATTTGAAAACCAAATATTTGCTGCCTGATCTTATAACCCCAGCAAGATGGCCAGGGGAAAAAGAGGCCAGGGCTTCTGCATCTTGAATAGCTGTATAGAAGCAGGAATTTCCACAGGTGTAGATTGTCATGCAAAATTCCCTCTACTACTTAACTATTAAAGGGGCAGGAACCCTGTCCTCTTTTGCATCTGGCCACCCACTAATTCTTATGCAACTTAGACTGATACAAGGTAGGCAGGATCCTATGCCCAACCACAACACAATAGCAGCACAGCGACAACGTTGCAACTACATATAATACAATGCAGGAATGGTCACAACCCTCCTTTTCATAGAGTGTTGCTGCACCCTCAGCAGCAGTCATGGTGCTTCTGCATTCAGTGAAGCCTGCCTAATGAAGGCTTGTTGAATAACCTATCATGACATCATCCTGGTCTAAGGTGCCGAAATCCCACCAATCACCATCCCACATCCTGGCAGCAGTGCATTGCATTATGGTGCAGTCAGACTAGACTCACCTGAACTAGAGGAGCTAATCCTCTGACTCAATATAAGGAAACTAGTATTGTCCAGCCAATGAAACTACACAGCAATCCCCATCCCAGGTTAGGCCAGGTGCTACATGCAGCCTACCAATCACATTGTTGCACAGACACAAACTACACATTGGTTTGCATCAGAGATGGAAACCATATTCCAGATGTAACAGCAGCAACAGCGCACAAGTAGGTGCAAAAATTCGTAAAGTGCATGTGGGGGGAAAGCTATGACTGCAAAGTAAAGACAAAAGAAACGATTCCAGCCTTGAGACTTTATGTGAATGATTTATTCAGTAAGCTGGGTAAGAGAATGAAAGCTTATCTTCCTACAACAGTATCTAGAATTTTCCAATTAAGACTTCAATCTTCTGCACACTTACCTGGGGGTAGGCTCCATTGAATGTAGTGGAACTTATTTCTGGGTAAGAATGTATAGGCCAGGAGAGCCTGATGACTCAAAACTCTTTGAATTGTTTTTTTTAATCAAAGGGGATTTCCTCCCTTTACAACTTTGGGATAGTCCCTTCTGCCTTTGGGTGGATTCGCTCAATCACAGAGGGAAAACAAGCTCCACTTGTGTGCCGGACCGCAAGCCACCTAATTAGCATATTTACCCTTGCTGGGCCATGAGTTGTTGTGATGCCCAAAGCTGCTGAGGGTGGTGGCTGAGATGATTTTACAAACTGCATTGAAAACAATGGCTTGTTGTAGGATTTCAGAGTGGTTTGTCAACCATCCCAGACAGTGACCCTCACCAGGGACTGTCTTGGCATCTTCGTTGCCCCAGGATGGCTCCAAATCTGCTCATCATTAGTTAGATGATGCAGGTGCAGATTTGAAGCCTCCCCTGGGCAAAGAGCGGAAGATGTGTGGCTGAAAAGTTGGGGACTTACCCAATTTTTCCAGCCAGAGCGAGGGCAGCCCTGCTCTTCTGCCAGTCTGTCCTTGTTCTGGAGCAGCTCCGGGGGTGTTCCTGGCAGATGGTGACCCCTAATTGGTTGCTGTCCAACTGGGCAGAGGGCAGGGAGGTGGGCCCTTCAGATATTTTGGACTCTAGCACCCATAATCCTTGACCATTGGCTATGCTGGCTGGAGCTGATGAGAACTGTAGTCCAAGACATCTGGGGGGTACTAGGCTTCCTACCCCTCCTGTACATGGAAGGCTATGCACATTTAGTAATAAGGGTGCTAAAGTATGATCCCTTTTGCCTTGCAGTTATCATCCTAGTGTGGACATGGACGTCTTCACCAAGAAAAAGGTGCTGAGGTTAGGGTGGCCAGGTGAAAATAGGAATGGGGCTCCCATACCTTTAACAGTTGTGCAGAAATGGGTATTCCAGCGAGTTTGTCATGCAAAATTCCCTCTTCTGCTCAACTCTGAAAGGTGCAGGAGCCCTGCCCTCTTTTGCACCTGGCTACCTGAGGGAATGAGAAGGGAATGATGTTGAAAACGTCCAGAAAAAAGGTAGGAGAACAATGGCTTGGCTTGCCTGGTGTGAGGATGTGGAGCGGTGGATGAGCTGTTTTTCTGTGGGCTGATGTGAGAATAAACTCTGGGAGGCAAGATCCCCTCCTTCTCGGTAGGGTGCTCAGCTCCACTCGCTCCTTGGGGATGGAGGAAGGTGGCCGAACATGATGTTGCCCTTTCCTTTGAAATGTTCCTTTCATTATGCCCCTCATTACAGAGAGTTCCGTGGGATAAAGGACATGCAGTCTTGGTAACTATGGTAACAGCAAGAGGATGTGCTGACAAGAAAGGGAGACTTGTCTCCCTCGGGGAAATAGGCGCAGCTGCCTCGGTCAAGGGACTCATGCTGTGGTAGTGGGGTGAGTAGGCAGTGCTCCCACCAGGTGGAGCCTCTCAGAGCTTTATCTCACCTACTATTTTTCTCCCCAGTTGCTTCTGTGGGTCCCCCCCCCACACCAATTTTGTATTAGAGTCTAGCATTTTGAATCACACCTGGTCGGTATTGCTGCAATGCTTCAGCTTGGCCTGTTGAATTTTGCCTGTTTTGGACTTTGCCCTTTCAGGGATAAATCGAAACAGAAACTAAAAACTGCAACCTCAGGGCAAGAGAACAGCAGGACGTGGATGATGTCATGCAAATCCAGCGCTGAAAAAGTGGAGCAAAGTCGAGGTGGATGTGCTTAAAACCGCCTGTGTGATAACGACCTGGCTTCTCCTTTTCTCTTTTGAATAAAGTTGCTTCCTCTTTTCTTCCTCTTTTCTTCGCCTCACTCTTAGGCCTTTAACAGCAGCCTCACCCAGAGAGATTGAGCCAAGAAGGAGTGCTTTTGCTGTGATGACGCCAGATGGTGGAAAAAGTTTCACCAGCTTAATCATCCCTGCACATCAAGCTGCTGATCAAGCCACAGTTAAGGTAACCACAGGACAAGGTAGCAATCTTAGTGCTGCTGCCGCAATTTAATTTCAGTTTAGTTCAGCAACTTGTAGCAACAAATGTTTTGGCCTCCAACTTCATCAGCCCTAGTCAACAAGACCAGTGGTGACAGATGATGGGAGTTGTAGGCCAAAACTTCTGGAGGGCCACCCCTGTGTTAGGGTGACCCACTGCAAAGGAGCCCATGGGCTCTTATTGGTAGTGAAAAACCAAAAGGAGGAGAGCATCCAAACCGGGACAAAAAAAGGGGAGAAACAGGTTCTCAGGATGCTAAAACCTGTTTCTCCTTTTTTTGTCCTCTTATTGGTAGTACCACCAACCACTTTGCAAATTAATTTTAGAAAGTAGTATATACATACCATTAAATAAATTAATAGCTTGTAGAAAGGGGAGGCTTGGCTTTTCTCAGCACTATGGGAGAAGCTGCACCTACCAGAATTTCCTCTGCTTTATTCATTTCAGCAGTATAATTTAGGAGAGCCTTGGCAGTGGGTGGGGATAGGTTTTAAAGGTACAGCAGCCCTGTCCCTTATTTTGTATTTGGTCACCTTCCCTCCGACAGGGGCTATTCTCTCTTAGATTCCTCCTTTTTGTGGAAGGACTGCAGCTCACTGGTAGAATGTATGGTTTGCATGCCCCAGCATCTCCAGGTAAAGGAGAGAAAGACTTCGCTGCTGTTAGTCAGTGTAGCACAAGCATGGGCAGACTTCACGCTTGTGCAATCTGCTTTGTTTTTGTCCCCCCCCCCCCGAATCCTGAGATCCACCAACCACAGCATGGTGCAGTAGATGCACCCTTAGAATTGAAGAATCCTGAGTGCAGGAATTTGTTTTGAGTACCAGACCTGAACAGCACTCACAATCCTTCCATACAAAAATACATTCCAGCCACCAAAAACTTTATTAATAATTTAGAAAGGTGGTTGGGGAGTCATGTTGTTGCTGCTATTGTTAAACATTTGGGAGTCAAAACCGCTTGCTGATCCACTGCAAATCAGCCAAAGATCTACCAGATCTATCTTCTGCCCACCCTTGGTGTGGTAGAAGGTAGACCTGACTCAGTATAAGGCAGGATCCTATCTTTCTCTTTGGCATAAAGATGATAAAGCCATCTGACAAAGGTTGGCTCAAGCCCATGAAAACATGTGCCATGATATAATGGTTAGTTCTTAAGGTGCCACTGGGCTCTTTATTGAATATGCTATGGATAATTCCTATGGAAGAAAATTCATATACATTAATTCCTACCCATCCAGTGAAGCAGTACTTGGCCTTCAGGTTCAGCTTTAGCAGAATAACAGAAGCCACCCTGCTGACAGGCCATACCTCTAGTGGATGTAATTAAAGCTGGCTCAGTAGAGGGAGGATGACATGGGCCAGCTGCCTGCAAGGAAGGGTACAAAATAACACAATGACGTAACACAAAGGCAGATTTTCTCACAGCACTCCAGAGCCCATGTTCACAGCTTTCTGCTCTCTGGTCATAAGCCTTGGGATCTCTGATTTGGGATGGAGTGCACATCATGGAGAGATGGATACCACCAGGGTCTGTCTCCAATGCCTTTGCCCTGAGCTGCTAAGCTTCTGCCCCAAAGCATGAAGAGGGGATAGGGAGATCCGGGTCACACAAAATTTAGATCGAAGCCATGATCTCCCAGTGATCCTGTCCAATACAACTAGCAGCCCTCCTGAAGTTCAGACTGAAGATTCCCATGATCCCTCACTATTGGCTAGGCTGGCTAGAGCTGATGGGAGTTTTAGGCCAAAACATCTGGACGATTACAAGTTACCTGCTCCTGCTATAAGGACAACTCATATAAACCAACCAGTGCACTGAATCTGTGTGTGAACAGGCCCTTACATAGCTTGGCTAAACAATCATGCAGTTGCCTTACCGTTTGCCCAACTTGCCATTCAGCTTTGTGTTTCAGGGACAACTTGTCATGATGGATGTATATTACCTCCAGTATCGCTGGCAGCATGCTTCTTACTACCCGTTGCTTTGGAGGACAAGTGGAGAGCAGGGGATACTATTGTACTTTTATCCCTTTGCAGGCTTCCTGTAGGCATCTGGTTGACCACTGTGAGAAGATGATGCTGGAATAGATAGGCCTTTAGTCTGATCCCATATGGCTCTTATGTTCTTATGCAATGTAATTCTTTGAAGATCCTGTGCTTCCCCTTCTCCACTGCTGCAAAGCATATCCCTGCTGATTTAAACAAAACTGTAGAACATGAGTATGAGGATTCTCTCTCAATTCTGTTACATTGGAGGTGGATCTGGTACCAGCCCTGGATTGGAGCTAGTGCAAGTATAGCACTAGGAGAGAAATCTATGTTTTGTTTTATTTTTTCATAATCTGGAAAGGCCCTAATGCTGCAGTCCTAACTAAGCACATTTACTTAAGAGTTAATCCCATTGAACTCGGTGAAACTGCCTAGGAGCAGTTTATAAGTAAATGACCTTGTGCTATGACATGCAAGATGACAATGAAATTCTCACATTGAGCCATTGTTTTGTTGGAATATATCTGAAGAACCTTATCAAATAGAGGTGACAAAGGATTAGGGGTGTGCAGATTGGGTCTGCTTTGCCCTGAAATTCAGGGTGGAGCTCCCTTGAGGCGATTCTCCACTCTGATTTTGGGGGCAGGTCTATCTCTCCATACTGTCGGATTATCTGTCAGAAAACTGCTCCGTTTTTGGAGAACCGTGCTATTATCGTCAATGGGTATTAACCAAAATGCATATATCTCTGTCATTTTTAAAGATAAAGGGATGAAACTTGGCACTCTAGTAGCTCTTATGTAACACTTTAGCCATGCCAAGTAGGAAGCAGATCCCATCCTCCCTTGATTTTAAGGCATTTTAGGTACTACAAGAAGCAAATAAAAGCAGACACACACACAGAAAAACAAACCCAGCAAAGAAAGCTGGCTCTGGCCATGTTGGGAGAGGGAGAGGTGTTTCTTCTTCTAGTTCTCCCCTCCCACCCAAAATTAGATGCACCCTTTTCTCTGCTGCTTCTGCTGGTGGTGGTCCTTCTGAGGTGCAGGAGAAGAAGGCCTAGATGCAATATCTGGCAGTCCAAGATCAGCAGGGGGAAATTTGAGACACGTCTGGGCACATTAGCCATGCTCACTCATCTTAAGAGGCTGCACCCTCTTCAAGCCAGCGGTCAGACTCAGGCTGGCAGTGGCAGTGCTGTGGGCAAGTCTCCTGCCCCCATGCACGTAGAGGCAAGCCATGCTGGACCAGTGGGACATGCATTGTGAAAGAACAGTGCTATGGGCTCTTTCTTTTTTTTTTGTAATTTGCAATAGACAGTGGCTATTGGTTAGCCACAGATATCAGTCGCAAAACTACCCCTCCCTCACCCCTCAGCATCTTCCTAATATGGAAGTGTTCAGTTAGTTGTCTATCAACATAAAACGAGCCCTCATGTTCCCTAAAAAACCTTCAGATACCTACAGATTCATTCGGGCTCTGAACAATCTAATAACACCGTGGGTTTCTAACAATTTTAAAACCACCCCTTAACCGCACCATGATTTCGGAGGTCTATCAGAGGTCCATCAGACCCCAGGATTTTTGGTGCGGAGCACAAACCCCAACAAAAGATGTAAGTTTTAGAACTAACTGACATTCGGAGAACTCACCATAGGTTTGTATGCCTGGTTCCTTGAGGCCTGAGGGACAGGCAGGCGGCATGTATTTCCTATTCTTTAGTTTCATTAGACAAAAGATCTCTGCAACATAAAGAGGAACTCCGCTCTAAAGGCCAGAGTTGCCAGTTGACTAGAAAGCAGCTTGACCTGCTCTTGTGACAGCTACTTGATTCAGAAAAAAATTCAAGTATTCTGTGATGGCACAGAGATGAGCATTACTGCTGGCAGATCTAGTGGTGGCTGTCAAAGGCAAGGGACCAGTAATGAAGATGGCAGCAGCTCTCTGTACAGGACAACTGATCTTGAGGAGCCATGGCTTGGTGTTATGCAGCACATGCTTTATATGGAGATGATCCTAGGTTTAAACCCTGGTATCTCCACTTAAAAGCAATGGAGGCTGGTGGCTGTGATGTCAGTGGGGCACTGAATCCGCTCTCAGGGTCATTCAGAACCAGCCAGACCTCTAAAAGAGATATCCAGGGTGCTGAACCAGTAAGACCTCTAAAGGAGCTATCAGTGGCAGTGAGCCAGCCTGACCTCTAAAGCAGTGGTCTTCAACTGCTGGGTCATGATGCAAAAGTGGGTCACACGAGATCAGTCCAGATGGGTCACTGCAAAGCTGTTGCTGCCATGTTGGGCAATTCTGAAATAGTGAAAGTAGGTTCCATGTTGCAGGTTGGAAGTCTGAGGTGGGTCTCAGGTCTGGGCCAGTTGAAGACCAGTGCTCCATGGCAGTGAGACAGCCAGACCTCTAAGGGAGCTCTCCAAGGCGGTGAGCTAGCCAGACCTCTAAGGGAGTTCTCCACAGCGGTGAGCAAGTCAGACCTCTTAGGGGGTTCTCCACGGCAGTGAGCCAGTCAGACCTCTAAGGGGGTTCTCCATGGCGGTGAGCCAGTCAGACCTCTAAGGGAGTTCTCCACAGCGGTGAGCAAGTCAGACCTCTTAGGGGGTTCTCCACGGCAGTGAGCCAGTCAGACCTCTAAGGGGGTTCTCCATGGCGGTGAGCCAGTCAGACCTCTAAGGGAGTTCTCCACAGCGGTGAGCAAGTCAGACCTCTTAGGGGGTTCTCCACGGCAGTGAGCCAGTCAGACCTCTAAGGGGGTTCTCCATGGCAGTGAGCCAGTCAGACCTCTAAGGGGGTTCTCCATGGCGGTGAGCCAGTCAAACCTCTAAGGGAGCTCTCCACAGTGGTGAGCCAGTCAGACCTCTAAGGGAGCTACTGCTAAACTATAGCTTTAGCACCTCAGACAGCTCTTTTCAGTGGTCTGACTGGTTCTGACAGAAACCCAGGGTGGATTCACTGCCCCATGTCAGTGGAGACCCTAAACTCCACTGGTTAAAAGGATTAGGCTATATAAAACAAAACAAGAGTCTCTAGACAGCTGCTAGTATTCAGAGTAGACCTGGGATCTCCAATATGGTGCTTGTGGGCACCCAGTATGCCTGCAGATATGTCTTTTGGCATCTAACAGGCTTTCTTCCTCTCCTGATTTTTATTTGATTTCTCAAGATTTTCAAATTTTGTTTTATTTTTGATTGAGAGGCTGATGTGCTGCAAAAAGTGAAGTGCAGTCCTCCAGTGTCATCTTTATTTGGGTTCAAAAGAGTGGTTTTGTGTTTTGGCCAAGTACCTCTGCTGTGTACTTACATTCTTGGGCAAGTTACTTCTTTTGTTTATTTCTCTTGGAGTCTTACCATTTCCCTTCTGGGAAATGACTGTTTTATGACTGGCCATGCCATCTTAGCCATCTTATGAATGGGCAAGCCCCAACCCCATGGCAGCCATTTTGTGAGAGCTCCAATGACGTGCTCTCAAAATTCCAAATTTGGCCACTCACCCAAAAAGGTTAAGGATCCCTGGAGTAGAGAAGAATTGGCTAAATGAACCTGACCTGGTGTAAAGCAGCCTCCTATGTTTCTAGCTCTGCTTTAGGTACTGCCACCTTTCTCTCCAGACACGGCTGCAACGATACCTCCCTGTCCTGCCATAATATCGCTGGCTGAACTGTGCAGGATTGTTCTTCTTGCTGCATTGCCTGTGCACTCATTCTCTCCCTCTCCCTCTCCCTCTCCCTCCCCCCCTCTCTGAGCAGACGCTTCAGAGAGGTGAGCTGTCGCACTGGGGCTGTGGTGTCAGCCTACATTACATCGGCTATTAGTACTTCCTGACCCAGCAGGCTGGCACGCAAAGAGACCAATGAGGGAAAGTGGCAGATTTATAGATAGATTTCGCTCTGCAAGAAATATCAGGGCAGTAAAACCTGTGCATGAGCTCCCAGGGCAGCTCTGGAAGGAGACTGCAGCTGCTGCCTCTCAATTGCAGCTTTTCCTGCAGTGTGAGGGAAGACAGTAATTGTGGCCAAGAATTGTTTTCTGTCCAGCCAGCCAGGGCTATTCCTGGCAGTAGAAGAGGGCTGCAGCCAGCATTGGGCTCATTCCATTCATTGGTAGTGTATTGTGGATTTTGCAGGGTTGGGTGTTTTGTTTTATTTTTAAGCTAACTAAGATGCATTATTCACAGGGGAGAGACATGCTGCTGATTACACCTGCAGCATCATGCGGGCCCCTTGGGATCAGCATATTTCTTTGTGGCCCTGAGATGTAGTATCCTATTGTAGGGTTTCAGCTGAATGTTTGTTTGGGTGTTTGTTTATAATACTTATAATACTTTCATTATACTGAGAATATAATCTCTAAGTGGTTCACATTAAAATGCATACATAATACAATATTTAAAACATCTAAAATAAGACCTAATTATAGAATAGGAAGGGGCCATTTAGGCCATCAAGTCCAACCCCCTGTTCAGTGCAGGAATCCAGTTGAAAGCATTGCTGATGGATGGCTGTCCATGCTTTGCTTTAATACCTCCAGCCACTGACAGCTAGAGGTATTCAAATTAAAAACCATAGAACAATAAAAGAGGGCAGCGTCACAGGTCAGGGAAAGCCTGTGTAAACGAATATGTTTTCAAAAGGTGTCTGAAGCTTACCATGGTTTTTTGCCTCTCAAGTCACACGTGGGAGAGTGTTCCAGAGTGTGGGGGCCACTATTGAGAAGACCTGCCTGTGTATTATTACCTGGCCACATTCTACTGGTCACAGAGTGATCTGTAAGGCCTCTCCTGAAGATCTCAAGGGTCTACTGGATACATATAGGGGGAAACAAATAGGTTCTTGGTAGGACTGAAGATCAAGCTGATAAAATGGTTGGATAGCTTAGCTACTTTTTTTTAACTGGCCTCATGGCTGGGGTTGCTACCTTCTATCTGCCCCTGCTGTTAGGCCTTTAACAGCAACTGGACACACACACCGATTTAGGAGGTGCAGCTCCTCTTGGTGTGGAGATAAACAATGAGAAAAGCTTCATCAGCTACCAGTATGTAAGGGTGCTTTTAAAGGAGCAGGGCCAGTTTATGTTTTCAGAAGTGGCACAGTGGGCCAAAAGAACCATGCAAGTGCTATGGCTTGTGCTTAAAGGGTGACTTTTTACTTACTGTGGGCCAGGAAGCTAGTGGCGAGGCCCAGATACTGCTCCATTTTTACTGTGAAAAAATCCCCACTAAAATAAGGTTTCCCCTAAGTGGAGATGGAGACTCAGGTCCTGCACCTCCTTTGGCTTGCTGTAGGAAGAATGCGAGCACCCCCACTGGCAGCGCTTGTTCACAGTGATATATCCTGACAGCTGACCCAAGAGAAGTGGCCATGAATCAGGCAGACAGGGGAGAATATTGTATCCCAATATAGTCCCTCATTTATCTGGTCCTGGGAGGTCTGAGAGCTCATCCCTGTGCCCCCCTCCGTCCTCTCTGACAAGGACAGCCAAATGATAGACCTCACTTTCTCCTCTTCATCAGAATGATTTAGATAGTGAACTCTGTACTCATCAGG
The DNA here is from genome assembly GCA_029215795.1 of Anniella stebbinsi. NCBI lineage: Eukaryota > Metazoa > Chordata > Lepidosauria > Squamata > Anniellidae > Anniella > Anniella stebbinsi. The sequence goes on along the minus strand of JARDYH010000004.1, from coordinate 66,228,788 downwards.
GAGCCTAGATCCCTGTGTGGCTTTGAGCAAGAGACCTTCAGAGCTCCTCACCACCATACACATACACCAAGGCTTCCCCACCCCAAGGGCATTCTGCTCATTTGGTTCTTTAATTTTTTGTTTTTATTTCTTACATGGGTATCCTGTCTTTCCTCCAAAGACCTCAAGGCAGTGTTCATGGTTCTCCTCCCCATTTTTAACGTTATAACAACCCTGTGGGGTAGGTGAGGCCGAGAACTGGTGAGTGGCCCAAGGTCACCCAGTGAGATCCATGGCCGAGTGTGTATTTGATCCTGGGTTTCCCCAGGCGTAGTCCAAAACTCTAACCACTAGACTACCCTGCCTACACACTCTTCTTCATTTGAAAAATCCTGGGAAGGCAGCTGGAAGGTTTGATTAGGGATCATGCTGGAAGGACTCACTTTAGCAAGCTCTTCCAAAGTTTGTGGGCTCTGGGCAGCTGCTTGATCTTGCTGGAAGCTGATGCCACCCTTGGTAGGTGAGCCTGGTGGCTATGATTCTGGTGGGGCTGTGAATCCATTCTGGGCTTTAGTTAGAACCTGTCAGAATGCTAAAGGAGCTGTCCAAGGTACTGAACCATAACCCCAGACTAGCTTCATGCATTGTAAGCTCGTGGGCAGAGGCTGCCTTGTTTTATTGATTCCATGTAAGCTGCTCTAGGAGCCTTTCTTTGCTAAGGAGTAGGATAAAAATATTTTCAATCAATTAGTCTATCAATGCAAAATTAGTGATAGCAGGTGTGGGGATGGTAATATTTGGTCAGGATACAAGGTCTCCTGAGCTCACAGGTGACTTCAAAAACACAAAAACAAGACACCACCTCTGAAACAAGGCAGATCCTTCAGATTCTCTGGAATCAGAAATAATATCCCATTTTAAATACAATTGCCAACATTCCCCCCCCCCCCCCAGCAGAATATCTGTGCCTTCAACAACTGCATGACAAGCAGAACTTGAGCAGGTGTTTGGTTTCCAGCAGTTGTGGGAAATGAAAGTGCTCTACATAGTATTAGCCGTTATATTTCTGCCTGCCCGACAATCATTAACGGCCCAGGAGCTCTGCCTGAAAAAGTCGGTCAACACTCGTCTCCAGGTTCCAGGCATTAAAGCAACCAGGAGCAGAATGAATGGCAACCCAACTATGTGCTAAAGTGTGCTTCCAGAGGAGGCTTTTATTGTGCAATTGTCCTACCTCATTCCCAGAATTTGATTGGGGTGGCGGCAGATCAAGACGTAGTTGTCTTTCACTCATTAATGTCCTGTGTTTTCCCACGGCTTCTTCCATCCTTCTTCTTACTGTGGTAAATCTGTTAAGGAAGAAAAGATGGAATAGTTATCAAATACTTGCCCTTTTTCACTTGGCCACCCGACTTTGGAGTGCTAATTCTGGGGGAGAAATATAACAGCTACAGTCCTATGCACGCTGACCTGGAAGTAAGCCCCATTGAACAAAGTGGGGATTTATTTCTGAGTAAACATGCATAGGGCTGTGAAGCATTAGACTTACAGCCCAAGCCTTACTTGGAATAAGTCCTACTGAGTGAAACTGGATTTACTCTCCAGTAAGTACATACACAATTGCAGCTTTAGCATTCAGGCATTATATTAAATTTAACAATTATCAGTCCATCTAAGCAATTTGAGCAAAGCCCATCCTAATGAATCTGTTGTCACAAAGGTGCATTTTCCATGTCTTCATATTCACAACTGTATTTTTCCCCTCTTGTCGCCATCCTCTACATTGTGAAAACAGAGCCGCAACATGCTGTGAGGGATTATTCTGTGTACACATATAAGATGTAGTGTGGGGGCTTGTTCACTCAATGCAACAGCTCACCATGGGTTAGCCTAATCCGTGGTGAGGCTGTGGTGCATGCAGAGTGCATGGGGCCACCATTTTGAGTATGCAACCCCCCTTGGATCTTTTCATGTCACAACATGACACAACAAACACCGAGTGGGGGTTGCATATTTAATCTGGTGCCTGCAAGTACTGTGGGTGAGCTGAACCCAATTTCTGAGTGTGTGTGTAAATGAATACCAATCGCTCTGACATGGGGGCAACAATGATGATATTTTTCTCATTGCTTGCTCAGTTACTATGGAATATTATTGCAGAAAGCTGATTGCGTAAACCTGCATATTTTCCATAGCTAGCCTCAGAAAATGGTACACATGCCAAGCCTCCTCCTTGGTGTGTGATTTCCCACCTCCTACTGGCAGCCCCTGCTTTGACTGCTTGGGCAAGTGTGACCCTGGTGAGGTACTAGGCCTTCCTTGCCTACAAGCCTGGAGCAATTGAGGCGGGATGGGGGGGGATGGGAAATAAGCGTGTGTGGCAGTTAATTCCCGCTTGCATGGCTGTGTTTATCCTCTCATCCTGCCCCCTGAGGGGAGAAGAGCAGGCAGTAATTAGCACAAATTGGAGTTGAATGAAAGCAGGTGGTGGTGGGGAGTCGGTCCATCAGCTGCTACAGAAAGGCCTAGAGAGCAGGGACAAAGGAATGGCAGTGCGAATAGGGCCACCTCCCTGTCTGCTCCCACCAGGATTTTTTGTTGATGTGGGAAACTAAATTTGCATATATGTAGATGAATTGGTATTCAAAATGACACTTGATTGCTTTTTTATCAGCAACAAGTCTAGGTGCAGGCAATTATGACCCATAACATCCACATGTTGTGGTGGGTCATAATTGCCCACGCCAAGACTTGACAAGAAAGCCACCTTGTCCATTGCAGATCAAGCAGATGGTTCCTTTTGCCTCTGCCCTACTGCCAGTGGAGGCTGGCGGCTCCCATGTCAGTGAGGTGGTGAATCCACCCTGGGTTTCAGTCAGAATTCTAATGGAGCTGTCCACACCTTGGATAGCTCCTTTAGAGTTCTGACTGAAACTCAGGGTGGGTTCACTGCCTTACCTACATTGAAGCCACCAGCTTCCACTGCCTACTGCAGCTCTTTATATACTGTGGTCATCCACTAGTTCCAGCACCCTACTGCCTAAGGCAGCCTTCTCCAACCTGCTGGGAGTTGTACTCCGACATATCTGGAAGACACCTGGTTGGGGAACGTTGGGCTAGAGGATGAGCCAGAGCACTGGCCCACGTGTTGCCAGGAAGCGCTGCTGTCTGTCTTAAATATAAGTGATCGGGAGAAACCTGATCACACCAGTCACTTGTCAGTTCAAGGAGATTTTACAGGCATGACAAAGGACACAAGGGCTGCTGAAGTATATGGGCAAAAAAAGATCCCAAACTATGGGAATGTGGGGAGTTATGAATAGGCAAGATTGGTGTTGCCACCCTTTTCCTTCTTTTCTCTTTTCCTGGCAGGCCTCCTGAGAGTTCATCCTCACTACCTGTGAGGATGTCAGCTCCCAGCATAGGCACCAGACACACACGTGCTGTGATAGCTCCATTTGCAAAAGGAGAGAAGGCACATTGGCTTCTCCTGCCTCTTTCCTCTATGATCCTGTCTGCCACTCTCTCCCTCCCTTGCTGTTGCAAGGGTACTCTGCACATGCCTAAATGCATTCACATTTTCAAATGATTGCTTCATACGTTCCAGGGCTAAACCCAGGCATTAGAAAAGCAGGTTCCTGGGCTAAGCCCTTGTGTGTGTGTGTGTGTGTGTGTATGTGTGTGTTTATGTTTGTGCAGCGAGACAAAGGTCATGAGACACCATGCAGGAAAGCTTAGTAGCTGCAGCCCCAGTAGTTGGCCTGGGCTGGTGCGTATAGGACACATGCAGAGGTCAGCAGCATCCAGGGCTGCACAGTGCCTTGTGCTGCTGGGTTGAACTCTGTGTCACAGTGGTGCTGCATCTTCCTCTGTTGCCTGGTTACCTAATTCCCCAGCTCTGCAGAGCTGCCTAAGCTGAGATGCTGCTGCCGATAGAAGTGTCTCGTGTGACTCCCCTGTAATGTCTAATTGGAATGGAGATGGATGGTTTGCATTAGAGCCGAGACGGCTTGGACCAGGCAGCTCTGAAATGCAGCCGCTTCTCGGCTGGGATTAGATAGCTGCACAGCCAGCAAGACAAAGTCAGGGCAGACCCTCGGCCATGAAGACAATTGGGGAGGGGGAGGGGAGAAGGGATGATCGGGGGAATTGTGGGATTCTTGTTCAAGCAGTGCCAGTCCAAAATCAATCCACCTTTGCTCTACCCTATGTGTTTGTGTAACAACCTTTGCTCCTTGGCAAAGGGCTACATGTCAAACAGCAAGAGCAATTGGTCACTTGATGAGCAGCTCCAAGGCACCAGCACATGACAAAAGATAGAGGATCAAGGGGCAATTGTCTGTTTGCAACCATTGCTGAGTCAGTTGTGAACCGGCTTTAGAAGGTCCTGTTCTGGGATCGGTTTCATGTGGCTCTTGGGCACGGCTCCCTTTTGCTTGAGTCATATTACAATAAGACAGAGGCAAAGGACCTTCTGGCTGCTTATTAAAACCTGTGAGCAAGGGCCACTCCTGCACGTGGCACATAAGGTGGGAGCTCTCACTGATCTGAATCATGATAATTTCTCATATCATCCTTCTTGTGTGGGCAATGATGCCTGAAACAAAGAGTGGGGGGGCTGTGTGGTGTGGTGGTTTGGAGGTGAGGAGACCCCAGGTTCAAATCCCTGCTCAGTTATTAAACTCACTGGGTACTCAAAGTCACTCACTCATGAACTTACTTTCAGACTGTTGTGAAGCTGCCATTCTATGCACACTTACATGGGAATAAGAACAGAAGAAGAGCCATGCTGAATCAGATCAAACACCTACTTAATCCAGCATTCTCTTCCCATAGTGGCCAACTGTTTGTGAGAAGCCCACAAGCAGGACACGAGTGCAATAACACCCTCCAATCATGTTCCCCTACAACTGGTATTGAGAAGTATAGTGCCTCTGATAGTGGATACCTCCAGTATCCAGTATCAGAGACATGTTCATGTATAGCCTTCCTGACCAGTTGCCATTGGTAAGTCCCATTGTGCTTCTCCAGGGTTCCACAATGAGAATATGAATAATGGTGGGCAAGCTTCCCTGAAATACAACTTGTGTTCCATTATATACCTCCGCCCTACTGTGTGAAACTGTGGGGAAGTGTTGGCTGTGTTCTCTAGAGAGCACTCTTAATAGCTATGGGAGTCCTAGTGGCCCTGGCTAGTGCCTTGTGTGAACAGAGCGTATGGGATCTGCCCCAGTGTTGTTCTGTGGTGCAGATGTGAATGAAATTCCCTAAAGATGCAAGTCTGAAAACTGCTGGCATACATGGGGGCTGGCAGTGATGTTTAATCTCCACTGTAAATACGTTGGTGTATGCATATGAGTAATGGGGCTCTGGTTTCCCCTCTGGGAAATGAACAAGATTACTGCATGCTGTGTCAAGATCCAGAGGGTGCATAGCACCCCTTAAGCACTGGTCCTAGAGCTTTGCTGATTGAAGCAAGACCACCACCTACTGATCCATCAGGGCAACAGCACCTTAAGATTTCTGGGTGGCTTCTTCTGTAACAAGTCTGATGGGTTCTGGATCAGCTACTACTACTTCCAACACCACCATCATCGCAGCAGCCTGCTAGAAATGCCATGGGATTCTTTAAGAGCTAAGTGGCAGGAACTGCTGCACATGGCTGCTTCACCTAAACATTTAATTGGCAGAGGCAACAGTAAGCACACTTTTAATTCATGGGGCTCCATTCAGTTCTAGTTGTGCACCAGCTAGTGTTTCCAGAAGGGGTCCACCTTAAATGACTCATCCAGTGAGCTCAATGGAGCCTGGATGAACACAGCTATGTGACTACAGATATGCATTTTTCCTGATTCACATCTGCCGCTGTACTGTCTGTGCATACCAAAATCTGCTTCTGGGCATGGATCTTCTTTGCTGAATCAGGATATGTATGTATATAGTACAGTTTTAAATATTCTTTTTGGATAAGTTATCTAAAAGGGGCTCTAAGTAAGTCCAAATTCTGTAATCATAAAATCCAAATTCTGAGATCTAATACTGCACAAAACTTTACATACATCTATTATTTTTGTCCTACTTCCATCTATTTGCAAAATCTGAAGTTTCATATAATTTGAAATTTTATTATAATGTTTTGAATTAGTTCCATGGGTGTTTCTCAAGATGGTGCTTTGGAAAGAAGGAAATTTATGCAGCATTCAGTGTTAAACGTGTGCATGAATAATGGGGAAACGAGCCATTGTGCTTGAGAAAGGACAGGTAGGTATGTAATAGGCAGTCTTCTTTCCTTGTTAGAACCTTCTTTCTTATAGCTTCCTCCCATAGCCCCAATTTGCAGTTTATGACCTGACACTCCTCATGTACTTTCAGCTTTGTCCATAACCATGAATTTACAAAACTGGGCTTCTGTTCTGAAATGAAGTTGAAAGTCTCATAGTTCTGGTACTGCCACCAATCTTGTCCCAGCAGATAGATTCCATACAGCATGATCAAGTTGATGCAAATTTCCTGATGCCACGGTCAAATAGGAGCCTCTTCCACACACCACATCTTTAGGTGTACCCAAAAGATGGTTTAAATACACATTCAAAAATGTAAGTTGTGAATACAACAAACATGCAAATTATGTAAGTACATTCAACAGGGAGCCAGAGTTGGTTGCAGCCCCTTGCTACAGGTATATTTGGTAGCAAACCTGAGCTAGGTTCTGCATAAGGTGTGAGACAGATAAAGGGATGGTTGGATCTGTCCAGGAGTTCCTCTTGGTCCTTATCTTATCAGTGCAGCACACTGCATGTTAGGAAGGGAGCTCTTTTGCACTGCTGCTAGTTACAAGGGAGAAAACACTGCCCAGGGCTCATCCTAGGCATCGACATCTTTCTCCTCCTGTGGCTGCCCTTGCTGTCTGAGCTGGGCTCGTCTGGGAGCAGCTCTCTGATTGGCCCCTAACTGCTCAGCCAGCATGGAGCTGCACTTGCCTGTGCCAGGCGCAGCCCTTCTAATGAGCAATGTTTAGCTTCTGCCTCTCCCAGGGAAAACACTAATTATGCATCTATAAATAAAATATGGGCTGCCGCTGTAGCCGCATGTGGCGTGCACACCAGGCATCTCGGAGGAGGCAAAGGATTGCGCTGCTCCACCCAGCCCACGCGAAGGTTTCCAGAGGGCTGGAAAGTAATTCTCAAGGGATGAAGTCTGCTGCTGAGCAATGGGAGGGGGAGAACAGAATGGCTGTTGAGCTGTTCTAGAGAGGGTGGGCACCAGAATTAGCACTAATCTGAGCTGGCCGCACAGGGGACCAAGATGAGCTGAAAGATGGCATGGCAGGAGGAGAGGTGAACTTTCTGTCCCAACCCACTTGGCTCTTGCTACCCTGCTTTTCACATCTGGGGGCACCAGGTTGGGAGAGGCTGCTTTAGTTATCCCTTGTGACAGCCTCCACCAAGCTGGTGTCTTCCTGATGTGCTGGCTTGCATCTCCAAGCAAACACATGTCCACCAGATGTGCCACTTGCAACTCCTAGCAAACATGGGTCCTCCAGATGTGCTGAACCACAACTCAAAGGAAACGTGTCCTCCAGATGTGCTGAACCTCAACTTGCAGCAAACAACTCCCAATAAACATGTGTCCTCCAGATATACTGGCCTGGAAATGCTGTCTGGAAATGCTGAAAGTTGCAGTCCAACATAACTGCAGGTCACCAGCTTGTGGAAGGTTGCCTTGTGACATGAATTCGATGGCTCTTAAATCCTCAGCCAGGGCAGAACTGCCTGGACAGAGCCTACACACCAGCTAAGATCAAGACAAGAATCCCTCAAGGAATAGTCCTTGCTGTCTTGCAGGATAGGAGGCTGGGATCTTTCGAACTATATCTGTGTCAGCCTTTCTTCAATGTTTGCCCCATTGCCTGACTCCACTTAATAAACAAATATAGTCATGTTGACCATAAGTAACATCCATATAACTGTAATACCTTTCTTAGGCTAATGAAAAGATCTTCAAAACCTCGTGCAAAGTTTTGAGATCTCCAAATCTCATATAAAAAGGTGGTATAAAAAGCATGTAGGGGGTGGAAGGAATAGGGAAAGGGGGGGGGGGTAAGCTGTAGTGACATTGCCTGCATGTTCAGAGTCCCATGATGTAATGGGAGAGGAGTGGCCTGCAGACATTTATTTTAGGCACTGCAGCTGATGTGATAGTTATAGGAAAGACTTGCAGCTGCCCCTCCCCTATTTCCCCCCTTGCTTTTGTAATGCCTTGCCTGATAAAGAGATGTGGAGTTCTCAAAAGCATGCACATTTTTGTGATCTTTTGGTTGGCCTATGGAAGGTATTGCAGTAATATGGATGTTGGAATTTCCCCATAATGCAGATCGCAGCCATTGTAGATTTTTCCCTTTTATGAAAAAAGGTTGCCACTTTTTGCCCTGGCCTGTGATTTTAATAGCAGTCTGACATGCAGAGATTTAGGGTCCATTGTGCCCTTGATAACTGGAAGCTCCCAAACTTGGAGACTTTCCGATAATTCAAAATAGGTCAGGAGGAGAGCCAGAGTCAATCTTCACCTCCCTATCCTCCCACCCTGCATTTTTCGCCAAATGGGCTTTGTTTTAGCAACAACACTTCAGAGGGGGAGGGAAGGAGGCTGGAGAAGCCTTGGGATAGTTCATATCTGGACCTCTCCAGTCTTCCCCCTGCCCACCGAAACACCTCCTTAAAATACGGGTGGTGGGAGAAGGGGGGTTGGATCTCCAACTCCCCCTTCTGAGGTTGGAGTGCTGCCTCCAACCTCAGAGGGTGGAATTCCCAGTATCCTATGGCCTAGGGTGACCACATTTGGGAAACCAAAAAAGAGGACACCCGGTGGGGATGGGGGTGGGAAAGTGGCTTTCTGGGACCTCCGGAAAGCATGTCACCCCCCTGCTACCGGCATCAATTGGGGTGGAGGAAGGGAAAATGTGTCATTTTCACCCACCCACCCACTGCTCCAATCAGGGCCTTTAAGGCCCTGACTGGAGCAATGCAGGGGCGGCAGGAAAGCACCATTAGTGTGGTGAAGAGGAATGACGCACTTTCTGGAGGCCCTGGAAAGAGCACTTTTCCCTCCTCCACTATAATCCCTGACTGGAGGGGAAAGCGTGTCATTTCCTGCCCCTCCCCCGCTGCTCCCATTGGGGCCTTTTCTATAATGTCTGGGAATGACATGCTTTCCCCTTTGAGGCCCCAATGGGAGCAGTGAGGGAGGGAATTACGCAACTCCAGAAAGCACGTCATTCTCCCCTGCCATGCTAATAGCGGCCTTAAAGGGGAAAGCGTGTCATTCCAGGACATTATAGAAAATTACAGAAAATCCCCCCTGACACCCAGGATAGAACAAAAGCCAGGACAAATCCAGGGAAATCCTGACAACTGGTCATCCTACTATGGCCCCTCAGACAATGTCTAGGAGCGATAGGACTGCTCTCTTAGCAGCTTTTCCTGGCAAAGAGGGAAATGCTTGAAAGGGAAAAGCTCAATTCCTGCATCCGGCAGTGCTGTTAAAACAGCAGACTCGGTTAAAGAAAGGAAGAGGTCATAACTCCAGTGTGCACTCTCATGCCCCATCCCTTTAATGCAGCTTATTTTTTCTGACCACTCTCATTATGCCCCATCTTTCAGTAGCTACAGTATGCCTGGAAGTTGTCATGGAGTTTTCTGTGTCCAGTTGGATGACAAATGTATCAAAGGGCACAAAGGTGACTTAGAAGGCTAGGGAACATATTTTCCTCCCTACGCCCGGTGATGTTAGTCATGCTCATTCATCCTACTTCCTGCCTAGCTGTGCTGCTGCTTCTGTTGTTCTCTGCCAGCTATCAGATGTCTCCTGACCTCACACCCCTGTGCCCATCTGGCACTGCTGGGGTGCTTTGGCTGCTTTTTAAAAAAAAAACATTTGCCTGTTCCCCATTACAACTGCCAGTAATTAGATCATAATTATAATATTTGCATATTCATAACAGCTGAAATTAATCACATTTGCATAATAGTAATGAAATGGGCTTCATTAATTACTGGATTTTTCTCCAGTCTGTGCATATAAATGGCTGCACTAAGTTCTCCATTATGGGTGTTGGATGACAGGGGCTGCGGTGGAGAAGGGCGAGCTGCAGGTTGGCGCAACGCCGTGGGAGGCACTGGGCTGCCCTCTCAACGTGTCACAGCATGGGGAGGAGGGGATGGCATGTTCCAGGGGGGAAACCATTGTCCCAATACTGTTATGCTTGTGTAAACACACATAGAAAAGGTAAATAGGCCCCTGCCTTGTTTGAGATTTGTTTAAAGGAAACACAGAGCACAGATTGGCAATACTAAAAGTGTGATCATCATAGCATTGTAGAAGCCCACCAACCGCTCACGTTCCAGAGAACCAGGCTTCTGTGGCATGTCTGGACCGTTCCAGATGCAGTGGCTCTTCCAGAGGGATTTCACAGCTGCAATTCAACAGACAGGGCTGTCCTTAAGGGAAAACCGCCCATTTCCCAACAGTTAAAACAAAGGTGGGCAGAAGTTAGGCCTCCAGATGTTTTAGACTTCAACTCCCTGGCCATTGGTTATGTTGGCAGGGGCTTCTGGGAGTTGGAGTCCAAAACATCTGGAGGTCTAACTTCTGCTCACCCGAGTTTACTGTTAAGTATGATGACTGGTCAGTAGTGCTTTTTGCAGCAGCAAGAAAAATGATTTCACTTGGCATGTTGTGGAAGCGGGTGGTGTTCCAGGGCCATAAGCACCTACTGAAGGGTGCTTGTGACTCCTCCTCTTCCAGTGCCTACCTACATCATTTGGTACTTCCTGTATTTTCATAACTCCTCCCCCTCAATATGGCCTTTTTAAGAATAGGTTTCTTTTCTTTGTGCCCTCTTGGTGCTCATGCACCAATGGAGGATGGTGGCTCCAATGTCAATGGAGTGGTGAATCCACTCCGGGTTTCATAAGAACATAAGAAGTGCCATGCTGGATCAGACCGAGAGTCTATCTAGTTCAGCACTCTGTTCACACAGTGGCCAACCAACTGTCAACCAGGGACCAACAAAGCAGGACATAGGTGCAACAGCACCCTCCCACCCATGTTCCCCAGCAACTGGTGCACACAGGCTTACTGCCCTGGATACTGGAGATAGCACATAACCATCAGGGCTAGTAGCCACTGATAGCCTTCTCCTCCAGGAATTTATTCAACCCCCTTTTAATGCCATCCAAATTGGTGGCCATCACTACATTGTGTGGTAGTGAATTCCATATGTGCTATGTGAATCATAGAGTCATAGAAAAGTAGAGTTGGAAGGGGCCTATAAGACCATCAAGTCCAACCCCCTGCTCAATGCAGGAATCCACTTTAAAGCATACCTGACAGATGGTTGTCCAGCTGCCTCTTGAATGCCTCTAGTGTGGGAGAGCCCACAACCTCCCTAGGTCATTGGTTCCATTGTCGTATTGCTCTAACAGTCAGGAAGTTTTTCCTGATGTCCAGCTGGAATCTGGCTTCCTGTAACTTGAGCCCATTATTCTGTGTCCTCCACTCTGGGATGATCGAGAAGAGATCCTGGCCCTCCCTTGTGTGACAACCTTTCAAGTATTTGAAGAGTGCTATCATGACTCCCCTCAGTCTTCTCTTCTCGAGGCTAAACATGCCCAGTTCTTTCAGTCTCTCCTCATAGATGCTCCAGCCCCTTAATCATTTTAGTTGCCCTTTTCTGCACTTTTTCCAGCTCTAGAATATCTTTTTGTAGGTATGACCAGAACTGGACACAGTATTCTAAGTATGGTCACACCATAGATTTGTATAAAGGCAGTATGATACTGGCAATTTTATTCTCAATTCCTTTTCTTATAATGCCTATCATGGATTTTGCCTTCTTCACAGCTGCCACACACTGGGTTGACATCTTCAGCGAACTCTAAAGGACTCCTTTAGAATTTCTTTAGAGTTCTCACTCTCAGACCAAAGGATCCTTCTGCATATGGTCATTAACATGAGTGGCTTTTCTTACTGCTTGCCTTTACATCAGAAAAACTATGTTCAAGACCATCTCAGCAGCAAGTAATTTCTCTTGGGCTATCACAACCACTGGTCAAGGCCAGCAAAAGACATTGCTCTATTTGAATCAGAACAGCAAATGACATACACCCTCCCTGCACCACCTGAGGACAACCCCTCTCCCCACAAGGATCCTTTCCTGTCCTTGGTAGTACAAATACAACAATAATACATTGAATAACTAACAATGTACTGTCCTTGCATGACACACTAAACCAGCTGCCTGAGTTGGCCATTTCACTCAGCCTAATGGTAGAACCGGCCCCAGCCTCTACTTTGGTTTCTTCTGCAGCAAATTATACTTTCTGAGTCCAGGACCTTTTGAGAATTTTCAGAATTATTAGCGGTTTCTAGGCTCTGAGGAATTAAGGTGCTCAAGAGTAATTAGCTAACCTCAAATCCAGCACCCCAGGAGACAAACAGCACTTAAAGCTCTATTATGGGACCTTTCTTCACAATTGCTTTTTTTTGTGAGTTGTAATCCTTTTGTAGTTATGCAGGATCCAAATATTTTTTTTCTTTTAAGTAGCACTTATGCTATAAAGATAGCAGATTTTCTGAGCGTTCAAAATGCAGTATCTTATGCCTAGGAAAATGCAATTCTTCCCTCAATTGCCTGGGTGCCTAGTGGATATTGCCTGTGACATGAATGGAGATAAGCAACCTAACTCCCTCCATCATAATTGGGCCATTTCATGATTTTGTTTTATTTAATTGATTTTTATTATTTTAGAGCAACGTGTTACATCAATGCTTGTTTAAATTTCATTTTAAAATGAGCAAGGTTACCTACACTGCCAAGTGTGCAGAAATGGCTTGCCATTTTGCACATTTTTTAAAATTCAGGTTGTATGCCTCATCCCCTATACTAGAGAATATCTCTATCACCTGTCTCTTGATCATGCTGAGTTTCCAGTATGGTGTGTCTTCCAGTAGATTATGCTGATTTTTTAAAAAGAAAAGGTCGCATACACTGTGTGACCAAGAGCCAAAGAGGCAATGAATCTATGTTTAAACCACACCAAAAGGGAGTGATTCTACCCCAAAACACTTTCTGCCTCCATGAAAATAATCTGGCTTCACATGGCAGGTGAGCAAGAGATAGATGCCAAACCTAGTTCTTGCACTGTCTGAACCAGACTTTGTACTGCTCCTACTTTGTACAGCATTCCTCCTCCATCCTAGCAGAAATCCTCAGGCCCCAGGCTCTGTCATTGATGAAAATCTCACTTGTATTTGAAAAACCTGAGTTCTAAACATAATTGAATGAGCTCTGGCGAATCCAAATTGCCTGCCTTCCCACATTGGTCTTATTATATAGCACAGGCTAGGGATCTGCCTGCTGGTTTCCATCATATAAGATCTATGGCAGCGAGAATCAAGAATTGTAGGTGGTCAAATGACACTGATTTTCAGAGGAAAGAGTTGTCCATCGAAGGAGAGATCACAGGGCTGGTTCCTTCTTGCTTCAGCTCCGATCCTTATTCAGGAAGCTGTTCCCACAGCGAGAATGATGCTGTAACTCTACAGAGGCTGCTTTCATTTATAGGCTACACACTGGGAAGAATTTTGCTAACGAGATGCTGCAGCATATCCCTGAAGGTCAGATGGGCCAACTGAGCACATTGAGGCAAACATTTAGGCCTTGAAAGACAACAGAATAGAAAGAGGGGTTTGTTATCTACTTCCCGAACTATGGGGAAGCCCTGCTATATGGGGCTGCTAGAATACCTTGTGGGACCACAAGGGCAAAGATAGGCTCTAGAAAGCAGAACAGGGTCTTCTGTGATAGGACAGAGGGATGTCACGGAGCACGGGGCTCCATTTAGTCTTTTCCTGTAAGTGCTGGTGCTGATAGCTGGTTGCCTCCATACTGAGAACTAGTTGTATCCCCCAGGGTAAAGCTAAAAGTAGTAGCACTGCCCAGAGAGCATGTGGCAACAGCCTGGGTGCTGGAGGCTGCTGCTGCAAACAGATGGTCTACTAAAGGCTGCATCTATGTTCCCATTGACTCTCCCCTAGGGTAGAGCTGGATTGACAGTCCTGCCAGCCCCCAGCCCCTGCCAGCACTTGCATAGCCTGCAGAGGACCTCTCTTCCTGTTCAGAAGGACAATTAAATAAGCATTTCAATAATGAGGAACTCTGCAAAACTGTGTTGCCTGATCCATTGGGGGGGGGGGTTGTGGGTTGTATCCTTAAAATAAAGGACAGTGGGAAGCGGACTGCACTGAAAGCCACAAAAGCTGGGGTCCTACGCAATCAGAAATGGGGATGGCTGTGCTGGGCAGGAGAAAATGGATTCTGGACTCATGAGTCTTGATCCTTCTAGGAAGTGGACTGTAAAGCAAAAATCTGGGTGCATCACGGATCCTGTGTAAGTCTGCAACAGGGAAACTGGTATTACTAGTTCCCTCCAATGCCTTGGTTGTCCATGTGAATTAAGAGCCTTCAGGTTAATGGTTCCTTCTTATCCCCCCACCCTCCACCCCCAGGGGCCATTACTAACTCCTTCTTATCCTTCTTCTGAGTAAATCAGTGTGAGAGGCAGATTATGGCAGCTAAAGACTCTAAATGAGATGCTAATTGCTCTGGTAGTGACAGCAAAGTCCCGATGCTACAGATAAGGAGGTAGTGCCTCCGCTCCTGTCATTCCCATGATGGCCTTGGCATGCTTTTTAATGCAGCAGTCACACCACAGAGAGCAGGGGTGGCCCTGGAAGAAAGCAATGAGAGAGAGGGAAGAAAGAGCAGGCTGGGAGCAAGAACAAAGATATTAAAAGTAGCTGCCCACAGCTCACCTAGAGGATGAGGTTTTGAGCTTAGGGACTCCCCAGCAAAGTACTGGTCTCATGGCAGGAAACCAAGACAAATGTGTGGGTAGTGGGTGCTTCCAGATGACGATTGTAAGAGTTTTTTTAGGATGCTATTGCCCTGCCTCATTCACATATATTTACAGGGTGTCCAGGTGCAGTTGTCTTCCATTGATAACCCTCCTATGTTTTCCTATCACTTCTTCTGTCTTCCCTTTAAAATCTGTTAAGGAGAAAAAGATGAACGGCTGCACAAAGCCGTCTTGAGGGCTACTGTCAGGAGCCTCTGTCTGGAAGCACCCGGAGTTCAGTACTGCCTTGTAAGTAGGGCCTAACTCAGTGAGGCTACGTTGGCTGCAAGGAACAGCAGCAAGTTGAGATCAGAGAACAAGCCTGAGCTAGAAGCTTTTAAAAGCATCTGGTGATAGAGACATATGAGAATGTAATTTCTGTTAATGAAACAGACAACTATGCCCTGTTCACAAGCCCAAAGCTGGGGATTTTTGTGCAACTCTCATGTTCGATAGCTGCTCATTTTGTGCAGTTTACTTCTTTGCACAAACAAACAGCAATTGCAATTGCAAATTTGAACGTCAGTCAAGCACAAGACGCGCAGTGAGGTGACGTTCAAAGAATCTTGATGAGCTTCAGCATCACACATTAGCCCATCCCTATCTGGTGGAGTCTTCTCTTGTCACACGACCTACTGTAGCCTGTTGAGATTCAATAGGTTTCTGCCGGTTCTGGCTGATCATCTTGCAAAATGTCTTGAGCTGGCCTACCTTATCAGAAACATAATGACTATGGTCTAGGTAATTAGAGGTACAAGACAAGAATAATCAACACATCACAAGTATCATTTAAAACAATCAGACTTGGTGGAAAGATACCCAGAATTCCTAGCTCACAGACAAATAGCAGTCCAGGCCCCTGTTTAGCAGAAAGAGCTAGGGCTCCCAAATGCAGCAGGGTGAGTTTACCACATGTTGAAGTAACGTAGTAGTAGTAGTAGTAGTAGTAGTAGTACACATTGCACATGTTAGTTTCAAGAGCTGACTACAAGGAGAGGCTCTCAGCCTTTTGACTGCTACCCATTAGCAGACCTTGGCATGACCCAGAGCTCATAGGGGTTGGATTTTACTGTGAGGCTTGAACAATGGATGGAGGTGCTGAGGCCAGGATACCAGTAGCAGTAGAAGGATTTCCAAGAAGATTATCTTGTCCCCCAAGTGAACTGAGGAATGGGACAAGTGCCTACTCTTTCCATCAACTGCCTCATTGTGTGCTAAGTCTGCCCTCTCCTGTTTAGTTTGGGGAATGCAGGCCATCTCCCTACAGAAATATCATAGTCTGTACATAATGCAGTGGAAAGGACCTGTTCCGTAGAGGAACTGGAATCAGGGCTAGCTGGCCAGTTTCAGAAGTCTGCAGGTGATAGGGTGTGTAGGATGTATATTCTTGTTAACCATCCATCATCACCACCTCCACCCTATTAGGTTGGTACATGACACCGGGGACTGAGCAGACAGGGTAGAAAATGCATGCTACATGGACCCCAGTATGGGTTTGATGGATTATGAGTCAGATGTTTCCTTTCTTGCAGTTCACTAGTATGCATTATCTTTTCCCACAACACAGGTTGTTGTAGCAAGGAATTCTAGGTGAATGTATGTGAAGCACGTTGAACGCTCAAACAAATACTCCATAAAACGCAAAGTATTGTGTTCAACAACTGCAATAAATTCCTGTGGCTCATTATAGCAAGTGATTGCAGTCCACTGGAAACAATACTTTGTATTTTATGGAGTATCTTTTGAGTGTTCAATCTGCTTCACATGCATTCACTCAGAAATCCTTATTACAACAACCTTGCAAACTAGGCCATTGTCATCATCATTTTCAAATTTTAGATGGGGAGGGTAGGGCTGGAACATAGTAGATTGCCAGAGTTCGTGGTTGAAGTGAGATTTGAACGGGAATTCACAACTCACACTTGTGTGAGATGATCCTATGGCGCAAAGCTTCTCGGCCTTTTGGCTAAGATCAAGTGTAGTGTAGCATAGCAACGCTGATAGCCGCACCTGAGGATGATGAGAGTTGTAGTCTAAGACATCTGAAGGACAGGTATGTCACACCTGGCTTCAGATGTTTGCAGTGAACCCAAAGAAGCATTGTGTAAGCACAGGGAGGAGGAGAGGGGAATTCAATACTTTCCCTCAGGATACCTACTGTTTGCATGAGCTCCCATGGAGCAAGCCACGTGTTTCTTGGCTGTGAGGTTCCTATTAATTTGTTGCTGTATTCATCCCCTGGAGACACCAGCGATCAATTTCATAAAGCTGCTACATCCTGTGATCAATCTCTGCTTCCACACTTGAGCGAAAGCCCAACGCTTTCTTGCCTTCTATTTGCCTGCCGTGTGCTGCTTTCTGCAGCACCTGCAAACCCAACTGAGAGGCTGCTGTGTGAAGATGCTGAACTTTGTGTCATTCTCTGAGTGGGTGGATGACACAGAACATCACAATTTTCTCCTGCTATTGTTAAATAATCCTCGGTAAGTTTGTCAAAAGTTCAAGTTGTATTCTGTCAATGCTTCATGAGTCTGTAGCAGTCATGGTTGTGTGGGCCTTGTAAGGGGCAAATAGCTATAGTACAAAGGGTTTGTGGTATGTATGTCATTGTGAAAGTAACAACCCCATTTTTATGAGATCTCTGCATTTTAGTCTTTCGTTAATCCTTTTATGAATGAGCCATTATATGGTATGCATTGTACCAAAGGTATCTATATAAGTACTTCTTAATCTATATAAATGCAATGGAAGGTTTGTTATATTATAGCAGGGGTGGGCAACATATGGCCTATGGGCCACATGCCCCCTGGTATGGCTCCTGCTGACACACCACCACCGTTTGTGGGGTGGCAAAAAAATTGGCTGTTTACCACTATGGAGTGGTAAAGAGGTCATAGTGAGCTTGTTCTCAAACTAAATTTGACCTACTTGGTGGTCTGTACCGTAGTGCTTTGCTGCTGAATTTTGGTGGCAAGCTACCAATTCCTTTGCTACCACCATCCGCAGAATTCAATGATAGAGGGGGGGGGGGGACATAGAATCATAGAATAGTAGAGTTGGAAGGGGCCTATATGGCTATCAAGTCCAACCCCCTAATCAGTGCAGGAATTCACATTAAAGCATATCTGACAGGTAGCCGTCCAGCTGCATCTTGAATGCTTCTAGCGTGGGGGAGCCCATGACCTCCCTAAGTAATTGGTTCCATCGTCGTACTGCTCTAACAGTTAGGAAGTTTTTCATGCTATCCAGCCAGAATTTGGCTTCCTGTAACTTGAACCCATTGTTCCGTGTCCTCCACTCTGGGATGATCAAGATGTGACAACCTTTGTGTGACAACCTTTCAAGTATTTGAAGAGTGCTATCATGTCTCCCCTCAGTCTTCTCTTCTCAAGGCTAAACATGCCCAGTTCTTTCAGTCTCTCCTCATAGGATGTTTCCAGACCCCAGATCATTCTCATTGTCTTCCTTTGAACCCACTCCAGCTTGTCTGCAGTGGCAGGACTGCAGCCTGCAGGAGGGTCCAGAGGGGCAAAATGCCTCTGAAATTGCCCATCCCTGCATTGTAGTTTTTGGGCTATTGTCACCAAAGGAAAACTGGTTATTATGGTTGAAAATCTTTGTGATGTTACGTGCATGGGCCAAACTAGATGTTGCACACAGCTGCATGCAATATTGCCCCAACAGCCCTTTTAAAAATGTTTCTGGAGGGGCAACCTCAGACTCCTGGTTGCCTCGCTGCATGGGGCTTTTCCTATTTACCTCAATGGCCCTTTTTAATGCTGCAAGCTTCTACGTGTAATGTCTTCAGAGTCAATCGTTCTCCTAATTGAAATAATATCTAGCGATCACTGCTGTTATGCCCAGGGAACCCAATTATTGCTTTTTATCTCTTCACCACTTTTAAAAAATAACAACAACAATATAGGTATCTTGAGTTTCCAATACCTTTGAAGACAAAATCCTTGGTTTCTACTTATAAAAAACAGTTCCAGCAGCCCATGGTTTTAACAAAGGCCTGGAAATATGCTGCCACTGTCAGTACTGGCATGGGGATTCTGCAGGGGAATCATCTGTGCCCAGATCTCCTGCTTATTGTCAATATCCATATGGCATATGCTAAGGAGTTGCTCTGGATTTATTGTTTTAGATATTGGCCAGAACTACATTCAGTATAGCATAAAGTAGGCTGACCATATGAAAAGGAGGACAGGGCTCATGTAACTTTAATAGTTGCAGAGAAAAGGGAATTTCAGCCAGCATCATTTGTATGCAATTCGTACCTGGTGAAATCCCCTCTACATGACAACAATTAAAGTTGCAGGCACTAAACTAGAGTGACCAGATACAAAAGAGGGCAGGGCCCTTGCAGCTTTAATGTTGTGATGAAGAGGGAATTTCACCAGGTACGAATTGCATACAAATGACGCCGGCTGAAATTCCCTTTTCTCTACAACTGTTAAAGTTACATGAGCCCTGTCCTCCTTTTCATATGGTCAGCCTTGCACAAAGTATTGGCTACATACCATCCAGTCACTTATTAAAAACCAGGAAAGGTTACGTCTTTATAGCACAACTTATGGTGGTATTTATTTATTTATTTATACAGCACCATCAGGGTGAACTTATTTATAGAGGTCAAGAAGGCTGGTTCCCACCCCCAAGGTGCATACAATCTAAAATTCAACATGGCAGAACAACAGAGGAGGTGGAAGCAGCGGTAAATAGGTAAGCAATATGGGATTGTTTTAATTCCACCTGTTTGGGCTTAAATATTTTCTAAACTACAGTAGGGCCAGGGAGTTGAATCAAAGGCTTCATGGGAAAGATGGATTTTTAGGAGGGGTTTGAAGAAATGGAGGTCATGGATATACATGACAGGATATAAGAGCAGAGAGACAAGAGGGACATGGCCAGGGTGGACTTTGAAAGTAAGGGAAAGGAGCTTGTTTTGGCTCTGGGAGTGGGCAGGAAGCCAGTCTACTTAAGCAGGGGTGCCAAGAAATCAGAGTAACAAGAAAAGAGTGCAGTAACAAATCCTGACCTCTTTGCACTCTGGTCAGTCTTCATCTAGCAGGGGGTTACTATCTACTCCAGTGGAGGATGGTAGCTCTGATATGTGTGTATCCACTCTAGTTTTCAATGAGAACTTTAAAGAAACTACCCAAGATGCAAAGCTGTTCTGTGGTGCAAACCAGTTCTGACTGAAGCCTGGAGTGGATTCCCCGCCCCACTGACATTGGAGCCACTAGGCTGACCCTATGAAAAGGAGGACAGGGCTCATGTAACTTTAACAGTTGTAGAGAAAAGGGAATTTCAGCCAGTGTCATTTGTATGCCATTAGTTCCTGGTGAAATTCCCTCTTCATCACAACAGTTAAAGTTGCAGGCACTATACTAGAGTGACCATATACAAAAGAAGGCTGGGGCCCTGCAACTTTAATGGTTGTGATGAAGAGGGAATTTCACCAGGAACTAATTGCATACAAATGACACTGGCTGGAATTCCTTTTTCTCTACAACTGTTAAAGCTACATGAGCCCTGTCCTCCTTTTCATATGGTCAGCCTAGGAGCCACTAGCCTTCATTGACTTACTCCTAAAGCACTTTGGTGATCCAGAATCAACAAGAGTAGAGAGGACCATGGCATTGTGGGTGGGCTGCAACTCAATTCCATCACCCTGGCAGACCGATATCTAGTAGCTTCTACTTCCCACAGGTGAGGAACTAACCGAGGATTGCTTGAATTCACAAACAAAGCCAAGTTGAAGGAGGAAAGCAGGACTGGCGGAACGGCAGGTAGTGGTGGAGAAGCAGGCCTTCCATGTGTTTTGCTCCCCGCTGATCAATTATTGTTTTTTAATGAGGCGTCGGTTTGCATGAAAAGCCAGAGGCCTTTGGGGGCCTTTAAAGACACCTAATGAGTGCTGTCTTTGCCCTGCTGTGTGCACCAGACGCCTTGACTTCTGGGAGTTCATTACATCTACAGAGAATGTACATAATATGAACATGAATCAGAGTGTAGGGGAGCCATTCGCATATAGGGCAAGAACAATGATTACTTAATCCCTCCCTTCCTCCTTGTTTTGCCTCTTTTCAGGATGCCCAATGTGGGGCTTCATTCTACATTCTGCAAACAGAATGATCTGGTTTGCACATAACAGTGACTCAGAGTCTGAGTTCTTGTTAAATCATGTGTTGTTGTTGTTGAATTGTGGGATGTTATGTGCAAACCTGGACTGTGGTTTAACTATGAGTTTTTAACGATGAACAACCCCGGAAGAGAATCCCTGGTTTGCTGTTGGGTGGTGAACTCTGGATTGTTCGTGATTAACACCCTATAGTTAAAGCATAGTGCAGGGTTCACACGTAACAACAACCCATGATGCAACAACAACCTATTTGATGACAACCCCATCCTCAACCAGTATTCTGGGCTGTTGTTACGTGCAAACCAGGTCAACATGCCATATGTTCTCTTCATGCTTTATCAGTAAAGAAGCTGTTGTTGATATACATCCCTTCTCAGAGACCAAACTACCTGAATCTACATGGGGATGAAGTAGGAGGTGTAATTTCTCATGCCTCAGTGCCCTTTAATATCTGCAAGGTCATTAAGGCCCAGATATTTAAATCCAGAGCTCAAACGATAGGCTTTTAAAAACAGCCACCTTTCCCTTTCCTTTTGTTTTTTTCTCTGTGTAGCTGAGTTTCTTGGCTGTTACAGCTTTCGGTGCAGTGTGTCTGGAGAATTTCCTTGCAACCAGTCAAGCTAATGAGTAGCTTTTGCAATGTTCACATATTGCTACAGAGCTGTTTGGAAACCCTTAGAAGAGTTCAGGTTTAAAGAATGACAGCACAGTCCAATACGTGAGATCCTAGACGTGAGAACTGCCAGCTGAAGGGCCACAGCATCTGACAATGATGTCATGAAAACTATGCCAGCAGAACACCCCATGTATGCTGGTGGGAGATGCCACCATTGGAAGGGCTGAAGTGGGGTGAAGTTGAAGGCAGAGCATCGGTGGCACAGAGGAGGAGCACACTTATGCCATATTCTATACCTGTTCAATCCAGGGGCACATCCCCATCAGTGGCACAACTTTACACCAGCCCCAGGCCTTTGCAAAGAATTCCCCTCCTATTGACTTCAATGGTGGGGAAAAACTAAACATAGCTTTCACTATATCAAGCTGTCCCATTATCAGAAGTTCACTGAGCAATGTACGCAGCGCTGTGGTGCCGAGTATGGCGATACAACAGAAGGGACAAGACAAATGGGTTCTTTCCTACTCTTCCTTTTCATGCATTCTCTTTCTCCTGATTTTAAAGCCTCAATATGGCTGTTATTTTTGCACAATACTTCAATACGTCAGAACCAGCCAAGTCTTTTGATACATAAGTTAAAAATTGTTAAGCAGTTGGACCTAACCTCCAGCTTAATTTTTTGATTGTGTGGCAAACCACTGACATCAGAAATGGAGCTTACTGGGCAAAATAACAGTCCATCTCCAGTAAGGGATTGGCTTTTATTGTTCTCAGATTCCCATAAATATATGAGACTTTGATCTCAGTCTGAGTCATCAAAAGATCAATGATGGTCATCCTCCCTGCAAAGAACTCTACATATGCTGTGAAACCCAAGAGTCTACTCAAGTAGGTTACATGTACGAAACTAAGTTAAATTTATTTTATTGATTTTTATTTGGAACTCTGTGTCTGCGATTATTGCCTTCCCTTGTTTTCTTCCCCCACCCCCTTCCACACACCATAAAGTCAATTTTTTATCTGAACATTTGGGTACATTGTTTCAAAAGGGAATTTCTCACTCACATCTTCTGCACATGCAAGACTGCACAATTGCTAAGCTTCTTAGGGAGCAATCCCATGGCCTCTAAGCAGAGTTGGGGGTGGGGGGTAGGATATTTTGGATTCCTGGATCTGAGGTCAGAAACAGCACTCTGACCCCAGACCCAGGAATCTGAGCTCCCTGCTCCCTGCCCCCCTTCGCCTTGCAGATGGCATGAAGAGAACCACACTGGCTGCCTTTCCGAGCGCACAAAAATGACCTCAGAGAGGAGGGAAAGGGAGCATACCAGTGGGCGGGGAGGGGACTAGTGAAGCCATCTTACAATGTATCCTCAGGCTTCCTAAGCCTCCTATCCTCCCTCGCCGACATATCCAGCTAGGAACATAGGAAAATGCCTTATGCTGAGTCAGACCATTGGTCCATTGAGCCTAGTATTGTCGACATTGACTGGCAGTGGCTCTCCAGGGTTTTAGGCAGCAAAATAGCCCATCTACCCAAAATACAGAGGAGCAGGAGCGCAGAGGCGAATTCAGAGGCTTATGGCCATCTTGATGGGATGGCTCCCTTACAAGATTTCATAAGGTTTTGTTACGTTCTGTGTTTTCCGGGCTTTGTGCAAGGAAGTGGAAGCGCCTTCCATTTTATTGTTCTTTTTCTAGTGGAGAATGGAAGAGCATAGGCCTTGGGTGAGTGGGCATTTTCTGCCATAGCCCCCAAATTGTGGAGTGCCATTCTTAGAGAGGTCCACTTGGCACCTACATTGTTGGATTTTCAGCATCAGACAAAGGCCTTTTTATTCTCCCAGGCCTTTTAAACGTATTTCAAACTGCTGTTTGCTTTATTTTTAATATGTATAATGCTGCATTTTAAAATAATTTTCTCTGTTTCTAGCTGCTCAATAATTTATCCCTTTTAAATGCTGGATTTTTGTTGCGGCTTTTAAAATAAGACTTTTAATGTGTTTTACTGTTGATTTTGTCTTTGCTTTTATTGTCTTTGCTTTTACTGTGTACGTCGCCCTGAGAGTTTCACCTATAGGGAGACTCATAAATGGAATAAATGAAATGAAATTGAATAGAACTTAAAATATGGGCAGCTTAGAGCAGAGCTAGGGAAACTATTTCAGCCTGAGGGCCAAATTCCATTTTTGAGACGCTGTCAGGGACTTCAACCCACAAAAGGGGTGGAGCCAAAGGCAACAAGGATGGACCAAAAATATGAGCATATTTTATCTTATTGTCAGTTACAAAGAGAAGGATTTCAACCTTTTAGGCTGGGGTGAAAACTCCACAAAACCTGGGGAACCCCTAAACAAATCATGGTTGAAGAAAAAGGGGAGTGGCCAGTGATAGCAGGTGTGGCCTTCTGGGGAGCCTCAGACCCTGGATTTAATCTAATCATGTTCTCCACCTGTAGGGACTTAAGAACATAAGAAGAACCCACAAGCAAGACATGGTGCAACAGCACCCTCGCACCCATGTTCCCCAGCAACTGATGCACACAGGCTTACTGCCTCGAATACTGGATGTCGTACATAACCATCAGGGCTAGTAGCCATTGATAGCCTTCTCCTTCAGGAATTTATCCCAATCCCCTTTTAATGCCATCCAAATTGGTGGCCATCACTACATCTTGTGGTAGTAAATTCCATAATTTAACTATGTGCTATGTGAAAAAGATTTAGAATGAGCTGGCTTAGAATGTTCCGGTAAGGATCAGTCCTTGGTGGCAGCCGCTCAGGGGCTCAGAGGTGGAGAGGCAGTATCACCTGCTCTTTCTGCTCATATCTGCCAAACAGTCTCTCTCAGGCAACAATGCCTGTGAAGTATTCCCATATTCCCACACAATCTCAAACTATATCAAGGTCTTTCCACAAGGAGTAGAAGATCATCAACTCCAGCCACTTGCTTCTTGCTCTGTCCTGTGCCGACACAGCAATGGGAATCAGTTACACTTTCAGTCAGCGTGAAAGCCTCAGGTGAAATCAGTGTAACCAGGGGCGCTCCTGTTCACTCTACTGTCATTGGAACATTAGGGTCACCAGCCTTTTCTGAATAAATGGCAATTTGCATATATTGAAATAGGAGCTCTCTAGTGCTACTCGTTCTACATATCAAAAAGCAGTTTGCTACAGTAATAAAATAAAAGTTCCCTGAAGCTGCCAAATGTAAAACACTGATGTCAGGAGAGCCACATCATAAACTACGGATGATAGCCATGTCTAAATTACAAATGTGGTTTAGAAGTTATCTTTTCAGTGTCATTAAAAAATAAATAAAAATAAAAAGACAACTTGAAAGCAGAGCTGAAAGCATTATTCCATTAATTGGCGTGATTAATCAAATACATTAACCAGAGTTTAAACATGTGGATTTTAAAAAGCAAATATTAATTGGAACTATCCCCTTTGAAAGATTTTCATTGCTGGCAGCATTGTTTCAAACAATCTCTGCATATTTATCGATTCAAGCAATGTGTGTAAGGTGATTTCCCAAAATGTAAAGCCGGGATGGGGAATGTGTGGCGCTCCAGATGTTGTTGGACTTCAACTCCCATCAGCCTTAGCCAGTATAGCCAATGGTGGGGGATGATGGAAGTTGCAGTTCAACATCAGGAGAGCCACACATTCACCATTCCTGATGTAAAGTATGTATCTGTAATGTTTTACTGACAGCAACTACTATGTCCAGTAAATATCCTCAAACTATAATATGCATGTTCATAATTTGATTATAATCAATTGATTAGATGGGTATCTCTGTGTGTGTACCTCCTTGAGTCAGATATATCCATATGCAGCTGTGACAGTATCTTTGCTGATGCACAAGGTTATATGTTTAGATTTGGATTTGAAAATGTCTTAGGATTGGAGTAAAGAACAGAGAAGCAATGAGACACCATGGGCAGCCCTGGAGCGAAGAGGCATACTCTGAGATATAAGAAGCTGTAGTAGTAGTGTTCATGAAGTGGGCCATGTTTCCATTGCTTTGCTTACCAGATTTTCCACCAGGCACTGTTGTGCGGTAAAACTATCATACCTCCGAAGAGCCCATACAGACAATATTTTTGCTACACATTCTACCACGCAATTTGTGCCTGATATATGGGGAAATAATCTTTACTACTTGGCAGATATAAGCAAAGAAACAACCCAAGGTCAGCTTTCTCATCTCAAAGTAATTTGGTGCCCCATTTGAACTCAAGCAGCTGGGTTGCTAAGCAGTTGGGGGCTGTCTGAATATTCACTCAAAATGGTAGTGGATTGGTGGGGGTTGGTAGGCTACTCATGTAAATTTAAACCCTAGATGTTAGTTAATATGTTGGTAATGATGCTATTCTTTAGAAATGGTCTGCTTCGATTTTAGTTATCATTATCTTTGCAACCAACATTGTTTCTCTCTTACTGTATCCTCTCTAGCCCATGCCCTTCTTATTAAACAAAATAACCATTACATTCTCTGTGATTTATTTCATGTCTTATTGAACAGACAAGAAATATTTGGGTTCCCTTACTCTACAGCAGCCTTCTCCAAACTGGGTCCCTCAAGATGATTTGGACTACAACTCATAGAATCATAGAACAGAATCATAGAATCATAGAATAGTAGAATTGGAAGGGGCCTATAAGGCCATTGTGTCCAACCCCCTGCTCAATGCAGGATTCCACCTTAAAGCATCCCTGATAGATGGTTGTCCAGCTGCCTCTTGAATACCTCTAATATGGGAGAGCCCACCACCTCCCTAGGTAATTGGTTCCATTGTCGTATTGCTCTAACAGTCAGGAAGTTTTTCCTGATGTCTAACCGGAATCTGGTTTCCTGTAATTTGAGCCCATTATTCAGTGTCTTGCATTCTGGGTTGATCGAGAAGAGATCCTGGCCCTCCTCTGTGTGACAACCTTTCAAGTATTTGAAGACTGCTATCATGTCTCCCCTCAATCTTCTCTTCTCCAGGCTAAACATGCCTAGTTCTTTCAATTTCTCCTCATAGGGCTTTGTTTCCAGACCCCTAATCGTCCTCGTTGCCCTCCTCCGAACACGCTCCAGCTTGTCTGCATCCTTCTTGAAGTGTGGTGCCCAGAACTGGACGCAATACTCAAGATGGGGCCTAACCAGTGCCAAATACAGGGGAACCAGTAACTTGTGCGATTTGGAAGCTATACTTCTACTAATGCAGGCCAAAATAGCATTTGCTTTTTTTGCAGCCACATCACACTGTTGGCTCATATTCAGCTTGTGATCTACAACAATTCCAAGATCCTACTCGCTTGTCGTATTGCTGAGCCAAGTATCCCCCATGTTGTAACTGTGCATTTGGTTTCTTTTTCCTAGGTGTAGAACTTGGCATTTATCCCTATTAAATTTCATTCTGTTGTTTTCAGCCCAGCACTCCAGTCTATCAAGATCACTTTGGAGTTTGTTCTGTCTTCCAGGGTATTAGCGATCCCATCCAATTTTGTGTTGTCTGCAAATTTGATAAGCATTCCCTGCACC
The DNA here is from genome assembly GCA_029215795.1 of Anniella stebbinsi. Taxonomy (NCBI): domain Eukaryota; kingdom Metazoa; phylum Chordata; class Lepidosauria; order Squamata; family Anniellidae; genus Anniella; species Anniella stebbinsi. The sequence goes on along the minus strand of JARDYH010000004.1, from coordinate 66,201,553 downwards.
TCCTCGCCAAATCATTAATAAAAATGTTGAAGAGCACTGGGCCCAGGACTGAGTCCTGTGGTACCCCTCTCGTTACCTCCCCCCAGTGTGAAAAGGTACCGATTCCGTAGCCAACTGCGGATCCACCTAATAGTTGTTCCAACTAGCTCACTTTTCACTAGTTTGTTAATCAGAATGTCATGGGGCACTTTGTCAAAAGCTTTGCTGAAGTCAAGATATACTATATCCACAGCATTCCCACAGTCCACAAGGGAGGTTACCCGATCAAAAAATGAGATCAGATTAGTCTGACAGGATTTGTTCTTGAAAATCCATGCTGGCTTTTAGTAATCACTGCATTGATTTCAAGGTGTTTACAGATTGACTTCTTTATAATCTGCTCCAAACTTTTCCCAGGGATGGATGTTAGACTGACTGGTCTGTGGTTCCCAGGTTCCTCCTTTTTGCCCTTTTTGAAGATAGGGACAACATTAGCCTTCCTCCAGTCATCCGGCACTTCACCCGTCTTCCATGATTTTGCAAGGATAATAGAGAGTGGTTCTGAGGGTTCTTCTGCCAGCTCCTTTATTACTCTAGGATGCAGTTTGTCGGGCCCTGGAGATTTGAACTAGTTCAAAGAAATTAGGTGTTCCTTGACCATTTGTTTATCAATCTCAAACTGCAATCATGCCCCGACAGCTTGTACTTCACTTTTTCCAGGCGGGTCACAGACCCGCTTTTGATATAAGACTGAGCCAAAGTAGGAATTGAGCACTTTGGCCTTTTCTTTGTCCTCTGTTACCAATTTGCCATCCACATGAAGCAGTTGAACCACCATTTCTTTCCTCTGTCTTTTACTATTCACGTATCTGAAGAAAGCCTTTTTATTGCTTTTAGCATCCCTCGCTAGCCTCAGCTCATTCTCAGCTTTAGCCTTCCTGATACCATTCCGGCACTTCTGTGCTACTTGTTTGTACTCTTTTTTTGTACCTGGTCTTCCTTCCACTTCCTATATGTATCCTTTTTTATTTTCATGTCATCTCTAAGCTTTTTGTGGAGCCACATTGGTTTCTTCTGTTGTCTTCTATCTTTTTTCCTTGTTGGAATTGTTTGTAATTGTGACTTTAAAAATTTCCTTTTTAAAAAACTTCCACCCAGTTTGGACTCCTTTTCTCATTATGGTCACTTGCCATGGGACCTTACTTATCATAGTTCTGTGACTCCGACTATCATGCTCCTTTTATTCCTTTCCCCATTTATTTTAATCCAGATGCTCTTGATGGGGCTCTCAGGCTCATCCTCTTGTATTTCTGTGCAGGGATAAGTATTTTTAACATTTAGTGTGACTCCGCCTCCCTTTCTATTTCTTCTATTCTTTTTGAACAAGTTATATCCTTCAATTGCTATATTCCAGTCATGGAAGTCATCCCACCAAGTTTCAGTTATACCTATCAAGTCATATTTGCCTTCATGTATAAAGAGTTCAGGTTCATTCTGTTTGTTTCCCATACTCTGGGCATTAGTATATGGACATCGAAGCCCATGTGCTTTGCAGTCTGGCTTCTTTCCTCCATTGTTGTGAACACTGTTTTGGGGCACTATTGGAACTGTTCTCTCTGTTATGGTGCATAAGCCTTCATCCATTGTTGCCTCAAGGTTTACGTCTCCTGCCCCCGTAGGATTCAGTTTAAAGCTCTCCTGATGAGATTCGTCATGCTGTGGCCAAACACATTCTTCCCCACCCATGTGAGGTGCAACCCGTCCCTTGCCAGCAGTCCATCTTCCAAGTAGCATAGCCTGTGGTCCCAGAATCCGAATCCCTCACATCGGCACCACCTTCATAGCCAGTCGTTCACTCGGAGTATTTTTCTTTCCCTTTCTTTTTCTCTTCCAAGAACTGGGAGGATGGATGAGAAAACTATCTGGACCCCAAAGTTCTTGAGATTCCTTCCCAGAGCTTCAAAGTCTGATGCGATTTCTTCGTAGCTCCGCTTGGCAATATCATTTGTTCCCACATGGACGAGAAGAAAAGGATATGTGTCAGTGGGCTTGATGAGCTTTGGCAACCCTTCAGTCACATCTCTAATCTGTGCTCCAGGGAGACAGCACACCTGTGAGTCCATGGGTCTTCGTGACATACTTGGGTTTCAATCCCATGCAGCAGGGTGTCTCCCACAAAGACTACTCTTCTCTTCTTCTTGGTCGACTGACCTTCTGCCTCTTGCTCACTGTTGCACGGGGACTCCTGTAATTCTTCCTCTGCAGGCTGTCCTCCAGTCTCTTCCTCTAGTAGCTGAAAGCAGTTGCATAACTCTAATGGTTCCACTGGTGCAGAGTGTCTTCTAGTTCTTCTGCTCCTAACTGTCACCCTCTTCCAAGGAGTTCCCTCTTCGTTGGCTTTCCTCATCTCAGCATTCTTCACTTCTGCTTCAGCTTGCTGTTGCTCTTCAATCTCTTGCCCTTCTTGTTGCTGTTGCAGTCCCACCATTCTGTCTAAGAACTCTTTGCCTTCTCTTATTCCTTGGAGGGTGGACACTGGCCACTCCACTGCTCTCACTTTTTCTTCCAATAGTGCAACCAGCTTGCACTTTTGATTGTGTTGGAATTTTGTTAAGGACCTCCCCTGCCAAACTCCCCCTGCCAAACTCCTGTTTGTTCTCCCTGTTTGCTCGCTCTCTGGGAGCTCTCTTCCTTATATTCCTTTTAGTCCAGCTGGGGCAGCTTCCTCTTCTGCTCTGCTCAGCTTGGAGTCAGGAAACAGAATGCCTGACCATTGGCCATACTGGCTGGGGCTGATGGGAGTTATAGTCAATTAAGAAGTCGCTATTCTCCATTTGTAAGTGCATGGTACATCAATCCACTGTGTGCACACACCACGTCGCTGATTAAAGGCCCTCTTAGATGGCGTCTACACAGCACCACTTTCACTACTGATCACAGCATCACAGTTGCGATGCAACAACCACTGTGATAAGTGTGCAGGATTGAACATGGACTATCCTGCCCCGAAACATCGCAGGATTGGTTACAGGGCCATAATGTGCAGCAAATAGCAACTAACGATAGGGCTCTGAAAGCATTATTTTCTTCTGTTCAACTCCATAGCAGTGAAAGGTTGCCTCCATGGATCTACGAAGCTATGCAACAGGTGCCCACCCTCTCTCAGCTGTGCTTCTTTTGGACTAAAGTCCAAAAGCACAAACTTTGTTCTTACAATTTCTTCTTCTTCTTTAAAGCATTCATATACATCGTCATTACAGTAGAGAAAAATGGCTGTGCTAATATACCCAGCCATTAGTGCATGGGATACAAGTTCTAACAGGACTAAGATACAGACAAAGATGAAGATTGGGGATATGAGTGCTTGCCAAATAAGGATAGAAGGTGGCCTTATAGAAATGATGGAACAGAGGATTGGATGTCTGTGCAACCAAGGAAGCTCAGGTGCTGGTGGTGATAGGGGGCCATGGAGGTGGGAATAGCTAGATTTAGGGGGGAAAGAAATAAGTAGGACAGGCTATAATTACCTGACTTCAGAGGAAGGGGAACCCAAAGGACTCCACTTCCTGGTTGGTTGCAAAAGGTTAAGAAAATGCTGTGGCACAGACTACCCTTGGGTTTCTCAGCTTTAGTTCCAATTTTAAAAAATGGGGCAATAGCCTCAAGCCACTTCAGATACTCCTGAAGACTAAATTATCAATAAGCTGTCAAAAGAATGGCTTTGATAGTTTAAACATCATGGTAATGCTGGAGAAACTGAATGGAGGCTAAGGTGTTATGAGGGGCCCTGCTGCCACCCCAATTCAGATAAAAATAGTTGGAGATGGAGAACCTTGCCAGGACTAGCCCTCCCATGACACAGGCTAAATCTCCCTTGGAGCAGCAAATTGCATGCTCCCCCTCCCCATGAAGAGGGGCTCCAGCATGGTGACACTATGACGAATGCTCTGGAGAGCCTGTCGGTTGCTTTCTTGCTGTGGCATTTGCTCTGCAGAGCCCCGCCAGGCCCATTCTCTGGACTCTGAGGCATTTGAGGTAATCTCCTTGGACACCTGTCCCACAATGCCTGACTCTGAAGAAGGACCCCCTCACAGTCAGATATTTGGGCCTGGCTGGCTCTCTGAAGAGCCACACTGGGATGGCTGCTTTTTCTGGTGGATATGGCTTTTCAGAGATCTGTCTGTCCCCTATGAATCAACTTGTGAGCAAACCAGAGGGGGGGGGGTGGAGGGTGGTGGAGGGTGGTGGTGGAGGTAGCAGGTGGTGGGACACAGGTGATTGGGTGTGGGAGTGATGGGCAGTGACAGTTGGAGGGGGAAGATGCAGCAGGACATTTGTGGTCCCCCATCTCAGATGGCAGGGAGCATTGCGCCAGGTGCAAAGCCTTGCCATTAGGGTTTCTCCTTAGAGTTTCCAATAAGATTTTAAAAAATGCACATTCAAACTGAGAAGCTGGGAGACATTGATTTCCACTGCCTTAGACCTTAAGCTCATTTCTTGACCTCAGACTCAAAGTTAGCAACTCACATAGAGCTTGCAAAGGACCTGTGTGGCCTAGCTGTTCAAATTGTGTTCCTACAGTTATAGAATCTGGCTTTGGGACTCAAATGTATATTTTAAAAGGGCTGGTAAACCTCTCTCTCTCTCTCTCTCTCTGGATATACAAGGCAATGTGTCTTTCTGAGCAAATGTAGCAATAAGGTGGTTTAATTGGAAAGCACAAGAGGAGACTCTAGCCCTGGAAACGGAGATAGGAGGAATCAGAGTAGAGCAGAGTATCATGCTAGGGAAGAGTCATGAGGAACAATATTAAACCCCGTTAAATCCTGGGTTATTCTCAGAGCTAAGACAGACCTATTTGAGGGATGCCCAAGCAGAAAGAATGAATGACTGCCCAAACTCTAATGCAAGCTGCTCTGCAACCAGAGTGGCTTACATGAGATTAATAAAAAATAATTAGAAATTATTAAAACAGCAAACACTGTGTGTGCTCTTTAAATAGCCTCTTTAAAAAGAGGTAATGATGGTGGTACCCCTTGTTGGCTTCTTCCTCTCCAGCTCACAGGGCACTTGGCTCTAATAGCCTCTGCGAGGAGAGGAGGAGTGGGTCCACTCCCTGTTAGTGAAGCAGCAGTTGGTGGAGATGTCAATGACTGAGATCACCTCTCTGGCCTGGATTGCGCATAACAATCTAGAGTATGGATTGAATATGGGTTGTCATTGAATTGTGGGTTATTGTTGATTTGTGGGTTGTTGTTATGCATGAACTCTGCACTATGGTTTAACTATGGGTTGTTAATCATGAACAAAATAGGAACAGAACCCATGGTTTGTTGTTGGGTTGTGAACACTGGATTGTTCCTGGTTAACAACTCATAGTTAAACATAACAATCCATGATTCCACGACCCATGATTCAACGACAACCTATACTCAACCCATACTCTGGGTTATTACATGCAGACCAGATCTCTGACTTCTTCCTCTCCTCCACATAGCACAGTTGGTCATACAACAGGCGGTGGGGAACCTGTGACTCTCCAGATGTTGAACTACAGCTCCCATCATCCCTGATCATTGGCCACATTGGTTGGAACTGATGAGAGTTGTCGTAAAAACATCTGGAGGGGCACAGGTTCCACACCCCTGCTATGCCCTGAAATTCTCTGCAACACACAAAGTTAACTAGCAAACAGGTTGTTGAGGGGTAAAAAGGAGTTTTCTCAAGGTAGAACATTTTGAAAACTGCTACTATACCGCAATCATTTGAGATAGAACAGGGCATCCTTTCCCAAGTGGGTGCCTTTCAGATGTGTTGGACTACAACTCCCATTATTCCCAGCCAGGGACACTCCATTAGTTTTTTAAACTTAATTTCCCCCTTGCCCTCAGTCCCCCACCCCACCCCCACCCCTGCCCACCTCTTTGTTAGGAAGGCACTGGAGAGTGCACGGTCCCTTTTAGTAGACAGGAGAACTGGGCATCAAAAGAGCAAATCCTTTCTTGCTACCCACAGAAAGGAGGCAATGTATTTGCCTCGCTGCCTCTGGGAGATGGATGGCTCAGGCCTGTCAAGACTGCATCCATCATCTCCATGTCAGCTGGATTAGGATGATTTGCTCTTTGCCATTGCTCTCTGTCCATCTGCTAGAGAGCTCTTGGCCACCTTGTATAGTCTGTGGAGGGAGGTGGTGAGAGGAGGGATCTCAGCATGATAGGAACACCTTCTCTACTCCTGAAGAATGCTACCCTGGTGGTAGGGAAACCTCAGTTTTGCAGGATGTATGTCTTCTTTTTTTTTAACTAGAATCCCGAGATTCACATTCAGGTCCTGCTGCAAAAGATGCACACTTCAAATGAAAGAATTCTGAGTGTAGAAAATCATTTTGAGGATCAGAACTGAATGGAGCTCTCAGTGTTTCCATTAAAAAAATCCACTCCAAGTTACTGCAAGCTTTATTCCTTTCAGCATATAATTTAGGACAGCGGGGAGTCATTTTGTTGTAGCTATTGTTAAATACTTGGCAGTCAGAAATCTTTGTCGATCTGCTGCAAATCACCCAGAGATCTACCAGTAGATCTAGGTCTATTCTGCCCACCCCTGCACTACACCATCCAGCAAACTATGTGCCTTGCCTTCTTTCAAGAATGGAATTCTGGACTTCTAGTTTTCAAGCAGAGTTACAGCCAAGTTGGATCGCTATGACTAAATACTCCCCAGACACTTGACACCTGGTGTTTGAGTATGTGTGTGTGTAGGCGTGGAAGTGCCCTCGAAATTTTTAGTCTGATAAGGGCTATACTACAGTTGAACAGAACGGTATGTAAGGAACACCTTGCAGCTTGTTTCTTTGCTGAACATTAGTACTTGGAGTGGGTGGTTTTCAGCAGAGAACTAATGGAAAGGGAGGTGGTGCTTATCTGTTCCCTGCCCACTGTTTTTCTGGAATCGCACAGGAAGGAAAGCATTGTGGAGACTGTCTGCCACACTAGAAAACTGGCATGTGGGTAGAGGGTTAAGATCCTCCTCTCCCCTGCTGTTTCTGCAGGCGTGGGCAACTTTTGACATTCCCCGAAAACTGGCCCCCAGTCCCCACTGAGGGATGCACATGCATACCCCACTGCCAAAACCATTGCTGCACCACCAAATTGTTGTTGGATGTTTGGTGGTGCAGCAGCAGCATTTAAAAACAACAACCCTGTATTTCCATTTTTAAACAAGGTGTGTGGTGAGCACGCACCTTCTTTTAAAGGCAAATTCCACTTTGGGAAGGCTGTGATTTACCATTAAAACAAGGCATGTGCTTACTACATGCCTAGTTTTCAATGGGAAATGTGTCTTTTTTGCTGCTGACACAGCACCTTATTTCAGTGGTGTGGTAGACACTGGGGGGTGGGAAAAACAGAGCAGGGAGGGGCGCCAGTGGCCCATAACTTGCCTGCCCCTGTTTGACTGGAAATCAACCCCCTCCCAGCAGAGAAGCCGTCTTACAGGATTTTCTTCCATGCAATTGTGCACCCGACGTGCTTTGGCCCTGGGTTCTGTAGTCAAAGCAGCGGTCATCATGCTGATCCCCAAATGTGGGGCAAGCCGGAGGCGTCCTGTGGCTCCTCTTTCCTACCCCTCTCTCTCCTCAACCTTGCAGGCCTCTGCACCTGCTCCCAAATCCTGTCTGCTGGCTTTTTTCATCACTGTGCTGGAACCAACCCTTTTCTGAATGTGAACCTCGTGCCCACAGAAAAGTCCATTTAAATAAAATCATCTGGCAAGAAAGAGAGAGAGAAAAAGAGATCAAAGCTGTGTTTTGAAATTTAGCAAGAGATAAGAGTAAACTAATAAACGGAGGGCCATAAGATTGGTCTCCCTGGAGCATGCTTCATCTCTTTTGCCAAACTGCTAGAAGAGGAAGCAAAGGCATCTGATGGCTCCCTCTTTCCTGCAAGGGCTAGTTAGGGCATCCAGCTAGCTTCTCTCTCTCTCTCTCTCTCTCTCTCTCTCTCTCTCTCTCTCTCTCCAAACTAGGGTTCACTATCACTAGGACTGACTATGAGCCATGCCACTGGCGTCGCCTTTTATTACTCATGTTAAGGAAAAGAGCCAGATTGGAACAACAGCAAAAATACCATAATGTGAATAAACCTAGTGAGCCTGAAAAGTCCTTTGGATTTGCCTGCAGTACGTCCCAGGTTCATGGCATTCCTTAGGCCAAGGAGTCCTCTTGGACTACAGAGTTAATGGTAAGATAGGCAGGAGAGAGGATAAGGCAATCGGCATCTACAGGAGGAATTCCAGATGTTCTCTTGGCTCACCTCTTCACTTGGGCTGGTGGACTTCTCATCTTCGGTGAAAGCTGCAGATTGCCTGCTCTTATTTCCAGAATTTTGCAACCCTGCCCCAATGCAGGAATGCCCTAAGCCCATTGGTTACAATCGGCTTAAGTGTACCTAACTCTACAAAGGATGATCAGGCTCTTGGTTGGTAGCTGTGCATTGCTCCAGGCTCATGAACATGGCCTTACTGAGTCAAATCATTTTGAAAGACTATTCAAACCCACAGATGTCAGGGTTTGCCGTGGAGAGAATTTCAGGAAAGCTCTACTCTTACAGGCAGCTGCAGTCTTAGGAGGGTCAGTGTGGCAGATGAGCTGTCAGGCCCAGGTACCAGATGGTAAAGAAACAGAGCCCCAAATTGGCTATTTTCAACCAATCTCATGCTATGAGAGCCAGTCAGTGTGGCGTAGTGGTTGGAGTGTTGGGCTGGGGCTCAGAAGATCTGGGTTCTAGTCCTCACTTGGCCATGAAGCCCACTGGGTGACTGTGGGCCAGTCCCTGACTCTCAGCCTAATCTACCTCACAGGGTTGTTGTGAAGATAAAGTGAAGAGGAAGAGGATCATATACACCACCTCCAGTTCCTTGCAAGAGGAAAAAAGGCAGGATATAAATATAACAATAAATACGTTAGAAGTTTAGTCACACCTTGAACTTGTGAGCAAGAGAGATGTATTTGTGCTATTTTACTGTTAAATTGATAATTTGACATTGTGTCACTGTATTTTGCTGTTGTATATGTAAGCCATCTTGTGAAGATAAGAATTCCTGAAAGGTGGGATAGAAATCTATAAAATAAATGCAAAGAAATACAAAAATAAAATAGGAGGGTCAGCAGGATAACCAGTGGAGAAACCAGGTGGGAAGTATAGTGGCTGCATTCTGCTGTGGTGCTCTGAGCATGTAGGGTCCAGGCATTGCTTCTGGTGGATGACCCTGGCAACCCTTGGCTCTTCCTTCCATGGTCCTCTTTGTCAGAAACTGCTCTTGCTAATGTCAGTCACGCTGTTGCTACCCAGGAGAGTCTGGTTTCTAAATCACCACTCAGACTTGGGCTGCAATCCTAAACATAATGAATTGAAACTGGAAGTAAATTGAAATTAATGAGACTTATTTCCAAATAAACCTGGTTTGGATAATTCTGTATGCTTCCTTTCCAGGCCCAGGACTCATCTGTGCCTGCCAAGGATTGAAGTAAGCCCTAAAGAACAGGAACAGTGTCCATGGCTTGGAAAGCCAATGGACTGAATTGACATCTTTGTTGGATATTTCTGCTTAGCATTTGCTGGCACTGTTATTCATTATAGCCAATACAACCAAATAACTGGGCATTGGGATAAGACCTCGCTCTGTTCCATTCCACTCTGCCACATGGTAACATCCAAATCTCGAGAAAAAGCATGGAAGGCTGGAACAGATAAGTACCACCTGACAGAAAACAGCCCCTCATAAAAGGAATGGGGTGATGGAGATCCGAGTGATTCTAAAAGGTAGCTAGGCCAATGGCTCATTCCATCACATTTACAGGCTCAGCCAGGTGCTTATTTCCATACCTATTGGGATTTGGCTATTGGACAGTATAGAAATGTAATAAATAAATAAATACCTCTACTGTACATCACACAGCATGCACAAGATTGGGGCACTGATAGGGCACATAGATACAAGACTGAGGTGGTAAATGTTGAGGAGGTTGTTTTGAAGTGTCTAGACTTTGTAGAACACAGAGCTATGCTATGCACTGGAAGTTAGGAACAGTACAGCCATATATAATACTGTACTATTTTCTCATTATGAGTTTAGTTTACTGTCATACTGCCTGTGCCTAATACAATTTTTGATGATTGATAAAGATCTATTTGTTCCATTGGGCCTTCTGTAGTTCAAATTTCTGTTAGATCTATTAAATTGGATCTATTGAGTCTTGTTTCATGACTGTGATTGGTTGTATAATATTTTAATTGATATTTTATGATGGTAGGATTGTGTTTTAATTGTCTGATGTAAGCTACTTTCAGATACTTTGGTTTGTAAATTGGCTTATACATTTAAATATAAATAAACAAACACTGTATAAATAATACTTAAGGGCCAACTACATCGGTCTGGTTTGGAAGATAGAGACAGAACTAGATTTTACAACTATGGTCCCCTCCACAAGGATTCGCTTTTGCGCCCGGTTAGGCGATTGGGCGCACTATCCCTGAAGCGCCTTTACGCCTAATACCTCTGCACGACAGGCGGCGACAAAAGGCGCTTCCCTCCCCTCCCCTTCCCTCTGGCAGGCTGTGGGCAGCAGGCGAGCGCTCCTCCTTCTCCTCGCCTTCCTTTACCCCCTCTTCTTCCTCCTCCTCCTCGCCAGGCCCCCCGCCGCGGGTGCCGGGGATCACAGAGAGCCCGCCGCCGGCACCGCCACCTCCGCCCCCGAGTGCTCGCGCCCCATGCAACGCGCGCGGCGGCAAGAGCAGGAGGCGCCCCTTTGGCATTCCCGCTCCCCACCCCTCGGTTTCACGAAGACGCGGAGAACAGAGAGAAATAGTCAAGTGCGCCTTTCGTGGGGGTCCGTTTCCCAGCCTCCCCTCCCCCTTCCCCAAGGAAAACGTTCTCCCACGGCCCCTTCTCATCCCCTCCCCCAAGAGTTGCTCCCCGTACCTGCGTGGCTCATCTTCCGGAGTCTCCCCCTGCACAGCTCACCCTCTCTTGCTCTCCCCCTTCTCGCCTCGCCGGCTTCAAATCATGTTCCCGGCAGCCAGGCGCTTAGACTAGCTCCCTCCGCCGGAGCCCCCGGGGTTGCTGAAGTTCAGGTCGGGGCATGGAGCGATCGGAAAGGGGGTGAGGAAGGAAATCTGCTCTCCCCCTTCTCGCCTCGCCGGCTTCAAATCATGTTCCCGGCAGCCAGGCGCTTAGACTAGCTCCCTCCGCCGGAGCCCCCGGGGTTGCTGAAGTTCAGGTCGGGGCATGGAGCGATCGGAAAGGGGGTGAGGAAGGAAATCTGCGCCGTTGCAGCCGGGGGAGGGCTTTTGACAGCGGCGGCAGCAGTCAAAATGCGCTTTAATGGACGGAGCAAAATAAAACTCGCTAATTAACGCGCATTCGATAATGCGCACAATCGGGGAGATAACGCGCCTCTACGCCCCATTTGCGCTCCTCTCTTGTAGAGGTAATTTTTTAATGAGACTTGAAAGAGCTTTAAATCGCTCTTCTTGTAGAGGTAAATTTTTAATGCGCCTTGACAGAGCTTTAAATGCCTCTTGTAGAGGCAGCCTATGTCCAGGGCTGGCCCTTCCATGTGATGGGGTGAACCCCCCACCTCAGGTAGTGTATTCTGGGTCCCCTGGGCTGCCACCGTCACCACCAGGACAACTGTGTACCCTGCCCTGCACTCCAGAAAACTGTACTAGCTGCTCTCTGGAGTATCGTGTGGCTGATAAGTTGCTTTGATGACTTGTCACAGCATAGCATCAGGCGGGTTAACTTTCTACGAGCTCCATCACACCTACTTCCCCACCCCCAGTTTGCTTCTGCGGGTTCCCCCTCGGTTTCCTATGCGAGTCTAGCATTTAGAATTACACATGGTCGGAATTGCTGCGATACCCCAGCTTGGCCTGTTCTTACTTGCATTTCCGGACTTTGCCCATTCAGGGATAAGTCGAAAGAGAAACGAGAAACGGCACGCTCAGGGTGAGAGAACAGCACAATGGGGACGACATCATGCGGGTCCAGCACTGAAAAAGTGGATCAAAGTCACAGCGGGTGTGCATCAAACCGCACGTGTGATGAACACCTGAGAAGCCCCACCAGCCTCTCAGAAGAGAGAATGGCCATCATGAATCTGCGGAGAGCCAGCCCTAATTCCTTGCTGTGAGAGGTCTTTCTTCAGGGTGAGGCATTGGTGGAGAGGCAACTCTGGAGATTGCCTGTGCTGCCACTACACAAGGGGTCTCCTGGGCAACCTCCCAGCCAGTGCCTCACTCTGAGAAAGGAGCCCCTCTAGTGAGGCATTGAAGAAGGAGAGAGGCTTGTGGCGCACTGCTGCCACTAGAAGGGGGGAAGAGGGTGTGGTTGCGGCTATCATCATGGTCATTTTTATTGTCACTGATGCTGGCAGGGAGGGAGCAGTTACCACTGTTGCCAAGGCGGAAGGAAAGGGGGAGATCTCCACCACCTGCTACTGCCAGTAGCATCATTGAGGTGAGGAAGGGAAGGGGGTGACCACCACTGCTACTGTTGTTGCAGGTGGGAGGCGGGACTGCAATCTCTTGTCTCAGCGGGCAGGAGGTCTTGTGCTAGCCCTGACTCTGTCACTGTGAATAGAATTTTGAAATTCTAAATACTGTAGTGTAGAGTTTGGGAACTGAGAGACAGTGGTGAGGGGGGGGGGGAAGACTTATCCCCAATTTGCTGCTAATCAGAGATAAGCCTTTTCCCCTGCCCCAACATCTCAGTGCAGGGGCAGTGAAAAATAGGGCTTATTTCCAACCATCTGCAGATTTGGAGATAAGCCCTTTCCCCTCTCTTGAGCTTGGGCCAGGGGAAAGAGAAGGATATTGGGAGAGGGGTGGTGCTTGGGGAAGAAGCTTGGAGGGCCAGATGGGGAACCACCATGGGCCAGAGGTTCCCCATGCCTGTTTGTGAAGATAGAGTTCCTGTAAGGTGGGATATGGCAACAAAAATGTTGTAGTCCACAAAAATGTGCCTTCGGAGTTGTAAAGAGATGTAGATATAAATTTTAATATTTTAAGAATTATTTGGCGATATGTTATGCTCACATAGTACAAACACTTTGTGAAAATATGGTGAATATATTTGTTTTCTCCAATTCTACCATGGAGGGCATGGTATAGACCAAAAGTCAATTTGAACAAACTGAATTGGATTCTTTACTACTCAATGTGTATCCATCCTGCCCAACTCAATTAGAGACTGAGGGAAAGCTATCACCATGCTGCATAACTCAGCCATTGTAGATGGTAATTAGTAAGGATGAGGACATATCGATTAGCCTGTTGCCCACTGCAGCTTTTCTTACAGGATTGCTTGGTCACTGGAGTCACGAGGTGCACGCCTGGAGAGGTTTCCAATTCCTCTAACAGGTAAAGTGAAAGCCCTACTAGCTATGCCTTCTCCCATATTGCAGGACTTTAATGCTAAAGACCAGACTCAAGTGAGCAACTCTCACTTCTCACAGAATAGAGGAATAGGCTATGTATCTAGCTCCTCACCCCATGCTGCAATTTGCAAAATTTTAAGGTGTTTGGCATAGTTTTGTGATTAAAAAAAGAAGTGGAAATTCTGAGTATATGTTTTACAAAGTGGTGCTGGGATTGGTAAACGCATGTCTTGTTAACTACGCCCTTGGTGATCTTCATCAGATCTCCTTTACCACCATTCATGGTCTGCCCTGAAATCCAGTTCCTCTTTCGTAATTTGCAGCTGTCCATCACTGGCCAAGATTTTCATTATTGCTGAGGACTGGAGTCATGCCTGCTCTCATTGATTAATCAATAGCCTTAATTGAGTTGCAGCTCTTAAATGGATAGCCCACTGGCTCTTGTTTTTTAATCCCCTTGCACACATTGACCCAAGTCACTCACCTGAAGAAAACTGCTTATGCAGTGGAATAGGCTGCCATCCGAGATCATGAAGGTCAGTTGTTGGCTTGAGCCCAAGTTCAGAGGCAGAAAACAAGGCACGGAACCATTTCTGGAAAGGTAGATTTTCTTTCTAAGGGGAGGAATAAAATCATTTGTTTAACAAGGGAGATAGTCTAGGTCGAAGTCCATCCAAGCCATTTTTAAATTCCCACTCAAATCCTCCCAAACAGTTTATAGTTACAGAGTCATCTTCATCTAGTAAGGATTTTATAGTCAAGAATGGAGGGAGGGAATGGAGGCTTAGTCTTGAGAGGAAGTCAGGCTAGAAAGGTCATCTTCTGAACAACATCTTCTCTTGCTGACACTGGAAAAATTGCTTTTAAGATCCAGACCTATTTACTAGTTAACTAACTAGTACAGCAGTTGGGCAAAGGTTAGAGTAAAGGTCTCAAGATTTAACTGTGATGCTCTTTGCGCTATCAAAATCAGGCAGGGCTTTCCCATACCTATTACCTTGGGCCACCTGCCCACATGATCATGATTTCCTTCACTGCTTACATTGACATTAATGAATGCAACAGGACCCAATGGACAACCAAGAGCCTCAATCAACCTAAGTTACAATAACATCTATCCTGAGAACCCTTCCAGTGACTGCACAATAGAAACTCTCCCCAGGATCATGACCCTCAGCTCCTGAAGTCACATATCTCCCTCCCCCCCGTGCAATCCAAGACAGAACTATGTGTTCCTGCTACTCTGTCTTTGCTGAACAGGAGCTCTGAATGGAAAGTCCTTTCTCCTCCAACCTTCACAAGGAGATTTACTCCTGTCATGAAGAGCAAGTACAGGGGTCAGGGGCAGGGGAGAAGGAAATACTGATCAGGACTGTGGGGAGCGAAGGGTAAAAAACACCCACACCTCCTCATACACCACAGTCACAATTTCTTCCCAACACAAACAAAAGCTAGCTATGTAACACCAAACATCACATCTAGTTTGACTCCTAGTTTCTGTCTCATACTGCTTGACACAAGGTCTTCCTTCTCTTGGGTCATGACTGCAGTTTCCAGTCCTACTCCTCAATGCATTGTGTCACTTATTTCAAATTATTAGTGATTAGACCATGATTTATCTAAATGGTACAACACATTTGCATTAATATATAGCATTGTTCATCACAAATGGGATTGGGGATGGATCTCATGTTACTTTTTCCAATATGAGTATTAAAATCTATATGGGGGGGAGTCTCTTTCTGGAACTTGATGGACTTTCTAAAATGTGTCTTTCAAAGAAAAGCAAAACATTTTGAGGAGTTTACAATTCTTTTTTCCAGTTATTGAGACTAATACCAATGTAGTAAAAAGTATAACGACATCCAATCTACAGCTATCTTTCCATGCTGATTTAATGAAGAGTTCTGTAAGATCCCAAACCCTGCATACTTGCATAGCATAGCAACATATTTCCTCATGTTTTACATGCACCCACTTTATGTCTGTGTCATCTGAGACATTTTATTAACAAAAAATATGCAGCATCTAAATGAAAAAAGCAAACATTTTCTCCATTAATGAGCTGTTCTTATGGACTAGTTCCCCGGGAAACTAATTAATACATCTCTTTAAATACATATGGCCAACACCTGACCAAAATACCTTTTGTGGAAATGCAAGTCTTTGCAAAGTGATTTTCTCGTCACACATCCCTTAATGGGACAAACTCCTTTGCCACAGTAAAACACACAGTTCAATGAGAACTTGGGTCTGCCCATTTGTCCTAGATAGCCCTGTGCTTGGCCGTTTCTAGTGGCTGGCAAAGTGGGCATTTGCTGAGGCCCAGAAGCCAATAGGTGGCCCAAGTCCATTGTTCAATGTTTGTCACTTTGCACATGGTCTCCAGGCAGACCAGAGGCAGCACAACTTTCTTGACCTTCCTAAGGACCTGGTGCAATGAGAAATCTCATCATACAAAAGCTCTTCTGCAATGCACAGATGACCTGGGAGGACAGGTTGTCCTTATGATGAATTAGAATGTCAGAAACAGCATGAATCTCCTTTTTCTATTTCTCACCTTCCCAGGCAGCTTCGATACACAAAAATCATGCTCCTCTGGGATTCTCTGCAATGAACAGAGGAGTCATGGGGAGTGTGAGAACAGAGGAACAGTGAAGTATTAGTAGGTGGAGCTAAGGGGACAGATATCAGGACAGAAGGCAGGGAGGTTGAAGGAAGGAGCAAGAACAGACAATGGGCTGTATCCAGATTAAAGTTTCTGAAACTCAAGTTCCCTGCAGATGATGCACAGAGGGTTGGGGGCGGCTAAGGAAGAGGGGGGGTCCCCCAAACTGGGCAGAAGCACTTTCCACGAGTCTATGGAAGGTAGATCCTGGATCAAATGAGATGAGAAACAGGAACCTGAGAAACCAACATGCGGGGAAAGCCCCACAGCCGCTGTGGATCTGCACCGTGTTGGTTAGATGATGTGTGGCGGGAAATAGTATTTACCACAACCTTTTCAAAGGGAGCAACATCAACACCACGCTTCTGTCGTGTGATGTCACTCTGGGGCCAATCCAGAGTCAACCTGGGGGCGTAAACTGGTGGAAGGCGATCAGTGATTGGTTGCCTTCCCCCAGGAAGAAGAGGGGGAGTTCCTGGATAGCCTTCCAGAAAACCCGACCCTGCCTGGAAGAGGGAAAGGGCAGGGTTGAAGACAGAGGTGGTGCCAACCTGGTGCTGTGAAAACAGCCCCTAAGGAAGCAAAGAACCAGTGACAAAAATGGGAGAATCTTTGCACAGGGTCTAGAGACAGGAGGGGTTATGTGCTGCTAGTGGTGGTAGTGGGAAGGTTTGGTAAGCAAGTAAGTGAGTCAGCAGTAAGCCATGATGGTCCACGACATGGAGGAAGAGGCTGAATATTGCTTTGAAGTAGAGAACCCAATGTCTGCCCGTAATCTCTACTGCACATACTGTATTCCAAAAAGACTGCACATGACACACGTCTGAAGCAAGATCTGTGAACTGTAGAGCTGTGTCGTCTCTTGGATGTTGATATGCACATTGTACTTCTCTCACATTACATTTGTGCACATCTCTGGACAAAGGTGTTGCTCAGGAGAGCACAATGGCCTCTTTAAAAGTAATGTGCAAAGCAGCCCCTCTGGCCATAAAGAAATAAACGTGGGGCCCTAATACTAACGTCCTGCTGGACTGAGTCCCCTTTCAAGGTGGATTCCAGAGCCTTTTTGTAATCAGAGCTGATCCCTGACAAAGTGCCTCCCATCTCACCACTGCCATGGAGTCTCTTATCATCTGCTCTACAAGATTTTCTCTGTACCCAGGGATCTTTGTCTCCTACTGCTTTGAAGGAGATCCTCCTTCCTGATGGGGCCAGGGGGCAGGACTAATTGGAGTGCTGGCATTTACAGGCTGCTGCCTATTACTGGAGACAGAGCTAGATGCCATGGATTAGCCAGCTGCCCTGGAGACCCAGTTGAGCATTGTGCTGCCTCCACCCTCTCTCCTTGCTTGGCTGTCATGGTGCTGCTGTAATGAGCTGGGGAAGGGTGAGCCAGGCCGCTACCATCCTCTTCGTCTGATGGGCCAGAGCTACAGCATCTCCTAGCACACAGAGGTATAATTAGTGCCAGGGGCAGCCAAGGTGGTCTAGCCCTCCTAATGAGCTGAGCCTCAGGCCCTTTCATTTCTTTCCAAAGCCTGGGATCTGGCCACACAAAGAGGCCGGCTTGAATGAGTGACAGCAAGCAAGCAGGGGCAGTTGTAATTTTTTTTTTAAAAAATGCTGATCCTGTGATTGGTTGTAGGCTAGTGCTCTACACTGGAAGATGCAGGGCTGGAAAGAAGCTACAGCATCTCTGTTCCAACAACTGTAATGATGAGAGAGGCAACTGCCTTTGTGTGAACAGAGTGCTGGACTAGATGGACCTTAGTCTGATCCAGCATGGCTCTTCTTATGTTCCATCATCCCTCACCATTGGCTATGCTGGTCGGGCTAATGGGAGTTATGGGCCAAAGCATCCAGAAGGCCACAAGTAGGCCATCTCTGATATAATGGAAACAGTCAATCTGGGATGGCCACCCAAGTTGCTGGAGGTAGCTAAAAAGCTTAGACTCCAAGGAGGGTACCCCATGGTTTTCTGCTTACCAACTTGGGGGCAAGCAACCAAGGAGTTACTCCACAAACTTTTTAGTGGAAGCAAGCTTCCTTCCTCTCTGTTGCAAAGTTTCCCTATCCAACCCAGTTGTATTTAGATCTTGTTTTCATAGCTTTCGCCTTTGCTCATTTCCTCTCTGGGTTTCTGTATGTTTTCACTGTGTATTCCCTCAAAATTTGTTGTCTTTCACCCCACTGCCACCGGTAGGCTTTTTTGTCAAGCATTTTTGTCAAATGTTCTCTCTTGCTGTTGCATTCCTACTCGGAGTGCTTTCCTTTGACAGCGTCTGAGTTATTTCATTGGCAGTAAACTGACACAATCCCAAGCTTCCCCCAATATCAGAGAACAATAGTGCAACCTTTTGTGGTGCTGAAAGCAACATACCAGTCCAACAAAATCAGTTCAAACAATATATTCTAATCTCAGCAAGCTTTTATGCTAGTTACATAATTATACAGCAGTTATCCCATCACTGCAGGGGTCCTCACACAATGGTGTAATGAACCTCCCTAAGTCAAGAAGAAAATTGCTTTAACCTCTCAGAGGGCAACACAAACAAAGGAATGGCTGATTATTCATTTGTCAGTGCTTACTCAGCTGGACTAAGAGAAAACAATGTCCAAAGAAAAGGAGGGCAAGTCCTGGGAGTAATTTAAGGTCCTTTCCCCCAAGGGCATCAGACAAACAGAAAACAATGGCTTGCCTTATGGCAGAAGTTGGTACCTTAATTGGCTGATGGAGCGGTCTAGGGCCAAGCACTGGGCTAACAGGCCACACTATGTTGCTAAGGCAACATTCACCTACCAACAACAACATATGCTTTCCTCTCATGGAAACTGTGCCTATCCTTGCAATTCACATACAAGGCCTCTGTCCTTCCTGGCTGGTTGACATGCTAACTACCTCCATGCTGGCGTAAGGCTTACTCCAAGATGTTGAAGGGAGGAACAGAGGAAACAGCAGGAGTGACTATTAACAATTATCACACATATACACACATATCAATTGTCATTAGATGATCCAAAATTAATAGGGAAATTCATGAGTAGTTGCTATTTTATGCTGTTTCCTCACCTTTTTCCTAGCCACATGCCGGGACAGGGCTTTTAAGCCCAGCTGTTTCTCTGGCTGTTGTATTTGGCAGCAGGCAAATAAGTGGACTGTCAAGGAAAAGCGAAGGAAGAGCAAAGAGAGGGAAATTGGTCTATGAACTAGCTGGCAGTCATCCGTGAGCTGAACTGAGCTTGAGGATTGCTAGTTGGCATTGGCAACCACAGCCGTATAGGCTCCATGTATAGTTAATTGACACAAGAAAGGAGAGTCAACTTATATATAATTGTGCATGTGTGTGAGCTGTCTCCTCCTAATTCTGAACTGCCAGAGAATCTTCACTAGTAAACCAGTTCCCTCCATAGTCTCCTCTGAAAGATGTGTTAAAACAGCCTTCCCAAACATGATGCAAGCACGGCCACTGGAAGTTGTAGTACAACTGTACTCCTTCTGTTCTCTTTCAGATCCCTTTTTGGTGATGGTCCTATAACACCAATGTAGATATTCACACCAAAATCTAAGAGCTCACCTTGAAGCAACATCTACAACAAGTCATTCCCTGCTTCAGGTTATGGAAAATTTCTGTTGTGCACAAGGAATTTCAGGAACATGTGATGCTTTATCTGACCTGATGTATGAAATGTACAAAACTGTGAAATTGTGTCTCTGGAATGGAAAATCACTTAATGACATGTCTCACACCACAACGTTCAATCACTGAACCCCAAAAGCCACAAGATAGAGGGAATATTAATATCATAACATACAAATGTTATGAGGAAAGCTAGTGTGTCCATGCATAGATCTTGTATATAAGAAAGTTGTCAAAAAGCTGAGATTGTTTAAACTCAAGTGCCCTAATCAAATAAACAAACACAGGTTCCACAGGGTATTCTGGAGATGAGAGATACTAAGCTGCTGCAAAAACATTAAAGATCTCATATATCTCTTATTGGGAGTCAGGGTCAGAAGAGGAAGGGACAGCTCAGAAATAAAGCTGTTTTTGATTCCATGTTCAGAATCTGTAAACTTCTGAGTACCAGATGCTGAGGACAAACAAGAGGAGACGGTTGGTTGCCTTCTGTTGATCTCCTGGTCGGCTTCCCTGCAGCATCTAGCTGGACACTGTGAAACATCCAGCAGGGCTCTTCTGTTCTTGAGTTAAATTGTCATTGTCATAATGGTGAAAGCAGAGAGATTTGGTTTATGAAAACAGACCCAACTGGTAGGCAGCCTTATTACATAGACCCACCATAGTTGCACTGGTGCAAATAGTGACATCACCATCTTCATTCATAAAATAATAATAATAATAATAATAATAATAATAATAATAATAATAATATATCCCACCTTTTCCCTCTTGCAAGGAACCCAAGGAAGATCCTCCTCCTCTCCATTTTATTGTCACAACAACCCTGAGATAAATTAGTCAGTGACTTACCCAAAGTCACCCAACAAGCTTCATGGCTGAGTGGGGACTAGAACCTGGATCTCCTGAGTCCCAGTCTAACACTCTAACCACTATATAACAAGGAGCAACATAGCTGATGGCAAATTCAAGTACTGCTAGCTGCCTGAGTAAGTTGTTCAATTAAAAGCACAGAACACTGAATTGGAAGTGGCATTCGGCGGAAAAGAGATACAAAGATATGTACAGTCTTAGGGCAATTCCATGCTTGGACTGGCATTCTTGGTCTGCCATTTGAACTAACATGGGGCTAGCACAGTTCCTGTTGGATATCAAGTGCTTTGAATGAGCAAACATTACACCTGAAAAATCTTCAACCCATAATAATAATAATAATAATAATTTATTTCTTACCCGCCTCTCCGTTTGGATCGAGGCGGGGAACAAATCCCTAATACGATATATTCTCAGATTTTCAGGGGTCCTGAACTACATTCCTGGTGGCTTGCTGGCGTTTGGTGTATGATGTAGTAATCAGAAAACTGGACACATCACTCCAGAGCAAGCCCCAGTTCAACCAGAATGGCAGCCATGCTTCTGTCTGTGCTGAAGGAAGAAAAGGGGCCAATATGAAGCCTCAGGCAAAGCAGAAGATCCAGTGCCCCCAAAGCCATTCCTGTCAGTTCTGGGTAATGAAAACAAGGTCTCCGGGATGCAGAAATTCACCAGGGATTTCGATGGATGGTTGGCCTTTGATGTATGAGGCGAGTTAAATTGGTATCAATAAATACTAACCCTGGAATGACGTTCTTTAATTATCAGCGCAGATTATACATCACTTCAAAGCAAACAAACAGCATGCATCGGGCCACAGAGGAGCCGTGTGTAAAATGCAAAGCAAAGGCTGGAGACAGCAGCGCCGCAGAGCAGCTAAGAATTGCAAAGTGCATGGTTAGGAGGGTGCATAATCTTGCAGGCACTGAGCAAAAAAGCCTTAGGTTCAGTCTCCAGATATATACCTCAGAGATGTTCTTGGTTTTGAATAATTGTATGGGAAAAGCCATGGGGGGAGTGGATTGCATGGGGTGGGTAATTTCTGGCAGGGAACTGTTTTTCACCTTTCCTTGTGGTGCCTGGCTTGGCTGAGCTTGGCTTGCACTGCCCTTGCTGTGTGCTTGTAGTAGGCTCCAGACTGAACTGCATGGTCTGACTTTGGAGGGCTTGTATTGGTCCAGCTGTTGAGCAGAGTATTGAACTATGCAGACTTTAGGGTACTGAAGTAGGCAGATCCCTTCCAGTTTTGTGATTCTATGACCTTTCTCTAAGAGAGGAGCAACCTGTGGCCATCCCCTCTCCACCCAACTATGAGCCGACAGGTACCAGCTTCCAAGCCAAGCAGGAACTTTAAGGGGTGATCAAATTTCCATACATTTTCATACCTGAAGCAAAAATAATAATAAAGAACAAGAAAAAATCACTATGAATCTCTGGATAGAAGATCATTTTTAAAAAATGGTACACTGACAGAGAGGCGAGGCAGAGAAATGGCATTCCCCTCCAGAATAGTGACTGAAATATTGATTTATTTTGTTTTATGGTAGTGCAGGCCTTGCTCATGCTTGGGCAATTGCCCCCACCCTCCACGGAACCCAAACAGCAGTGATATGGAACTCATGATTGACTAGAACAGGGATCAGTTGACCCCCACAATGAAAGCACAGCAGCATCCCTCTCAAGGGGTTGTTACACCTGTGCTCATGGACCATGAAAAGGTGTGTGTGATGAACAGGCAGAGCTGGAGCAGATGAATGGGAATCTACAGGCAAGATAACAGTAGGAAGGCAAAAAAGGAAAAGTAACCTTGTTGCCCACAAGGAAAAAATCCAATATCCATGTTGTTGTTGTTGTTGTTGTTGTTATAATATCTTTATTAGACCAACCAAAAATATTGCCAAAAATGTGCAAGCTTTTGAGATCCCCAGATATCTCCTTCAGGTAAAATGTTAAAAAAAAAGGGGGGGGGAGGGACAAAAATTGACTAGATGGTATAGTCACATTGCCTGCAAATCCAGATTAGTTAGTCCCAAGTGTAGTGGGATGAAAAGCCAACAAGTCAGCAGGCCTTGCAATGGTTGCAGAAGGGCTCTGCTGCTCCATGGTTATGGTGGGAAGAAGGGGAGTTGCAGCCTCCATTTTGGGGGATATCGCTTTAAAATCACTCCACTGGCTGCCAGTTAGTTTCCGGGCGAAGTACAAAGTGTTGGTTATTACCTTTAAAGCCCTACATGGTTTGGGTCTAGGTTACCTGTGGGATCGCCTTCTCCCATACAATCCGTCCCACACGCTCAGGTCCTCTGGGAAGAATTTACTACAGTCAACAAAAACTAGGCTGACAACGGTTACCCAGAGAACCTTCTCTTCTGCTGCTCTCAGACTGTGGAATGGCCTGCCAGGAGACATTAATCAACTTTATAGTCTCTCTGACTTTAAGAAAGCCATAAAGACTGATCTCTTCCGACAGGCCTACCCAGTTGAATTTTAAGAGTTTTATTGGTATTTTAACAATGTAGTAGTTTTTATATGTTTTAATCAGTTTTATGTATTTTATATCATGTGTTTTTAATGTTGTTCCCCGCCTCGATCCAGAGGGAGAGGCAGGTAAGAAAGAAATTTATATTATTATTATTATTATTATTATTATTAATAATAATAATAATAATAATAATATAAATTCAGCTATTCTCCGGTGTGTTCCACCCACTTCTCTGGGGTGCTTTTCAGAGTGACAAGACAAGGGCGACACAGTGAGATGTACTCCCTATGACCAGTGGGAAAAGGATGCCAAGGGGACAGCGCGATGCTTTGACACAAATAGGAAAAGGTTGTTTTCTCTGGTCAGGGGAAGCAGGGTTTTGTTAGGCACATTTTTTTCAAGGCGTGTCAGCGGCCTCCGGAGATACAGACTGCCCAGGGGGCGGGGACTGAAGAGCAAGAACGGCACTGGGCAAGCAAGGAAGTGGCCAGCCGGGCCTTACGAACACACGCGCAGGGAGCACTCTTCCGTGTTGGAAGGCTCCTGCAGCGAGCGGCTCTTGCCAGAAGTGGCAGACCAGCACGTCGCGGGCAACGAAGGGCAGCGTTGCCTCGACTCTTCCCCAGCTGCCTGGGAGCGGAGGTACCGCTGCTGCCGCCGCCTGAATTCCTCCCCGCACCGCAGCAGTGTGAACTGGGCCGCAGACGCTGCCCGACCCGCCGTGGGTTGCTCTCAGGCTATCGCCCCTCCTCTGTCATGGCTCCGCTACGCTTTGCCGCTAACCTGGACTGGCTCTTCCAAGAGCAGGCGACGCTGCCCCAGCGCATGGCGGCGGCTGCCCAGGCCGGCTTCGGAGCGGCTGAGCTGAGTTTCCCCTACGTCTGCGAAGCTGCGACGCTGCGGGCGGCGGCAGAACGGGCCAGGCTGGAGGTGGTCCTACTCAATACCCCGCCAGGTACCTAACCGAATCGCCCAAAGGCTGTGAGTTGCCCCAGCCACCGCAGACTCCTCCCATTCTTCCCATGACCTGAGCGGCCAAGTCCTCCGTAGGCAACAAAAAGAGCTCTTCCTAGTGGGAGGGGGGAGTGCCAATCCTCGTGAAAAAAAGGCTCCGTGCTCGCCTACCAGGCAAAAATCAATAGCTCAAGCTTTACTGCTTTTGTATCTCCGTGCACAGAAAACACTGCCCCTCTTTTGTGCCTGTTGTTACCCAGCTGTTAAAGGCACAGCTGCAGATTCAGCCTTTCCCAATCTAGCGTAGGGTGACCAGATAAAATCCAGGTTAGGGCTCATGTAACTTTAACAGTTGTAGAGAAAAGGTAATTTCAGCCAGTGTCATTTGTATGCAATTAGTTCCTGGTGATATTCCCTCATCATCACAACAGTTACAGTTGCAGGCACTATACTAGAGTGACCATATACAAAAGAAGGCTGGGGCCCTGCAACTTTAATGGTTGTGATGAAGAGGGAATTTCACCTGGAACTAACTGCATACAAGGCCCCCTCCACAAGGATGCGCTTTTGCGCCCGGTTCGGGGATTATGCGCATTTTCGCGGAGGCGCATTTACGCCTAATCCCTCTGCACGGGAGGCGGTGAGAAGCGGCGAAGCGCATTAAAAGATGCCCAAAAAGCACTTTACAGGTAGTTAATGCGCATAATCGCTTGTTCACACAGCGAAAATGCGCTTTAACGGCCGGAACAAAATAAAAGTCGCAATTTAACGCGCGTTCGAAAATGCGCATTATCGGGGAGATAACGCGCCTGTACGCCCGTTTTGCGCTCCGCTCGTGTGTAGGTAAAATTTATAATGAGCCTTCAAGGCTCATTAAACGTCTCGTGTGGAGGAGGCCCAAATGACACTGGCTGAAATTCCCTTTTCTCTGCAACTGTTAAAGTTACATAAGCCCTGACCTGGATTTTATCTGGTCAGCATAATCTAGCGCCCTCCAGATGTTCTTTACTACAATTCCCAGCATTCCTGACCGTTGTTCAAGCAAGTTGGAGCTGATGGGAGTTGAAGTCCATGACATCTGGAGGGACTAGGTTGGGGAAGGCTTTTTATTTTTAAGTGGCAATTCTCTCCTGGTATCAGGAGTAACACTGCTTTCTGGTGTTACTCATTCCTGTAGCTGAGCATGAATCAGTTCTATTGCCTCTTACCCTGCTCCTCTGTTTAGTCCCAGACACCCAAAATAATGCCCAGCATCACTTCCTTCCTGGGCAGACTATACACTGAGATTTTGTCCCAACTTCTAACCTCCTAAACTCTGCCATAATCTTTACTGCCTCCTGAGATTGTCTTTTCCCTCAAACTAAACAGTGGCTGATGGGAGAAAAAGGTGACTGATTTTAGGTGCCAAACTTAATGTTTTCCGCTGGGGGGGGGGGGGTCACACCAGGCCCTCTTGCTTGCCAAGGACTCTGGAGATAAATTTGTTCTGTACCTCTCTCACGTCTTCCTGACCTCAAAGAAAATGAACGTAGCACACTCATTGGCACTTATGACATTCCTCTTTTCTACCTCAGTTTCCTTCCAGCCCAGAAGGCCACCTTCTGGCCGAATTGAACTTACAGTGCTTACCAACCCTCAGTACATGACAGGAGATTATTCTTTTCTCAGGAAACCATGACAAAGGTGACAGGGGCTTAGGAGCAGTACCAGGCCGCCAACCTGAATTCCGGGAGGCCCTGGCTTTGGCTGTGAAGTATGCCAAAACTTTGAAATGTCCAAGGTAGTATTTTATTAATATTTGTTGAGTCAACAATGGAGTCAGTTTTGTATATAACACAATATCATCCTTGCCTTGGAGTTGTTCAGTGCTTGAATAATTAGACAGCATTTTCTGTATGGTTGTTGTGTTATTGAGGGATCTTTACAGGTTTTCTAACTACTGCACATTGGAGGTGAGGGGTGTAATATGTTGGTGCCTTGCTCCTCACAGTTCCATGTAAAAACAGAGCCTCTTGCTTGGGAAAGAAGCAAAGGGTAAGTGGATGTGTCTGCCTATTTCTTAACTTGTCCGGCAGCAACCTTAATAGCTATATTAAAAGAGAGAGAATCAATTGCTCTAGTTCTTGTTCCTTGGAATTGAGGCAGGGGTGCTTTGGAGCTTTGTAGTCCAGACTTCCCCAATCTGGCACATGCCTTACCCCTAGCCATGCTGATTGAGGCTGATGGGAGTTGAAGTCCAAAATATCTGGAGAGCACCAGGTTGGAGAAGGCTGGTCTGGTGCTTTTCTGTAATTCAGAGACAGTACAAGGACAATTTTTCCTTGTGCCATGCTAGCTCACATGTGAGGAAAGTATGGACATGTTTGCACTGTAATATTATTAAAGGCACTAGTTAATACAGGATCTTTCCATTTTTGATTCGCTGTTGCAAACTCTCTCTTGTTCAGGGTAGTTTGCACCCCTTCCTAGAGTTGGAAGACCTAAAAACGGTAGTGCACGCGTTGGTAACTTCGAGTCTTGACTTCTGCAATGTGTTGTACATAGGGCTACCTCTGTGCCTAGTCCGGAAACTTCGACTAGTTCAAAATATGGCAGCCAGGTTGGACACCAGTACACCTAGGGGTGACCATATTCCACCAGCTTTAAAATCACTCCACTGGCTGCCAATTAGTTTCCGGGCGAAGTACAAAGTGTTGGTTATTACCTTTAAAGCCCTACATGGTTTGGGTCCAGGTTACCTGTGGGATCGCCTTCTCCCATACAATCTGCCCCACACGCTCAGGTCCTCTTGGAAGAATTTACTACATTCAGCCAAAATTAGGCTGACAACCGTTACCCAGAGGACCTTCTCTTCTGCTGCTCCCAGACTGTGAAACAGCCTGCTGGGAGAGATCCGCCAACTTAACAGTCTTCCAGAATTTAAGAAAGCTATTAAGACTGATCCCTTCCGACAGGCCTACCCAGTCAAATTTTAAAAGTTTTATTGGCATTTTAATAATTTATGTCATTTGTATTGATGTTGTTCCCTGCCTTGATCCAGAGGGAGAGGCGGGTAAGAAATAAATATATTATTGTATTATTATTATTATTATTATTATTATTATTATTATTATTATTGTGTTAAATACACAGTATACAGCTTGGGTAAGGATGGCCTTTGGAACATAGGGCAAAAGAGAGGCTGAAGTTGTAAGACGATAATTTCCTGTACTATTTCAGGGTGGAGGGGGGGAAATGGGTTGAAGGAGAGTTGAAGGAAGATGGCTTGATGGACTGAAAGTGGCAATTCAGTCCAGACACAGGTAACAGGAAGACATAAGTAGGAGAAGGAAACAAAAACTGGCAGAGGCAGTTAAGCCTGCAATGAACAGAAAAAAAGGAATAAGAGGATACAAGGGAGAGATTTCACCCAAGTAAATGCTGGAAGTGATAGTGAATATCCAGGGACCTCATACACAAATTCTACCCCAGTCCTTATGTAGTGCTTTGACAGCCCAGATGCTGGAAAGCATCTTTGAGAAATATTCTAGATAAAACTAGTTGCTCTCCTGATAAAAGCAATTTGGTGTTAAAAGCAATACTCATACAGTCACCAACTAAAGATGGTGTAATAAAATACACCTCCCATTTTTTAAGGTTTTTATTTTCTAAAGGCAACAGAGTGGCATCTTTATACATGAAAGAGCTGGACATGGTAGTCATGCCCATCTCAGGTGAGCCTGAGCTGCTGAATAGAGTGATGAGCAGCCAATAGTGTGATTTGAATGAATGACCACATCGAGTGGATGTATCAATCTAGGCAGCTCCGTCTAGGTGGACAGCATGGAAGTAATGCTGCAGTTGCTGCTGTCTGGCTGAAATGAGACTTCTCTAGTCTCAAAGCTGGTGGAGAGAAACCCTCTTTTTTTCAGGATCAGTGACATCATCTGCTAGAGGGCCAGGGAAATTGACAAATTCCCCTTGCTCTGGCAAGTGAGCAAAGCTTAACAGTTTTACTGTTTGTGACAGAGTAGTATAGAGGAAGTCAGAGAATAAGGAAAATAATCAAGCAGAGGCTGGCTACTTCTTTCTTTTTCTTCAATGGAGCTCCTAGTTCATGCCAGCAATTTAAATAGCAACACTTCTTTGCAAGATTGTTCGCATTACTAATTAAAAGCTAAAAAATATTTTGTTAAAGCTCAAAGTATTTTGTAAATTTACCTATGTAGACAGACTGAAACACTCAGGTTATGCATAGAACTGTGGTCATGTTCTGAAAACTTTTATTAATGGCTTGTTTGTTTTGGAGTTCTGTGTTTTATTATCAAGTTTTTAACTAGAATGTTATCCAGAGTATAAATAATAGACGAGCATGATCAATTGATCGATCCATCCATCCAGGGGGCATAACTATGGATTCTCCCTGGAAGTGTAGCTGTGCGGGCTGTCATGATGAACTCCTGAACTTCAGAAAAAAACAGTGCTACTGACATACGCTTAGGACAGTGCCTGAAGTGCTCACCAGCAATGCCAATTTTGCATCTCCTCACCAGGCCATTCCTTCTCTAAGATTTCTGTTGAGAGAGCTTAAAAAATGGCATTGCTGGTTGTTGCTACATCAATAAGGTTACACTGTAAAATGACATGAATTAATGTGGAAAAATGAGCACCAGTCTGTTTCTGTAATCACATGCAGAAACATTAGTTACAATCCCATTTTTATATCTAAACAAGAAATGCATGGAAAGGGTGGGAAAAAATCCATCTCCTACCAAATTGACTGTGTATGTCCAACATCGTGGTTGATGGATACTAAGAGTGAGTGTTCATGAGCTAATAACCTACGTCAAGCTGGGTGAACTCAAATTAAATAAATGAACCGTCGTTGTATTGTTCTTATTACAGAATTTAGATGCTCTTGTCATGGCCATTTTAGATGGAAGGTAGTAGCCTGCTCCCCTTGAAAAGTTTTGTGCAGTGATGTGTGTTGACTGTTCGGTGCTGAAGATCACTTCATGGGTCAGTGCATCTCCTCAAGGCATGATTAAACCAGGCATGAGATAGCCTTCATTGCAGTTGCATCACTAGATGCCTTGATCCAAGGACACATATCCAGCAACACTGCTGCTTCTGTCTTTTTAGTCCATGCCAGAGATAGTTGACTATCTTCTACTCTGATACAGCCCTATGCTTGTAGGATCCACATTATGGCTGGGCGACTTCCCGTGGGTGCTGAGCGGGAGGCAGCGTCAGCTGAGATGGAAGCCACCTTCATTGAGAACCTCAGATATGCTGCTGACATCCTGGCTCAGGTAGGGACTGGGTCAATATTCTTGAGTCAGCAGACTGCACGGCTTCTTCCCAAGGGTCAGATACCCACTCAACACTGATCCCATGGGATACTAATAGACCTTCTTGAGCTCCAATAGCCTAAGAGATAGCAAGACCTGCTCAGAGAAGGCCCAACTCAGTTGACAAGCTTGGGCAAACAAATCCAGGAGGGCACCCAAAGAGGAAGAATGCTAGTTAAGAATTTGACATGGGGTAGGGGAGATTCAGGCAATCAAATAGTAGGTCCCAAGGTTGTGATATTTAGCCAGAGCTGACACACTAGAGGGGAGGAACTTAACAGCAAAATTTTCTGTCATATGCAAGCTAGTGTGGTGTAGTGGTTAGAGGGTTGGACTGGGGCTAAGGAGATCTGGGTTCTAATCTCCACTTGGACATGACACTCACTGAGTGATTTTGGGCCAGTCACCTGACTCTTAGCTTAGCCTACCTCACAGGGTTGTTGTGAGGATAAAGTGGAGAGGAGGTCCGTGTAAGCCACCATGGGTTCCTTGCAAGAGGATAAAAGGTGGGGATATAAATGTAATCATCATCATCGAGCTCTGAGTGACTATTCTATTTTCTGTCAGGAAACTCTGGTTGGGCTACTGGAGCCTATTAATAGCCGGATTAGTGATCCCCGCTACTTTTTGACCACCCCACAGCAAGGTAAGTCAAAGCACAAGACTCCCCATCACAGGCAGGGGTTGTCCTTTTAGAGCATGGGTAGGCAGTGTGGTGCCCGTGGGCACCAATGCCCCCTGGGCACCTTACTTAGTGCCCACCAAGATACCTTACGCCTCCCACTTTTTTAAAAAAATGAATACATTTTCTTAATATTAGTTGGGATTGCTGTGAAATAGGTTTCTGTTGGTGCTGCAAACTGTGGGTTCAAAGGAGATGTTTACAGTATTGTGGCTCAGACCTCACCTCTGCCTTGTACTCAGTCTTTTGGGCAGGTTACTTGTCCTTTGTCACACCTCCCATGGCAGCCATTCTGTGGTGGTGCCCAGGACAGACCCTCAAATCGCCAAATGTGCTCATGGCCCAAAAGGTTTGCCTGCCCCTATTTTAGAGGCTACCTCAGTACTGGGATTTGGAGATGCATAGGAAATGGAAATAGATCGCTCCTCTTGCCGAATCTTAGTCAAACACTTCTGATACAGTGAACCTGTGTTCCTTCAGCTGCTGCCATTTTGAAGAAGGTGGGGAGCCCCAGCCTGAAGCTGCAGCTGGTGAGTCTGATTGGATATATTTCCCGGTAGAGGTTTTGATCCCACCCTTTGGCTGCAGGAGGGGGCATTGGGCCCAGAGTAGCTCTCTTGGTGGTTGGTGCAGCAGCTGATTCCCAGCTAGAGACCAGGGGAGGTGGACAGCTGGTCTCTATACTGTGAAAGGGAGAGGAAGGAGGTAGCAGTCTCTCTACATCTGTACTTACCATAGACTGAAGGCCTGCCCTTCTGTAAATTGTTTGCTCCACAGGATATTTTCCACTGCCAGATCATGAATGGTGACCTGACTCAAAACTTGGAGACATATTTCCCAATCATCGGTAAGGTGTTGTTCAACTGTTCCTTAGGTTTTACGTTTGTGACCCTTTTCCCCTGCTTTTCCCATTCTCTTGTCTGTACCCCATGTGGCCTTAAAAAGTGGAATCCTTTGCAACTTGGCACAGCATGAGAAGAGCTATAGTTTAAGAGGACAGGTATGGGTGAAGCAGGACCCTAAACCCAATCCCTCATTTTATTTCTAATGGCTACCATCTTCCTCTCTAGGACATATTCAGATTGCCCAGGTACCAGCACGGCATGAGCCTGACAGCCCTGGAGAACTGAATTACCCGTACCTGTTTGACCTGCTGGACTCAATGGGTTACAGTGGCTATGTAGGATGCGAGTATAAACCAAAAGGTGAGTTTTCCTTTATCCCAGATGAAGGGGAATGGGGTAGGTGTTGCTATATGAAGCTCACTGTTGCAGGTGAAAAGCTTGAGGCAGGCTGTGCAACCCACAAGCAGGAACTCTTCTCTGCTGGTGCTCCTTATTTTAGAGAGCAGCAAACCCAAGTTGTGCTGCTCCATAGCCAAGCAGATGCTTCAGAACTGCTAAAGCAGTTTAGGCTTGTAGGAGCCCAGGATGGCTGTCAAGGCTGCCTTTTTGTTTGATGTGTATACTTATGGCTTTCCTTGTAGGAGACACGTTGCAGGGGCTGGGCTGGCTGCACTCATACTGCGAGGATCATGGTCTGCTGCGTGGCGGAAGCTGAAGAGTTAAGCTCAGCAGCAGAAAAAACTGGAATAAAGAGCACCAGAAGTGGATTGAGCGACAGTGCCCTTCACTACATGACAACAGAGAGCCAGGTTGGAAAGGCCACCTTTTTGGCACCAGCTCAGCCACCTAAAATATCCCTTTGTTATGTCTCTCTGGGTACAGCCCACAGCAGGATGCTGTCTCCTAATAAAGTGACATGACTAGTATGTTTCCTGTTACTCCCCTCAAGCCCCAGAATGGATAAGGCTCTACTCCGGTGTCACTTTGTGTTCCTGGACAGATAGCATTCTTGCCCACAATTCTCCCTTTGAGACATGCACCCTTCCTTGCTGTTCTTTGGAATCCGATTTGTCTGCACACCCACCCTCTCATTGCAATTATAAGGGCTGACAAACTAAGGAGTGAAAGATTAGGTTTCCACCCATGGATCACATTAAACAATGATGCTCTTGGGAGGGAGAAGGCGTGCCATCAAAGAATGGGGAGGAATTTGGTGCAAAGGGAGGAAGGAAAGCCCAGTCTCTCCAGATCTAGCTCTATAGTACCACTTAGTGGCCCCAGCTGAGATTGCTGTGATTAAAGGTTATCTTGTCTTCCTACTTTTTATCTGCATTCTCCTTGCAAAGCACACTGCTGCTTAAACTACTTCTGTTCGTACACACACACATGCCCCAAAGTACCACCTTGGCCAGGCCTAGGATCTGCTGCTCCGTTCTTCAAGGCCTTATGCTGCAGCATAAATCGTGGGCAGATATAAATGACATAATTTGCCTGAACCAACTGCCTTAGAAAATAAATCAGTTCATCCTACAACTTCGGGATAAGATTCTGGCAGTGGTCCCATCCATCATGGCAGAGATGCTGTTTTGGCAAGATGGTGGGAACTTACTCTGCTTCTCTCCAGGGACAATTGCAACAGCTTGTGTGAGAATCAGTGACATATTTTTCCTGTTGTAATTAAATGATCCGTTTAATTTACTGTACATTCACTTCATATAAAACATTCCCATCATTGTGCAGTACCCTCCCTGCTACTCAAACCCATCCAGTGAGTCACTCTAAAAGGCCTGGCAGAGACAGCAACTTCAGTAAGTCTTTCTGCCTCTGCACCAAGGAGCCTAAGGGAAGAGGGCAGGGCCACCCAGGTGCCTCATTGGTAGTTTCTTTGGGAAAGCATGTACCATCCTTTCAGCCGGGCTGCCCATGCTGTGCTCCCGGCTCCAGAGCAGTCCCACTCCCTTTGTGATTCCATCCAGCTCAATCAGAATCCTTCAAGGTGTTCTGACCGGTGATTCAGCCACCTGTAGCTTTACATCCCCCCAGTGTCCCTCTGTGTGCCTGCCATTCACAGTGGCATCTCCTTCGTTCCAGCCCCATTACAGGTGGGCTGTGCAGCATACCCCAAACGGGAGGGGCCAGACGATATTAGAGCAGCCCTGTCCAGAGGTTGAAGCAAGCTGTATTTATGACAGATTCCAGATGGTGGTATGTGGACACGAGCTGCGGCAAGGGGCTTTCACTGTTCTGAGGTTGTACTGGGAACGGCTCCCGAAAAACCACCGTCAGGCTCTGTAAGAAAGGATACCCATGTTTTCAGCACTGCTGGCTATGAGGTGAAGGAACCCTGTGCCAGGAGTCTGCCTATGGGCTAAGCAAAGCTCCTGCAGTTCCCCCTGAGATGGCTTACCAGTCACACTTGTGGCGGGGCAAATGCAGGTTAGCCTGCATTGCTACAATCAACACAGTGCCATGCACCAAGGGTGTATGCATTGCAGTAAGTAAAATAGATAAGAATTCATTGTAGGTGTGTAACACACATGTATGCGTGGCTTTCGTTTCCTTCTCATATTCAAATCACAAAAAGCAAATCTAATCTCAAACTTGCAATTACTGCAAACAAACACTGGATAAACGTCTTGTTCAGCTCTCAAAATAAAACTACCATAGTTCTGATATTTTATGAAAAATTTCATGCCAAACAATCTGCAGAAAATTCTTCTTAACCTGTATATAAATGGCTGTTTCCCCAAAATTGCCATGGTTATTTGTTAAAAATTAACAAAAACAACCCTACAAGTTAAACATTGAAAATGCATTCCTGCAGGCCATGTCAATGTATTAGGTTGTCCAAATGGTTCATGTCACGACCTGGAGGGATTACCAAAAGACCACCAAAGAATTGCTGGCGTGGATGTTGTGTGAGGGGAACCTCAGGCTCTCTAAATGCTTCATATGCTGCTTGTGGCCTAGGGATTACTTCCTCAGTTTGACCTTTGTGTATTTAATAGTCCTAAAGTATTGTATGAATAATTTATTCCTAGTCCTCCATTATGACAAAAGTAACACCTAGTCCTGCTGTTCCATTATATTGTATGACATGCTGCAGAAAGAGTGCTTGAGCTATAATTACAGGAGCGGTTTGAGCCAATTTGGCTATTCAAGTTACTTCTATTTTCCTCACTAAGTTTAGTAACCCCAGATTGGTGATACTGGCCTATCAGAAGAGAATGTTCAGGCTCCATAACGTTGGGCACCACTTGAGCAAGAAGCAGTTACTCATCTCATAGCAAAGAAGGGCTGAACCATGATAGCACTGCTCAAACCCCAAATAGGAAGCCAGGAACCTCCTGCTCATGAACAGCAACCCCAGGCAGCAGATTCAACCTGAAGCCCCACTATAATCTCCCTTGAACTGCTGGTTTACAGAGGGGATGGTTCTTACCGTTTTTCCTGAATGGGAATCAAGGAAAACAAGCACAAAACAGTCTGTGAATTTCTGGTTCAGAACGACCTGCAGAGATAGCACAAGAGTGCTGCATCAAAAGGAGTCTCCACACCATAGTGATAATGCAAAAGGGAGCAGGGCAAAGTCAGGGGAGGTAGGGTGGAGAGGAGAATAATATATAGTGGGAAAGCCATGGGTTGGCAACCAGAAGACCTGTAAACAAACACACCTAAACCTGAACTGAAACAGCTTTCCATTAAGTAAGAGAACAACCCTCCACATGAAATACATCATGTAAGGATTTCTTTCCAGTGAGGAGCAAAGGGAGGCACTGACTAGTGAAAATGCAAAATTTGACCAAACTGGGTGATTAACTCATGCCAAAGTGGTTAGAAGGGAAGACATAATTGGACTAGAATTTTTTTACCAGGTACTGGGTACCAGCGTCTGCATTCTGGAAATGGCGACAGCTCTGTGGGAAACGACTCAGAAGCACCTTGATAAGACTCTGGTACCAGGAGACTGTCATGGTAAGGAAGCAGCTCTGTCAAGAAGTAAAGGAAGAGAGCATTCTCAGGAGACAGAAGCCCTTGCAATGTGGTATATGAACATAAGAGCCATGCTGGATCAGACCAAGGGTCCATCTTGTCCAGCATTCTGTTCACACAGTGGCCAACCAGCTGCCACTGGGAAACCACAAGTAGGACATGAGTGCAACAGTACCTGCTGAACCATGTTCCCCAGCGACAGGTGTACATAGGCATACTTACTGCCTCTGAGAGTGAAGGTAGCATATAGCCATCATTAGTAGCACTGATATCCTTATTCTCTATGAATTTGATTAATCCCCTTTTAAAGCCATCGAAATTAGTGACTGTCACTACATCTTGTGGTAGCAAATCCCATAGTCCAAGAAGTACTTCCTTTTTTCAGTCTTGAATCTCAACAATCAGCTTCATGGGATGACCCCAAGTTTTAGTATTATGAGAGAGGATGATATCTCCGTATCCACTTTCTCCACACCATATATAATTTTGTACACTTCTGTGCCTCCCCTTACCCTTTTCCTAAGCCAAACAATCCCAGAGACTGCAACTTTTCCTAATAGGGCAGTTGTTTCAGCCTCAATCCTTTTGGTTATCCTTTTCTGCACCTTTTACAACTCTACAATTTCTTTTTATGAAGAGACTAGAACTATACAATATTTCAAATGTGGTCAGTTCCTCAGACTCTCTCCCCGAAAACATCAGTTCAGGCCTGGGTATCTGTCCTATATCTTTTGCAGTGAAGACAGATGAAAAGAATTCATTCAGTTTCTCTACAATCATTCCAACTGTCTCCCTATCGGGTTTCCTGCCTCTGATACATTTAACAATTTTTTTATTGTCAGCCTTGATGGTATTAGCGATATACTCCTCAAAATGCTTTTTTGCATCTTTTATTGTTTGCTTGCATTTCCTTTGTGCAAGTTTATGTTCCTTTATGTTCTCCTCATTTGGGCAAGACTTCCATTTTCTGAAGGAAGCCTTATTTTCTCTAATAGTTTCCTTGATGCTGCTTAATAACTATGCTGGTGACCTCTGGGAAGGGTTCTCTGAGAGAGCGTTTTCTGCCCTTCACGGGCTGCTGCAGGATCTGCTGTATGTCACAAGTGCATGTGTGTGCATGCGTAGACACCCACCCACCCAAACAAACAAACAAACACATACCCTGACCCAGCCCAGCCACTCACCAACTGGGGATCAATGTCAGCAATGGATTTCCTGTGCACAGCATCCAGCAGTTCTTCCAGCTCACCAAGCGAGAGCTTGCCCAGCTTCAGTTTGTCAGAGGCAAGGGGCTCAAGCAGGAAGAGGCGCTTCCAGAGGTTGTCACGGCGGCAGTGACACTTGGCAAGCTGCACCATGTTGCTGAGCTGCTTTTGGGCAGCAGCCACCTCCGAAGCAAGCAGTGGAAACAGCGGGGATGTATAGAAGAGCCCAGGCCCCACTTTGACCTGAGGGCCGCCAGCATAGAACTCCCCACTGTCCTCCACCTCCTCCCAGGGCTCTGGGACTTCCTTCCGCTGCCAGCCCCCCTCTGTCGTCTCCCATGCTGCACGTCCCAGAACTGGTTCCAGTGCATCCCGCTGTAGGCGTGGGAGCTTTTTGAAGCGCCGCATGTCAGCAGTTAGTCGCGGGAACAGCTCCCTTTGGCTTGTCATGATCACATAAAAGTGCAACCTGGGAGGAAGTAAATAGTTGCCATTGCTGCTCATGGGTAATATCCAATACTAGTCCTACTTAGAAGAGAGTAGACACACTCAAATAAATGGGACTTAAACTAGAGTAACACTGGATGTAGCTCACTCAATATAATCCCACATGTCTCTCAGATAATCCCATCAAACAGCCTAACAGCTGCTTTTGAGATACAACCTCTTCCCCACTCTCACTCACACAGCCAGTCTATCCCAATAATCTTATGGCCTCCACCTTCTTGAAATACCAGCCAGCGGCCCAGACTGTTACACTGCTGCCGGGCCTCCAATAATTGCACATATTCTGTCTCCATATTTACTACACTGCGTCATGTCTGAACAGTCAAGGCTTCCATCCTCATTCCACTCCCACAAGTGGGCATACTCCTGCCTGCTCCTGTCTAGCTTTACTCTTACCGCAGAATATGTCGCTCTGCCTCACTCTGCTCCTCAAAGGGCGCAGCACTGTGGCACACAAGCATGGACACATCAAAGTCATCGTGGTGACGTAGCCCCTCTGAATCCTTGTAGGAACCCGAGCTGTAAGCAGAGAATGGCACGAGGGATTTTTCATGGGGTGGGTGGATGCTAATGAAAAAAGCAGCTGCGGACCAGGGGGGCTTGTATTACAGCAGGTCGTTTAACTGAACTAAAAATATAAAGACACCTTTGTCTTCTGGAAGTGACTGCCCAGCAACAGTGATGTTACGTCTATGGCTTGACTCAACATCACTGTGTGCTTCTGACATGCTGCTCTGTCACAGACACCTTTGGATTTACAGCATCATTGCCACATTGTACAATTTGGATGGGAAAAAACCCAAAAGAAGGTAGAAGAGGAAAATCAGACAGGAATAGCTCACTAGGCTTGGAGGTGAAGGATGCAATATAGGCCAGAACACCCTAGCCCGATGCTAGGGCCATATTATGCCCATAGTTCAACCCAGGAGTGTGTGCTCCAGAATTATCATCCCTACACTATAATATCATCCATGCACTATGACAAACTTTAGATTTGGGTTCTCATGTAATAGGGTGTTTTGTGAATACTGGCAACTGCAGCAACCTGGAAATGAGGAAAGCCACCATTTGTAATGTGCTCTTCTTGTGCCTTAAAAGATGTGCACACACTGATATGGTTTATGTAAGAATAGTAGCCTACATCTGAACTTTCCCCATCTTGCCTCACCCCTGAATGCTCAAAACCACCTTTTAATAAATTGCTATGCCTTGTTTTAGTGCAACTGAGCTAAAATACTAACATTTCACTGGGGTGCAAATCTCAGCAAGACTGGTAAGCAACAGGGCTGCTGTCTGTTGAAGAGTCAATGTGGGAATTCTACCGTATCTCGTATCAAAGACTGGACAGCAAAGGAGTGCAACCAGAAAGGCTTGGCACTTGAGTTTTGCCAGGGTGCTTGTCCCACCTCATGAGATCCAAAAGGTAACATCCTCCTAAAAAAAATGGCTTAGTGCTTTGAATTAAGAGTCTGGAATGCTGGCAGGCCAAGGCTGGGCTTACTTGTGCCCTAACTGTGAAGTCAGTGGGGCTGTATTACACTGCAAGTGAAGCCGGATATTGAAGAGGATAATTCACCCTGCTAGAATGGGAGCATGGAAAAAGCAATAAAGAAATGTGGTACCAAAGACCTAAGAGTAGGCAGAACATGAGGAGGGAAAACAGTGGTTTTCAGTCGTTGTAGGTAATCTGAAAGTCAAGTTGCTCAAATGAGATTCCCAAAAGATCAGAGTAACAGTATTAGGGAGCAGGGAACCACACAGCCAATCTCTAGGCAAATGTCTTATCTGTATCATTTCCTCAACTGTTTGCAGTAGTAAGAAGTGGGTGGTGAGATAGATCTTGGTTGCTTTGGACGTCTTGTGAAGAAATATGAAACCCTCCAATAGATAACATCTAGCTAGGGATTGGATTAAAGCAACCTTTAGAAAAATGTACTATTTACAGTACTATTTACAGAAAGTGTTTTGAATGCTGAAATACTCTACAAGGGAGAAACATGGCCTGAAGGATTTAGGATGTAAAATTATCACCATGTTAACTATATCTGGTTTTTTTGACAATTTCCTTGTTTTACTTTATATATATATATATATATATTTGTAAGCCTGGTGCTGCTGAATTAGTCTCAAGAAAATGTAAGTAAGGCTTTAGATTGTAAGCCTATAGGCAGGGCTTGCATTATTTTTGATTTCTGTGCAATAACTAGCAATATTAAGAAATAAATACCACCACCACAGGGCTGTAAGAGATGCTATACCTGATGCCCTTTTGAGTGACTGAAGTGGAGAAGATCACTAACCAAACACAACATATAGAATTCTGGGAGCTCCTAAGTCCTGGTAATTGGTACTGAAACTGTAGCAATTCAGAAGCACTCACCTGTTCCAGACAGAGACAAGAGCATACTCATTTTGCTCGGGGCCAGGGGTCCCCTTCTTCCCTTCAGGGCTAGTCCCTGGCCTGGCCATGCGCAGTGGCTTCATATGGTAGGTGCTGGCATGGTCAGTGATATAGTTGTACAGCTGGTGGGCTGTGATGGTGTTAGTAGGCAAGGCCAGTGCACCTGTTGATGAAGAGGCAGGATATGACGCTTAGGACCTGGAGTCCTATTGCTCCATGAGCAAGATGAATTATTATTTTTCTTTCATGAATATATAATGCTTTGTTCTTTTAATCACTGTTCTAGCTTTAGTGGTTGACTAATTAGCCCCGCATATTGTTTTATGTTTATTTTCTTTTATGCCTGATTTTATGCTTTTTATGTTTTCACTTAAAATCTTTTGCCTGTTTTGAGTCCCACTTGCTTTACAGTGGGGTTTTTAATTAGCGCTGACATTGTCCACAGTCTCTTCTCACTTGGATCTTGGTTTGTAGTCTTTTTGTAAGGAATTGCGTGGTGAGATTGAAATGCCTTTGTGTTAAGACAGGAAGGGATGTAGAGGGGTTTTTTTATGACACTGGCATACTCCTCTGTTGGTGTAAATCTTGACTGATCCTGAATGAAATACATGGTAAAGTTAGGCAGATACCCTGGAATTGAAATGGAGTGAAACCCAATTCCCTGTTGTTGATTTTTGATTGTAAGCTCTTGGGGGACAGGGACCTGCCTGGTTTTTGTTTTGTTTCTAAAACTCGGAAGTGCCATATGCACCACTGATAACGCATCAATGACAACAACACAGATAGGACCCTTGTTATCCCCTGGAATTGTACTCGTAGGGTAGACTCCGATAGCCTCATAGAGCGCTAGCTTCTAAAATACCTCCCCAAATGTCCCAGGAGCTCTCACCTTGGAAGATGTGATTGCGTCCAAACTTAGGGATATCAGGATGCTGGGCAATGAAGTCTTCCAGGAAACTGGTGAGATGATAACCCTGTCGCAGTGCCATGTGAGATCCAAGCAAGTACTGGTGCACAATGCGCAGGTGGAAATCATAGCTGAATGAGTGCACGTGCATGAGGTCACGTACCTTGTCACACTCCTCCGTGAAGAGCATAGAAAGCTAAGGAGGGGAGAAAAGAATTGGAGCGATAGTCTAGCTGTCGTATTGAACAATGTTGGACGGGTGGGTTTAGGAATGTACGGAGAACATGGAGTGGTGATGGAAGCAGCCTGATAAGTAGCTCTCTTGCCTGGCTACTAAAACTGCCTGTTGCGCCAACCTTGGTATGGGCAAAATGGGCACAGGATAGCAGCAAGGCCAAATTTGGGGGCCAAACAGTAGGATATAAACTCAACAAACAATATGTACCCCAACCTTGTCAGTGCCATAAAAGGGAAATTCCAGGGATGCAGTATGTAGTAGGGCTGGGTCCTATAGTCCCCATTTCAGGAGAATTTGATAACAACCCAATAAAGCTGGATAAGGGTCCCTCTGTCCCCCTGAAACTGAACTCCATAGATTTGGAAGAAGAGCACTGAGGCTGTGCAAAATGGGATAAAGATCATACATACGCATCTTGAGCGATATAACAAAACAATTGTGGAAAGCAGTTTCTAATACCAGTATCTCCTCTGTCATCAGACTCAGGGAAGACTCTATGGGTCCAGAATCAGGATCTTAAGATGGTATCACTCAACATACAGGCATGAAAAATTTAACCACTCGCAGTAGATCTGGTAGAGCAGGGGTGGGCAACTTGTGGCCTTCAACTTCCATCAGCCCTAGCCAACACTGTCGATAGTGAGGGATGATGGGAGTTTTAGGCCAAAACATCTAGAAGATTACAGGGTGGCCATCCCTGTGGTAGTAGTTTTTGACTACTCAAAGTAGTCAAAAACACAAGCTTATATTTTATTATTTATTTAGTGCATTTATATCCATGTTCAGCCCTTCTTTGAAGAAATAGAATTATAAAGAAGCGTTATGTGAGTGAGGAGAAAAACAAATTTAGGAGTTGCTGGCTTGCTGTAATCTGGGTGGAAAACATATTAATCATGGTAAATGCCTAAGTGGAGACAAGCAGCGCAAATTTGTGCCGGGGGGGTGGGGGGACCTGCTTTTTGACAAGGTGATTAAGCTGTGAACAACACAGGAAAGGGTGTCATTAAAAATGTTCAATTAATAAATGCAGTTTCCACAATTACAAATGGGGGACAGGTATTTCACACAGACCCAATGGTATTGCCAACTGCAAGCATTCTCATTGTCTTTTCCGCTACTGCTTCTACCCCATTCATAAGAATCCTAGATTTTACTTTTTTTTTAAAGGAGCAAGCTTTTAGCTCTCTGGACTGGAGGGATGAGCTTGAAAAGGTAAAGGCAGCAATTCTTAAGTGCTCTGAAAACATGGCTCTTGAAGAAACTTCTAACGAGTGTCCAGGATTTAAGTAGCTTTTTCACATACTTCAAAAGTTCCCCATTTATCCCTGTGGATCCCAGTTCTAAATCTTCTCCCATCTGCCAATATCCCATGAGCCCCATTCCTCCTCTTCCACTTTTGCAATTAAGACAGAACACTGCAACGTGCATGACTCTTGGTGTGATTAATTTCTGCAGATGAACTGCCTTGTGGATGAAAACTGGTTCTTTTGGTCAAATAGTCTTAACATTTACATAATTTGATCAGTTTCCAATGAAGCTGTAGCATTTAGCTATTTCGGTTGCAGGATTTTGGTTTTGGACTTAAAAGGCTGATTTAAAAATAGAGAAGCCTCTACATCATGGTTGAGGAATCCTCCAAATGTTAACAGACCACAACTCCCATCATCCCCGACCACGCTGCCTTGGACTGATGGGAGTTGGAGTCTAAGAACACCTGGAGGGCCAGAGGTTTGCCCACCCCTGCATGGAGGCCACTGCAAAGCATTTTCCCACTTTGGTGCCTCATGCATCAGGCATAAACTCTGAAGGGCCCATGCCTTTGTGCATGTACGTATGCTACATGTGTCAAGACCCCTTTAAATGTTCTGCAACCCACAGATGCTACTAGCACTGGAGCAGGCAGCTCATATAGTGTAATGTGCTCTGCCGTCTCCAGAACACTTCCAGTGTCATTGGCATAGGGCCTGTCTTTGGAAGCCTGCAGAGCAAGGAAAAGGCCGAGTGCTTCTCAGATTGGAGAGAAGGAATGACACTCAACGGGATCTGTTTCCTGTGCCCCAGTGCCATGAACACCTCCCCCACAGTGCAGTACAAGACCCAGCAGGACCAGGGGTAGGTATGACCAAACACAGAACAAACCCGAACAGAAGAGGAGGGTGTTCTCTTACACACAGTCCTCAGCTCCACCTAATGAGATAACAGAAGATGGCTGCAGTTGGGCATTTGAAATGCCCTCTGGAGGGCTGCTGAGCGGAAGCAGGGACCAGGCTGCCCCATACAGGCCCCCTATTTCACAAACCAAGGCTGCGAACTCTACCAGCTGCAAAAGTACCGGTGAAAGGGTTGCCAACCCCACCTCCCTGGAAGGGTACAGGCTGGTGCTCCCAGTCTTGACATCCACACAAGAGACGGGGAAGCTTCCAGCAAGAAACAAAGAAGATCTAGATGTTCAGGAGAAGACCAAGCCTTCCATTCTTCAGAGATCTCAGAGACAACGTCCAAGGCTGAATGGAGGAAGGAGTCTTAGAGGATAGTGAAGCCCAAACGGGTGGTGAGGATCAGCATTTCTGCTTGCCAAGACATCGGATAAGCAAGCAGGTACAAAGAGTGGGCTTCAGACCCTACCCTGAGCCACAAGCAAGGGAACAGCTGGCCTTATTGAGTCTTCAAACTCGGCCACTATACCCCTCAAGCCAATCCTTGCCCAATTATTTCAAGATCATCTTCTACACCCATCCATTCTGGCTCCCGAGGCAAGCCAGAACAGAGCAATATTACCTGTGAGTTGACAGTCTGGCCCATGGGGATTCGGGAGCACTCCAGCGCATATTGCTTCACACAGAAATAGCAGCCCTAAGGAGAGGAGCAACTAATGAGATATCGGCTTCCACCTGCCCTCGACAGCCTCCCATCGCAGACGCTAGTGTTAAACCACTGCCAAGAAGAGCTAGTTCAACGGAGGCATCGCTGCTTCAGTCAAGGTTGTCTCAGCTGGTATTTCCCCCTCTAGAGTGCACCAGCTCCCCATAATCTTTCCTTCTTCTGCTGCACTCATAACTCATCTCTGAGGCCTGTGGGTCTATGAACACCTGCAGTGGCATTTCCCACTGAAGCGCATTGGTCTGCTCTGCTCTGCCAGCATGGCAGGAGAGCATGGCAGAGGGCAGGTTCCGCTCACCTGGAAAGCAAGCTCCATTAACACAATGCCTCCAGGCAGAGCTCTTTGCAAATGGTACGTGGTGACCGGAGGACTGGTGCTCTGGAAAAGAAGCATTTGCACTGTTCTGATACGGGAACAGCTCTCAGGAGCGAAAAGGCTCATTTGTCGTTACCTAGAAAATCTGCTCCAGCCCTCTGAAATGGCCCATCCTCCCTCCATAGGGCTGAAGCTGCTATGCCAGCAGATCCCCCTCCCAAAAGCCAGGTTTGCTTACCTTTGGGCTCCCATCAGCCTTGGGTCTGGTGTATGAGAAGGAGCCCCGACCCTCGCTGCTCATTGCCGCCAGAGCTCTGATCCGGCTGGTGCTGCTGAAAACCAAGTGACAGAGGGAGGAGAAGATTAACCGCCAGCTATCTCCGCTTCCTGAGGCAAGTGCGATTAAAAGACTCGAAGCTCTATGAGTGAACCCACCACCACACCTCCTCTTTGAGAAGCCAACATTCCAAGCATTTCCCACTGATCTTTTCCCAAGCCACATTCTGCATCAGATCCTCTATGCCATGCATCTGCTGCTCCCCAAAGCAGGAACATTTCCTCCCACTCCACCCCCCCCCCCCCGGCTGATTCCTACTAACCTGCGGGTGGGTGAGGCGGGGCGCACCTGCACCAGAATGAAGCCCATGCTCTGCAGGTACTGGATATATTGCTGCAGGAAAGTGTGGAACAGCTCCAGAAGCCAGGCCTCATCCTTGGTCCGACAGGGCAATCCCTCTGCAGAGTCGCAGCTGTGGCTGCGGTCCCGGCTGGATGCTGTGGAGTCATTGGAGCGATGTCGCTTCTGAGTGGCAAATGAGTAATGGGACATGGATGTTTTCTCAGAGAAGCCATGAGAAATGGCCTTAGAGGGGCACTCAGGCTTTAGCCTAGCACAGAGCTCGGAAAAAAGCTATGGCAACTAGGAGACAGGCACAGGGCAGACCTAGCTAGCCCCTGCTGGTTAGGAGATGTTTTGTTCAGTAGGACTCCCAACTCTGTCACCTAGTTCAGCCCAACAGAATGAGCTCCCCACTGAGGCCCGCCTGGCACCAACACTGTCATGTTTTTGGCTCCTGGTAAAATCCACCCTCCACTCCCAGGCATTGAATGGTATATTATGAGACATCTATGTCTGCCGTTTTAGAACAGGTCTATTAGGAAAGAACACTGTTTATTTGCTTTTAGCGGATTACATTGTTTACATTTTTCTTCATTAAAAAATTTAGACTATTTTTAATTAGGCTGCATTTTGTATGGTGTAAACCGCCCAGAGAGCTTTGGCTATGGGGCAGTATAGAAATAAATAACCAGCTGGTGGAAAGGCCTGACTTCCCTAAGCAGAGCCAAAGAGAACAGAAAAATGAGGGGCGGGGGGGTGGGTCATTTCCTTCTCCCCATACTTCACCTTTCCTTCCGGCTTGCTCTGTTGGTCTGCCTGAATCTGC
The DNA here is from genome assembly GCA_029215795.1 of Anniella stebbinsi. Lineage (NCBI taxonomy): Eukaryota > Metazoa > Chordata > Lepidosauria > Squamata > Anniellidae > Anniella > Anniella stebbinsi. Next base: position 66,156,775 of record JARDYH010000004.1, on the reverse strand, counting down.
TGCCGGAAAGTGGGATCGAAGAGTAGCGGAGTGGCACAGTAATGGACCAGGCGCGATGACTGCTTCAGGGTTTCCAGATCTGCAAGCTGCACACATACAGCCATCACATACCTCCAGGCCTCTACCATGATGTTATACTGCCTAACAAAATCAAACCCAGCCTCAAAGAACCTCTGGAGACCACAAGGCAAGCTGCTATAGACACAGTCATCATGAGCTCCATTCCCAAGGGTTTTGCTCCCAGCCACATATGCAAGTATGACACTGGACCACGTGTCTAGAGGGCTCAGAGAACTGAACCTGCAGTTTTCAACATTAGTGCTTATCTGTTTTATTTCTGATAAGATGAAATTAAGTCCCCTCCCTAGTAGCACAAGTTAAAGTTCACATGCTGAGACTATGTCAAGTGCCCGTCAATTTAAGCACAACAATGCCAGCCTGCTGCTGCATCAGAGTGAGGAAGGTGTATCTCTCCCAGTGTACTCTGTCCCCTTTATTTTGTCCTTCACTGACCCCCTTTGCATATCTGTAGTAACACACGTATGCAAAGATCTAAACAGGGATAAATATGAAGCAGCGGGCTAATATACCACACAGCAAACACGTTTACTCACAGGTAGGTCTCCAGACTGCCATTTCAAGCAAACTCACAACACTCATTATCCTATCTCCTCAGGCATGGCAAGCAAACATTGCAAGAAAATTAGTACCTCTTTGTTATTTAATGAGGTACTAATTTCTACCACTATGAACCTGGCAGCCGAGCTCTAATCAGAGATATTGACCCTGTTCAGACGACACAATAAGCCACAGAGGTTAAGCATTTTGAGCTAAACATTATGGCTTAGCGTATCGTGTGAATCATGACAGCGTGACGTGTTAACCATTCCTAACCATGATGGCTACATAGCCACGATTTAACATGCTCATGAGCCATTTGCTGCAAAAGGGTTACTGGCCTAACCATGGCTTAGTCTGTCTTCTGAGCAGGCCCACTGTTTGGACCAGATGAAGACTGTAGCAGCTTCTCCAGCCACGTCCTTGGATACAGCTCAGGAATAAATATCTGGTGCAGACATGACTTAAGGCTATCGTTTCCCTTGGGCACGAAGTCTGCAACAACAAGATATGCCATGGTTTGTTGTAGACCACCTTGAAGTTTCAGGGATGGTGAAGAATTAATTTATTAAACAAAGTTTCACTTCACATCCATTTTACAAAGACTGCTAAGAGAAAGTGCAATCCAGTTTCATCCCTCTACCCCTGTATGCTTTTCTCACTATATTCAATGCTCACAGTAACTTTAGATGTAAAATGGCATCTCTTAACCACCCCATTCTAGATAGCCTTATCCCATAAATATAGCTGTTCGAATAGCATTTGAGGTACCCTTCCTCATGTTCTTCTCTTACATCAGGCACATTTCTCAATGAAATGGGATACACAGCCATTAGAAGAGTCAGCAAGGTCCAAGGACCAATTCATACACAAATGGCTATCATGCTGTTCCCAGAACACGATCTAAAATTATTTCGAGGTCGCCTTTAAACGGTGGAAGCCTCTCATCCTTTGAAGTAGAGCATTGTGAACCAACCTCCTCAGATATGTTCCTGCTACAGTTTCCACAATAGCAGTGGTGTTTTTTGGAGCTGCTGTGGTCATAGATATCACAGGAAGAGTGCAATGCACAACACCTGTACCTGCGAACAGCTATGGGGAGGGAGGAAGGAAGGGATTGTGTGGAGGATATTTGCACGTATATGGTTAATACCATATTTCATCAATTCTAAGACACACTTTTTCTCCCATGTTTACATCTGTAAAAATGGGGTGCGTCTTAGATTCGATGGCGCCTTGCAATCACGGGATTTCTCCCACGTTTTGCAGGAGGGCTCTGCATGCCCCCCCTGCGACTCACCCTAGTGGGTCCCAAAGGACCCCACAAGGCCGGTCAGAAGTCCCCCCTCCCCTCTTACCTTGATTGCTGCCACCTCGGCCTGGCAAAGTGTCGTTACTGGGAATCAGGTCGAGGTGGCAGCAATCAAGATAAGAGGGGAGGAGGAGAGGGGACTTGCGGGGCCCTAACCCTCCCCCCTCCCTTCCATCGCCCATCCTCGCTGCCACTGCTCCACGCCGCTGGCAACGCTCGCCTCATTACTGGGAATGACGCCTTGCCAGGCCAAGGTGAGCGCTGGTGGCGGAGCGGAGCAGCAGCAGCGAGGACGGGCGATGGAGGTGAGTGGGGAGGGGGGCAGGGGTGCTGAAATTAAGGTGCATCTTAGAATCGACGCAAAGCTTTTTCCCTGATGGTGGCCCTGAAATTTAGGTGCGTCTTACCATCGATGGCATCTTACATTCGGTGAAATACAGTATCATCAGAATGCCCAATTTGTACTGAGCAAAAATAAGTGTACAACCACACAACTTGAGCATCCTTTTCAATGGGTGTGAAGGCAGTAGGAATGGAAGTTATTTCCAGATGAGTATGATCAAAGATCCCACAGGCCTTCTGGGTCCCACAGCTTAGCTATAAAAAGCCTTTTCTTGTGGAAGAACTTCCCTCTGTCTGCCCACCCACCCACCCGTCCCTCTCACTCGTCCTCGAGGACAAGGCCATCCACATCTAACAGCAGTGGCATTGAGTGCCTCACACCTTGGCACTGCCAACATCCCAGCCCTCCTGCCTGAACTTACACTGATGGGCATGTTGGACTGCGCAGACCGCTGTTGCCATGTCACAAAGAGGTTCTCAATCTTCATCTGTTTCTCCAGTTCTGTGGAACAGGATCAGGGACCAGGATCAGCACCTAAGGTCCTTCCTCAACCAAGTCCTCCTTTGCTGAGAACTCAGGGCCCCTCAGGGCTTGATATCGTGTGTGCGTGATTGCACACCCACCCACCCCAGATTGAACAGCTCCAGGAGAGGGAACAAATGCTGGCTCTGTTCCATGCTGTGCTGTGTCTCCCATTCCCCATTCCCCACCCCTCACACCTAATCACAGCCTTACAGCTGACTGCCCTGCTAAATTCCTCCTTGGCCGCTGCTCCTGCACAGATTTTCAGGACATCCCAGCAATGTCAGGAACTCTGCTCCTTGCCACAGCTCCAGGAACGTCCTTCCTTCCTCCTGCCCTTCCACTGACCTTTCCTCTCAATGTTCTTGATCTCCAGGAACTGAGCTCCATGCTGGACCACACGATCGAGGGCAGCCAGCTCTGGGCTGGGAACAACGGGCCGGTTGATTGAGACATCCCGAAGGGCCTCATCAAAGGGTACCATGTCGGGAGGAAAGTGCAGAGGCTGCAAAGCGCGTGCAGAGCTGCCAAGCCGACCTTGCTCTTTGCTTGGGGGAACGCTGGAGCTCCGGATCAGGGTGTCCACATCCAGGGTGGAGTTCAGGAAGGGATTTGGCTCCTGGACATACACAGAGAGGCAGTAAGAGGCAGTTAGGGGTACAGAGAGAGAGAGCTAAGCAAAAGGTTGATGCAGGAATGCATGGAGCCAGGGATACCTGTTTGCTGTCCTCGTGCCACGGAGTGTCCATGTAGCAGTAGTGGTGGAAGAGGCCCAGCTTCTGGCTGAGCAGGCAGTGTACCACATGGGCACGGGCATTCTGCCACTGCAGCAAGCGCGTGAGGGAGCTGCTCAGGGCGCTGCCCAAGTCCACGGACCAATTGTAGGTGTAAAGCACCAGCTGGAAGGGAAAGGCAGCCCAGTCAGCCCAGTCTCGGCCTGCTGACCTAGGCTGCGAGCGCTCCCGGGTTCTAACAGAGCCCAGGGTATTTGCATTAGCCCAGCCTGACACACACCTTTTTGTCAATGATCTCCATGAACAGGAACCTTTGCCGGGGGGCTACATCACAGCCCTTCTCTGCAGAACCAAGCTCTGTGGCCTCAAAACGCTGGAATCCTTTGAGGGCTAAGAAAGGCACAGAGAAGATGGCAAAGTGGTCAGCTCTTGAGGCTCTGGCCTGGACTCCGAGGCAGGAACAGATGCACTGCCCAGTTCTGGCCCCCTCTTCCCGTCACTCACCTTGTTCTGTGCTGCAGCGCCACTGGCGGAAGCTACGCCCCAGCAGGGTGAAGTGCCGAATGACAGCTGGCCGAGCGCTGGTGCCTGGTGTCAGGGAATATGGCACAAAGGACACCCCTTGGGGACCGCTAGAGCAAAAGGAAAAGAGCTATGCTAAAGAGCATTAATATCCTCCCGATCGGGTGGAGAGCCTCAGGTTTGGGGGTCAAGTCTGGCCCTCTGGGGTTTTCCAGAAGGCCACCCCCTCTTCCCACAGCCTCACGCTGCTTCCCCCAACCACTGATCATTGGGTGGCCTCCCACCTTTTTTGCACTTTTGACCCCATGCTTTCTGCCTTACGCCCCATCCACCATTGGGATGTGGCCCCTGAGAACTTCTCTGAAATGGAATTTGGCCCTTAGGCTGACGGGGGTTCCTCACTCCTCCTGAGCCCCCTCTCCCACATGAATGACTCCCACCCAGCATTTTACGTGGCACCTTCCCAGCTAATCCACCAAGCCAATGGTCAAGGCAGCCCAGCCCCAGCACCTACCTGACCTTCTCAAACACTTTGACAGAAGTGTCATTTGCCAAAGTGGTGACTAGGCTCACAAACTCAGTCATGATGGAGGAGAGCAGGAAGCGGGACACGCTCTCTGTGGCACATTGTTGCACTGAGGGACACCCTGCATTGGGAAGGAAATACCAAGCAAAGGAGGATTTGTGAAAAGTTCCCCAAGAATGTTTGTTCCAGGGCAGCATGTACAATGAATAAGGAAATAAAATACCCCTTTCCGTGCCATTAAAACACTTTTTTAAAAAAAGGCTGGGTGTGAAAACCATCCGTTACATCCATTCATTTAGAGAGAGGCTAAGGGCTGCTTGCTGACCTAGGTCAAAATATCCAAAACAGAAATAAGAGATGGAGACCAAACTCTCCCACAAAAATCAGTACCCAGCGCAGCAGTGCTCATACATGTATGGAAAGGAGGGAGTGGCACCCACAGAGCTAGGCAGCAACATATATATTGCACACGTTCTCCCAAACACTCTCCCTTTCTGGTACTCTGGGTCAAAAAGCTGCAAACTCTGCGCTCGGAGAAAAAGAGCCAGAACCAAAAAGTTCATATAAAATGTGTTCTGGTCCCAGTACTCAGATTTTTGACATTTTAAACTATTTTGGAAACATAGAGGCTCTGGTGGGGAAACAGGGGCAAACTCTCAGGGAAGAGAGTCATTGAGGAAGGAGAGTACAGTCAACAGGATGTACGTGGCCCAGCCGTGTCTATTTGGCTTTCTTCTGGTTTCTGAACTTTTATTGTCAGCCCCATCTTTTTTATCTTACATGATGGGCTGGACAGGAAAGATTTTTCTCAAGATTTAAAATTCTTCATGAACACTCAAGTAAAGGTGGAGAATTTCTCCACACTGGGCTAAACTGGAACCAATTGAGGCAGCAGAAGAGGAGGGCACAGACTTAGGTACCTACCCAGGCGGTTCATGAATGTCATCCAGGACTGGCAGGTCTGACTGAAAATCGGGTGCAGGATTCCAACATCTCCCTCCTCTAGCTGGCAGGCCCGACGCCTGTGAAGAGGACATCCATTACTCAAGGTCCAAATCCATGGGGGGGGGGGACAGAGCATAAGGGGAACCCCAGAGAGCTCCTGAGAGCCCCAGGAAGCCAAAAAGGGGCTCCCCACCTGAAATCCTGCACAATCTGCACATAGCAGCACATACGTTGTCCTTGTTGTATGCAGGGCAGGCTCGCTATGGGGCGAGAAGGGGGGGCAGGAGCTTCGTATGCAGAAGCTAATGAAAAGGCTGGGTTTTGCACAGAGCAACTGCCCCTTCCCCATTCCCCTTGAAGGAGAGGCAGGGAAAGAGCTGGGCTACCATGCTTGCCTCTGGCCCTGGCCCTGTTCAGCAGCTGCAGCCGTGCGCTCCTGGCTCGAGGGCTGCTGCTTGACGCACTCGGTCTTGTGGCGGCGGCGGGTGCGACTCTCTTCAGGCCGCTCCAACACAATGTCGTCTGTGGTCTTGGGGCTTCCTTGCTCTACCATCTCTGGTTTGCTCTGAAATCAAGGAAAAGGAACTAAAAAGAAAAGCCTGAGCCAACACACGTACTCCCCATGGTCTCTGGCTCAGATGGTTTCGGGCCCTGGCTCCTGCTTAACTAGCATGTTTTTATATTGCACCGGTTTTTGCTACACTTAGCACTTATATAGCACTTTCTGCATGCTTGAAGGACTGCATAAACTATCGCAATAATCCATCCATACAACCTTGGAAGGTAGGTCAGTATTATCCCAACATATTATTTGCAGGGGGGAGATTCTGTGGTTACCGTCCTAAGTACACTGGACAGGGAGCGAGCCACAAGTATAAGATTGTACCATCAGGCAAGAGCTCCGCCACGGAGTTCATGACAGAGCATTTCCTGGTTCACAGGTCACACTCTTAGCCACTGTGCCAGACCTACACAACTTGTGACCCACCAAGCTGGAAAAAGGTGTACCTGCCTGGGACTGCAAGAATGGAGTGGGAGAGTTTCCAAGTATCTGGCAGGCCACAGCACAAAAAATGACTAGTGTGGACCACGTTTGGCTGAAGTGGGCCCGACTTCGTACCAGCTTGTAATTATACTGGGGGCTTTTTTTTTAATTTTATTTTTTTATAATTTTTATTAATTTCAACACAACAACATACACATTATAAAGATACACAATATAAAACAAACTACAACCCTCCACAATCCCCCCGTGCACCCCCCCCGAGGCCTTCTGATAATCATTCTTCCTCCTTCCAGAATTTTAGCGATTCTTTTGAAGGCGTTTGTCCCTTACCCGATGTTAAAACATATTCCAAAAAGGGACTCCATATTTCTCCAAAATCACTCTTACTGGACATTCCCCTCTTTATTTTCATTTTACATGTCAACATGTCATTCAAGGCCATATCCCAAATTTCTTTATACCAAACTTCTATTGTATAGCTTCCTTGCCCTTTCCAATTTTTAGCAATGATTATTCTAACCGGTGCCAGGAGGTTGTTTACCAATTCTCTGTTAGTTATATGCTCATTCTCCCTATCCCATATTGCTAGTAGAGCTAACTTTGGGTTTAGTTCCAATTTGCTTCCAATTATGTCACTTATTTCTTTAAAAACCCTTTCCCAAAATTTTTGTACTTGTTCACAGCTCCACCACATATGAAAATAGGTCCCAACCTCCTGGCATCCAACTGGGGGCTTTAATCCAAAGTGCTCTGCTGTCATTCTCCTCTCCTCTCCTCCACCACACCCACCATGTGCCCCACCACCATCTTCCCACGGAGTAATTACCAGCATGTCCCAGAAGCTGCGTCTCCCCATCTTGTTGGTAGGTGTGGCTGGCTCGCCAGTGACTGCAGTGGGTCCAGTGAAAGGCAGGGCGGGAGGACATCCTCTGCCTACTGCAGGCCGCGTCAGCCCCTTAGATTCAGACATCGTCCGGCGCAGGCTTCCTGAAAGCACAGTGCCCATCAGAACCACAGTTCTGCCCAAGCAAAATCTATCCCAGGAACTCCTGATCCCCTTTTCTAACCCCGGAAGAGACACTGGTAGTGACCATGGACCCTGCCCTGGGAAGAATTCCCTCCTGCCTCCTTGCTTTCAGGAGCTGTGAAGCAACACAGCCCCTGTTGTCTTTTGGAGGCTGCTCTAGCCCCAGTGGGTTCTTCCCAGCAACCTGGGACTTCAAAAAAGACAACAATGCCTCTACACCTTTGGAAGAGGACTATAGTTCAATGGTAGACATATGCTTTGTGTGCAGAAGGGCCCTGGTTCAGTCTCTGGCATCTCCAGGTAGGGACAGGAAAGACAGACATCCAAAGAGCCACTGCTAGTCAAGTGTATAGACAATGCTGGGCTAGACGGATTAATGGTCCCACGTGGTATAAGGCAGTTCCTAAAAGCAACCACCCATAGGCTGGTACAGACTTAGGGCAAAACTTCCACAGTATCCCATGACTGGTGGCACAGGGGCTGGAAGCGTTGCCAGCGCCACAACAGGCTCTTACCAACATTCCCTGGATCCTCTAGCTCAGCAGATAGCTCAAAACACAATGGATTGGGCAGCACACGGAACTCCATGAGGGCGTCACAGAGTGCGTGGCGCAGAGCACCGCGCAGCCGCTCTGAAAGCTGCAGCAGGCTGATGTTACCCTTCTCCCAGATGTCGAGGCGCACCAGAGGACAAAGGGCTGTAGAGAAAAAGCCAGCATCATGAGCATGTCACTTCGAAAAGGCACAGGCAATGCTGTCCATGCCCAAGTTAACATTGGAGGCCACCTAGCTCCCCGATATGCCCAGCCTTGCTCAGCCCATAAATTGCCATCCTTCCCAGAGAGCAAACAGAGGTCCTGCCTTCCCACCTGGCTGTGATGTGTCAGGCTCAGCCTGGTGCTTGCTGACATCAGTCAAACTCTCGAAATCTGCCTCCTGAAGAAATGATGTGGTCAGCAGGGCTGTGGGGGGCCGCACCCAGTGAGCCAACGAGATGGGGTTTCCGCCGTTGTCCACGAAGGAAAGGGCAATGCATGCGATGCCTGCCGGGGAAGTAAAAGGCCTGCTTGAGTCCCAAAGGCCCCAGTCCTCCATGAGTGCCAAGCTCCTAGGAGACCGCAGTCTTAGGGTACTTGTTACAGACACACAGCCATCCTTGGGCGCAACTCAGGGAGGTGGGGAAAAAAATGGTATGCAGAAACAAGATCATGGGCAGGAAGGAGGGGTGGAAACCAGGAGCCAAGGAAGCCAGCACACACATGGGAAAGGAAGAGACCTGCACCCACTGGGAATGGGCTGCAAGCTTTCACCTGCAGGAAGGGGACATCATCACAGGCTCAGCAAAGCCCAACCAGCAAAAGCATCAGGGAAACGGAAGACAGATCGCCCTTCTCTCTGGGCATCATTTCCTAGTCCAGAAAAGAGCAGCAAGCAAGCAAGCAGCTCATTGCCTGCATTATGCCAAGAGGAGGCTCCAGCTTGTGCTGCTGTGCAGGATGACAAGTGCCAGGAGTCCCTCTGGAAAGTGAGAGATCAGGTTCTATGGGGTAAATGAGGGAACAGCGCTTGGGCTCCTCCAGCCTTCCTCCTGACTGCCGGTATGTCACATTGGATTAATGAGAAGCAAGAAACGAGGTCAAGGCGGTGGTGCTAGGAATGACACTTGGCAAGCACAACCCATTCCTGACATTTTCATGGCATTGTCCATAAGGAGGATGCGCAACGATTCAATCCACAAACAGCACCAGCTGTCCACCAACACCATTCTAGGTATCTAACTAGGAAAGCAAACACCAGCCATAGATGGAAGCAGGCAGTGTCTCCTGTTACAGCCAAAACAGGACCAGAGGGTGATGGCAATTCCCTAAATGTACAACACTACTCATGGTAGAAATATTTCATACAAATTTTAAGCAATGTTTTATTGGCTCATCTGAGCTTAACAGTGAGCAAAAACCTACTCAATGAAATTGTACATCAATATTTTAACATACAAGAATTAAAGAAATCTCATACACAAATATATATGTTTGCTCAATTGGCTCTACAATAACAGCAAGCGATAGACCAATAACATTTTTCAAACAGTGACTCCGGAATTGTGCAATCCGTTTCAACATTTCATCAGTGATTGAGTAGTATTATTCAACTCTGCGCCCGTGGGAGAATAGACACTACTAAATAAAATGGAGAGAAATAAATAGCTCAGTGTATGGTAAATCATAAATTGTTATACTGTTGTTTTATTTTTATAGGTAAATGAACTTTATACCTTCCTGAATAGGATTCTTAATTTCTTCAAAATGGGTCAAAGCCTCCTTTTCAAACTTTATGCCTTCCTAAATAGGGTTTACAATATCTTCCAAATGGGTCAATGCCTCCTTATGAGGCATGTAAATCATCACCTGTGTATAACATTTAATAAATAAGGATAAAGTTCACAATCCTTTAAGTAATACGCATACTGAAACTATTCCTAAAGCATGATACTTATCTTTAGAACCTCCATAAACTGGTGCTGATATCTAACCACAGGGGTAGAAGGATGTGGGTAACAAGCATACCAGATTGCCATTATATAGTAATTTGGTGAGAACAATTAAATAGGTGTGATACCAGAATCACTACCTCATCAGAGTTAACTAAGTCCTTACTAGGACAATAACATGATTATCAGGCTTGAATTATAATGGATATCAGGTGTGCCCAATTTACCAATGTATCAGAAATTTAATAGGAACGTTAAATGGGTGTGATCCTACTAATCACTACCTGAGCTTAACAGGGTCCATGTGAGAGCTAAATGTCATTGTGAAGCTGAAATGATTACAGAAGTATTCAGGCATTTGCCATGGAACAGAATGAACTAATATATTACCAATTGAATAAATTGTATCTACAATTTTTTTTACACAATTTAATCAATTGGTAATATATTAGTTCATTCTGTTCCATGGCAAATGCCTGAATACTTCTGTAATCATTTCAGCTTCACAATGACATTTAGCTCTCACATGGACCCTGTTAAGCTCAGGTAGTGATTAGTAGGATCACACCCATTTAACGTTCCTATTAAATTTCTGATACATTGGTAAATTGGGCACACCTGATATCCATTATAATTCAAGCCTGATAATCATGTTATTGTCCTAGTAAGGACTTAGTTAACTCTGATGAGGTGGTGATTCTGGTATCACACCTATTTAATTGTTCTCACCAAATTACTATATAATGGCAATCTGGTATGCTTGTTACCCACATCCTTCTACCCCTGTGGTTAGATATCAGCACCAGTTTATGGAGGTTCTAAAGATAAGTATCATGCTTTAGGAATAGTTTCAGTATGCGTATTACTTAAAGGATTGTGAACTTTATCCTTATTTATTAAATGTTATACACAGGTGATGATTTACATGTCTCATAAGGAGGCATTGACCCATTTGGAAGATATTGTAAACCCTATTTAGGAAGGCATAAAGTTTGAAAAGGAGGCTTTGACCCATTTTGAAGAAATTAAGAATCCTATTCAGGAAGGTATAAAGTTCATTTACCTATAAAAATAAAACAACAGTATAACAATTTATGATTTACCATACACTGAGCTATTTATTTCTCTCCATTTTATTTAGTAGTGTCTATTCTCCCACGGGCGCAGAGTTGAATAATACTACTCAATCACTGATGAAATGTTGAAACGGATTGCACAATTCCGGAGTCACTGTTTGAAAAATGTTATTGGTCTATCGCTTGCTGTTATTGTAGAGCCAATTGAGCAAACATATATATTTGTGTATGAGATTTCTTTAATTCTTGTATGTTAAAATATTGATGTACAATTTCATTGAGTAGGTTCTTGCTCACTGTTAAGCTCAGATGAGCCAATAAAACATTGCTTGAAATTTGTATGAAATATTTCTACCATGAGTAGTGTTGTACATTTAGGGAATTGCCATCACCCTTTGGTCCTGTTTTGGTTTTTTCATTTTTGTGAGGGCTCCTCTCTTTGTTTGTTAGCGTCTCCTGTTAAGCAGGGTGTGTGCGCTGTGCTGGCAGAGGCATTATGCACCATACGATTTCAATCAAGACTCACAACATGCGCCAAGGCTCCTATCTACTCCTGCCTGTTGCAGCATTTGCATGGGAGGAAGAGGAATGCTTGCAGCAGTGCCTACAAGATCATCCCCTGCCAAAAGGAAAAGAAGCCACCTCCAGGCGTGTAGAAGCCTTCCCACAGATGCAAGACTCCTTGCCTCCAATAAATGTGGACTTCAGGCACTGCTGGAGTCCAACATTACCTTACTCAATCTGGTGTCCTCCTGAAGTTTCAGACACCCTGAAATTCCTGTTCATTGGCCACAATGGCTGGGGATGATAGGAGCTGAAGTCAAAAGCATATGGAGGGCATTGAGGAAAGCCGCCTCACTGACTCAGCAGCCAAACAAGAACAGAGGCAAAGAAACAGCAGAGGCGGCTGTCCTTCTATCAATGGCAGAATCCTAAGGCTGGACGGGACCAAGTAGTCACAACATTCACCTTCCTAAATAACTACAGATTAGTCCGTGTATCTATACTTCAGTCATAAAGCCACAAGTAAAGATCCTGCCCAAAAAGGCACTTGACCAACAGGTAATGCTAGTTGGTGCAAGTGGGCCAATTCCCATACTTCTGAAGGAACCAACTCCCTTTCTCAATGCCAGCTTAAGGCTCTAAGCAAATATGTCATAGGGGAAATGTTCTGCCTGATCTCAAGCTTGCAAATTATTCAGTCCCTGAGAATAAAAGCAAAACCCATTCATTTATTTAAGGGTATTTATTTACTGAAAATACCAGAAAGTCCAGCAGGGTCAGAAATCTCAATTAGTCATTAACAGTGACAGGAACATTTCTCCCCAAAGTCCAAAATAAGATGGGAGGAAAACCCCTTCCTTACCAACCCTGGGCTACAAAATAAGGCATTGCAATAGATTATGCTCCTTAAATTTATCCAACAGTTCTGAAATGTACAAGACTCTTTACTCCAACTTTTTCTAAAGATGTTATTTACAGGGGTTTACACACATTTTACTTTATTTTATAAACAGCAGGGGGAAAGGACTACAAAGGAAATTGATTCCATATATTAATATAAACAATGAGGAAGGATGTACCTCACCTTTGAATTTATCATTCAGGAAATCAACAAAAATTAACTACTTTTCCTTAGAGATTTAGACATGTCTTAAGACATCCAAAACATACTCACTGTGAATTATTTACCCTAAACAACTCATTTGCTCCTAAACAAACTCCAGTTGGGATCTCCTTAGGGCCAGGAGAAAGGGTGGGAGCTGGGAAACCATCTGCTGGGAAAGATCTGGGTGGCAACACAGAGGGGAGGAAATGTGGGTGACACAGTAGAGGCATCGGAGCAGAAGCGAAAACCACAGCAAGCACAAGATCAGGATGAGGACGGGAGCAACACTGGGAAAGTTCAGTGGACCACTGGGATCTACAGGAAACTACCTTGAAACTGGGAAGGTGGAAACAGGTGCTGCACGAGATCCAACATGGAACCTACACGACAGAAGAATGTTCAGACACACTTTGAGGTGCTGTGTTACCTGCACAACCAGACCACAGTGCAGGTGGAAAGGGAGGCAAGTGTACGGCAGAATATACATGTGTGCATGCACGCACGCACGCACAAGTGCAGACAGACATAACACAAACCAGCCACAAATTGATCGGATCAGCCAGTGACAGTTTCTAACAGCCCAAGGGCTACCAACTAGGAAACCCCACCCCTACACAGGACTATAATGAGAACCTGTTTGAACCCTGCCTCTCTGTTCAACAACAAAGTGCCCTCATCTACAGGTCATTTCATTTTTCTCCCCCTTGCTATGGATTAGCTCCAGTTAATGTCTGATAGGTGCTGAGCAGCAGCCATCATCACTGAATAACTCATAGACTGGCTTTACAAACATGATGGTTTATTTTCCGGAACAACCCATGATAGGTTAAGAGTGTTGACTATGATATTTCCCCCAAATACTCCACCCTGAGAAACCAGTAAGGGTTATTTTACCTATGCTAGGTTAGCATGTTGTCTGTCACGTCAGGGTGGGTTACGGAGATCTCCTACAGAACAGCCAAAAATGCTGCTGCCACTCTGCTCCTCTCAAGCGATCTCTATTCCCACCCAAAGGAAGCTGGGATACCTGCCCAGCTGGGCAGGAGAACTACAGGAGGAAGGACAAGTGAAATAAACTACGCTGTGTAGCCTGTTTGCCCGATTATCTGACGGGAGCACAGAAAGTTGATTGCATAACCACCTATCCAGCGTAGTTTGTCACCCACCATGGGTTAGCATGATGTGTGAACACGGCCATAAGGTCTTCTGGGGGAAGAACTCATAAATCCATAAGCTCCTCTCCAACCCACCAGGGACAGAGCTGTACTAGACAAAGAGGAGCACATATATCATAGTGTTTAGCTCCCATGGAGCAAATAGCAAGCAGATGACTCTTCAGAGCATCCTCTGGCTCCTGGGTAGCCTCCCTAGCCCCTGCACACACTCAAGGCTGCTAATTCCCTTGGAGAAGATGCCTAGGACTCTTTCTCTCTATCGGTTGCTCCATCAGCACAACAGGCCCAGGCTGTAGAATAGAGTGATGCTCGTTACTGTGATGTTTTCCTGTTTAATGCCAATTATGTATGATGTAAGTATTTGTCATTTGTAATTATGTATGATGTAAGTGCTGTTTGGACCTTGAATACAAGGTTGGTAAATGGTTAATTATGTTGGGTGGGAGGGGAAGCGAGTGAATAGAATGTGAAGTGAATGCTGATTGGCTGGTGGTTCAAAGGTTGTGATTGGCAGTTAGCAGGGAGAGGGAGGAGTTAGGAGAGAAGCAGTTGAGAGTTGTGTGCGGAGATAGGGAGGAGTCTGGGTTTGTCTGCGAAAGGGTTTAGAGCAAGAGTAGGATCAGCTTGTTTTATTATTTTGGGAACAGAGTGAATGGGAGGAGATAGTGTAGTCTAACAGGTAGAGCAGGCAGGGTTACATATGAAACTGTATTGAAACAAACAAGTATTGCAACTAATGAAACCACAAGCTTTGTAAACTGCATAATCTTCCTGTTCAATAAAAGTAATTTTGCTTTACAAACTGGATTGGATTCTTAAAGTACCTGAGGTAAAAGGTACAGTGTTCTATGGTGGCAGCGGTGAAGGAAAAGGGTGAATAGAGAGTGCTGGGCTGGTTGCTGTGAAGCCAAAAAGAGGTGGTGAGTCACAGAATCAGCGAGCAGCATTCTGGTGACTGTCCCATAGTTGGGATCCTTTTATGATAGAGAGGAATTAAAGACCAAAGGGGAGACGTCACAGTTACCTTTGCCACCAGTGCCCTGGCCTCCGGGCTTGTTGTACAGGTAGAGATCCGGGTCAGGGCTACTACTGCTCTGGTGGAAATAGTGCTGAAAAGCAAGACAAGAATTCGTAATCAGACTATGGTTGGGATGCTTTCTCATCAAAATGGAGAGCAACCTTGGGAGCGCTCTGGGAACAAACGTATGAGGTGTAAAATGCAATAAAGAATAAATATATGATCCTTCTGAGAATGAAGCATTTACAGCACAGAGCCAGCTTTGGGATTTTCTCCCAGTCCAATAAAAGGTTGACACAGCAGTAGAGGAAGCATTTGCCTACATGACTGGTTTTTCAGTGGCTGGGGATCAAAGTAATGGGGCACCCCCGGATCTTCACCGCCTTATCCGTTGCACATATTCCCTCAGCATTGCCACACCCTTGAGCCCGCAGCACTGGGCGCAGGCAATTGCACACTCACCTTGAAGTGGTTCCCCACATTGCTGTCTGTGTACTTGGGTGTGTGCAGAAAGATCAACAGGTTCTGACGTAGGTAGCAAGCCACAGCTGGGAGCCAGGGCAGGCAGGAAGGGGGGAGAGTAAATTGAAGCACTTCAGTGGGCGGGCTGCCAGGGGGCTGTATGAACTGCAGGGAGAAGAGCCCGTCATTGGTCTGACATGCTAAGCACACACAGCCCAGAACCCTGGAGATTTTAGCTGACAAATAAGCTTGTCTGGGTGAAAGAACAGATGGGACTAATGGTGGGAACAAGACATGGCTTTCTTCACTCCAACTGCAGGCACAGTCACTACCTCCACATCAGCTGGGGTGAGCTTGCAGTTCCTCACGAGCATAACCGTGATGATGTCCAAGGTGGCCTCATCCAGACGCCTGCGCAGAACCTTCACCAGCTCATCTGTGATCTCGGGTCCTATGTGAGCAGAAAGACTGCAATAAGGAGTCTTATTGCCTCCTAAAAGATGCTGAACCAGGGAGGTGCGTCCCTCTTAAACCTGAACCAGCAGGACAGCTCTTGTGTCCCTCTCCCGTGGGATCCATTGTCCAACAGCTTACAAAGCTGGGCAACCTTTCCTGAGCCTACCATCCACCCCACCCTCCTCCTTTGAAATGTTCACCTCCCATTTTTTGGCTTTGCAACTGCTAAGACAGTTGCAGTTTCAGATCAAGGGTCTCTGTGTGATAAAGTGAATGGCGTCACTAAAGTATGGCCCCATGCATAGCTGTGGAGTATGTCCAGAGCAAAGGCTGGAAGCAGAGAAATCCCAAGGGAAAAGAATAGGAATGGTATTATTATGTTACTAATGAAACCAACAGGTTCTGAGAAGGCTGATGATGGGCTAAAGGCTGGTAATGAAGTAAAAGGCTACTTCCCTGACCCCTCCCAAAAAAGGGCTACAATGCAGAATGTTGAAAGAATCCTTAAAAGTAGGGGTGGGGAACATGCAGTCCCTGCAGTCCTCAGTGCAATCCCACAAAATTCTTATTATTATTTCTTAAAGATTTTTTTTTTTTTTGCGAACAAAATAGTATCAGGAGCAACTATGCAGTGCTGAAAGGGTCAAAACTAGCTTGTTTGCAAACTAAATTTGACCCTTTAGGCACTCTGTAGCAACTCCAGATGCCATTTCGCTTTTTGTTTTGTTTCTTTCTCCCCCTCCCTCCATTTTTGGCACCCAGGGGGATGCAGTGTCTAGGGGGCGAAAATGCTCCCTGGACCTCCTGAAGTTGCCCACCCCTGCTTTAAGGGGGTCACAGCTACTAAATCCAGTGTCGGCCTTGCCTTGCAATACCACAGGGGACAGGGAACTTGCTGGCAGCAGCAAATCTCTGCAGGCCTCTCCCAGCACTTTCCCTTCTGTTCTCTCAGATATTACGTTGCATGAGCATGTGACCTACCTGCCTGTGCCACTCCATGAACCACTAGCTGGATGTGCCTGTCCACCTGGCTCACAGGCCGGGCCGAATCCACACTGCGGCAAGAGGCTGTCTCCAAGGATGAGCGAGAGCCCTATCAAGGAGAACCAAAACAGCTTGCGAAGATGCAATGGTACACCAGCCTTCCTGGAAAGTGAGCACAACTTGCGTGTTGCGCAGCCTACATACACACACACACACTCTGCACTAAGGATGCAGCGCTTTCCTTTCAAGGGAAACAGAGACTCACAGTCAGGTCCTCAATGTATATGGGCTCCTGGCTGCGCGAAAGTGCCAACGAACGACATGCAAGGCTCTGGATTTCGCCTTCTCCGCCTTTCCCTCCAGAGGTGGTTTCAGAAAGTCTGCAGCAGAGTGACAAAGAGGGTTGGTAAGCCAAGGTTATCAATGGCTGCTAGAGATTTTTTCCCCTAATTTTTTACATTTATTTTTACATTTTTAGGGTAGAAAACAAGACAAAAGAAGAAAGAAAGCATTAAATAAACAATTATACTAATTAATAAGTGTGCTGTATGATCTTCATTTGTTGTTATAATATCCAAATGTTCAAAGCTGAAGCAGGCATATGTTGTTGTAAGTCCGGTTGCAAATTATGTTGAATGAATCTTCACCATTTAGCGTAAAAGGAGAGTGGTTCTGTTTTTTCTTGGTTTGGAAGCAAGTCATGAGTTATTTTTTCTGATATTGCCATGGACCATATATTTCGGTACTGTGCGGATAGGTTCAGATTGTCCAGTTCTTTCCACTTTGTGTAATTGTCTGGTGGGCAGCAGTTAGTAATAATAATTAGAAATCTTTACATTTCAAGCTTACATTGGATCCTTTGTATATTGATAATAAATATAATTCTGGATCATATACAATTGTTTCTCTAGTAATAACCATTAATTTTCTATGTACTAACACCCAGAATCCCTGTATATGTGGACAAGACCACCATAAATGAAAATATGTGCCTTTTACCCCACAGTCTCTCCAGCAAAGGGGGCTACATGTTGAAGTAATATGTGCTAGCTGTATTGGTGTATGATACCACCTATGCAGTATTTTCAAAGAAGTTTCTCCAACAGAAGCTGATATAGACCTAAATGGTCTATTGTTCCATAATTTGTTCCAGCTAGCATCATCTAGTTCCCTTCCAAAATCTCCTTCCCACACTTTCTTCAAGCCCACCATCGAACCCATCTGAGTGACTATTAGGATAGCATAAATGGCTGCTAGATATGATGGATACACATTGCCTGCAATATCAGGGACAACTGTGTGCCAATCGTTGGGAGCACAAGCAGGAGGATGCTACTGCACTCACGTCCTGCTTGTGCAAACAGATAGGCCTTTGGTCTGATCCGCCATGGCTGTGCTTACGTTTTTAAGGTGGGTGGCGTTCCAAAAGGCACAAGAGGAACAACAGCAGAGGAGATGAAGGGCCCCCAGCTCAAGCTGGCTCCTCTGCTCGTGGGCTGTGGGGCTTGACAAGCAGCAACAAGGACAAGCTTTGAGAAGTAGCAATGGGGGCTGTGTGAGGAGGGTATTGGGAACTTACCGTAAGTAGAAGACAGACTTGGTTGAACGCTCCTGGTAAACAAACATATTCTTCCTGTTAACAACTGAGAAGGCATTGAGCACAGAGCGCAGAGCTTGGATGGCTGCAGGAGAGAGAGAGAGAGAGAGAGAGAGAGAGAGAGAGAGAGAGAGAGAGAGAGAGAGAGAGAGAGGTTTGCAAAATTTGGCTCAAAACATCACTGATTTCTATCTTTAAACACCAAGCCGTCACCCTTCTCCTTTCAATGTTATTATCCAAAATATTAATCCAGCCGGTCTTCATAACCACTGCATTCTCCATTCCTGCCATACCCACTATATAATCTGTGTCATTTTTTATGATGTTCACAATAGGTATTGAGTGTCTCTAACTGAAAAATATCAAACAAAAATGTGTTTCAAACCAATGTGTTCTTTATCAGGGAATTTCCATAGAATTGGTTCAAACATGTGAGCTTCTTATAGCAGGTAGGTAGCCTGTATTAAGTGGGCTTTTTTAAAGTTGAATTTGATATCTTAAAGGAAGTTTAAAAAAATACAGCTCTTTCTGCTATCTTGGTGATGAAACCGTAGCTCACTCCGATATCTTCTAATAAATCAGCTTTCTCAGATTTTCATACCAAAAGTATTTCTCCCCTACCAGGGAAGTCCATTCTTGAAAAATTCTCTCATTATTTTTCATTACATGAGCTCACCCTTCCAGCTCATCTTACCTATTTCCATCATCCTCACATTTGTAGCCCACCCTTCCTGTAAGTAGAGTGAGGCAGCACTGCCAAGAATGTATCCTTAGACCCACCTCACATCTATTTTTATTTTTATTGTTTTTATTTATTAACTCTACCCTCTATCCCTTTTGCCAACTATTGCTAGCCCCAATCCTAAAAATTAATTTATATCATCCGTGGACTGTATCTAAGGGGGCATTAAGACAGCCCAGGAGTGGAGGACCTGGAGATAGCCAGATACATACCATGTAGGAATCCTGTATACCTCCCCACCACCCAGCGCGGTCTGCACCCAGATACCTACCACGTGCGACACCCATATTGGGCCCCATCTTGAGCCGTGAATGTACATGGATGGTGGTGCTCCAGACTGCATCACAGGCAAAGTGTCCAGGGATAAATTGCATAGTGGCTGCAAGATAGTCACGGGGCTGGTAGCTCTCCTCTCCAGGATAATCTGCACAGGGGAGAAGGCTATATAGCAAGCCAGCTCTCCAGAGCTATCCATCAGCCAGCCCAACTACCCAGCAGAGAGACTAACCATCATTTCCCTCCCCTAGATATATGTACTTGCGTCTCAAGATCAAAAAGCAAATACACACCTCTCAAGTAGACCAAATAGGGAACCTATTGGCCCAGTGCTGAAAAGCATAGTAGTACAACACCAGCGATGGGGCAAGGTTCCATATTTCAGTGAATGGGATTCTCTACTCAAGGTACTGCAGGTCATGAATGGTAAAACAGAAGAGGAATCTCCTTCTGTGTTTTGTAAGAAGCCTGTGTGACTAATGCAAGTAGGGTATTGCAGAGTGTCAATTACTAAGGTTCTCTTGGTGATGATGGGAAGGCGGATACTGCAAGCAATAAGGCTCAGCATGCTGGCAAGAAACAGCATGTGTGTGTGTGTGTGCGCATGCGTACAGCAATGAAGCTCCTACCATCAGGCCCAATGCGCTGCCGATAGGTGTACGGTGTTTCACTTTTCCAGATATCCTCCTCACTCTCAGCCACCAGCAGAGAATTGCAAATGTGACTGTCATGCAGGTCTTGTAGCAACAACCGCTGCAGACAGAGGAAGCACACAGCAAAGATGCATTTAATGCTGTCTTATGCCAGGTAGTCATAGCCATAGTTTTCTCTCAGTTGCCACAAACTGACTGTGAAGTTAGGAGTCTGTACCTGCCTCATATTCAAAGACAGCATATTTCCTGCAAGTTTGTAATCATATGTTTCGCAAGGATTTGCAGAATCTGTGCTGTTATCCAGCACCTGGGAATCCCAACTTTCATCTTTAAAACCTTAACTTCCCTATCCTCATGATTAAAGTGAAAAGATATATTCATACAGCTTGAGATATCATGCATGCATATACAGACTCTCATTAGAAAAGTTCTGGGAGATAGTTCTAGCATTTCGAGTGACAAAGGCTATCGCTTTTTGAATGCACTCATTATTTGCATAACTTAGAATTACATTTATAAGCTTGCACAACTCCCGCTGGGAACTATTAGGGAGATATTCCTGCTTGATAGCTTCAACGTGCCCTGAGTTACCTGGTTAACAATGCGGCAGATCTCACCAACTTTCTTCACCACATTACGGTGAAGATGCACACATTCCCCTTCTTCGTTCTGTGATGCTTTCACTGCACTCAAGCTGCTGCTGCGTAGAAAGGAAAGGGAGAGGTCTCAGAAGGGCTCTTGAGGGAGCTCCCATTTCTGAGAGCAACGGGCTATATGGGCAATGCCTTTCCCTGCTGCAGGACTAATGGAAAATTATAAAAAAAAACAGGGTTGGGTAGGAATCAGAGCACCAACAGGTGCTAGAAATGAATTGGCAGTGGGCAGGGTGGGAGGAGGATTTGTGGCTGGCAAGACCTGAACTTGGTTCAAGGGTATAATCTCTTTGTTCTTTTCCAGCCTGAGCACCAAACTAGCACAGACACAATTCAGCTAGCCCCATGCTTGAAAGAGCAGGACAGAGTACAAGTGAAGTCAGGAGAGGCCAGAAACCAGTTGCAACTTTAGGCTAAGGTTAAGGAAACAGGGGAGACGGTACAGAGCTCTGGGCAAAAGCCACGGTCACCAATTTGGGAGTCAGAACCCCAGCCAGGGGGCACAGGAAAGGGGAGGTTACCGTGTATGGGAATAGACTTCCACCCGGTCCTGGTGGATCTTTATGATCAGCCAGAAGTCAGGCATGAGGGGGCACTTGGGTTCCAGGTCACTCATCACTGCCTCCTCACATTCAGAATCACTGCTGCCGCCATCATACCCTGGAAAGAGGAATGCCCCCCGCACTCTGTGAGTGGCTCAGCCGATCCATCCTTGACAGGAGGAGAAGTGCAGTAAAGAGGCTCCTGTAAAGCCTGGATATTCTCCTGCAATCCCATGTCCATGAAGGGCCAGTGCTCTGGACTTTCATCAGAAGAATCCTATACCACAACCACACACCCCTTCCCAGGGACTGAATTTTCTCTTCCTTCCACACAAAGATGGCCCAGCTCACCCACTTACCTAGGAGATCAGAATCCATACTGCCTTGGCTTGATACCAGGCTCTGCACCCGACTGGGACGCGGCTTCCCACAACCTGGAGGGGAAAAGAAATGGTCAGGAGCTCTTGAGAGACTTCTCCCAGGACTCCAGGGACCCCAATTTCTTCTTAGAAGCCAGAGATCCTTCTCAAGCCCTTAACTAGAAATCTGTAGCCCAGGCATTAAGAAACAAGCCTAGAAAGAAAAGGGTGTCAGCATGACACAAAGCGGTACAGTGGTTTTGGTTTTTGTTTTAATCCTGGCTGCTGTGTGGATTGTTTGATGTAAGAAACTAAGCAGGATTGACTTCATAAAGGAACCCGAAAGTAAGACATGTGGCAGCCTTTTAGAGCTTTGCAATCTCATGAGCCCAACAGCACTAAAGTGATTTTGATTGCAAAAAAATCAATAATGGAGCAAAGCTACAGGGAAAAGCACTTTAACAGAAGCCCCTAGGAGAGGAAGAGTGAGGGGGAACCGTTCCTGTTACAAGCCAGGCCTGGGGTAACTATGCCAACTTTAAGTCACCATTCTCACAAGTGTGACACGGCATATGTTTGTTCAAACAATCCCAAAAAGCAATTTAAATGCTAGGGAGTATTGCAAGACATGCAAATATAGCAACAGCAAATAGCATACATCATGAAAGGCACCAAATGCCCTCTCAAGGACAATGAAGTAGGAGAAACCAAACAGTCCTTTAGATAAGTACGGCGTTTGAGAATTAAGAAGCGGCTTGTCACTTTCAGTGTAATCTTTCCATTCCAGAGAGAATGGTTGACCTACACCAAACAGAAAACTGGCGCCCTCACAGAGCGGCAACCCCCCCTAAATTAATAAATGAGGAAGTTTATTAAGAAAAAACAAAAACCACTCCCACCAAAGGCAAAAAACGGAGCAACAGAGATAACAAATTCATTCAAGAGTATCACACACACACACACACAACCCCTCAACATTTACTTAACAGCCTTATAACCTCCAGCCCCAAATACTAATTCACAATTGGGAAAGGTTCAAATGAAGGTAATCGAGTATAAAGGAGAAACGAAGCACTGAAGGGCCACAGGCGTTCAATATATGGACACAGAAGCCAATCACTTAATCGGTTTCAGAAGAGTCAAATTCAGAGCCCGATTCCATACAAAAAACACAAGCAACTCATATTGCACTTCATCTGTTGGCAAATGTTTCAACAGATATGCCCTGCCATTCTGCAGCTTCCCAGTACTAGCAAAAGGTAAGAATCCATCTTGGTTTTATCATTATAGGCAGGCTGTCAATCACCTGCAGCCTTCCACTGGAGACTGGAAACATTTGTTCTTTGAAGAAGCTGTGTGCCAGCTATCTCAAGGTTCTTAAAAGTCTTTTAAATGTATTTATGTATATATTCTTTGAAAACGACTATATTGGTTCTGCTATATTATCACAACTCAATAGAACATTGATTGAACCTTATAACTATAGGTATTCTCAGGCACCAATCCTTGTTTTTGTCCCATTTGAAACTGGTTTTACATTATTGTTTGTAATAATGAGGTCCATTTGGTCCAGAAGTAGAAAACTGCAGGATGTTTATTATCGTTGTTGAAATAGAAACAACATGGGGGGAAAGCACAAAGACAGAAGTAATTTGGTGGTAACATAGAGAAGTATGCAAAAAGAACACCTTGCAAAGAACACCTTGCAAAGAACAGAAACTGCCAGGGGATGGGAGGAAGAGGGGCAGGGAAAGAAAGAGGCCTGCTGGCACGTGAAATGTAAAGGAGTACTACATGACCCAGATACAAGAGGGAACTCTCCCGTATTCTCTTTTCTCAAGTAGTCCAACCAGCCATACCTCAAAACTGCTAAGCCTGCAAGATGATATCAAGAGACGCAGGGTTTGTCTAAAACAGCCTTTGCCAACATGGGGTCCCAGATGTTGTTGGACTACAATTCCCATGGCAAATGGTCAGGAATGATGGGAGTTGTAGTCCAACATCATCTGGAGATCCAAGGTTGGGAAAGGCTGCCACATGGCAGAATTCTTGCTCCATTATACTATCTCAGATCAAATGGCCCCAGCTCCAAATGTTCAGCTGGAGATGGCTCCTTACCTTCCCTGCCTGGGGTCACAGAGTCTGCCAGGCTGGCTACAGATGGTGTTGCCGAGGGGCATTTCTCAGTGTTCCACTTCTCCGAGGAGCAAGGCAGAGGTTGTGGCTGGGTCAAAGTAGTAGCCTCATCCAGGGAGCCACGCTCCAAAGTAATGGCCTGATCCAGTTGTGGAACCTCGTCCAGCATCTGCATCACAGTAAAGAGGTGGCAGAGCTCACTTCCAAAACGGAAGGCAATCTAGAATGCCCCCTTCCCAACCATCTTCCTTGCAGCCCAAGAACCGATGACCACGATGTGTCTCAGATGCCTCCAGCCACCTACCTCACCATGCACATGGCTGCTTATGCCCAGAAATTCTCCTGACTCCAGCCCAGCCTTGTTCTCACTTGCTGGCCATGCCCAGAGACCATGAGCATCCTCAGGGGGAGTAGAACAGGGCAGAGAGCCTTCCGTTTTGTTGCTGCTTTCATACCGTCCTCCGGCCATGGTGCTCTCAAGAGTGACTGAAGAGCTGGGCCCACCTAGTGGGCCATGCAGGCGACTGACAGAAACGTAATAGAAATCATTCCCCTCGGCATTAAGCATGTAGCCAGGGAGGGTCATTCTCTGGAACTCCTGCAACGAAAACAAGGAAGTCTCAGTGGTGAGGAGCAAGCAAATGGCAGCTACAGAGGTGCAGATTTTGTAGGCATAAAACAAGACAGAGTGGCAGAGAATGGAAGTCCTATCAATAGCTCTTGGAGGTAGAGGCGTGCTGCAGGGCGTGTCATTCAGCTCTGAGGCTTAATGGGCTGTGAGCAATAGAAGTCATTTGGGGGAACAGAAAAAGGTAGAGACTCACCTCACGAAACCTTTCCAGAGAGCTCTCAGGCCCAAACACAAACTGCAACGGGACAGCTTCACAATGGCAACTTGGACGGCCTTGAGAACTTTTAACATGGGTAGCCACCCGGCTCAAAGTGTCAACGGTGACTGGACGTGAGTGGCGTAATGCTGACACAATCTCGTCATCCAAGAGCCAGCGGATCTGAGATAGTAAAGTCTCGATCAGAAGCCCAGTCCAAACTCAAGCATAATACAGACACCATTGCAGGCTTGCTGCTAGCAGCTGCTTCCCTCACACAGCACACAGTTTAACTATGGAATTTGCCACCACACGTTGTGATGGCCACCAACTTGGATGGCTTTAAAAGAGGATTAGACAAATTCATGGAGGAGAAGGCTATCACTGGCTATGGTCATGACGGCTCTATGCTACCTTCAGTATCAGAGGCAGTATGTACACCAGTTGCTAGGGAATGTGGTGGTTGGGAGGGTGCTGTTGCACTTATGTTCTGCTTATGGGTTTCCTGTGGGCAGCTGGTTGGTCACTGTGTGAACAGAATGCTGGACTACATGGATCTTTGGTGTGATCCAGCATGGCTCCTCTTACGTTCCTACCATGATTCCTTGTTTCTCTCCTTATGTTTCTATCGTGGCTCCTGAGCCTGTCCCTTGGCCATGCCACACTCCAGGCTTGGGACATGGGGTATAAGAAAGGGTGCAGTTAGGAGGGATATTCCCTTCGCCTTGGAGCAGCCTCATTCCAAGGCCAGATTGACTCACCTCCGTCATTGTGGCTTCAACAGCTTGTCTGTGCACTCCAGGAAGATTGGAGAGTGCTGGATGCCTTGAAAAGAAGGCAAGAAGGCAATGGTCAGGCACATTGGCCCGCTATTTGTACTGCCAACGTAAAGGTGATAAAGAGAATCAATACCCATCATCCACAGTTGATGGCAGCCTATCCAAGGTTTGCATAAGCTCCTCATCTGAGCGGAATGAGGAGGGCCGCCCTGGGGAACGGGTGAAGGAGACACTACTCTCAGAGGTGTACCTGTAGGAAAGAGAGAGAAAGGTGACTGGGCTCCCCCTTGGGTCTAGCTAATCCCCTCTGCATATTGTAGGCTTGGGTGGCTTCAAGACCCCACTGCCAACCAGCAGCCACCACAGCCATTCCAGCCAGCTATAGAGGGGGAGACAGAGCAGGGCCATTCCACCAGCCCTGCTAAAAGAATTAATTCCCCCCCTTTCCCTCCCCATTGCTTTTTCCTTGTGTGTCATGTCTTTTTAGATTGTAAGCCTGCAAGGAAGGGAGACTGTCTTGCTTAAGTGATTCTATGTAAGCCGTTCTGGCTCAGAAGCGGCATAAAAAATACTTTAAATAAATAAATAAACCCCAGGCCCCTACCGATTGTGATGCAAATCGTTCACCATTTCGATCTCCAGGGGAAGGGTCAGGACAAAAATGTCAAGGGTCACACAGAGGTCGGAGAGGTCAATGGCATGCAGCGCCTTACAGCTCTCAAGGCAGCCCAGCACCTCCCCTAAAAAGAGGGATAGACGTTATTCAGGCGAACGAACACTCACGCCCCTTTGCCAGGAGCTCAAGGAGGCGGCTGGGCCTCAACTCCAGGACCTCCCCCAACAAGGCTCAATTGTGCAATTCCCAGCAGCCCATGCCAGCCCCACCCCCACTGCCAGGCTCGTTTGCTCCCACCATTCACCCAGGCAGGTGGGCAGCGAGCGAACGGGCATGGAACTGTGCTGGCTGCGCAGCTTCACGGAGCAGGTCAAGTGCACAAACAGGGGTGGCATGTCCTGCTCCAGCAGCTCTTGGTCTGCCAGAGAGTCTCCCAGCACGCTGAAGGAGTCCTCATCCTGATTCACGGTGTTGGAGTCCGACAGGGAGTCTGTCTCCAGGAACTCGTGGTCCAGCCGCTCCCGATATTCCACCTCCAGCTCAGGGTCGCTCTCGGTGCAGATGCCGCAGGCTGACGCGTTACCTGTTGTTAGAAGAATTCACAGGTCAGGTTCAAAGTACAGGGGGGAAAGCTGCCTTCAAATACATGATAGAAGTGTACAAAATCATGCATGGTGTTGGGAAAGTGGGCAGGGAGACATTTTTCTCCCTCTCTCATCATACTACAACCCAGGGCCATGAAGCTGATTGCTGGGAGGTTCAGGTCAGATAAAAGGACATTCTTCTTCACACAGCGCATAGTTAAACTATGGAATTCACTAGCACAAGATGTAGTGATGGCCACCAATTTGGATGGCTTTAAAAGGGGGTTAGATAAATTCCTAGCAGAGAAGGCTATCAATGGCTTGGGGTATTACAAGAAGCTCCACCAACCATATGCACAAGCAATTGGCACTACTGGCTGGCAGAGTTTCCGTAATGACTGCAGCCAGTTAACATAAATACTGGTTTAACTTGTGTCAGTTTCAGAAAGTAAAGACACATCTTGTGGGAGTATTTTGCCAGGAACATATTAAGTAGTTTTACTAGATTTCATCAGAAAAAGCTAGATAGATATATGTTCAACTGCACCTGAAGGCTATTTAGTCACTCCTACATCAGGAATGTCAAGCTAGCTGGCCAGGAATTATAGTAGTCATTAATAAAAATATTGCGACTAAAGATTGTATAATTTCTTGAATATGCACTGATTGCAGGATTGGCTCATCAATGATCAATGAAAGTGGATTTGATTGCATTTCAAATTTAGGCTAGTGTCCATTACCACCTTTTTAAAAAAAACAAAAACTTCAATGTACATTTACTCCTGAAGAAGGCAAGTTGGCCAATGTACTTTTCTGTAATACTAGATACAGATCTATCAGTACAATGTGCCATAAACATTGCTAAAACTTCCTTCCAGGTCATAGAATCATAGAATAGTAGAGTTGGAAGGGGCCTATATAAGGCCATCGAGTCCAACCCCCTGCTCAGTGCAGGAATCCACCTTAAAGTATACCTGACAGATGGCTGTCCAGCTGCCTCTTGAATGCCTCTAGTGCAAGAGAGCCCACTACCTCCCTAGGTCATTGGTTCCATTGTCATATTGCTCTAACAGTCAGGAAGTTTTTCCTGATGTCCAGCCGGAATCTGGCTTCCTGTAACTTGAGCCCATTATTCCATGTCCTGCACTCTGGGATGATCGAGAAGAGATCGTGGCCCTCCTTTGTGTGACAACCTTTCAAGTATTTGAAGAGTGCTATCATGTCTCCCCCTCAATCTTCACTTCTCCAGGCTAAATATGTCCAGTTTTTTCATTCTCTCCTCATAGGGCTTTGTTTCCAGACCCCTGTTCATCCACGGTGCCCTCTTCTGAACACGTTGCCATCCTGCACTCTCTTCTGCCTAACTCACCTCTCCTGATTGGTTGGATCTGAATCGTTAAGTATTCTTGCAAACAAGTGGGCTGCCCAGCTCTACGTTTGCAAGGCCCTCTGCAAAAGGGGGCCTGGTGCATGATTTAGGAGTCCTTAGGCAGCTATTGGCTCAGTTCTAGTGTCAAGCTTTAGCTACTCTGCTGCTAAAAGGGGCCTTGCTAGTTTAGGGCCACACAGCTGATTGCTTCAGGGCAACGGGACCATTTTTGATCTGAATTCCAAAGTTCATGGGAACCTTCTAACTAAACCAGTGGTGGCGAACCTGGCCCCCTCCAGATGTTTTTGGACTGCAACTCCCAACAGCCTCAGGCAGCATGGTAAATAGAAAGGGGTGATGGGAACACCTGGAGGACCTCACATTCGCCATCCCTCATATAAATCAAACAACATTGTACCACTTGCTTTCCACCAACAACTTGCAAGTGTTGATCATTTGAGCAACCTTGGAATCTTTTCATCAGAAACAAACAATTCTAGGAAAGTTGGGACTTAACTATACAACTACCTTGGTTGACTGCAACTCTGTGCAAAAGAGAGAAAAATGTCCATGGGGAATGGTAGAGACTTGCTTTGCCTGCAGGCAGTATCAAGTTTGAGCCCCAGCATCTCCTGGTAGGGCTGGAAAAACTCCTGCCTGAAACCCTGGAGAGCCAATGCCAATCCCTGTTATAATACTGGGCTAGATGGACCAATGGCCCGATTTGGTATAAAACAGCTTCCTATGTTCCATAGCCGGGAGGACAGGGAAAGTTTTGGGGCATGGACCAAGAGCTTAGTGCAAGCAACTCCACTGCCTCAGGTCCTCCAGAGTACTCGGCCAGGATGCGCGACACTTCTTCCCCCATAGTCTGCTACCTCAAGGGAAAAACGTGACCTAGCAGCAATAGTACCAAAAGACCTCCCACAGCACATATACATGCATACATACCCTTTCTCCAGCCTAGTCAAGGATAATAAAACCAATCCTGCATCACTAAATTACATACAACGTGACATCTCCAATTGTTATAGGGAGACCACAGCACAGTAGGGTGAGGAAAAGTTTATTATTTCTTTATAATACTTATATACCGCTTCATATCTAAAATAGATTCCAGAGCGGTGCACATAGGAATAAAAGAGTAAAAAGAATGAAGATTAAAAATAGCAAATTAAAATTGTTCAATTTAAGTTCCTTTACCTTCATCAGCTGCCAGATCAGTTTCTGAGCTCTCTACGTCTTCACTGCATTTCCTATCTGCATAGTCCCGTGAGGTCTCTTCCTAAGGAGGGATAACAAGCCAGTTGTGTAACAACTGTATCCCTCCATGTCCAGCTCTTAATGGCCTCCAGCTCCCTCAAGAGGCAAAGATACAAGCATATTCTCCTACCTCTTTTTTGGCAGAAGGAGGGCAATAGAAGTAGTAGTGAGGATTGGATGGCACTGGCTTAAAATGCAAGCTGCCAATCTCCAAGAACTTCTCCTGAAAGGGGGGGGGAAAGAATATGGTGGTGAAGACACCGTATTTTGACCATAAAAGCGAGAATTTCTTACCCCACCTAAATGCAGCCTTCCCCTTACCTGGATGATCCTCTGCAAGTCAGGGTACACTTGGCAGGGTTGGCTGCTGTCTAGCAGTGAGAGGGGGAACTCTGGACAGCAGCTCTGGCTAGGCTCTTGGGAAGGACAGGCAGAGGCATGGGAATCTGGTTCACTAAAATCCTCCGTCTCAGCACTACAAAGTGTAGATTCAAGAAAGTCAAGTCAGTCGTACGCATTCCCATTCCTACAGCGCCAACTCTTCCAACTGGGTTAGAAGCTCCCCTTAGACCCCATATATTCCAAGCACCCCAACGGGTTCGAAATAAAGGAGAGTTAGGCACAGGTATAGATGCTCACAGGATTGCTTCATGCATGTGAGAAGGGTCCATGAAAAGAACCCAAGAGAAATCTAGGACCGCATTCACAAATCTAACCCTCAAAAATGACATACACAGTTGTCCATGAACACAGAAGCATAAAACGTTCTATTTGAATCAGCTCTGCTCAGTCTAAGCGTGGGTGAAAAGTAGACCAGAGGCTAAGTTCTTGGTTCACTAGCATGGGGCATTACAATTCTCCTCTAAAGAGTTTACTTATATACTCCCCTCCCAAACACTTTTCAGAGTCTTATTATAACAGTGACAGCCAGTATGGTGTAGTGGTTAGAATGCTGGACTGGGTTTGGGAGATCCAAGTTCTAGTTCTCATTCGGTTACGAAGTTCACCAGATGATTAACGCTCAGCCTAACCTATCTTACCAGGTTGTTGTGAGGATAAAATGGAGCGGAGGACCACCATGTAAGCCACCTTAGATTCCTTGCATGAGTAAAAGCCGGGATATAAATGTAATACTAATAATAACAATTGTGGTTGTTTAGAGCTGGACAGAATCTTAAAATTGCCTAATCTATTGTTATAACAAACATTTTGAAAACTAATTTGATGGAAGTTTAGTCAATTGATTTTTTTAAAGAAGTTCTATGCTATGAAGAGATTAGGAGGAGGATCAATGGATAAACCCCTTAAATACAGATCAATGTGCATTTATTGACTGAGGCATGTGGAGACAAAAGAAAGAATAAGTGCTGAGGAGGATAATGTGAATAATGAAGGAAGGTGATTTGTTGTGTCTGTTACATAATCATTGTGAGATTTTTAAACAATGTAATATTGTGAATATAACTTAATTTAATTAAGGACATCACTATCCTAGTTGCACATACTGTTTATCAGCTAATAAAGGTTAAAAGTCAGGATGGCAAAACACAAGCCATGTGTCACAACAACCGTCCAAGGCAACTGTCATGACCATGCCTCTTCCCCTTGGTGTGGGGGAAGGAGTTTCAGGCTATCAATCAGAATCAGATGCTGAAGCTGAAGAATCAGGACTATAAATGTCCCAGCTTCCACAGGAAGTGGGGGAGGCGATTCTCCCAGGCTCTTCACCTGCCAGAGATGAATCTTCACCAGACCTTATCAGTGAAAACATTAACAATTCACAGTCTCTGGGAACTCAGGAATCCTCAGAGTAGGAGGGGACTTCAGAGCTGTCCAATTACAGAGTCCGCTGTAGGTTCAAACAGGCAGAGCTAAAGGTAAGTGAGAGGTGATCAGCTTGGCTAGCGTCTTGCCAAAGGCTTCTTCAAAGAAATCCTCCTTGAAGTGAAAGGGACTCAGGGAAAATACCTTCCCTTTTGTTGAAAGAACAATTGTCTCGCTTAGTTTAACCAAGTGGTAGCCTAGAGGAAAGTTCTAGGGTTTAAATGCTCTTGAGGTGGAAAGAGATGTTTATTTACTGAATAAAGCTTTGTGGATTACTTGGCAGACCTCTTTATTGTCTCGCACTTCAGTGGGAGGGCAAGAAAACACAACAGCAACTGCTATTCGCCTCAGGCAAGCTGGCCCACGCCACATGAATCGCCTAATGCAACTCCAAAGTGGAACCCAGCTATTCTTGCAAACAGTGTCACACAGGTTGACCCTAATGCAACCCAAATTTGGGCCTTCCTCTCTGCAAGGCAGTTTAGCCATATTTCTGCATTTTTATAAGTTTGTTTGCATTATCTTCCCCATGTGCAGAGAGAACCTAGAAATCTGACTGGGGTTATTGGATACTGTAGGTTTCAGAATCTGGATCTCCTATACAATTTCTTTTCCTCTTGTTCTTTTTAGACGAAATGAAGGGTGTTCAGCAGTTTCTGATCAATTATCAGGAACCGGAGGGAAGACTTCCACATATTTCTCATATTTGTTCTCATGGCACCAGACCTCTGTCCTAACAAATAAGTTTAGGCATGCATAACATATCATGCATATAACCTTTTCCTTCCATTACCCTAATTCCTTTTTAAAAGACTCAATTCTCTGTAAAATTCACTGCATTTGCTTTTTAGAAATCACTCAAAGGCATTCTATTCCTGCGAGCTAAGCAGACTTTTTAAATGTTGCCCACTGACTGCTGGGAATCGTAGTGAGCACTGTTCCGCCTTGTGAGCTTTCATCCTGTTCTGTTTACATTTCTTTTTTGCAGGTTTATTTTCCAGAAGCAAAAAAGCTAGAAGCATTTTTTGCAATTAAAAGAAAGGGAGAAGGTGTATGATGCTAGAACAAGAAAAGCAAATTTTTCTCTTGATCAAAGCAATTACAAAATTACAAAATGTATCCAACTGAATCTGTGCCATTATGAATCACCCAGCATTGAGTCATACTAATGGCCCATTTAACTCAACATTACAAAGTCTAGCTATCAGGTGATAGCTAGACTTTGGTTCTCCAATGTTCCTGGAAATGCTGTCCAAGGGTCATTAGGTATAGAAAACAGTTTTTCCCCTTAGCTCATTATGTGAAAGCATGCCCTTTAGTCACTAAACCAAAGCTTCTTCTGTGTTTTGATTTATATTTGTTGATATTTCATTTTCAAAACTAAAATCTGGTAATCTGACTTCTTGCTCATCTGACATTAAAAAAAACAAAACTAAGCCCCATCCCTCCTTCCTAAAGCTCTCTCTGGGCAGTCTGTCTTCTTCTATCCTGTTCTTCGTCTTCTTACTCGTCCGACTGAAATCAGAAGTTGGGCTATTCAGTAATTCCACAGAAGCTCAAGACTGTAACTGGGACATACTTTGAAGGAATTATTTAGAAGCCTCTTCTCAATTATGTACCATCTAAATCAGGGGTGGGAACACATGGTCTGCAGGCTGCCTATGCCTCCTGGTCTTTTTTGTGGCTCCTGCTGCTGAATTTGCCACCAAAATATGGCTGGCAGGCAGCAAAAACGCTGAACTTTTTTTTAAAAAAACAAAAAAGCAAAAACAGGGTGGCCGGGAGCATATGCACCTTGCTTTAAAAAAAATTACGCTCCAAGAAGACCCAGGAGAGCGTGATTTTGCTTTAAAACAAGGCATGCACTCCAAGCATGTCAAGTTGCAAAAGAAAAATGCAGTGTTTTTGCTCCCACCCCTCCAATTTCACCAGTAAATTTAGAGGTACAACATGGGTGTCTGTGCCCCTGGTGTGTTCAGTGGGGGGCAAAATTAACCCCAGACACTTGAAAATTGCCCACTCCTAATGTAAGGGAATTCTATATTTGCTTTTTGGGGAACCAAAAACAAATGCTCCCTCATTTCTATCATTTCTTGTTATAGATAATAAAATCTTAATGATTACCCCCTCCCCTCAAAAAACCTTAAACAGTTAAGATCAGTTGCAGCTCAGATCTCACCATCTAAAGCTTTTGCAACCTCTCCCAGTGCTGTCATTCCCATTCTTGAACACTTGATGTGGATATGCTTTGTGCCTCCTCCTTTAAAGCCTTGAAAATGCTGAGCAGGCCCAGAACCAATTCCCTACTTGGTACCTCTCTGAGGTTATATAGGGAGATACTACTTAGTGTACAGAGCTGGACTCTAGAACTTCTCTGATGGTTGAGGACTGTGCAGGAAGGAGATGATCCAGAGCAAAGCCATCCATTAGGGTAGGCAACAATCCCCTACACCCATGCAGGGGTGGGAGAGACAAAGTCCCTGCAAGATGCACTGTACACCCCAAGACTACAGCTCTTTCTGATCTTTCTATATAGGAACAGCCATCCCACCTGGAAACAGAGACTAGTACACCCCGCCTTCGGGAGGCTTGTATCACGTCCCCCTCCAGGCAGGTGGGCAGGCGCTGGTGTCGCTCACAGAAAGAGCGCACGTGATTGCACAGGGTAAGTAGGAAGCTAGTGATGTCTATTTCCTGCAGAAGCTCCTCACAGTAATCCATGGCTATGAGCAGGTCGGGGCAGCTAATGTTGTGACCCTGCTGCAGGCTCCGGAACAGCCCTGCAGATAATGAGAGAGTTCACCATTAGGTGGTGTCACAGTGGTCATACAGATGCACCGAGGAAGGCCGGCACGGTAAGCAGCAGGAATGGTATGTTTTTAAAGAGATACCACCCCAAGCGTAGAAGAGCTAGGTGCAACACCCCTCTGTTCCCACCCTCCCAGCAGGATGTTTGTCCCTTACCTTTCACATAGCACTGGTGGGAATGTTCTTGCAGCAAGGTGCAGTAACTCACCAATTCCTTATGCTTGGGATCTAGCCAGGGAGCACTGCTGGGGCGCTCCACAGACTGGCTTCTGGAAGACAGAAGCATCCAACAATATAACAAGCAGACCATCGTAATTCTAGGGCAAGGCCCAAACCCTTCCCTCATTCATTGTATCACCCCAGTTCCTCCTCCGGAACTCACACCCACTTTTTCTTTGGCTCTGGCAGAAACACCAACACTCAGCCTAGAGTACGGGGTCTTATCATGCCCCTGCCCAAGTGATGGGAAATGAATAGTGACGTATCTCCCTATATGCAGAGGTGTTGCTGAGTTTCCTGAGAACAAGAGTTTGACCTCACCTGAAAAAAATATCCCGCAGAGGCTTATCTGGCCTGGCACTGATCATCTGCTCCCGCAGCAGCTCCAAAGAGCAGCTGTAGACAAAGACAGGGCAGCGGGCTCGGCAGCTCTCCCCCACATCAGGCTGAGATGGCTGGCGGCTGAAGGAGATGTGTCCTTCTCTTCTTGGGGCAGCATCTGGATCTCCTGAGTCCCGGCCAATTTCTGCAGATGAGATACATCTTGGAAAAGGAGACACCTTCTCATGCCCATGACTCAAATGAGAAGGAGATTATGCCCTTTATGCACTTAGGTAGGGCACTTAACACAACACGTGCAACTCAGAGCAATGTGATTTTCATCCCCTGATCCAACCGCTGTAGGCAATACTCTGGTGATCCCTGCCTTATGCAGTGACAAAACACATGCTTTGCATGCAGGAGGTCCCAGGTCAAATCCCTGGCATCTCCAGTTTAAAAGAGGATCATGTGGCAGGAAGCATGAAAGTCCTCTGACTCCCACTAGTTCAAAATAGCAGCATTAAAATGACTCCCCTCCCACACTAAATTATACTGCTGAAATGAAGAAAGCTTGGGGGGGGTAACTTGGGGAAGATTTTTATGTGGATTTTTCTGCAATCTCCATTCAGTTCTGGAACTCAAAATAAATTCCTGGCTACAGAATTCTTTAATTTGAAGTATATGACTTCTGCACTAGTTGGTGGATATCAGGGTTCGGTGGGGGGGGGGGGGGGAGGTCCTGGTCTGCCCACTCCTGGCCTGAATTATATGCTGATGAGTGCCTACAACCGCAGCGTTCGAACTACCTCCACTTCCTCCATCCAGAATCCCAAACACAGAAGAGTGGCTGTGCTGCAAAGCAAAGCTAGTACCATTGGCTGGTGTAACACTGACAGTTGGAAGCAACCCCACAGTTTCCAGCTCTTGTGTTTCTTGAGAAGGTGGTAGCTCTGCATCTTTTGAAGGTTTATCTGGCCCGCAAGTCATCAATCTCTGTATGTCTGGAAAAGAACATCATAGTTCAGGAATGCCATAGGCGCAGAAGGCCCAGTGCAGATCACTGGTCCCTTCCTTCTCTCTCCTGCTAGTGGTGCACGGTACGGCACAGAATGAAGTCCATGTAGTTGTAGGGAAGCCAAAGATGCAAAGATGCTGAGTTTGCAGTTTTCCTTGCCTAAGTCTGATTTTTTTCATCACACAGCCCTGTGTTTAGTCTACAGAACACTGGCAACATCGGTCCCATCTTTGTGTGACTTAAAAACTTAGGCTCAGTTGCTATCACTTTCTTCAAGCAGTCGTCCGATTCCCTTCTGGGTACAGAGAATCCCTTACCTGGGAATGTAGCTGGTAGGAAGGTGAGGAAAAGATGCTGTGGATTCACCAGTTTGGCATAGCATCGCCATTGGGGGAAAAGAGCATCAGATGCTGGAGAGATAGCATTTCTTGACGCCTTTGCATTTTCTGAAGCCTGAGGGTATAAGGACAATTTGATTAGGCAGGACTTTCAGAAATGACAGCACTGTTCCCTACCCTAATGAAGCAAGCAAAACAGGTTGACACATTTTGGATATCAAAGGTAGACTACTCCCTTCATTCGTTCATACAAGCCCTTAGACCAGGCGTCACCAACACAATGCCGATGGGTGCCATTGCACCGACAAGGCCAGGCTGAGGTGCCTGCTATGTTATTTTCTCCCTCTTCAAGAGTGATTCTTTCATTCACTCGTACGGGGGGAAGGGGGAGTCCTCCATGCTGAGAAATGACTGGAGGGGGTGGAGCAGGGGGCAAGGGCAACCTCCACCGAGGACCCTTGGGGCAACAGGGTCCTTGGTGGGGTGTATGACCTGTTCTCCCCTCCAACTGATTTTTGGCAGGGGGCGGTTCACTCCCTACACAACTCAGTGGAGATCACTTTTTCTCACCCAAGCAAATGAATGGAGAAATTGCTCTATTCAGTTGCATGGTGATGGGGAAAGTGGGACAGAGAGAAAGAGAATGAGAAGCCAGAGAGAGACCATTGAGAAAGAAAGAAAGAAAGAAAGAAAGAAAGAAAGGAAGGAAGGAAGGAAGGAAGGAAGATACTAGTGGAGTGGGAGGGAGAAATAGAGAGAGAAGAGAAGGCTAGGTGGGTAGCATACACACAGGGAACACATTCCTGCACACATAGGCACATGAACACAGATAAGGTAGCACTCCTAACATTTTTGTAATTGGCCTTCCATCCTCTACAGTGGTCAATTTGAAGTGGTGCCCCGGGCTTATTTTTCGAAATGCCAAATGTGCTCATGGACCCAGATAGTTGGGAGATCCCTGCCTTACACCCAAATGCAATGTCTTACAGAAACTGAATTGCTGCAATGAGCAAGACCGAATCATCCCCTTCAGCCAATAAAACTATGAATCTGTCAAGGGGACAGCCAATGGGTAGCATTTTAACACAGAAACAGAGATGAAAACTCCCAAGTTTTTTTTGGGGGGGGGTATTCTCTGGCACCTGTGGCAGTTTGATAATGAGCTCAAAAGGTTATTGCACCTGGTGTGTACTTGCAGAGGTAGCTGTGTCTTTGTTGCCAACAGAGTGGTAAGTGTTCATCAGACCCTGATGTTCAGGGGGCACGGAGGCCTTTGCGGGCTCTGCAAGAAGAGAAGCAAGCTGGTGAGAACAGTTCAGAGGAACAGAGCCAGGCAGACCCAGCTACCCACACCTCTCTTACCTTGGACAACTGGGAGCATAAATGGGGGTGGATGCCCATCTCTTTCTCGCTGCAGCACCTGCTCCATGAAGGTGACATGATCTGAGCCCGACAGCGTGATCTCCCTGTCACTGAGGTCATGCTGGAGACAGCCATGGAACAGGCCAAGAAGCATCTCATTAGGCAAGATGGAAGAATCCTTTGCGATCCCATCCTCCTCTGCTACAGGACAAGAACCACAGGGATGAGTAAACGCTTTTAATGGTGCTCCAGCAAAACACAGCAACCTGCCAGGTCTGACTGCCTCATGTGGCTAAGACAGACAACAGCATCCAGCCTCCCTGCCCAGCAAAAGGCCGTAGAAGTGGTTTTATAGGGAGTTCCCAGCAATTCACAAAGCACCTCACTTTCCTTATGTTCCTTTACATGTCACATCCAGCAAAAGCCCTGGAGGTGATATGTGGTATGTGTGATTATTCAGAAGAGGGGGTGTATATTCTGCATCTGCTCAGAGGCACTCTGCTTTATTATTGCTTTATAAGTTCCAGACTTAAGGAGAAACACTGAACGTTGATTTCAGGGCTGAACTCTGAACGTGTCCCTCCTGCTATGGTATGTGCAAAAATGTCTAAAGCCTAACGTAACTTGCCTCCAGTTAGCATCAGGAAAAACATTTCAATCTGCTGACACTTGGGCAGTAGCTTCATGAGATCAAACTGGAAAGGAATCTCATTCACACGGGAGCCACTTCCAGCATCACGACCTACAGCAAAAAGCAGGGTTGTAAACTTGACCAAACCCACAGGAACAGCCCTGCCTAGAGATGCCCAGAAAGCACCTGATAGGACAATCACCTTCAGCAGCAGTGGGCCTTGGATCGCATGCAGGGAAGACCCAGTCCTTGTTCTGGCACAGTTGGCTGATATACTCAAAGGCAAGCATGGTATGGATGCACATCAGATCTCGAGGGTAGAGCTGGAATATGGATCTGAAGTAAGAGATAGGGCTGGGCAACCAGGCCATAAGGGCAAAAATGGTTTCACAAATGCCACCCAAGAAAACACAGAGATGCAAAGGTGAACTGGGACCAGTTATAGTAATGTAGGACATATATACACTACCAATTCCTGGGGAGTAAATCCATCTCCAGGTCATTCCCCAATGAGAAAGGCCTACTCAAAAGAAGCTCCTCTCCATTCATAGCCCAGTTATCGGTAGTTATAGCAACAGTAACTTTGGCTGTATAGATTGTTACGCCAAAAGCTCCACTCTCCCCACCAAGAGGCATGTGGACAATCTCCATTCCACTTCCCCCCAGGCTATGGGGCCAAAACCCAGCACCAGGAGGAACCAGCCATCAAGACAGTGATCCCCGCCTCACTACAGGAACACACCGCTTTGGGGATTTTCTGGTAAGAAAGGCCGTGCAAGTGCCGCCAGCTGTCCAGCGAACCATCCACACAGCCGCTTTGTGGCTCCACCCAGCACTCCGTCACAAGGTTGAGCTCCATGTCCACCTCGATGGCCTCCACCTCTGTATCATTATCATCATCTGTAGAAAAACTTGGGACAAACAGCAAACAAAGTAATGTCAGCACGGCTAGAGCATGACTGGGTGCTCCTACCTGGCCACACGTGTTGTGATGTCCATTACAGCTCCTCTCCATCTGCCCAGAATATTAATTGCCCAGTGATTGGAATGACCTGCTCTTTCCCATGATCTGATGTGGTTGCTGTGCAGCCCAATTAGGCAAGACAAAAATGTACATATGAAAGGTGAGGGCAAAACCATTGTTTAACCCATGGGGTGTTTTTTTTTTAAATCCTCTCTGTAAGATTCCCAACATAGTTATTTCTTCCGTTCCTTATTAAAAGTGTTGATCTAATGTATCTTTTCTTGATAATCGTTTAGGAATTATTCAAATCATGCTCAGTTTCTCAGCATGTGAGTAGAGTCGCATATCATAATATGGAAGAAAATGTGCATTCTTTGTTCTGCAGAGTCCTTAACAGAGTAATAGAGCTTTCCCCCCTTTTATTATTAGAAGAAAAATTATAATGTGGAAATTAATATGTATTCATATTTTACTATTCTATAATCATAGTTTAATAATGTATTTAATAATGTATTTGGTATGTTGTGCAGTTTCAAAATGTATTGTTCATGATGCCTAAATACT
Organism: Anniella stebbinsi; assembly: GCA_029215795.1. Lineage (NCBI taxonomy): Eukaryota > Metazoa > Chordata > Lepidosauria > Squamata > Anniellidae > Anniella > Anniella stebbinsi. The sequence continues at coordinate 66,117,510 of JARDYH010000004.1, read as the reverse complement.
ACGCGCAAATTTATATTCTTATATTTATATCAATGATGATAATAAACAGTAACAATAATTTAACAATGGGGATCTTTGAGCTATGGTAACACCATGCTTCCAACCTACCTGGCATAGGATGGACATCTATGCACTCCCAACCACTGTACATAGCAGCAGGCAGAAACAAAGGCTGGTATTAGCAATCACACCCCTGCTGTCTCCTGGAGCCCCAATTTCTCATTATAGCTCTAACAGCACTCAGGTGTTGCTGTTCCTGAAGGTTGCCTAGAGTGGCAGGACACCTTCCCCTCACCTGTCTTTAGTAGAAGTGGAATGTGGAGGGAACAGCACATATTGGACAATGCAGGTGTGCTTCTCATTATCACTCTCTCTTGAGGAATCACTCTGTGGAAGGAAACTTAAATGAGTATGTCCTAACTTTGCCACTTCTTTCCTAATAGGCTGCTCTGCAGTCCTGAAGCAGCTAAGCAGTGCAACTTGAAGCCACTTGCCCAAGCCAGAATGAGCAGTTCCTTGGCTCCATGGTTCACGGAAGAAGGGCCAGAAAGAACAGGATGGGGAGCATGTTCATTAGGCAATCATCTTGTGGGAATGCCTTTCCTGCCCTTGCGAAACCCCACCTCTGGGCCACAGATTTGGCCAGCCCCAACTCCCTTCCACAGAGGCGATGTTGGTTTCGTTATTGTAGTTGTTACTTCTATACCATCCCATAGCTAAAGCTTTCTGGGAGGTTTACAAAGATTAAAAACCACTAAAAGATACAGTATACAAAGTTTTAAAACTAATTACATAAAAACTACACAAACGGACAGTAGATAATAATAACAACAATAATAAATTTATTTATTTCTTACCAGCCTCTCCGTCTGGATCGAGGCGGGGAACAACGTTAAATACAAATATAAAATTCATAAAACTGATTAAAACATATAAAACTAATACATTATTAAAATAATAATAAAACTCTTTAAAAAGGTTCATAGACATAACAAATTTAAGCAATCAACCATGACCTTAAGACAAATCCAGGTCCTTATTAAACTCATTGTAGGCTGCCAAATGGCAGAGAAAAGAGTAAGGTCTTGGCCTGATGCTGGAAAGGTAACAGTGTCGGTGCCAAGTGAACCTTATCAGGGAAATCATTCCATAATTGGGAGGCCACCACCAAGAAGGCCAACTCCCTTGCTGCTGTCTTCCAAGCCTCCCTCAGAGGAGGCACCTGGAGGAGGACCTCAGATATTCAGTGTAGTGTACAGGTAGGTTTATGTCGAGAGAGGTGCTCCGTCAGGTATTGCGGTCCCAAGCTGTGTAAGTTATTTATGGTATTTCCACCCACAGATCTCCTAGGTAATCACCATCAATGGCCTTGGAAACAGTTTTGGTATACTCAGGAGAAAGGTAAAGGGAATGCATTTGGGTATGCCAGGATGTTACACTCAGGGATATTAGGTATGTCTCTCGTTATGCATCCCAGATACCACAGAAGAGTTAAATCTTTGCTTGGGGGTATGATCATGTTGTAGCAGGAAGGAGAGAAGGATTGTCAAACAACAAGGGGACAACACACAGGGTTTACCTTCATGGGCAACTCTAATACCATGCTGATAATCCCATCGCCACTGGATGCAAAATGGAAGCCTTCAGACAGACGAACCCTGTACATCCCAGGAGAGAACTACAGGTTACAAGACTCTCACATCCTCCCTATCCACCACATGCCTCATAGTCTGAAGCATCCTCCTCACTCAATGCAATGCCCTCTTGAACACTCAGCCACACTTTCTTCTTACACCCATCCATCCTTTGCTGGCAAGAGCAATGGATCCTCAGCCACAGGAAGAAATGAATTAAGTACAGTAGCCGTCCTTTATCTCTACAGACAAGCGTTGCAGGGGGACAAAGGGGAGACTTACTCTGTGAGAGTGGACAGCAGCTGTGCCACAGCTGTGATGGGCATGGCAGGTACCAGCCCCGACTGTACACACCAGATCCAGCGCTGATGATAGAAGTAGCGAGACAAGGAGGCCAGGGTGGAGGAAGCTGTGCGGTTGGCCACCATGGTGAGAGGGCCCGACATGGGGGGATTCTCCAGGGGGAGGAGGAGGCAAGGAACACGGTAGTCAGAGGGCAGCTTCTCATATCTAGAGAATGGAGAGAGAGAGAGAGAGAGAGAGAGAGAGAGAGAGAGAGAGAGGGTAAGTGAGGGGGCGCCTGAACATGCAGATAGCCTCAACTGACCACACTTTGAGGGACTGGTGAAAAATATCTGCACCTTCTCATCTTGAATCTCACTACACCAGCCCAGCCCATCATGCAGAAGAAAGATTACATGCACACTGGGAAACACACAGTGACCCTGTTCAGATGACACACTAAGCCACAGTGGTTAAGCATTTTGAGCTAAACATTCCTGCTTAGCATGTCATGTGAACCATTCTTAATGGTGGCTACATAACCACGGTTTAAACATACTCACTAACCATTTACTGCAAAAGGATTGGCTTAGCGTGTTGTCTGAACTGGCCCAATATTAATCCTATATAAAAGAAATTTCTGTTTGATACAGTTCAGTTAATAAATATATTGATGCAGGAGTGGGGATTTCTTTGTTTGTTTGTTGTAATTAAAAATCAGGGATGGTGAAATGCAGGAGTGGAAAGGGACAGAGGGCAGCGCATGAATACTTGGACTGGGTATGCAGTAAGAAAGGAAAAGTGATCGCAAGAAAAGGAGTTGTGGAAATCAAAGGCAGCCTTGTGAAACTTACAAGCCTCGTTCCACTTCCATTTGACTTTTCAGCTTTCCCCCACAAAGTAATGTCTAGATCAGGGGTGTGGAACAGCTTTCAGACCGAGGACCGTTCAGTTTTGGGGAAGCCCTCAGGGGCCACATTCAGGGCTGAGGTTAAAAGGCGCGGGGCTAAAAATAGAAAAGGTACCAACATACTGTAGCTGCCAGTAACTAAGCCTTAGAAGGGGCATGTCAAGCTTTTAGAAAGGGAGGGAAACCGGCATAAATCCTAAGTAACCATCAAACTATTGGTGGCTGGAGGAAAGGAGGTGAGGCCAAAAGAAGGGGGCGAGGTCTTCTGTGGAACCACAGAGGGCCAGATTGAGACTCCAGGATGGTTAGATATGGCTCCTAGGCTTAAATTTCCCCACATCTGTCATAGATGTTTGCTTTTAAAGACAGAGTGGGCGATAGGGGGAAATAATCCATTGTGGGATGCCTTCCTCACACCAACCTAGAGAAAGCAGGGATTCCCAGGATGATAAAGCAGGGGTGGTGACCTTCCAACCTGGCAGCTAAATATGGCCCTCCAGGGTTTCCCAGACGGCCATGCCCCCTTCCTCTGGCCCACCCCCTTTTCCCCACACCATCAGCTGTTTGGAAGTTTCCTGACTACTGTGCAGGTTTCCCTTCCTCCCCTAAAATGTCGCTCCTAAGACTTCTTTACTGAAAGGAAGAGCTTTAAGCAAAAGCATGCTGGTATTTTTTGTATTTGGCCCCATCCCTTTTGTCTTTAGCCATGCCCCCTTTTCAGCCGGCCCCCTCCAAGACTGGAACGCAGCCCCCGAGGGCTTCTCCGAAACTGAATTCACCCCTTGGGCTGCATTTCCCACCCCTGATAAAGTCTGCGTTACTTCCTGCCCTTGTCTGCAACACACACCTTCCTAGGCAGGGAAGCTATCAAATACCAGAAGCCCCAGACTGCAGGTTAACCAAGACTTCTCTGCCTCTGCAGCTATCATACACCATGGTTTGCTTGCTCCAGACTCAGTGAAGCTCTATGGAAATTAATGTTCTCCATGCACGTCTCATCCCCAATACCTGATCAGGAGTTTCTCCAGAGGCTTATGCAGCACTATAAGGCAAGGTCTGTCTGAGAGGGTCGGCTGGGCCCCAGGCACAGGAGGTGATTTTGATGGGGAGCTGCTGCCAAGGACCTTCCTCTTCACTTTCGGAGTTGCCTCTTTGCTCTGTACTCTGTGTGGAAAGCGCAGCTGCAGGATACGATCTCTTAATTCGTCTACGATCTGTTCAAAGATGAGCAGTTGGGAATATGCAACAGCAATCCTGTGCATATGAACAGCAGCTGCTACAATGCCTGAATTCTGTCTTAGGTCAGATTGTTTTCTCTCTGTAAAAGCTGTGATGCAGCCTACACTCAGCCCCAGAACCCCTCCAGCATACTGCCTGCTCTTGGCAGCAATGTTCCCTGACGTCTCAGAAATAAGAGATCAGCAGCCCCTCTCAAGAGGATTTCCTCTAGAACCCTGTTTACCTAAAACTGTCCTGGAAGGGATCACATCCCTGCCTCTTTCCAACCTGTCCAGCAACACCTGGATTAGCTCCAGAAGTACCATAATTCTCCCTCGAAATATCAATTTGGGACGAGTTTGCTTTTTAGAAGCTTATCACTAGAGGTGAGTGAGAAGGAGGGCCCTACTGTTATCTTTGTGTAACAATTCTGCTGTTATTTAGGTCTGGAAGTGAAGCTTCTAGTCTGTAAGCACAAGGACAACCTCAGATGCAGTTAAAAGTACAGGGGCAAAGTACTGAATTGCTGCTTAGCAGTGCCAAAGCTTTACGCCAAGTGACAAATACTTGCCAGGGCAATGCTTGCTGTGCAAATGTATTTTCCTGCAGTTTTGCTGACCGTTCACCAGGACCCAAGGAAAGAAATCAAGCACTCACTTTGTTCCTGATCTTTGCAAGTGTCCCGATGGGGAATCCCAGCCGAAGAACCATGCAGGGGGCTTTGGAAATGATCCGCACCACATAAAACGAAAAAGGAGGCTGATCCTCAGAGCTGCAAAAATGGGGACAAGGTGGGATGGCTGTGGTTTGTACAGTGGTATTGAGTCTCAAGGCAGACACTGGCAAAAGCTCTGCCGTGAAGCTAGTAACCCCCTCCTCCCACTTGGAAGAGAAAGAGACAAATGGAAGGTCAACAGAGTTCAGGGGGAAATGAGGGTTGTTTTGTGTTTAGATATGAGACAGACAGCCCAATGACATCCCCACATGGCCGGAAAGCCTTGGCATTGATGAACAAGATGCTTTTGGAATACTGTCTCTTTGACTTGGTGCTGAGAGGCACAAGCAATGTCCAATTGCAGTTCCATGAAAACCAGGACACACAATTAGTTCTACGTTTTGGAGCATGTCCCAGGTCACTCTCCCTAGTTAGCATAACTACTGCAGCATAGTTTAGTATGCTGTTTGCTAAAGGACACCCAGGCCACTGAGTTCTTGAAAAGATTATCTCCTTAAGAGATAGGTGCCCCCTGAGCCTGGGCTGACCAATTGCTGTGGAAAAGGAAGATAAGCCCAATCTTACCCAGAATCCCTCCCCCTGGCCTTTGCACCTTCCTGGACGGTGCGTGGGTTGCAACAGCACAGACCAAGCTGTTTCCCACTCTGTATCAAACCCCTCACCTGCGCATGAGCTTGACATAGGAGTAGCCTTCTACCAGCACAAAGCTACTCCAGTCACGCAGCAAAGAAGTCAGTGCTGAGTGCGAGATGCGGCACTGGATAGTGCTGAAGCGCCCATTGTTGCCTGGGGTGTGCAAATGCTTTGGGACTGGCCTGTGAAAGGTATCAGAAGAGTTACCAGCCGTTACTCAAAGAAGATTGATGGCAGAGGGGTGGGGGATGACAAACAAAATTCACATAAATAGCACCATTTGGATGCTACGAATATGAACAAACATGACTACAGGCTCAGAGGCTTCTGTCAGTACCAGCTAAGGCATGATACAGGTCTGGCCTTCTCTGCATATACTTTCACAACCATAAGACCCACAACCACAGCAACCCAGCCTGCACGTACATGTCATGTTCCAAGAGGATAACAATGCGGTGCATGTGCAGCCACCTCTGCCAGAAGTTGGCATCCATAGACAGGATGGGCTTCCAGTAAGCTGCAAACTGCGAGTGACAGGAGTCTGAGCTGCTATGCTGCAATGACAGTACCTGAAAAGAGGGGGGAAATGCACTCTGCGATTTTGCTTTCAGTGGAAGAGGGCTGCACACTTGCCCCAGAAAAGAGTCACACTAGACCAAGCTTCCCCAACTGGGTTCCTCCAGTTGTGTTGGACTAAAACTCCCAGAATTCCCCAACCTGAGAGATTTGAGGAGTTGAAGTCCAACACATCTGGAGGGCCCCAGGGTGAGGAATGCTGTGATAAGCAGTTAAACACAAGGTTGGTTAAGTTATGCAGACCCCAATAGAACTCAGAATTATCTTCATCAGAAGTTCCAGTTTCCAAGCAGTTTTAAATCCCATCAGCCTGCTGTCCCATCAGAGATAATGGTTCCAGTTGGTCAAGAACCTAAACCCCCTCACAGCATTCTTACTGAATAGCCTTAAAGAGCATATATTTGTACATGGCTTTGGGTAACTCAGAGAAGTCTTAAGAAAAGGCATGACCCTGGGATAAGTGAAATAAGATTGGACCAGTGCATATAGTATCTTACCACAGTGACAAAATATAATGGAGGATACCAGGCTGGAGCCTATGCCAGAGGACTAGTATTTTGCTGCCCCTCTCTCTCTCTCCCTCACCAGTAGGATTCAGTACCTGGCTCTCCCATCCATTGACATCAACATAAAGACACATGGCCCTCAACACTCTAAGTGAGGAAGGGAATGCTTCAAACAGGCAGCAGCTAAATTAGATGTAAGAACTGTGTTTCCCGTCTTTCAAGCAAGGGTCAGAGACAGCAAAGAATATACCGGTGTAGTGGAACCTGGAGGAATGTAGAACAGCGGCACCCCATTTCTAGTGCTTTCAGGGATGGTGAAGTGCTCCGGAACACTGTCAAATGACTGCAGATGAACCAGCATCTGGTCAGTTTGGTTGATGCTGAAAAGACAAGATCCACCTCAGTCTTAAGAATCACAAGGTTTTACATCACATCAGTGCTAAATAGACAATGATCTACCTGAGGCATTTATTGACTCCAGCTGTTGCTTTCCATACAAGCAAAGCTGATATTGTTGCTTAATAACAATATAGTTTCCTGGGCCCAGTCACTGTCCTGCACTGGACATATGTTACAGAGGAGTTCAAATGTACTGTCGCTCTGTACAGGTGTAGTTATGGCTTTGTATTTTTAAGGACATTACCCAGATACCTTTGGCTCAAAAACTCTATTTTGCTCCAGAAGCAGTAGGTGTGCCACAGGTGTGGAAGGCTGCCAGGAACAGGAATAATGCTGCAAATGGGCCATGAGGGGATGCAAAAAGGCCATGAGTAATTGCGAACGTGCTTCTAAAAATAATCTGAGGTTGTTCCTCATGATCATTTTCTACCACGATCCCCTGCTCCACTCTGGCGCCTGTCCCGTATTTCCAGGGCCAGAGTCCCTCATTTCTTGCCCTGAGCCACCTTGTTACCTAGTTTGCCCAGAGAAATCTATTTGCCTTGCATAGCCAGAGAAAAAGCTTTACCCACCCCCTATCTGGTAAGGCATCTGTTGAGTCGAAAGCTAGTATCCATACAGCATACCCTACTTCTATTTGTGGTGCTTTGCAGGGGGCTGTGCCATGTGTTATGAGGTTGGTATACTAACAATGACATTTCCCCCTCTTTTGTAACGTGTGTGTGTGTATTAAAGACAAAATCTGTAAAAACAAAGTCTGTAATTTTGGATTTGAATGGTTGTTTGAGCTATTTCCCCCCACTTCGGAACTAGGTATTCCCCACATTGTTGAAACATGCTACATTAATCAGCTGTGCACGTGCCACACCTCAGAGAGAGGTCTCTTTGTCCCTGCATTTGTGAACGAACTGGAAGAAATGGGAAAACAAAATGCGTATGAGAAGCAGTAGCAGCAATGCTCTCTAGCTCAGAAATACATCCTGTACTCCAGGAGCCTCATTTTGGCACATTTTCAAAGAGGCAAGAGGACAGGGAAAGGTACTTCCCAACCCTTTGGAAAGAAACTATTAAGGATTACCATCCCATAAAGTGGGGCAAGCCAAAACAAATCCTGCTGCTAGAGCAGACTGACCTTTGCAGGGTATTCCAAAAGCGGCGTATCACAGTTGTGCGGTACAGGCTGGTGATGGGCTTCCGCATTGTGCAGCTGATGTCATGCAAGATGTCATAGCTGCCCTCCATAGTCACCTCCACCCATGTGCTACGTTTCGAAGGGTCCAGGGGCCACGGGGCCACTGCCAGGTACTCAATTCTCATATTGTGCTTCCACAGCAAGACTAGCTTCACTTCTAGCTGAGTACCACCTATATGCATACAAGTAGGATTGTGAGAAATGGGTTCTGATTAACCATCCCGTTGCCTCAAACCCCACAGGAGGCCTCTACAGGAACCTCAAACAGAAATGACTCCAAGTGCCTTCCTCTCGATTTAGGTTTGCTTTTCATAAAAGGGACTCTTGGCCGTTTATTTCTTTGCCAGGAAATGCTCCACTCATTTCCCTCTATTGTCAGTTCTTCATGCAGTGATTCAAGGGCCTAAATGGACCCAAGGACCTCCCATCAGAGCTCTCCAATAAGTGCCCAATTTGCCCAAAGTGAGCACTTCTACATGCCCCACCTTCATTTAGTAATGCAATGCCCTGTACAATCTCGGCAGTCTCTGCAGAAAAGCAACTAGGAAGAACAACCAAAGTTCTTTCATTATTACACCTAAGAGAAAATTAGCCTCAGCAGCAGCTTTTTTGAAGTTGGCTCCTGTCCCTGGCATTATGCAAAGGAGATTACAGGGTGGATAAAACATGTACAATTCCAACAGAGGAATCAAAGTCCAAATACATTTGAGGCAAATTAGACCTTTCTAAATCTAAGGGTGAAACATCCCCTGCAACAGCAGCACTGGTTTGAATTCCTTTTTCATGTAGCTACATTTGGCAGCAAGTATTTCCTTGTGAAAGGGTCATACAGCTTAAAATGTATTGGGACTTTGAGAATTTTATTTATTACATTTCTATACCACCCAACAGCCAAAGCACTCTGGGCAGAACAATACAAAATAGAAAAGCTTAAGACTACAATATGAATGTACCACCAGAATAAAACCTAGCAGCAATGCAGAGATGTAAAATACAGATTTAAAACAGCAGAACTAAAAGACCAGAATGCTAAAATGCCTGGGAAAATCAAACAGGTCTAAAAGGTACCAAAAGAAGTACAATATAAGTGCTAAGAGGACCTCTCTAGGGAGTTCACTCCACAACTGGGGTGCCATAGCAGAAAAGGCCGCCTTCCTGGTAGCCATCCACCTCACTTCTTTGGCAGGGGTTCCAGGAGAGGGACTTCTGAAGATGATCTTAGGGTCCAGGCAGGTACATATTGGAGGAAGCTATCCTTCAGATAACCTGGCCCCAGGCCATTTAGGACTTTAAATGTTAATACTAGCATTTTGAATCAGGCCCGGAAATGGATTAGCTAGAAAAGTAAAGTTCTGTGCACTTCCAAAGTCTCTGGTGTATCAGGTTTGCAGCCTCTTTTGTGGCTTGCTACTTATCACATATAGCAACAGACTAAGGACATGTACATAAGATACTGGCCAGAATGTAGCAGCAGGCACAGAATTTAGCATCGTGAAAGTATCACCTCCCCCCACCCCACCTTTTTTTTATTAAAGGATATTTCTAATTTCTGTTACCACAAGGAGAAGGATTTTTCTTGGAGACTACAAAATTAGATAGGAACAAAAAGAATCTGTATTTTATTTAACCCAAGATGAGCCACGGCGTCCATAAGTTGCATATCCATCTCCACTCAGGAGTTGTTGTATTATGCAAACCCAGCAAGCATGGATGATAACCCTCACATAACCTATGGCCTATTTTTGGATTATGTGCAGGTTGTTTAACCCTCACACAACCCACACTCACCAGGTTCACAACACATGACAACTCCCAAGCAGGGGGTTGCACATTTGACTTGGTGGCTGCACACCGCAGCCTCACCATAGGTTAAATAATCCATGCTGGGCTATCAAGTCATGTAAACAGTATTTCTACCTCTGACTGGTTGGTGTTATTTTTTTTATCGTCGGTGCTATTTCATGGTTGGTGCTATTTCTTTTGGTGTCATGTTTTTAATTTACTTGTTTTTACATTATCAGGCTTATCCAAGGATCCCTTGTAGCAGGGATATAGGGAGCATAAGATGTTCTCTGTATGTTCAGAGTGGGTGGGCATCAGATGAACAATGGCCTAACACAAGAAAGCAGAATTACTAAAAGAACTCACTTTTTGTGACATTGACCTCGCGGATACTATAACCTTCTCGCAGCCGCACAGAGACTATACTGATCAGATCAGCATGCACCTCCTTCTCTGTATGCTTCTTCCGCCTCATAGCCAAGGCAGGGTTGCTGCTTGCAGACACAAGGTGTTCATTGAACAGTCTGTGCTGGGACACTGCAACAATAGGAGACAAACATAAAAGGCCACCACCCCATAGCACATCATTCACTCCCAACCTGCCATCACCATCACGAGCAGACTGCATGACTGAAAATCCCAGCTGGAACACACCTGCAAGGCCTGGAAACTTATGGCCAAACTGCATGGTATGCTAACAGCGTGTTTCACTGGCCACACCTTTCATAACAAAAATCCCTGATCTGGAGTAGGAGTGAGGGGCAGGAAGTGAGGGGCAGGTGTGAAGGGCAGGAAGCTAATCCTGTACTGTTTTCCTGTCAAAAATCTCCCCCTCCCCACAATATCTTGTCCTTCAGTGAACAAGTAGCTGCTTGGGGGCAGGTGACAGAGGGATTTTTCAGCAGGATTAGCTCCCCTCTGTCAGATTGGGCTTCTCTGTGGCTGCTTTTGGTTAATAAAAAGGTGTGGCAAGTCCTAAGAATGCTATTTCAACATACTATTAATACAATACAAACTGTACCTTGGTTCTCATCCATAGTATTGGAGAGGGGGCAGTTTTGTGATTAAATATGTTCCTGATAGGAACACATTTAATCGGTTTGATAAATTGGCTCTGGCAGTCATATTTGCCTAATGCCATGTCTCTTCTCAAGTCATGATTTCAACAGTGACTCTTCCCTGGACCTCTACACTGCATCATTAGGGGCAGTCTGTGAATCTCTGGTAAGTTCTGTTTAATGTTTTGCAGAGACCACATGGTTCCACCCCTTCCTTTTGAAAGTAACCTCATCAGAGGCAGACCAGGGGCTGAGACGTGGAGATCTGAACATTCAGCATTGTTCAAGCAAGTGCAAATGCAAGTACTGAAGAAACTCAAACAATTTTCCTTTAGTATTTTCCTGGGTGTATGAACGGAGAGTGCCACTGAGAAAACAGCAGCAAATGTGGTACCTGAACTTCTGTCAATCTATACGAAGCCATCATCATCAATAGAAATGCTCACCTGGGATGAATAACTGGCTTCAAGGTATCCCATTAGGACAGGGATGGGCAACTTCAGGCGGTCCAGGGGCCATTTCTGCCCCCCTGGGGGGCTTCACAAAAAATCTACCTCTTGTGGGTGGTAAAAAAATGAGTGTTTTGAAAAATGGCATCTGTAACAGCTATGGAGTGCCAAAAGGGTCAGAATTAACTTGTTTGAAAGCTAAATTTGACCCTCTTGACACTCTGTAGCAGCTACAGATGCCTCTTAAAAGGAAAAAAAAACTTCCCCAAGTTTCAGAGGTGTTGCCCACCCCTGCATTAGGATGTAAAGTGATGGCTGAAGAGGACACTGTAACCCTCATTGAATTTGAAGAGCAAAGCTACTAGTTTTCATCAATACCTCCGTAACTGTTCTTGCTTAATCCTGGACAGCTTACAATTTTTGAGAAGGTGACTATGCACTAATAGCCCCCACAGTCCTGCCTATTCATCCCTTCACACAAAACCCACCATGCCCACTACTGTACTGTCCCATATATCAACCCAGCCCAAGGTTCTTGTCCCTTTGGTACTAGTGAAGACAGAGTGGATAAAGTGAGGAAATAAACGCTCCCCTTTCCATCTAGGGTAAGCTCACCACAGTAATACTCAGGGTTCAGGGATTCCCCGCTGCGCAGAAAGGAGTACAGCAGAAACGCTTTGTGATAGACATTCAGGTCCAAACTAGAAGGCTCCACCTCAGGACATGTGGAAAGGTATGCGCCAAATGTTGCCATGGCAATGAACTTCATGAGTTCCACATTGGGGACATGACCAAAACTGCAGTCGTAGGAGTAAACTCCCCCCACCTGTGGGAGAGAAGACACACACATAAACACTGACAACTGCCATAGGCATAGCTCCTGTCTCTTATTCCGTTTCAGCCCAGTCCTTAGGGGCATATGCCAAAGATATATGTGTGCATTGCAACAAGTTTCCAGGCCCAGGCATGCTATCAATCCACTCTGGTCTCCAAAGAGAAGAGGGATGGAGTGGAGAGGAAGCTTTGTAACATGCAGCACAATTTTTAAATGATTATTTCATACGTATCTGCATATGTCTAATTACCTTGCTTCCCAAATTACAAAAATTGGAATGGTTGTGCATACTTATATCAGACTTCCCTAAACTGGTACCCTCCAGATATTTCAGACTTTAACTCCCATCCACCATAGCAACTGAAGGAAAGAACATGGCTGACAAAGCATTGTTGGGAAGGCCCTGATGTGGAGTCACTTGGTTTTTTCTTTCTCCCTAATCTTTATCCTGCAATATACAAAATGTTCCTGCAAGCTAGCCAACTATTTCTCTATCCAACAACAATTGTTGCAGTACCAGTGTAACAGAAGTCATGTTGCCATACTCTGTGCTCCATTGTATTATCCTATGACAAGCCATAATGTGTGTGTGCTCTACCGTGTGTGTAATCACGCTGTGTCCTGATGCACAGCAACCTTTTGTCCCTGTGGACAGCATTGCTAAAGATCTATATAAGCCAAGCTAACAGAGAATAAACAAGCTTCCTGCCTAGAACATCTCGGTGTGTGTGTCTTCATTCCTTCATCTGGCGCCCGAACAGGGACCTCTGTGCTCACTCACTATGCTCGGCCTGAGCTTCAAGGTGCACCTATCATCCTCCGGGATCCCGGTGAGTATGGGCGTCTCGCTGACAGTGGCACAGCGTAGACACGCAGACGAATTAGCATTCTTGCTAAAGAAAACTGGGCATGCTGTTCCCTCCTCCGCCCTTGCACGGCTGGTCTGTGAACTCGGGGAACAGTGCCCATGGTACCCAAAGAAAGGGTCTTTGGCTTTGAGCGACTGGAAACGTATAGGGCGTTTGCTTCACACAGAGCCTCGTGCTCCTGTTGAAATCTTACATGTGTGGCATTTATGCCTTCAAGCAGTCGACCTCTACGGGTCCAAAACCACTTTACCTGCGCATCCTTCTCCTGTTTCTTACACACACACACCTACCCTCCAATCCCCTGCTTCACTAACTCACCCTTCAGCTCCCAATGCCCCTCCTCCTCCTGTTGCTTCCGCTTCTGCAGCTTCAGATTCTTTACCCCTATCTGAGTTCCAACGCATGGTGCAGAAGTGTCAGCAGGATCCTACTTTGACTGCAGAACAGTCAGGAGACCTGCTTGAAATCTGTCCCGCCATTTACACTCAAAATAATCAAGATCAAGCAGTCAACAACTGGAAAGCAATTCAAGATACAGGTGACGTACCAACTCAGAGTGTTTTGCCGCAAGCTACATTGCCTGCCGCTAGTCTATGTGCAGTAACTGCTTTCAAAAAAGTTCCAGCTGCCAGTCAACCACGTAAGAGCTTTGCTAAAATTCCACAACGGGCTGCTAAAACCTATGCCGACTTCATTAACTGTTTGCAAGCTGCCCCAGACAAAAAGAAAGCTTATTCACTTTCCACTTCTTCAATAAGCTCTCCACTTGTCACTCAAACTCCGCTTGTCACTCAAACTTTGCCACCACCCAATTCATTCCTGTCTCTCAATCCTCAGCAGCCCCAGTCAGTGGTGCTGGGCATGACTTAATCATTGTATTTTTGCTGTCCTTTGGAAGTATTTCTTGTCCTTACTCAGGTGACCGACCAATCGCCTGATGGTCTGTTTGGTTTAATCCTTCCTCGATCATCTGCCAGCAACAAGGTTTTTTCCCATTGTTCCAGGTATAGTCGATTCTAATTACACAAATGTTTTAAAACTGTAAGTCTAAATGTTCTTCCTTTAATGTTATTCTGTCATAACTCCTTATTTCATTCCTCAAGCATGCTGCAGCCGTCCATGGTGATGCGAGTTATAGATCTACTGTCTTAACCCTTTATCTCCTATATAGAACAACCCATTGGTCGGAAGCGACCACTCTGCATTTTCATTGTCAATAATTTAGTATTTACAGGCTACCAGAGCTGATGTGACAGCCCTTCAACCCGTGCAGCAGCTGCGGGCCGTTAGCGGTGCACAATCTGCGCAACAAGGCTCAGAATGGCTTGCTGTTCTACAATTCTGTGTGTGTGGGACCTTCCTCAGTGCAAAAGCAACGAGAACTGGGAAGGCTCCCCTAAGTCAAAACCGTTCTTTCCCTGACATTGTGTTTCTGTTGTCAGTTCAGTGTTTCTGTTGTCACTTCAGTGTTCCCTGACAAGCTGAGTAGTGATTTAGTTTCAAGATGACTGTTAAAACTATTGTTTAGAAGCTTTTCGTGGTGTTCCAGTGCAGTGTATCTGTTCATGCCCAATAAAGACTAAAGTTAACTCCAAATGTCTAACCCTATGTGAGTTTTGTTCACATTAAGCTGTTCTAACTGAAAGCTGTCTGGTCCGTCTTCAGCTTCAAGTGTGTGTTTGGAATGAAACCAATATGCTTTGAACTCCGTGTGATTTCCAAAAAATCACACAGTTGTTAGTCATAAGCTGCTGAGTCAAGGTGTTTCTCAAGCTACAGTTTCCCTCAAATTTGAAAAAAGGACTTAAAGTAGCTTCTCTTCAAGATCGAGAACTGTTTAAAATTCTTCAAAAAAGTCAGTAACTTTCCCTGACATTGGATTTACAAAACCTTGCCTGCCTTTCCTTAAAAGATTTATGCCATGAAGAATTCGCCTCCCCTTCGCCAAGCAAAGCCGCTTTGAGAAAGGGGGGGGGGAGTGAAGATAAAGAAAAGCCCTGCCGTCTGCTTTTGTTTACAGCCAATCTGGAACATTTTTTCCTCTCATCCTTGCTAAGACACTGTTCACTGATTTAAGAGACTTTTGAACACTGTTCATTTCAATTGTTCTAAAAACTTCATTACACTGTTGAATTTTGCCCTTATTGCCCTGTCATTTCTAAAATAATTGTGTTTTACATTATGTACCAAATGTTTTGCTCTGATTCTGCGTTTTTGTGTCCTTGCCATGTACAAAATATTTTGAAATGTCATTGCTGGTTTTAAAGTCAAGTGCTGATTTGTTTTAGAAAGGTTTTCTCCTTCCTTGGAGATTTTTTAGCTTTGGAATGTTGTTCGAAAGAAATCGTCTTTGTTCTCTGCTTATCTCTAATAGTAGGCCGAAACCTTGAGTTCTGTTAAATGAAAGTTGCTTAGAAAAAAAAAGTAGAGGCTCTCTTGCAAACTGTCCCTCACATTTGTGTCGTCATTAAGAAGAGGTTGAACTGTGCTGCCCTGTTAGCACAGAAGTTTAGAATTACAGGCCTGAAGCCCTGTCTGTCAAAGTAGCTTAAAATTAGCCATCCTCCATCCTCCAAAAAGAAATTCCTTTGCTAGGAATTATCTTGTCTACTGCTGTTTCTGTTTGCTGTTTGCTATGCTTGCCAAGAAACTTGTGTTTGAGACTCTATCTGATTGAGAAATGCTTGATGTACTCTGTACATGTTCTGTTGCTATTTGAACTTGAAACTTCTAAGAGCTATGCCATGAAAAGCGCTCTGTGGCTTTTCATAGATTTGGACTTGAGATTACTGTTCTAGATTCGTGTTCCATAGCCTGCTGTTTTCCTGCATAGAGCCAAAGTTGCAAGCACAAAGAAGCAAAAGATGATTGCTGCTGTTATTCACCTCATTGTCACATCCAAATTGCTAGTGTAAAACCTTTTGTTTTATTTCTTCCTTTGACTCCTCACTCGCCTACCGCCTTGCTTTTTGTGCCAAAAGACCACAAGTCTATTTTATATCTGTGAATGGTTAGCATTAACTGCTACTCTGCCATGCAATAGTTACCCACTGGTACAGCTACTAGGCCAAGATGTGCTCACTGCTCACTTGCCCATTACAAAAGCAGAACCTGTTCACTTCCTACCAATTTGCTTTCTCCAGTCATGTGGGTCCTCTATCATTTAACATGCCAAAAGATCCATGAATCACTGTAACTTTAACTATTCAGTTACAAACACAGTCAGCCGCCATTGCAGCTCCCCAAAAAGGGGTGTTCTTACCTATGTAGATGCCATTACTAAAACCTGGCGATTTTTTCAAGTTTCTGCGCAGCAAACTGAAATTGCTGCAATAATACTTGCTTTCCAGCGCTTTACACAACAACCATTTAAACCTGTAGCACATATTCACAGTCATACTCCTTTGCCAGAACCATTTTGCAGTTGCAAATTTGCCATTCTCAGACCCTTTACTGTAAAGCTTTGATGGTCAGACACAAGGCGGTACCCCCCTCAACCAGAGAGGCAGAGGCAGAGGCAGAACTGCTGTGAAATGGCAACAAACGAGTTAATAGAATTGCCTCCGTCAGACAGAAAAAAGAATGTATTAGAAAGTCAATGAGCATGGCTAGATCGTGTGAGGCACGTAGGAAGAGAGATAGACAAGAATGTGTTAATAAGAAAGAGAAAGTGTATCAGAGAGAGAGAGAGAGAGCAGAAGATAGGAAAAGACGTGGCTGAAGAGCCATTCCTTTCCATTCCTTTTTTCACCAATCTGCAAAATCCTTGGCACGCCAATTTTCTCTCCCACTGACACAGGCACAAGCCATTGTTCGAAATTGTTCTCCATCATTCCTCTCCATCTATGGGGGTAAACCCCAGAGGAGAAAAAAGCTAACTGTCTATGGCAAATAGACGTTACTCATTTTCCTGCCTTCAAACCTTATTTTCTTCTTCATGTTAGTAGTGACACTTACTCTCATTATGTTTCTAAAGCATTAGAAGATTTTTGCTTCTAAAGCGTTAGAAGATTTTTGCTACAGCCAATCACACTCTCAAAAAACTCCTAAACAAGCTGCTATTCTTCCCCATGATTGCAATATTCAAACGCATTTAGCTGTAGTCCTGTTTATTTGGAATCATTTAACTTAGAATTAATATAGCTCAAAGATGTCTCCAACAACAAGAGCTGCCTGAAACTCCTGAACTGCTGTATTTGCTGTAATTACTGCTAATTCTATGATGATATCATGTTTAATCTCTGCATTATTTAATGTAAGCACTGCTGCTTCAATACCTTCAGTTTTTTAGTGCCTGACACTAACATTTAGGTTCGACATGCCCTGTATATGTTTGCTGTTCATGGTCACAATGCTGCCTTGTATTATGAACATCCTAACTACTAGCCAAATAGCCTTTATCCCTACAGCCTTTGTTCACCTGCAGAATATTCATCCATCAGCGCTATTTGCTAAACCCAAGAGCTTAAATCAAACCAAATGGCAATATTTTCAAGTGTCTAAAATCACTCCAGCTATGTGCTTCTGCTGTCATGCCACTGGCATTTAGAATACAAAGTGCCATGATTGGCATAGAACTGTTAAAATCCTTGCTGTTGTAAGTAATTATTCTGTTTGCACTTAATGACAATTATACAACTTTTCCTATGTTCCAGCCAATTATACAGCTATGGCTGGTAGTATCTATAGTATATAGCAGATCCAAGACCCTAATTTATGGTTTTTCATTAATAACACAGCTACTAATTATCACCCAGGCGCATCTCAATGTGCTGCTTTAAGTTACCTCACTTTGCTTGTACAAGTTGTTCCTTCAGTAACGCTTTAAGACCTCATTGCTCTGATACAGTTATTATTGATTCACAACTGTCTGATTTGTCTGATGGGTCTCAAGCTGTTCTGAGAGCCATCACTAGCATCCTTAAAATCCTGCCTTAGAATCATTGCATAAGAAAATAGACACTGTATTCTTAGATTAACATGTTGTACGTGATCTGCAACGTGAAATTATTGAACTACATCAACTATCAAATGCAAAATTGTTTTGCAATAGACTATCTGTTAGCAAAAACTAGAGGGTTCTGTAAATTAGTAGGCCCTGCTAGTTGTGAAGTACATTTCCATGACTTAAATCAAACTAGTTAAGATCATTTGTCTAATTTAGCACGCTTCCTTCAAAACAATGTTCATACACAATTCTCTGTGTTTTCCTGGTTAACAAATTGGCTTCCTAAATTTTGCATATCTCCGACAGCTAGTTTTTATGCCATCTGCAGACTGGCTATATTAATTTCCTTGTGTTGTTTTGCTCAATGCATAATGATGGTAAAAAATTGCTTTGCCTGTACTTCATATTCTACACACAAGCCATCATTTCACAAAATTCCTTATTAATCAAATTCACAAAACTTCTTAAATTAAATTAAGGAAAAGAGATGAGATGAAGGAAAGAACACGGCTGACAAAGCATTGTTGGGAAGGCCCTGATGTGGAGTCACTTGGTTTTTTCTTTCTCCCTAATCTTTATCCTGCGATATACAAAATGTTCCTGCAAGCTAGTCTACTATTTCTCTATCCAACAACAATTGTTGCAGTACCAATGTAACAGAAGTCATGTTGCCATACTCTGTGCTCCATTGTATTATCCTATGACAAGCCATAATGTGTGTGTGCTCTACCGTGTGTGTAATCACGCTGTGTCCTGATGCAAAGCAACCTTTTGTCCCCGTGGACAGCATTGCTAAAGATCTATATAAGCCAAGCTAACAGAGAATAAACACGCTTCCTGCCTAGAACCTCTCGTGTGTGTGTCTTCATTCCTTCAAGCAACCATGACCAATAGTCAGGGAATTGTAGTCTAAGACATTTGGAGGACAGCAGCTTAAGGAAGCCTGACTTATGCAAAGTTAAATTCACACATTGCCTATAAATGAGATGATACAAGCTCCAGTTTTAAACCGCAAAGCATAACAATTCAGACTAACCATAAATATATTATAGGTGTTAACTTTATTAATCAAGCAGCTGTCTCTCTATAATTTCAGGAGCAAGGATCATGTGTTTTAAGCCACAAATATTGCCAGCAACTTAACACACCGGCTTGTTCCTGCATTAGTGAACTTCTGAAAGTTAACATGCCAATGCTCTGAGGACTAGTCTCCTGGGAGAGCCTGGCATCTATGTTCTAATCTATTTTCACTAAGTAGGGTTTTATAGTACTTTTCTTCCCAGGACTTTAGTCAAAAAGCAAGTGGAAACATATATGGGAGTAGTCAGGGGATGCAAGACCCATTTCTGACCTCCTGTGACTGTATTCAAGTCATGTGTCTCAAAGTTCCAGAAGAATGTAGCATATGTGAGTTCACTCATTCTGCAACAACACATGGGCTGATCACAGGTCAATTCTGGCCCAAAGTTTTGTTTTTCTTTGGCAAATTGAAATCCCCCTTCCCCATGTTGTACCCTACACAGAGCAGAATAACAATGGCATATTAAATAACCACACATTGACCAGAACACAACTTTTTTTACATTCATTTTTTGTTTCAATAACAATGCAATCCAAAACATGATTATTCAGATGCAAGCTTCCTTGAGTTCAATAGGACTAGCTCCCAGGTAAGTGAGTGTAGGACTGCAGCCTTAACTATGCGTGTATGGCCAGACTCCGGGGTACCATCACCAACAGAGGTTAGAATTCCCATTTCACTTATAAGCATGCTTCGAAAAAGTAGATATATCAGAAGTGCAAGCAACACTTCTCTCACTAAGAGTTTTATAAAATTCCAGAGGTGCCTGCCTGAGCTGGCAATCCAGGCAATAGACTGGATTGCCTCTAAGGCTCAGTCCAGCCCTGATCACAAGGCATGTGCAACTAAGCAATCATGTGCCTCCTATCAGCATACGCCCACAGCACCTGAACAAAGGAACAGGCCACAGTCCCACTGCGCAGTTGGTTGAGCAGAGTTTCACAAACAGCTACATCTGGGACACTGGTGACACCGTCCGTGATCACAATAATCCCTGTAAACAACAAAAAACACCATCAGCAGTAGACAGGAAAGAGCAGGTATTCCACCGTGGAAGGAAAGAACTAATCTCTGAGACAGATTTACAATCAGGAGCAGTTACTTTAACTAGAAAAACTGTGTGATGGGTCTTTCTTCAGACGTACAAGGGGATGCATACTGCACAAAATTCATTCCAACTGGATTTGGAAGCTATACTTCTATTAATGCAGCCCAAAATAGCATATATATTTTTTGCAGCCACATCACACTGTTGGTTCATATTCAGCTTGTGATCTACAACAATTCAAGATCCTACTCGCTTGTCATATTGCTGAGCCAAGTATCCCCCATCTTGTAACTGTGCATTTGGTTTCTTTTTCCTAGGTGTAGAACTTCGCATTTATCCTTATTAAATTTCATCCTGTTGTTTTCAGCCTAGTGCTCCAGTCTATCAAGATCACTTTGAAGTTTGTTTCTGTCTTCCAGGGTATTAGTGATCCCACTCAATTTTGTGTGATCTGCAAATTTGATAAGCATTCCCTGCACCTCCTTGTCCAAATCATTAATAAAAATGTTGAAGAGCACTGGGACCAAGACTGAGCCCTGCGGTACCCCACTCGTTACCTCCCCCCAGTATGAAAAGGTACCACTGATCCACCAACTGTGGATCCACTTAATAGTTGTTCCATCTAGCCCACTTTTCACTAGTTTGTGAATCAGAATGTCATGGGGCACTTTGTCAAAAGCTTTGCTGAGGTCAAGATATACTATGTCCACAGCATTCCCACAGTCCACAAGGGAGGTTACTCAACCAAAAAATGAGATCAGATTAGTCTGACAGGATTTGTTCTTGACAAATCCATGCTGGCTTCTAGTAATCACTGCATTGTTTTCAAGGTGGTTACAGATTGACTTCTATATAATCTGCTCCAAAATTTTCCCAGGGATAGATATCAGACTGACTGGTCTGTAGTTCCCAGGTGGCTTTTGGAACAGTCACAAAAATAGCCACCTGTGCTTCTGCTCCTGGCCATCCCACCTTGAAGGGGACATAAAGGCTAACCTGCACTGGAATTGGAAGGCAGCAGCTGCAGGGCCAGAATTCCCTGCCGAATCATGCTGACAAGCCCAACATCAGCCGTGACCATGGAAACACCCAACTTTCTCCCCGAGGGCTCTTCAGGATCACACAGACGCTCCTGGTTGATGGATGACAAGTCCATCTACAACAAGAAACAAAGTTTCCATCCAACACCGCACAGGAACTCCCTTTTTTGACTGCAAGTGCTGCAAGCCCTCCCCTCTCCAAAACCTCAGTACAGCCTGTTTTTATTTAATCCTCCCTCACCCCACACCACACACATACACACAAATAAGCACAAGTTGTGCCTTTTGTATGTACGTACGGAGGTCCAGGAAACCAGACTTCTAAAATGAATATAAGAAGAGACCCTGGAGAGAATTTACTTAGTAGCATAGAAGATAAAGGCCACATCCCCAGGTGTTCCAGTCCAGCATCCCCCAAAACAGAGGGAAGTTCGGTCTCTTCCAAAGTTTGTCTGTGCGTAGAAGCAAGTATGTGACCAAGGCAGCCAGGTGTCTTCACAATGAAAATGATTTGAGGTTCCCCAACTTGTATTAACATTTATATTTACTCCTGCAAGTTCTTGGAAGAAGGATGCCAGCAGGGAAATGATAGAATCAACAAGACGAGATAACTCATTCCTGTACCCCTGCAATTTGCCTCCCAGCTCTTGTCTGGGAAATCCATATGTCATCAACTTTTGCTGGCTGCCAGCATCAGCGCATGCTTAAACAGTTTTAGGCCAGTCTCTCTCTCTACCCCAGTCTGGGTGCTCTTGACACTTTGCTTAGAAAAAGTTCACTGTTCTTTCTCAGCAAAGTAACATGGAGAAATGCTCCAGGAGTCACACAGGTAGCCAATTCGGCATAGAACAGAAAGGAAAGGAAGGCACAAAGAGATTACTGGCAAACACGCCCATGTAAATCAACTGGAAGTATTTCTTTCATCTAGGTTCTTCCAGCTGCAAAAATGGGGGCGACAGCAGTGTTGCATTTGTCATCAGCAACGCCCCAAAGGAACAGTAGAGAACAGACGTTGTGGAGCTCCAGAAAGGATTCAAGGTATCTTTTACTAAGAAAAAAATGTAGTTGCTCTACTGAAAAAGTAATCAGGATTTTCTCCAAACTCCTTTCCTGCCTTTAAGTCCTACAAGGCACATATAACTAACTCACTCTGGTGGTGCTGTTAGTGTTACCCAAGTACCTGCCAGACAGACGTCTTCTCCACACAGTCTGAAGTTGTTCTGATACTCAAAAGGAGCTTGAAGAAGCTTCCTATTCAACAGCCAACAAGCCTCCTCTGCTTTTGGTCTCAGAGCAATCTAGTTAGCACGTCCATTGGGCCCCCACTGATGAGCTCTTGAGTCTTCCCTCTAACAGAAAGTGACTTTCCTACATTGCTATTCAATACCGTCAAATATCATCCTTCAACTTTGAGCTACCATCACCTGCTGTGGTACTGTCAAGCTTTGTACTCATATGAAGCACTAAGGTCACCAGGTTGTGACTTAAAGTTGAGAATTGCTTCCAAATGACGAAGCAGAAAAGCTGTTAGAAGTTGGAAGGATTACATAATGTTTTAGAGTGGTCAGAGCATCTTCTATACATTATCCCTGTGTTCCGTACTATCATGTTGTAAAGGAGAACACTGTTATGATTCCCAAATCGAAGGCTGAGAGATGGTGGCTTGTAGAAACAGAAACTATTCGTTCATGGCAAAGGCAAAATTTGAATAGGGAACATACTGGTTCGCTGTTTAGTCACTATGCCATAATAGCAAGAAAGTTGATTCTTTTCCCCCCTCCTCCTCAACTAATCACTTTGCCATAAATGACAAAAATATACACATGTGTGCAAAAAAGCTAGTAAATATTTGAATGGACTATATACACTTGCAAGAATGCACAAGGATACTACACAAAAGCCATCTCCTTCAGAAACCCCTCTCTGTATAGATGTAACTGAGGTGCAGCTCTTCCATCATCCACACACTGTTCCTTTGTGATGCTTCCAGCATGCTTTTGATGGCTGAGAAGAGACAGGCCAACACCAGGCCTACTGCACAAAGAACAGGAAAACTCCTCCCCTTCATTCAAGCAGTGAGAAGTTGCAGTGGCTCTCTCACCTGGGTTTTGGGCTCATACTGCTGCTGGAGCATCTCAGCCACTTTATTTTCAAAGGCGCACAGCTGCATATATACTTGCTGCAGGAAGGTCTCTGTTTTGGTCTCATTGAGCAGACAACCCTGGAACAGCACCTGGGCCAAAGACAGTGCAAGTCTTTATTCATTCCAATGAATGTATTCTGTTGCGCAACGCAGTGAGTAGTATACCAACGAAACCTTGGATAATTTTAAAAGTTGACTGCACCAATTCCCAAGCAGGCAAATAAATGTGCAAATAAAATACTGCAGAAGATGCTTTGAGTCAGAAATGCTATTTCAAAAAGGGATATAACTTTGTGTTGTCTCTTAGTAGAGTCTCTGTGGCATGAGTAAAACACGCTCAGTTGTAACATACCAGGAGAAATCGCTAAATTCTATCCCTGGAGAAAAAGTTCAGGCTCAAAATGCATTGGGATAAACCACCCACCATATATTACTATGCCAGTAAAACATAACATCAACAGTAAAGAGCAGGGACATGGTTCTAAATGTGTATTGGTTCTACATTTGGGTTATTATTGTGGAGTATTCATTTTATATTGTGAACTGCTTTGTAGGTTGTGAAAAAGTGGCACATATGTTTTGCAAGACAAATGAATTAATAATAGTCAGGCAGCAGGCTCCATGTGTTGTAAGATAGGGGCAACCTTGAGGAAGAGATTCTAGAACAAGCTGGCGAAGCAGTAGCTCTTTCTTGAGGGAAGCCATAAAAAAGCATTAAGATTGGCTCGTAATATAGAGCACTATACTGGGTTTGCATAATACTATAAGCCCCGGTGGGTTTTGAGCTTTGTTTCTGTCAGCAGCGCAAAGGCTTTATTAATGACACACAAGCCAACCTGGAAGTGTAGCTTAAAGCCTGGCCGCTCCTTGCAATCTCGCTAGTGCCACCTTCGGCCTCTCTCCTCCCTCATTAGTGATGTCCGCCCCCCTCCAATATAATGAACGTGTTCACCACCATTTTCCCCCCTCCCCCAGTGCTTTGAAAATATTCAAATGTATTTGTAATTTTTATTATTATTATTATTATTATTATTATTATTATATTATTATTATTATTATTCCCCTGGCCTTTCGCAAGTGTGCAGATTTTCCTGTTGGTTACCTACAGTCTGCACTAGTACATTCACCTTGTCAACTTCCTTGTAAATTGCCTACTCCGCTAGGGTGCTTCCATTGACAGTGAACTTGGAAAGGTGTCAAGGGAAGCCCTAAAGTGGAGTAGGCAATTTACAAGGAAACTGACAAGGTGAATGTACGAACCCCCCAGAGAGCTTTGGCTATTAGGCGGTATAAAAATGTAATAAATAAATACTACAGAATGCATATAGCAAGTGGACTGATAGAAAAAAAATTAAAAATTTAAAACACATTTCTGCACTTTAGAAGCAGCCAAAAAGAAAAAAAAAACCTTTACAAATGAAATAATTGCTCTGAAAAGGGGTCGTAATTGCGGGGGCGGGGAAAAATCAACAAAGTCTCACTTGTCAGTTGCATCCTCTTACAATATGTCTTGTGCTGACAACTGTCAGCCCCGTCCCACCCAACACACTCACACTTCAGCACCTCTTTTGACCCCAAACTCAGTGGCTGAATGGAATGGAGCTATTGGGACAGGTGACTGGGTGTAATTAGTGCAGAAGTATGGGTGTATGTATGTACTGCAAAAATTATTATTTTTCTGTCATTCACAAGTGCTCAAGTGTGCATTTGCGAATGACAGAAAAATAAAAATAAAAAACCAGACTCATTTGCATACTTTTAGAAGGTAGCAATGAAAAGGGGTAGCTATCAGAGCAAGGAGGGAAGACAGAGAAGTTTCCCTCCATTGGGATGAGTATACAAGAGGGGTTGTGCCACAAAAGGCACTGGGATATGTGCAGGGAGCAGGCTGGAGGATAACAACCCACAGCAAGCCACAGAGCACCCAATCATCTTTTGGGAGTACATGGTTTAGCGAATGAAGAACCAATGTATTGTGGCTTATTTTCATGGTGGGTTACCGGGACGTGCAAACTGGCTCAGATAGTCAACTTTTGGTACCGACACACACAAAATGTTGCTCTTCAAAGACTGATTTGTTTTCATAGGCTATAGTTTTTCTTATCCAAGTTCACGAAATAGCAGCAGGCATATATGCACATTGATAGATAATCAAATAAAGGGAAAACTAAAGATACGGGAGGTGTTCTTAATAACCTTGCATGCCTATCCTCATAGCTGGAAGGCTATTCATGAAGACAAAACTTTTCAGTAAACATGAACACTAACAACTGCTGGAACATTGAACAAAAGGAAAAGCCCTGCTCTTTGTGATGACAGAACTACCTACAATTATTGTTGAATGCTAATAATTGTAGCCAGAGGGGAGGAATGCTGGCAATCTATACCCAAAACCTCACGATAATCAGAGCTGACCATATTCTGGTTTTGTGATTGTGCACACAAGTACATAAGTCAATAGTGTAAGAGGAAAATCAACAGCCTGAAAATCTGTTTTCATTTTTTGAGACATTATTTAGCCCTTGTGGCTGTGAAAGGTAAGCTTGAATGTATGCGAGCAATGCCTGGTGAAGCCTCAGGAAGTAAGGAAGGATTTCTTGCAGCTACAAGGCAGTGCTACAGTTTTTCTGCATAGTTCCTTCTACCTCCCTATGACTAGCAGAAGCAGAATAAATTATACCAAATATGATATGCTCAATTTGCATATTGTATACAGGTTTCAGAAAAGGATTTTCATACGTGCACAGTCTATGAGTTGGCTCATTTGTAGATCTACCCACAATAGGCATGCAATGCAAACACATTGCCCAACACGAGCAGAGCTTATCAACAAAAGCAATGGCTGTAGAAGGTGTAGCCCTGACATGGCAGCGTCCTATAGCACCGAGAACAGAGCTTACAGTTGAAAGGGAGCATGATTAAATTCAGACACAGAACTGCCCATGTTTGCTAGCAAACTCCATCCAGTTTTTAGAATGGAATTGTGACAATGTGGATTGAACTACAGGCAGGATTGCAACAGCTGGAGATGTGCCTGTAGCTTTTGCCAGTCTTCCCTCCTTCCCCTGCACCAATACAGCTTAGTTTGTATCACAAATGAGTTTGGATCAAATTTTCAATTCCTGCATATCAGACCCAGCTATAAGTATAAAGTCAGCTTCTCTTGACTGATTTCCCATTTGCCACATCATTTGGACAATTCCTTGCAAGAACCCTCGAGAATATTGGGCACAGAGAGGCTACCAAGAGAAAGAACACAGGGTTCATAGAAGGATTGGAACAGTGGATAATCATGGGTGTGTGCAGGACCTGCCACCCTAGCATACACCCAAAATCGTCCTCTGGGATGAAAAGGTTGTACACCAATGGGCTACAGCATACAGAAAGTTGAAAGATGTACACTTATGGCATTCTCTGACGAGAAATCTCTTTAAAGTGTGCAGCTCATCCTCTGTGCTGCACTTCTTAGCAGCAGGAAACTTACAGCCTTTTTTTACTTCCTATTTGAGGCTTTTGATACCAGATAGGATAGAACCTCTCATATTAGTAGGTGGAGAAAGAAAGCATAAGAACTACCTGGTGTGTCTGCAGGCCAATGATGGAAGAATATGCTTGGATAGTGATGAAGATCTCAGGTTGGTAGATAATGTCTGAGCCTGGGATTCGAAAGGGTTTTAACAACCCCACTAAACACCGGGAGAGGGCATAGAACACTTCATCAAAAATGATCTCCCCTGTAGAGTCATCCTGAAGAAGAGAAAATTGAGAGAGTATCAAACGTCGGCCCAAGTTGTCTCAGAGACAGAAGTTTCCAACCTACATGAAAGTATGTTATATAGATTGTATTTTGGAGACACAATATGAATGTTTGCAATACTCTCACCGCTGAGAATCAACAAGTCAAGGTAGTCAGCAGAGAAACCCGCCTGTAATGAATGCCATCAAGATAAGAATTAGGTCCTAGCAGGTTTTTCTCCAAGTGAGAGAGCTCTCTCTGACAGGCCTTGACAAGGAAGTACTCATAAATAAGTAAGAGAAAAGGGCTAACAAGTATCAAATCTTCCGTTTCTGGGCAAAATGATCGAGAAGACAGTTGCCTTCCAACTCCAAGCAGTTTTGGATGATACAGATTTTCTAGACCCACTTCAAACCGGCTTCAGGGCAGGATATGGAGTTGAAACATCTATGGTCATCTTAGTGGATAATCTACTTTTGAGTATTGACAGGGGGAGTGTGTCCCTGCTAGTATTTCTGGATCTCTCAGCGGTTTTTGATACCATCGACCATGGTATCCTTCTGGAACGCCTGAGGGGATTGGGAATCAGGGGCACTGTGCTTCAGTGGTTCCGGTCCTACCTCTTGAGCAGGTTCCAGATGGTGATGCTTGAGGACAGTTGCTCCTCAAAGAAGAAGCTGTTGTATGGTGCACCACAAGGCGCCATCCTATCCCCAGTGCTGTTTAAAATTTACATGGAACCACTGGGAGAGATCATCCGGAGGCATGGGGCGGGGTGCTATCAGTACGCTGATGACACCCAAATATATTTCACTATGCCTTTGACAACAGCGTCAGCTAAGGATAGTGTGTCTCCTCTGAATGAATGCTTGGAGGCGGTAATGGGCTGGATGAGGAAAAACAAACTGAAGGTGAATCCAGACAAAATGGAGGTGCTTATTGTCAAAGGCCCCAACCTGGGCTTGGAGGTGTGTCAACCAGTTATGGATGGGGTTACACCCCCCCCCCCCCGAAAGGCTGTGTCTGCAGCTTGGGGTGCTCCTGGATTCGTCGCTCCAAATGACAACTCAGATAGATGCGACGGCCAGGAGTGCCTATTATGAGCTTCAGCTGATACGCCAGCTGCGCTCCTTCCTTGAGTTGGAAGACCTAAAGACAGTAGTGCACACGCTGGTAACTTCAAGACTCAACTTCTGCAATGCGCTGTACATAGGGCTACCTCTGTGCCTAGTCCGGAAACTTCAACTAGTTCAAAATATGGCAGCCAGGTTGGTCACTGGTTCATCTAGGGGTGACCATATTACACCAGTTTTAAAATCACTCCACTTGCTGCCAATTACTTTCAGGGCGAAGTACAAAGTGTTGGTCATTACCTTTAAAGCCCTACATGGTTTGGGTCCAGGTTACCTGTGGGATCACTTTCTCCCGTACAATTTGCCCAGCACACTCAGGTCCTCTGGGAAGAATTTACTACAGTCAGCCAAAACTAGGCTGACAACTGTTACCCAGAGGAACGTCTCTTCTGCCACTCCCAGACTGTGGAATGGCCTACCGGGAGAGATTCGCCAACTTAACAGTCTTCCGGATTTTAAGAAAGCTATAAAGACTGATCTCTTCCGGCGGGCCTTCCAGTCGCATTTTAAGAGTTTTATTGGCATTTTAATAACATATTAGTTTTTATATGCTTTAATCAGTTTTATGTATTTTATATCATTTGCTTTTAATGCTGTTCCCCGCCTTGATCCAGAGGGAGAGGCGGGTAATGAATAAATAAATATATTATTATTATTATTATTATTATCAAACATCCACACAGCACAGGTTGTGGGTAGAGAGGCTAACACACTTACCACAATCCCTGTAGACGGGCTCAGGTCCAGTTCAATCACAAAACGGTACTGGCGTGCAAGAAAAGTGACTTGTGTGGAAGGCACTAGGAGGTACGGCCTGGACTGCACAGGTTCATCAGGTTGCCAGCTGTTTGGCAGTATGCTGAGAATATCCAACTCATTGTCTGATCTGACCTTCAAAACACACACACACACCAAACTTAAATCAAAGGTGGGCAAACTGTGGCCCTAGGGCTGCATGCAGCCCTTGGCTGAATCTTATACAGCCTAATTTCAAAAGCCCTCTGCATGTGTTCAGATCAGATCTCTGGCATGAGCAATCTGACCCTTTGTTGGTGGGTGGGAAGGAAGAGCCAGAGAGAAAAGGGGGTGACAGAAAGAGAGGGGGTGACCCACCCAGTTTTGGCTGTGCCCATGCCCATCTATTGCTTCAGCCCCACCCACTGCTGACATGTGGCTCGCAATAGATTACCCATGAAGGGATGCAGCTCTTGATAGGCAAAAAGTAACCGAAGCAAGACTAAAACCAAAGAGTAGGGAAAAAATCATAGATTGCTCTCCCATCGGTAGATTTTTTTTCAAGTCATATCAACCCAAAGCTTTCCTGCTTTCTCCCACTGTAGTAGTTTATTGTTTAAAAGTAAGCCACGTATACAGCTCACTCACCAGTTCCGGTTCAGGCACTGCACAGATAACCTGATGCAATCGACCAAGAAACCAGGCCAAGCGCACATTACGTGAAATTCGGTAGTCCTTCTTCATTAAGAGGAAGACCTGCCCGGCCTCCTCTACCTGTAAGTAACAATGAAAGAGAAGTGCCATCTTGCAAGACTGGGAAAAAGACAAGGACATCAATGTCCTTCTATGATGTGCTTAGAAAACCTTGCCAGCACTCATTGGATTACTCAAATTGTTCTTTGATGTCATACTGCCAAAACAGAACGGTAAAGATTACATCACTTCACAAGTGCTTTATGATGCTATATGGACTGAAAGGGCAAGAACTACAGAATAGGCAAAATTACAACTTTGATTTTGTGATTTAGAGTGCAATCCTATGCATGTTTAGATAGAAAAATGTCCTACAACTCTCAGCATTCTCCAGCAAGCATGGCCGACAGGGGAATGCTGGGAGCTTAAGGTCTTTTTTCTGCCTAAACATGCATAGGATTGTGCCTTTATAGTGTCATTCTATGCAGGTTTACTCAGAAGTCCCACTGGCCAGTTGCTGAAATGGCTAGAAAAAGAGGCAGAGAATGTAACTTGATTTTTATTTTATGGAAATCTAATCAAAATAATAATGTTCTGTAATAGGAAACATATACAATCGTGATCATATTTTCAAGGTGTTGTAGTTGTCCTCAGCTGCTTTTTCTTTTTGTAAACGGCTGGGCAAAAGTATATTACATCACTGAAATTATTGTCAAGTACTGAAAACATGTTGTGTCTACAATGCTGTAGTGAATAATTTCTTTAATAATAAAAAAGTTATTGAACTCCCAATGAGTTCAATTGGATTTACTTTTAAATTAGTGTGCATATGATTGCAGCTTGTGTTCTCTGAAACTGGAAAGCTTCCACATACTTACAAACAGAAGGTAGCCCAATATTTATTATAGTGTTACCAGTTCTCCTGTGGAACACCTAGCCACCGGGAGAGGCAGGCTATTGGGCTGAATGAACAGTTAGTCTCATTTAATTAGGGCATTCTTATGCTTCTCTTAACAACAGATTAAGGCTACCATCCTAAGCACATATACTTGAGAGTAAACTCTGCTTAACTCAGTGGCACTTAATTCTGAATAAACATTCATAGAACTGTTCTGTGAATTAGAGATGGAGCAAGCTAACTTGAACTGAGCATTCTGCTACACATGTGCTACCAAAGGGTGGATCAGGACCATGTGTGGGGTAGTGATGCAATGATAACCCATAATACCAATATCCATCAGCACAACTAAATCTACTGCTTACTTACAGATAGGAGCTCAACCTTCCCCCAATAACTAGGACATATCTAAGAAGAAAAGCTGCCTACATACACCAGCCTTCCACAACCTGGCACCCTCTGCAACTCCCAGCATTCCTGACAATCTGCTATGCTGGCTGAGGGTGATGGGAATTTAAGTCCAAAACATATGAAAGTCACCAGATTGGGGAAGGATGCCCAAATATCACACACAGTTTTTATCTGCTGATTTGTACAGGTGTTTTGAAGACACCAGTCTGTAGCTGTGTGCACTGATGCCTAATTTGTGCAAATTGCTGGTGGGGGATAGGTAGGCTTGATTTGAAGCAGGGGACTGGATTAACTATCTTTTTTAAATGACTCATGCTCTCAGTCCGCCTCCATTGGTAAACCACAGCCAATACCTAGGACAGCCTTCCCCAACCTGGTGTCCTCCAGATGTTTTGAACTACAACTCCATGCTGGCCAGAGGATTATGAGCGCTGTAGTTAAACACATCTGGGGGGCACTACGTTGGGGAACGCTGATTTAGGACTAGCACCTAGGTTGCACACTCACTCCTGTAAGAGTTCCCTTTGAAAATGCACACTCCACCACGCCCTCGCTCTATAAACAGGAGACCTAACGCATGCTCAGAGTACCCCCAAGTAAGGGCTTGCATTTGCGCCAGCTGCCACCCCACAACCCCTACTGCCCCAGCTAGCTGCCCCTTTGATAGCTCACACCCCTGCCTACGAAGCTTAAGAACGCCCAGCCAAACACGTGTCAAGCGCCACGTCCCGCGGGGCTTTGCACCCACCACCCCTCAAACAAGCACCCCAAAGGCGGCTCACAGGGCAGAGGGGTGTGCGCGTGCATGCGATACCTCTGAATCGGGTCTCTCAGAGACCGCCATGGCTGGCACCTTCCCACTCCGGGACGCTACACCTCATGACGTTCTGACCCGGAAGAGGAAGCCGTACGTGTGAAAAGCCGCCATCCGGGAAAGGCTTTTCTAGGGCTGTCTCTTGTCGCCATTACCATGCAGGTGCAGTGAGCGAGCGAGCGGCGCTTTTGAGTCGGATATGGGGTTGTTGTTATTGTTTTTTTGGATACCCAAATCTTTAGCGTGGGGGGAGGGTATGGTGTTGCTATCGCCTCCTAGTTGAGAGGCAAAATATTAGGTAGAGCTTCCTGGCGGTAGTGGCGCAGACAATTTCGAAATGGTTTCGGCTACAATCAATCCTATACTCATTTAACTGAGAGCAAGTTTCATTGAACTCAGTGGGACTTACTGCAGAGTAAACATTTATAGGATTGTGCTGTTAGAGATTTTTACGCAGAGACTGATGACCACTTGTCAGGACTCTGTAGCGGCGGATTTCCTGAATCAGCAGTGGGTTGGACTAGATGACCTTTGAAGTCACTTCCACCTCTGTAAACACCTAACTCCTCTCCTCTACAGCGCTGTGGTCCCAGCCCTTATACATTAGGGCGGGCCAGAGTAGACCTCCCTTGTAAAGTCCTAGTTTAGTTATTACCCTGGCCATTGGCTGCTCCTAAGTCGTTTGTGAGGATGGCCCAGTGATCAGTCCAATATATTATGCAGTGTGTTCTGAGGTAACCGAATACAAAAAGGGCAGGCTTCTTGCATCTTTATAAATTATCTATAACAAAGTTATTGACTTTGAAAGTCATATTTTAGAGGTGTTCATGAAGGATTTCTTGCCTTGAAAAGTGGAGTATATATCGGGAGTGGATGGTTTGGGGCCGGAATACTATAAAGTTTTAAAAGGAATTTTAATACCAAGATTTAAAAAAATTATTTAATAGTATAATAGAAGGGGGAAAGACCCCCCCCCCCATCGTGGGATCATTCCTTGATCATATTAATCCTGAAACCAGGAAAGGATCTGACTGATCCAGCATCTTATAGACCAATATCCTTAATAAATCAAGATTCAAAATTTTTTACAGCAATAATGGCAAAAAGGATGAGTACGTTTATACATAAGTATATTAGAAAGGATCAATGTGGATTTATCCCAGGAAGGCAAATGCCTAATTTAATTGGAAGAGTTTTAAATATAATTAATATTATTTAAAAAAGGAATTTAAAAGCAGGTTTATTAGCATTGGATATATTCAAAGCCTTTGATTGCGTGGAATGGCCAGCACTTAAAATAAATTTGAAAACATTTGGGCTTGGAGTGAAATTTATGGGAGTGATGGATCAACTGTATAAAAACAATAAGGCAGAAATAATGGTTAATGATGGGTTAACACAACAGATTACACTAGCCCGAGGAACAAGACAAGGTTGCCCACTTTCACCGATCTTATTTGCGATAGTGATAGAAATTTTGGCAAATGTTATAAGGGAGGATTCAAGATTGAAGGGGACAGGAGGGAAGGAGAAGATTAAAATAAATATGTTTGCGGATGACACATTACTGACATTAGAAGATCCCCTGAAGGTTGGGGAGCTGATTAAAGAGCATTTAAGAGAATTTGGGGAGATTACTGGTTTACAAGTTAATTGGGAGAAGTCAGAAATGATGTTATTTAACTATAGTAAAGAGGAGATGGAGGATGGTAAAGTAAAGTTAGGTTTAAAAATGTAGTACGTTATTTAGGAGTCAATATTGCAAAAGATTTAGATAGGCTAGAGGAAATTAATTTTGCAAGTTTGAAAAAACAGGTAGGGGAAAAGTTAGAGGCATATAGAAAATTAAAACATTCTTGGTTTGGTAGAATAGCGGTTATAAAAATGAAGATATTACCCAAGATTAATTTTTTGTTTAGAATGCTACCGATTAAAATATCGGATGTAGAGTTAAAGAGCTGGCAAAATATGATTAATGCTTATTGCAATGGAGATAAGAGAGCTAGGATTAATAAAGGGCTATGGTATAAGACACAAAAGAAAGGAGGTTTGGGACTTCCAAATATAAAGAATTATTATAGTGCTAATCAGTTAAGATATGTTATAAATAGTATATTAGGGGAGGAAGATTTAGAATGGTTAGAAATGCAAACAGGGGAACTAGATTTTAAATTGCAAAAAAAAATTTTTAATAATAAAATCCAAAAGAAAGATTTGAGGGGACTGGACAACCCGTTGCTGAAAAACTTTCTAGAGATCTGGGAGAAAGTTAAAGGGAACTTAATACCAGGAGACTCTCCACTCGATCCAGTGGTAGTTGTGAGTAATTTCCCAAGGAATTTAAAAGTAGAATTGGAAGGAAGTTTGAAGGGTCAGGAAATTATTAAGCTAAGGAATTGGATGGAAAGAATGACAGATAAGGAGCAAATTAGAGAGTTGGTAAAAGGACAAAAGATAGCTTGGTTCAAATGCTTACAATTGGAAAAATGGACACAGGAATGGAAAAAGATAAATAAGAAGTGTAGAAATAATACAAGATTTGAAGATTTAATTGAATCAAGAGGAAAGAAGGAAGTAACTAAAACTAGAAAAGGTTTGACTAGCGAAATATATAAAATCCTGACGGAGAAGGCTGAATATAGAGATTCGCTTAAAATGATTTGGGAAGATGATTTAAAGGAACAAATTAATGAACAAGACTGGGGGAGGATATGGGATGCAAGAATGTTAAAGCTTTTGTCGATTAGAATTAAGGAGAATTATTATAAAATAGTATGGAGATGGTATTTAACGCCGGTAAGATTTCATCAGATAGATAAAAAAGTGTCCAAGAATTGTTGGAGGGGATGTCAGGAGGTTGGAACTTATTTCCATATGTGGTGGAGCTGTAAACATGTACAAAAATTTTGGGAAAGGGTGTTTAAAGAAATAAGTGATATAATTGGAAGTAATTTGGAATTAAGCCCAAAGCTGGCTCTACTAGCAATATGGAATAAAGGTAATGAGAATATAAATAAGAGAGAATTAATAAACAACCTCCTGGCTCCCGTCAGATTAATGATTGCTAAAAACTGGAAAGGGCAAGGGATATATACCATAGAAGAATGGTATAAAGAAATATGGGACATGGCACTTAATGATAAGCTAACGTGTAAAATGAAAATAAAGAGGGGAATGTCCAATAAGGATGATTTTGGAGATATATAGAGTCCATTTTTGGAATATGTATTAAGAACGGGGAAGGGGCAAATACCTTCAAAAGAATCTTTACACTTTTGGAAAGAAGAATAATGTATAATTGAAGGTCTCCTGGGGGGAGGGGAGCACGGGGGTATGCAGTATGTATTGTATTTTATGTTGTTTTATGTTTATGTTGTATTATGTTATGTTGAAAAATAATTTTTTTAAAAAAAAAAGTGGAATATATATATATATATATATATATATATATAATCTCAAATAAAAGCACAATCGTTCGCATGTTTAGACAGACAAAAAAGTCCCACAACTCCCAGCATTCCCTAGGCAGCATCAAAGTGCAACAGATCAAAGTTCTTTCCAGTAAGATCTGAAATGTTTGCTTCAAACTATGGTGATGCTGCATAGTGTAAATCAAATGAGTTGTCATGATATGTCTAGCTCTAAAGAGATAACTGGATGACCATCCTATAAGGAAAGTCAATATGAAGGTGGCTGGCCATATGGCTGAGGGACTGTTCGCCCCTTTCATTGGAGAGCTGGTGTATTTAACCTTCTGTCCGTTCCAGAGAGAGGAGAAGCAGCTTGAATTGTCCCTAGAGGCACTCATCAGTCAAGTGGCTGACCTGAAGAATTCCTTGGTTGGTTTCATTTACAAGCTGGAGAATGAATATGACCGTCTCACCTGGTAAGAGTCTGGGGACAACATTTATGTGGCCATCTTGGTTATGGTAGGGTGACGATATGAAACATATATTTGAGCCTACGTGTTGTAGTTTCACACAGTGTCCTTACTAGTCCACCCTAGTTATTGATGGTGAGGACAAGCATCAGATACCGGGATTTGATTCTGTATGAAGTTGGCAGCTAGGGCTGCAATCCTTTGCACATTTACTAGGGAGCAAGTCTCATTGAATTCAGTAGTGCTTACTTCTGAGTAAATATGTATAGGATCCAACTATTAAGCAGATATGAAGCAAGGCTTTTTAAAGTCAGCATTGTTTGAGTTATGTTGCTTATGAGTATGTAGAATCCTTGTAAAAGGTTTTGTTTAGCTTGATATTTACCATAAACCTAGGAGTACATCAGAAGCAACTAATTTTCTCAAGGTTTACAGAGACTGGGTGATATCCTGCAATTCCCCCTCCCCATCTTTGCTCAGGGTTTACTGAGACTGGGTTGAGTATAGAATCCATGTAGTCTGTTCTCCTCTACACCCATGCCCACAGTTCTCAAAGATATTCTGTATAGGGGAGTCTGTGCATGTCACTTTCAGCTCAGTGTACTGCAGTATCCGCTAAAGTTAGAGGTGGTTATTTTTATTTACATTTATTTCATTTCTATACTGCCCAGTATCTGAAGCTCTCTGGGCGGTTATGATCATGCTGCTGTAATGATTTGCCTTGGAATGAAGTTTCCTTTTTTGTTATGGCCAAAATAATTATTTTATTTTCCCTCTGGCATAGGCAGGGATGCTTTTTATGTGTGCCTCATGTACTTCCCATTTCACCATTTCTGCCTCAGGCCCTCAGTGCTGGACAGCTTTGCTCTGCTCTCAGGACAGCTAAACACTCTGAATAAAGTGCTGAAGCATGAGAAGACTCCATTGCTGCGCAACCAGGTCATAATTCCATTAGTGTTATCCCCAGATCGTGATGAAGAGATTATGGTAAGGATTTGGTTTACAGCATGCATCTTTTCTCAACTATGTGACTAATTCCTTGGCTTCAAGGGGCAAGTAAGAAACTGAGCAACAAGTTGAGTATGGTGAAATGATAACAGTAGCAAAATAAATATAGACAATACAATCATACCTATTTTCCATAAATACAATTTTTTTTAGATTTATTTATAGCTATGATTGAAAAAGGAGTCAGATGTGAATAGAGCAAAGGTTGCTCACTTTTTGCTAATGGGGAAATGTGGCACAGCTGTGAAACCTAGAAAACTGCCTCTGCCAGCTCCTCTGTGCTCCCCGCTGCCTCTGTGGTCTGTTATTAGAGCACTGGTCTAGAGAAATAGCAGAATGAGGTGGTATAGCCCTGAGGTGGTGGAATGGTTATGTAACATGCTGTACTATTAGTAGAAGAGGAGATAGAAATAAATAGATATGAATAGACTATATCACTCAAGATGGCAGGTGGAAGAATCCATTTTTTATGCTCCATTCTGTATTGGGATCCATCTCTTTCCTTTTCTGCTTCCTATTGCAGCCCCATAACTTGGCAGCCGGGGTTATATATGTATGTATGTATGTATGTATGTATGTATACCAAACATGAGAATGTCAGGCCCTTGCAAAAAGCCTGTAAGTTTGTATTGTCCGGCTTTGCTGCAAAGTATGACTTTGAGCACTGATAGTCTGAATGTTCTAGCGACAGACAGAAGGACGAGTGCCAGTTTTTAGCCATGAGGTTGTACCTGATCATTTGCGAACCAAGCCTGATCCTGAGGTGGAGGAGCAAGAGAAGCAGCTGAGCACAGATGCAGCTCGTATTGGTACTGATGTGGCACAGGTAAGGGTATCTAAATTTCTCCATTCGATTGTTAACTTCTGTAGCTGAATCTTTGGATAGGCAGTCATTTGCATCACTTTCCACTTTCCTGTCCTCACCTTTAATCTTTTGGATTAGGAATGACCATCTGACTGTGTGCAAAGTAATTTTATCTAGTCCCAGGCAGCCCTGTCAGATATTAATTAAGGCGTGCTTTAAAGGTTGCTGTCAGTTTCATTTGTAAAGCAAAAAAACCTTTCAAATGCTGAGTCAAAGAGGTAGATAGTCCTCACTGTCATGTTACATTTCTCTTTTAGGTTTGAATGTAATGCTTTATTTGATGAAGTATTGTGTGTGTGTGTGTGTGTGTGATGTAAATATTGTTCTACTGATGTCTCATGCATATTTCAAGAGAACAAGTGCCTCCTGGAAAAATGTGCCTCCTGGGAAAAGGTTTTAGGAAGCAAAGAGCTCAATTAAGTTGGATATTATAGGGCAAAATAATAGTTTACAATGACCGTGGTGGCAGACATGGAAATCAGGAACATGGCGCCCATTAAAGGATTATCTAAATTTCTTCTAAACTCATATTTTTCAGGTGTCTAACATAAAGTAGGTACTATCAAGATGGTGTGAAAAATTGGCTTCATAAATGTTTGTTTCCCTATTCCTAAAGATCTGAGGATAGGCCTTGGAGGAGACTGCTGTAGTTCTATGGAATGAGATAATGAGAAGTTCTATGGAATGAGATAATGAGAAACAAAGGTAACATAAAGTATCAGACTGACATATTTTATTGTGCAAATCTTATGGTTGCAGAAACAGATTCAAAGCCTAAACAAAATGTGTTCAAACTTGCTGGAGAAAATCAACAAAGAAGAACGAGAGTCTGAGAGTGGAGGTATGGCATTGGAGGATTGTGGGGGGCATTGAATATAGGGTACACAGCACAGAAACATTAGTCCTAGAAATGAAGAGCAAACACCAGTATAACAAGAGCAAGATTAACAACAATAATAAGAGTTCGTTCAAGAAAAAAGACTGAACACTCCGTTAATTTGATGATGGTGTGCCCTATGAATATTCCTCCATCCTACAGGTTTACGGCAGAACAAGCAGACATTCAACCCCGCTGATACCAATGCACTGGTTGCAGCTGTAGCCTTTGGGAAGGGACTATCAAATAGGCGTCCACCAGGTGTAGCGGGACCTGTTCAGTCTGGTCAACCAGGTGCCATAGCAGGTGCTTCCGCCATGCAACAAGTACAAATGTCTGGAGCACAAAGCCAGCAACAGCAAATGCTTGGAGGAGTGCAAATGTCGCAAGCAGGCCAACCAGGTAAATAAAAGCCTTTAGATTACATTGGAGAGTCTCTAGAGCGCAGTAGGGAAAGTGGAATGCAAGAGATATTGTTGGGACAAGAGGAACCAAGTTAAATTAAGTGCATACCTTTGTATAAACATACAGGTTTTAGAAAAAGACAGCCATAAGAGAGACCCTCAACAAGCTATGTAGTAAGAAATGTTTTAAATAAATAAATAAGCTGTCCTTCCCATCACATCATGTTAGTAGGGCATATGATAGCCTATAGATTCATATTATCATTTCCCAGGAGGCTGTGAGCTTTGAGATGGAATATGCTATCACAGAGCAAATTACATGTATTGTATAGGGCTGGGGCTATCAGTGGCTGCTATACCAGTTGTTACTGAATGGCCATTACTGGGGAACAACAGCAGAAGAATGCTATAGTCGTCATATCTTTGTGACCAGTGTAGGAAACAGGATGTTGGACTATATTGTTATTCTTATGTTCTTATTGAACAAAACAAGTCTGATTGACTTGCACAAAGTGAAGATGGGGAGGGGATTGCAGAAGTGAGAGAGTAGCTCTACTTCCTCCAGGAAGTATATCTGAGGAAGATCCTGATCTGTTCCCTGGGGAAGAACTAAAGAAAGTTTCTTCCAGATCTATCAGCCTTTCCTGAGGTGTAGGCCTTTCTCTTTATTACATTACTAAGCCCAGTTTCTTTCCCATCTCCAGGTAAAATGCCCAGTGGTATAAAAACCAATATAAAATCTGCTTCAATGCATCCCTATCAAAGGTGAGTCCAACATATTCTGGCCTGTTGCTGCTCATGGACTTTATTTGAGGGACATCATTTTTTCACCTCATTCTCAACGGTGAGATTCCCAACTGAAGTTCTATCCCCTAAGATCTCATGGAGATAATTTATTTACATGACTGCATCGATCACCTGGAACACAGGACTGTACAATGCATACTCTTCATGCAATGTGGCAGAGGGATTTCCTTTTGGAAGAACACGTCTGCAAACAAGCCAGGCCTGGAGGAGCAGATCTTGGCTTTCCCCCCTTACATTTATAGTAAGCCTGAATGCAATGGAGAGTGCACTTCTTTTGGAATTGGATGATGATGGAGTTGGAGTTAGGCAAAATGTACTCTTGAGTGTTTTGTTTAATAAATATCAAGAGATCTACCTCATGTAGCCTTGTGTGTTTCTAGGTTGGGTCATAGGAAGCTATGTGGCTTTGTTTTCTTTTGACAGATTGCTTCAATCCAGTGCCATTGGGAGAGACCTTTAAATCATCTGGTTTGATCCCTACAGATCATATTGATCCCCAGGCATTAATCGGATAAATCTGAATACAAAATGTCTTCCACAGGAATGGCAAAGAGGCATTAGTGGTAGAATGCACTGTGATGGAGCAAGTAATCTAGATTATTTGAAAAAATGAACTATACCCTCCACTGCAAGGGAAAGTTAAAATCCTCACAGAGTTCAGCTAATTTGGTGCACTGAAAAGCTCTTCCCTGACCATGTACCTTGAATGTGTAACATAAATTCTTTGTATTGCATTGGCACCACACTACTCAGTAACTCACCCTATCCATGAGTTAAAAATCCTGATGATGCACTCATGTTCTCAGCCTATGATCCAACTCATAGGCCTCTCACATTCCATTTCTCATTAAATCCAGTCAAGTTTTTTGCTTCCATGACTGCCATTGTGAGACCTTTCTAGAGTGTCACTCATCTTATAGAAATCTATTTTGGGCCCAAATATGCATAACTGTGTAGATTATCCAGTTGGCTTGCTTTATTCCAGTGACTTGAGTTTTGTGGTTGCAGATTCAAGAGCTCCTGTGCATAGCTCTACAGTTTATGGCACCAAATCTGTGTGAGTGGCTGAAAGAGCAAATGAGTGTAAATTAGGTGGAGCTGGTTTTTCTGACATCCTACTCTGATACACTTTTTAGTGAAAACATGGTACTGTCTGGAAAAACTCCCAACAAAAATTTCCTGATGCAGGTCTTTGAATCTAAGCCTATTCAAAAGGATAGTGATCACTTCTTTAAAAGAAGAGGTCCTATACGAATAGATGGAATAGTT
Organism: Anniella stebbinsi; assembly: GCA_029215795.1. Taxonomy (NCBI): domain Eukaryota; kingdom Metazoa; phylum Chordata; class Lepidosauria; order Squamata; family Anniellidae; genus Anniella; species Anniella stebbinsi. The sequence goes on along the minus strand of JARDYH010000004.1, from coordinate 66,076,641 downwards.
GAAGGGGTGAATGGTAGAAGCACGAATGTAATAACTCAAAGATTTGATATCTAAATAGTTCTTAGTTTTGGCCCTTGCCCATTGACTGCACAGTTGTCTGCTCCTGTAGACTCCCAAGATGCTTGGTAGTTTTACAGAAGAAAAACCCTTTCCCCCAAAAATGATCTATTCTACTTTTCATCTCTTTTCAGTATAGTGTAGCACACAAAGTTTGTGTATGTTTCATGGGATTTAAAGTAGAAACATAAAGATACACACCGCCTATGAAATGGTCCCATTCCTGATGCATATATTTCTGCAAGAGTTCCTTCCTGTTGCTGCTTAAGGGCTAGCAATTTGTATCATACCTCTTGAAATGACAGTTGCCATGGATCACTGGAAAAAGTTGGCACTTTATGCTACTCTGAAAACATGATCAGGAGTACTGTAAATCCTGCATAATCCTTCATCTATTAGACTTTGGTCTACCTCTTATGGATCAGTAACTGGTTAAAGAACAGAAAGCAGAGGATTTAGTTTGGCCTTAACGGATTCTTAAGGTCATTTGAGAATAAGATTGAGCTATAATTCCATAATGGTCTTAAACCTTGGGGTAGGGTTGTGCCTGCAAGTCTTCCAATATACAGTGATTTACTGTTGTGTCATGTTTACATTTTAAGTGCACTTTGGCTACTACTGTGAGCTAAAACAATCTAGTCCAGCTCAATCCCAGAATAATTTATTTATGGCATTTTTATACCGCCCAAGAGCTGAAGCTCTTTGGGCAATTTACAAAAAATTAAAAATATAAAAACTATTCAAAATATAAAACAACAACAGTATAAAAATACAATATAAGAACACAAGCAGGATAAAACCAAGCAGCAATGCAAATATTAATACCAATTTAAAATACAGATTTAAAACAGCGAAGTTAAAAATGAAACTGATAAACTGTTAAAATACTGAGAAAATAAAAAGGTCTTCACCTGGCATCTAAAAGAGTATAATGTAGGTGCCAGGCAAATCTCTCTAGTGAACTCATTCCACAGCTGGGGTGCCACAGCAGAGAAGGCCCTTCTCCTGGTAGCCACCTGCCTCTCTTCCTTTGGCAGGGGCTCACGGAGAAGGACCCCCGAGGATGATCTTAGTGTCTGGGCAGGTACATATGGGAGGAGGTGTTCTTTCAGATAACCTGGTCCCAAGTCGTTCAGGGCTTTGAATGTCAATAATAGCACTTCGTATGATAATTGTATGATAGCTTCATACTGGAAAGGTAATGATACCTATCATTCTCTATACAAGTTTTTGCCTTCTTGCATTGAGCAATAATTCATATAGATTTCTTCATTTCACAATGGAGGCTCAATTGACTATTGTTATGATCGTTCCTGAATGACCTCTCCTGTGCTGCGGAACCCGGACAGCTCTCTGATTTTCTGGGGAATTATGAGAAATGAAACAGGTTGAAAGTTGGCTTCGGCACAATTACTGCAGAACCCATCATAATGCCACTTGAACATACATAAGAGTGCATTATTGTGCCTACTTTGTGGCAGTGAAGAAGTTTTACTTTACTGCTTCCATTGCAACTTCAAATAGCTGTCCAGCAGAGCTTTTCCTGGTGGTCTGGAATTTGTTGTCATCTAACCCAATACATCCTGTGTGAGAACCCTTGGAGATGTGCTATAATTGGCCTACAAAATTAAATCAAATCACAAACTAAATATTCTAAAATTAATACACACCAAAAGCCAATGAGAAGGATAAATCATGTGCTCCCATAAAACACTGTCTAAACATCCATAGTAAATGTCAGTCTAAATACAACAAACCTATGTTAAAAGAAAGGACAACTTGTTTCTAAAAATGGAAAGTGAACTAGCCAGATAGGCTTCCCTTAGAAAGGAGTTTCACAGGGAGACTAGCCACCTGCCAAAATTTAGAAGGTTCAAGCATCTCCAAGAGCAGAGCCTCGGGGCGGGACTTCCGTTATGGAGTAAACAGACGGAGATTGTATCTCCTCCCTCGGGAGATACAAGAAAAAGAAGAATATCCCAATTAAGAAAACTTCAAACTGTAAGTGGAGATAAATGTTAAGTACGGGAATTATCAAAGAATAAAAAGAAGATAATTGTGAGGCTGTAGATAAACCAGCTGCCTGGTATTTTAATGAGTCGGGAGAACAGCCAAGCTGGGACTGGAACAACAAACAGCGCATATCTCTGTTAATACAATTTTAAACAAAGTAAAGAAGAATTTGTACTTATGGAGGACTCTGGACAGTATTTGCTAATTAGTTAATTAGCAGAGACTTTAATAAGAGGCAGTAGAGAGCTGTAACGCTGTAACTGTTGGTTGAATGTCTGATGACCAACAAAGGGGGGAAAAGTAAGGAAACCTTGCCAAAAAAGTGGTCAAGAGTGAAAGAACACCCCTCAGATAAAAGTTGGTCTCGCCTGACTAGAAAGAATTCAGAAAATTCAGTAACAGCTATGACGAACAGGAAAACAGGACTGCCGACATCCGGAGGTGGGAATCATAAAGATGGAGCTAAGCCAGGAGCAGTTCCTAAGATAACGAAACCACAAGCGGAGTCAATGTCATCTGAAGCGTTACTGGCTAGAAAATGAAAATGGAAATTAAGACTATATGGGAAATAAACAAAACAGGGATAAACTCGCAGGGGATAGTCTGGGATACAATGAAAGCGGTAGTAAGAGGAATATGTATTAGAGAATCGTGCAAATTAAAAAGACAACAAGAAGCACATAGTAAAAAGATTGAAGAAGAGATTAAGGAATTAGAGGAACAATTTAGAATTAATAAGGATAAACTTATATATGCCCAACTCCAAGCAAAAAGAAAATAACTTGAGGGAAAGGATATAGAAAGAGTTCAGAAAGAATTAATATATTTGAAAAGGAATTTTTTTGAGTATAGTAACAGAAACTCTAAAATGTTGGCAAGGTCCACGCAATCAAAGAAGGAAAAATATATAGAAGGGACAATTAAAGATAGAACGGGGAAAAAATTGTAATTTAATGAAGGATAAATTTAAAAATTTTGAGGAATTTTATCAGGATTTGTATACATCAGAAGCAGGTTCACAAACAAGAATACAGGAATATATAGAGAAAAACTGGAAGCTAAAATTAAAAGATAAGGATAGGGATTATAGGGAAGCATTAGTGACGGGAAAAGAAATAGAGGGAATTATGGATTGGGGCCGGAATATTATAAGATATTTAAAGAACTTTTAGTACCAAAAATGGAAAAATTATAATATAATAAAGGGAGAGAAGACCCCGCCATCTTGGGAACATTCGTTGATAATATTAATCCCGAAATCAGATAAGGATTTAACGGATCCAGCTTCATATAGACCTATTTCTTTAATTAATCAAGATTCTAAAATATTTACAGCAATTATGGCAACAAGATTAAACACTTTTATAAATGAGTATATAAAAAAAGATCAATGTGGATTCATTCCAGGAAGGCAAATGCCAAATTTAATAGGGAGGGTACTAAATATAATAAATATTATTAAAAGAAGGAATTTAAAAGCAGGGTTGATAGCATTGGACATTTTTAAAGCCTTTGATTGCGTGGAATGGCCGGCGTTAAAAACTATTATAAAGATATTTGGTTTTGGAGAAAGGTTCATCGGAGTGATTAATCAGCTTTATGCAAGCAACAAGGCGGAGGTGATGGTAAATGACGGCTTAACACAACAAATTACCTTACCCCGAGGTACAAGACAATGGTGTCCTCTCTCCCCAATATTATTTGCAATTGTGATTGAAATATTGGCAAATGTTATTAGGGAGGATGAGAGGCTGAAAGGGATAGGAGAGGAGGAAAAAAAGAGTTAGAAAGCTTAGAGGAAATAAATTTTAGTAGGTTAAAAAAACAAATAATGGAAAAGTTAGAGGCTTATAGGAAATTAAAGCATTCATGGTTTGGTAGAATAGCGGTAATTAAAATGAAAATATTACCAAAGATTAATTTTTTGTTTAGAATGTTACCAATTAAAATAATAGAAGTAGAATTAAGAAGTTGGCAAAGCATGCTAAATAATTATTGTAATGGGGATAGAAAACCAAGAATTAATAAGACAAAATGGTATAAGATTTAAAGGGAAGGAGGGTTAGGACTCCCGAATATAAAGATGTATTATATAGCTAACCAATTAAGATATGTTATAAATAGTATAGTAGGGGAAGAGGATTTAGAATGGTTAAAGACGCAGACAAGAGATATAGAGTTAAAGCTACAAAATGTTTTTTTTAGTAAAATACTAAATAGTCGATTGAAGGACTGGAAAATCCCATCCTAAGAAATATCATAGAAATCTGGGAAAGGTATAAGAAACTATTGCCAGGAATTTCCCCTCTGACCCCAGTGGTTTTACTGGAAAACTTTCCAGGTAATTTGAGAAGAGAACTGGAAGGGCTATTGCGGGAGAAAAAAATAATTAAACTGAAAGATTGGGTAAGGAGATTGGTTGATAAAAACCAAATAGAAGAGGTTCTAATAGGACAAAAAAAAATTATGGTTTAAGACTTTACAATTGGAACAGTGGACACAAAAATGGAAAAAGGAAAATAAGGACTGTAGAAAGGAAACAAGATTTGAAAAGCTAATTGAGTCTAGAGAGAAGGAGGGAGAAAATAAAAATAAAAGTAAAAAAGGTATAACAAGCGAAATATATAAGATATTGTTAAAGGAGGATGAATCTCAAGAAATTCTGAAAACAATCTGGGAAGAAGATTTAAAAATTCAAATTACTGGGGACAGGTGGGGGAAGATATGGGAATTAAGAACTTTAAAGTTGCTTTCAATAAGGATAAAAGAAAATCATTATAAAATAATCTGGAGATGGTATCTCACTCCTGTAAGATTACATCAGATAGATAAGAAAATATCAAAGTTATGTTGGAGGGGTTGTCAAGATGTGGGGACGTATCACCATATGTGGTGGACATGTGAATATGTTAAAAAAATTTGGAAAAGAGTTTTTAAGGAGATAAGTGAGATATTGGGTAAAAATGTGGAAATAAGTCCAAAAATAGCTTTATTAGGGTTATTTGATAAAGAATATGGTAAGAATAATATAAGAGAACTGATAAACAATCACCTGGCACCGGCTAGATTAACGATAGCTAAAAGTTGGAAAATACAAGGGAACTATAGTATAGAAGTATGGTATAAAGGAGTGTGGGATATTGCAATTAACGATAGATTAACATGTATAATGAAAGTTAGGATGGGATTAACTAAAAAGAATGATTTTGGAAGTATTTGGGGTTTATTTCTAGAATATGTTTTAGTAAAGGGGAGGGGATATACACCTTCAAAAGAATCATTGCAATTTTGGGAAAATGTATAAAACAATAAAGTAAGAAGGTCTCATGGGTAGGGGAGCATGGGGGGTTGTGGAGGGTTGTATATGTATTGTGTTTATTTTATGTACTATATGTTGAAAATTAATAAAATTATTATAAAAAAAAAAAAAGATCAGAGCCTCTTTAGATGATCTTGAGATCCACATTGGAGGGTATGTGCCTTCAAGTACCTGGGATCCAGCGTATGTAGGAGTTTAAAGGTTAAACGAGCACTTTGAATTGACTCTGACAACCAACTAGTAACCAGAGCACCTCCAGGAGAACCAATGTTATACATTTTCTCATGTCAGTGCCAGTCAGCAGCTTTACCACCACATTTCTGATTTCTCTTAAAAGGCAGCCTTATGTAAGGCCCATTGCAAGAGCCCAACTTTGGCTTGCATCACAGTAACCAGGTCCTTGTTTCCAGAACGAGGAGAGCTTGCATACAACTAGGTCATGTTTGAAAAAGGTATCCCTGGCAAAAATGCCACCTGTACATCAACTAGTAAAGCCAGGTCCAGAAGAATACCCTCACCATAAGCAACATAAACCTGACTCTTTAGTATAGTAGTGGCCCTCCATATGTTTTAGCGTACGACTCCCAGGATCCCTCATCATTGGCTATGCTGGTTAAGACTTATGGGAGTTGTAGGCCAATATATCTGAAGGGCCACAAGTGGCCCACCTCTGCTTTAAGACAGCCTTGTAAATAATTCCATGAAAGTTACTATCCTGCCAAAAAAGAAATTAAGCTGCAAAAAGGATAGTAGCCTACATTTCCATGCTGGTTGTAAAGGAGACAAACTCCATCCACTTAAGCAGGGTAGCAAAAATAAAATACTTTAAATCAAGCACACTGGTGGAGGAGGGATGGAAGAATCTGCCCCCATTCCATCAGCCCACTGCATTGCCATACTGCTTGTGAAAGAAGGGATTTTCCTTCCTCTGCGGCTAGCATGCAAACCAACCAGACCGGCATGGACCCTTGTCACCTATGGAAACCAGATGAGCTATTACATACAAAGATGCTATTATTATTATTATTAATAATAATAATAATAATAATTATTATTATTATTATATTTTTTTTCATTTCTGTACCATCCAATAGCTGAAGTTCTCTGGGTGGTTCACAACAATCCACAAACAGTACAAACCACAACATAATATAACATTGTATAATGCAATATTATAATAAAACATAGTCAAACCTTTTAATATATAAAATTTAAAACAATTTAAACAGTTAAAAACAATTTCAATAAAGAATTTCAATAACAGACCTGTTCAAGACAGCTGACGTAAGGAGGAATGTGACTACTAATTCAGCCATTAGGTAAATCCCTTCCTCTCAATCTCACCCCACCCTCATTTGGAGTACTTACATGTAAGAAGTATACATAAAAAGAATACTTAAGTACAACACATGAGTAGAAGGAGTACTTATGTATAACACAGGATTGCTGTGGTGTAATGATAACCTCATTGCAGGACTACGGCGAGGAGATTTGCAAGATAATATGGGAAGCACTTAACTTCTCTCCTTTATATTTCCATACACATATGAGGTAGCTTGCATTATCTGTTTCAGTTGTCTTATGCATTTTAGGCTTCGAAGGTCAACAGTCAAAGTGGTAACAATGTCCTTTACAATAATACCATAGCAATAAACAATAGCAGTCACTTCCTAAACACTCCTGGCCGTGGTCAGAGCTACAGGCAGTTCTGTGTGTGCTGGCAAAATGAGGGCAAACTTGAACAGAATGGAGGCTGCCCTTTCACAAACAATCAATGAACTGAATGGCCTGAGAAATCACTGTTAGGATAATACTCTCTCTGTCCTTTTAAACCACCCTCAAAACCAGGATCCCTGTCAGGTCTGGGACTGTTTGACTACAGTAAAAAAACAAAACCCGTACCCCTTTCTCTTCCTGATATGCCCCAAGAAGGCACTGATTAGAGATTCCCACTCCCCACCACCACCAATACAATTTTGTTTATTGCTGATTTATCTCACAATTGATACTACAACTTCATCTGGTATGCCATGATTTGTAATAGTAAATACTTCAAGACTCTTACTGCATTGAGACACTGCAGAATACCTGCCTCCATGGGCAGTATTAGAAGAGGGCTCACCTGGACACAGGCTCTGGATCTTCTGAGCTGTGCCCTGAATCATTAGAGCTGCTTCAATTGGCATCATCTGCCTTAATACAAGCCTGCTTCTTCCCTCTGAACTCAACAGGAGACCTTAGTCTGCTCCCTTAGCAGACTAATAGGGAGTGTAGCATGAAGGCCCCAACCTTTTAAACTAGAGGGGAGACTGCACCTTTCCCCCCACAATCTGCTCATTATTTTCATTGTCCAGAGTCCAAAATTGCCTAACAGGAGCACTGTCACATAGTTTTCTCAGAGTGCGCCTGATTCTACTCCCAGCGAATTACTACTGGACAATTGAACTTGTGCCCTGGTCCATTGTAGGCAGCAAAGCCTAACAAGAGGAAGAGCAGCTGAATTGGCTGCTCACACATCAAATGGAGTGCCAGAGGCCTCCATTATCTGTTGCTTCCTCCAAGCTGGCCCAGGCCCCTTACTATAGGGAGAAACTAGTGGGTTTGCTAGCAAAATGGGTTTGAATGAGCAGCAATGTCAGAATTTGTGGCAATGTGCTTAATTAACCTATTAAAATTATAGAATAGAAGAGTTGGAAGGGTCCTATAAGGCCATCAAATCTAACCCCTGCTCAATGCAGGAATCCATGTTAATGCATACCTGACAGGTGACTGTCCAGCTGCATCCTGAATGCCTCTAGGGTGGGAGAGCCCACTACCTCCCTAGATAATTGGTTCCATTGTCGTACTGCTCTAACAGTCAGGAAGTTTTTCCTGATGTCCAGCTGGTATCTGGCTTCCTGTAACTTGAGCCCATTATTCCATGTCCTGCATTCTGGGATGATCAAGAAAAGATCCTGGCCCTCTTCTGTGTGACAACCTTTAAAGTATTTGAAGTGTGCTATCATGTCTCCCCTCAGTCCTTTTAAGGCTAAACATATCCAGTTCTTTCAGTCTCTCCTCATAAGGCTTTGTTTCCAGATGCCTGAACATCCTTTTTGCCCTCCTCTGAACACACCCCAGCTTGTCTGCATCCTAGAAGTGTGGTGCCCAGAACTGGACACAATACTCAAGTTGAGGCCTAACCAAAACCGAATAAAAGGGAACCAGTACCTCGTGTGATTTGGAACTTATACTTCCATTAATGCAGCCCAAAATTGCATTTGCTTTTTTTGCAGCCATATTACACTGTTGGCTCGTATTCAGCTTGTAGTCTACAACAATTCCAAGATCCTTCTCGCTTGTCGTATTGCTGAGCCAAGTATCCCCCATCTTGTAACTGTGCATTTGGTTTCTTTTTCCTAGGTGTAAAACTTGGCATTTATCCCTATTAAATTTCATTCTGTTGTTTTCAGCCCAGCACACCAGCCTATCAAGATCACTTTGAAGTTTGTTTCTGTCTTCCAGGGTATTGCTATCCCACTCGATTTTGATTTAGCTGCAAATTTGACAAGCATTCCCTACATCTCCTCGTCCAAATCATTAATAAAAACTGGGACCAGGACTGAGCCCTGTGGTACCCTGCTCATTACCTCCCACCAGTTTGAGAAGGTACCATTGATAAGCACATCTTGAGTCTGATTCTGTAGCCAACTGTGGATCCACCTAATAGTTGTTCCATCTAGCCCACTTTTCACTAGTTTGTGAATCATAATATCATGGGGCACTTTGTCAAAAGTTTTGCTGAGGTCAAGATATATTATGTGCACAGCATTCCCACAGTCCACAAGGGATGTTACCCGATCAAAAAAAGATCAAATTAGTCTGGCAGGATTTGTTCTTGAAAAATCCATGCTGGCTTCTAGTAATCACTGCATTGTTTTCAAGGTGCTTACAGTCTGACTTCTTCATAATCTGCTCCAAACATTTCCTAGGGATTGATGTCAGACTAACTGGTCTCTAGTTCCCAGGTTCCTCCTTTTTTGCCCTTTTTGAAGATAGGGACAACATTAGCCCTCCTCCAGTCATCTGGCACTTCACCTGTTTTTCACGATTTCACAAAGATGATAGACAGTGGTGCTGAGTGTTCTTCTGCCAGCTTCTTTATTACTCTGGGATGCAGTTCATCTATGTTAAGTAAATATTAAAAATATACAAAACTGTATAAAGGTATATAAAGGAAAATTAAGAGAGAGGAAAAAAGAAAGTGCGAGAGAAGAATGATTCTGAAGTGAAACATAATATGGCCCAATCTCCAAAAGTTTGACTTGCGAGTGAGGAGTTATTCAGAAGTAAATCCCACTATATTTACTGGGTGTTACTCCCTAGTAACTGTGTAAGTTTGCAGCCTAAGATCATGGGTTATTACAGTCCACAATAAATTCCCATACCCTCTCTTGCCAGTGTGCCATGTTCCGTTTGCAGTTAATTGGTAAATATTTACAGTGCCATTTAGCTCCTTGCTAGTCCTGGCCCTCCAACCTTCCCCTCTGGATTTGGGCTGAAAAATCAAGGGAAACTGTGGGTGCAAAGAGTGTAAATGTTAAGCAAGCACAATTTGGGACATTGCACACTTCTGTCCTGAAAGCAAGCAATAAGTTAATTAGCTTGCTTTCCATAGAATTGAAATTATAGTAAGTATTTCTAATTATGGTAAAGATTTCCAGAGGGGGATCCATGTTTGTCTATTGCAGGAAAAACAATGGCAAGGCTTGTGGCATCTCAAAGACTAACAAATTTATTCTGGCATCAGTTTTTGAGAGCTATAGTCCACTTCACCAGATGCATGGAGTATTATGGAGAGTTTCAGGTTTATATACAGTACATGTGAGAGGGAAGAAGAATTGCAAATAGTGAAGTCAGAAGGAAATTCAATGCAGAAAGTACTGATGGGAACAATCCCATTATTAACAGTAGTCATTCATAATGCAGCTGTTGCTGATAAACCTCTTAGCAATAGGTAAGCCAATTAACACTTGTAATGTGATAAAAAAAATCTAAGCCTTTGGCAATAGAATTCATCTTGCCAGACAATCCTATTTCCTGTCTTGTTCCTGTGAGGACACCATATTTTGAAATGACTGTCTTTATGTTGACGGTGTGTATAGTGCCTCCTGGGTAACAGAAAAACATAACATGTCTAATCGCAGTTATTGAAATCAAACTGAGCCATTGGGAACGGCACTAGCACTATTGGGATCACCTGGCTTTCATACTGGTCCTTTTCAACAGAATAGAAACAGGTATTCAAAACCACTGTTTTATCTATGCATCTAATTTTATTAGTGGAGTAGGGGATTAGGATCTAGTAAGGTTTCATTTTGAATTGATAATTCATTTGAAATCTCTGTAATGGAAATTTTAAAGAAGAAAATGCGTAAGAGTGTACCAGAAAGGTAAGGAGATTAAAGAGGGCATTGATTTGGGGCCTCTGTCTAATTTTGAGGCATTTTCCCCTCTCCCAGCAGCCCCATACATCATCCCTACTGTTCAGGGGGATCTCAAGATTTTCTGGAAATGCTTTTTGATGAGTGCAGGGGCCTAAAGAGAGGGACAGCAAAGGGAATGTCCCCTTGCATGATCTTCCTTTCAGTTGTGCTAGTTGATTTTTATAGGGCTGGCATCTAAGTAGTCAAAAAGGATTTGGTCAGATATTTTTAAAGTATTAACAGAACCTTCCAATGATAATTGAGGAGCCATACGATGAGGTGAATTCCTGCCCCCGAGGCCATAGACACAGCTACAATCTCTGGGGTGGGAATCTAAGCATGGATTTTTCTGCCCCACTCCCCCCAGCAGGTTAAATACTTCTAAACACGGTATACACCTAAGATTGTTTTGTGGGTTACAATCTAGGTTTGATTCATTTATTATTTTGATTACAAATAGGCCTATAACACCACATCAGATTATATTGTGAACATAAAAACATTTGTCGTTGAACAGCTCTGTTAAAGATCCTTAGATTTTAACAGCTTGAAGAGAAATAGCCTTTCTTAACCATTTCTTGTTCTTATACTTCTAGTCTTAACACCTTAAAAAGGAGAGATCTCATTCTAAGTACCAACTTTCCTATTCAATACTGATTGGTACACAGGCCTGGTGAGCTTCTAAAAGAAGTGCCTGTATTCTAAAATCAGCAAATATTATAAACTGCCCCATAAAGTTGGGCTCACAGTCTTAATTATTGTTTTTAAACATTCCTAAAAAAATAGAACATACATAAAAGCTTTATACATACACCTTTCATACTAGATAAGATCTATTTTGAATGATACCTTTGACAGGATAATTCTTTACTCAACATTTACCAATTAAACTTGTCTATAAATTACTAGACCTATATATCAAGCATTTTGATGTGTACATATTTTTTGATCATTGACAAGTCAAAACATTAAGTACACTTTGGACATGAAATACAGTCTTATAGCTGTTGGTTACTCAAATAACTTTTTGGCCTAAATGATAGGCCTTTAAATGATCATTTTCTCTTTGGATATTATCTTGACCATTAGTTTTATGTCAGTTACAGAGAATTCATTCTAAACTTGCTTGTGAGCTTAATACAACTTATTATTTATTCACATCTCTGGATTTCCAATTACTTTCTGTGCAACATGCTTAATTGCCTGGGATTTATAGCTCCAAAGAAAGCCTTTGCTTCTTTGTGTGTGTGTGTGTGTGTGGGGGGGGAATAGTCACTTTTTTCAGTAATCATTTCAGCCACATTGAGGACTTTTGTGGCAGATCCATGACAAAGAGTCTTGTGGGACCTTAAAAGCTAACATAATAATTTTTTTCTGGTATAAGCTTTCATGGACACCGTCTAGTTCATCAGATGCATGAAATGTGAACCTCAAATTGGCTGATCTACACACACATGCAGGAGATGTGGGAGATATAAAATGTTGTCAGAGAGAATTGAAATACAAAAAAGTAAAAACAGTGATAATTACTTTAACAGTTGCCTTTCACAAAATGTTGTTAGGCAATAACACATTCATTGCAGTGGTGAACTGATTATAACTTATTTGTAGTGGACACAATTTTTATCACTTTTTTTTTTAAATCAATCTTTTAAGTACCTCTAGAACATTTTTGTGACTATATATATTTAAAATATATTAAAAATAATAGCAAAAGATCACATAAACGAAATAGTGTTATAGTGTTATGCATGTATAATAATATGGCGGGTGAATCCTTTCCAGTCACCGCAATGAGGACTGCGAAGGGTTTTCTTAAATGATGGGTTTTAAAAAAAAACAATTATGTAGGTATTGGACTTGTTAGGAAGATCCTGATAGTGGCACAAATACTTAAAAGTTGATATAATACAAAGGCATGATCAAGGTCAGTCGTACATGGAACAAGGCGGTGCTACTTCGATCCCAGCCTGATTCCCTAGGAATGTACAATATAATTCAACTGTTCGAATCCTGATTATGGATAAGGCGGAGTTGGGAAAGCAACCCTGGGTGGGCAACCTTATGCATGCTTGATTGGGAGTAAGCAAATGGTGCCGAGAAAACTTTCCTACCCGGGGCGAACAGCAGTTGGGGGGTTGGAAAGGGCCGATTGTCTTCAAGACCGCGGCCCGAGAGGAAAACAATAGTTCTTCTCGACACTCTCCCTCCACCCCACGTGGTCCAATCTTGATAACAGCCAACACCCGCTGCCATGTCAACGTTAAACAGCACGTTTGAACTCGTTTATTACATGCGTCACGTCTAGTTTGGCTCTTGTCCCAGTGAAATTAGTAACGTCTGAGTAAAACGTTCAGGGGATCGAGTAGTAAAAGTAGCGAGCTCTTGAGGCTGGAATCCAGGAATCTTGGGGGCAGAAGCCGCGCCCGTGCGGGTCATTTTACCAGACATCTAATCCTTGCTCATCACCTCAGGAAGAAGTATAGCAGAGGCGCTCGCAAGCCAACCCTACCCTCAGGCTGCGGCCTCTCAACCCAACGAGCGCGCTTTTCTACGGCCGGAGCACGACGACTGGCTCCTCCTCCGTGAGGTAACTGGCAAGTCAGCGCGGCTCTGCCAATCACCGGCAGTGGAGCGCTCGGGGCGGTCCCCTTTAACTCTGGGGTGACTCCGAAGCGGGTCTACAGAGGAGGAAGTGGTGCTCGAGCAGCTCTCAGGGACTCGCCGATTTCACTCCGTCAGTCGCCCGGCGGGTGAGTCCGGCCACTTGGAGGAAGGCTGGGGAGGGCTCGCGGGTGGCTTCAGCAAGCGGCGGCAGCGGTATGGCGGCTCTGGGCCCGCGGAGTACGATCCGGCCTCGCGAGGTCCACCCTTGCCGTCCCGCCTGCCACGCCCTGTTTGCTTGGGTCGCGTCTAGCGTTCCTGGTTCTACTCGCAGTTGGGGCGGGAGCCTCACCCGGCGGCCCGGCTTTCTGCACTTTCGCTGAGCCGGCAGGGAAGTTGCCCCCACGCCCGCGACGCCTGGCACAGGCCGCGCAGAGTGGCCGGCCAACATGACAGGAGCAACTCATGGGCCTGGTAGGCGCGAGTCTCGCTTGCTTCGGAGCCGGGAGTTGGCCGGGGAAGTGCTGCTTTTGCCCAGGCATCGCCTCTGCTTTGGGGTGTAGCAAGGGCTGCCCGGCCGCGTGGGTTGGAAAAAAGAAGGGGAATTATAGTCCTAGAAACGCCCGGCACTAGCCCGCGGCAAGAGAAGTGGAGAAACTTCATTGGAGCGAGATTGTCTATTGCCACAGTGTAGTTTTAAACATCCCTCCTACGCCGTTTTTGTGGGAGACAAAACTGGGTAATCTGGTTTGGGCGAGGTCAGGAGGAGGCCGTTATGTCGCTAAAAGGGTTGATGAGGGCACCCGTCAATCAAAGTTAATTCCCCCCCCCCCCAAAGAAAGGCTTCTCTGATGTAAGTATAACCGGCAGAAATTCAGCAGGTGAGACTTTTTCAATATAGAAATGTAGTTATATATGAAACCACTTACAGATTCTCCCCCCCCCCCCCCCCCCACAACTCTAGCGCAGAAGCTGTAGCAGAGGAGGAATTTGGCAACTCTAGTGGTTTAGCAACCCCAGTTTATACCTTGGTGGGTGCTGGAGTTTAGTTAATATCTGACATAATTACTACTTTTTTCTCTCCCCTCTCTCCTTTTCCCCCCTCCAGCCTTGTGAGTACGCCTTTCCTCTCAAGCTAATTTTTATAGATGACAGAGAGGGTTGAAGGCTCCTTCCATAAGATAAACCAGTCAGACCACAAATCTTTGCCCATTCATGGTGATTATATTGTACAAACCTTTTAATAGTTGCCTATATAGTTGGGGATAGGAATGACAATAAGGTATAGGTAGCAGTCCACTCACTTGGAGAGGAAAGAAGACAGCCTTCTGCTCTGCTCCATTCCTTCCTCTTGAGTTTCTTTTTTCTAATGACCCTAGAAAACCTTAACCCAAATCTCTGTTCCCAAGGACTAGGCACAGTATGATTAGGAAGATTATTTGCGTTTGAGCTTGAGGAAAATTTGAGAATTCTGATAACCTGGAAGTTAACAACTGTTGACAGTAGAACAGATAAGTTACTCCACACAAAGTATAATGGTGAAAAACACAACACATCTTATGGCATGTTAAAGTCTAAGACATTTATTATCACATAAGCTTTTGTGGATTAGAGTCCACATTATAAGATGTAGACTTTAATCTACAAAAGTTTGTCATAATAATTTTTTGGCCTTTAAGATGCTACTAGATGCTCTATTGTTTGTGCTGCAACAATGACCAACACAAGTATACCTCTGGAGATAATTAAAAAGTGTAATGTCGTTCAGCAATTTGGTGCCTTTTGGTGCCATTTTGGGAGATTGATGTGCATATGAGATTGGGACTTGAAAAATAATCAAAATCACAGATGCCAGCATCAAACTCAGGAATCTTGGCATCTGTTTTTTAACCATCTATTCAGTGGTTTTTATTACCATGGCTACTATACATCAGACACATTTTGGCATACCAGTTTATAGTTTAAAGCTGCTCCTTGCAACATCTGAGATTCTGGATCTAAATTAGATATCCCTCAAAGTCATTTTTAACTCTCCCCATGACTTAAAAAAAAAGGCAGAGAAACAGTGGGTTGCTTAAACTCTTTTTTCTCTAGCAATTTTTCTGCAATATGCACTCCAGAGCTGAGTCCTGTATTTCAGAATAGGAATAGAGAAGATGAGTCACCAAAGAGCTGGAGGGAGGGGAAGGGAATTTGAGTGGTTTAAATATCTTCTCCCCCCTTCCATTTAAATGTGTATAACTGTACCTGAAGGGAAGGGCAAAGGGCTTCTTCTGTAGCCCCCGAGAAGCTGTAGGAATTAAAAGGAGTAAGCTGCTGCTTTAGATTTTAGAAAATCGGGAAGGATGCATGTGATTGCAAGTTGCATCTAGTTTGTGCTTAGTTAGGTTGGAGATTGCATATAGCTCCCTGGCACCAAGAGAGAAGATCAGAAATGTTTTAATCAGTAGAAATGTTTTAATCAGTAAGAATTAGATCTGTAGAAGATGACTGTTTTAATTGGATAGTGTGCATCATGGGCAATGATTATGTATACCTTGAACTTCAAAAGCAGGTGTTGTTGCAACTTGGTATCTTAAAGTGAAAACTTGCAGTACTACTACAAGCTGCAGAAATATGCCTCTTTGTAATATTGGAGGTCCTGTATGCTATTTGGAGGGGAGAACTGTCCTTCAGTTTTCAGAGAGGTAACTGTTTTTGTCTGTTGAAACAAAAACAACAAAAAATATTGTGGGACTTTAAGACTATTGCCATAATAAATTTGTTAGTCTTTAAGGAGCCACAATGTTGGCACCTTCTAGGCAAGCCCAGGTTGGGGCCAGAGATGAACAAAGGTAGAATCTGCTCCAAAGGCTCAAACAGATCTTGTATTTTCTGAATAGTGTAGGATGAGAGCCACAAGGCCGAGAAGTCACAGTTGGTTCCACTCTTAACTGTCAGTTCTAGCGTCAAGTCAAGAACATTCTAAGGATGATGCCATAATATTTTCAGTCCAACTGCACCAGTGTAATTAAGATAAAATATATAAGTCATGGTAATATAAGTGCTAGCATTGATTTCATAAAGCTTTACAGTGTAAATTCAAATGCAATGCTACACAAAATAGGTAGGTAATCCCTGTCGAATTAATAGACTTCCATTTGTCTTGGGTCCTAATTGAGCAGTGTAACAGCTATCTACTTCAATACATAGCTAGTTTGGTCTTGTATTTGGAATTGGTCTTAAGGCTTCCAGGAAGATATTGAATCATGCATAAATGTAGCTCTTCTCCTTGCATGTTCCTAGCAGTTTCCTTCCAAATACAGAGATTCATCCCCAAAAACTCTTTTCTGCCTAGCCTGTATGCAGTATTCTGAATTAGAGCCGTGTGTGTGGAATGTACTTGTGGAGGAGGCTACTGTTCCTGGCATATTGCCATGTTGCACCAACACCTCACTCAGCTCAGAGAAGCAGATCTGCAATTCTGTGGCAAGAGCAAAGCTTTAATCTCAGGATGGTTAAGATCATATGGACTAGATGGAGCCTTGGTCTGATTCAGCCTGGCATTTCGTATGGTTTTATGTACCCTTCCAGATCCTTAAGGTTTAACTACCCTTTGATATGCATAATGGGGAGCTAAGGCTCACTAAGAAGCAGCGACATCTGAGGTCCCTGAGAATCACATGGCTAGAACAGGGAACTGGACCCCATTTGCTCTTGTCTTGTAAGCTTCAGGGACTTTCAAGTAGCCTTTCTACATTCATCTCTTTTAACATGGCACACAAGCACAATCAGCCCTTTACCCTACTAAAAGGCTCAGGGATTATGCAGTCAATGGTTTCCTTGGCCCTTGTGGGCCCTTTCTACAACTTATGTGGATACAGTTCTGTCTTTCCACAGCTTGCAACACACCTATAAATTCAAGGAAGTCCTGGGGTTGTTCTCTTGTACTGGAAGAGGTAACAGTATACTGGATATAAGTTTGGACTTGTTCAGTGAAAATCAGTATGTATGTGTTGTTATCAAGAAGATGCTTGGGACTTGGTTTTACACCTCCTTGTGTGAATGTTGCTTTCCATTTCAGGGCAGCCTGTTGCCAATTGTTATGGATGCTTTGTGCATTCCCCCCACCCCAGCAGAACAGCCATAGGAGCATTCCAATCCCCTCCTCCATCTCTATGCATCAATATGCTATTGAGAGATTCTTGCCTGCTCCCAAGTGGGTGGCAGTACCAGGCACAACATTTCTATGCAAGCCACTCATGTGGGTGTGGGGCTTTGTGTTGTTGGTTTGGAATGTCTGTGGGTTGGAGATGCAACAAAGCTAGGGGCCAGATCTGTCCCTATTATAGTGTTTGCAGAAGTGGGTGGAACTGGAATTCAGGGATGGGAAGTTGCAGCAGTAGTCCCAATACTTAGTCCCAATAAGTATTTCTATCTAATCTCTATGAGTGTCCACTGGGAAGGACACAGTTGCTGTTTAGATATATAACTTTGATCCCTTGCACATAACAGGGGAGGGATGATTGTCTGGTTCCTGGGTGCTATCCTATCGTCATTCTTGAATTGCTAGAGTATCAAGGTGCTGGTGTCGGCATCATTTCACTTGCTTTGCTGTTGTTGGGAACCTCAGTTTTAATGAGCGGGAGAGAGAGCTCTCACTTGAAGCATTTCTCTCCCTTGGGCCAAGGTTGGGATTCAGTTTCCACAGCCTTTCCAGCAACCTGTCAGAATGTGGCTGGTAAAGATTCCTATATAGGCTACCCTGCTAGTCTTACATATCTGATAACACCTCTCCTGGCAGCAATTCATAATGAAGTTATCAGGGCAATATGATGTCATGTTCTGTGTAGGAGTGGGCTTCTCAGATAATTGCAGGCCTCCTTTGCACTTTCCAGTTAATTAAGATGTGAGGAAGACTATACCGTGTCCTTGGTCTGGGTGTTTATAAGGCACAGTTGCTCCATTAGTAGTTGTTATTGTTAATAATAATAATAATAATAATATACACTGATCAATTATCTGACACAGATTCCAGAGCAGTCAACATAGGTATAAACATAAAAGAAAGAAGATTAAAAAAGCAAATTAAAATTGTTCAATTTAAAACAAAGGAACCAGAAAAACAGTGGCTAGTCAGTTGAGAAAGACTTCTCAAAACAGAGTTGTTTCAGGAGGCACCAGAAGCAGCCTAGGGTTGGCATCTGCTTGACATCCGGAGGCAGGGAGTTCCACAGAGAAGGGGCCACTACACTAAAGGCTCTTCTGCTGGTGGATTCCAATCGGGCCATAGGTCCATTTGGAACCGCCAGGATCATGCCCTCCGACAACCTCAGTGATCAGGCAGGTTGGTAAGGGAGAAGGCATGCTCTCAGGTGTTCTAGTCCCAAGTTGTTTAGGGCTTTGTACCTTAGTACCAAAACCTTAAACCTAGACCAGTAGCCAATAGATAGCCCGTGCAATTCCCTCAGCAAAGGAGTTATATGCTGAAAAGAGGAATCTCCTGTTAAGAGTGTGGATCGTGTAGCAAGGTGCTGAGCCCAATTCCCTTCTGCTCCCAAACAGGCTGAGCAAGTAGGGACCATACCTTTGTGTAATACTGATTCAGCAATAAATGTTTAAGTGTATGCCTTGTGAAAGGTACTGTGCTGAGACCCTGGCAGATTTCAGGCCTATCCTTTCATAAGGCAGGCATAACGAGTAATCAAGGACTAGAAAAATTTAGATCATTATGTGAATCAAAATGCCCACAAACTACATAGCCATGCTTGCTGGGGATAATGGGAGTTGCCCAACATTGTGCCCTCCAGATACGTTGGACAAGTCTGAACTAGACTGTCCTTTGCCTGTTTCTTTCAGCACTTCACTGTTGGAGCACATTCTCAACTATCGTGTTGGAAGCCAGAGAGAACTTCCCAATCTTGATTCTGGAAGCTTAGTCAAACCTTAAGTCATCCATGCTAAATTATTGTCCTTTTAATTTTTATTAAACAATACCTCTATTATTATCTCCTCTGTTAAATATGCCTCTTATTGACTGCTGTGTTTTGGAAGATCACTTTTTCCTTTATTCTGCTTGCAAACCTGACTTCTTTGTAAGTGATATGCCACCTTTTGTATATTCACATTTTTATTCCTTTTTTATTTGGGTGTTCAAGCTTTATTGATCCTGTTTCTTTGGTAAAGCTCCTAAATACCTTTCTAGTCTTCCTGCAACACTAGCAGCTATTTTTGTAAACAATGTAATATTTGAAAGAGAAGAACTGAGCAGGGCCTGTCTTTCTATGTGTTCTATGTGTTCTTTCTATGTGTTCTTAATCATGTTGAGAACAAGTAACGTTTAAGTAAAACATACAAGTGGTTCTGATGGTACAATGTGGGAGTGTAAGAGAAATGTGAACTTTCTATTGGAAGATTTTAAATATCTTGTTTGCTTTTTAATAATCATGGCTTTGGATTATTTAATAGGAGTTGTTTTGAAAACTTTTCTGCTCTTTAGTTTGTAGTCCCTTATACAGGACAGGCAATTGGCCATATCTACTACAGATGAGCAGATGCTATGAAAAAAATAAGGCCTTTGCAAAGCAAAGGAACTGGATATGCTGCCTTCAGTTTTTGGTGTCTGGTTTGGCAATCTTCTTTGATGTCTTTGAATCTGCTGCAGGGTTTAGAGAAGGCAAGCTTTGCATGTGTATGCATGTATTTACATGGACATAAAATGCTGAAATAATGATGCTGTTTTCTGGCTTGATAAGTGGGCTTTGCAAGAACCTTTGCTTACTAAGGCTACACTGTTAGCTATGGAAGTATCTATGACCATGGGATGCAGGGACTCTACTTTACTTGTTCTGAATACAGTAGGCATGCTGTGTTGCCTCCCAGATCTAGAATTTAAGGGAGGGGTTGTCTTGCACTTGCTTGTGAATGAACAGTTGAGGAGAATGTTTCCCTCCTCTTGACTTGATGAGGAGTCATCCAAGGCTGAGCCAGGTGCTAGTTGTTGCTGCCTGGCAATGTCCACAAAGCGGAGGCAGGTGTTTTGTAATTCACACAGTATATGCCGATCTGCCCATTTTTTCGGGGTGGGGTGGGGTGGGGTGGGGAGAGGAAACATGTATGCCTTGTATGGCCTGTGCTGGCAGTGATCCTCTTTTCTTCCCTATCTTGAATGAAAGTGCCCACAGAACTACCTAGAGTGAAATATTGATGCCTGTGCTTGATTAAACATTTTTATTCCTCCTATTGTGGTCACACCTGTTTTACAAGTGGTTCTGACGGAGCAAAGTGGCACAACATCCCAGGGCAGGGGACCACATGATGATTTATTTTTCTACTTCCCTAGTTGGTTATAGCAGCAGTCGCACGTTTGCAGTTGGGAGATTCCCTGGGACCTATTGCTGTCCTGGTGAAGGGCAAAAAAGGGGCAGATCTGAGGGGAAGTGAGGGAATTGCTTACTTCACCAAAATAGTTGATAGCATTCTGCAATGCTGCAGTGCTGCAGTGCATTCTTTGTCTGGACCTGGGCTAAAGCCTCACTTGTAGTTTGCCCTAGTGGCCTGACTAACTCTGTTGCTTCTTGTACAGAACAGCTGCCAGTACTATAGCCATGGACTCACTGGTGAATATGTATCAAGACTTCATGAAGGGAGCAGGTGAGCTTTGCTTGCTAAGGCAGAGGACTACAGGACAGAAGCCTTAACTACTTTTCCTCTTGGCCCCCAATGGGAATCAAGTCTGTGGCTACCTTATTGCTACCTTCACCCTCCTAGATGTCACAAAGACTCGTCACTCAGACATTTAAATCATATAGTTTTAGTCAACGTATTTGTATAATGCATTTTCCACAACACATTATGCTCAAAGAGGGTCACAAAACCCCCAAATACAATCATCATAATTCTAATACAATATTAATACAGGTCATTTAAAACATATCAAAAATTTAAATAAGCATAAGAAATACCAATAGTTCAGTCAACAATATCCAATACCAATAATATGCTCACATTTTATTGTTACCATCTACTTTTAAATATTTTAATTCTGTTTTCTTTCTTTATTGTTCTCTACTTGGGAATCCTGTTGGATATAGATCAAAATATAAATCTTGTAAATTAAATAAACAATCCACTAAACAGTTCATGTTAAGAGGCCATCCCAGGTGCTTTGGGCTGCTGATAACAGAACAGTGGGGTGTTATTGGTGGATTGGTGGTGCATGTCTCTGAATAATCTACTTTTTCCTGCAGACCCCCGGATTGCCTCTTATCCGCTTATGGGCTCACCTTGGCTAATGACTGGTATCTTGCTGAGCTATGCCTACTTTGTACTGTCACTAGGGCCACGGCTTATGGCCACCCGGAAGCCTTTTAACCTCAAAACGTTCATGGTTATTTATAACTTGGCAATGGTAGCACTGTCACTGTACATAGTCTATGAGGTAAGCATCTCTTTTCTGGGTTAGATATTGTTTATGGTACCTACCCAGTGTCTTTTTCAAGGTCACTCCTATTTTGGCACATGTAAAACTGGGGGTGTCAAAATAACTGTTGGGCTTTTATCAGTCAAGAAGCAGGGGGTTGGACTTTAGACTGTTGAAAAGCTACCATATATAATCTGTCCGAAACAATTTCCAGAATGAGAGCCTTTATTATGCTCAGGGAAAAAGATAAGAGACCAGTATAGAGAATTGGGATTGATTGATGCAGTTTTAAAAGGGATTCTTATTTCCATGAATAAACACTTTGAATTTTCCTACCAAACTTTTTACAAATGACACGTGGAAGTAAAGTAAGGCAGTCCCTAATAGGCAATCTACCCTGAAAGTTTCTGCAAGCAATATTGTATGTCAGTATGCCAATTGGCCATAATCATACAAGATCAGATTATGTCTCTGTTATGGCCTGTTATGCTGAATGATACATGCATGCAATTTATTAATTATTGTTTATCTAGATGCTAGTACAATAATAAAATTGGTCTGTTGTTGGGGTAAAAGAGTACAACATTTTTACTGGCATTCCATTTTTTTAAGGTTGACATCAACTAGTGTTATCCATTGAGATAAATACAATAAGTCAAGAGTGCTGCTTATTAACAGTTGAATCTTATGTAATGTCATGGTGCACAATACACTTTTTGGGCTTTCATTGTAGCACCTGGATGTATAAGGGCACCACTTGGACAAAAATACATAAACTGGAATCCTGAAAGAGAGAAGACAAATGGATATATTGGCCAGTATGTAAATGATATCACTAGTTCTGTGCTGAAAATTTCATTTTTCCATTTTTTGCATTTTGGGGAAACTGATGAAAGAGGTTGGGAGAGGTAAGAATTTTGAATAATTTTCTCCTTGGGGAGAATGATAGGATTTCAGCTTGCCTTTATAAATGTAGGTGTTGGCTGACAGGTCTTCTTTCTATTTTTTTTTTAAACACCCCCTGTATTTTCAGGAGCCCAGGACTCTTTTCCAGCCTTGCAGCTCTTTCTGAACTCCCAGGAGAACACATGACCTCGCCCCCTCTCCAGTAGGCATTCAGGAAAGGCTCTGGAACTGCAGAAGCTTCTTTGCAAAGCATGAGCAATCAGAACTTTTAGAGCTTTAGAAAAATTCAGTTCTTGCAACAACATAGAGCAAGCAAAATAAGCATTTTTCTAAAGCTCCAAAAGTCCTATTTGTTCTTTGCTAAGAAGCTTCTTCAACCCGGGGGTTCTTCTTGAACATCTGTTGGAGAGGAAGCGGACACAGGTCTCCTGGGAGTTCAATAAGTGCTGCCGGGCTGGAGAAACATCTCATGCTGGGGGTATTTTTCAAGTAAAAAAAAAAAAAAAAGATCCTTCAGCCACCTCTCAAATTTGAAAAGGTATGTCCCACCTCCCCAAGGTGAAAATTCTCCAAAATGCTCCATCTCCCTGCAAAAGAGGGAGAAAAAACTTTGCCTCTTTCACAGGGATAGAAAAAAATCCCGAAAGTAGGGGGAAGGATTCCCACAGCACTAGCTATCACAGTTACTTAGCTGAAAATTCCAGAAAGTATTAAGTTTTATTCTAATCTTGCTCATAGTAGGAATATGTAGAAAATAGATTTGCACAGCAGAGAGCCCATATAGACTCATAGAATTGTTCAGTTGAAAGGGACCACAAGGATCATCTGTCCAACCCTCTACAATATGCAGGAAAACCAGTTAAACCATCTGTGTATATGAAGCACAGCTGATGAATGTAGTGTCATTGGAAAGGTATATTTTCATGGAGAAGAAGTGTATGGATGGTGTGTTTCAACTGGTTTTTTTTTTGCAGTTTCTTATGTCAGGCTGGTTGAATGGTTACACCTGGAGTTGTGATCCTGTGGACACATCTCAGAGCCCCACAGCCCTTCGGGTACGTTCTCTCTTCCCCCCCTCCCTGAGTATTCTGTCTCCCTCATGCTTCCCATTCCCTGCTCCTCCATGTGTTGTATTTCTTTGTTTTGTTTTAATATAAGCACTAGCTTAGTATTTATCACAATCATACATTGGGGTTGCTCCGAGATAAGAGATGGGCTGGTGAGGTACAGATGGGAGAGAACCAGATCAGAATAGTGAGGTTTGGGGCTTCAGTGGCTTGGATCTCTGACTTCTGCTTTGTCTCTTGATAGATGGTCCATGTGGCCTGGATCTTCATCTTCTCTAAGTTCATTGAACTGATGGACACAGTAAGTGACTTTGGCCACTTTATGATTGCTCCTATCTGGCTTCTAGTACTTTAATTTAGGCACTAATAGGTATGGCCATCCTTCTAGCATAGATCACTGTTGTAAATTCCTGATGACTATCCTTTGCACGCTGCACTTGGAACCCATTAACACAGCAAGTTCTTCTTCGTGGTCTCTGTGCATCACACAGTATGGGCTGGCGCCGACGCCGAGCCTCCCTTCGGAAACTTCTAGAGCTTAGAAACTATTGGCGGGAACCCCTCCCCCCTCCGTCCTATCGCGCATGCCTAGGTTCCCGCCTACCTCAGTTCTTTTTCGACCGCCTTGCTGGTTGCCTCCTGGAGAACTTCTTCCGATAAGTGATTAGCTTAGATTCTTCTTAGATCCTTTTTATTCTCTCTAAACTAATTTCTTCTTCTTCTTCTTCTTTCTTACTCTGCTTCCGCTATCTAAAAAAAAAAAAAAAATTATATTTATTCTTGTTATTAGCTTAATTAGTGTTAAGACTTAAATATATATATATATATATATAGTGGGTTAGATTGTTGGTTTGTTGCCCTTGTTGGCCCAAATCGTTAGGGTTTTCAGAGGCAGCAGCAAAGCTCTCGTTCTTTCCCGCCCTTCCATTCTAAGATGGCGCAGACGTCCCTATTTAAGGCCTGCGTAGACTGCAAGGCGAAGTTGACTTTGTCTGATGGACACTCGAGGTGCCTCCTTTGCCTAGGGGAAGCCCATATAGTGGACACATGCGCTCATTACCTAAAATTTTCAAGGCAAACGCGCAAGAACAGGGCTAATAAGCTAAGAGCCCTATTATGGAAAGCGGCGTTAGAAACGGTGGACGCGCCGGTCCCGACAACGAGCGCGACCCCAGCAGCTCCTGTGGCGCAGACTGCTCGCCCTGCCAAAACCAAGTCCTCCCTTCCCGCGGATGCGGGCAAGGCGAAGCGACAAAAAGGAGAGCCTAAAAGCGGGACCAAGACTCACCATGCCCGCAAGAAAAAGGAGAAAACTGAATCGAAACCGAAACATCGTTCCTCGGCAGAGGATGTGACCCCGGCGGCTACACAGCACTCGGCGTCGAGGCCAATACCGTCATCGAAGCCAGCATCAACACCGATGTCGAGGCCAACACCGACATCGAAGCCGGCATCGACACCGTCGTCGAGGCCGAAGTCGACATCGAAGCCGGCGTCGGTACCAACAAGCTCCCCGGTACCGATGGGACGCCACTTGCCTTCTCCAGCGGCGTCGGTCTCGCTACCGATATCGTGGCCTTCGATAGCGACGCCACCGACACCTACGCAGCGAGGGGACCATCACTTCTCGGTACCGAAAGCGCCGCGACCCCAAGCCCCGCTTCGCAGATCGACGTCGAGGGCACAACCAGCTGTTTCCCCGCTGTCGTCTGAAGCGGAGGACCACCGTTTTGACCCACTTTCGCCTTGGGCTCCCTCCCACCAGTCTCTCTCGCCTCAACGATCATCGTGCGCGGATATACAGGTCCACCACTCACCTGCACAGATGGAGGACTGGGATCGTTTTTCTACCCGCTCCACCCACTCATGCACATCCCAGGTGAAGGACCGGCATAGAAAGCCCCTTTTTGACCAATATACAGGGGAAAGGCTGTATGAACCAGAGGGCTTCATTGCTCCTCCTCTACCTCCGAGGCGTTCTCCCTCCGCCACGGTTTCGGCACCGCCTCACACCGAGGAACGCCCTGACTCTCCTCTGCCTCCTCTTGGCACTATGTGCATCAGGGCTCCCAGCTCTCACTCCGAGGAGGACTACCCCTCCGACTCTTCGGAGGCCTCGGTGGCGGCCCGCCCATCCTTGCCCTCGCCGGAAGAAGACCTCGGCTCCGACAAACGCGCCTCCCCATCCGTGGAAGTGGTCTCGTTCTTAGACCAGATGCAACGTCTAGCCCAGTCCTTGGGCATAGAGGTCCCAGAGTCAGAGGACCCCCCCTGCAGATGTAGCCTATGACGTCATGTATGGCGAGGCCTCTTCAACGGTGGCAATGCCAATCCTTCCCACCATTTTGCGTACGTTAAAGGAGTCCTGGAAGACCCCTGCATCAACAGGGCCAATTTCTAAACGGGTGGACGCCCAATATAAACTACAACAACAGGACGTTGGCTTCTTATTCCAACATCCGAAGCCCAACTCTGTAATAGTAGAATCGGCCCAGGGGCGTACTTCTAGGTCCCATTCCGCTCCGGTGGATAAGGAAGGCCGGAAGCTGGATGCTTTCGGGAGGAGGATTTATGCATCCTCTGCTCTGGCGGTTAAGATCTCGAATTATCAAGCCCTCATAGCTCGCTATCACCTCTTCTTATGGGGGAAGGTGACAGCACTGCACGCCCATCTGCCGGATGAGATAAAGACTGCAGCTCAGGTCTTTCAGCAAGAGGCTACGGCGCTAGCCAAGCAAGAGCTTTCGACCGCGCGTCATTTAGCAGATTGTCTCTCCAAATCTATGGTGGCATCAGTGGCATTAAGGAGGCATGCCTGGCTCCGCTCTTCAAATCTTTCTCAGGAAACAAAGACCAGGATCGAGGACCTCCCCTTTGATGGCGAGGGCCTCTTTAATGCATCAACAGACTCACAGATGGACACTATTCAGAAGGCGAGGGTCACTGCAAAGAAAATGGGGTTTTACCCCCCCCAGGCCCCTCAGCCTTACAGGTCGCGTAGGTGGCCCAGACAGAATTTCTACCAACAGCGCCAGCCGCACTTTCGACAACAGCAGCATCGACCCCGTTTTCAGCCAGCGCAACCCGCATTTCGTCAGCAGAGGGCGTACCCACAGGGTAGATCCCGCCAACACAAAGCGAGACAGGACCCCACTTCAAAACAACATCACCCTACAACAGGAGATAACCTCCCTCCTTCAAAAGGG
The DNA here is from genome assembly GCA_029215795.1 of Anniella stebbinsi. NCBI lineage: Eukaryota > Metazoa > Chordata > Lepidosauria > Squamata > Anniellidae > Anniella > Anniella stebbinsi. Next base: position 66,049,603 of record JARDYH010000004.1, on the reverse strand, counting down.
AGCCATTGTACCGGTCAACATCACGGAAGCAAGCACGGGGTTCTACTCCCGGTACTTCACAGTCCCGAAAAGAGACGGCGGTCTTCGTCCTATCATGGACCTGCGGCTACTCAACGAATTCCTACAAGCGAAAAAGTTCAGGATGATCACACTGGGATCCATTTTGCCCCTCCTTCGTCGCAATATGTGGTTCACGCTCGTAGATTTAAAAGACGCGTACTTCCACATACCTATTCATCAGTCCCACCAGCGATTCCTCCGGTTCATAGTGGGAAAACGCATCTTCCAGTTCACCGTCCTTCCATTTGGGTTGAAGACTGCCCCAAGGGTGTTCACGAAATGCATGGCGGCAGTCTGCGCGCACCTTCGTTCAGCAGGGGTGGAACTCTACCCCACCTGGACGACTGGCTGATCGCCTCACCATCCGAGCACCAGGCACTACGGGATGTCCGTCTCACGACGTCGCTGTTACGGGGTCTGGGCCTTGTGGTCAATACGGAGAAGTCAGTTCTGTCCCCTGTCCAGAGGATACAGTTTATTGGGGTCCTCCTCGACTCGACGAAAGCACGAGCCTTCCTCCCCCAATCAAGGTGCATTCAACTTCAGCAGTTGGCAAGGCGAGTCATGTCCTCCGCCTCTCACAGAGTAATTACCCTCCAGAAGCTATTGGGGCTTATGGCCGCCGCGGTCTTTGTAGTGCGGTGGGCTCGTTTACGGATGCGTCCGCTACAACGTTTCCTGCTGGATGTTTTCGACCCACTACTTCAACCGAACTCTGCCGAGGTAGTGGTCCCACGCACCATACGTCACTCTCTTTGTTGGTGGACGCTCCAAGAAAACCTCTTGGGGGGGCTTCCGTTTGTCACGGCAGAACCGTCCGTCTCAATAACCTCGGATGCCTCACAACTAGGATGGGAGCCCATTGCTACCATTTGAAAGTGCAAGGCGAATGGTCTCCCAAAGACAGGAAACATCACATCAACTTTTTGGAGTTATTAGCAGTGCAGAAAGCCCTCCTTGCGTTCAGAGACTATATCACTGGCCACCACGTCAGGATCGTATCCGACAATATGTCAGTTGTCTGGTACCTGAACAAGGAGGGGGAACGCGCTCCAGGGGGCTGCTCAGTCTCACACTGGACATCTTCGAATGGGCAATCCTTCACAAGCTCCGCTTGTCGGCAGTACACATCGCCGGAACGGACAACGTGCAAGCGGACGTCCTCAGCAGGACTTTCCCGGCGACACACGAGTGGTCCCTTTCACAACAGGCTTTATCGATCCTAATCAACAGATGGGGATGCCTGTGCCTAGATGTCTTCGCGTCTGCGGAAAATGCAGTCTGCGAGGCTTTCTTGTCGAGGGCCGGGGCAGGAAAGGGCTCCCTCGGAGACGCTTTCAACACCTCCTGGGGACAGGGCCTTGTTTATGCCTTCCCGCCGTTCCCCTTGATTCCAAGGGCACTATCGATCCTGCAGTTCAGGGATACAGACGCCATCTTGGTGACACCGTGGTGGCCCCGCCAATTCTGGTTCGCCCCCCTCCTCCGCCTGTCCAGGGGAGAGTACCTCCGGTTGCCAAAAACAGAGGACCTAATCACAATGAACCAAGGGGCAGTTCGTCACCCAGACCTCCACAAGCTGCATCTCACAGCGTGGAGAATCCGTCGCGATGGCAGCACTTAGATCTCCCACTTTCCGTGCGCACGGTCCTCAAGGAGTCCTCCAGGCCCGCCACTAGGCTGTCGTACCGTAGGAAGTGGAACCGCTTTGTAGCGTTCACAGAGAAGAAGGGCGTGTCACCCTATTCATGTGGCGTTGTGGACGTCCTAGTTTTCCTAGACTCATTGCACGGAACAGGACTAAAGAGCACATCGGTTAAGGTTTACCTGGCGGCCATTTCCGCTAACCATGACCTTATTCAAGGCTACACGGTTTTTTCCCACCCGTTAGCCAAGCGTTTCATGAAGGGTCTCCGGAACATCTGTCCCCCGGTGCCTCCTATGGTTCCACAATGGAGCTTGTCAGTAGTCCTGGCAGCCTTATCCAGCAAGCCCTTTGAACCAATGGCTACCATAGACTTGCGGCTGCTTACCTTTAAGGTAGCCTTCCTGGTGGCTATCACATCTGCCAGACGGTCTTCGGAGCTTTGCGCTCTGATGATAGATCCGCCCTACACGCAATTTCACAGAGATAAAGTTGTTCTGCGGCCAGGCCCGGACTTTAAGCCAAAGGTCATTTCGGCTTTTCACGTCAATCAGGACATTGTGCTGCCCACGTTTTTCCAGGACGCAAGTGATACCGTGGGTTCAAGGCTACACGCGCTGGATGTCAGGCGGGCCTTGGCTTTCTATAAAGACAGAACTGCCGCATTCCGAAAGTCTGGACAACTTTTCGTTAGCTACGGCGGAAAATCGAAAGGACAAGCCGTCTCGGCCCAGCGCTTCGCAAAATGGGTGGTAAATACTATCACCCTTAGCTACGAGCTAGCAGGGAGAGACCCGCCAGCTTCATTGAGGTCGCATTCCACAAGGGCTATGGCCACGTCGACAGCGCTGCTCAGGGGAATTCCTATCCCTGAGCTGTGTAGAGCGGCCACTTGGTCCTCCGCCTCCACTTTCGTGTCACATTACAAGTTGGACATTAGAGCATGCTCGGACGCTAGCTTCGGTCGAGCAGTGTTGTCTTCTCTGCTACAGTGACGCCACATCAGCGAGTCTACCCTCCTCCGGTAAGTGTTGCTAGCTACTCGCCCATACTGTGTGATGCACAGAGACCACGAAGAAGAAATGCAGGTTGCTTACCTGTAACTGTAGTTCTTCGAGTGGTCATCTGTGCAGTCACACAACCCCCCCACCGTCCCCTCTAGACCTCGCTGTGAGAGTCTAGAAGTGTCATCGCCATGCCATTCCTTCTGTTAGTAGTAAAATTTTTGTTCTTGAATTACACTACCTCACGGTTGACTGCAAAGGCGGTCTTAGGGAACTGAGGTAGGCGGGAACCTAGGCATGCGCGATAGGACGGAGGGTGGAGGGGTTCCCGCCAATAGTTTCTAAGCTCTAGAAGTTTCCGAAGGGAGGCTCGGCGTCGGCGCGAGCCCATACTGTGTGACTGCACAGATGACCACTCGAAGAACTACAGTTACAGGTAAGCAACCTGCATATATTCTGGGGAGCAGGATGGGCTTTTCTTTTTATGCCTCTTGTTGCTGCATGTCCTTGTTCACACGGTACTAGCCTTTGTATATGTGCAAACAATGTCAATCTGTGGGAAACTTTAATCAGAGGTGTGATGCAGATTTATATACTATACTATAAGTCATATGGAAAATAGCTATTTAAGTTGGGGGAATTAGTTCAAACACACCATAAAATGTAATTCCAATTTAGGGAAATTAGTGCTCATCTTAGATTCAAAATAAAGTTACATTTATTTTTATGAAAATCGTTCTCAAACACACATGTGCAAATACTACTGTGAAAGATATCTACTCTTGGCACATGGGACAGTATACTGATTTTAACAGACTTAACTAATAGAAAGAAAAGATGAAGATTGGGGAAATTAGCACTACCAGATAAAGAGGTGAAGGTGGTGCTGTTATCTGGTTTGACACAGAAATTGGGTGTGCAAGACCCACGATAAGCCATGATGATTATCATGCAAGCCTTGTTAACGTCAATGTGGCTTATCATTATGGGTGGACCTGGCACAGGTGATTCGGTGAAGGTGTGTTTTTCGTGTCAAACCATGCTGAGAACCCATGACTTGTAGTAGGGTTGTTCAGGATAATTTGTTCTCATCATGCTTGTTATGATGTCTGAACTTAGCAGAGTGGCTTGGCAAAAGTGGCAAAAAAGCCCATGCCACTTTTCACGATCTCACCAGTGCCATATCCAGCCTCCCTCACCAGTGACTGCCCCTCCGCTGATGCCAAAATTGCACTTTGGAAGAGCCATCATTCTTTCGCCACCTTTAAAAAAATGTGGTGCTTTGGGAGTATGCAAATAAGTTCAGTTTTTGTCTATCCCCCTGCTCCCAGCCTTTCACAAGTGTGCAAGACTGCAGATTTGGCTGTTCAGTATGTGTAGTCTTGCTGTATCAATTTCCTTGTATGTTTCAGTTGTCAAAGGACACCCCAAAGTGGAGTAGGTAATGTACTAGGAAATTACAAGGGGAGGCTGCACAGAGGCTTATCTATGCACATTTGCTAAGGACCTTGGGTGTGTGTGTGGGGGAGAATACTAATTGAAAGTATGATCCCAGTTGCGTAATCCAGAAGCACCGAAAAAGGGGAAGGAAATGCAGGAGTAGGTGCACCGGAGGTGGGATCAATAACTCCCATTTAGCAGTGTCATCCTCTTGCTCTTAAACCTTGAACTGACACTGCCCTCGTCCCTATCAGCATTTCCCCAAGTCCCAATGAAGCTCACAGATGGGAGTTATTGGTTCTTCTCCCTTTTCGCAGCTCCTTTTTGGAGCATTTGGAGTCTTGAGCTAGGGTGTTGGGCTAATGTACAATAAATCCATAGCCCACAATACATGCAGACAGAGAGTTAGCAGGTTTGGAGCTTAACTGTAATACCTTCTAATAAATTTAGTTGAGATTTACGAGGCTGCCTAGGGATAATTTGACTGTTGCCTTTTGGGGCCTCTGTCATGGTGCTTCTTCTCTTCTACTCAGCATCTTGGAGTAGAGTTTGTCAGGTGAAAGCTGTGTTGTAACCATATCACCAACCAAATCCAGAAGCCCATCTCTCACTATGCACTGTTGCTTCCAGGTGATCTTTATCCTAAGAAAGAAGAATGAACAGGTGACCTTCCTGCATGTGTTCCACCATTCAGTGCTACCCTGGAGCTGGTGGTGGGGTGTCAAGTTTGCCCCAGGTGAGATTTAGGGAAGGGATGCACTCTGGGCTTGACTCTGAGTTCTGAGAAACCATGATCTGTAACATTACTCCCAAATGCATGGCTCTCTTAGGCAGTCTTTGTCATGAACACACCATGTGTGTGCCTCCACTATAAATAGTCTCTAAATATTTTAGCATTCTGTGACTGCACACTCCTCTTCTGAAGTCTCCTCTTCTGATGTAAACGTCCTTTGCTACTTTTTACGGTCTCATTCTAGTGTTTACTAAGCTGTGGAGGGATCTCCTATTCCTATAATCCCATTTGGAAAGAACCCCAAAAAGCCAGATACCATGCTCTTCATTCATTCATAAACCAGCCTCCTCCAAGCCAGTGTATGATTTACAAGTCAGTGTGCCACAAGCAGTCAACAGGTGTGCACAGTTGGTACCTGCAGAGCAGTAGTTCCAAATGAGGCCAGTGACCAAAGCCATGTACTGTAGAACTTCTCAGGATTTCTGGCTGAGTTGATCTGGCAGGAGGGTGGGGTGCAGGGGAAACCTCTATCCAGTGTCAGACAGGGCAATTGGTCACATTCTAGTTGTGAGCAAATGTCCTGTACATAGAGATGTGAAGGCCTGGGGGCAGGCAAGAAAAATGGGGGGTGGGGCAGAAAAAAAAACCAGGGGAAAAACTTTCCCTGGGACTTTTGGAGAATTTAGGGAGGTTTTTAAAAAAATCTTTCTGATTCTCTCCCCGTCCTTTTTCCTGTCCCTCCCCCCCTAAGGTTTTACATCTCTGCTTGTATGTTATTTCCATAAAGGAAGTTGGACGCTTCCAGTTCCCAGTATATCTTTGATGTCATTATGACATATCACAGCCTAGGGCCCTCCAAATGCTCCTTGACATGAATTGGACAATCCATGCTGCCCCCACCTTTTGAATAACTCTGTGGGAGAAGTGGGGAGTGCCCAGTGCATGCTGGGAAGAATGTGGCAAACTCAGAGGCCTCGGGTTGCCAGCATCCATCTGCTGACAACATTGACGGCATGCCAGGATGCTTTATGACTCTGAAATGGAGCCAACAAAAATGGACACACTCTTCCCACTACCACCAAAATCCTGATAACCAAATTTGTAGTTTGTGGAGTTCAAAGTCAACAATACACCAAAAATCAGTCTAGCTGTGATGGCCCCTGATGTAAACAAAAGAATGTTCTTCTTTCTGCATAGCAACTGGTGAATACATTTATTATAAAAAGCTGAGATAACTGTTAATACTTGTTATAGTAAACATACAAAACTGTCTTCAGTCCATGGTAATATTACAGAATTGTAAAATCTATGTACCATGTTTAGGAATATATGTATAGTTCTTACAGTAAAGCCCAAACAGTGCCCAAACCATCAAAAGACTTCAATATGTTATTTATTTATTTACAATATTGCTATACCGTTCAATATATATAAAAAAGATTCCAGAGCAGTGAACATAGGTATAAACAGTAAAAAGAAAGAAGATTTAAAAAGCAAATTAAAATTGTTCAATTTAAAATAAAGGACCAGGGGGGAAAAGTGACTGGTCAGTTAAGGAAGGCTTCTCGAAATAGAGTTATTTTCAGGAGGCACCGGAAGCAGCCTAGTGTTGGCTCCACAGAGAAGGGGCCACTACACTAAAGGCCCATCTCCTGGTGGATTGCAATTGGGCCATAGGTCCATATGGAACCATCAGGAGCATGCTCTCCAATGACCTCAGTGATCGGGCAGGTTGGTAAGGGAGAAGGCGCTCTCTCAGGTGTTCTGGTCCCAAGTTGTTTAGGGCTTTGTACACTAGTACTGAAACCTTAAAACTGGCCCGATTTATATTTATTTTATTTTATTTAGGAATCTTTTATGCCATTTTTCAAAACTAAGCATCCTCACAAAGTTATTATCAAAATTATAATGAAAATGGTACAATAAAACAAAACATAATATTAAATCGCCAAGAATGTTAAAAATCAAGATCTTAGGGACTAAAAGAGCAGCATATAATATATCATAACAACCAGAACAATATCACAAAATATTCTAAAACATAAGCAATCTAACTTTCCTACCCAAAGGCAGATTGAAAAATGTGTTTAGGGCCCACTTAAAAGAAAATAAAGAAGAGCCAAATGTATGTCTTGGGGAGGGAGTTCCACAAAGGAAGGGCCACCATGGATAAAAGATACATCTTTTAAATGGAGGAAGAGGAGCAGTAAAAGCCGTTATCCTCCTCTTGCCCAGCTTGGCTTTGCATCAACAGAAGGCTATCAAACTTAATTTCCTGAGGATTGTGCTATAAAGCATAGATCAGTAATAAGTCAGTTCCTGCCCTCAGGTTTACAATCTATACCAGAGGTAAGCAATGTAGTGCCCATGGACACCTTTCTTGGCACCCATCAAGGTGCCCTACCCCTCCCAATTTTTTCAATTAACAAATTGTCTTACTGGCAGCTGGATCACTGCGAAATAGGTTTCTGCTAGTGCTTAAAGTTGTGGGTTCAAAAGAATTCAGTGTTGGGGCTCAGACCCAGATGATTGGTCCTTTGCCATGTCTTCCATGGCAGCCATTTTGTGACAGTGCTCATGAGAGTTTATCAAATTTCCAGATGTGCCTATGGCCCAAATAAGGTTGAAAATCTCAATAAGCTGCATATAATATTACATGCAAATTTCATGTAATAAAATACAAGCCTGCAAATATAAGTGAATATAGATCTAAGAATATGTATTTATAATTTGATATGACACCAGGCACCTACATTTGGTGAAGCCAATTTGTAACTTTTGAACTAAGTGCAATCTTTAGAATGGTCAAAGCTAAGATTCGGTATTGTAATCGGAGCCAGGTTCAGTTATACCTGCAGATTTGCATTTTATTGTGTCATGAAAACACATCTAACAACTTTATTGACTGTTAGGAATGTTTGCCAGCAAAATGTCTGTTAAAATATCTGTCCTCTAAATTGTATATTAAAATCTCTAGTTGTGTTAGGGAATTCATGTTGGCCTTATTATAAATGCTACACATGCATGTTCTAAGATGTTGAGAGTTGTACCTTGACACTAATTATTTTAAAAATCACAATTTTAGGTTAGCATGGATTGAATTATAATTTGTAAATTTGCTGCAAACACTTCTGATAGTTTTTACTTTGGGCCCTGATGCCCCAGATAAATTCCTTTCAGTTCTTGCTATTTGTGCACAGATTTCGTGGCTTGGCTGTGCCCTAGACTATTGTTTGTGTTTAACTTCCTTTCTTACTCTGTAGGAGGAATGGGCTCCTTCCATGCTATGGTGAACTGTGTGGTGCATGTGGTCATGTACTTTTACTATGCTCTCTCAGCTGCTGGGCCTGCCTTCCAAAAGTACCTGTGGTGGAAGAAGCACATCACTGCTTTTCAGCTGGTAAGTAAGGAAGGGAACGGACCAGGCCATTCATGCCCTCAGCTCCAACTTTGAATGAATGGCACAAACCAGCCGGGCCACTGGTCTGCCACACTGTCTTACTCCCTTTCTCTTGGCATGTGAATGACCAAGAACTACAGGGTCTAATTTGGTATTTGCTGCCTGTATTAGACTCCTATGTGTTTTCTTAGTCCCTCCCACCTTGAATTGGCTCTCCCTAGGCCTGTCTGTCCTCTTCTGCGGGTGGAGAAGGGGATACAGCTCTTGTCTTTATTTCTATAACCTTTCCTTTGTTTCTGCTCCCAGCTGCAGTTCGTGCTCGTCTCCCTCCACATCTCACAGTACTACTTCATGCCCACCTGCAATTACCAGTTTCCAATCATCATCCACCTCATCTGGGTTTACGGCGTTTTCTTTTTCATCCTCTTCTCCAACTTCTGGTACCACTCGTACACCAGAGGCAAGCGTCTGCCCAAGGTCATGACACAACCCCAACAGAACGGCTTCCATGAGAACGGTGTCATTGCTAATGGCAAAGTCAAGGCCAACTAGAGGGTGGGATCAAGGTGACTCGGACCATCTGGCCCCACAACGGGGCCTGTTAGCCAGACCAAGTGCCTACAGACTGTTGTCTTGCAATTCCAAGCCACCTTCCCAACTGTCCTGTATCCATTGTTGCCTGGCCTTCACCTGTCCCGGGGGAGAGAGGCTGCCTGGGCTGTCGGTGCTGGATCCAGCCCAAGGTCTCCAAAGTGCCTGTGTCTGCCCTGGGCTGGGCTCCCTCCAGAGCTGGACCAAAGCAGAACCCTGCCAGATGGGGCACCTCTATCCATTTAGTTCTATGTACTCCATATGATTCAGGTGGGAAACTTTATTCCTCTACTCCCCCTGAGTTTGTGTTGCCTTTTGTTCACTCAATCCTCTCTCTACCCCATTGGTGCCCTGCCATTCATACTTGAATGTAAGTGGTCCCTTGTTACTCTGGAGTCTGATTCCCCCAGAAATACCTTTCCCTGCTCTGTATGCAGGTGGGGTGCTATATAGGCCAAGGGTATCATTCCTGCTTCCCTGGCTGGCCTCAGTGCACATTCCTTCACATAACTCCAACTTTTCATTGCTCTGATCCCAGGACCTTAGCAATAACTCTGGACTTTGCTCCCCATGGGTTGATGATAACAGGATCTTGCTCCACTGAGGCCTAGGGAGAAGAAATAGGATGCTGTTGTCCAGCTTGCATGCTGTTGCTCTGTGTGCCTTTTTTGTTTTTTTATTTTTATTATTATTAGTGGATCTGCTCCAAGGAGCAGAATCTCCCTGTATTCTAAACCTTGGGGAGGACGCGTCAAGGGGAGGTGCCTTCCTCCTGAGTTTCCCACTTGTATTCACAGAAATAAATGGACGGAAAGAGAATAGTGGTTCTTGTTCTTGATTTCAAGGCTTTGGACCTATGGGCCACAAACAGCAATGTTAACTCTCAAACAGATGATGACTTTCAATTCCAACTACTTTTGTTGCCCCTGTAAACAACCCATGGCCTTAATTGAGGTTGATTTAAGGAATTGGGTGTGAACAGCTGAAAATCCATATCAAAACCCTGTGGAGCATTGGAATAGTATGGCCACATCCTGGCTTGTTTACAGTGTGTGATGACAGGCTTTGGATGACTTCTGCTACAGAACCCAAGACTTGTACATTAAATCTTTGCTAATATCAGTATCTGTGTCGTAGATTTGCTCAAAAGTTCTTTGCAGCATTTATTTCCTAGTCTCCTGCCTTTCCTCCCTGCTAGTCCTGGCAGCAGAGTGTTTATTCCACACACTCCTTATATGGATATTCTTTCAGGCCAGCTGCCTTCTTGCCTTGCATTGGCTCCTGTTCTTGCCTGAACTCCAAATGCTTGCCGTTATCCCCTTTGGGCCTGAAGAGACTCTATTTCTTGGTGCTATCTACCCATAGCCTGGCAAGGTGCGACTAGTAGGACTGCTGCAACTGCTGTGCATGGCACACAAAAGAATCTTGCAATGGAATGAAGTGCGCAAGTAACTTTAATGGCAGGTACTAGATCTATGCCATGTCCTGTGCTTAGAGTGCAAAATGCAACTATAAGCATAACTTGCTGGATGTGATCATCCAGGTACTGTAGAATGCTTATGGAACACATGTGTTGTTGTAGAAGGCTCTCTATCTCAGTGCTAGGAGTAGTCAGCTGGACTAGGAGTAGTAACCTGTGCCATAACACTGCTAGGCACACTACAGGAAAGATTGTATCACCCACAATATTTTGATGACACATACATTAACCATTTTTCAAACATGATAATCTTGTCTTAAAGCCTTTAAGCAAAATTCATTGTTAGGTTGAAATAGAATCTTCTGTAACACTTCTTAATATATTTCTACTGCTGATATCCTACTGTGTACTGTCTCCTTCCCATTTCCCCCAATCCATTTGAGATACGGTAGCCTTCCAAATTTATACAAGTGTTTTGATCTGAGAATCTTTTATGATGCAAGGAGTATATTTTATGATGCAAGAGTACTTAGGAGTACCATTAGGAAATAGCAAAATATGCTTGTTTGTTCTCCTGTGCATGTAGTTGCTGTGAGTAAATAGATTAGCATCTGATCAGTCGTTTCTTAATGAAAAATTAATGTGACATTGTATTCCAAATAAGATTTTGCCAGTATGGCCTCCTACCAGAATTGTTCTGCCTTGTCCATTCTAAAATGGCCTCTCACTTCCAAACTTGGAGTAGTGGTCGTGCGATCGAGAACTATTTGTTCTCATGGATTCACTATTGAACAGGCCCCAATAGACAGTGTTTATATTCAACATGTAGCTTACCTTACTACAAATGTTTACAGAAGGTTAAGTGAGTCACATAAAGGATATGTTTGGACTATTGTGGCAGGCCTGCTGAGTACTGGGTTCAGACAACATGTTAGTCTGCACTGTAGCGCAGGGAATAATGCAAATGGCGGTTGCACATGCAGCACAGGGATGGGAGGTGAAGCCATGATGGTTTCTTCCCCCACTGTGATGATCTGAACCCAGTCAAATTGTAAACAGCTTTGGCTCTATGTCCTGTTGTGTATTACGTAGAATAGCTATGTGTCTTAGGCATGGGATTTATTGAAAACTAGCTACTGTATAAAATTTGATTGCCTGCAGCTTTCTGTTTGGATTAGCTGATAGACTATAATTGAAGCCTTATTAAAATGCTGTAAGGCTGAGCTTTATGTATTAAACATGAAGAAAACAATAGGAAAAACTAGTTAGACAAGGGGAAGAAGCTGCTCTGTTCATTACAACTATGACATGTATAACGAACTGTACTTGAAATTAGCCTAAAATTACTAGCCTAAAGATTTTTGAGTGTAGCCTACCCATCCATCGCCATTAATCCTAGTTGCCTTGTTGATAGCTTGAAGAACAATTCTCCCAGTTTTACAAAAATTACAACTATTGGTGATTCTTACTACAGATGACCTGCTATGTTTATAGTCCTTTGTAGCCTGAACTACATGAGCTTATCAATATAATTACACTGAAGCTTTTATTTGCTGAAGGGTGGGAAAAAGTGTATGTACTAAACATAGCAATTTTTCCAGTACCTTCTCTTAATAAAAGCTAAACGTTAAGACTTTTGTTTTACTTTTTAATAGCAATTTTCTCACAGGGTTGCAAAGGCATCAACTTTTCAAGCACGTATTTTACTAATGTCATTCCTCTCACTTGGCTATTTTAGACTTCTTGTGTATAAAACACACATACACACACACACACCTAAAAGTGAAATTCATGATCAGAACAAAGTGAGCACTATTTAGCCTTTTTCCTGTGTTCTGTTATCCTCAGTATTTATTGTTAGACATTACATTATGTTAAAGTAAAAAGTCTCTCCAACTGTATTTGATTTTTATTCTCTGGTTTGTGTGGAGTTTCTTTCTGAAAAGAAAACTGTTGTAGGTAGTCTAGATAGAAGTACAATCCCTAATAGCAATTCATTAATAAGTTAAACTGATTGATGTTCTAATTTCTAATTAAGTTAGAGCTGTTTGCCAAGCTTCTCAATCCAGGTCACAGTTGCATGTTTTATTTGCATTTGACGCCTGTTAACAAATTAGGGAAAAGACTGTCAGAGATGAGAGGTGTGTGTGTAGCAGCTGTAATCTTTTCTAGACCAATAAAGACAACTTGTTCTATAAGCTTTATTCCTATCCTGCCACATTACAGGAATATAGCTGAGGTAGGAGAGGCACAATTTGTAAGCTATAAAAATAAGCTACAGTACATACTCCATTCCTAGAATCTGTGTTTAAATAAGAATGAAGTCCGCTGTATAAAGCAGAGGAACAGGAATGGGTCCATGGTAGAACAGCCCAAAAATGGGGAGTGGGACACTAGATCCTCTGTACTGTAGGTGTTCGAATTTTGTAAGCAGTATGGACTCAAATTTTCATTGAGCAGCATAATTGACAGTTGCGGTTGCCACCATGCTAAGACACTCATCAGCAGCCTTTTCCCTTTTTTTCTTTCCTTCCCTGCTGTAGCAAGAGCTACTACTTCTAGAACAGGAATAGGCAACCTTTTTGAGCCATGGGCACAACTGGCAATTTAAGGAACATTCCTGGGCACCCCCACAAAATGGCTTCCGTGGGAATTTATTTATTTATTGCATTTGTATACCGCCCCATAGCCGAAGCTCTCTGGGCGGTTTACATAGGATTAAAACAATTAAAAACAATATACAAAAGTTAAAACAGCAAAAGCATGCAATATACATTTAAAACCACTATAATAACTTTAAAAAGCTGTAAGCCTAAAAACAAAAACAAACTCAAGCTCCTCAGATACTGCCAAATGCCTGAGAGAAGAGGAAAGTGGCATAGCTGAATTAGCCCCAACAAACTGAAGAATTCCTTTGAACCCACATTTTCAGCACTAACAGAAACCTATTTCACAGTGATTCCAGCTGTCAGTAAGAGAATGTGTTATTGAGAAGGGGGGAAGTGGAAGGGGTATAGCACTTCTGTGAGCTCCAAGACAGGTGTGAGGGGCATATTTATATCAGTGGGCACTACTGTGCCTACCCTTGCTCTGGAATGAAAGATTCTTCAGCAAGAATACTCTATTCTAGTTTCCTATATATAAAAAGTCTAAGGAGTAAGCATTTGCCTTGAACAGCCAAGTCCAGAGAAAATATTTTAGTGTTTGAATTGCTGGGCTGATTTGTCTAGAAGAACTGAAAGACAATGAAGTTCACAATCACTGGAGATTTCTTATTTTACCTACTATTTCAATAATGGAACAAGTGTTAGAGGTGATGCTGCTGGCTTTGCCATTTACCATACCCTCAGCCTTTCTAGCAAAGCAGAAGGTGGAACACAATGGATTTTAAGTTCTACTCATACTGTTGGTCTGAGGCGCTAGTAATCTGAGGGTGAAGCACATTGTTCCTTGACTCCTGCTATGTCAGCCCTCTAGAAGCTGTATCAAAGTTACTTCTTTCATCACAACCGACATTTGGTCCTTGGTTCCTCACACCTGGTGGCATTGAACGACTGGCTTCTTCCCCTCAGGCCTCAAGCCCACTTTGTTCTCTCTTCCTCCACATTTTAAAACCCAGCTTTTCCTCGGGCTGCTTCTTTTCTTCCTCCTCCGCCATCTCAGAGTGTTTGCTACCTCCTCCACCACCATCGCTGCTGCCAATATGGCTGCTCCAAGAGCGGGCTCAACTCAAAGCCCAAGGCTCTCCCTCCATCCACGCCTTCGTTTTTCTCCATGTATACCTGCCTGGCATGGAACTACATGGGAGATGAAGTTCTATGAACACCTGAGACTCCTGGCCAGAGTGCAGAAATATACTGTTTAGCTATTAAAGCTCAAGCTTTGAACTTTTTCAAACTTTCAAAACTTTCTGTACATCTACAGTGCTCAAGCTTCTGCTTAAAAAATGAGCAAAATTGGTAAGGTAGATCTCTAGTAATGAGCCTTGTGCTACCGTATTCTTATATAAGATACTACGTCAGCGGAAGTCATTATCCCTGTATTACTCCTTTGTTACAGTGGAAGCAGGGAAGTTAGCAGGGAAGTACAATTTTCTACCACAAAGCAGCTTTTATGGCACAATCCCCTGCAACTATATACAAAATGCTATCTTTTTGAACTGGCTAGAGTAGGGGTTGGCAACATGCAGCCATCTAAGGACACCTGTGAGGCCCACCACAGATTCCTTGCCCCCCATTTCCCCCTCTGTAAGATAGGATACACAAAGGTAATCATACACACATACAGTTTCCCAATTCTGCTGGGAAATGGCAAGTGAGAATGACTCCTTTGCTCACCTACTTTCACAGCAGAACTAAAAATGCTGCCAAAGAAGATACAACAGTATAACCAACCTACATACCTTTCTTTCCCAGATAGGTCATTGTGATGAGGGTAAGACTAAAGCTTCCTCCCTGCTACAGTGGTCTGCAGGATCCCCTGGCTCTCCACCCAACTCCATTTGGGGGCCATAGAAGTTGCCAGCTATGAATGGAGTACAAAATACAGCTATGTTATTCATCCCCTGCTATGCAATAGTAGGAGCTTAAGAAGTGCTTCACCTAACAGCACTATTTTGTCAAAAGGAATATGTCACGATTTTGTTTCTTGTTTTTCTGCCAATACTTGTCATCAAGACTACAGCCCATATTGCTGCTGAAGATAGCTAGAGTAGCCACTTTTTCCCCACAATCATCATCATCATCATCATCATCATCATCATCATCATCTTCTTTTATTTATTTCTTACCCGCCTCTCCGTTTGGATCGAGGCAGGGAACAACAATATAATAAAATACATAAAACTGATTAAAACATGACACACATTATTAAAACTGCATTAAAACATCCAAAAACATCCTAAGAACAAGATCTCACATGCGTTGATTAATCAAGTGTAGCTACAAGTCCTACTTTTTGTATTCAGACACAGAATCTCCCCCTCTACAGGTTTGATGGCAATGAAAAAGGGAGGGATTAATTGTTATGGGATCAACTTCTTTGACATAGATTATAAATAACAAAAATGGGCGGTATGTTCTAACAGCAATTCTATAGAGTAAAATCCCTAGTATGCCAAATCCACATTAGTCAGAAGTGAATGAGATTAGAGGTTGTGTCTGTTGCATCAAACCAGTTAACCAGTTTTGGTCCATTTTAACTAAGAGATTAAAATGGCTTTCATATTTCCAAGTTTAAGTGAAGGTACAGAATCAAGTTTCTTGCTGCTGCTATTTCTCCACTTCCTCACCTCAAAGACTGAACACTTAGTTCAACACAAGTATATTTCAGCAGCATGAAGTTATTAAGGGGCTTTAGAACACAAAGGTTTCCAGCTTTAGTATAGCCTATTAGGCTGACCATATGAAAAGGAGGACAGAGCTCATGTAACTTTAACAGTTGCAGAGAAAAGGGAATTTCAGCTGGCTTCATTTGCATGCAATTAGTACCTGGTGAAATCACCTCTTCATCAAAGCAATTAAAGTTGCAAGCACTATACTAGAGTGACCAGATACAAAAGAGGGCAGGGCCCCTGCAGCTTTAAGTGTTGTAATGAAGAGGGAATTTCACCAGGTACAAATTGCATACAAATCAAGCCAGCTGAAATTCCCTTTTCTCTGCAACTGTTAAAGTTATATGAGCCCTGTCCTCCTTTTCATATGGTCAGCCTAGTATAGCTTAAGCAGGTACAACTTTGACTCTCTTGCCCTGAGAATGTTAACTGCCATAGAAAAGGAACATGGGACCTGTAGTAAATTGGTCAATTCTGTGGATATCTTGACCATAAGACATTTGTGGGGTACTAAAGGAAAACAGGCAACTACAAAACATCAGGTTCTACTCCCACAATACTGTTGTGTCCACAAACCTGGGACCCTTGGAAGTAGGAATCTGGTTTCACACAAAACTTCGGTGGTAGATATTTATTGTAGTGCTCCTTCTTTGCAGGCAGCTACAGGCAGACTGGCCTTTGCATTGCCCGCCTGCTACAAAACCTGGAATGGATTATCTGTGCTTAATTGCAGGTCATTCATAAATCCTGGCCTGGCTCAAAGAATGGGCCTACCACAAACACTACAAATACTGTGTCAGTTTCAGGGCAATTTTGTATATAATTTCCTACATCCCAGACATTTTCATATAGGAGCAGTGATCCAACATTTGTGGTACAACTCAATAGTCAGCTGTTACGTTGAGCTAGATCGCTGTAAGGTCCATTCCCAACACAATGTATGTCAGTAAGAAGGTCCAACTGTCATACAAGTCTGAGCTGTCTTTTTAAAATAAATTCACACAATGTTAAGCATTTTGGCCAAATAGAACAAAGTGCTGGAGAAGCACTGAAATTTTTAAACACTGAGAGCTGTTTAAATCATAAAGAGGTTGAGCCAGAGCACCACCTGGTAGCGCATAGAGTTAAAAGGAACCATAGAGGTGGTTGGCAGCACTCAATTCAACATAATGGTTTATATCCAGATTTGCCATCTGCTGAGCTGACTTCTAGAGCTGCTCTGCAAATGTGAAGGTTTGATGGAGCTATGTCAAAATTTCAAATCTGCAGAGCAGAGCGGGGACAGTTTAAAGACCGTTGCATACCTTCGAAGCGGACCAGAGCTCCGTTGGAGCTTCAAACCACTTTGAAGGTATTCAATGGTTTTTAGGCTTTCTGAGGCTTGTTTTGACTTTAAACAAAGTTGTTGCACTTAACTGAAGACTTCTCCATATCACAGTGCTTGGGGGGAGGGATTGCAAATATCAGTTCACCCTTGCCCTGGAAGAAGCCATTCCTTCTGCTAGCTCCTGCAGTGTTGGAAGGAGTGAGAGAGCGGCTTGCTTCTATCTCAGTGCATCTGCTTTTTCTCTGCTCGTTGTTCCCTTGTGCTAGTTCCTTGTTATTACTGTCTGTCCAATCCCCCCAAATCTCAAGTTCCAAGCACCTTTTATACCCACCCCACACTCCCCCTTTACTGTGACTGTGTGTGTTTTACTGTTGTTCCTATTATCCCCACTAACAAAATTTTAAAACTACAAAAAAAATCTTTATTTTTCCAGTGTACTTGTTCAGTCCTTCTTTAAATCCTTTACCCTTGCCTTGCCTTACTCTTACATTCCACCCCACACACCCCAGTGCCTGTATATATGTCTGTTTAAAGTCTAGTTCCACTACCCGCCCACTAAAAAATCTTTAAAAATGTAAAAATAAAATAAGCCGGTGAGTTGTGTTGTTCTGTTCTACAATCTGACTTCAGAGTCTTCTAGTTTGTGTGTGTGCTGTGTTAGTTGTGCACAAGCACACAGTTATTGCACAAGCAGCACACATTTTCATTTTTACACAAATTAATAAAACTCGCCCCATACAATCTCCCTCTCTCTGCCAAGGTTTTCCGACAGTGCAGCTGGGCTGAGGTTTTGTAACCTGTGGCCAGGGGTATGGTGCTTATTTAGGCTGACCATATGAAAAGGAGGACAGGGCTCATATAACTTTAACAGTTGCAGAGAAAAGGGAATTTCAGCTGGCTTCATTTGTATGCAATTTGTACCTGATGAAATTCCCTCTTCATTGCAACACTTAAAGCTGCAGGGGCCCTGCCCTCTTTTGTATCTGGTCACTCTAGTATAGTGCTTGCAACTTTAATTGCTTTGATGAAGAGGTGATTTCACCAGGTACTAATTGCATACAAATGAAGCCAGCTGAAATTCCCTTTTCTCTGCAAGTGTTAAAGTTACATGAGCTCTGTCCTCCTTTTCATATGGTCAGCCTAGTATTGCTTGTTCATGTCCGGTGAATGTTACTTAAAAAATCTCCGCCACCAGCCAACTCCTGCTCCAACACTGGACCCTGAGACACTCTTAAAAGGCTGTGGCATGCCAGCGTCTCAGGGCTAAGCTACAGCCATCTTTTGAGTTGTGACTGTGACTGTCACTGATGCCAACCAAAGCCTCCAACCAGCCAATGCCTGCATCAACACTTGACTCTGAAATGCTCTTGAAAGGCTGTGTGGCATGCCAGCCTCTCCAGGGCTCAGTTACAGCCTTCTCTGAGTTGTGTCTTCAGCCTAACTCTGTCTCTAAGAGATATACCAGCAGCCAGCCAAAGCCACAAATCTATTTTTCTCTGACACATACTTCAAACATTCTGCATTGCATGCCAGCAGTACAAAGCATAGCTTGCAAGTGAACAAAGTGAAGCAAAAGGGAAGGGGTAGCGAAGCAAAGCCATGCCAGGTTCCAACATCCACAGCAACAGGGCATCTGCAACGATGAGAGCCTCTCTTTTGCCTGGCACCTCACTGTTGGTCCTGAGTTTTTCTCAAAGGATGACCCTTCATCTCCCATGATATGGAACTCTGAGAAAAAGGCCTCTTGCCTGTTCTGTTTTGCCCTGTGGGCTGCTTTGACTGTCCTCTCTTTCCCACATTTTGATCTGTAGACACCTCGCCTCTGCTGAGCTCGCCTGCCTGCCTGCCTGCCCCACCAAATCTGACAGGAAAAGTGTCCTGCCTGCCCTACAGAGGAAGTGGGTGGTACATTCTTGCCCAGCCCCTCAACTTAATAAGAACCTCCCTCCTACTAGGTGGAGCACATCCCAATGCCTAGATCACTGGATGGCACCAAGTAGAGCGAATTTCAATATACTTCAGGTATAGTTAGAGAGTGCATGCTGCTTTACTATGTCAGCATCTCTGGTACACGGCAGTTGGCTATCTAATCAAAACTCATTTCTTTTCCTTATTCCCTAGGGAGTTTCTCTCACGACTACATTCACAGACTTTCTCAAAGCAGAAACTCCTTATGTGTTCTATTAGACCTATTTCTAATAGCATTTCAAATAAGCACAATTTTAAAGCCACACAAGATAGAGACAGATACCTATTCATTAGACATCAGCTGGAGGCTGGGCTCCAAGCTTGTCTTATAGAGCATTTGAAATGCTAAACTGAAGATGAACACTTTAGTCTTAAATAAACCAACAAGTGTTGATGGAAAGTTATGTTTTATTACATTGTATGCAGCCCAAGTCCTTGCAGATAGCCATCTTAAATTAAATGCATTTTCTCTTATGCCTAATCCAGACATCAGCCCATATATCAACACCATTTTTAGAGAGAGAGTGAAATATTTATTAATTGTTTAAAATTCTGTACATAAAGCAATAGATTTGGAGAGGGTTAGGCCAGGCTCAGCGGATGCCTTGGTGGATAATGCTGCTCTTGGTGCTATTCTCTTTCTCCTTTTTACGAGCCGGGTCAAGCTCAAAGCAGCGCCAAAGTCTCAGTGTTTCATCTGCTGCCGCCGATGCCACTGTAGACCCATCTGGACTCATTGTCAGGTTTAGCACTCTAGCAGTGTGACCTGGGGAAATATATGAAATACACACAAAAACACACTTTGTCAATAGGGTGATTGCAGACAAGTTGAAGAAATAAAAAAAATAGCTGTAACCAACAGTGCAGGACCCATCACAGTGAAGTTTAATTGAGCACATTTTTTTTTGCGCAAAGAGGGCACCACCACCACCCTGTAGGTTAGATGAATCTAGCCCTTGTACTATTTCCACACCTCCTGAACTCACCTTTCAGCTCAGTAACCTTGGACATGGATGGGTATTTCCACACCACAAGCTGATTATGGGCAAAACCATGACCAGAAACAAGTTCTTTGTAATTTGTAGACCAAAGCACTGAACACACCTGTCAAACACAAAAGACAACTTACATTAGGTAAAGCAGCATTTGCCCAGTACCTTTCTACACCTGCTCATGTAAAAATAGAGCAGCACTATCTTAGAGCAAGGAAGGGCAGAAAGTATATCTCCAGATATTTTGGATTTTAACTCCCACCATCATGTGCCACGGTCAGGAATGTCAGGAACTGAAGTCTACAACATCTAGAAATCTATTTCCTGCCCACCCCTGCCTAAAGTGTTTCCAATGTTGGCATGCTCCTTGTCTTCCTTTGACAGCACTGGCTGCACCTACCTGGGACTGTGCATCCACTGCATTAAGGCAGGTACCAGAGCACACATTCCATATCCTGATGTACCGGTCACTTGTTCCACCTCCTGTTGCCAGCACATTGGACTGCCATGGACTCCAAGCCACTGCCTGAAGTAAAGAGGCGTAATAGTATGTCACCCTTTCCTGTTGTCACCAACATAGCATGTGCTATCTACATACACACCACCCTGCTCACCTTAACAGCTCCTTGATGTTGCGTGAAGGTCTGTACAGGACGAGTGGACCCACTGTCTCCTTGGACAGCAGGCCAGATGTTTACCAGGTTGTCATTTCCCCCACTGGCTAGATAACGGCCATCAGGTGCCCACTTGAGCCCACACACTTCTTGTGTATGGCCAGCAAGTGTTGCCACATGGTGCTCTGCCACACGAACATCGTGGTGATGTATGTGACCAGTCCGTGACCCACTGAAAGAGACAGAAGATTGGTAAGACCCTCAGTAAGCCAAAAGTACCAGGAGGTCAGGGGTATCCAAACCCCTTCTCCTGTTAAAAGATCTTCTAAAGAAATCCTCTTGCCTCTTCCCTCTGCTCCCAGTACGCCTAGCATGTAATGCTCAATAGATCCCTTGCCTAGGACCTGCCCTTACCTGGACAGGATGTAGTTGTTCCAACTCAGGGAGCTCACACGGGATGAATGACTGATCATGTTTCGTAGACGCTTCTTCTGCTGGATGTCCCATAACTAGAACCATCATAAGCAAAGAATAAGTACCCAACTTTGCTAATCTCTATTATGTTCTGGAATATTACCATGGGGACAAAGAAAATATATGAAGACATGTCACTAACCCTGGCATGGACAGAAGGTAGATCTGGATGTACTGGTAGATCTCAGGGTGATTTGCAGTAGATCAGCAAGTTTCCAACTCCCAATTGTTTAACAATAGCAGCAACAAAATCCCCCCCCCCCCAATTATAATACTGAAATGAAGAAAGCTGGGGAGATTCAATTTTTATGTTAAAGGACTGGGAGCTCAGTAGTCTTTAATTTTGTGCCTTTTCCAGGCTACGGTTGGTGGATCTCAGGATTCTAGTAAAAGTGAAATAAATTCTGCAAGCATGAAGCTTCACCACCCCTGCTCAAACCCCCTTAAAGTCAGCTGTATGTACTAGAAGGAAGAGAGAATCAAGTTACGGCCAGAATGGCTATTAAGGGAAGCAGTTGTCATCACTCTTAAACCCTGAACATACCCACACATCACTGGCCTTCATGGCCTGCACTATCTAGAAAGCATTAAGGCTTCTCCTGAAAGTCCTCATCCCAAAGGAGTCATTACATAACTTCTGTTAAGAGTTCTTAAGTCCCTATGCTCACATTGCTCCCTGCTTCACAGACAAAGGATCAAGTCACCAATAAATAATCCCCAGAGCCAATTAAATAATCTCACTCCTCTTACCTGGACTTCTGCGTTACTTGTGCCAATAGCTAGATAATTTCCCTCTTTAATCCATGACACAGAAGAGATGTAGTCATCTGGCTGTTCCATCTGCATGAGCTGGATTATTTCTCGGGAATCATAGTTCCAAAGATACACTGTTTTATCCAGAGCCACAGCCAAGAAGTTGAGGGAGCTCCAGGCAATGAGGTTCAGATCTAAATGATGAGAGATGCAACATCAGTGCCTTTCTCCTTGTATCCAACCCACTCCTCACCCCCTTACCCCAAATAGCTGGGAAACTACAGCCAGGTCAGTTAAAGCCTAACAAACTCTCCTGCCTCTCCGCAACAGCCAAGTCTAATGCCATAAGGAGACACAACTTCTCTAAAGCAAGAACCAACAGGCACCCTAGGCATTTTTGGAAATACAGTCGCCTTTATATTTTTGCAGCTATGCAACAAGGTCCCAGTGGAGCTGGAACTCCATGCCTTTGGCTGCTTACAGTAGTCATTGCGAATGTCGGGGGCATCCAGAATACGGTCTGGCATGGAGGCTATGTATCTGGCATTCTTCCGAGTGGAGCCTGGTGTGCTCTTCTGGCTGTAGAGCACTTTGAGAGTGCTCTGGTATCCTGGGGGAAAAAGTTACCATAATTACTACTGCAAGCCAAGGTCAACCAAGTCAATGCCTTTCTTTGCTTCCGCCATGGTTGAAATAGATCTAGCTTCAACTCAATTGCCCCACCCGTATTTGAGGCTTTAGCCAAATCTGCCCAAATGCCAAGCAACTAGGCCAAGGGGAACACCACATACTCCTGTCGTTCTAGGCATATTGGGCTTGAATCAAATGGTTTCGGAGAGAAGCTTCCCTCTCACAAGCCATGCACTTAAGTCCAGCTTTGAACTATACTGCCACTTCAACTAAGACTGCAGCCTCATGGATACTCTGCTCCATTAAGTACTATGGGGCGTGCTTCCAAGGAAACTTGTCTGAGACTGCGCTATATTTTTTTGTTTGAAAAGCAGACGACAAACTAATCCAAGGAGACCTTCCCTGATGCCATTTATGTAGAGAAGTAGGGGAAGTGTTGAACTTCTTTCAGCCTAAGGGCCAAATTCCATTTGAGATAAGCTCTTGGGGCCATATCCCAGTGGTGGGCATGCCCAAAGACCCAAGATATCAGCATATTTTAGCTCTTGCTTTCAGTGACTTGGCCTTAGGCATTTTAACCTTTCAAAAGAGAGAAAAAGTTATACAGAAGCCAAGAAACCACTAAGTGATCAGAGGCAAGGGGATGGAGCAAGGGGTGTGGTCATCCAGATTTGCCTCCCCGGCCTGAGGTTCTGCATCTCTGGTGTAGGAGAGCAAAGACATTTCCCAATGGGACCTGGTTGGTGCCCTGCACCAACACAATCCTAAACAGCCACTTGAGCAAAACAGCAAGCAAACAACCTTGTTTTACGGCATAAGGTATTTACAAGGAGCCTATAAGCTGGGAGTATCAAAGATTCACTTGATTACCACCCAAGGCATCATTTCCCTGTATCAATTCCCATTTAAAGTCATAGCACAGAAATTCAAGGGATGCCATTTGCATGAGCTACTGATGTACTAGTTTAGACACTTTGTGTCTTCAACAATCTTAAGGGGTAAATACCTTTATGAGAGTTTCATCTAAAAGAGATGATTTTCAAGCATAGTATCTATCTAGTATACAGCTAATTTTCCAACTAAGCTTGTGTTGAATTAGCATAACACACTTACCTTCAGGAGCATTCTGGGGCTTTCCACTCAACCGCAGGATTTTTGCCTCCTCTACATCAAAGCCATTAAGATTCATTGCCCAAGCCTTCTGATGCTCCTTGAAGGGGGGAAAAGCACTACAAGCGATCAGTGGGACAGAAAGCTCAGCAGTTGCAAACCCATTGAAACCAGACAGTGACAGAGAATCAGAATTGAAAGCATCTGCATTGCCATCTAAACCAGCATCTCGCTCACACAAGCCAGTATACCATAGGCAGGGAGCAGGTATAACGTTTGCAGAACAGTTGGCTCAAGCCATGTACTATAGGATATTTCTATAATTGCACATTCACAGACATGACAAGCTAGAGATATGTATTGACCACTTTGATTTATAGCCAGCATCAGCAAAGGGCTTGCCCATTAGTCACCAATCTTCAGCAGGACACCATAGGAGGATCACTTGCCTCTTCAAACTTTCCACTTAAAGTTACAAAACCTATTGTCAAGAAGTTTGCCTTGACAGTCCTTAGGTCAAAATCTTTTCCTGTGCCACTTTTGTATGGTAGAGCATAAGAGCTTGAACGAAAGAGCTTAAGGACCACACATACAAGCTCACTCCTCACCTTCTTTGTGGGCGTCTCATCGGAGGAGTCATCTTTGGTCAAGAGGAAATTGGCCACATCCATTTGCATAGCACTGCGATTGGGGATGTACCTATCCCCTCCGGTTTTGTTTGGAGTGTTTTGTGCTTTGGAACCCGACTTGCCTGCAGGACAGCGGTAGAGAAAACACCATTACACCTTTTTAATCTATATCCCATAGAATGGATATTGCTAGACTTGGATCAAGGAGTGGGTACTTTGGTGGCTATTCCATTGTGCTACTGAGTAATGTGGTAGCCCTGCCACTCCCCAAATCTAATTGGGAAATACAACAGCACAAGAAAATAGCCCCAGCTCCTCAGCCGATGTGTACTTGCCCCCTGAATACAATATGGATCTTACCTGGTGTTTTGGAAGGGGTCTTGCTGGTACTATGAGGTCTATTAGCTGGCTTCATAGGTGAAGGAGCTATGGTGTCCGAGGCAGATCCAGTGCTGCCAGCAGCAGCCTCCTTGGCTTTGCGCTGCCATCGTGCAGGGGGCACATTGGCTATAGGGGCATCCAGCTTCAACAGCCCGTGCAATTCACTCTCAAACAGGAACTGTGCCATAGGAATAGGGTGCTGCATGGATAAAGCCAGGAAAGGGAACTAGACATATTAGTCAACAGATAAGGAAAAAAGACAGTAAACAGAGTGAATCCAATCTACGCTCAACATCCAAGGTCCTCCTCTGGGTGCCTACTCCAAGGGAAGCTCAGAGGACGGCAACAAGGGAGAGGGCCTTTTCTATGGTGGCCCCCAATTATGGAACGATCTCCCCGATGAGGTCTGCCTGGCGTCAACATTGTTATCTTTTTGGCGCCAGGTTAAGTCTTTTCTTTTCTCCCAAGCATTTAACAGCTTATGCTGAGTTTTTAACTGAGTTTTTAGCCTGGCTGAGAATTTAAAATTGTTTTAAATGTTAGCTGTTTTTTGTGTTTTTGTGGTTTTAAATTCTGTATATTGATTTTTAATGTTCAGTCTCTTAATCTTTGCAAACCGCCCAGAGAGCTTCAGCTATGGGGTGGTATATAAATGTAATAAATAACAGCAACAATAATAATATATCTGGATCCTCAGTAAGGCTGTGCACATGCACACACATACAGACGTTCATGTTTGTTCTCACCCATCAAAGTCAGTTCTGAGATGGCACAGCTATGTCTGGGGTTCATGCGATTTTATGCACCTCCACACAAACACAGTTCCTTGCGCACAGGAAGTGCTAGACTATACCCCCATTTCCAACATTTAGTGTTCTATGTGCAATCGACTCCCCCGCCCCCACTTTTTTTGCAAAAGCCCCCCTCCCCGCACAGCTTCAAGTCCTACAACCCAAACACAGGCTTAGCATTTCAGCAACTGCTATGTAGCAAGAATTAGAATAATTTCCATAGAGTAGCCATGTTAATGTATTGAAGCAAAAGCAACATCTTGTGGCACCTTAAGAACTAACAAATTTATTCTGACATGAGCTTTTGTGAACTATAGTCCACTTCATCAGGTGTGTTAATTCAGGAACAGTTTAATTCTATTGCTAGAGGCTTGAATTGAGATGAAGGATTTTATACATGTGTTAATAGTGCCAGGATGGTTGTTACCAACAACTGCAGTGAAAATGACCACTGTTAATAGTGTGATTAACTTTCTGCATTTAATTTCCTTCTGACTTCACTGTTGTTGTTATTATTAATTCCATTTATATACCGACCCATAGCCAAAGCTCTCTGGGCGGTTTACAATTCTTACCCCACCTCCACTATAGGTACTATACAAAAACCTGGAACTTTGCATAATACTCCATGCATCTGTTAAGTGGACTTCCATCTGCCAAAGTGAATTTGTTCATCTTTAAGAATTTTGCCACAAGATTCTTAGCAAGAATTTCTTTGTAACTGACAGCCTCCAGTCCAAGTTTCAAGAGATCCTGCACTACTTTTATTAATTGACCGGTTAGTACACGGATAGGCGATTTGTGGCCCTCCAAGTATTTTGGCCTCCAACTCCCACATTCCTCCCTAGAAATTTTGCCAAACATGTGGAGAGCCGCAAATGGCCACTTTGTGCTACCGCAATTGGATGTCATTTTGCTTATGACCAGCTAGTTGTTCTCAATATAATCACTGACTTGGCCGGGGTTCGGGCGGGCACGGAGGCGCTACCTCACCCACCACTCAGCTGTTACCTAAAGACGGAAGACGCACACGGAGAGCCACACACTCCAGAAAGCGTTGCAAGACTCGAGAGAGACCCCAGAGGCCTCGAGGTGGGGAAAACCTCGCGGGTAATGGGGGAGCTTCACGACTCCCAAAAGAGAAACTCTCTACTCACCGTTTCTCTCACCCTGCCTGCAACTCTGTCAACCCCTTCCGGCCATTCAAGATTTAAACTCGCCGCTTTGATCAGCTATTGGTCATTTCGAACCTAACGGCCGCTCGGTGCCGGGGAGGCCTGCCCGCCCTCTTTCCTCTCATTGGCTCGCTTACCATAAGTGGGCGTGGCTTTAGTCTCGGGAAGTTCGATCGGGGTAAAACTCGGGAGGTTCCCTGTGAATATGTTGGCGTGGGGGGAGGGAGAGGACGCTTCCTGTAGTTACGTGTGCTGGGCGGGAGAGAGGCGTTTCCATGGCGCCTGGCGCTGGAGATTCCAAGCGCTGAGATGATGTCTCAACATCGGGGAGCCAGGTTGCGTGGTGTGACTCACCTTCCGCTCCGCTCACACTTGAGACGGTTGCACAGGGCAGGATTAGAAAAGCTGGGGGCGGGACACCCTCCAAAAGTACGCTTTCCCAAGCCACTGTTTATAAAGCTCGTCTGAGCTTCTGAGCAGGCGGGAACCATGCTATAATACAGCCTTCCCCAAACTGATGCCCTCCAGAAGTGGTTGGGGATGGCTGCCATAGTGGGATGGGTGTGTTTCGGATGGCGCTTCCCGCTTCACACATATGCAGAGCTATTTTGAAAAATCGCCTTTTAGCATTATTATTTAATTATTACTCTTGTATCTCGCCCTTTTTCTCTCCCGCAAGGAACCCAAGGCAATTTACATGATCCTCCCCTCCGTTTTATCCTCACAACAATCCTGTGATGTAGGGTAGTCTGAGAGTTAGTGATTGGCCCAAAGTCACCCAGTGAGCTTCATGGCCAAATAGGGTCTAGAACACGAATCTCCCAGGTCCCAGTCCTGCACTCTTAACCACTACATCACACTACATCTCCCCAACCTAACAGAACCTGGACAGGCTCCAGCTCTCAAGAAGCACCAACAGCTCCCTTTCCCATAGTGGGAGTTGGGGAAGCTCTGAGTTACCCTGTCAGTATACCCCTAACCCAGGAGTGGGCCACTTGTATCCCTCCAGATGTTTTGCCCTACAGTTCCCATCAGCCGGAGCCAACATAGCCAATAGTGAGGAATCATGGGACTTGTAAGCCAGAGTATATGGAAGGCCACAGGTTGCTCACCCCTCCACTAAACCTTGTGCAAATGCAAGATGGAAACCATACCTATCCAAAATTTCAGTAGCGCCAGTACTTATGAATCTGCCCATTACTCATCTGTCCTATTGAAGTGATGGTTAAATTATCTCTTGGCCTCTAGCCCAGTGTGGCTGGTCCCAGGGCTTCTAAAATGCCATCAATTAAGATGGCTGCATGCCTTGGATATTCTGTGATCCATGGCCTCATGTCCAGTCTTTTAAGTGTTGCAACTTCTTTAGAAATCCTGGGGACACTGGCACACAGCCTTCTTGTTCTGAACAAATGCGTTCTGCCAATACGTGCTGTGATCCACGAATCACTTAAACTAAGCTAATACTACCATATGTTAGCCTCGTTTACAAATTCAAGGCTTAAGTGTAGGAGAAATATAGACTAACTCTTTAAGGGAGCAATCGTATTTCCCTACCAGACAGCATTGGGGGGGGGGGGAACATAAGATTGTTTGGGTTCTGGCCTCCAAGTTCAAAAACAGAGCAATGCCTCAAAGCCCAGAAACCTCCCCCTCTTCCCCTCATAGCCAGCACAGTTCTAGTCACATCTCCGCACTTGGGAAAGGATCACAGAGACAGGAAAAGGGCAAATCGCCCGACTAGCAGAAATGCAGGGCGGCTGGAAAGTTCGCTTCCGTGCTCCATCTGCCCTGCATTGGATACTCAACAGCCTCCGAGTTTGGAGGCTGCCAGCTATCTTCATAGGATTGCACCCTTAGTTGTTCATATAGTTCAATAAGGTGCTTGCCTTTAAGCCATCAATACAGTTGATTTTAACAGCAGTAAGCCCGGAGGTGCAATAAAGTCATTTTGAACATTAGCGCTAGAGTTAATTGTGGGAAATGGATGTAAATTCTTCAGATTTGCACTAAACTATCCTTTACTGAGTTTGGAAGTAGGATAATATTGGCCTGGATAGATTATTCCCAGAATGCTAGGCCAAAGACAACTTGCAGGTTTGAGACAGACAGGCCAACACTGTTTTTTTAACTAGATGTTTTGAACTTCAACTCCCATCAGCCCCAGCCAGTATGGGCAATGGTAAGGGATTATGAGAGTTGTAGTCCCCCCAATTTGGATGGTACCAGGTTGCTTACCTGTGTTTTAAGGCATCGTGCAGTGCAATCCTATATATATATATATATATATATATATTCAGAAGGGAACCCCACTGAGATCAATAGACTTTTTCCAAGATAGGTATGTATATGACTGCAACTTTAAAACTGCTTTTATTCAGTCCCCAAGCCCAATTCAGTCCTCTCAATTTTCCCAGGATTGAGGGAATGGCTAGGATGTGTGAGGGAATGGCTAGGATGTAGGATTATTTTGGCACACACAGAAATGTAATAAATTTGCAGTCCCATAAAGTCAGCTTGCTCCAGCCATAGACATTTATTATGATCAAGAATGTCACCACTGACAATTTCTCCAGGATTGAGGGAACAACTAGGATATAGGATAGACTGGTTTATTTTTGGCATGAACATATATGCAATAAATTTGCAGTCCCATGAAGTTAGGCTGACCAGATAAAATCCAGATCAGGGCTCATGTAACTTTAACAGTTGTAGAGAAAAGGGAATTTCAGCCAGTGTCATTTGTATGCAATTAGTTCCTGGTGAAATCCCCTCTTCATCATAACAGTTAAAGTTGCAGGCACTATACTAGAGTGACCATATACAAAAGAAGGCAGGGCCCCTGCAACTTTAACTGTTGTGATGAAGAGGGAATATCACCAGGAACTAATTGCATACAAATGACACCGGCTGAAATTCCCGTTTCTCTACAACTGTTAAAGTTACATGAGCCCTGACCTGGATTTTAGCTGGTCACCCTACATGAATTCAGCTTATTCCAGCTAATGGATCTTTTATTGTGATCAAGAGTGTGACTACCAATGTAGGCTGTACAAGGCTACATACAGGGAAGAGCTATGAACAGATAGTTTATAGAACAGGGAGTTTGAAGGCAGAATCCTAAAGCCAAACTCATTTTAACAGGCATTTGAGAAATGGATCTCTACAAAAAGCCCTATGCATAACCTTTCCCCCCCATCCCAGCCTGAATACTTGTGCAAAACACTCCCCATTTTCTAATTCTGTGGTTTTTTCCTCTTTTTATTCTCACTCCCTCAGTATTTTTAATATTACATGTAATCTTGTAATCATTTTGCAAAAATCAATTCAGGTATTTCTGGGATAAGTCTACTGGGGTGATTAGCAATGCTTACCCTGTATTTATTATTTTGATTATACCAAATGTACCTTGCACTCATCTACTATCTGGCATCATAGAATTAAATTTACTTCTAAAATAAGGATCATGTACAAAAATCTTGGAAGCCATTGGTTCACTACACTTGTCTCAAATTCCACTTCCCTATCTTCCTGGACTCCAAGTAGTTCTAATGGTAATAGGCAGAGGGTGCATTTCACTCTGCACAGCATCATCTCCAATATTCTACCTGGGTCAGAGAGTGTCTCTACATCAAGGGAAATCCCTTTGTTTACCCGGCACTGTTGTGCTTCCTGGTTCTTTGGCGTGATTGCCATGAGTTGGATTACATGGGAAGAGAGGGGCAACAAGGCAGAAGATCCTGCTGTTTCCTGGGGTTCCTTTAAACCAGACACTGTTGAATTGAGGGAGCACCTCCCTCCCTGGCACGTGTGCCAAGGGGCGGAGAGGGGGAATCTTGTTTTCGTCTATTTCCTCACAGCCCCCAGTAAAGCCAGGGCTTACCTCTGAGTAGAAGTAAGTTTGTGCTGTAAATTGACAATCTTCATCACCCTTACTTGGGAGAAAGCCCCACTGAACACAATGGGACTTACTTCTGAGTTGACATATTGTTGCAGGGATGCATTTTACCCTCTTCTGCCTCTGTTTAAAGTCCTTCCTCCCTTCCTTGGCAGGTTCATAGCACAATGTCAGCTTTATTTCGCACCATCAGGGGTTATTCCAGCATATCCATGATTTTTTAAAAAATGGAATAAGGAGGGAAACCACAGGAGACATCCTGTTTGTTTACAGTGTCATTTAATTGACTCAGAAACTTCCATGAGTGGTCAGAAACGAACGTGCTATAAATAGCTCATTTAGAGAATCTCAGGCTTCCTCTACAAGAGGCATTTAAAGCTCTTTCAAGGCGCATTAAAAATTACTTCTACAAGAACGGAGCGCAAATCGGGCATAGAGGCGCGTTTTCTGTCCGATTATGCGCATTATCGAATGCGCGTTAAATAGCGAGTTTTATTTTCCTCCGGCCGTTAAAGCGCATTTTGACTATGTGAACAAGCGATTCTCCGCATTAACTACTTGTAAAGCGCATTTGAAACAACCGGTAAGGTCACCAGTTGAGTGTTCAATTACCTCCTGCATACAAGCATTTACAATAAAGCGCTTCAGCGATTATGCGCATAATCGGCTAACCAGGCGTCAAACAGAATCCATCTAGTGGGGGTCTCAGAAGCTGTTGATATAAAAGCTGCATGCTGGAGTAACATTAAAACAGCAGTTGGAAAGCTTTGCAGGTGTAAGAGTCTTGTTGCTGATGTTTCCGCCAGCAGTAGGCCCCTAAATGGCATGCCATACGCATATACACACATATACACACTCTGTTATTTATTTAAACACTTATCCTGTTTTTTGTTTCAAAAGACTTGCAAAATGTTTTGAAAGGAGGTGTCTTAGCTACATCACAAGTTGCAGCCAATCAGTGCTGTATACACCTGGCTTGTACTTCATAACCAGTGAAGTTCTCTTGAGTTTGATCTTGGAGAGAAAATGACTCATTTGAACAGATCTCTATGAGTGCACTTCCACTACACTACTCAGATAGCATTACAGTTGTTTGCATTAGCACTAGAGTTGATGCAAGTAACTATAGTGATTTCTCAGCTATAGGAAGTAGTTGTGATTAGTGTGATTTAAAATGAGATTAAAGGTGGAGCAGGCAGATAAGTTAGGCTGCCTCTACAAGAGAGGTTTAAAGCTCTTTCAAGGCGCTTTAAAAATTTTACCTCTACAAGAATGGAGTGCAAATCGGGCGTAGAGGCGCATTATCTCTCCGATTATGCACATTATCGAATGCGCGTTAAACAGCGAGTTTTATTTTGCTCCGTCCGTTAAAGCGCATTTTGTCTATGTGAACAAGCGCTTATGCGCATTAACTACTTGTAAAGCGCATTTTGGTCATCCCTTAATGCGCTTTGCCGCCTCTCGCCGCCTCTCGTGCAGAGGCATTAGGCGTAAATGCACTTCAGCGATTATGCGCATAATCGCCTAACCAGGCGCAAAAGTTAATCCTTGTAGAGGGGACCATATTTAGTAGGGTGACCAGATAAAATCCAGGTCAGGGCTCCTGTAACTTTAACAGTTGTAGAGAAAAGGGAATTTCAGCCAGTGTCATTTGTATGCAATTAGTTCCTGGTGATATTCCCTCTTCATCACAACAGTTAAAAGTGCATGCACTATACTAGAGTGACCTTATACAAAAGAAGGCAGGGCCCCTGCAACTTTAACAGTTGTGATGAAGAGGGAATTTCATCAGGAACTAATTGCATACAAATGACACTGGCTGAAATTCCCTTTTCTCTACAACTGTTAAAGTTACAGGAGCCCTGACCTGGATT
The DNA here is from genome assembly GCA_029215795.1 of Anniella stebbinsi. Taxonomy (NCBI): domain Eukaryota; kingdom Metazoa; phylum Chordata; class Lepidosauria; order Squamata; family Anniellidae; genus Anniella; species Anniella stebbinsi. The sequence continues at coordinate 66,017,365 of JARDYH010000004.1, read as the reverse complement.
TTATCTGGTCAGCCTAATATTTAGCATCACCTGCCACCCACCACTCCCCATGGACTGAGAGTTCTTGAGATAAGAATTAGCAGTCACACTCACAAGCTGCTATTGTCATGTCCTTATTGTGCAGTTCTACCTTTAGACACCCTAATGCTAAATGAATTTATTGCTGAAATTGACTTGCGTTTCATGCCTCTCCCGAAACACGTCATGCAACTAGCCAGTTTTGCCTGGGGAAAGTTTTAATGAGCTTGTTACGTATGCCTTTGGTTATTAAAAAAAATAACACGATTGATATAGATAAATCAGTAGGGTACAGTTTCTCAAGAACTGCACTGCATTTAGAGATCTATGATAGACTTTGGTTATGGTGTCATCTGGGCATAGCTGTGGGTAGAGAACCCCATTCAGTTTGCATTCCATCCCAGTCTAATGTGATGAGCTCTTAAGTTCAGTGAGTGCATCAGAACGACTCATATTGTATGATTTGTTAGCAAGTCTGCTGCCCTGCAACTCAGAATTGTTATAATGCAGATACCCATAGGACCTAATCATCTCCTTTGCTGCAGCCTCTAGTGAGCCTGCACAGTCAGCCCATCAGAAGGTAAGATTGATTTGATATGTGTGTGGCAGAGGTGGACTGATCCCCAGAAGCTTCCCATCTTCCTTCCTCTTTTGTCTCAGGGGCTGAAAGTGGTGTGCCAAACAAAGTGAAGGAACTTAGTTGGACCTTAGGATCTGAAATTATGTGCGGATCACGTTCCAAATTCAGTGGGAGGGTATCACACCCATCATCTGTGCCATCAAAGTACTCATTTTCATTATGCCCCCCTTGAGGTCTGCTAGGACTCAGCGCCATGTAATGCTGGTGGGAAGAAGGCTGGCTATCCCATTCCACCTGCTCCACTGAAACAGTATCTAAGAGAGGGCCGTAGCTTGCTCTTTCCAGGGGCATCTCAGACAGCACCTCCAGCAGGGAAGTCAAAGGCGTGTCCTCCAAAGACTTGTTGCAGAAGAAAGCATTCATCTAAAAACCGGGGGGAAAGCAGCATCAGAAACACAGAAGGGCCTTTGTGCTACAATACAACCCACTCCAACCTACGCTGTGTGTGTACATGCATGTGTGCACATCCTCTCTGTATGCATGTTACACTCAGGTAACAAACCTAATCTCTGGAGGCGTTAGAATGATCAGATCTCCTGGAGAGAGGCTCCAAGATGGTAGGCAGTAGCAGCAGTAGCATGGGAGTTTGCCATGACAGTGAAGAAAGTAGCATGGTAAGCGCTCTACTGAAAGCTATCAGAGAAATAACATAGGCCTCCTCCACACGAGACGTTTAATGAGCCTTGAAGGCTCATTATAAATTTTACCTCCACACCAGCGGAGCGCAAAACGGGCGTACAGGCGCGTTATCTCCCCGATAATGTGCATTTTCGAATGCGCGTTAAATAGCGACTTTTATTTTGCTCCGGTCGTTAAAGCGCATTTTCGCGGTGTGAACAAGCGATTATGCGCATTAACGTCTTCTAAAGCGCTTTTTGGACATCAATTAATGCGCTTCGCTGCCTCTCGCCGCCTCCCGTGCAGAGGGATTAGGCGTAAATGCGCCTCTGCGATAATGCGCATAATCCCCGAACCGGGCGCAAAAGCGCATCCTTGTGGAGGGGGCCATAGAAATGTCCATCTAATTTAAGGCTCATGTTTGGGGCTTCCATACAGAAGGCTTGTAGCACTACTGAGAAGAAGGAACTGTGGAGCATTTTGGGTCCCCCTCCCCCTTTAACAGAAGAATTCTTCATCACTGTCAAAGATGGGATCCTGGCTGGATGTACTCAGATTGGGATGTGTTGTTAATAACCATTCTTAAAGCCATTTAGGATTATTACAGTAAAATAATACTGCCTCTCCTTCTTCCACCATGACAACAAACACAGATCACAATTTGGAGTTAGAATGGCCATTGCTAAGCTATGCAAGAACGGCTCTGCTCATATTACTCTGGGACCCTTGCAAATTTGGAGCATATTCATACAGTGAGGCAGCGCTCCCATCAAAATTATGGTGGGGGCAGTAAAACAGGTGGAGAACCTAAAGCCCACAGGCCAAATTTGGCCCATCTGGGATCCCAGTCTGGCTCTCCAGAGTCCCCCAGATAGCTACGCCCTTTCCCCCTAACCACCAATCGTTGGGTGGTTTCCTAGCTTTTGTGTATTTTTCCCCTATTGTAAAAGGTTGAGATGCTTCTCCTAAGGTTTAGTGACTGGCAGTCAGAGTGTTAAGATAAAAATATGGTGGTATCTTTTTCACCATGCCTCCTTTGCCTTGCCTCCACTGCCCAGCACTGGAATCTGGTCCCCAGAGAACTTCTCCGAAAAAACCCACCAAGATTGGTTTCTTACCCATGAACTGTGTCAATATTAGTGTTTCTATGGAAGAGGGAAGTCTCACCTGCTGTTGCTGTTGCCTGCCATTGTCCTCAAAGAATCCATCCAGGACATGGTGAAGATCGGGGATGGGTGGCCAGAGCTTTTGTTTCACACTGCTTAACAATGAAATGTGTATTGTGACACCAGGGTACCCAAATGATCTCAAAACATAGCTGTGGCTCTGTGGTATGGCCTTTGCTCCATAACAGGAACAAATCAGCTTCTATCACAGAACAGCACACTAAGTGTGGCTTTTTGCTGAATGCTTAAGCTAGGCTTTGCATTAGTTGCACTGGGGTTCAGTTACCTGTTGATGGAAAGGCAGGTGCAGCCCAACCCCAGCACAAGTCCTGTACAGAGCAACAGTGCAACTGCCACGTTCAAGATGGTTGAACCTAGGGCAGAAACACAAAGCCAGGCTGTGACTAAACTACGCCAGCTCTTTTCTGAATAAATGTCCGTCGGGAACTCAGCACTTGTCACATCATTTGTCAGCTGGCAACACCACCCCTTCTTTAAGCCAGTCTGACATTTCTGTTGCTGTACAGATGGTCTCTCTTACCTGTACCAGATGGGATTTCAATGCACACAAATTCTGACCAAGCACTCCACCGCCCTCGGAACATCTGTCCATTTGGCTGAGTACGCAGCTGAAAGCAGTAGTGACCCCCAGTGGGTAGGTGGATTTCACTGTTGTTTGAATGCTGCACCTGCAAAGTCTGCCCAGAGAATTGCTCATCAGGTGTAGTCTACTGGATACTTTCATGTGATTCACACCCAGAAACCAGGACAGAGTATCAATGCTGGGTATCATTGTGCTTCTGTTCTGTATTTGGCAGGCCCCAAGCTTAATTCTCTGGGCCTTGTACAAATTTAAGAACAGAACAAGAGCTATCACTACTTCTTGTGGTAGTGAATGCCATAGTTTAGCTATGTGCTTTGTGAAGAAGTACTTCCTGTTACCTGTCCTGAATCTCCCACCATTCAGCTTCATGGGATTATGCTGGGCTCTACTATTTTAATAGAGGGAGAAAAAATGTCCCCCTGTCCACTTTCTCCACACCACGCATAATTTTGTACATCTCTATTATGCCATCCCATACTCCCCTAGGGGTTACATTTGGAACACAGAAACAATGGGTGAAGTAAGAGTTAAGCACTCATTCCCCTCACTGCTTTTCCACTCTAAATTCCCTCATTGCTGGGTCAGACCAAGGGTCCATCTAGTCCAGCATTCTGTTTACACAGTGGCCAACCAGCGGCCTGTGAGAAGTCCACAAGCAGGACATGAGTGTAACATTATATGGGTGACAGGGTGCTTGTAATGACACTTGTAATACTGCCTCCCTTCCAAGGAAAGCCCTGGTTTATTTATTTATTTATTACATTTGTATACCGCCCCATAGCCGAAGCTCTCTGGGCAGTTTACACAGGATTAAAACAATTAAAACAATATACAAAAATTAAAACAGCAAAAACATACAACATACACACAATACACACATACATTTAAAACCACTACAACAACCCCAAAAGCTACAAAAACAAACCCAGGCTCCTCAGATATTGCCAAATGCCTGAGAGAAGAGGAAAGTCTTGACCCGGCGCCAAAAAGATAACAATGTTGGCGCCAGGCAGGCCTTGTCAGGGAGATTGTTCCACAATTGCGGGGCCACCACAGAGAAGGCCCTCTCCCTTGTTGCCGACCTCCGAGCTTCCCTCGGAGTAGGCACTCGGAGGAGGGCCTTAAATGTTGAATATAGTGTTCGGGTAGGTTCGTGTCGGGAAAGGCGTTCCGTCAGGTATTATGATCCCAAGCCGTGTAAGGCTTTATAGGTTAAAACCAGCACCTTGAATCGGGCTCGGAAACATACAGACAGCCAATGCAAGCGGGCCAGAGTAGGTCTTATATGCTCGAACCTTCTGGTTCCAGTTATCAATCCGGCCGCTTCATTTTGCACAAGCTGCAGCTTCCGAACCGCCTTCAAAGGCAGCCCCACGTAGAGTGCATTGCAGTAATCTAACTTGGAGGTTACCACAGCATGGACAACTGAAGCCAGGTTATCCCTGTCCAGATAGGGACGTAGCTGGGCCACCAACCGAAGTTGGTAGAAGGCACTCCGTGCCACTGAGACCACCTGAGCCTCAAGTGACAGAGATCGTTCTAGGAGAACCCCCAAGCTACGAACCCGCTCCTTCAAGGGGAGTGCAACCCCATCCAGAACAGGCTGAAGACCCTCCATCCGGTCAGCAGAACCACCCACTAACAGCGTCTCAGTCTTGTCTGGATTGAGTTTCAGTTTATTAGCCCTCATCCAGTCCATTGTCGCAGCCAGGCACTGGTTCAGCACATCCACAGCCTCACCTGATGAAAACACTGGAGGATTGATTGAGGTGCTTTAGCTTCTTTAAGTCCCTTTGTTTAAGCTGTTTATTTTTCTAGCTCCCTGACCTGTACTTATACCTAGATAAGGCAGTACATTATATATTTTAATTAAGAATACACTAATGAAAAATGCCCTTTAGACATTGTTCACAGGATGTGATGTCAGCTCTTCTGTGCACTCTGGATATCAGAAGCCTAACTCTTTTGCTCATACATGTCCTTGATTATTATGGTGCTTGTTCCTTTCATCTGCTGATGCAAGCTATTGGTATGAAATGGACCTTGTATGCAATTCAGTCCAATCCCGTTTAATTCAGGAAATCGACAGCAAAGGCCAGCCCCACCACATGCCCCAAGTAAATGGTTCCATTCTTGAACTGCTCCCATTGTCAATATGTTTAACTTAATCTTCAACCAGAATTTGCCTTCCTGTAACTTAAGCCCTTAGACCTAGTCCTGCCCTCAGGGGCAGCAGAGACCATGACTTTCTCCTATTATTTTTAATTTTCATTGCATCCCACCCTTTTTCCTCAAAGGAACCCAACGCAGCTTACATGGTCCTCTTCAACTCCATTTTAGTTCACAACCACAATGTGAAGTAGGTTAGGCTGAGAGTCAGTGGCAGGCCCAAAATGATCCTGTGAGCTTCATGGCTGAGTGGGAACTAAAATTCAGATCACCCAAGTCCCAGTCCAACACTTTAACTACATTGGCTCTCTTTCATGTAGCAGTTCTCTAGGTATTTGAATAAAGCTATTATGCCCCACTGTTCAGTCTTCTTGTCTCCAGTTCTTTCCATTTTTCTTCATATCACTGACCATCTTTGTAGCCGTCCTCTGAACCTGTTCCAATTTATCTACATCCACCCAAAGTGCGGCATCCCGAACTGGTCATTCTACACCAGACGACTAGTGCAGAATAAAATAGGACTGTTACTTCTTGGTTTTATTAATCCAGTCTAAAATCACATTCACCGTTTTTTGCAGCTGCATGACACTGCTGATTCATGACATGGGAAAAGGTTATGTTTTTACCAGGGTCATTTCTCTGATGCTTCTGTTCTAGAGTAATGAGTAAGAGAAAAAGGCAACAGCTGCATGTATGTAATCCTAATGCTCTCTCATGCTTCCCTCCTGCACCTATATATTACCTTCCATTGCAAGGTGTCTTTGGCTGCATACTGAATCTGATACACCATGTGCTCAGCTAACTCTTCCAGAGGTGGAGCCCACTCCAGCTTTAGAATACCTCTGTCTACGGTGGTTTGCAGGATCCTTGGTGGAGCAGTGAGCACTATAATTGGAGACAGAGATATTTTATTATTTATTTATTTATTTCATTTCTATACCCCACAATAGCTGAAAATTAAACACCATAAGGTACAGCATAAAATATAAAATATGGAAGTTTAAAACTACAATTTAAAACCACAATATAAAAGTACAACCAGAGTAAAACAGCAGCAATGCAGAGATTTAAAATACAGATTTAAAAAGATGGCTGGTCAGCTCAGCTCAGCTTGTTGAGGTAGCAGGGGTCTAGGACAGTGCAAGCAACATTACCCACCCCAAAATGCCTCTGTCAATCTGGTGCCAGGCAGCTCCAAGGAGAGTTTGCTACTTCAGAAATGCAGACAGGCAGCAGTCCTGGTGAGGTGGCCTTGACATGCTGGAAGATTCTTACCCACATGATGCAGTTGAAATGGCTCTTCAAAGTAATTGACCTCTTGCTGTCCCTGGCGGACAATTACCAAGACGGAGATGTAACTAGTGTTGCTAGGCTGGAAGATGCAGACATGAGAATGGAGGTAAATGTGGGGCTTGGGTCTCTCTTCCTCCTCCTCACATTTCTGCCATGCTTGTGTTCTGGGAATTAAAAGTGAAGATGGAATCAGTTACATCAACAGTTTCTCAATCTGTCGTGTTTACTCCTAGGTCTGCTTGAAGTAGCTGTTTTCCGAAGTCAGGGGCCATGCCTACACCAGGGATTTTTCCCAGGGTCGTCCCTATGCATCCAAATGACGCACAAGAAATCTCGGGAGCAGGCAGGGACGACCCTTCCATTTTCCCGGGATAACCGAGACATCGGTTATCCCAATTTACCCCACGGTCCCGGGACAATCCTAAGGACTGCAGGCAGTGTGGCCGCCCATCCCAGCTTCTTCCTTCCTCCCTGCAAGTAGCGGGGGTTAGCGAGGAGATGGGCTAGGGGGACTCCAGGGACATTGGTAGGGGGGAAGTGGGGTTGGGCCTTTTTTTAAAACTCACATTTTTGGAGAAGTGCAATTGCATTCCGGTCTCTGGTTTAAAAAAATGTTTTAAAAATGGCAGCAGCGACATCCCTCTTCCCTTCCGGGATGTTGCGCTTCTGTTTAGAAGCTGGGGGATGATCCCGGAAGCAGGTAAGTCTGGGATCACCCCCCTCCCTCCCTCCCTCCCTCCCTCCCTCTACACCCTTAGGTGTGGGAAGGGCCAGGATTTCCTTTATTATCCCTGCCCACCAAGGTTATCCTGTCTCATTCTCCAGCCTAGGTGATCCCTCCAACCCTAAGAAATGACAGAAAATCTACCCCTCTGTTGCACGCCCATTTTCAACACCAGTCATCACCCTTGTACCAACTGTAATGAGGCAAGAAATCTTGGCACTAGGGAAATAGATAGTATGAAGAAGACTATTGCCATTGACAAGGCACAGAAGTCATAGGTGGAGCTCATGTAATGAAGCCTCCTAAACCATGGCTGTTTGAGGCCTTGGATTTAGAGTACAGCGTAAGCATTTAGAAGAGGGGTAGGCAACCTGCAGTAGGCTGCACTTAGACTGGACAGCCCTTCAAATAGAGGATTGTCATCTGTAAAGTAGGTCATGCCACCCTAAACAGTCATAAGTCAGGCTGTCTAGAATAGGGTGACCAGATAAAATCCAGGTCAGGGCTCTTGTAACTTTAACAGTTGTAGAGAAAAGGGAATTTCAGCCAGTGTTATTTGTATGCAATTAGTTCCTGGTGATATTCCCTCTTCATCACAACTGTTAAAGTTGCAGGGGCCCTGCCTTCTTTTGTATATGGTCACTCTAGTATAGTGCCTGCAACTTTAACTGTTGTGATGAAGAGGGAATATCATCAGGAACTAATTGCATACAAATGACACTGGCCGAAATTCCCTTTTTTCTACAACTGTTAAAGTTACAGGAGCCCTGACCTGGATTTTATCTGGTCAGCCTAGTCTAGAAGCAGGAAAGGAAGGAGCCAATGAGTTGGGAAGAGAACAAGATAAGCTTGCTTTAGTAAAAAGATTTTCTGAAGCTTACCAAGGAATGGCAAAGAGAGAGGATGCCCTGAGGAGAATAGAAGCCCCCATGACCTGGGCTGGAGATGAACCAGTGTGGTGGAGTGGTTAGAGCAGCGTTTCCCCAACCTGGTGCCATCCTGGCTAGGAATTATGGGAGTTGCAGTACAACACATCTAGAAGGCATCAGGTTAGGGAAGCAAGGGTTAGAGTATCGAACTAGGGCAGTGGAGGTCCAGTTCAAATCCCCACTCGGCCATAAAGCTCATTGGGTTGCCTTTGGCCAATCACTATCTCTGTCTAACCAACTTCACAGGGTTGTGGCAGTGAGAATAAAAATGGGAGTGGGGAAAAAAAGTGCCATAGAAGAAAGTTGGAATAGAAATGCAATAAATAAATAAATAAATAAATATTTGTAGACAGTTTCGCTTGTATCTAGCGAGATACATTTCTAAAGAGAGGTCCTCTGATAGCCTTGCCTATTGTAAGCAGGTGAGAAGGAAGCGGTGGCAGCAGCAATATATTTAGGGAATCTGATTTTGAAATAAAGTACTGAATTATGGCAGATGCAATATAAGCAAACAGGGGCCTATCATCATGGTGTGAAGTTGGCACTGCCTCCCTCCAAGACCCCATGGTTTTACTCACCCAGGGCTGGACCCGGAATGAGGTCAGATGGTGGACTGTACTGACCTCGCTCCCAATGAAAAAATCAGGATAAGTTCCCAACTTTTTCAATGCACAGCTTTGTGGGAAAGCCCCATAATGGCTGCAAATGTGTGGCTGCATCATATAACTGACACAGCGCAGATTCGCAGCCACCGCATATAGACAGCCTAAGATTGTGTGTATTGTTAACCCACTATCCAGCCCTTCTGTCACCTTGCACTCTTGCTGTTGTCTTCTACCCAGTACAGGAGGCCAGGCTTCATAGGATTCCAGTCCCACCAGCAATGCAGTAGGCGTAAGTCTGGAGTGAAGCAGTGCAGGCCAATTTCCCCTGGTCAGAAGAGAAATTGGAATTAATAGAGTAAGACAGGAGCTTCTGGAATACTACATTGTATCCTACAGGCTAAACCTGTGTTTTTGTAGGGTGACCAACTATCAGGATTTCCCCAGATTTGTCCTGGTGTTTGTTCTATCCTGAGTGTCAGGGGGGATTTTCTGTAATTTTCTATAATGTCCTGGAATGACATGCTTTCCCCTTTAAAGCCGCCATTAGCATGATGGGAGGGAATGACATGCTTACTGGAGATGCGTCGTTTTGCCCCCCAGTGCTCCAATCAGGGCCTTAAACGGGAAAACTTGTCATTCCAGGACATTATAGAAAAGGCCCTGATTGGAGCAGTGGGGGGTGAGAGTGACACACTTTCCCCTCCTCTACTCCAGTTGGGTCCTTTAAGGTGGCGGTGGGGGAATGATGTGCTTTCCAGAAGCCCCGGAAAGCCACTTTCCCACCGCCACACACATGGTGTCCTCTTTTTTGGTTCCCAAATATGGTCACCCTATTTTTGGGTATATGTTCACACTGTCTTCCCAGACTAGGCCCCAACCCAGAATGGACATACTCTGATCTTCACATTAAAGATAGTCCTTCCCCGATCCTGTTCGGGTCAGTCCATATCATGCCCCAGATCCTTTGCCAAGGTGGGCCTTGGCCTTTTCCTCCTTCCCAGCCCATAATCTGCTCCTCCTTTTTTAGGCCTCTTTCCTACCAGGACTCAGCTCCTCTTGTCTGGGTCAAAATCAGCTGCTACCTCTCCCAGACAGAAGAGGCCTGGTAGGAACAGATGGTGGCTTATGTCTAAGTGTTTATTCATATCAGCACATATAAAACTGATATTGATGCTGAATTTTCAAAAATCTGAATGGATGGCAAAAATACAATACAAAAAACATTGTAGCTATGTGGGAGGCATAGGAGTCATGCGGCAAAAATGGTTCATTTGCTTGTCACCAGGAATTCTTGTACCTGGAAATATCTTTTTATAGGTTTTCTTTTTAAAATATGAAAAATCTTTATATAAATGAGCTCATATAAATTGGGTCATATAAATTGAGAATACAGATTACAACAGCAATCAGATCTGGGGGTGCTTCCAGATGTTATCACATATTCTGGCAATGAGTTAAAAGATGTTTGTTTAGGATGGCCAAATGAGAAACAGGACATGGCTCCTGCTTGAATTCCCCCTCCTACACAGCTATTAAAGGTGCACCTGACCATCCTGCGTTTAGTTTAACTTTTTAGGGCCAGTTGATACAGCCAATGGCCCATTGTAACTGTCTGTGGAAGCAAGGAGCCCAGTAGCAGGATTACAGCCCAACCAGGATCATATGGAAATACTGATTGTGCAAGCTGGCACCCCCACTATAACATTGTAAATTGTGGTGGTGACAACAGTCTCCACTTGGGAGGTGTCTATATTTGATTCTCTCAAACTCCACAGCATTGCTGCTGCGAGGCAGAAACGATAGTTAGATGGCAGGAGGGAGTGTGGGCTATCCAGCCAGAAAAAACGCAGTGCTGGCAGCCATTTGGCTTGTCAAGCTCGCTCCTTGCCCCCCTAGGCTGACCAGGTGGCTCGGGATTTCCCAGTCCTAACCGGGAATCCAGGGGCAAACCGGCCCAACTGGGGGGCGGGGGGGCAAACCGGGGTGGTGGGGGGTCACGCGGTGGTGGCAGCAAGCAAGGAGCGGCAGTAGACCCGGCGGCGGAGGAGCCCGGGAAGTGGCCGCCCCAGCAGTTAAGCACGAAGGGGGGCACTTACCTGCTGGGGCGGCTGCTTCCCGGGCTCCTCCGCCGCCTTCGCAGCCGCTGCCGGGCTCGTAAGGCCAGAGGCCGCGCGGAAGAGACGGGAGAGGGCCGGTTACGTCACTTCCGGATCCGGCCCCTCTCCCGCCTCTTCCGCGCGGGCGGCGGAGGACCTGGCGCGGCCGCGCGGGTGATGGAGGACCCCGCGTGGCCGCGCGGGCGGCGACAGAGGACCCGGCGCAGGCGACGGAGGACCCCGCGCGGCCACGCGGGCGGCGGAGGAACCCAGTGGTAGGTCCAGGCTGGTGTTTTTTTTTTCGGGGGGTGGCTTGATGGGGGGGTTGTTTTGGGTGGGGGGGGCACCTGACCATCCTGCGTTTAGTTTAACTTTTTAGGGCCAGTTGATACAGCCAATGGCCCATTGTAACTGTCTGTGGAAGCAAGGAGCCCAGTAGCAGGATTACAGCCCAACCAGGATCATATGGAAATACTGATTGTGCAAGCTGGCACCCCCACTATAACATTGTAAATTGTGGTGGTGACAACAGTCTCCACTTGGGAGGTGTCTATATTTGATTCTCTCAAACTCCACAGCATTGCTGCTGCGAGGCAGAAACGATAGTTAGATGGCAGGAGGGAGTGTGGGCTATCCAGCCAGAAAAAACGCAGTGCTGGCAGCCATTTGGCTTGTCAAGCTCACTCCTTGCCCCCTGCACTTACCCGTTCATGCCAGAGCTATGCCCACTTGGATAACCTGAACTGAGGCCACCAATGACACACGAAGAAACAACATGGTGACCTTGGAACAAAGGGGAAAGTCGCAGTAAATCAACACTTCCCCAAAGTGCAATTTTAAGGGGAAAGGCCTGTTGTGACTGCAAGTTGGCGGCTGCGTCATACAAACAATGTAGCCCCACTGCGCAGCCACAATGGGGTAAATAAGACCTCTAGACACCCCCTTAGAGGCAATAGTTCATACACTGGGCACCTCCAGGCACACTTTAGAGGAGCTCTCCTCTAAAATTAGTCAGGGAGGGCTGAATCTCCCCAGGGATAATCAGGCAAAAAATATTCCTGTTGTGGTCAAGGGTCTCTTGATAAAGAAGGAGAGATTCAGCCCACTTTCTAGGACCTAGCAGTTTTGCTGCAGCAGAGGGGAGGAGCTGACTTGAGAACTAATGTGTGGAGAGAGAGGGAGATATATTATGGAGAAAACATAACAGGAAAGGGAGACTTGCAGAAATTGGTTGGTGGGAGAGGCTATATAGCCCCCATTTGCTGACGGGTTCTCCTCTGTGTTTGCCCCCCCCCCCCCGCTCCCACACACACACCAGGCTCCAAATCTAGAAGTGAAACATCCCACCCTGCTTGCCCACCAGTTCTCTACAAATGGTCCTCAGTCCCTGCCTTCATGCTACTTCAGCAAACACAGGTGCTTGCTATGTAGGCTGACCATATGAAAAGGAGGACAGGGCTCATGTAACTTTAACAGTTGTAGAGAAAAGGCAATTTCAGGCAGCATCGTTTGTATGCAATTAGTCCCTGGTGAGATTCCCTCTTCATTACAACAGTTAAAGTTGCAGGGGCCCTGCCTTCTTTTGTATATGGTCACTCTAGTATAGTGCCTGCAACTTTAACTGTTGTGATGAAGAGAGAATTTCACCAGGGACTAATTGCATACAAATGACACTGGCTGAAATTCCCTTTTCTCTACAACTGTTAAAGTTATAGGAGCCCTGTCCTCCTTTTCATATGGTCAGCCTATTGCTATGCTATGATCTTTGCAGCAAATTTGCACCATTGATACTTCCAGAGATGCAAAACCCCATATTCTGCATCTGCACAGAATTGCTGAATTACTTATTAGGAAATATATAGTAACTAATATTTCCAGCTCTCTTTTTTCAAAGGATGAATGGTTTTTACATACCTATATGCCTCCTATCTCACCTTTGCTCAGCAGCCCAGTTCTAACCATTTGCATTCCTGTACCTGCCTATAATGGCCTGGTTAGTCATATTGTACTGGAAAGCACTCACAATCACCACATGCAGTATTTTGGACATGGTTTCCTACATGAAAATGTCTTCTGAGTAGGGAGAGTTTAATTTGAGAATATTAATCCATGGAGTTTATCAATGGCTAATACTCAATGATGGCTTTACATTATAAATAAGGGCTGGTATGTCTCTGTATGCCAATTGCTGCGGAACACAAAAGGAAGGTACTACTGCACCCATGTCCTGCTTGTGGACTTCCCATGGCCACTGTGTGAGCCGAATGCTGTACTAGATAGGCCTTTGGTCTGATCCAGCACGCATTTCTTGTGTTCTTAAGGAGATAATAGAATTTAAAGCTGCTGTGATGAAGAGGGCATTTCACCAGGTGCTGCATGCCTACAAATGACACCTGCTGAAATCCCCTTTTCTATGCAACTGTTAAAGATACAGAAGCCCTGTCCTCCTTTTCATATGGTCACCCTATAGTCTGCTTCCTTGAGTCAGCATAATTGCACAAGCTGCAGTAGCAGCTTGTGACGCTGCCCCACATTTCTGTTGTATCCTTTTGAAGTTGAACAAAGTGTACTGTGTCAAAGGCCATATCAATATGGGAGGGAGCACAGGTTAATGACAGAGCAAATACTTTCCATTCAGGAGATTCTAGGTTCAATCCCTGGCATCTCCACGTAGGGCTGGAAAGCCTCATGCCTGAAAACATGGAGAGCCACTGCCCGTCAGTGTCAACAATATCATGCGAGATGGTCCAATGCGCTGACTCAGTATAAGACAGATTCCTATATTCCAATCTGCTTCCCAACCAGCAGAACACTAACCAGGGAGATGGGATGTCTCTGCTAACACCGCTGGAGACCAGGGTCCCCAGAGCCCATCAAAAGAGAGGCCATCAGGCTTAGTGCGGACTTGGATATGGTATCGTTGCCCAGGGAGCAGATCCTTGAGGTGGTATGCAAGACTGTTCCTCACTTCAGTCTATATGAGAGAGAGAGAGAGAGAGAGAGAGAGAGGGGAGTCAGGCAAAAGTAAGGATGAATGGAAGCAGTTTCTCCTAGTAGTCCAACTGCTACTTGGGAGTAACAGGCCCTTTCTACACCATAGGGGTGTAGAGGGAGGGAGGGCGATCCCAGAAGTACCTAATACACATCATTGGTGCACAGGGACTAACCGGGGGCCATCCCAGGAAAACAGCCTGGTGTAGAAACAGCCATAGTCTCCTGCCTGGGTTTCTATGCGCAGATACCCAGTAGGCTTTGTGCACAGGACACCCTTCTCTATAAAAGCCGTACCCTTGATGGTGGCTCCCTGGCGCTGTCAGTACCATAAAGAACCTCATAGGCCAAGAACTCCACATAGCTGATGGGTGGGGGAACCCAGGTCACATGCAACTGTCGTGCCACCTGAGGCCACACAGCCGTTATATTCATTGGTGGAGCAATGAGACCTGAAAAGGAAAAGGAAAATAAGGTTCTTGTTCCTTTCAGTTTGTAAGCAAATCATGGGGAGGAGACATGAACTGGGAAGTGGCCTTCTGAATTGGGAGGAGAGAACTCTGATGGTTAGACATGGTTAGCATCCAATCTGCTCAAGGGGAAATCTGAAAGATATGTCATAATGTAGATATGCCTCCCTTTTTAAAAAGATGGCAAGATCCCATTATCAGAAGTATTCAGGATGAGTTCAAGGGAGATGTCTCCTGGTAAAGACCACCTTGATGAAAATGGGAATGCGCTACTCTGAGAAAAAGCAGTAGTGTGAGAAATTGCTGGCTTGAGTAAGGAATATAATAACTGAGGTGTGTTTTTCTTCACATGTTAATATAAATATCTGAACACATCCCCACATCTTGGAAAGCACATCAATGCATAAGAAGGCTCAGCTGATTTGGCTTACATTTGAGCTGCTCTACATCTCAGGATAGGATGCTGTTATCACCCTGAACCAGTATTGGAAATTTCCCTAGAGCCTCCCCAAAGTCTGCCTGCCTGCCATGCACATCTTAGCCCCTCTTATGTATCCATGTGTGGTTGCGGTCTAGGAGTCAAACAAGCCTTGTAGAATCATCTATATGGGATTGCTACTTGGCAAACGGACCTAGGTCCAATTAAGCTCAGCCCAAAGCAGCACAGGATGCCAATCCTGAGATGACTTTAGAATGATGCTTTCACTACAAAAACATTTTCAGGATAACCAAGTGGCTCTGTAAACCAGGGAGATAGGGCTTGCCGTAGATTATGGGTCAAACTATGGAAAGTTTCCCTCTCAATGCAAATAGCGTTTTCAAGTTTGCAGCATGATGGATCCCTGTCCGTCATGGTTCCAATCCTATTTGGAGTCCTCTTGAAGCAGATTATATATAGAGAGCACATTAAAAGCAGTCACACATTTAACATCACTTTTAGTTTGCCCCTAAGAATAACACCATTTCCATTAGGCTGTTTCCCCCTAGAACTCTTTAGCTGTGCTATTGCTCTTTAAGCATAAACCACGTTGGCCCTCTTTCTCAGTCTCACCAAAAGCACATATTCTAAAAGAAGGCAAAACATTCATAGCATAGATATCATAAAGCCTAGTGCTCATAGTTACACTGTTAATTTCTGACCTACCCAGATGGTATATTTACAGGTCAAGACACCTTGCTTAAGTTAACATTTCCATCAAGAGCGCAAACAGCAAGGAAGCCTGCCAGCCTATGCTTTCCCTTTAAGTCTGGCCTGCCACCATCTGGTGTTTCCTTTGAATCTTCCTCTCACTATCAAATAACCTGAGTAAATGTTGGAATCATTATTCATTAAGTATACTGAGTTCAGAATGGAAAATTTATATTTGACACATGACATCATTAATAACTACATGGAATTATTGCCCCCCATTGTCACTTTACATTTTCACACGTAATTACCTCTTCTTCGGGCTCACATTCTCCAAGTCCAATACCCTCATCTGCCACATACCCATTTCGGGCTAAATGGGGTGCACATTAAATTATCCACCCAACTGCAGATGGTTAATATGCATTGTCCTGCCTTCAACAAAATGCATTCAAAGATGCACATGCAAATATATAACTAGGTCCTCATTTAATTGAAATGCAAGTATGGTATCCACAGTAAGATGCACATGTGGAATGCACATCTGAGTGCAGATTTTTTGCATCTGCATGATTGCACCATGCTTTCCGTCGCTGTGAAATCTGGCTCTTTTGGGACTTGACGGAGTCCTACTGAGCATCCGACTCAGCTTCCATTTGCTGGCTGAGCTGTGTGGCTTTTCCTGAAATCCCAAAACTTTTTCATTTAAAAAAAAATTGCCTAAAAAGAATTTTGTGCAAATTGCAGCTGCAGTTTGCACATTTTTCTTTTTACGCAAAAAACAAAAACAAGGAAAATCCCCAAACTGGCCTGACTTAATAATAATAATAATAATAATAATATATTTATTTATCACCCGCCTCTCCCAACGGATCGAGGCGGGGAACAACACCAAACACAAAATACAAAAACGGATTAAAAGCAGATAAAACCAGTACATCATTAAAACACCAATAAAACACCAATAAAACACTTTAAAATTCATCTAGGTAGGCCTGCCGGAAGAGATCAGTCTTTATAGATCTTTTAAATTCCTGAAGACTAGTAAGTTGGCGAATCTCTCCCGGCAGGTCATTCCACAATCTGGGAGCGGCAGAAGAGAAGGTCCTCTGGGTAACGGTTGTCAGTCTAGTTCTTGTTGACTGTAATAAATTCTTCCCAGAGGACCTGAGCGTGCAGGGCGGATTGTATGGGAGAAGGCGATCCCGTAGGTAACCTGGACCCAAACCATGTAGGGCTTTAAAGGTAATAACCAACACTTTGTACTTCGCCCGGAAACTGATTGGCAGCCAGTGAAGAGATTTTAAAACTGGTGTAATGTGGTCACCCCTAGATGTACCGGTGACCAACCTGGCTGCCATATTTTGAACTAATTGAAGTTTCCGGACTAGGCACAGAGGTAGCCCTATGTACAGCGCATTGCAGAAGTCGAGCCTCGAAGTTACCAGTGCGTGCACTACTGATTTTAGGTCTTCCAACTCTAGGAAGGGGCGCAGCTGGCGTATCAGCCGAAGCTGATAGTAGGCACTCCTGGCAGTCGCATCTATCTGAGCTGTCATTTGGAGCGACGGATCCAGGAGCACCCCCAAGCTGCGAACACAGTCTTTCAGGGGGAGTGTAACCCCATCCAGAACTGGTTGACACACCTCCAACCCCAGGTTGTGGCCCTTGACAGTAAGCACCTCCGTCTTGTCTGGATTCAGCTTCAGTTTGTTTTTCCTCATCCAGCCCATTACCGCCTCCAAGCATTCATTCAGAGGAGACACACTATCCTTAGCTGATGCTGTTGTCGAAGGCATAGAGAAATATATTTGGGTGTCATCAGCGTATTGATAGCACCCCGCCCCATGCCTCCGGATGATCTCTCCCAGCGGTTTCATGTATATATTAAACAGCATTGGGGATAGGATGGCACCTTGTGGTACACCACATAGCTGCTCCTTCTTTGAAGAGCAACTATCCCCAAGCATCACCATCTGGAACCTGCCCGAGAGGTAGGACCGGAACCACTGAAGCACAGTGCCCCCAAGTCCCAATTCCCTCAGGCGTTCCAGAAGGATACCATGGTCGATGGTATCGAAAGCCGCTGAGAGGTCCAGGAGTACCAACAGGGACACACTCCCCCTGTCAATACTTAAGCGTAGATCATCCACTAAGGCGACCATAGCGGTCTCAACTCCATATCCTGCTCTGAAGCCAGTTTGAAATGGGTCTAGAAAATCTGTATCATTGATGCAGATCGAGTCAGATGGTGCTACTGATGTCTTTTTTTTAAAAAAATTATAGTTTAAATGTCAGATGTGTACTTATCACATTTTTATGTGTTTTAGAGTCTTGTTAACTGCCTTGTGAGACCATTATGCCCTGAAAGGTGAGTTAAGGATCTGTTAAACAAACTGAAGACTAAATAACGTTTGCTCATGCTGTAAAATGCTATGTACATTGATAGCACTAAATGAATCAATACAATAAGTACGGAACTGCACATTATTTACTGTGGAGAAAATCCACACATCATCACATCAAAACTGGCCAAAGAGTAAATGATACGCAAATGCTCTGTTTGTTAAGCGTCTCTTAGGTCTAGAAATTGGTGCATTTCAGCCCGAGAAATACCAGAATTATTACACAAAACATTTGTTGTGCATTTGACACCAGAAGAATGGTGAAGACTCTAGTGAGTTTCCACTGCCACGTCCCATGCAGCCTGCTGAGTACATACATAGCCTAGCATAAGGGCTAGCTTTTAGTCAACCAAGTAGGCTTCAAGTATAGCTCCATATGTCAACAACCTTACAGCTGCTTGGTCTCTGCCAAGTTACCTCATCCCTCCAGGATAAAGGTGCTGCGCATTGTCTTGCTCCAGGGGAAAACATAAGCTGCCAGCATAGAGGAATTAGTTGGTCCATGGTGCTGTGGGGAACTGGGCACATAGTCAGCTGTGACAGAGGTTGGCTTTAATCAGCTGAAGGGATGTGTGAGCTATATTTGCATTTCTTTTTGCATCCATTTGTCACCTGTGTGAATTCCATAGACTATCAATTTAATGCATCTGTGATTTTGTTTGACTTTGGCAATCCTCGAATTCTGATTTGACTGAGACCTGAGTTTCAAGGCCCCAGAATTAATACAACAATGTATGTTAGTACAGGACCTGGCTAAAACCATAGCATTCACTGGTGTCAGGCACTGGTCATGGCATCCGTGTATTTCAAGACACTGCACATACCCCAGTGTGACTGAGATAGGCCTTGAGACACTCCTCCATTTCCCTGCTTCCCAAATTTTGTAGAAGGCTTACCAACAGTGTCCACTGAGAGTTTCTGGGAGAGTATGGTGTGGTTGTTAATGATGTCCAACACCTCAACGCAGAGTTCTTTGAAGAGCTGGATGCCACGATGGTCACTAGGAAAGATGCAAATATGGCGCCAGCCTTCATCACTGTGTTCCACTCGGATCAGACTGCATTCTTGGCTTCTCTCTCTGTGGGGATGAATAGAGTAGGCAGTGGAACATCACACAGGGCTGGGTATTTCTCCACTGCAACTATCCCTAGTTGTGGCCTGAAGTAGGCAAGGGGGAAGATAGGTTTCAAACTCCCCTCGAAACCCTTTACAAATAGCTCCTGTCTCCGAGACCCCCAAATAATCTGTTCAGAAACAGCATCTAGGTTCATGCATGCCTAGCCAGGTGCTTCCGACTACTCTGGGGAATGGATCCCAGCTAGTCCATATCAAACATGACTTCCTACCCTTTGTATGTATAGAAGAATCGATATTCCCTTTCCACATGTGGTGGCTCATCCCAGAAACAGGTGAGATCCTCAAAGGTTCGGGAAAAGCAAATGACTTCTTGAGCTGTTTTGGCCAATAAAGCAGCCTCTGTGTGTGGAGAGAAAGAAAGAAAGAAAGAAAGAAAGAAAGAAAGAAAGAAAGAGACGGCTATAACCACAAATATTCAAGCACCCAAAATAAATAATACAAGGATAGTTCTAGTTCGGCTACCATGCATAGAACCAGAGCACTTTTATTCAATAGGGTGAGTATGATTACACCTGGGAAGGGGAAAGGTATCCTTTTTCTTTTCCTTCCTCCTGAAGCATGCCTGTACAGTACAGGGAGGAGATTTTTAAAAAAATGTCACAACAAACATTTCCTCTAATTCCCTCCACTCCTTCCAAGGACACTTTCAATTAACCTTTAGGGGTTTGTATAGGCTAATTCCCTCTTTTCCTTCCCGCCCCTCCATTTGCTATTTTTTTCCTCCTCAGTTGACAATTCAGTATTCTGCACATCATAGAAGCTCACAGGTCTTTGTTAGATCTTTTTCAGGGTCTTTAAAATGATTATTTTTCTTTTAATTTCCAAGCTTATAAACTCCTGTGTAGCTAGGGTGTCCTGGAGTATTTAAAAGCCACTACTAAGTTTTTGGGTAACCCCATTCACTTCCAAACTGATATACATTCTATCACCCATGTTTGCTATTAGAGGAAATGATAAAATTGAAAAGGCTGTGCAAGGACTCTATAATCGAATAAAGGAAAGCTATCTCTCTTGCTCTCTCTCTAATACAAGGGGCTATTTATGACTTTTATCAGATTGTATCTTAAAGGCACATATTGAGAATCATGGAGGAAATAGTAAGAAAATGCAAGTCTTTGAGCTTCTCTAGATGAGCGATTTATTGCACACTCGTGATTCGTCACTTACAGGAGTTTGCAAGTCCTTTACACGACATCTGGCTGTGGTTATTCAGAATGTGCCCTATGAGAATTCCTTCTAGTTTCATGCTTTAGACCCAAACTGGAAAGAGAGCCAAACGTGACTAAAGATAATGACAGGCTTGGAGCTATGCTACAAACATGTGACTGAGGCTTCCATCATCCAAGCCTAGGTTAAATATTCCAGCCACTATTTGATCATTACCCCGAAACTCTTTCTATAGAGAATAATTTTAAAGAGAACTGGAAATGTTATGATAGAGCCATTGGTACTGGTGGTGATGCACATTGTACAGTGTACACAACCATTTCTTTTATTCTGATATTTGCATTGGTCCATGACAGCAGTAATGGCTGTTGCAGTGCAAAATCGCAGTGTCGGGGGGGGGGGGGCACACACACACGCTAACTTTAAAAGCAGACTTCAAGAGCACAATTTTGCATTAAATCAAGATGTGCCTTGTTTTAAAGCAGCAATGCAACTTTTTCCTCACCACTGAATTTCTCCTGAAATCCATGGCAATTTGGCAGCTATGATTTCAGCAGTGAGGTGGTGGTGTGGAAATTGGCCTCCACACCCTCCAAAGTTTTGCTCACCCTTGATGTATACTGATGTTCATGAACCATATATGCAAACACAATTGCCTCTTAAGTGTCATTGCTGTCTTTTCTTTTGATGCAAACAACTGTACTGGGAAGCAATTGTATGGATGGGTTGGGAGACAATTAGGCAATCTTGGCTTCTATGAAGCAGGAGGACTTTTGTTTTCCACAAACAAGCATCCCAAAATACCCCTGTGGTTTTGTGGCAAGCTTCTGTAGGTGGGGAGGGAAAGCTTCCTGCCCCAGGGAGATAGAGCTCCTCATGAGACTGGGAGGAAGTAAGATAAAGGGAGGGGTGGAAATACACATTACATGCAAATACATGCAACAAAGCCATTGCTTAATTTGTTTTAAAATAAAAAACTTCAGGAGTCTGCGATTGGAGTTGCTAAATTCTTTCCCTCAGGCCCATTTTGTTATTCAGAATAATCATCTGGCACTTTCCATTGCCAAAGTTCCAGATGTGTTGTATAAAGGTAAGTAATGCATCTGGAAACCCACTGAAAAAGGTGATTTTGAATGGAAAGGGTGCTTCCAGACAGAGGGCTCCTAGCACCACCAACCAAAAGGCACTGAACAGCTATTCCAAGTTTTCCTCCTAAACGGTTCTTTTGTGGAAAGAAAAAAAGATGGAAGAAGCAATGGGAAAACACAGGAGGGTTACGGGAAGAAGATGTCACCATCTGGACCTCCCATAAAATTCTGAGAATAACCAATAGGAGAATGTGGTGGAGGAGACAACTTTACAAGGAGGAGTGGATGGAATGGGCCATGAAGCATCTATTTTTCTATGCTCAAGAAAGCACAGCTGGGCAAGGGGGCAGCAATACACCTATTGGCTCAAGTGAGAGCGTTTTAACCCAACAGTGCTCATTTCTGAGGGGGCGCATGCAATGCCTGTAAATTCATGATGCCTTCCTTACATAGATGGACAGTGCTCATCTTAGCCCTTTAACAAGAGTGGTTGCTTCCTATTTCAGGTTTTATCCATAGGAGCATCCCCTCCTCCCCGATCACTTTCCTGACACGTATCTCAAATAGTGCAAGTCAGACATGGATATGGCCAGTTGCACACAGGCCCCTCTGCAAACTTATATCCAGCTTGCAAGTAGACAGATCAAAGTGTAAATTTTCCCTTTGTTGTAGCACTAGTCATGGGAGGGAGTTGCAGGGAACTTTCTTGTAATAAATTGGCTTAAGAGGTAAGTCAAACTAAAACCCTTAGTTAAATTGTTCTCTGTGTGTGTGTGTGTGTGAGAGAGAGAGTTATGTTCTAAGTGGTATCTGTTTTTGATTGAGACAGCATGTGGTAAATAATATGGTCCTGAGACACATATGCACATGTGTGTGTGTGTGTGCGCACACACACACACACACACACACACACACGTTTAAAACCCAGGCAGTTTTAAAATATTTTTGGGATGGACCTTTGTCAAGCAGACTAATCAGTTAGCATTGAGCTCCCAGTTTCATGGCCCTCTCCCTCACTTTTACAGCAATACAGCAATGGTGGCTCTGGTTTTTATTTGGCACAAAGAAGAAGAAGAACACAATCTCCTTGTGGTATTGCTAAGGAGGTGCTACTGAAGATGATCTCTCACACCCAATACACAAAGGCTGCGACTATCAACCAGTTGCCTTAAACCTGTGTTCTTGTTACAAAGATATTGCCAGGCTTAGTAAAAGCGTTGCTGTAGTGGTAATTTTGAAGTGCAGGCACTCATCTTGAAAGTCCCCAAAGCCCGAGGAGAGTCCAAAAATTCAGGCTGTTGTATTGATCCATAACACACACACACAAATCCAAGTTCCAGCAGTTTTCATCTCCATAGGGAGCAGGTCTTTTGTAAAGTGACAGGGTCTTAATTGCCTGTTCAATACCAACACCCTAAAATACTTTGCACTACAACAGAGAACAATGTATTGTTGCTGAGAAAACTCATTCTTTTTCACAGTGACTTTGAGGATGACAGCTAAATTCACAGGGAACAGTAAAGTCTGATGCCACGGCAGATTATGTAAGTGTCCCTGCTAATAAAAGAGTGCTGGCACTGCGTCCCTGTGAGCCCTGTCTCCACTACTGAGTAGGAGTGCTTGTTTAGTAAGCAAGCAGCTGATGTGATGATCTGTTGTGCCCAAAGTAAATTCCATGCTTCTTTGGATAAAGAACTACCGTTACTACTACTATTACATATTTAATTGGCTCTCACATTTAATTTTGAGTTTGAGCTGTGCCAGATGTTTGCTTCTGTGCAAAACAGTAGCTTTCAGGTTCTAGAAATGTTCCCTGAATGACCACTCAAAACATACATTTTTGCACCTACTTACCTGCAGTTTGCTGCCCCTTGGGCAGCTGCTTTGGCACCATTTTTTTCCTCCCAGCAAGGCTTCTTTTTGCATGTTATCCTGACCATTCTGGGATCACGTTATGATAAATAGGCAATCAAATTTGTGACATCACTTGATAACAAATGTAGCCAATTGCCCTCACTCTGAATGGGTGGGTAAGGGAATACATGTTAGTTATCAGGTGGGAGTGGAAGAAGAGTGCAGCTGCTATTGTGGCTACTGATACCTAGGTAAGCTGGAAGAAACTTGGCAGTGTTATTCGCCGTTCCTCTCAAATAGCAGAAAATGTATGTGTTGGGTGTGGGCTTTTCATTGCCTTAAAACAAGGCTGTGAAAACTGGAGTTCTGTTTTCAGAGTCTACTTGCCCTAATTACAACGGGCAAACTGGTTTCTCCAGGAAAATCCTTCTGACCAGATACTATCTAGTTTCATCTGTAACGCCCAAACCCAATGGGATTCCCTCTCCATTTCCACGTTGTTGGTTCAGAAGAGAATTTACAAAGATGTTCTCCACTATGCAAAAGTCAAAGGTTATGATGATGTAAAAGATGTCAAAATCCATACTAGCGTAATAACTTGATTAAAAGATGTCAGTATATTTTACCCAGGATAGAAACACATCTGAGTAACAACTGAATTTTATATTTCCAGAATTGGAGGGTGGGTCCATCAATGTCCTCCTTTTTTTCACCATCATGTGACTTGCAGAGCCTAATTTGAATGTTTGCAGATCCCCACTTCATATTGGGTAAGTTTGTTTTTTGTTTCCTCCCATCCCCCCTCCATAAAACTTGCTTTTTGTAACATGTTGCCCCATGAAGATTTCGGGAGTTCTTGAAAGCTTGCACATTTTATGGTGATCTTTTGGTTGGTCTAATATACTAATATGGATTTTGGGATTTGTCTTACAATCAACATGGCTACTTTTATTTTTATGTCAAACAGAGGGAGTGGAATTATCAATTTGAAAGGGCAACAAAGAAATCCAGGGGATCAATGACGGCAAGAAGTAAAAAAGAATGTACCATCAGAATGCAAGATAATATTGCAGTGCCAATGGAAGTACCTTTGCAGAACACAGGGGATCTGTGGAATCTGGATGCTAAATGCAAGGAGACAATATTGTGATATTCTACCCATGGCCATTCTTATTCATGGTAAATGACATAGGGGCTGCCTCTACAAGAGAGGTTTAAAGCTCTTTCAAGGCGCTTAAAAAAATTTACCTCTACAAGAACGGAGCGCAAATCGGGCGTAGAGGAGTGTTATCTCTCCGATTATGTGCATTATCGAATGCGCGTTAAATAGCGAGTTTTATTTTGCTGCGGCCGTTAAAGCGCATTTTGACTATGTGAACAAGCGCTTATGCGCATTAACTACTTGTAAAGCGCATTTTGGTCATCCGTTAATGCGCTTCGCCACCTCTCGCCGCCTCTCGTGCAGCGGTATTAGGTGTAAATGCGCTTCAGCGATTATGCGCATAATCGCCTAACCGGGCGCAAAAGCGAATCCTTGTAGAGGGGACCATAGTCATTTAAGACTGAGTTTCATGATCAGCCACGGTGGGTGGGGGGAGGGATCCAGTTCTGATATCTGCCCTTGCAATATTCCTGACTTAATATAATATCTATCAGCAAAAATGGAATAGCCCTCTGATCAAGTGGTTTATTGTGGAGTATAAACTTTATAGAAATAGATAGAATTCTTAACCAGAGTCTTCTTATTATGCTTAGGTCACATAGCTGGAAACCAGAGAATGTTTCTAAAGGAACCTAAATTTATTTACGTCAGTCCTGGGAGCTCAGGCCAGCTGCATTCCTTGGCTGTGGGGCCAGGGCTTATCTGTGAGACTTTGCCTTGTTCTGTTCTGTGGGTTTAACTGGAGGAAACAGAGGCTTGGGGTGAGGCTCTGGGAGAAGGAAGGATATGCCACCGTTCTATGGAAGGGATGGTAAAGGACAGTGGATGAACAAAATCAAACCCCAAAATCAATTCTTAGGTGAAACACACCATGATGGATGGGACATAGAAGAAGAGAAAAACTAGACAGTCATCATCTAGTCTGATGAAGAGTTCAAGAGAAGTTAAAAGCTTGCACACTATTTTGTAACTTTTGGGTTGCCCTAATAAAGGTATTGCTCTAATATGGATTTTTGATTTTTTTTTCTTATGGCCAACATGGCTACCTTTGCTTTTTGTAGTATGGAAGGACTGCAAATGATAGCAGAACTGAATTGATTTGGACAGGAGACAATTTGGATTGCAGTGACTATACTTTCTTTGACACTTCATAACCCAGCCTTCTCCAACTTGGTGCCCTCCAGATGTGTTGAACTACAACCCCCATTGTTGATGAGCATTGTAGTCTAACACAGCTGGAGTGCTCCAGGTTGGGGAAGGCTTTGGTAATCTATGCCCAGCCATGCTGTCGTTCTACACCTCAGTGCTCCTTGCTCTCCTGTCAGTTGGCGCCTGAACGATGAACAAAGCACAGAGAAGTCTTGGTACAGGTGAGGCATGGAGCTCTGAGCCATAAGAACATAAGAAGGACCATGCTGGATCAGACCAAGGTCCAACTAATCCAGCATGCTGTTCACACTGTGGCCAACCAGCCACCTGTGGGAAATCCACACGTAGGATACGAGTGCAACTGTACCCTCCTGCCCATATTCCCCCTCAACAGGTGTACAGAGGTATATTGCCCTTGATACTGGAGGTAATATATAGCCATAATAACTAGTAGCCACTAATAGCTTTATCCTCCAGGAATTTGTCTAATCCCCTTTTGTAGCCATCCAATTTCATGGCCATAACTACATCTTGTGGTATGGCCTCCATCCTGGGACAGGGCATAAAAGAGTTTTCTCCAAACCTTCCTTCCACAGCAGCCAAGGTGGACCTTGAGCCCTGAGGGATGTAGTACACCTTTGTTTCCTGACCATGACTTCTGATATCAGGCCTGGAAGAGTTCTGTATTTTTATAAAGGCAGGGCAGGGAGAGGTTTGACAGCTCCTTCCACCACTGTAAGTCTTTGAGAAACCGTGCCTACTGAACTGCATGTCACAACAGAGAAATCAAACACTCAGGGGGTATTTTAGATCAGGAGCTGGCAACTCCAGATAAGCTGGTTGTAGTGCTTCAGGGAAGTCTCTCATCCCAGCCCATTCTCCCTCTGCCCAGACACTCTGAGTTCACAAGGATGTTCATCAGCCTGGCTGTACTACATTTACAGGTACAGATTTGCAGAGCCACAAAAAGGCAGCTATCTCCCATCCCTGACCAAGGGCAGTGTAGCAGTTTGTAATCTTACCTTCATCTGTGACAGGTACAGAGTCGAGCACAGGTAAGAGGGTGAGCAGGAGCACATCCAGCAAGGCACATGGCCTCACCGAGCGCTGATGGACTGCCATCCTCCTGCGGGGTGAATCCAGGATCAGACCCAGGTCAAAACCTTGTCCATGTGAACAGCTGATGCCAACAGCATTGGCTGAACATCGGGCACTGGATGCACCAGTGGACTAGATGCTTGCTGAGGTTGCCGATCTTGAATGCTTGGCCTTTAGGCACCACCAGCGGAGGTGGCAGGCAAACCCAGAGCTCTGAGCCTTTGTTGCCGGACCTCTGCAAGGGAAACTTATCTGGGAAGTGTCAGCCCAGCTGCTCAGGAAGCCTGGGTAAAAGCCCCCTGCAGCCCCAGCCCCACCACTTCCCCAGCCCCAAACCACCACACCATGGTTTGTGAGAGTGGCAGCCCTGCCCGGAGGCTGTGTCTATCAGATAGGCAGCATGTCCTGCCCTTGTGGTGGTGCCTTAGAGGGCAAAGCTTTGAACAGGAAGCAAACATCCCCTGCCCTTGCCCGTGGTGGCCTGGAGGGCTGACGGAGGCCGCTCTCAAAATAGAAACAGGCCATAAACATTATGAACGGCTGGCAACCCTAATTGGGAAGGGGGGATGCACTTTCTTAACTCCCTAATAGACTGATCTCTTTGGCCAGGCAGACAGGGTGGCTCATGCCTGAGAATTCAAGTTTACTGTTCTGTGCTTGTACTTGCCACACGGACATGGATAAACTGGAACCAGAGACCCTTGAGATTGACTGGAGTTAACTGGCAGTCACGTCCACAAACTGTGGGGAGCAGGGCTAGCATCAAGGGTAGGTATGGTTGGGCACCTGCTGAGGGCGCACACCCCAGCATGGGCCCACTGACTAGAGCCCCCTGGACGTGCTGCTCCACTTCACCATTGTAACCTGCTTGTTCACCTGCCTCTCCCTCTGGCCCAGACAATGGCAGTGGTGAGGAGGAGGAGCAGGAGCAGGAGCAGGAGGAGCAGATGCCACTGCCTACTGGCTCACTGCTTCTCGGCCTATCAAGCAAGCAAGTGGCAGCAACAATGGGGGGGGGGGGGAAAGGACGAGGAGCAATAGCAGCTGATGACAATGGTGGTGAGAAGGTAGATTTATTTTGGGAGGGGGCCCATTGGGGGTGCCTTGCTCAAGGGCCCTCAAAAACCTGGAGAGAATGAGACAGCAGGAAAATCTACAGGAGGTGGACAGGGGCTGAGGGGGATCATCCTTTACTCATCCCCCTAGAACAGATAATCCGACACCAAGGACCAGGTTGCCAACGCTGCTTTAGAGGCTTTTTGGGCAGAGGGCCAGGCTAGGAGAGGTGTTTGCTCCTCCTGGCTAAAGTGAAATGAGCAGGGTACACACTCAATTAGAGGCTCACACCTCCTGTCCTCAGCTCAGAGTAAAGTCCACCTGTTGCTATAGGGAGGGCTGCCGGGACAACTAGTGCAAAGGTGGAGAACAAAGAAAGGATCTCAGACTCCCACCAAGTTCAGAGTCAATGATAACTAGAAGGCAAATCTGGGAGGCCCGGCTTTGTGCAAATGGTGTGGTAGTGGAGAGAATGAGACACAGAGGCGCTTTCTACTCCAGTTTCCCAAGTATGAGGAAGTGCGTGGCTGTTCTTTTGTAAAGATCATACAACAAAAGAGTACCCGAGGGGAAAACATGCCTGCGCCTTAGAGACGCTCGGTGGTGTTTTCATCATTCCTGTCACTGGATCAGGAAGGAAATGTGAATCTAAGGGAGTGAACCTCAGGGTAGAGAAGGCCCACTTGAATTCCCACTGGGTGGATCTGGTCTGGTTTGCAAATACTTGCTATGGAGCCTATATATTACATGAGCTTTGGGAGAGAGCATTTTTGAGCAGAAGAGCAGGAAAGAGGGCACCTAGCCCTCCCCACAGCTGCTGTTTTTCTGCTTCATCCCCTCTTTCCCCATGGCTCCCTTCCTGGATTGAAAGCTTGGGTACATCATTCAAGGATGTGCCCTTAGGGTAGCAGTCAGGGGAGTGTTTGTAAGCAGTTTCCCCCAAGGTATGACAGGGAAAAGCGATTATAATTTGTATCACATCCTAGTTGATGGGACTATGTGCTGCAGACAACATTTTTAATTTCTTGCTAAAGAGATTTTCACTTCCCTGCAATACACTGCAGGATGCCTGATTGCTGCAAAGAATATCAGATCATCTCTCTCCATTCTCATTGCCTCAGTTCTCATTGATTCAGTATGCTTCCCTCCCTTATTCTACAACTGGATGCCATGAGCAAAAAGCTCTTGCCAGTGCTAGGCCCTTGGGGACGAATATGCCAAATATGTCTGTGTATTTGTCAGGCCAGAAGTAGCCTAATCAGGAAGATATAATATTTGTCAATCTTAATTGGAAAGAAACAAGCCATGTACGTGACAGCTAGTTGAAGATACCTTATAAAGAAAGAGTAATGACTTCACCTTAGGCTGAAGTGAAATGGTAGCATGGCTTTACTCACTTGAGGGCTGTCTATATGCCCCACATACCCCATGGTGTCTGCACAATGGCACTGCATCATTTATACGATGCAGCCGCCAAGCCGCAACCACCACTGGCCTTTTTCCCCAAAACTGTGCTTTTTCTTTTACTCCGAGGTCACCACCTTCTTTCCGCCATCTGTTGATGGTAACCTTGCTTCAGCTTCAAGCTGGGGGCTTTGCCGAGGGCAGATTGAGGCCTGGGATAGGACAAGTTAAGCAGGAAGGCAAGGCAGAGGGTGGGCTTGACAAGCCAAATGGCCGCCAGCACTGCAGCTTTTTTGGCCTGGAAAGTCCGCGCTCCTCCCTCCTGCAATGAGGATTATTGTTCCCACCCCACAGCCGCAATGCTGTGGGGTTTCAAGGGAATGAGCAGCAAAGGCACCATCAACATATGACATTGGTATGACAAATGGTCAAATGACATGCTAAGCCATGGTGGTTAAGCATTTTGAGCTAAACATTATGGTTTAGTGTGTCATGTGAACCATGACTAACCATGGTGGCTACATATCCATGGTTTAAACACGCTAACTAACCATTTATTGCAAAAGGGGTAGTGGCCTAACTATGGCTTAAGGTGTTGTCTGTACAGGCTCTGTCATGGTTCTCATGACACTGTAAGTTGTAATGTTGAGTTCGAAATGTTTAACCACTGCGGTTTAACATATTGTCTGAACAGGGCCATCGTGGTTAGAGGCTCTGGGCCTCAGTCGTATTACATCCAAAAATAAAGAGTTTGGGTTTCCTTCAGAAGAGGATGAACACTAGAGAATACAACTGAAACTCTATGGCAATACAGAGAAAGAATAATCCTGTTCAGAAGTTATTGCGCCCACGTGGAACAATACATGAGTAGGGAGTGGGGCTGCGCTCAGTAGCCATGCTTCTCTCACCAAATATGCCAACTAGCCCTACACCTTGGCATATCCTACATACATCATGAACACCGGCAGAGAGCACAGCTGTACACACAAGGGTTTCATTCCTTCAGACATTGTGCTGTATGCATGGATGCCAGGGGGGCAGGACCACTCATCATGTGTGATGTTGGAAGCATGGCTATTTGGTACTGCCCTGCCAAGGCCAACGCGAGGTGTGCTGCTGCTTGAGGCAGGAGGTTGTGCTGCTGCTGCCGCCCTCCCCACCCCCCACCCATTGTCATCTTGTGTTGCTGCTCCATCTCTGTTGCCCCCTTCCACTGTTCAATGCCTTGCTCTGAGGGGTCCTTTCTTGGAGTGAGGCATTGTGCTGGCTTTGGAGACCACTTGTACTACGGCATCACAAGCAGTTTCCAGGGCCAACTCACCTATAATGCCTTGCTCTGATGAAGGATTCCTCACAGAGAACCGTTTAGGCTTGGCAAGCTCTCTGAAGAGCCATGTCGGCCGCTGTTCCATCTGTTGCTGCAGGAAAGTGGCTGATGGAGCACCACAGAGAGCCTGGTCATCTGCCTGATGCCTCACTCTGAAGGGTCCTCAGAATGAGGCATCAGGCTAGAGGCCAAGTGGCTCCTCCAAAGAGCTACACCGGCTGCTCTCCAGCTGTGGACTCCTCAGAACAAGGCATCGGCCTGCTGCTCCACATGGCTGCATTGATCAATTTCTTGCTGTGGCATTTGGCAGTGGTGGTGGCAGCAGTGGAGGGTGGGTGGACAGCCTTTTCAGTGGTGGTGGGGTGTGCAGTCCACTGCCCTTCCAGATCCAATGCCTGAGATGGAGGATTCACCCCACCTCATGGGAGGGCTGGCCATGAGCCCTGTTCAGGAATTGCTATAACTTCGGAATAGTTTTGTTGACTTACCCTATTTCATAACTTCAGTTTTTTACACATCTTTTATTGGGTATAAATCTGATGCAGAGGCAGCATAAAAGTGGCAGAGGTATATACAGACAAACACTGTCCATGTTGCACCTCTCTGTACTAGTCTTTGTGTTCCATGGAGTGCGTCCTATGGGGTGGTCTCACCTCCTAGCAAAATCTTACTGCAGCAGAGCAAGAACTCACAAAGGAGAAATTGTGACACTGTCTTTCCATCAAGGCCTTCCTTGGCCTTCCCACTTCCACACAATTCCCTTCTGGGTCCTTCTGCATACAAAGCATGTGCTCTACCACCAAGCTATGGTCTCTCCTGACCTGTAACATGTGGTTTTAATGTTCTAGTGCACATAACAATGTAAGACTAGCCCTCCTGGAATAGGCCAACCACCTATCCGCTCCAGGATAATGTTTCTTTGGTGTCAGTATCCTCCCCCAGTATTTTGAACAGGCTTCAGCACACATAATAATTGGCTGGATAAGCAGCAGGACAGAAGAAAGCTGTGGAGATGGGGAAGATAGAGAAGTGGAGGAGAAGAATTCATTCCTCAGTCAGAAGGACATACAAAGGGGTGTCAGAACATTATGGGGGGTCATGACAACCTGGGAACTGGAGGGCGGCTAGTTGAGAAAGGACATGAGCTGCAGTGCCAACTGCACAAGCCTATCCGGCTAAGAGAAGCAAGTCCCATGAAAAGGGTCTGTGTGGACACCAACTACCCCCTGCCTAGCATCTGGGCTCTGTGAATGGGTACCCTCTCCACATTCCTGCCTTCTCCCACAGGCATGAACTCTGGAGGAGGGAGTGAAAGAGATCTTGTAGCCTTTCTTCACTTGTTTTCTGCATGCTGGCTTGATTTTTCCATGCATTGCTTCTCTCCATCAGGCACTTTACAGAACTCTCCGCAGCACTTCAAGGCTGTTCCACATGTAACTCATTTCTTCCATTCATGCATCTGTCCCGTGTTGTCCATCTTGGAGACAGACTGGAAGGCAGTATGGGCTATACAGTGCTACTGAGCAGGAGTACATGACACAGGTGAGCCTCTGGCACAGTTTATAGCTGAGAGCCACCCCTGTGAATGCCGTGTCTCCTTTTAGTAATAGCAGAGTCTTGGATTATTCAAGAAGTGTGCTGTCCATGCTCTTGTGGTCAGGGAAGGAGAAGTTGGCATGAGGGCTAGGTTCGTGCAGGGTCCTTGAGACTAGCAGTATTCAACTAAGCTCTGCGCCTAGCACAGTCTGAGTGACAAGATGGTGGCATGGCCGTGAGGCATATGTACAAGAGGCTCTTATTCCACAGGTGTCCTATTTGTGCTCAGAGGTGGAAGGGGTCAGTGCGCAGGTTCCTCATGCCTCCTCAGCTGTGGCATCAATCCCTGCGTAGGTAAAATTCTCAAACAAAGCCATGTTCACATAGGCCTGTCAAGGGAGAAAAAGAGTAGGGATGTATGAGAATTTTGGTTTTGTTCACAAAACAGGCAAGCATGCCCTGTTTGAAGCCCGGAACATGATTGCAAGCACAAGTATGTGTCTGCCAAAAATGTCTGCAAATTTCTGGACATATGCTCATGTTTGCTTTGTGCAACTTTCCCAATTCGATTTTGTGCTCAGTTCCTAATTTGCGCAAATTCTCCCTGTAGACTAAATCAGCCCCTCTTAATTCTTTGGAGAAATTTGGGGGAATTCGCAGAAATTTCACATTCGATCGCTGCTTGGTTTGTGCAATTTTTCCATTTGCGCAGAGCGAGCAGCCATCACAAACAACAACTGGAATCACGAATGACATGACGTTCAGAAAACCGTAGCGATCTCGAAAGTTGCTTGTTTACCCATTCCCTAAAAAAGAGTCAAGTTGGAGGCCTACGCAACTGTCGGCTCCCTTCCTTCCCATGTTCTTTTGTGAGTACATGTTCTGATGAGAAAATATGAGGAAATAGCACATATTTTAACTTTATGCTGAGATCATGCTTAGAGCAAGCTCCATTCCAATGCCTGGAGACAATTGCCTGATATTGAAGCCAGCTCCTTGTAATCTCTAAGGACCACCTGCATCCTGTCTTGCTGAGGGAAGCTGAGGGAAGCAATGTATCCTTTTCAACTGAAGGGCATGATAAAGGTGCTTGGGGATCCCTAATGGTGACACTGGGCTGCCTATAAACAGGGGTGTCAAATTTCTTTCCTCCCAAGGGCTGAATTCAACTTTGGAGAAGCTCTTGGGGACCACATCACAGTGGTGAACGGGGCCAAAGGCAAAAGGGGACGAGGCCAAACGAAAAAGGAGTGGGGCCAAAAATACCAGCTTATTTTAGCTTAAATCTCTTACTGCTGATAACTGCCAGATGAGAAAAAAATATGGAAAAGCAAGGAAACCCACCAAACAAACAGCAGCAGCCAGGGAATGGGGGTGGGGCCAGGGGAAGGAGACATGGCCATCCAGGATTGGGACACCAGTTTTGGCCCACCACCCTGAGGTTCAACCCCCCTGCTATAAACCCTTTAAAGCACCCGGGTTCTAAATGGGGTAGCTGTGCACGTATGTTCAGAGCGCAGTAGGAACATCCCCCAATAGTGATACCTTCCTAGCTTCCAGCATGCGGATGAGCTGCACCGAGATCTGAGCAAAGGGTGGACGTTCATAGGGCCGGTCCCGCCAGCACTGCCGCATCAGCTCATACCTGCAGGAAGAGGTCAGGACTCAGAACAAAGCAAAGCCAGGAGGAAAGGAGGACTGCCAGAGTTCCCGGGAAGCTGGCTGTCGTGATACAAGCTTTCCCACCCAGATGTGGGACAATAAAGAGGTCTATTGTGCAATCCACAAAGCTTTATTCAGCAATTAGACATCTCTTCACACCTGAGGAGAGTGTGAAAGCTAGAGCTATCTTCTAAGCTTAATTAGTCTAACAAAGCAAGGCAGTTGCCTCTCAACTCAAAGGACAGCTTCCCCACAGTGCTCAACAGACTTTTACTTGAAAACCTCTCTCAGGGTGGGTCTTGATGGTGTAGCTTCTGCCGAGTGGCTAACCTCATGGACCGCCTCCCACCTCCTCTCAACTCTGCCAGCTTGACCCTGCAGTGGACTCTAGGGTCTGTCAGCTCCAATGTTCCCTCCTTCCCCTCCCTCCTCCCCCTCCCCCTCCCCCCTCCCCCCTCCTCCTCCTCCTCCTCGAGAGAGAGAGACTTGAGTTCCCGGGGGGGGGAGGGGGATCTCTGAGCCTTGGTGTCTCCTGGGAAGATTTCTCCTGGACTCCTGAAGATTCTTGGAGAATTTCCTCCCTGACTTCCTGGTGTACCTCTGCTTCTGCTTCTTCGGCCTCCAAGTCTGATTGAGGCTGTGAAATCCAGTCCCTCACACTAGGGAGAATGGGCCTGATCCTAACACTGATCTACTGTGCATCTCTCTTCTGCTTTTTCAGCAATGTGAGTGGTCAGGAACGTGGAGGGAGGCTGCGCCCCAGTCTAACAGTTACTAACAATGGGAGATTGGATCTACATGATGTGTGTGTGTATTGTTGGGGAAGATATGGCTTCCACTTACACTTCATCATCACAGTTGAGGGGCTTCTCCATGCGGTATCCTTGGGGCAGCTTTTCATAGAGCTCGGCACATGTCATGCCGCAGTACGGAGTCCCTCCTAGGAAGTTGGAAAGCACATGAGACAAGACACCACATTCACTAGCATCCTGGTACAAGGCACACTTAATAGAGGCCTCTGGAAGTTGCTGGAACAAAGCCAGAATGGGGCAGCAGTTCTCTACTGAAGTTGCCCATTTCTGTCAGTGCAAAATGTACCTCCCATCCCCAGATGTGGTGAAAAGTGAAGCTAGATTGGAAAAGGGATGGTAGCAAGACTGAAGTGGGGTGAAGAAGTTGTGCGGGTCAGTAAGAGTTTCCATCTCTCATGGTGTTTTTGAGATTAGCTCCCCACACTGCAATTGAAGCTTTTTATCCTTGATGTCCTGTGATGGGATGGGCAGACTCAAGGTTGTTTCCATCTCCCTGAGGCAAATTGAGTGTAAGACGCTCCAGTGCCACAGGCAGAAGACAGAGAAAGTGGAACAAATGAGAAGAACAAGTTGGACAGAGCAGCGTGGGCCCATATGGGATGCAGGGCCATGAAGGATAATGAGAGCAACTATTCCCGTTAGATAGGAACTTACCCAGGCTGACAATTTCCCACAAGAGGACCCCAAATGACCACCTGCAAGAGAAAGATAAGTTAGGATGTGGGCTGAGGTTCTGCAACACATGAAACGTGTTGATTTGTTGAGCTTATTTTGGTACTGGCCTGTTGCCGTAATACAGAATGAAAAAGACAATAACAAAGTCAGGAGCTTCTGTTTATTCATTTGAGTCATCGCACACCTCCTTCAATATGTCAAATAGCACCAATAGGTTAGTATAAAGTTCAATTTCAATTTAATGGATTGATTTATCTGGCAAAAGGCAGAGGGTTAATCTGCTAAACTTTCTTCTCCTCAGTGAACATTCCTTGTTATGATAGTTTCTATTAGATTCTTGCCCCAGGAATAGGGGCAAAGGGGCTGTGTGGAGGCCTGCAGCACCATCCCCTTTGATAGGACCACTGGAAGCTCACTCCATGGTGGTCCCTGCCACCCACCCACCATACATGAATCACTCACACATCACTCTTGGTTGTGTAGACGCTGTAATTCAAGGACTCGATGGCCATCCAGCGAACTGGCAAGCGGCCCTGCAAAAAAAAAAAAAAGTATTGTTGGGAGAACAGAAGCCCAATGTGGGGATGATGAAGAGAAAGAGATGGAGCAATTGTTCTTCTCAAAACAGAGAAGACACCTGAGCAATGTGGGATATTCTAACCGCCCTAATCTTACCCTGCTGTGACCCTCTACCCAGACTCACCATCGTCTTCTTTACATAGACTTCCTCTCCCCGGGACAAGCCAAAATCTGCAATTTTGGAAGTTAGGTTTTCCCCCACCAGGATATTCCTGGCAGCCAGATCTCTGTGGATGAACTAGAGTGGAAAGACAGCAGTGGATTAACACAGCTAGTGGCAGAGACCTCAGGCACTCATCGAACTTGGTGGCTGATATAGCAACTTTTGCTACTGTACATGAATTGCAGAGCTTTGCTGCATCTTGAACCAAAAACTTCTCATAAGCTCCCTTGCAAAACCAAGAACATCTGTGACTCCAAGTCCAACCTTCTATTCCATCTTCCATATTGCTTCAGTGTTCTCTGGTTCTCCTGATCCAGAGTCATACTGAAATCAAGTTTCCTCCAGCTCTACCCAGACCCTTCATTCCAAACACACTTCTACTTCTGCAGCTTAGGGAAATCAGTCCCTGGAATGAGGTGATGAATTTGTGTCTCTCCAGATTATGAATGTAAGAACATAAGAAGAGCTGTGCTGGATCAGATCAAAGGCCCATCTAGTCCAATATTCTGTTCACACAGTGGCCAACCAGCCGTCTGTGGGAAACCCACAAGTAGAACATGAGTGCAACAGCACCCTCCCACTCGTGTTCCCCAGAAAGTGGTGTACATAGGAATACTGCCTCTGATTCTGGAGGTAAAATGTAGCCATCACTACTAGCAGCCATTGATAGCCTTATTCTCCATGAACTTGTCTAATCCACTTTTAAAGCCATCCAAGTTGGTGGCCATCACTACGCCTTGTGCTAGTGAATTCCATAGTTCATGCCTTGTGTGTTCTGAATCTCCCACCAATCCGTTTCATGGGAGTATCCCAGGTTCTGGTATTATGAGAGAGGGAGAAAGTTATCTCCCTATCCACTTTCTCCACACCTTACATAATTTAGTACACTTTTATCATGTGTACTTCTATTATGTGTACTTCACATGCCTTTTCTCTAAGCTAAAGAGTCCCAAATGGGGTTCATAAGACAAGCATTTTATTGCATACTCGCTACTGCCCACTCACGGTTTTTCGTGCATCCTTTCGATGATGCTATGTGCCTCCCACATGCCACCTGATTCTTCTTGCCTTTTTTTCCGTCACAAAATGGACCCTTTAAATCCATTGTTTTAGGAAACAGAACGTGTCGCCATTTCCTGCTGTGTGCAAGAAAAGTGCTGCAATAAAAACGGCCCCTGAATGGGCCGTGTGGTCTTTGTTTACTTCTTATTTCTTCTCCGGGAAGAAAAAGGAAGTATTGTGGGACAGGAGTAGGAGTGGAGAAGTGACGGTAGGGAACTGCAATTTCTCTCCCCACCCCGTCTGATGATGCTCGTTGCAATATTTCCCCATACTGCTCCAGCTTCTTGATCATTTTAGTTGCCCTTTTCTGCATTTTTTTTCCAACTCTGCAATATCCTTTTTTTAGATGTGGTGACCAGAATTGTACACAGTATTCCAAGTGTGGTTGCACCATAGATTTGTATAAGAGCAGTATGACATTGACAATTTTATTTTTGATACTTTTCCAAATTATGCTCAATATGGAATTTGCCTTTTTCACAGTAGCTGCGTACTGGTGTTATGGTAGACTGAGCTGTCTACCATAACCCCAAGATCTCTTTCTTGGTCAGTCACCACTTTCTCAGATCCCATATGCATGTACTTGAAGTTGGGATTCTTTTGCTCCAAAATGCAAAACTTCAAATCCCAACTTCAAGTACATGCACATGGGATCTGAGAAAGCGGTGACTGACCAAGAAAGAGATCTTGGGGTTATGGTAGACAGCTCAGTCTACCATAACTCCAAGATCTCTTTCTTGGTCAGTCACCGCTTTCTCAGATCCCATGTGCATGTACTTGAAGTTGGGATTCTTTTGCTCCAAAATACATCACTTTATAGTTGCTTACATTGAACTGCATTTGCCATTTTGATGCCCAGTCTCCCAGTTTGGAGATATCCTTTTGGAGGGCTTTCCAATTCCTTTTTGCTTTAATAACCCTAAATAATTTGGTGTAATCAGCAAACATGGCCATCTCACTGCTCAGTCCTAATTCCAGATCATTTATGAACAAGTTGAAAAGCATTGCTCCCAATATAGATTCCTATAGGACCCCACTGTTTACATCCCTCCATTGCAGTTACTGATCCATAAGAGGACCTCTCCACTTATTCCATGACTGCTAAGTTTCCTCGGGAGTCTTTGGTGAGGGACTTCATCAAAAGACTTTTGGAAGTCCAAGTAAACAATTGGATCACTCCTATCCACATTTTTATTGACCCTCTCAAAAAATTGTAAAAGGTTAGTGAGACAGGACTTACTTTTGTAGAAGCCATGTTGATTCTTTTCCAGGAGGACTTCTTCTATATGCTTACTAATTTTTATCTTTAATAACTCTTTCAACCAGTTTTCTGGGAACAGATATTAAGCTGACTGGCCTATAATTTTCTGGATCCCCCTGGATCCCTTTTTTAAAATTGGTGTTACATTGGCCATTCTCTAGTATTCTGTTAAAGAGGCTGATCTTAGGGGCATGTTACATATTTTTGTTACAATAGCATCAATTTCACATTTGAAATTGTTGTTGGACCCCAACTCCCATCAGCCCTAGCCAGCTAAACCAATGGTCAGGTATGCTGGGAACTGGAGTCCAACAATATCTGGAGGGCCACAGGTGCCCCACCCCTGCCCCAGAATGATGGGGAATCTGCCATTTTGTGCATGTGAAACACATTACAGATGGAAACCAGATACAGAGTTCTGCTCTCTGTTCCTCCCAGATTTTCCTTGCTGATTCCCCCTGAAGAGTTGGTACAGGGTAAGCCTAGTCAGTGGGAAAGCATGGCTAGATGAACACACAGACCTGTTTTTCACTCAAATACTGCATGCCCTTGGACACATCGGAGGCAAACTGCAAGAGCTGCTGGGATGTCAGGGTTGAGGCTGTTCCATGCTCTCTGGCAAAGGCAGGATCTGTCTCCAGGACTCGGCTCTTGCGCAGAAAATCTAACAAGTTTCCATAAGGTGCATATTCAATAGCGATATACAGATAACCTAGAAGATTAGGGTAGAGACTGTCAGGCTGTGCCCAGCCACACATATCAGTGAATTGCTTATGTTAGAAACTGCTGGGTTGAGAAAAGAAATAGGATCATGAAAATGATCAGATGTGAAATAGGGATAACACACTAAGATACTCCTCTGTATGTACTGTATGGAGAATGAAAGTAGAAACATGCTTTGCCATGTTAGAGGGGATTACAAAAAAGTGGACTGCTTTATGTCACTTAGCCACTAGGTGGTGTCAGCACAATAGCAGCTCTGGAGCAAGGAAGATGTTGGAGCGAAAGGAAGATGAAGGAGCAGGCAGAGAAAGTAGAAAGCTTTGGAAACAAAGAGGCAGAGCACTGACGGATGAGTTGTCCATCAAGCACCACTGGCAAGGTGGCTCACCCTTGTTCTCACAGGCTCCCAGCAAGTTGATGATATTGGGATGGTGTCCCAGCTTGCAAAGAACTTCCAGCTCTCCAGCAAAGTCCCGGTGGTCATTCTCAGAGGCAAATTCTGAAATACAGATGGGGATGCTGGTTTAGGGAGAGTGAGGAGCCCAGCAGGAAATCTTCTCTGAACAGAGACATGGGAAATAGGCTGCCTGCATATGGTAGTGGCTGGCACACCCATG
Organism: Anniella stebbinsi; assembly: GCA_029215795.1. NCBI lineage: Eukaryota > Metazoa > Chordata > Lepidosauria > Squamata > Anniellidae > Anniella > Anniella stebbinsi. The sequence continues at coordinate 65,977,976 of JARDYH010000004.1, read as the reverse complement.
CTGTCCTCCCCAACATGTACAATCAATCCTAACATGATCAGTCCTAACTTTCTAGTATACAGCTTCATGTATATTGCTTCATGTATATGGTACAGTTTTACAGGGACACATAAAATGTGCTGTATGCATGTATGCATCCATAACAATAATAATGTGTGAAGCAACTATGAGCTGTTTTGAGAAAGGCAGTAGTTCAGGGGTTGAACAGACTTTGCATGGAAAAGATCTTTGGTCCAATCCCTGGTATCTCTAGCTGGGACTGGGGAAAGCTCAGTCATAGTAGACCAGGTTGGGCCACCATTTGTGGCCCTCTGGATGATTTGTCCTACAATCCCCATCATCTGTCACCATTGGCTACGCTGCCTAGGGCTGATGGGAACTGTACGCCAAGCATCTGGAGAGCCACAAATTGGCCATCCTTGGAGTGGAGATAACTGAGCGAAACTGAGAGTATCTGATGATGTCTGACTTTGTATAAGGCAGCTTCCTCTTTTATCTTGGGTATAGCACATCCTGCTTTAGCCCTGGAGATTGGAGTAGATGATTCCCTGGGCTGTTACAAACATAGAAAGGCTTTGTGGAGTTCGTTGCAATCAGGCAGTGCTTTCACGATTTGCCAGTTGTGCACAGCATCTGTGTACAGCACCCACACGGTAAGCCATGTTGGAATCAATTGCTCTGAAAGGGCTTTCAAAGCTTGTCCTTGCAAGGGAGCAAAGGAGACCCACTCTAAGGGCATGTCTACACTACAAACATATTGGTTTTATGCCAATTATGTCATGGCTATTTGCCAAAGAATCCTGGTAATTGTAGTTTCAGGACTGACAATGCTGTGGAAACATGGAGTTACCTGGGAAGAGGGAAAATAGGAAGAGGGAAACTTGCTATGAAATTTGTTACACCAGTTTAAGCCTGTGGTGTAGATACATTTTCTAGGTGTCTACGCTTTTGTGCCTTGAGGTTGCCCTTTGCCCTGCTCTCTAAGCAGGGATGCAAGGAGAGGCTGGGGCACACATGATCTGCCTAGATAAAGTAGGTGTGTGTGTGTGTGTGAATGTGAATGTGAATGCAATCCCCACCTCTATCAAAAGGGCAGGGGACAGGATTGGACTGCCCATCATTTATACCAGGGGTGGAGAACCCCCCATTCTAAATGGTTGAAGTGCTTCTCCTATTGGTAATAAGAACTTTAAGCTAAAATATGCTGGTATTTTGGCCCTGCTCTTTGGCTCCACACTCCACTGGAATGTGGCCCCTGAGAACTTCTCCAAACTGGAATTTGGCCTTTTGGTCAAAGAGGTTCAACACCCCTGATTTCCACCCTAAGTCGGAGCAGAGAGGGCAGGGTGATGGTATGCCTATCAATGCCCTGCATTGGAGCCTCCTTGGTCCAGTACTTATGTGGAACATCTTACCTTTCAGCATCTTGATTGCTGCATTCATTCTCAGGCCATCTTTCTTGATCATGGCCCTGATGACTTGCCCAAAGTTCCCTTCCCCTATCATGTCTTCAAACTTGATGTCTTCCCACTCCAGGATAGGATAACTGAGTGGCTCTGGCTGTGGTTTGGGCCGGCGGGTCAGGGTCAGTGTGCCAGAGTTGAACTGCAGGATGGTCTCTTCCCCCTGGGAGAGCAATTGTGGAGAGAGTGGTTGGCAACAGCCCCAACATGTAAACGGTCTGGTGGCAAAAGCATGCTGGGGTGGGGATTTGGAGGGTAGGGAACCAAGATCAGAGAAGACTTGGAGGTAGGTGGGTTAGGGGACAACATCACTCACAGAGCCTGACTGGTAGGTGAATGTGCGGCGGCGGTGAAAGAAGTTCTTCTTGATGAGGAAGAGGGCCAGGAGAGCAAACAAGATGGTTAGGCAGGTGACAGAGACAGAACCCACGATGGCCAACAACAACTGCTGGTCCATGTTGGATGGAGGCAGGTTCTTGCTCTTCAGAGTGGGCACTTGGCTCGGGGCTCCTGCAAGGAAGAGAGAAACAGGGTATTTTGTCATAGTGCCTGGCTCTGTGATGATGGAGGAACCGGCAAGTGCACTGCACAGCACAACCTAGACATTGTCAAGAAATTTTCCTTTTGAGATTTGGATGCTTATAAAAACTCCATTTTGTGAAGATGGGCCTTCACACAGGCATTAAACCACCTGTTTGCATTATCTCCTGCTATTGTAGTTGTCAGGCCCTTCAAGGCCAGAGCAGAACTCTTGTCAAATTAGACTGAATGACTTCAGCTGGGCTTTACACGCGCGCACACGCACACACACACACACACCCCTTCCCACAAACTGAGGAAACTATTCAGTCAGCTAGTGATTGCCTAAGGAGGCTCTCCTCTGAAGAATTATCCAGCTAATTGGGGATTGGCTAAAAAGGCTTCCCTCACATTTTCCACTTGTGAGTATAAAGCAAGAGGGACTAATTGCTGGTCTTTGTCTTTGTCTTGGTTTCATTGGCTTCCATTCTTTGGCTTGCGACTGCCAGGATCACAGTTTGGGTCCTGTTGTATTTGAAGACCTGTGCTTAGGTAATATAAAGGGCAGATCTAGGTAACTTTTATTTTTGTCTGAAGTATTGTTTCCAAACATACTCTGGTTCTTGCATGCTCTTCATTCTGTTTTCCCCCATTCCCCATGTGTTGTGTGTGCTTCCTTCCAATTAAGTCATAGTATTAAATCCAGAACCTTCTGCTTTGTTTTGTTGCTGCCTAAAGTTTCAGGCCTAGAGCTTGTAATAAAGGGTGCCATTTTCTACCCTTATTTCTGAAGCCCTAGGAATGTCCTGTAAGGTCTGAGACCCCAGGCTCAGGCTGAGGTGGACCCAGGGGGTGCTGGCAGCCTACTCTAGTAATTGGTTGTCCCCGTCTACACTGCCCAAAGTGAGGGCAACCCCCTCCTTCCCTTGACAGACTTGGAACTCCTGCCACTAGTGGGCTCTTTGGTTGTCCTGCTTCTTGAGTGGATTGGGTGCTCCAGGTTGCCAGGAGCCATTTTTCCTGCAACCCGGCCAGCTTGTGTTTGGTGCACCTGGGGTGTGCAGTAAGAGTTATTCATGCCAACATTTCTCCCCCACCTTCTGTCCCACTTGGACTTCACCCACTGGATCATCAACCAAGCAAATGCCCTTGTCCACCACTCACCATCACCCAGGATCTCAGCTCTCACAGGCATGCTCCACTCGCCTGGTACATAAGAGTTGGCTCGCACCCGGAACTGGTACGATGTGCTGGCGTTGAGGCCCGTGATGATCTTGGTAGTATCCCAACCATTGTCCGTGTCCACCCACTGTGGCCCACTGGTACCCCCCAGTGGTTGCACCTCCACAATGTACTTCTTGATGCCACCATTGGGATATTCAGGGGCCTGCCAGGTGAGCCTGATGGTGCTGTCAGCGAGAGGCTTCACTGAGAGAGACCGTGGGGAAGAGGGCCCTGCGGGGCAAGGAGTACAGCTGTTAGCTCTGCAGCTCCTACCCATGTGCCCCGACTGCCCAGGATGAATCCATGCCAAGGTGGACAGGGAACTCGAGGCATCCTCTTTAAGAGGAAGTGGATTAGTGAAGTATGTTACCATGGTGCAGGAAAACCACCAATTGCTGTAGATAAGTGTCCTCAAGACACTCCTTAGCTTCCCATGGCAGGACATTGTGCTAATTCTTGCTCAATGAGTTTATAAAAGTCCAATGGCCCTTTGGAAAGGAAGTAGGAATCACTGCAAAGTAGGGGACCATTTAGAGCCAGTAATGCAAGGGTGCTGAACCTCTTTCAGACCGAGGGCCAAATTCCATTTCAAAGAAGTTCTCGAGGGCTGCGTTCCCATGGTGGGTGGGGCCAAAAGCAAAAGGGGTGTGTGCAAAGCCCAAAGGGGTGAGGAAAAAATACCAGCATACTTTAGCTTAAAGCTTTTACGGCTGATAGCAAAGCCCTAGGAGAGACATTACAATCTTTGAGAATGCACAAAGCTGGGAAGCCACCAAAGGAGCAGCGGTAGACAGGGGGAAGCCCAGAAGGCTGGATCCAGAACACAGGAGGGCCTGCTTTGGCCCTCAAGCCTGAGGTCCTGCACCATTGCAGTGATGTATAACACCATTCAAAATGGACCATAGCTCAGTGCAACAGCACCTATGTTGCATGCAGAAGGTTTAAACTCAATCCCTGGCTTCTCCAGATAGGATCAGGAAAGAGTTCTTCCTGAAACAGTTGGAGAGCCGTTGCCAGTCAGTGTGCACAATACTGGGCCAGACGGACCAATGGTCGGATTCAGTATAAGGCAGTAACAGCTCACTGCAGAGCCACGGGGGTGGGGTGGGTGGGTGAGCAGTGAGTAATGTAATGAGGCAATTCCATAATGTCCAGTCTATGATTTGCCAGTCTTTTGAACATATCTGGATTTATATGTTCAACAAGGGTGGGCGATATTACAAATGTAGTAGTTCTAAATGTACTCAAATGGGAGGCTTCCTAATGGCAGGAATACAGGGCTGGTAGGGTCCCCCAATTGAGTTCCATGGCTGCAGGCCTGCAGGGCAGCATGGTGGTGAGGCCGGCCAAGAATGGCTGCAGTCCTCCTTGTCAGAACCCTTGAGAGACCCCTCCACCTGCAGCTGCAGATGCCTTTCTTTTCAGGAGGAGGGTGGGGATGGCTCCGTGGTGGGGCTGCACTCCGTTGGTTGCTGATTGATGTGTGCTCCTGTGGTTGGGTTGTGTCTTCTGGGTTGGTATTCAGGTGGAGCTTTGCTGCTCCTGTGAGCAGCCAAAGTCATGTTCTTCACCTTAAAATGTGGCTCTGCTGCTCCCACTGAGCTGCTGTGGTCTGCCTACCTCTGCTCTGCTTGTCAGAACTGTGCTAGGTAGCCCTTGTGGAGCGGGCCCAGGGGCATGTGTGGGTCTGAAACCATTCTTAATTCCCTTCCTCTGGGATCCTTCCTTCTCTAGCTACTGAGATTCTTCCATGCCATGTCCCATCTGAGGCAGCAGTGGGTGCATCATCCCTGAGCAACTGTCATGCTGTGGGGTTCCCTCTTTGGTGTTCAGAGGTGGAAAGGGTCCTCCTTGCTGTTGGCTTAGCAGGGCTGGTCCATCTCCCAGCAGAAGCCTCAGAGCTGTGTGGCTACCAGATTGATCTTGCCAGTAGCATATGCCTGTCTCAAAGATTAAGCTGTGTATCTCTTAAATGCATACAAGCATTATAGTGAAACTGTGAATGGCTCATTAAATCAGTTATGGTTCCTTTGGTCATGTCAACCATTACTTAGATAACTGTGGAAATTCTAGAGCCAATACATGCCAGTGAGCGCTGATGTCATGCATGCATTTATCAGACCAAAACCAAGCTGGGCTTGCCCAGCCGCATTGGTGACTCCATGGTGGTGATGACGCGTTTTAATGTCTGCCCTATCAACATTTTGTGGTACTTTCTGTGCCAACCATGGTGACCATGGGTAATAAGGAATCAGGATTTCATTCTGGAGAGGGAGACTGAGGCTCTTTCTACACCTATGGGTATAGAGGGAGGACGATCCTGGACATACCTGCTTCCGGGATCATCCCTGGGTGTCCAAACCGGAACTGCAATGTCCTGGGATGTTGCAGGTGCCTTTTTTTTTTAAAGGAGCAGAAGGAGCTGGGAGAACAGCAGAGAAGGTAAGAACCCCCAGGGATGGCGGACTTGCTTCCCCCCATGGGCACGGAGCTGTGCTGGTGCCACACTTACTCCAAGCAGGCACCAGGCAGGATAGGTGCCCTCACGGTCCTGAGACTGCTTGAAGTTTGGGGTTTTCCCAGGGTTTCTTTATCCCTGGGAAAACCTGTGCCCATCCTCCCTGCCCCCAGGTGTCCCTGTGCATCATTTGGACGCTTAGGGAGCACCCAGGGACAATCCCAGGACAAGAGGTGGGTGTAGAAATGGCCTGAGAAAGAGCTGCCACATCCAAGGAACGCAGCTGCTGTGCAAATTGCCCACTCCCAAACCAGGGAGGTCATAACAACAAAATAACACTACAAGTCACTTTTGAGGCTCTGTAATTGGAATGAGAACTTTAAATGCGAACTTTAAATGCTTTAACAAGGCTCCATTGGAGGGCAAATCTGGTGCCAGCAGCCATGGTAATTCCAGCTCCAATCGTGTATATTAAAGTTGCTGCAGTTAAAAAAACTCATAATTGGGTCATGGAATTGAGTTGGCAGTCTGCTGCAAGGCAAGCTACAGCCTGTCCCAGCCCCTGTCTCTCGGTGCTCCATTGATGCCCTTAACTGAGTATCCTGGGAGTCCGAAGCGTTTACTTTGAAAAAATTACAGTGTTCAAAACAGGTTGGTCACTGGAATACTCCAGCCAGGAATAATGGAATAGGACTGCAATTCTATTTCGTTGGGTTTTGGAATTAGGGCCATGATTAAGAAGGATGGTCAAGGACATTTGCATCGTGCCATTAGAGGTTAAATTCTTAAAACACTGCAAGATGAACCAGAGCCAAAGCATTTGCCAAGAATGTTTGCATTCATCAAGAATGAAGCACTACTTGGAAGTTCAATGTTGATGGACTGGTGCAGAGTTGGGGGTTTGCCGATCCTGGAGAAGCTGTTGGGAGCCTTTTTTCTTTGAGAAAGGCAGGGCACCCTGGAATAGGTTTGCCCTGAGAAAGGGGCCCACGCCTTGGAAAGAGTTGTGGTTCCAGTAGCGACCAGTGAGCTCTTGCTAGCCCTTGAAAATCCATGGGATGGGGAGAGGGTGTAAATCTTTTTTTGGGTTGTACCCACATCTGCAACAGATTTCCTGAGGAGGCTTAATTGGCCTCAGATAGCCAAGCCACTTGGCCTGGTGCAGAAAGTTGTCCATCTTGGGAGCGAAGCGGAGTTGGAAGGCTCCTGGGGAATCTGGTGCTAAATCATTCATTGGTGTCCTGATTCTGGGTCAGGGTTTCATACACAGCAGAGCAACTCCCTTGTTGCAATCTATTGAAAGTCAGCCCTCGACACAAGCTTTTGTCTGTGCTCTGGAGATGTCCCTTGTGAAGGGTGTCCACCCCCTTCACACACCTGGGTAGAGTGGGCCCCTGGGCAAGCTGGCACCCCAGTAGGAAAGACCAGGTCTCCCCCTTCACACACCTGGGTAGAGTGGGCCCCTGGGCAAGCTGGCAGCCCAGTGGAAAAGACCAGGTCTCCACAGCCTCATTTCATTCTCTCCATAGGCAGACCTTGCCTCCAAGCACTTGTCAGTCTGGGTGAGTAGACTTGGCCTCTTGGCTGTTGTTAGGCCAAGTGAGTAGACCTGGCCTACAGCCTTGCTGGTAGACCTGACTTCCAGAACCCTTGCCTTCCAGGCTGAACCTTAATTTTTCCTGTTGCTGCCTGGCATCACCTCTACCATAACACACATGCCCTCCAGCTATTAAACTGTTGCACTCGAGGAGGCTGGGCTTCATTCTGCCCCAGGAAGGAAGAAGTGCCAGTCTGCCACACCTGGAGAGGCACACAGCTGTGTTGTCGTATTACGAGAGTGAGAGAGAGTGAGTGAGAGTGAGAGTGAGTGTGTGAGAGAGTGAGTGTGTGTGTGTGTGTGTGTGTGTGTGTGTGTGTGTGAGAGAGAGAGAGAGAGAGACAGAGAGAGAGAGAGAGACAGAGAGAGAGAGAGAGGGAAAACCTTTTCCCTACCGCCCATCCATTAACCCCTTTTCTGGCTCCCCACCTTGGGTATCTTCCTTACTAACTTAATCTCTCATCCTCACCCCAGTGGGTTCCCCATGCCCTCGGACTGGATCTCGCCTATGCCATGGCTGGCATATCCGTAACTTTGGGGCAGGAGGGATAGACTTGGTTGGCTTCTGAGAGAGACTGGCAAAACACAGATTGGACTTTTTGGAATTCCTCGCTCTCCCAGTGACATCAGGGCCCTTTTCCCCACACGACCCTGTCATGAGTTGCTAGTAATAATATAAAGCAGCAACTTCTATTCCTATGTTACCGTGCAGTGGGAAGTGAATTAGATTTTTTCAGACCTATCAATCACACAGCAATAGGCCAACCAGAGCCTGGCCCAGCTCTGCAGATCCAGTTGGGACACTCCTGACATAGTAGTTACCCTGCAAGAGAACACTTGGGAACAAAACTGTGTCTCCCTCAGAGTCAAGTTCCCTTCCAACATATCCTATGGCCAGATGGCATCTCCTATGGCCCACCTTTGCTGTTGATCTTGAACTTGTAGAGGTCAGATGGTGGTCCCAGGCTGGTGCAGTGGTAGACCAGCACGTCCAGACTGTAGTCCATTTTGAATGTAAGGTTTGGAATATTGGCAGACTGCACAGTCATGGAAGTGATATTCTCCTGATATACAAGCTCTTTGGATGCATCGTAGAGGCGGACAAGGAATCCAGAGCCCATGGTGTCACCATGAGACAACTTCCAGGTCACACGAAGACTGTTGCTGTCTTCAACGAATGAGCCTTCAATCACCGGCTTGGCTGTGGGCTCTGTGTGAAATAGAGAAATAGGACCACCTCAGCTGGATTCTGGTGCTAACAGTACCCAGGAGCATGGCATTCTGAGACTGTCTCTATTCATCGTGGTCTATAAGGTTAGCAAAGACTCCTCTCTCATCTGTTTTAATGCAACATTCAACTACAATCGCTACAGTTGCAGCTTATCAGTTAAGGTGCTTCCAGGTGGAGGGCTCCTAGTGCTGCTAGTCCAAAAGCACTGTGCAGCCATTCCGTCTTTCCCTCCTTAACAGATCTTCCGTTGTAACAAAAAAGCTGATGGAAAACGTGGGAGGAATACAAATGGAAGACGAGGGCATTTTGAACCCCCCTCTCCCCGATCTATTCCATACAGTTCTGTGAATGAGGCAGGGTGATGGGAGCTGCTTCCAGGTGAGGCTTTTATTGTGCCATCACTCTGTCTCATTTATAGAATTCTGTGGAGGATCCAGATGGTGGCGTATTCCACTTGTAACCCACCCATGTTTTCTCACCGCTTCTTCTGTCTTTTTTCTTATTAAAAAAAAAATCTGCTAAGGAAGAAAAGATGGCTTTACTGCACAATGCCTTATGATTGTTAGGAGCCATCCACCTGGAAGCAGCCTGAGTTGCTCTTTCTAACTTGAGTATTATACGGTAGTGTTTGAGGTGCATTATTATTATCATTAGTAGTAATAATAGCAGCAGCAGTAGCAATATATGGTATGTTATTTATTTAAACTCTGGGACTGATATACAAATCTGTTTCCATGACTAGCAGAAGCCAAATAATTTTGTAGAATAAAAGCATATATGCAAAGATGTTTAATGTGCATAATTTATAGAGGCTTTGATTTGTTCGTGCTGAATTGAGTTCATTTGGGTTAGAATGCTTATGTTTTCACTCACACTCACACACTCACAGATGCACACAGATAGACATAGAGAGAAAGGGTCCCTCTATACGACGTAACTTTGGCGCCTGTTTCTCCGAATATACACATTTTCATAGATTCGATTTTACGCCTAATAGCGATAGAAGAGAGCCGTGAAGGCACATTACAGGCACAACATACTGTGCTTTCAATAGTTTATATGCATACATTCACATCAGAGTTGAATGAGGAAATGTTGAGGAAAGTACTGCCCTAGTGGCCTTGGTACCACCCATTTCCCACCGTTGGTTTCCCTTGCCCACCTGAATTTCCCGCTGTTGGTTACCTGTTACCCCTGCCCGCGATCTCGCAGTTCTTCGCATGTGAACTTGATTTGTAAAGGTTGGACATGCACACTTGCCCTGCCGTGATGGATCCTGTGCTGAGTCCTTGATAATTTTCCTGCCTCTACATTTACAGTCATTTCTTAGATTTTTTTTATTGTCAGTGGGTTTTTTTTTCAATGTCTCATTCGCTACTGAGATTTGGTGCAAAATTGTTGGATAGCAATAAACAGTCTATAAACTTTACTGTGAAAAATCATGCCGTGTTTTCCCAAAGAGTAACCCCATGCAAGAGGATCACAGGCTTTTTGATTCCAAAGCATGCACATATTTACTCAGAAGGTAAGCCCCACGGAGTTCAATGAGGCTTGCATTGTAGCTCTTATGGGACAAAATGAGAGCACGTCCTGGCAGAAACCAGAGTGAGGTTACTAGTAACAATGATGATCAAGAACAAAGGCATCTTCAGGTGTATAGTGGGGGGACTAGATGGGGGGGAACCAGTAAAGCAAGACAGAGAGAGAAGGGAGGGGGGGAGGAAACTGGAGTAGATACGAAGCCTTAGTGGACCTCAAATTACACTCAAAATGAACAAAGCACATCCTTTTTCCAACCCCCTTCCTTTCTCAAGAGTCAGCCATCACAATGCTCAACAATGTACAAAGGCAAAAATATCTAAACAATGAATCTGCTCAGAACCTCAACACGTAAATGGAGAAGTGGGAGAGGTGGCCAGGTAGAGAAAGAGAAGGGGCAGTCATTCACTCATGACATCACCAGCCCTGCCCAGCAAACTACACCCACTATAAGCATTAAAGTGAATGGTCAATATTGGTTACATTATGAAAATGTGCTCGAACTGTGGAGAAAAATTTAAAGTCGCAGTAAATCGACACCTTGGAAATGCGCATTAACGGAGGTTATAAATCGCATAGATGTCTGATTTGCGCCCCGCTCATCTGTATAAAATGCTGTCCAAGCAAAGTCAAGGAGGTGCAAATAAGCCACCTAGAGGTACCCAAAGAAAGGGGGGGAAGGCAGAGGAGAGAAGCATAAAATAAACACAGCCTTTTCAGACTGGAAGGATGGCTGGATGTGGCCCATATCCTGGTTGGGTCCAAGCCATAATAAGCCAATTTCCTTTCCCACATCCTGGAAACAGCTGTTCCTAAGAACAAACTTTAGGATACCCCAAATAGCACCCACACCTCCTCTCTCTTCCCCCCTCCCACTCTCTGGGCATCCTTCATCCCTCACTCCAAACTTTAGGACCCAGATTTGGCCAACTGAGCATCAGATACTGACCTTGGCACTCTGTTACCATGACAGCCTGGGGGCCCGGGGCACCTTCCCCTCCGTGTCCAGGTCGTATGAGTTGCACCTTTACATGGTAGGCTGTGACAGGTCGCAAGTTCATCAGGGTGATGTTCTGGGCATTGTCAACTGTTGATCAGATTAGCATCTGTTAGTAAGAGAATCTCATGCCACAGGCCTTGCTCCACAAGCTCTCTGCTGCAAAGAGTCTCCTGTGCAGGACCTTTAACTGGGATCCACCAAGTCTGTGACCTTCCCATCCTCCCTACCATTCTTCCCTCTTCTATTATCTACTGTAACACAGGAACAATATCAGTCTTTCTCAAGTACCATGCTTAAGCCTGGGGCCTAGGACATTTCAGCCAGATCTCCCAAGTCTGTTGCAGCTGAAGGATATGCCCAAAGGAGCCTTGTGTTGCTCCCCACTCTGGCTGGAATCTTCTGGGTCCCTTTCTCTATGGCTGAAAAGAATTGAAACTACCACAGATACAGATTGGAGAGAGCCCCGCAGTGAGCACAGAGGGTGGAAATAACAAACCCCTTACCTACAATGGATGACCAGGGAGAAGTGCCGGTTTGGGGTTTGTACAGAACCTTGATGGAGACGATGGGTCCATCACCGGAGAAATCCCCCATAGGGGATATCACAAGCTGTCGACTCTGCTTGGCCAGAAGTCTGGGCAGGCTTAGTGGCACAGGAGGCACTAGGGAAGGGAATAGTGTTGATACTGGAGAATCCGTCACAAACAAGTCAGAGAAATAGAGAAGGGGTGTGCAGATCTTTGGAAGAAAGGTGACTTGGACAGTCAGACAAAGATCTGCAGCAGTTATTTCTCAACAGGCATTTCCCTGAACAGAACTTGGCACAATCCTCATCCTGCATCCTGTCCCTGATTAATGCTCCACTTCTAGGTTTCATTACTTGAAATTAGTACCACATGACAAAGATATTACTCTACTCATGATATCCTCGTATTGCATGGACAAGCAGTGTAGAATATCTTAGGGGAGGTGCTTAGAGGGAGCTTGGGCCAGAGTCTCCTCTTTGGGAAAAAAACCTTCAGCAAAACAAAACTTTGCAACCTCTGTACAGCAACCTTGCAGTACCTGACTACCGTGAAATGAAAGATCTCCCCCTCATGACTTGGCACTTCCCAGTATGAATAGCTCTAGCCCTGAAATCTCACTATCTGCGCTGGCTTCTCACCTTTCACATTGAGCTTGAATTTGCCACTATCCTGCCCCCCTGTAGTTGAGACCCGACATTCCCAGAGACTGGTGTCAGAGAGGACCAGTGGTGGCACTTGAAATTCACAAGTAGTCATGTCCTTTTCCATTATGGCTTTCCTAGGCTGGACAGGAGAGAAGGGTCACAGTCATATCCTGCCCAAGTGTCCTGTTTCTGATCCTTCGGGGGTGGGGGTGGGGTGGGGAAACACAGTCCCATTGGGAAACAAGGCAGGGTGTCCCTAGCTCCATCCTTACCAACATCACTTTGGAAAAACAAATATTATAATAGGCAGCATTTCCCAACCTGGTGCCCTTCAGATGTTTTGGACTACAACTCCCAGGATACCTGACTATTGACCATGCTGACTGGGGCTGATGGGATGGTGATATGGTGATGGTGATAAGGAGGAGGAGGAACAGTAGATGCAGCTGCCTTCTTGCTCACTGGCTCTTTGCCTATCAAGCAAGCAAGAGGTAGCAATGATGAGGAAGAGGAAGAGCAACAATAGTAGCTAGTGGCACTAATTGAGGGAAGGGGCTCATTGAGGGTGTCTTGCCCAAGGGCCCTCAAAAATGTGGGGCCAGCATTGGGCATCAGCAAGATGGTGCTTGAGAGGCAGATGGAAGTTCATATTCCAGGCCCTGGGACTGGACTGGGTCTGACCCAGGAGAGGATGGTACTTTACCACGATCACCGTTCCGTCAGCCTTGCGCAGTTCAATGCTGTCACGCACAGGGGGTGGGTTGCCTGTTGCTATGCAGGTAAGTACTGGCTGCGAGCCGAGGTTGAACTCCAAGGGAGAGACCAGGTTGATGATCTGGGGTATCCGGTCTTGGCAAAGGATATCATAAAAGGAGAAAGGTTATTACAGTGGTAGTAACAAAGCATTTTAAATGTGCAGCAGATGTTATGATCTGTGTCCCCTGCCTCCCTCCACCTCTAGGAGGTGGTCACAGTGATCCAATAAGTTCTTCTGCAGTCAAGCTCCTGGCATACCCCATATAATTTACATTCCGAGGCGCTTTTACCTGACTTTTCACAATGCTGCCCGTGCCAACCAGATGGGCAAATACAGCCGCTAAACCGGTTACAGGTGCCTCCATTCTGGCAGCGACACTCCAGGGCACAGTCAGGGCCATACCTCTCGGGGGAACAAGCTGTGGGAAGTGCACAGGGAAGGCAAGTCAGCCTCTTCTAACCATGACACAGAGACTGAGCTTATAGGGTATGCGGCAATCTTCACATTTGTGACTTAAAGCACTTTTGAACCTTTCTCCCAAGGTTGGTGTGCAGGCATAGACGACAGAGGAACAGGTAGATTAACAGCTTCATTTCAACTTTTCTGCATTTTTGTGTCACCTGTGAACATATACTCTTTATTTGATGCACATTTTTAGTCTCCTGCTCAACATTTTTCCATAGTGCTGTTCACATTTAGGTAGGCTGACCATATGAAAAGGAGGACAGGGCTCATGTAACTTTAACAGTTGTAGAGAAAAGGGAATTTCAGCCAGTGTTGTTTGTATGCAATTAGTTCCTGGTGAAATTCCCTCTTCATCACCACAGTTAAAAGTGCAGGGGCCCTGCCTTCTTTTGTATATGGTCACTCTAGTATAGTGCCTGCACCTTTAACTGTTGTGATGAAGAGGGGATTTCACCAGGAACTAATTGCATACAAATGACACTGGCTGAAATTCCCTTTTCTCTACATCTGTTAAAGTTACATGAGCCCTGTCCTCCTTTTCATATGGTCAGCCTACATTTAGGAATACCCTTTTCTCTTTTTCATCTCACTATATACATCTCTCTCTCTCTCTCTCTGTCTCTCTTTCTTTCCAGGTTCGTACGTCATTTCAAGCCATGGTGGCTAATAAGCCACATGCAGTAGTTTATTTTAAAAATAGCCCACTGTGCCCTGTCACATGATCGGACAAATACGCTACTGTGTGTAGCATATTCCCCCCCCCCAATTACCCTCCTCCCCCTCAGTTCTCCTCCCCACATCCCAGGGAACCTGGCAACAGATCTATCTTGTATCCTGCAAAGTCCCCTGTCCCTGCGAGAGAAAACCTTTCCCCTGACTGGTAGCAAAAGGGTATTTTTGGTGGTGGGGGGGGAGGACTGGGGCCAGGGTAAGAATGAAACCCCTGCCACTCTTGCCCAGACGGGGCGCAATTCTTGATCACACCCAAGTCACACATCTAGACCCCCTCTAGATGGATTCCATTTGATGCCTGGTTAGCCGATTATGCGCATAATCACTGAAGCGCTTTATCGTAAATGCTTGTATGCAGGAGGTAATTGAACACTCAACTGGTGACCTTACCGGTTGTTTCAAATGCGCTTTACAAGTAGTTAATGCGGAGAATCGCTTGTTCACATAGGCAAAATGCGCTTTAACGGCCGGAGGAAAATAAAACTCGCTATTTAACGCGCATTCGATAATGCGCATAATCGGAGAGAAAACGCGCCCCTACTTGTAGAGGTAAATTTTTTAATGTGCCTTGAAAGAGCTTTAAATGCCTCTTGTAGAGGCAGCCCTTGTTTCCCTACCTGGCTCTGATTGCTTGCAATCAGGGTCAGGCATGACCGCTGTAAACTCTGCATGAAAATTGGGTAGGTATGGCTAAAATAAACCACTCTGTAGCCATGGCTTATCAGAGTAGCTTATTTTGGCTAAATAACCACCGTGGTTGGGGGGGGGGGGAACACACACAGAGGTCACAATAAGCTGTCGTGGTTTTTCAGAAAAATAAACTATTGGTGCCTAATGTGTTGTGCGAACCCAGTCTCTCTGTGCGTAACTCTGTTGTTTTTTCACCACTGCATCATGGTGTCTCTGCTGATCAGGTCAGAGGGAATCCTTGTCAATTCCACCAATGCCTTTTTCTGCTCTCTGTTGAAACTGACAGAAATGGGAAATGTAAGTTTCACTAATGCTGGGGAAATGTCATCTGTTCACCCCTTTTGCTTGTTTCTGCTACTCAAAGTTGAGGAGGGGAATTTGTATTTTTCTTTCAAAAGGTTATACATGCTTGCATTGTAGCGCAGAATACTTTAAATTAAATACAGAACAAAAACCTGACAATGCATCAATGAAACTGACTGCATTTCCCTGACCTTGTCAGTTTCAACAGAGAGCAGAGTTGGGACAACATTGAAGGAAATGGTGGTGGCCTGGCCTGACAAAAAATGGTGGAATGAGTCTAGTCACAGAGTGGTATGGGCCAGCATCCAGGCTAGGCAAATTCAGGAGTGTTTTCTCCTGCAGAAGGTAGAGGGGTATGTGGCAGGAAAGGCATTATTTGTGAATAGTAATATTGTACAGGAACTAATGGTAAGATTCTTAAAGGATAATTAAAACACTTTAAAATGCATGTATAAATTTGATCTTACAGGTCAGGAATAGTAAGATCTGTGAACCACAATGTGTGGCACCCTAAATATCATGTGTTTAGGGCTTTGGAGTAATTTGGTTCGCCTTAAAGCATCCTTCCCTTTTAAGGGGAACTCCTTTTAAAAGGGATTCCTTTTAAGATTCTCTTTGCTATAGAACTTCCTGCTCACAAGGATCCTTTTTCTGTTGGCATGTCAGAGCCAAGCAAGAGGGAAACGATTCTAAAGAAACAAAGGGAGGAAGCTACTCTCTCTTGGATATCAGCCAGTCAGAGTCCCAAAAGAGAAAGCAATCAAAGCTGGACAAAAGTACTAAGTACCATCATGTGTCAATGGAGGAGGGGTTCTTGAATTCTTTCCCACATACAGATTTTCCATGTGACAACTCTGTTGGTAGTAACAATGAAACTGCAACTTTACATGAAAAAATTAATGACACGTCTTAATGAAATTTGTGTTCCTCAATATTATTCCAATATCCATGGTTCCTGATCACCCCTGCTCGAGTGCTTCTTTCCCATGGAATCACTTGTCCTTGGAAGATGATATGGCCCAATTCTCATGTTCCCTTTCTGATTTGGTAAAGTCACAATGAGTTCATTTTACAATGTTGATTTCCATAAGACAGGGATGGGAAACATGTGACCCTGCAGATGCTGCTGGACTGTAGTTCCCATCAATCCTCTCCATTGACTAGGGCTGATGGGAATTGTAGTCCAACAACATCTAGCAGGGCCACACATCCTCCATCACTGCCAGAAGGAATGCTTCATCTGAATCCTCCCTTGTATGCTGAGAACTGGCATTTATCATATCAAGGCAAATACTAGTCTTCATCAAACATTTACCCCAGCATGGTAAATGTTAGCTTTTTCCATTCCTAAACAAGAGCATTTTCAAACAAAACCTTTAAACATGACATTGACAGGGTAAAAAAATAGCATTTCATGGTAACTCTGCCATTTCAAAAAGTAACATGAGAATCAGATCCCAATTGCTGTCATATTATCTTTTATATCTCTGTTACTGCTTTGCACTCATTCAAGCACCTCAAAGCTTCAAGAAATTACATGATGGCCAGGTGGGGTACAGAGCCACAGAGACTTTATAAAGCATAGTTACTACTTAACAGTATGATGTGGTTGCACTCCTCAAGCATTCCGGAATGCTTTATTAGGAATGCAGAGATTTTATTAAATCCATTCCATCTGTCTTTTACAGATTGTCAGACATTTTTCATGCCATCATCTGCTCTTTGATGTAATCACATTTTTCTCAGTTTCCCAAACTTGTGTTCATATTGGAAAACACACACTTGCGCAAATGTGGACTTCCCAAAATGTGCAAATGCGTGAATCTCCCCCCCCCCCCAATCTGCATGTTCATGCTTTAGCCTATGGGGGGCTTTGATCATGCATTTCCTTCTTATTTTTTGCATGTTTGTATAACTAAATTTACGTACAATTCCGAAAAGTAAAAAAAATGGTCCAGAAGTCTGCGCGACTCAGAAAACCAGGTCTGGTGAGGAATTCACAGATCCAATTCAGAGAAATCCAAACTCATTGGAATCCGTTGTGGATTTTGCCATCCCTAGTTTTTATGCTGCCAAATGTTACACAGAGAAGAGGGGGAAAGGAAGGGTGGAATCTGTTTTGGTCCTATGATCTAGAGGACATGAGATTCCATATTGATTCTTTCTACGTAGGTCAGCCTCTGCCCTCTCCATTCCCACCCCCTGATCATTTAGTACCTCAGTGTACAAAAATGCTGGGGCAAATAAACTGCATGTGGAAATACCTGAGCTACATTGCAGATCACTCCATCCAGCAGCACAGGAACAGCCATATGGGTCAGGCAGGCAGAAGGCCAACCCCCTGCAGCCCTGCTCACTAGGGCATTTCTCCTGGCAGTTTCGCCCAAATCCGCCTTCCCGACAAGCTGCAAAACAAGAGGTTTCTCATGAGGGATCTGCTCCCACCAGGGCCATCAGTGACTCACTCATTGCTCCTTCATGACTCTTCTGTCCCCATAAGGTTGTGTCAGAATAAATCCTACAATTAATTATTTCCCTTTGTTTTGGTGCCATGTTTTTCTGTTGTGACTTCTTGGTTGAAGCCCAAGTCCAGGTCCCTTTTTCTCAGAGAGGACCAGCTGATTCCTCTGCAGCGCTGCAAGCCATGGGACTCCGGGATCTTCCACCCACACCTCATGTAGCCCTTGGAGACCATCAGTGTGGCATATGCAACTACTCAAGCTGCTGCCACATTTCCTCCCTGATGCCACCTCTGCCAAATTCTCCTGCAAATCCTGCTTTCCTCAGACTTGCTGCTCACCTGTTCAGTTGTGTGTGTGTGTGTGTGCATGATCCTCATGGGGAGAGTGGCACATGGGGATGACTCTTCTCATGTACTACCATCCCCTTGTAAATTACTCCCCTAAACTGAGCAGCAGATGTGGAGGGTATGATTGTGATGGGAAGGATGTCATATAGGGAGGGACATTTCCATACACCATCCTCACCATTAAGATCATGCTTCCCACAGTCTACTATACAGCTTTGTTAGGATGGTGGTGGAGCATGATTTACATGAGGAGAATAATGTGCAGGAAGTTCAGAACTGATAAACCTCTCCTCTCTGTGCCCAGTCCTTCCTATTAATGTGTGTTTATGACTCATGTACAGTATGTGTGAATGGGGAGGGAGGCTGTGTGTATGAGGGGGGCAAGGGAGATGCCAACCAAGCCCTTGCCCATCAAGGCCACACCCACCAGCAGCTCTGCCACACCCACCAGCAGTCAGTCCCTGACCCACTGCCACCTCGGCCCACAGGGGTAGAAAGGTTGCCCACCTTTGCCATAGATCAAGTGTTCTTGTGCCTTCCCATTGCAGCCAAGGATAAGTGTGGCGGAAGTGTGTGTTTCCCCCATCAGTTAGTAAGCTTTTAAAAAGAAGCACATACTGGCAACAAGAATGATAGAGTGGAGCTAGAGTGGTAACTGGCACTTCTATCATCCGTAAAGACACATCCACACAAACATTTTGAACACTGTCATACTCAGTCGGAGCTGTGCTTGTCTTATGCCTCCCCCGCCCTTCTCTTCCTGCACAGACCACACAACAAAAGGGGTTCAGCTGGAATCAGCATTGGCTGTGTAGCTTGCACAACTGGATTTCCACTTTCAAAGTAAAGGAAAATGGATCTTGCTTTATTCAGTAGCCATTTCTCATGTATTCTACATGTGTACATGTGTAATCATGGCAAATGGATAGCCTGAAAGTGGTTGTGAAGACACACCATAATGATGAGTTGTCCCTGGGACATTTGGGAAGGGGGAGTACAAGCCAGACACATCAAGCCTGAATGTGATAAAAAACAAACCAGTTAGAGCACTATCAAGGGATGACATGGCCCTCATATGATACACATGGATAAGCTGAGCCTTCGTTCTAATCATTTTATTATTTTATTTATTTACAAGATTTGTACACCACTCCACATCTAAGACAGATTCTGAAGTGGTGAACATAAGGGTAAAAGAATAAAAAGATCAGAAGACCATATTAAAATTGTTCTTTTAAAAACAAAATACCAATAAAATGCCAATAAAAATCATGACTGATCAATTAAGGAATGCATCCTGGAATAGAACTGTTTTCAGGAGGCACTGGAAGCGACACAGTGTTGGCACCTGTCTGATCTCCAGGGGCAGGGAGTTCCAAAGAAAAGGAGCCACAACACCGCAGGCTTTTTTCTGGGTGGATTCCAGTCCAGCCATAGGCCCATGTGGAACCACCAGGAGCATGCCCTCTGATGACCTTGGGCCTCATCTACAAGAATTCGCCTTTACGCCTGGTTAGGCGATTATGCGCATATTCGCAGAAGCGCATTTACGCCTAATACCTCTATACGAGAGCCGGCGAAGCGCATTACTGGACAACTGAAACGCGATTTAAACTGTTGACATGCGGAGAATCGTTTGTTCACATAGTCAAAATGCCCGAGCAAAATAAAACTCACTATTTAACACGCATTCAATAATACGCATAATCGGAGAGAAAACGCGACTCTACGCCCGATTTGCGCTCCGTTCTTGTAGAGGTAAAATTTTTAATGCGCCTTGAAAGAGCTTTAAATGCCTCTTGTAGAGGCAGCCTTAGTGACTGGACAGGTTGGTAAGGGAGAAGCTGTTCTCTCAGGTATCCTGGTCTCAAGTTATTTAGGGCTTTGTACACTATTACTAAAACCTTAAACCTGGCCCGGTAGCGAATAGGCATGAGCAAGCGGCAGTCGCAGCTATGCTTTGTGTACATTTGGAGCAGAGATGTCCCTTCCCACCAAATCCACCCCCATGGTGCTTCTAACCTTTTTCACAGCGGGTGCCCATGAAACCTGGTGGACAGATGCATTCGCCCACAATATGGTGGCAGACGCCTCCATTCAAGCAGTCAGGACAGTCCTTGTCACAAAAGGAGCCCCATTTCTTGTCTGCACAACCTGTGGAGAGAGAGGGAGAGAGAGAGAGATGTAGAGGTCCTTGGGCAGCATCAAGATGCAATGATCACAGCAGAATCATGAGCAGCCTCCTACACAGAACACATTCTCACATGCTTGTTCCTCATTCTCTGGCAGTAACCTCCTCAAGTGATGGCTTGCAGATGTTAAAAGAGATATCATAGAAAAAAGCTTTCATATCACCTCAAAGCATAGATCTCAATGGACGCTGCTTACATGTCCAAAGGGTAAACATCAAATGGTGAGATACGGAGTGAGCCCATCATTCTTATTCATGGTGTACATAATGCATGATATTTGCATAATACAAATTATGCAAATAGTGTAGAGACAGTGGATAGGGAGACATTTTTCTTCCTCTCTCAAAATACTAAAATCCAGGGCCATCCCATGAAACTGATTGGTGGAGATTCAGGACAGATAAAAGAAATACTTCTTCACACAGCACATAGTTTAAAAAATGGAATTCGCTACCACAAGATGTAGTGATGGCCACGAATTTGGACGGCTTTAAAAGGAGGTTAGACAAATTCATGGAGGATAAGGCTGTAAATGACTACTAGCCCAGATGGCTATGTGCTACCTTGAGTATCAGAGGCAATATACCTATCTACATCACTTGCTGGTGAAAATGGGTGGGAGGGTACTGTTGCTCTTATGTCCTGCTTGTGGGTTTCCTACAGGCAACTCTTTGGCCACTGTGTGAACAGAATGCTGGACTAGATGGGCCCTTGGTCTAATCCAGCATGACTCTTCTTATGTTCTTTTGAAAGAACAACAAAAGAGTCTTAAAGACTAACAGACAAAGCTTTTATGGTGTCCTCACCCTGCCTCATTCACTGAAGTTTATGGGGAGGGGGGAGATGATGTCACTCACTCGTAATCTTCTCTGCTTCTTCCATCTTTTATATTAATGCCCAAAATCAGTTAAGGAGAAAAAGACAGAACAACTACACAAGGCTTCTGGTTGCTAGTGCTAAGTCTAGGAATGGACGAATTTGTTTCAGTTTCTCTCAGTTTCTCATTTTTCCTATCTTAAGTTTAGTTTATCCTCAGCCTTAAGAATTTTTCCAATCTTAAATCCAATTTGCCCTCATCTTTGAAATGTTTAAAAAATTAGCATGAAAATCTCCGTGTTCATTTCTCTCAATGCACTATTTTTGTACATAACTTTATCCTTTATACACATTTTTTGCAAGCAGTTTTCCTAATATAATTGTGAATTTTGAAGGATAACTTCAAAAGTGTGAAATTAGGTATATTTACATAACAATGCCAACCGAACTAACACCCCTCCCCCCCGCCCATCCACAGCTATGAGTCCTTAGTATGGGAGCACCCTTACGGTGCAATCCTATGCACATCTACTCAAAAGTAAGCCACATTGTGTTGAATGGGATTTACTCCCAGGTACGTGTGTATAGGGATTGTACACTGAGTCTTTAAGTTGCCAAAATACTCTTTGTTGTTTTTGCTGCTATAGACTAACAGAGCCACTCCTCTCAGTGGAGGCCTGTGGAACAGTGAATCCACTCTGGGTTTCAGACAGTCAGGACTCTAATGGAACTAGATAAGATGCTAGAGTGGTTCTGACTGAAACCCGGAGCGTATTCACCATGCCAATGACATCGAAGCCACCAGCCTCCACGACCTCTCAGGATATTGTTACTAATGTATGAAGCAGACATGGACCACAGCCAACAACTTGACTAGACATTAGTGGGGACGTCTGGGGCTGCCTCCCCCACACATCTGCCTGATAAGTCTAATCATAGAAACACATGAGCATGATGTCATCGCATCCTGCATATCCCTGCTCCGGTTTGCTTGCAGCTAGTTGAGGGGGCTGGGGAAAGGGTGACGACAATTAGGTCACATCCTGGCTTTCTTTTACTAGACTTTCCTGGAGAAATGCATGTGGTAGCTGTGGACCAGTAATGAGTTCAGTCTTGGAAGGCCATTGCAGGAGAAGTAAGACACTGCCATGCGCTCCCATATCTTTGTTGGTTGCATTGAGTAGGGAACTCCAGCAGGTGCAGGTTGCCATTTTTACTGTCCAGTAGTCTTATAAAATCCTCAAAAAGGCTTACAATATTTATAAAATGTAACAGATACCACAAGAGCCACTGCTCAAAAAACAAAACTAAACAACACAACCAGCTCCACTTGACCAAAAGTCATCACCTGCCAGGATGGTTATTAGAGTGACCATATGAAAAGGAGGACAGGGCTCCTGTACCTTTAACAATTGTATAGAAATGGGAATTTCAGCAGGTGTTATTATTTGTATGCATGCAGCACCTGGTCAAATTCCCTCTTCATCACAACAGTTAAAGCTGCAGGAGCTCTGCCCTCTTTTGTATCTGGTCACTCTAGTATAGCTCCTGGAGCTTTAACTGTTGTGCTGAAGAGGATATTTCACCAGGTGCTGCATGGATACAAACGACACCTGCTGAATTTCCCTTTTCTGTACAACTGTTAAAGATACAGGAGCCCTGTTCGTCTTTTCATATGGTCACCCTACGGTTGATGTCATTTAGCCCTGGGAGGGACTGTTCCTGTCTCCCTGCCTCCTTCTTCCTTCCCCCAGAGCAGTTGATATCATGCAAAAGTAGTAAAAGCTGCAGCTGCTGAAATTCCCTCTATTACACAATTCCTAAAGGTACAGGTCAGGAGCTTTGTCCTCTTTTGCCTCTAATGTTCTAAGAAAGGATGTCTATGCCAATGATGCAAGTGTGCCAGAGAGCATGAAGTGGTTGCCTCAGTCCTGCACAGTCTCACCTCGCACAATCAACCTGAAGAAAGCACTTGACAATGGGCTGTCCCCCATGAATGTGGCACTATAAATCCCATGATCAGCCATGCTAACGGATGACAGGTTCAGAGTGGACTGACGCTCCTTTACCTCACCCTGGTCCATGGTGCCACAGTAGGTTCCTGAATGGAAGTCAGAAACAGGAAAGAAAGGTATGAGGGCTAAACTCTGAAAAAGCTATGTTTTCCCCCAGGATTTTTGTCTCTACCTTTCTACAGGTTCCATTACATAACCACTAGGTGGGACTATGCTATAGCGTAACTGCAGAAATACATGAGGGTTTCATGCTGTCATTCAGTATGTACCAGACTTTCCTCAAAGCACATAAGAGGCCCTGGACAAGAAGGATGTCATGTAAAACATCCGCAAACTACTGTGAGCGAGGAATCACTAGGGCAAAATGAATTCCTTGGGTAGAAAGGCTCTTGATGGGCTCTTTCAACACACTCGAGCCTGCAGTACAGAGGCCCATGCAGCCTAGAGTGTGCCACTGGGGAAAGTAGTTAGGGCAATAGAAGAACTGAGGAAACAGTACAAGGCATCCCCTTCTAAGCCCATGGGCAGGGCTGCCTGTAGGTGACCATTGTTGATAGACCAACAGCTCCCACAGAGGATGGCTGGCTGGCTACACCTCTGCAGGGAGTGTCGGACTTTGAGAATTGTTCTGGGATAGAGGGGCTTCTGTAGGAGTGGGCAGATCTCACCAGGCCATATAGTTGGGGGAGGAAAGCACTTGCCATTCATTTTCCACAAGATGTCTGCATTCTTCCCGTGCTTTATCTTGGCAACAAGCATGGCTGGTTGGGAGAGACTGACTGTATGTGTCACCTTCTCTGGGATCAGGTGGGCTGCAAAATTGGACAGAAACAGACAGCAGGTTAGACAGCAGGGCTTGCAATATTTTCTCTTCCTTGGTTAGAAGGTCATGCTCTGCTTGCTTGCCATTGTCTTGGGCGTCATGGCATTTCTGTTTGGGCTTTCTAGCACTTGCCTGAGCACCTCATCCTGCTTGACCATACATGCATCAATGTCCACAGCATTTCCAAGGAAGGCAGGAGAACATTTAGAGTGAACTCATATGTGAGAAGAAAATAGTTGTGTCCATTTTACAGAATGTGAGAAAATAGTGTCTTTCAAAGGAGTTTCTTAAAGTTTGAGATAAGATTATTCTGCTACTACTACCTTATTCTTCTCTCAAAAGCCTCCCTATGAATGTATCTCCCAAAGCCATACTTTAAACCAACGGCAGACAACCTGGTGTCCCAAGAGGTTTTCGATGGCCATTCTGACTGGGGCTTGTGGAAGTTATATTCCAAAGTATCTGTAGGGCACCATGTTGGGGAAGACAGTATTTATAACTTTTACCGTGTATTTACAGCCTTGATTTCCAGCGGGGGCATTGTTCTGCCTCACCCAAATCAATGTCCCATGTACTTCAAAGGCCTTGTAAGAAAAGAATTGATCTTATCTAAAATAAGTTATTCTTGCTGAGTTCTTTGTTTAAATTACCTTACTGACGGCTGTCTTCCTCGCTAGAAGAATTGACCTATGGCTAATTGAATACCTAGTGCCATAGAATCCAGAAACTCTTTTGGGAGCCCCTGTAATGCCCATGGGAAGCTCTACCATTTGCTGCCTGGTTAGATCTGTTCATTGAGGCCGTTAAATGAGTTCTAGTAGGAGATTAGTTATGAGTCCTATGCATCTGGTTACTGATCCTGAAAATTTGGGGAAAGAAGGAATGGGATTGGCTAGAAATGGAAATGCTATGATGCCATGGTCCCTTCACACTTAGTGTTTTGTTGCTCTTTCAAAAGAGATATTTGGAATACATCTAGGCCACAACCGAACATGGGTATGCTTAACCACATTGGCTTCAAGCATATTTAAGCACATCTAACTGTGATGAACTTTTCATTCATTGCCAGCTAATGCGGCATTGTTGCAACTGACTTCAGACTGTAGGCTTTACTTAGAGCAGATCAGGATTTGTGGATCTTGGGCTGAATAGGATCTCATAACTCCTGTGCAAATGTGTCCTCCTAACTTAGTACTTCCATTTGTGTCTCTTTTTTTGTTCTCTGTGTTTAATTTTGTGAGTCTCCATTCTTTGTCACTAGTTCTGACTATTAACCATTCCGAGACTATAAAGTGCCATTATAGTAATTGAGGGGATAGTTTGGGAGACATTGGATGGAGTTAGGACTCAAGGAGCAAGGTAAGCACTATTGCCTCTAACCAGAATCATTACCCTGGGGTCATGGTTGGCATTGGCAGTCACCTGTTGAGGTGTACTGACAAATCCCTGGACCTGCTGATGTTCCTCCTCCTCCTCCTCCTCTTCCTCCTCCTCCTCCCTGTGTGCTTATTTGCCCTTTCCAAGTTAATGAACTATGAGAAGAACAAGGAGAATGAGTAGTAATCTCTGCACATCTTTTCATCTCCCTCTGGAAATGTGTGCAGATTAGGTCCACAGGAAGAGGCAAGTGAATGGGCAGCAGCAACAGTGGTGAGGAAGAAGTGGAGTAGTGTGGAGGGATTAGTGAGCGTATCTTGTCCAAGCTCCCCTCAAACCGGGAACCAACATAGCCTGGTGTAGCTCCAGATTTTCTCTACCATAGATATTAATCAATATCCAGGCAGGTCTGGGGTTAAGAGAATATCCCAAAATTAAAACATACTGACTGACTGATGCTTGTTTTTCCTTGTCTTGGTATGATAACTCCATTATGTCAGCCTTGGTCCTATCACAGTGAGATGGGGAACAAGCACTGAGAGAAATATTAACTTCACAAGGGCATCTCCCTATTACTCAGAAAGCATCAGTGTTGGCCTTTAGATAGCACAAAGATTTACAATCTTTTCAATGGAGCATGTGACTCTATCTCAAGGCTTACCATCCACGTTGTTATGTACATACACTACCCTGGTTTGCTCTGACTGGGTCTTCCCCAAGCAGTACGTGATGCCCACCAGGTCTGCCCGGGAGAAGCCTCGCATCTGCACCTCGCTGCTGCTGTTCTTGTACATCCGGAACTTGGACTTGGGATGGGTCATGACAATCTTATTGTCTCTGTCAATCTGCAGGCTGGCATTCCGCTCGCCTGTCACACAGGAGAGGTAGAAGCTGGTGTGGGAGGGACTTAGAACACTGGCCATCAGGGTGATATCCAGAATTGCTCCTGCATTGGAAGAACCAAAGAAGGGGTTATTTTACGGTCATGGAGAGCAAAAGACACCAGCGTAATTCACAGTTCCAAGTCCACATCAGCCAGGACCTGCCTTGGCTATACAACAGGGGTGGGCAACCTATGGCCTCCAAATGTGTTGGCCTACAATTCCTATCAGCCCTAGTCAGTACAGCCAATGGTGAGGGATGATGGGAGTTGTAGGTCAAAACATCTGGAAGGCCACAAGTTGCCCATCCCTGCTCTAGGATCTAGCAGCCTCACTCCTAGGCAAGAGAATGGCTTTGGCATTCAAGTGAGGTAGATCCCTAATATGGACCTAGAACTTGAACAGGATAGTCTACCTGAGGCTTAGAACTAAGTAAGGCCTCCCTCTTTCTTTACAACACAGTCCCCAGCAAAGTACTTCCTTTGAGCCTACTTCCCACAAAAGTGGGGAAACAGAGGGGAGGTTGCTGGGAAGGAAGCAATCAAACTCCCCCTCAAAAAGCTCTTGCAAGTATGGCCCCTCCCAATTCCATGGTAAACTGGACTCAGCATCACAGGATGCGCTACTTTCTCCTGTTTCTGAGGTTTGCAAGGACAGACAAAACAACTTCTTTCTTCCAATTGAATGTAATTTCCAATGGTACCTATTTACCCGGGACACAATACCTGTTTTCGGGTATCCATGCCTACAAAATTGCTGTCTCTAGTTTGCTTTTGGACAGAGCTTGAGGAGGAGAAAAAGCAGGAAGACACCAAATATGCAGCTTGCAGAAGGCTCATAGAACTATCAATCAAAGGACATTGTGTACTTCAGTGGTAAACAAACTGATGTTTTGGACTACAATTCCCATAATCACAGACCTTTTTGCCATGCTGGCTGGGGCTGATGAGGATTGTAGTCTGAGTCATCTGTAGGGTACCAGGTAGCCTACCTCTTGGTCCACCCCCAATCCCACCCACCCCCACCACTAATTTGTGTTGCTTTTTTAATGCATTGACATTGTGCCCTCAATATCCCTGTTGATATGTGGACACAAATTTCCACTAAACTATGCAGCACATGAGCCTTCAGCTGTAGCAAGACATGGTGAGCATATGCTGATTTGGTTACAGACATGTGGCAGACAAAGCCACAATAATGGAGTTGAAATGGCTGTAGAAAACTTGAGATCGTATCTCTATAACATAAAGTGATGCAATAAAATGCTATCAGATTTGTAAGAGCTCTGTGAAGCCTGCCATCATGTTATGAAGGAAATTTTCAGGAAAAAGAATACAATGACAGGATTTAGTAGCCCACATACAAAATCCTTTGCAGACCTTCCTAGTTTCTATATTCTATATTTGATATTTAATGTGGATTTGTAGCAAGAGATTCATACATTACAAATGTTCCTGTTTGGGGTTCCTGATAGCTGGCCATATGCCCTCCTTCAGGATACTATAAGCTATGAGCTCAAGCAGGGCTTTTTACTCCTTCCCCACCCCAGTTTTCTTTACTAAGCATGGAGCGTATACTTTACCACGAAATCCAATCCCCACTTCTAGCTCAGTCTGCAATCCCATTACCATGTGGAGAGAAATTGAGGGTAAATTGTAGGTCAGGGTGAGGCAACTGAGTTCCCTTCAGATTTTTTGGACTACAACCCCCACAATCCCTGACCATTGGCCATGCTGGCTGAAGCTTACAGGATTTGTAGTCCAGGTCATCTGGAGGGCTCCAGGTTGCCTACCACTGTTACAGATCATGCTTAAGGATATTTATGAAAACTTATTTTCCTGAATCTTAGGGTTGAATCTAGACTTAGGCAGGATCTACACTACTGCTTTAAAATGGTTTATAACAGTAGCAACAACTGTTAGGGCCCAGGACTCACTCCATATACAGTTTTCAAACTGTTTTCAAAGTGTCATAAACTGCTTGGTGTAGATCTGGCCTTAATCATGCTTGGAGTCACCCCATTCAGTGAGATCTAACTTAGTCATGACTAGCGATGTTGGAGAAATCTGCAGTGGAATCAAATGAGTTCAGATTTCTATGAATCTGCCCCACAGATTCCGCAGCAGAACAGCTTTCCCCACATCGCACAGATTCTGCAGACTTGCAGACATTATTATTATTATTATTATTATTATTATTATTATTATTATTATTACTTTTTGGAATTTAATGCAAATTTAGTTGTAGAAAAATTCATAAAATTAAAAAAAAACTGCCACAAAAGTGCATTTCCCCAATAGGCTAAAGCATGTAAATTTGCATTTTGAGGGGATTTGCACATTTTCGCAAATGCAGATTTGCACAAATGCAAATTTGTGCAAATTCAGGAAATTGGAAAAAAATCTGATTCCTCTGTGACCAGATGATGGAACAAAAAGCATCTGACAATCTGTGAAATGCAGATGGAACAGATTTTACAAAATATGTACATCCCTAGTCATGACTAACTTAAGTCTCATTGATTTTAATGGGTCTACTCTAAGGCTGACTATTTAAGGACCTAGTCCTTGCTGTAGCCAGTCAGAAGGTGTTAGAGCACAGCCATGTTAATTGTGCCAGAACATGGTCCCCATTTCCAGGAGCAGAGTCACAATCACTGGGATCCACTGCAGGCCCATTGTATCACCTAATAAAACTCTAATACAATAAGCAATCAAGAAATACTGGAAAGTTGCATTGCTTTGTATGAAACAAATTTGTGGTTATAAGCTACTGAGGATTCTATTTTGACGTTGTTGAACAATTTACATTGTATGAATGTAATGGATGATCTAGTAGTTGTTTCTAACTTATGTACTCAGAGTCTAAAGTATTTAAATGTACTCAGAGTCTAAGGAAATTATTATTATATTATTATTATTATTATTATTATTATTATTATTATTATTGCCTTCATTGTGCTCTACAGAATACAGAGGACAGGTCACAGCCCCAAGGAGTTTGCCATCTAAAATCTATGGCAATTTATTGGAAGTAGTCTATTGCTCCTCCTGTGTTGAATTGGTTTCATAGTCTAATTTAAACTAAATCTGAAAAGAAGGACAAATCAGGATAAATGTATTCAAAGACAGTCATTCATGCAACTTTTGGGATAGTAAATTCCAGGACAATATTTGACTGTATGCCTTGTTTTCTCTAACTGTATTAGAGTTGTAAAGGCTGGTTGGGGAGTGGGGGGGTGGAAGAAGAAAGTGGGATTCCCCCCCTCCCCCCCTGTGTTTTTCTTGTAAAAGAATTGGAACAAAATTGCTTTTCTGATGTAACAGAATTTGGGGAAAAATAGCTCATTTTAAGAAGGAACTTGCAGAGTTTCAAGAGGAGTTAAAGGGTCAGAAACATAAATAATTTCTCGGACAAAAAAGACTGCAAAGATAGCAGGGTATACAGTTGGCTAGCAAAGAAAGAAAGAGACCTAAATTGTATCCTTTAGTGATTATAGTTCTGAGGGCACAGAAGATACAGAAGGAGATCCATTTGAAGATGAACATGGAGCTTCCAATTTGGAGTCTTTTTTAAACAGATCCAAACAACCTGGAAACAAAAGCATCCTGCCTGGTGACATGAACACAGAAACGGAGCACCAACCGAGAAACAGGAGGAAAACCTAGTCATAACTCTGCCTCGTAAAGCACTTACAAACCAGGAATACAATGTTTGGAATAAGGGATGGTTTCTGTTCCTATGTAATATGTAAAAAAGGGAGTCCTTGGCGCCATGTTTTGCAAAAATCATATTCTTTCTGAGTTGAATATCCCAGATTTATACCTTCCTTGAAGAGATAACTAATTTCTCTCTGCATCTCTTGAATTGGATCTTTGTTATACAATACTTCCTATCACTTAGCTGCTTACACATCTCCTTTTCATAATCAAATCAACTATCAACACTATTGCTTCACCTTTTTCAGCTGGTTTGATAATTACTGTATTATCCCTGGCCAGATTGTCTAATACCTGTCTTACTGTGTATTTCGAATTTACCCACTGATTCTTCTGCGTCTTTCTAAAATCTATAGAACCCTCAGTACCAGATCTTCAAAAACTTGAATACAAGGTTTTATGCTACGTGGAGGAATAAATTTAGATTTAGGATGAAAAGCGGAATTATCATGATATTCCTGTTTACCGGTATCCTTAAAGTAATCTCTAAGTTTTAGAATTCTTATAAGCCTGCACAGTTCAACCGTAACATATAACAATGACAGACAATTTCTCTTACCAGGATCTTACCTGTTGGAAATTTTCTTTACGGTCACTGTAAATATTGTATTACCTGAGATTAAAACATTTTGTGAACCATGCAGATGGAAAAGAAATACACACTGAGAGATTTCACAACGTATAATAGTAAGTTTGTGGTACATGTTATACTTTGTCCTAATAAATTCTATATAGGAAAAACTACAAGCAATTTTAAAATAAGGATCAGCTGTTCCTAGTTAGGTTTTGTGTATTTAAATAACCGGTGTTTTCTCCCAGATCTGATATAGCACAGGAGATGAGCATCTAAGGAGTAAAAAGCTCCCTTTGCATTACAGTAGGTAAGTTGGTTTATCTGTAAGAGATGCGAATGTCTGTATATAGTTTGATGTTTTGAGCCTCTCTTTCTTTATGTATTATGGTATTTATATCTTTGTATGTTGATATATGACTTACATGGTATACTGTATTGAACACAGTGGATATATGGTTTTATAAACATTATACATTATTTTATATTTAAAACCTATAGGGCCAAAATACACTGAAACCGGTTTCATTAAATTAAATATCATTTTTATCTCCCCCTTTGCTTTGGGCTTTTTTGGCATTCCTTGTGGGATTCCCTTTCTTGCTGGCTTCTGTATTATCAAGCCACTGAATGCAGAATGATTGTTATGTCTTTGTATGTATCTGATCTCAGAATGTGTTGAGCGATGTTTTGTATTTTGTACTCTTGTATATATTTTATTAATAATAAAGTGTTGTTGCTTTTAAAAAAAATGTCATTAGCATACATAAATCTGTGCTGAATGATGCTCAGTCTGTTGGTGTTTCCCTAGAACAGTAGGAAGCCCTTATCTAATACACAAAAACAATATTATTGTTCTGTCTCAGGATACAGACAGGGTTATTTGGAAAACAAATAACCAATCTACCAGTTAAAATATTTATCGTTGCATTTGTTTGAGTACGGAAAAGAACCTGGAGATAGTTTTCATGACCAGACAGTACATTAATAGCCACCGCACTCTTCAAATGTGACAAAATTCCTTTATGATATACATGTCTGCTTCTGAGCACATGTATATACATCAAAGAACATACATAATTAATATGTGACAACCGTCTATATGTCAGTTACCATCTCTTCTGTTTGAAATGATTGGATTGTTTCTCTGTGATGCTTGTTGGCCCTCAAGGCTTACAACTTTTTATTCACCTTTCTTTCTTAGCGATGACGTTTTCAATATCACTTTTTGGAAATGTGCTACATACATTGTGATGCTTGCTTCACAGAAGGGACTGCCCTTCTGCAGTTTCATTAGGGTTCATGTTCTACATGCTGGTGCATAACTATGTGCTATGATGGAGATATACAAATACATCTCTAGCGCTTTATATCAGGGGTGGGAAAACTCTTTCAGCCTCAGAGCCGCATTCAATTTCAGAGAAGCTCTTGAGGGCAGCATTCCAGGGGTGGGTGGAGCTTAAGGAAAAGTGGGTGGAAAAATACCAGCATATTTTAGCTTAAAACTCTTCTGGCCTGGAAGCTTTAGGGCAGGCAGAGCAACCTTTTCGAATGTAGAACTACTGCACGAAAGCAGGGAAACTACCAAATGATCAGTGTTCAGGGGGAAAGTGGGAAGACCCTCTGGGGAGCCACAGAGGTTTGGATTTGGCCCCTGGGCCTGAGATGCTCCACCCCTGCTGGACATTTTATTCAAACAGCAGCTGCAAGGGGGGAGGGGATATCTGGATTAGGACTGTGGAGGGGGCTAAACCTTTCTCACATGGTATTTTTTTCATTAAAACCCCTGAAGCTGCTACTTGCTTTGTTAATAAAAATCTACTTTTAAAGTGTTTTTATTGTGTTTTTATTCTATTTTATTTTGTCCACCGCTCCGAAATTCTGAATGGAAAGTGGTATATAAATATTGTAAATAAATAAACACATCTTGAATTCAAATATCTAAATCTCACTGGGGCAGTTCTATAAATCACACATTGGTGGCCTGTTTGGATTTTTTTTTGCCCCCAGTGTATGGAATTGGTTAGTGACAATATATACAGTAATAATAATGATAATAATAACAATAGTAATATTTTTTAATTATTTAATTTTACAGTGTAGTTACAACATTATATATATATATATATATATATATACACACACACACACACACACACACACAGGAAACAAATACACGATATATATCAGGCCAATAAAAACACAATATTGTAATATTTTAAAACTATCTTTACCTACAAACACTTTACTAATACCAAACACGTTTTGACTTAAAATCAAAGTAAAATGTATCCAAAGATATGCTTTTTTAAAAAGGAATTTTTAATAAATAATATTTTTAGATATAATACTGTCTTTGTATTTACAGGTTTTAACACTGCAGTAGTTCCTACTGATATTTGTGTTGTATGTATTGTTGATATATGTTTGTATAATTGTGAATGTTCATTTTAGCACTGAAGGAGACCATAGGTCGAAACGCATTTGGTATTAGTAAAGTGTTTGTAGGTAAAGATAGTTTTTAAATATTACAATATTGTGTTTTTATTGGCCCGATATATATTATGTATTTGTTTCCATTGTTTTTAAACACACACACACATGTTTTAACTAGACTGTATAATTAAATATTTTTTAAAATTGTTATTATTATTGTTATTACTGTCATTATTATTATTGTATATATTTTCACCAGTATACCCAACCCAGTTGCTCTGCTTTGCTGATGTATTTCTAAGGGGTTGGGAGAAATTTCCTGTTCTGTTTAGGCTTGTTTTAGAATTGGTATGAGACAGATATTGTTGCTCATGATATTAGGGTGACCAGATAAAATCCAGGTCAGGGCTCATGTAACTTTAACAGTTGTAGAGAAAAGGGAATTTCAGCCAGTGTCATTTGTATGCAATTAGTTCCTGGTGATATTCCCTCTTCATCACAACAATTAAAATTGCAGGAGCCCTGCCTTCTTTTGTATATGGTCACTCTAGTATAGTGCCTGCAACTTTAACTGTTGTGATGAAGAGGGAATATCACCAGGAACTAACTGCATACAAATGACACTGGCTGAAATTCCCTTTTCTCTACAACTGTTAAAGTTACATGAGCCCTGACCTGGATTTTATCTGGTCACCCTAGAATGGAGACAAATGAAATGTATGTTTATGTACACCAAGGGTTACAAGGCCTCATATCACCTCCATTTTCCACTCTTTTAATAATGGTGATCAGCCATTTGGCAGTTCTTTCTCCCTCCCAAACGTGTTTGAACCACAAATGGGAGTCTGAATGATCCCAGAAATTCTGTTTCTCATTGAGCGTCACTGAGTAGCACTATTAAAATGGCTTTTCTCCTGTTCTTTATGCATTGGGCTCCAGGCCTGACTGGCCATGGGTCGAGATGCTTAAAGAATCCAGTCTTCGGGAATTCCAATATGAAATGACCAGATCTGCACTTTCTGGACTAATGGGCAAATTGGAATTTTGTTATCCACTGGTTGTTGCATTTTCCAAATGTTCCAATGCAGTCCGTGGCTCAAAAACAATGTCTAAAATATGCTTAGAGACACACATTTTGAGATAAAATACTTTAATTATATTTAAAGTGCATTTTTAATATAATTTCAGCTTAATGTGGAAATGGGATAGACTATGAGTAAGGGAACACATTCACAAGTGACACAAACCGGTAGAAACAGACTGATTCATTGGCCATAGCCATGGCTTTGTATGGGCTCATTGTTAGCTGGGAGAGACAAAGAGGATGTGGCAGAAATAGCAATAAGGTTGTATATTATAGGCTCTCCGAGAATCTTTTCAATCCCGAAATCATCTTCCAGGTGGCCTCAGCGATTCCCCCATCCAAAGCCTGGTCAAACAGGGCTGAGTTTGGGCAAGGCTAAAATACCGGCCCAGTTGGTAGCTGATGCAGCAGCTGAACATGGACACAGGCAACACAACAAAGGGGATATGCAGAGAGGTTTGAACAGGTTCTGAACCCTGCAAGGATTCCTAACATGCCTCCTATACATGTTGTGGAGTTTCATAGCCGATCCCCCAGCTTGTCAGCTAGACAGGAGGCAGATGCTAGGGAGACCGTATGAAATGGAAGACAGGACTCCTGTATCTTTAACAGTTGCATAGAAACGGAAATTTCATCAGGTGTCATTTGTATGCATGCAGCACCTGGTCAAATTCCCTTTTCATCACAACAGTTAAACCTGCAGGAGCCCTGCCCTCTTTAATATCTGGTCACTCCGCAAAAGAGGGCAGAGCTTTCAGGCTCCATTCTCTCTGCCACCAGAACCAAAAGTACCCCCTCCCTTTGGGACCCTAAGGTCATCTTCTGAGGCCCTTCGCTGGGTGTCTCTGCCAAATGAGATGGGGCAGTTGGCTACTAGAGAGAGGGCCTTTTCAATGGCTACTAGGAAAAGGGCCCCAGTAATAGAATACCTTCTCCAGAGAGGCTTGCCTGGCACCTATGTCACCATCTTTCTCTTTGTCACCAGGTTAAAGACCATTTTTTATTCTCCCAGGTTTTGTAGTTTTCCATTTTTTTAAAAGGGTGTTTTTAGACCCTTGCACTACTGTTGTCTTCCACTTTTAGTTTACCCTGGTTTTATTCGGTGTCTGTTTTAGATTTTTTTAAAAACATTACGTTTCATTAAATTTGTGTATTTCATGGTCCTAACCTTATTTTGTGAACCATCCAGAGAGCTTTGGCTGCTGGGTGGTATAGAAATGCAATCATTCAATACATACATACATACATACATACATACATACATAAAAATAAGAGAGGTTTTTACCCGCCAAGTGCAAGGAGAGACTTAGAAGCCAAATCTTGTCCAGACTCATGTTCCTGAATATGTCCCGTGTCATGAGAACTCAGACATCACTGATCCAGAAGAGGAAAGGGTAGACAGGGAGGATTTATGCCATTTTTCATTCGCAATGCATCTCCTCTATGCTTGGCACTCCTGTGTCCTTCATCACTTCGCGAGGGCAGCAAGATCACCCCAAACCAGGGGGGAAAGAAGTTTCTGATTTCTGAGAAAATGCTCCCTGATTTCCTGGCGCAATTCAGCAGGATATGTTACCAGAGTTTCCGGTAGAGATTCTCAAGAAAAGGAGAAGTAGCTCCACTCTGAGCAGTCAAAAGAACTGGGTTGTTGTCCCGGGGATGTTCAGCTTCCACCAAGGCCCTTCCACCCCTTCCAGCTCTTCATTCACTGCCACGTGCAGCTGCAGAGGGGATATGGCCTAGCCGTTCCTGCCATGCTCGTGACTTGGAAGCCTGAGCACGGAGCCTCAGCATGGGCACAACCGAAAACCTCTGGCCGGTCCAGGACTGAATTAAGAGTGGGAATGGATTGTGCTCAGCATGAGCTGGGACTCAGTGGGAAGAACCTTCTTGGCTGGGGTTCAGCCTAGGCAGGAATGGAGTCTGCTGAGGGAGGAAGGCTGAGAGGCCCTCGCAGACAGCGCAGCCATGACATGAAATCCTGTTTCCCATACAGCGTTTCCTGCTCTCCACCCATTGTTCCTTGCCTATCTCTGGCTCCTGCAGGATGGAACAGCAGAAAGGGAGGTAGCTGGATTGAGATACAACGAAGGGAGGGTTGGAATGAAGAGAGACCGCCGGGTTCAAGGGACTCCTTTTATCCAAATGGAAGGCGGAGAGACGGCATGTTCCCTGGCTGGGAGCGAAGTGATTTATTGTGTGGAGCCTCTGCCTCTTTAGGATCTAGTGCAGGGTTCAACATTGATGAAGAAAGACTATATTAAAAGAGTCCTGAAGTTGATTAACATACAGCACAAGGGACTGGGGGCCCCTGAAGTCTATGCATGGCTGTGATTACAGCGGTCCTATGGAACCATTTACGTACCAAAGGAAACCATTTCCCTTCCCTGAAGGATCTTTTGGGAGAGTGTCACTGAGAGTAGGCAGACCATATGAAAAGGAGGACAGGGCTCATGTAACTTTAACAGTTGTAGAGAAAAGGGAATTTCAACCAGTGCCATTTGTATGCAATTAGTTCCTGGTGAAATTCCCTCTTAATCACAACAGTTAAAGTTGCAGGGGCCCTGCCTTCTTTTGTATATGTTACTCTAGTATAGTGCCTGCAACTTTAACTGTTGCGATGAAGAGGGAATTTCACCAGGAACTAATTGCATACAAATGACACTGGCTGAAATTCCCTTTTCTCTACAACTGTTAAAGTTACATGAACCCTGTCCTCCTTTTCATATGGTCAGCCTAACTGAGACAAACCGGTCACATTGGTAGGGCAGCACTGCCTAAGGTTCTGGCCTTCGTCCATTAGGCAGGACAGCCAGGCACTGACACCACTTGTGGCTCAGTCAGGCTCACTCACATGCCACAGACTTTCATGCACCTTGTGTTCAAATGAAGTGTTCAAATGGAGCCTTTCCCAGCTACATATGACTATTTGCATGTCCAAACACTCTTGTTGTAAGTGAAGCCAGGCAGTGGTCAGCACATGTTGAAGTTGTCATAGGATATATTCAGCACACACACACCTCCCCCACATGCCAATCATTCTATACTACTGTTCAGCAGGTAAACAACTACTGTTGTGGTGTCATGGTATGTGCAGTGATGCAGCCAGATAATTTTAGAGCTTCTCTAAACAAAAGATTTATTGCATGCTCATGATTGGCCACTCACGGAAGTTTGCAGGTCCATTACATGTTGTCATCAACAGCCAGAAAGTCTCTCATGCTATCCCTCAGAAATTTTGCTTTAATCCCCCGCCACCCGAGATAATGTGGTACTATCAGGGAAATATCGGGATCTCCCATTGTGTAAACCTGGTGTTGCACTATAATTATACCACTTGATGGCACTGTGTCATTAAAGTGAATGGAAGTTAATGGAGCATGCAGAGAGGAAGTATTCAATTTTAAAGCTTGTGGCTGCTGTGGCTGGAGACAAAAGGAGAGCAAAGCTCTGGTGCTATGTAAAAATATATTTTTCTTTATTTCTTATGTCTTATCCTCTGTATGCTCAATGCGTTTTGGTGGTGAAACCTTCGTCAGGAGCTACACAAAAACTAAAATACAAACATAAAATCATTAATGATTGTCTTAAGCTAGCATGAAAACAACACCCCTACACTAACTGAAGCATATCTTAGTATACATTCTTTTGCTATCCAAGAGAAACACCAGAAATTGTGGGTTAAATGACTCGTTAGATTTATCCTCTTATAAACAATAATAAGGCTTTATAGTAAGGCTTAAGCAGAAAAAAGTAGCAGGTTGATAAAAACCTTCCCAAACTGCTAACAGAGTGTTGACAGGATCACTGAGTCACAAGGCAATTAAGACTGCCAGCTGTAGAACTGAATGATTTAAAATTGCTTCCCAACTGACCCTCAGCTCAGAATCTCGAGACGAATGAGCCTATCGGGATGGTATATGAGCAAAAACTTTAAACTGTTTTCTGTTAGAACAATAACAACAATTTGTAAAGAAGTGCTCCAGGTCAGTTGTTTCTAAAAAAATCTCTTACATGAATGTGCAAATGTTGCATATTTCTGGTGTTTCTCTTGGATAGCAAAAGAATGTATACTAAGATATGCTTCAGTTGGTGTAGGGGTGTTGTTTTCATGCTAGCTTAAGACAATCTTTAATGATTTTATGTTTGTATTTTAGTTTTTGTGTAGCTCATGACGAAGGTTTCACCACCGAAATGCGTCAAGCATACAGAGGATAAGACATAAGAAATAAAGAAAAATATATTTTTACATAGCACCAGAGCTTTGCTCTCCTTTTGTCTCCAGCTTGTTGGTGCTTCCTTCCCTCTTTGTTCCAAAGGCTGCTGTGGCTGCCCATATAATGGCACTGATCATAATCCCAGGCTGCCTCTTCACGGCGCCAGGAGTGCCGTGCAGCAGCGTCGCCCGCTAGTGCACTACACAGTGAGGCTCCTTCTGGTGATCTACACCAGAGAGCACCACGGCGGCTTATCCTGGTGCCACTGGCACCGTCGTGCGTGCGGCTGC
The DNA here is from genome assembly GCA_029215795.1 of Anniella stebbinsi. Lineage (NCBI taxonomy): Eukaryota > Metazoa > Chordata > Lepidosauria > Squamata > Anniellidae > Anniella > Anniella stebbinsi. The sequence continues at coordinate 65,939,597 of JARDYH010000004.1, read as the reverse complement.
CTGGCAGCAGCTGGAAGGGCAGCAGAGAGCATTGGTTCCCCTACTCTAAAGTAAGTGTTCTTTTTTTAAAAAAAAATGGGGTGGGGGGAGGACTGGGGAGACGGTACAGTGAGCTTATGGCTGGCTACTCCATTCCCTTCCTTGGCCAGCCCACTCCTCTCTAAAAAAGTCAGGGTAAATGCCTGACTTGTTTAGTGTGGAGCAAAGCCCCTTTGTTCCTAGATGGCTTTGCACTGGCGGCAGCATCATGTAAGGTGACCAGATTTTGAGGATCAAAATCCCGGACCCCCCCTGCCACCCCACCCACCCAAAACAACCCCCCACCGCGCGCCCGCACTGCCCCGCCCCGCCCCGCCCCCCTGCACCGTGCCACCCCCCCGCCCCCGCGCTGCCCACCCCCACGCTCCTTACCGGCTGGGGCGTCCGCTTCCCTCCGGTGCTCGGAATCTACTGAGAAACAGGCTTCCTGGCCTGTCTCTCCAGTAGCGCGCCGGGTGATGATGTCATCACCCGGCGCGCTACTGAGGGACAGGCCGCGAAGCCTGTTTCTCAGTAGATTCCGAGCACCGGAGGGAAGTGGATGCCCCAGCAGGTAAGTGCCTCGTGCCGCCAGCCTCCCGCCACTGCTGCGTGACCCCCCGCCGCCCAGGTTTGCCCCCGCCGCCCCCCGGTTGGCCCGGATCGCCCCAGGGCCATCTGGTCACCCTTTTGGGGGGCTAAATTTCCGGATTTGGCCCCCCAAAACAGTTTTTCCACCCGGATGCGGATTTGCTCCCCATTTCCCGGGCATGTCCGGACAAATCCGGGCGCCTGGTCACCCTAGCGTCATGTAACCCAACTGCCACCAGTGCGAAGCCATCTCAGTGGAAAGTGTCCATCTAGAGGTACCCGCAGAAAGTAAGCAGAAGCAGAAAGTCCTGGTAAGGCAGTTGGTTTTCAAAAAAATGAATAGAGGGCCGTAGGCCCTGAATTTAATGGTTTGACACCTCTCTCACCCCCCACCCTTTAGATGGCCATTCATGTTTCTCCCCTGCCACTGCCATTCCATGCTATATAGCTCTTTCTACATTCCTGAGATGTTAGGTCGACTGCCCCAACCTGGTGCCCTCCAGATGTGTTGGACTACAACTCCCATAATTCCCTGACAGTATGGCTATTGGCTGGGGTTTTTGGGAATGGTAATCTGACACATCTGGAGCGTGACAGATTAGGGAAGACTGGTACAAAGGTGTTAAGGAGTGAAAGGGAAAAAACTTCTCTAAACAGCAGAGTTTCTGTTAGAAATCCAATGTCCAGTCTCCACTTGCTCTCTCTCCAGATAGCAACCAAGAAGGAATAATTCAAACACACATTGAAGTCTTTCAAACAATTTTTTAGTAAAAAAAACACAGCACCTCCGGTATAACATTCCTCCTACACAACCCCAACACTGACAAACAGTTTTTACATATTTATACATTTTTACAGCCTCTTGCTCACACATTGCATCAGCTAATCAAGCAATTAAGACTATCTTCACTCTTTATCTTTCTTTGTTTGGCTCCCTCTGCATACCTGCAACACCTGCAGATGATGCCATTTTTTCTTTCCAGGCTCTTTTTTTTATCCCTGACAAAAGGCTCCAAAACGCAAAGGCAAGAGGCTCCACTGCTTTGAAGCACCCTAGGCTGCTGCTCCTTCGACATTAACAAGGCTGCTATTATATCCGTAAAGAGGGATACATCCCTACCTGAAGGAAGCTCAGTGTCCCAGTTTAGATGCAGGAATAGTCAAGGTGGGGGGGGGGAAGTCTCTTGCCTTTGTGTTTTGGTGCCTTTGTGCCAGCTTTCTCCAACCTGGTGCCTTCCAAATGTGTCAGATTACAACTCTGATAACTCCCAGCCAATAGCCATGCTGTCTGGGAATTATGGGTGTTGTAGTCTAGTAGGTGACCATATGAAAAGGAAAACAGGGCTCCTATATCTTTAACAGTTGTATTGAAAAGGGAATTTCAGCAGGTGTTATTTGTATGCATGCAGCACCTGGTAAAATTCCCTCTTCATCACAACAGTTAAAGCTATAGGAGTCCTGTCCTGTTTTGCATCTGGTCACTCTAGTATAGCTCCTGCAGCTTTAACTGTTGTGATGAAGAGGGAATTTCAGTAGGTGCTACATGCATACAAATGACACCTGCTGAAATTCCATTTCCAATACAAAGATACAGGAGCCCTGTCCTCCTTTTCATATGGTCACCCTAAGTCCAGCACATCTGGAGGGCACCAGGTCAGGGAAGGCTGTGTTGGAGAAAACTAAACTGTTTGCCAGTAATCTGAGCATGAGCAGTTTCACATTTAACTGAAATCATAGCAACATCATGATTTCAGAAATAAAATGGAGTTTGCTTCTGCTGCCCTGATGCTAAACATATTTCCCTGGGCTAAAAAGGATACACACACACACACACACACACACACACACACACAGTATATATATATATATATATATATATATATATATGTAAAAATAATAAAAATCAGTGTAATAAAATTACCATGTACAGGCCCAATCGATTGCCTCCCTGCCTATAAAAAGTTTAAAGAACCTAAGAAAACAGAAAAGATGCTATGCGAAGCAGCATTAGCTCAGTGTGCCCTGGCATGCCCATGCCAGCCCAGGTGGGGATGCTGCATCTGTAGTTGCCTCCATCACCCACCCACTGCTCTGTGTAGTCATTTGAGGGCTCCTGTGCCACGATGACCATATGGAAAGTAGGACAGGGCTCCTGTATGTTTAACAGTTGTATAAAGAAATGAATTTCAGCAGGTGTCATTTGTATGCATGCAGCACCTGGTGAAATTCCCTCTTTATCACAACAGTTAAAGCTGCAAAAGCTATACTATAGTGACCAGATACAAAAGAGGGCAGGGTTCCTGCAGCTTTTACTGTGGTGATAAACAGGGAATTTCACCAGGTGTTGCAGGTATACAAATGATACCTGCAGAAATTCCCTTTTCCACGAAACTGTTAAAGATACAGGAGCCCTGTCTTCCTTTTCCTATGGGCACCCTAGACTCTGGACTTTGGCCTAAGGACCAGCACCTGCTGCATTACTGGGTATATGTGCTCTGAATAATGCAAGCTGGATGTGTGTGAAGCAGTAACATGCCTGCTTCGGTCTGTTCTCAAAGCTGCACAGATACACATATCACAGCATGCCAAATGACGTACCAACAAAGCTGGATCCAGCCATGTGTCAGTATGGAATTGTATGAAGCTTATTTTGCAAATGTGTCCTGGGCTGGGTGAAATGTTACATGGAGGCTGTGCATGGCTGTTGGCACTTTCTCCTTGTGTTTACCCTCCAAGCGCATAACATGGCTCTGTGAGACCCTGGTTTTTACTAGACATACATGAGAATAAGCTCAGGGAGGGGCTAGACAGAGAACAATAGCAGTTGCCTGTTTGGGTAAATATGTTTGGGAGGAAGTCTAATGCATTTGCCAAACCAACTTTCTTAGCCAATTTCCACCCACCTTCTACTTACACAAAATGGCCAAGCATCAGCAATACAGTCAGGGCATCACTTCTTAAAAACTTTACACAGATGGTGCCCCAGTCTGGTTATACAATACACATATTCTGGGCATAGTATTGTAAACACACAATTGCCACATGTGCAATTCAGTTCTGAAAAGCTCTGGAACCAAACGCCACTTCACTTGTTCCTACAATGAATTCAAAAATTGCATGAATCCCACAGGTATATCGCCACACACAATGATCTTTCATGGCCGGATTGATGTGCCTTGGAATTTTGTAAAGGAGCGAAGTGTTGCTATAGTGCCCTGCATTGACTGCATGCTTCTTACTGGTGAGAGACCCTGATTTGAGTCTAGCCTGAGAAACGTGGCTATAACTTAGAACAGTTCCCACACAAGCTTTCAGGCCACTTGGAAGAAAGCCAAATGGGGCTGGGTGGCCTGGCACAGTCTAAGACCACACACTATCCCCCCTGAAAATCTAAAGCAAGCATGGGCAGGAAGAGAAAATCCATTCACTGTTTCCGATTATTGACATAGAACTCAGGAAACTAGGTGCCCTTGCGGAGGATGGAGTGGGTGAAAGACAGCAGGCCCAGGCTCCATCTCACCAGTGGCAGTGATGCCAGCCAGCTGGCTGGCAACGCACCCTTACAACAACTCTACCCCACTTGCAGTGTGATGTCGCATACTTTACAGAGATGGCCTCAGAGTCCATTGCATCAGGTGTATGCAAGGAGTGTGGGTGGGGTGGAAACAGAGATCAAGGGAGGCAGGACCTATTATAGAACATGCAGCACAATCCAATGCATGATTACCTGGGAGTAAGTGCCATAGAGTTCAGTGTGGCTTACTCCCAGGTAAGCCTGCATAGGATTGTAGCCAGGAAGAAATGTTTGAAAAACTGGAATTGAGCTTTTGAGTTAAATACAGAACCTCTTATGCAGAGGTGTGTAAAGTGGAGTGTGGGGGGGGGGGGAGTGGGGAAAAGAGAATGTATGTCCTGAACCCAGTAAAACTGATTTGCTTTAGAACAAAAAAAGACAAAACCAGGAATGTATAAACAGGAAGTATGATAACTGGGTTATAAAGTGCCTAACCTTGCAGGAGCAATCAGAGTACATCTTCCTTCCCCAAAACAAGAAATGTCAACAAGATGTGTGTGTGTGTGTGTGTGTGTGTGTGTGTGTGTGGAACGGGGGGTGGAACACACATTGTCAGCAACGTGTAGGGGGAAAACCATTGTCCAGGAAGCTGGAATGCAAAAGCATTTTATTTATTTATTTATTTGAAGTATTGTTTATGCCGCTGCTCAGCTGAAAAGGTGCCCAGAATGACTTGCATATAATCAGTTAAACAAGACTTTCCCCTGCTAGTAGGCTTACAATCTAACAGGATACAAGATATACATGGATCATGTATAAAAGATTCACAATTCATCTTAAGTAGTAATAAAGATTTGTATATTTGCAGAGCTGGAAATAAATATGAAAAAGTACTGTACGTAAGGTGTTGGTTCAGATAAACTTTTACGGTATTTGAAACCCTGACAGTAAAAGGCAAGAGAGAGAGAGAGAGAGAGAGTCAGACTCACGCACACACACACACACACACACACACACACACACACAGAGGAGTGTATTACTGAAAATATTAAAATAAAGCTGTGATCCTATGAACACTTAACTGGGAGTAAGCCCATTGAATTTAGCTTGACTTACTTCTGAATAAATATGCATAGGATTGTGCTGTACATTTCTTTAAATACATCAAAACCAGGAAACCAGCTAGGGAGGCAGTTGAACCATGAAAGAATATGGAAGTATGAAAATAATACTGAAGAAGGATACAAAGATTGGAGAGAAGCAGGATTGGCATTAGGGGTCAGCATCATTGGGCACCTGCCAAAAGGGGACACACTGCCAGCTTTTGGAGATCCCTAGCTCTACTGGTGCTCCTCCTTCCTCTTGCTGCCTGTTCACCTGCCTTCACCAAATGAGTGAGTGGTGAGAGGAGCAAGGAGATGGAGCAGAAGCCTTTACTTGCTTTGCCTTCTTCCTCTGGGTGGCCATGCGGATTGGGCTTAATGGGAGAGGGCAAGCAAATGGGCAGTGACAACAGCATCAGGGGGGAGATGGGTCTACCCATGGAAGGGGTCCATTGAAGGCACCTTGCCCAAGGGCCCCTAAAAACCTGGAGTTGGCTCAGCAGAGAAGAACAATGAAGTCACTGCATGGTTGGCTGCTTCAGAAGATGGACAGATGCTACCTCAACCAGTGAAGTTAAAGAAAGGTGACAGGAGATGAAACTCTAGGGCTAATTGACAAATCAATTAAAAATTATCACGGAGTTCATGTAGCTCAGTCCTCGCAACGCTGCACAACTTTGAAAGCCTGTAGCAGCGCAGATGCGCTGTTACAGTTCATTTAATTCCTGCATTATATATCATAATTACCCTTACTTCCGTTCCCCAGAGTTTCACATTGCCATGGTGGCTTTTCCTAGCCTTGTCAAACCTGTCTACTGCTCCCTGCTGCCCTGCATTCCCGCACTTACCCTGTGCTGGACCCAAACCAAAACCATCACTGATAGACGAAAAAACAACGTGGTGACATCGGAGCAACTGAAAACGTCACAATAAAATGACAGTGCAGTTTGGTTGGGAAAAGCCTGATGTGGCTGCAAGTTGGCGGATGCATCATTTAAACAATGGGGCGCAATTGCACAACCACAATGGGGTATATACTAGGGTATATAGACAAGCTCCAGCTAGGGCTAGAAAAAAAATCTGCCTGAACCCTGGAGAGCTGCTGCAAGTCAGTGCTGATGATACTGGGCTAGAGGTATTTTTGGTGGGACTGTGATGGGAGAAGGGAGAAAACATTTCAGCATCCTTGACTGTTGACTGTTCTCACTGGAGATGATACAACTTGAAGTCCACAAGCTCTGGAGGGCACAAGGTCAGATAAGAGTTAAAATATCCATCCCTGTGCACCTTTTATTCTCAGCCTGCTGCAGCAGTTATTTAATTTAAACACATGCACACACTGCATGTTAACGGCTGACATGAAATTAATATAATGCATAGTTTGGCCCTAAATTGTTTTGAAACAGACATGAACACCAGAAATGCTGCTTTTAGACAGATAACACAAGGAGGACTGGTGTGATCTCACCATGTGGCCCCCTCTACAAGATTTCGCTTTGACACCCGGTTGCCCAATTATGTGCATTTCCTGATAAGCACATTTACGCCTAATACTTATACATGAGAGGCGTTGAAGCGCAGTACTGGCTGTATAAAACACACTTTAAAGTTATTTACATGCTGAGAATCGCATGCAAATGTTGCTGAAAGTAATGCGCTTTGTCCTGGGGAACTGGCCAAACAGGTTTCCCTCCCTTTATTCTCCCTGCCCACCAGAATCTCCCGCCTTTGGTTACCTGGGTTACCTGCCAGTAATCACCTAGTTAACCTGTTCGGCTACCTCTCTCTTCCCCCCTTCGCCCGATTGCCATTTCAAGTGAACTGCTCAGGAGTAAATGGGAATGTGCCTCATAAGTTCCACCCTCCAGCACCCTTTGAAAACTTATTTTTAGTCAGGGCTGCCTCTCTCTCCCCCCCCCCCCCTCACCCAATTGGCATTTCAAGCGAATTGCTCAGGAGTAAATGGGAATGTGCCTTGCACACACACACGCCAAAACAGGCAGGGGGATGCTGCTTCGTTCCTTCCCTCTCCTCTTCCCAGCGAGCTCAGCCGTTGTAAAACATACACACGCACGCGCACACACACACAGCTCACACACACACAGCTCATGTCAGGAACCCAGCAAGAAGCGAGGGGACGATCTGTCTAAGCTGATAGCTAATTATGCGCACATGCGCACATCCTTCCTATCCCCTTTGCTTCTCGTGAAACCACCTCCATTTGGCCCCGTGTCTCCATGTAAAAAATATTCCATCAGGGTACTTCAAAGAAACGTTATTTTCGGTTCACGTTGGGTCTCCTTTTCCTGGAGCTTCCATCCAGAGAGACGGAGAACAAGGAGGAAGTTGCCAGGAGGAGACAGGAAATAAAACTAAATGAAAAAGTGGGAGGGGCAGTTCTACTCATGACATCAAGACCACAGTCTGCCCACTCTGATTGTTAATGCGCCTCCTCAAAAAATTGTTTACACGGACATAAGGTGCTCTTACTCCTGTGGTAAATTAAAAGTTGCTATGTAACGCGCATTCGAAAATGCGCATAATAGGAGATAAAAAGTGCCTGTACCCCTCATTCGCACTCCACTCTTGTAGAGGTAAATTTGGTAATGTGCCTTGAAAGAGTTTTACATCGCTCTTGTAGAGGCACCCACAGCTATATTTGATTCAATACCCCATTGCTACCTGCACCTTGGACACAGGAAGAGATCACTGGTGCCAGATTTGCCCCACTGTTCCAGTATGCACAGCCTGGGACCTGAAAAGATCCCCATTACTTTAAATGTGTGTCTAGCAGCGGTGTCTTTTTCATTTTTACTCTGATGTAGGCATAGGGCCTTCAGTCAAGATCTTAAAAGCCTCTTGAACCCCACAAGCTAGGGCCCCAATCTGAATCAGGGACCCTGCGCCTACTTTAGAGTAAAAATGAAGAAAAAGCATAGCTGCTAGACAGACATTCAAAGCAGTGGAGGCTGGTGGTGAATCTACTCTGGGACATTGAAGCCACCAGTCTCCACTGATTCAAAGGAATGTCTCTTTTGGCTCTCAGGTAGTATCTGTCCTTAAGCAAAGGGCTCTTCTTCATCCTTTGCATGGCCTCTAATAACTTGGTTTGGAGAGAAGATGGCATTTTCACACATGAGTTTTATGCTGAGTTTACATTTTTTTCTGTCAATATAAAACCTACATTGCCTGAGTTGGTCTGTGCATTTGATTTTTCTTCCATATTTTAATCCATGATAAAAACACTGACACCCATAATGAATTGTGCATGAGCGGCTGAGGGTTCAGCTTTTTAGCGCCAAGTGTGGAACTGCTCCAAAGAGGTATTCCCACAAGCACCACTCCTTTCTTTTCCTCTAGAGAACACTTCTGTGTAAACATTGGGCCAGCTGCCTTGAAAACGGAGCCTTTTGTGAAACCTGATTTCAGCCTGACAATAGCCCTTGCAAAGGCAGGAACTGGCCTCTCCTTGACCTCACTCTCTGTTCAGACACAGGAGGAATCTTGGAGGCCTCGCTAACATTTTCCTACCTCCAACCTGGTGCCCTCCAGATGCAATCCAATACCCATCATCCCCAATCAGCCTGGTCATGGCTTGTGATTATGAAAGTTGTAGTCCAACATGTCTGGTAGGCACCAAGTTGGGGAAAGCTGGCCTACGTATCTGAAGACTAAACTCCAGGAAAGCAATGCACAGGAATTGCTTTTGAGCATCAAGAAGGTTACTGCTAAAATAACAGGGCAGGAATTGATAGATCTTGCTTAACTGGTTATGAGCTGGGTGTAGCTAAAAAATAAATTTTAAAAAATCACCTAACTGAGCAGGAACTAAACATGAGGTAGGAAAGAGGCAGGTTTGCTGAGACTGGCAGTTTTGCATCTCTCCAGGGGCTGCTTCTAGACAGAGGGCTCCCAAGGCTCCCAAAGAAGCGATGGGGAAACAAAAGGAAGAGGACGTTGTTCTGGAGTCCACTGTAAAATTCTGCAAATGAACTAGGGCTGTGGTGCGATAAAAGCCTCGTCGGGAAGCACACCAGATTTTATCCTTGTTAGCCATGCCCCACAAAGCCAGTTTACTTTTACATGAAGAGTTTATTGTGCAGTGGGACAGCCTCATTCAGAGAATTTTACAGGGAGTCCAAACATCACTGGCCAGATCTACACCTTGTGTCATATCATTATGATCCCATCTTGGTAATGCTATATCCCTCTTGTGCATTTATACTTTGTAGGACACACAATGGCATTTGTTATAGTATTTTGGATAATGTGGAATAAAAAAATAATGCTGCCAAAGTTGTATATAAATGTGCCCTAGCAGTTATCAGTGCACTTCTATATTGCTATAAAGCAGTAGTGTGGATCTAGCCCATGGCTCCTGTGCGTAGCTCTCTATTTTCCTGTCCTTTTTCTTGTTACGGAAGAAGGGCTGCACAATACCTTTAGGTTGGAGGTGCTAGGAACTCTTCCATCTGGAAGCACCCTTCTAGAGCTGAGCATTAACTCCTGAACACTTTTGTAGCATACTCTGGATGCCAATCGTAGTTCATTGTGGTTATGGAACCCTCCAGTGGTGGGAACTAGAATTGTTGAGCTTAAGACAGCATTTGCATTCCGAATATTACGTGTTTACAGATACAGCATTTAGTATGTACAGTCATTCTCTGTCCCCAGGGAAGGATTTGTGGTTCAGGGAGAAAGCAAGGTTACAGAAATCCTCTTTCTCAGCACCGTTATCATCAAACTACAGTTTCCAGATTGTGAATACTTCCAGATGGAGGGCTCCTAGTACTCTGAGAACTTTTGCTGGCATGATGCAAAGGCGTGTGTGTGTTTAGACATAGGGGGAACTGCAACAGTTCCTGGTAAAGGGAAGGGTGGTTTGCATTTGCGAGGAAACAGCATGATAGGGTCAGGGAGAATTTTCAGCAACCTTCCCATTTCTAAAAAAGAGTAGGATGGACCAAAACCTCAAAGGTTTTGCAATAACTGCTGTAGAGGAAGCAGGGCTCTCTTGGCTACCAGGTGGCTGCAGGAATATAAAAGGCACTGATGGAAAGCATCTGCCCTGGTTTCTGCTCTTCTTCCTGTTTCTGTTAGGGGAGGAGAAATCTGACATGCTCTCTGTATCCTTTCCAAAGCAGTGGCCACTCTCACCAGTTCTGGTTCCTGGCAAACTGATCATGTTCCCTGGTCTCAGGGATGTTTGAAGAAACATTTTTATGATTTGTTGACCCACCTTATCAACTCCAAGGTAGCAATTTTAAAACATATTTAAAAGCAGATAAAAATGAATAAGTAAAACATGCTATGAAATTCCTTCCAGACAGGTATGCCAAATGGAAACTTCTTTAACAAACAAACAAAAGATTGTCTTCCTTGCTTTGGTCTTAGCCTTGCTTGGGGTTGGGAGTGGTTCTGCACTCATCTGCCTCCCCAGTGCTTAATTATGAGCTGGCCTTAAAATTTTTAGGCCCATAATGACCACATTATATTGCCCTGTGCCAGTCAGCCTGATCTTTCCTTCTGCTGCTTCTCCCAGTGGTGTTGTTCGTGACACTGGGGGCTTCTCTAAATGAGTGATTTATAGCATGCTTGTGACTGGCCACTCCTGGAAGTTTGCAAAGTGGTTTCATGATATTGCAAACAGTCAGGACGCCTCCTGCGGTTTACCCAAGTGATCCTGTGTTTTTATAACACAGAGATAATCTGATATCTATTTATGATGGGATTTATTCCGCCACTAGATAGCACTGTCGTTGCAGCCTATTCTTTCAGTGGCATTCCCTTTTCATTTCAAAATCATGTGGTCGCTGTTGGTCGTTGTCTAAAGGAGCACATTGTGAACGTGAAAAGATCCAAGTTATTTTTTCTAATGTATAGAAGGTACTTCCCCCCCCCCCCCCCCATATATACTTTTTTCATTTGAGGGCCAAACTGGCTCTGGGAATACACATTAGGGGACGCATGCCAAAAGATGGTAGAGCTGCAGGCCATAATGGGAGGGGCCACCCCTATGTTTGGCAGACACCACACACCCAAACACCCCATTGACACACAAACATATACCCCATTCACAGATCCTATTCACTCATAGACTCCATTCATAGACACAGTGCTCTAAACAGGGAATGTCATGGGAGTGGGTGGAGCCTTCAGAAGCTGCCACTTAAAGGCACCATGAGCATCTTGAAGAGCTGCTCCCACCTGAGCTGGCTTTATTCACTTATCCCCAGAGGTGAGTCAAACACCACTCTCCCATGCCTCTGCTTTCTCCAAAAGAGTGAGAGCTTTGGGGAGGAGGAGTGGCTTCCCACTGCTGTATCTGTCTTTTTTCTAAGGGACAGCTCCCGGTGCTACAAAACTGTTCTACATGAGATTGTTAATGGGCTGTTGATACACTGTATCTACTTTTGGTTTCAACACAGAATTAAATTCTGAGCACTTCACAAAGAATGTTTCATTTCCTGCCTTTCCCCTTACTGAACACTAGGTAGCACTGTGGTATAGAGGAATTGTGCAAATACGCAAATGGAAATGACATTTTTTTTCACTTTTATTATTAGATACCACATTTTATCTGCTTGAATTTTTTTTAATGAAAGTGCTCTTTAGATACATAACAAAACTGGAGGGTCATGATGTCACCTAAAGAACCCGTAAACAACAATGAGTAGAGAATGATGAGCACACGATAATAAGTACCTTATGTAGAAAAGCTCCCAGTAAACAGACATTGTGTGCAGCTATTCTGTCTTTTCCTCCTTAACCTGAACAGATTTTTCTGGAAAAGAAAAAGAACAAAAATGGAAGAAGCATTGTGAAAACACAGGAGGGGTACAAATGGAAGATGATACTGCTTTGACCCCTCTGTAAAATTCCATAAATGGCAAGGTAGTTACATAATAATAAAAGCCTAGCTTGGGGGGCTTCCAGACGGATAGCTCCTAATGCCACCAATCAGAAGCCTTTGTGCAGCTCTTCTGTCTGTTTCTCCCTGGTGGATTTTTGTGATAAGATAAAAGACAGAAGGAACAGTTGGAAAACACAAGGTGCTTACAACCGGAAAATGATGACGTCTGGATCCCCTTGAAATTCTGTGAATGAGGCAGGCTGATGGTGAAATACATTTCATCTAGATGCACCCAAAAATGTGGTAAGGAGGGAAACATTGGAATAGTTGTACAATTTTTCAGTCGGTGTGGATAGGAAAATGCGTCGTTGAGACACAGTAGGATGAGTTGTACCTGAGGTAGGTGGATGCCAGACTGGGAATGCCCCTCCTCCTCCTATCTATCACTTGCGAGGCATTTCCAGTTATAGAGGCATCTCCAGTTATAGAGGAACTTTGTGTCCTGCAAAGCAAGTCCTAAAGCTTTCAAAGAAAGCAGAGATCCCACTGAACATGACAGCACTTATGAGTCAACATGTGTAGGATCGTGCTGCATGGCTGTGATGTTCTTATTGGCGGTGGATAGATTCCCCCCCCCCTTTTTTTTCTTTTTAAAAGTGTCACTAGGCTGAAATAGATGCACTCTGAAGTTTCAAAAGAGCTGCTTCTTTAGTTTTTTTTTTAAAAAAAGAGGGGAGAATACAGTTTGCTAATTTCAACTGCTGCCTTCCCTTTGGAGAAACAGCATTTGTAAAAAATGAATCAAAGGACCCCCTCCAAATGTGAGAGAAATGTGGGGTGGGCATGTTTGAGGATATAACAAAATACTGCTGATTACTAGTAGGGTGACCATATGAAAAGGAGGACAGGGCTCCTGTATTGTTAACAGTTGTATTGAAAAGAGAATTTCAGCAGGTGTCATTCGTATGCATAGTTAAATTCCCTCTTCATCATAACAGTTAAAGCTGCAGGAGCCATGCCCTCTTTCGTATCTGGCTGTGCTACGCAGGGCTCCTGAAGCTGTTACAACTGTTAAGGATACAGAAGCCCTGTGCTCCTTTTCATATGGTCACCCTATTTCTAGCATGATTGTGAAACAAACTAGAAAAATCAAATGCTTACAATGTTTGTATGCATGGTTTTTTTTCCAATTGACAAGCAATATCAAGCAGACAATTTTCCTAGCTGAGTTGTGAAAGTGACGAGAAAAATCAGAGGTGGCAACTAGATAAAGCTAGCAGGCAAGTTTCCTAGTGGGGTTGTGAAACTCACCAGGAGAGGTCTGGATTTACAGCTCCATCATGTTTATTTGGAAGTAATGCTGCAATCCACTTGTCCTGTGCTGCAGCCATTCCTAAATAAATAAATAAATATCAATACAAACACACACACACACACACAGAGTGCTGAAATGATGCTAAGAAGCACTCTCTTCAAAATACAGGCAAAGGTGTGTGTAGCAACCATGAGGGGTGGGAAAGGGGAAGGGACAACACTGCCCACTCTGCTACTCTGTGCTCAATGCCTGGACGGAACATACTGAGCAGCACTCACCCCGGAAGTGCTAGACCCTCTGAAATGTGGAAGAGAAAATATTGGGTGTGCTAGGAACCCTCCCTCTGGAAGCACCCTTAATCAGTGGAGTGCCCATGATGATCAAGATTTCAGTATATGGATTGAAAAGCCCAAACTCTGGTGTATTTTTTTAAAAAATACACTTAAGACGGAACCCCCAGTTTATTATTATATTGAACAGAAGCCTGTTTCCTGAGATATAGATGATACGCAATATCAGCCACTGCCTGGCAAAATACAAAAGATAAAAATCCACTAAGCAGTGCTTGGACCCATCTGGCTAGCCCTCACTGTAGCAGAAGACCAGCCGCAGGCCTGCCAAACGAAGACAGGAAATTGCTGTATTGTTAAAGGAGACCCTATGTTTCCCCTCAGACAGCTGGAGAAGCCACATCCCTAAACCAGGAAATTCAACCACAGGGCAATAAGAACATTCTCCACCCAGTCCCAATTATGCCCTGGTGTCCTGTGAATCTATTCAGAGAACACTCCACCCTTTGAGACCCCAGAGGGCAACAGCCAAAGCTATGAGAAGCAATGAAGGGGATCTCTTTCTTGTGACAGGCTAGGATGGCTCATTTGTCCTCAAATCCCCACAGCCTATGAGAAAGGGTGGGGTGCTGGCTCTCCTTAGCATGCTGTTTCCTGTTCTCTACCAGACAGCAATTTCCCCTACAGCTGGTTTGACACTATGGTACTAAACCAGAAAGTGGGAGTGTGTGGAGGGGTGGGAAGGTTCAGCAAAAAAGAAAAGCCAAGGAGTGAAGCATTACTGTACAACAGTCAGGTACCACCCATGCTGAGTTAGCAAGACCAAAACTTCCTGACGGGAAAATCTGTACAACAGTAGAACAGCCTACCTATGGAAGTTGTGGGTTTTCTGGTGATTTTTAAGAAGAGGCTGGACAGCCACCTCTCATGGATCGTTTAACTGGTTTTCCTGCACATTGTAGAGGGTTGGACTAGATGATCCTTCTGGCCCTTTCCAGCTCAATAATTCTGATTCTATGACCTTGACCTGCTCTTTACACTAAGACCAAAAACAGAAGGAGGTAAGCATCCAAGGCAGGTCAGAAAGAAAAGAAACACATTCTCAAGATGCAAAATGTTTATTTTCAGGAAGCCTGACACATTTCAGCCTGTCATTTATTCTAAGGCATTAACATTAATAGGAAAAGTAAGTAATTAACCTATTAGAAATGTTTAAATATTATGTGCTGTTTCATTGTACTTTATTTTATTATTAATGACACAACTGACAGCCCTCGGGGAAGGCCTTAGAAAAAAGGACAGGCCGAAACGCATCAGGCTTCCTGAAAATAAACATACATCCTGAGAACGTGTTTCTCTTCTTTCTGCCCTGGAATAGGATCATCAACACAGGGATTGGCACCCCACCCCATGATGTTGCTGGTGGATATCAGCACAACAAACACCATTCAAAACATTTCTATCTGCTTGTCAGGGTAGGAGGGGAGGTTTCCCTAAAGTTCCAAAAAAACAGGCTTTAAAAGTGGAACAGTGAGGCATTTTGAGGATGAGGGTGCCTCTACACAAGAGGTTTAAAGCTCTTTCAAGTCTCATTAAATTTTTTACCTCTACAATCGGGGGCAGAGGCGCATTTTCTCTCCGATTATGTGCATTATTGAATGCGCATTAAATAGCGAGTTTTCCTGCTCTACAGCCCGTTAAAGTGCATTTTGACCATGTAAACAAGCGATTCTCCGCATTTCAGCCACTTTAAAGCGCGTTTCAAACAACCAGTCAGGCCACCAGTTATGCGCTTAACCGCCTCCCACGTACAGTCATTATCGTAACAGTGATTGCGAGAAGATGCGCATAATCGGACAACCAGGCGCCAAAACGAATTCTCTTTAAGAAGCAAGCCAAAAGGCCCATTACAAACAGGGGGAGTGAGCTAGAAGAAATGGGTTCACTTTTCCAGTGGAAGCCCAAATATAGGGTGACCAGATAAAATCCTGGTCAGGGCTCACGTAACTTTAACAGTTGTAGAGAAAAGGGAATTTCAGCCAGTGTCATTTGTATGCAATTAGTTCCTGGTAAAATTCCCTCTTCATCACAACAGTTAAAGTTGCAGGGGCCCTGCCTTCTTTTGTATATGGTCACTCTAGTATAGTGCCTGCACCTTTAACTGTTATGATGAAGAGGGAATATCACCAGGAACTAATTGCATACAAATGACACTGGCTGAAATTCCCTTTTCTCTACAACTGTTAAAGTTACATGAGCCCTGACCTGGATTTTATCTGGTCACCCTACCCATGTAAGTGGCTGGGCCTGCACACATTCCTCAGGTGGAAGAACAATCCTGGGCCAAGATGGACTAGTAACCAGGGATAATCCTCAATTAAACTGTATTTGTTTCTTTCTTGCCCAGTCCAGGTTTTCCTGCTCTGGGTTTTTCTCGTGGTTTGTTTTTTTTAATGTCCAAAGTTTTAATTTTTGTAAACTGCCCAGAGAGCTTCGGCTATGGGGCGGTATATAAATGTAAATAATAATAATAATAATAATAATAATAATAATAATAATAATAATAATGTTACATTTTGGAAGATGTCTGGTGTGTGCTGCTGTTCTCACATGAACAATAGGCCAAATCACTAAGAGATGGCTAGTCTTAAGGGATGTGGTGTTTTTTCACACTAGCCGTATAGTGTGGAACAGCCATGTTTCATTCACTCACTTTTTATGGGCATCTATATTTTGCAAACAGATGGAAGATCACACTGGTGAACTATCAGGAAAAAGGTTTAAAGGGTGAGAAATTACAAAATTATTTAAAAATCAAGGGATGAATCGATCTGATTCAAACTTGGCATGCCAAAAGCTCTCCTGAAGACTTATCACTATGCCAGGTTTCATCTCTTTAGCTGTAAAAATTATGCAGATGTAAGCATTTTGGTTAATTTGCATTTTAAAAATTCCTAAAAAACAAGGCATGGACCTATCTGATTCAATCTTGGCATGCCTAAAGCTCTAGTTAACAGCTCTCAAGATCCCAAGTTTCATCTCCTTACCTTTAAAAATGAGGGAGCTGCAGGCAAAGAGAATGGGGTTGGAGCAGTAAAAAGTCTGTTCATTTGAACGTTCAACATGGAGGAGTGCTGGAGGAGGAGAACCACCCCGCCCTCCCCATTCCCTTTTTGTCAACAAGACTCCATTCAAAGTACACACTCCCAACAAAGGAAAAAGTGAGGGAACAGCACTAGACCAAAGCTTAAAGGCACATTAAAGTTGCTTTGGGAAAATAATCTGACTTTCCCTGCACCAATGTCATGGTTAACTTGTTGTCCTCCTGTGTTTTCCCTGTTTTTCCCCAGTAGTGCAGAACAGTAGTGTAATTTCTCCCAGGCTTGGATTGGATAATGCTACTTTTCCATCTTTTCCAGGAGGTGTAATTTTTATGTGTGCAGTGATATATTGGGCAGGTGAACTTATCACCACACAGGACACCTTCACTATTACCTTTTCATTCTAAACCATTTTATCACCCTGTTATTTATTTATTTTTACACAGAATGCTTCCAGATAGATGGCTCTTAATGCTTCCAGTTAGGGATGTACATTGAATTGGATCTGATGCCCGATTCTGATACGATTTGAGAGAAATTGGACATCTGATTCCTGATTCCGATGCTGGTCCAAGGAGCTCCGATTCTTTCAGACCTGATTCTTTCTGATCCGATTCACATCGGATCACATCGGAGAATTGGACCTCCATTTTAGGTGTTTTCCCCTAAGAGTTGCCTTGGAGAAATAAATTCCTTTAACTTTTTTACTTGAAAAGATAGAAACATGAAACTTGGCCACATTGCAGATGCCATGTAATTAGTCATGTATGAGAAATTTCAGAAGCATTAGTGCAGGCCTTTGGTGGCAATGAATTTTTGAAAAATGGGTTGCATTACGCCTATATCTTTTTTAAAAAACACCTATATCTTTTAAAAAACACATGAAACTTGGGCACGGTGGGGGGAGAAGAGAGGAGGGGGTGGAATTGACAACTTCATCATCCAATCCTGCTGATCACTCCAACTTTAATGTGTGTATATTTAAAAATGAGATTTTTTTTTTTAAAAATTAAATATTCATGCAGTAGTGCTTAAATGAACAAGTATTGTAGCACTAATTTTAAAATGATTTAATAACTATATCTATCTATCTATCTATCTATCTGGTCATCATTTTAACAAAGTGTTCGTTTTTCTTCTGATATACCCTAACACATTATCTAACTTGTAATTTATTTATTTATTTATTTATTTATTTTACAAGTTTTCAAAGGAATCAGGCAATCATGCTTAAATAAGTTCTTTAGCACCGATTAAAGAAATGGTTAAAATAAAATTAAAAAATGATGGGGTGGGGGGAAAGAAATGATTTTTGAAACAGTGCCTGAATTAATTCCCCTCCCACCCAAGCTGGTGTGAAAAAAACACAGCAAGATGTACACACAGAAAAAGCATAGTAATGTCAATAGTATAGAAAAGAAATTGTAGCTTTCAGTAGAAGAGCTATGATTGGGTAATGCTAGATGCTAGAAGCATCCATGGTGTCTTGTGGACAGGACCCCTATTTGCATCTACATTCATGACAGCAGACACATCCTCACAAGTCATGCAATCAGCAACACACAAGCAAAAACACAAGAAATGCAGGAAGCTGCCTTTCACTAGATGAGACCATTAATCCCTCTAGCTCAGTGTTCCTACACCAGCCATCCCCATCCTGGTGTCCTCCAGATGTTTTGGACTATACCTCCCACCATTCCTGACCATTGGCCATGCTGTCTGGGGTTGGTGGGATTTGAAGTCTAAAACATCTGGAGGGCATCAGGTCAGGTAAGGCTGGTGTGCGCCTATCAGCAGTGGCTCTGCAAGGCTTCTGGCAATTGAACCTGGGGTTTTCTGGCTGCAAAGCATAAGCACTGCCACTGAACTGCTATCTTTCCAGGCACACTGATATCCTGCCTTTTGCTTAGGCTCTCAGTCACAATGAAAGCATGCACCCAGATAAACAGGCACACACAGGTTTGCACGTGGGCATTCAGCAACAGCTTCTCAGGCTGCATTACATAAGCTGCCCATACCTGTGGGCTCAGAATACCTACTTGGCACACACACATACGGCCGCTTCTGCTCTGTCACGAGGCCAGGGCCTTGTTTTGGATCCTACCGTGCCAAAAAGAAAAGAGAAGCTGATCCCAGTTAATGTGTAACTGGCTTCTTCACCTTTCACCTTTTCACATTCATCCTCCATTTTCTTGGGCACCTGCCACTCCCACAGTACACAAACCCAGTAAGAGAGAGAGAGAGAACACGAATACACAGCCTGGCGTGATTCCTGAGGTAAATCTTTTTCCCCCTGCAGGGAATCTTTGGGGAAGAGTGGAAAACAGGTAAGGGGATAAACATTTCAAACTGAAACAGCCTTGCCTCATGGCAAGATTCCTCATAAGGTGCTGTGACTGTTTGTGTCTCTCCTGATCTGGAGAAGGCCAAGTTTGCTCCGTGAAGCTGTGCCGGTGGGGGCAGGTGGGGCAGTGTGGTGGCCTTGGGTGTGGTTCAGAATCAGAGAGCCTCTGCCTTCTGAGGTTTTGCCTAAGATAAGTGGTAAGGTACTTTTGCCTTTTTGTGTGTGTGGTGTGCAGCGATGTGAGCAAATGGGGCTTTTCGTGTATGAACGCGGCCTGCTCGCCCTGTGCCAGGGTCTGCATCAGCAATGGCATGGAAACCAGTACAGAAGCTAGTCCTGAAAGCTCTTATGAAGGTCAAGGCGCACTTATGGGAGTCTGTGTTGCCTCTGCAAAAGCCAGCTTGTTCTCATCTGCTTGCTGGTGCTAGGCCAAATACAGTACCGCTCTGGTGAGACTTGTTTCAACAATGGTGTAGCAGAGCCAGGGCTTGCAAGAACATAACATATTGCCAACACCTTTTGATTAGCAGGAGTGATGACAATATCTGCCACCCCCCTCAGGCTTCCCTGTTTCCTCTGAGTTTAGCTGCAATCCTACAAGGGGGGTTGGGATTTCCCCAGCAACAACACATAGTTGTGAGCTAGCCCTTTTGTAATGCAAAGTATTTGGAGGGGGGCTTGGTTCTGAATGGGCAATTAGACCCATTAGCTTTGCAAAAGACCTGCTCCTGGTAGTGATGAAAACGGCCAGAATTTGTTTGTTGATATGGATCATCACAGCTGCCTGCATTTTTGGATCCGCCTTAGGGGCAGTGACTATGGGGACTAGTCATGGGAATTTTCCCCATGGCTATGGGGACATGTCATGATGAGCACATTTACTTCAAAATGTACCACCACGCCACTGTGTTTCAGAGTTTCTGGCTCACTCCCAACTACCCTGGCCTCAGGGTGGGATAGACAACTGACTGGTACCAAGAGAGCCATGAAGGGTTCTTGTCAGTTCATGATAATCCAGGATGAATCTGACAAGCTGAGGCAGAAGACCAGGAATAACTGTCCGCATGAGGTTTGAGTCTTACAGTTCTCTGAAAATTGACAATAACAAGTGTGCTGTGCAACCACTGTATCAAGTTCAGTGGAAGATCAATCACACCACATGGGTTAGTAGAGGGCATTGGCTGTCAATCTGCCATGGCTAAACCCAGGGGGTTTCCAAGGGACCCTTGACAGACCATAATCTAGGCACTGGTTGGCATAGGGCCAGCCTACCATTAGGCAGAGTGTGTTGTGATTGCTTCAGCAGTAGATGCTGGTGAGTAGTGAGCAGCAGCCGGGTGTGGGAGGACAGAGCTCTGTGTACCATGCAGCCTGCCCTGCATCTCCAAACAAGCCAGCTGCCCTCAAGAGCACTGTGCCATTGCTAGTGTTGAAGTAAGCTTGAACTGCCAACCAGCCAGCCAGCTTGGAATGGGGCTGTCTGCTGTATCTTTCACAGCAGGCAGCAAAATGTCTTAGGCTGGCCTGATTGGCTACTCTTTGAAAGTCTGATACACCCTAGATTTTGCATGTGAAACAAGCCACTAGCTGCTGCTTCTGTTTAGGCCATTCTCTTCATGCATTATGTTTTGCTTTGCTTGTGCCTCTTCAAATTCAAATGCTTTTCATCTGTTCCTTGCCTATATTTTCCTGTTTTTGCACCCTACCTGTTTTCCCTCCATCTCCGGCCCCACTCTCTGACAACTGTTCCTTCTCCATTCAACTTGATCTTCAGCATTGTAGATTCCTTTTAAGTACCTTCAAGTTCCGTGTGTGTGTGTGTGTGTGTGTGTGTGTTGTTTTAATTCTCTCTGGTCTGAATTCTGAGACCTGGTTTTCTGTTTCACTTTTTTTCATCTTTTATTGCTTCCTTCAACTTGTCTCTCCAGACTGATGCCTTGGCTTGAACTACAATTCTGATCTGCTAGGAAAGAATCCTGATGTTAAGTTCGAGTCCAGGTCCCAGTGCTGCATTCTTGTCTGAAGCCCGAATACTGCAAAGTCCGCCCATACCTTGTGTGTGTGTATGTGTGTTCGTACACGCACACATACACACACTATTTGCATTACAAGATCAGCTGCATTCATAGTCACTGAATGCAAGGCACCAGCTTTTCTTAATGACAGGGGGCTAAAAATAACCATACCACACCCTTCTTATCTCCATCACCCTCTTGTGTTATCATGGGGCAGGTCTCCAGGATTCTCATGTAACCAATTCATATCTTGTGTTTTTTCTCTGTCTCTTGCAGCTATCTGAAGCACCATGAAAGATGCCTGGCACATCTGGGTCATCAGCACACTTTTGGCCTGGTCTATGGTATCAGGACATCCCTGTAATGTTGACAAACAGGTGAACAAGGAGTGCATTTGTGTAGGGTGCAGGAAAATCTGAACCATCGACGAGGGAAGGACTTTGTTCTAGGAAAATCCTGACCAGTTTATTTGATTGAATGTTGACTCTATGGGCAATTTATGGAAATGCTTTAAATATAAATACTTTTTCACACACTAGCTCTCTGCACAAGGTATAGTGGGTCCTGAATGTCACTTTTGGTGACCACTGGTTATTTATTTAAGCAGATTTTTATCCCATTTTCCACTTTTAAAAAGTATCCAAGGCACCTGTCAGGTCAAGCCTAACATTAGGCAGAATGAGGCCATGAGGCCTATCCATTGCCCCTAAACTATTCTGCTGCTCTAAGGGCGATGGAGGATGTGATTCCATTTCAGCTGCCTGTCAGATTGGCTTCTTTATGTGGAATGGGGGCAAGGGGCAGAACCATCTTGTTCTTGATTGCAGGTAGCAAAACATCTCCAGTCCAAAACAACTACAAATATACATGATTGTACAGTGGCTAGCTTATTTAAGGGCTGTTATTTACACCGCATAAAGAACACAGGCCAGGAATTGGGTGTTCTGTGACCTGATCCTATGTACATTTTCCTCAAAAATCAGTACTACTGAATTCAGTGGAACTTATTCTCAAGTATGTTTGCACAGGTTTGCAGCCCCAGTGAAATAACTACTCCATTTTATGCAGACACAGCTTGGATATAACTTTTCAAACTGGATCAATAAAGTATTTAAATATTCAGATTTACCACTACTAATCCCCAGGCTGAGCTCTACTACCCTTTAGATTGGGTAGAAGGACCCCCACAGAACCAGACATTTGGGCCTGACTGGCTCTCTGAAGAGCTGCAATGTGATGTGTCTCTTCAGAGAGCAGCGGTGGTGGCAATGAGAAGGGTGGGTAGGTGAGTGATGCAGTGGAGGGAGATGCGACAGGGATTGGGGGTAGCAGGGAGATGCAACGGGTGTGGGAGACATGGCAGGAGTGGCCATGTTTCCCACAATGCCACCCCTGAGTTCATCACTATTTTCTTGCTCAATCTCTGAGGTGTTGCCACTTATAAAATATGGCTGTTTGCAGACAGTAACTTGCCAAAGCTGCCTAACACTTGGGGCATCTGTCTACTTTGCAAGCAATCCCAATTTCATTTTAAACCATTTAAACCAGTGTGGCGTAGTGGCTAGAGTATTGGATTGGGAGTCAGCAGATCTAGGTTCTAGTTCCTACTAGGCCATGGAAGCTCACTGGGTGACTTTGGGCCCATCACAGACCCTCAGCCCAACCTACCCAACAGGGTTGTGCTGTGAGGATAAAATGGGGAGGAGAAGAATTATGTACACCACCTTGGATTCCTTGGAGGAAAAAAGGGAAGATATAAATGCAAGATCTTAACAGCGTGGTTTACAACAGATGCAATTGGAGGTCACCATAAGTCGAATTGAAGGCACATAACTACTATAAATACAATAAATAAATAAATAAATATATTATTTTTTGTTAGGTAAACGGAAGCTGTCACTCAATGCCCTATGATTCCGATGGGGGGAAAAGTTACCAAACTGAAAACTAATGATGCTTGAATTTCTTGCTGCTCCATTTACACATATATTTTCACAGGGATGGGCTGCCTGCAGTGGAAAGAGCCTTCTCTATGCACCAGAGTTCCTTCCCAGACACATCACGAAGCTGGACCTGTCTTTCAACTCCTTGACGATGCCTAGACATGGACCCTTTCTGAGAAGCTTCCCCTTTCTGCGTTCCTTAAACCTCTCCAGCAATGCCATTCCTAGCCTTTATCCTTCACTCTTTCGTAACCTTGGTGCTCTCCACCTGTTGGATTTAAGCAACTGTAGCATTTCCCACATGCACCCGAAGAGCTTCCTGGGCTTGAAAAACCTTCACATACTACTCCTGAAAAGCAATAAACTTCAGTCTCTGGATCCCTCCATGTTCCTAGTCCCTGGGACCCTTGTCCACCTGGACCTGCGAAACAATGAGCTGCCCTATACAGATGAACGTGTTCAGTTAGTTGTGCATAGAATCTACCATGTCAAACTTCAGGGGAACCCAGGAGAATACACTCATGGCACCGTAACTCCTTTCCAGCAAGAGCTTCAACCAAGAGAAGGTGAGGCAATGAACAGGAAATGGGATGTCAAATGATGGCCACACAAAAACATGGAACACTTTTTAATCAATGCATAATGGGAAAAGAGGAACATATATTTTTTGTTAGGATGTGAATATAATTGTTATGTAGGTGACTTTCTTGTAGGAGCACGTAGAGCATGTGTGGACAATGTATGGCCCTCCAGATGTTTTGGTCTACAATTCCCATCAGCCCTAGCCAGCGTAGCCAATGGTGAGGGATGGTGGGAGTTGTAGGCCAAAACATCTAGAAGGCCACAAGTTGTCCACCCTTGGAATAGAATGATTTGTTCACTATAGGTGCTTCTAGACGGACAGCTCCTAATTACCAAATGACACTGCAGTTATTCCATCTTTTCCTCCTTAATGGATTTCCCTCCTTAATGGATGAAAGAAGCAGTGGGAAAACATGGAGGGAAGATGATGTCATCTGGACATCTGGTAAAATTCTGTGAATGAGGCAGGTTGATTGCATAAGAAAAGCCTTGTCTGGAAGCACACTTATTTTTGAGTCCTGAAAGCATGCTTCTCTGGTTATTACAGACAATTTAGACCATTAGCATGTAAATGATCCTTCAGTCTGCATGTACGTTCTTCAATTCATGACTAACTTGGTGGGTATTTCCAATTACAAAGCATTAAATGAGATACCTGAAAAAAGGGGACAATACCAGTCTCATAAGTTGCAGGGCCTTTCAAGATGCAGAAGAAACCTATTAGCTTCACTTAGTATGAAAGCCTTAGTAGATCTGATCAGGTGACTGTACAACCATATCCTATCCTTATGTAATGGATGAAAGACAGCTTTGCTTCAAGGGAGTATAGACTTGCTGCATTAAATAACCATCTATGTTCCTCTCTTTTAAAAAACAACAGCAGATCTGTGCAGCAGTACTGGTGTGTGCGTGTGTGTGTGTGTGCTTTTCTACCCCTGGTAGAAAAGCAAACATGGGGGAAAAATAGGGAAAAGTCTCTTACATTGTCAGAGCATTACTTTGAGGAGAGGAGATAACCTCATTGGGGTTCCCCAACGTTTTTAAAGTAAATGCCAGTAGTACACGCCAGTTTGAAGAGTACAGTGGGGAAGCATGTACATAGCTACTGATGATACGAACATAAGAAGAGCCGTGCTGGATCAGACCAAAGGTCCATCTAGTCCAGCACTCTGTTCACACAGTGGCCATAGCACTCTCCCACCCATGGTCTCCAGCAACTGGTGTATAGATGTTTACTGCCTCTGATACTGGAGGTAGTACATAGCCATAATTAATAATATACCCCTGTATTATATCATCATCATCATCATCATCATCATCATCATCATTTCTCTGTATTTTTTTAAAAAGATACAAGACAGAACTAATACTGACACTAAACAAGATGTCTGTAGGGACACTGTTGCCCATGGCCATCATGCTAGAAACCACAGAATTAAGATAACTCAAATTGAGAGTCTGATGCAAAGTTTTGTGCCTCTTGTATTACCTTGTAAATCGTTTTAAGAGGGTGGTGATCTGTTATTATACCAATGGAATGGAACTAGGATGGAACCAAAGTGAATCTGGAGCTAGATAAGTGAAAATCATGGACACTAACAGGTTTTGTGTCTCCTTGCTAAGCAACTCTTCTGTGATTTATGCCTAGAGCTCCAGACTCAAGAGATTAGAACATTGAATTATCAGGACCTGGGCCATAGAAGAAAACTTCGGATTCCTCGTGCTGAGGCATCAGTCAATCCAACACCAGTACTGAATATCAGTAAGTGAAGCAAGGCCTGGGGCTTTTCATTCCTGCAGATGAACGATAACAGCTTAGCCCTACAATTCTCCCATTTGGTTCCCCAACTCCTGAGTCCCAAGCAGTCACTACCAGAAATGTAGGTTTTCTTTTGCTCTAGATCTGACTTCCCCATCCTGGTGCCCTTCAGCTGTGCTGGACTACAATGCCCACCATCTCCATGCTGGCTGGGGATGATATGAGTTCTAGTTCAATGCAGCTGGAAGGCCCCAGTGGGGGGAAACTGTTCTAGATTACTTTAGCTTAGATCTGGAGGTGACTCTCAACAAACGTTCTTCCAATCACTTTGTGCTACATTTTATGCCACTGATTCAGTGGAGGATGGTAGCTCTGATGTCATTGGTCAGGGCATCCACTCCAGGTTTCAGTCAGAACCTGCCAGAACTCTAAAGGAGCTATCCAAGGTGCGGAGCTGATGTCTCCTTCTATTTTACAAGGTTATCGAATCAGTGTAGTGAAGGCTGGTGGCTCTGATGTCAGTGGAGTGGTGAATCTGCAGATTGGATAGCTCCTTTAGAATTCTGACTGGTTCTGACTGAAGCCCAGAGTGGATTCACTGCTCCACTGACATCAGAGCCACCAGCCTCTAGTGTGTTGATTGGATAACCTTGTAAAATAGGAGACATCTGCTAGGATAGGTCAGTGTTTGTCCTCACTGAAGTGGCTCCTGTACTTAGTGTTGGCATTTATAACTTCCGGTTTTAATTCAATATAGCTCTTATCCTCTTCTCCCATTTCCCTCCAGAACATTTTGTGCGCCTCCATGTACTGGCTCACTCATGTTTGATTGAAGATTTAAAGGAGTCGTTGGCTAAAATGCCTATATTGGATCTGTTTTTATTGCTCAGCTCACTCTATAGTAATGGGTACCATTTGTTAGGGAGACTTGTCCATTGCTACAATGCTGACTTCTGAAGCTTTACTGTTTTCCTGGAAGAGGGAACCAGCTCTATAGTGCAACTATTTTTGTTTTCCTGTTCACGTCTACTAAGGCATCCTCTGCATGTTTGCTCAGAAGTACTCCAACTGAGTACAGAAGGATTTACTCCCAAGTACATGTTTTGTGTAGGACTGCAGTCTTATGAGCTTTCCTGAGTTGAGGGCACTGAAACAATGCCAATCCTTGAATAATACACCAGCCATTCTTTCCTTTGCAGCACTTACTACCACACCCCCGCTTGGAAAGGTTGGAAGGAGCTGGCCATACTTGGCTGGGTTTGTGCTTTTGGCTATTGGCCTCTCCATCCTGATTGCCTTGGTTGCCAAATGCAAATTGCTCCAGCGGAACCGGGCCAGCTACCACCATCAACGGCTGGCTGACTCCCGCTCTGTCGGGAGCAGCCGTGCTGAGGAAGCTGACGTGGAGGTGATCTACGGTAGGAACCAGCCAGTTGCTGGAGCAGGTGGATGCCCTGCCGAGGATGACGATGGTTTCATTGAGGATAACTACATTGAGCCCAATCGAGACTTGAAGGAAGAGGAAGAAGAGGGTGAGGGGGAGCTGGAGCCCCATTTCAAACTCTGAGCTCCTGTTTAGAACCAAGGGCCAGTTTTTCATATCTTCCAGTATATGTGCTGCTGAGCCTTTCCACTCCATTTTCTAGGGGCTTCCAGGGATCGCATTACTGCCAGGGTGAGGAACCTGCGACCCTCCAGATGTTGTTGGACTCCAACTCCCATCAGCCCCAGCCAGCATGATAGGACTTATAGAGCATCATCAGACAAGCATTTTATTGCACACTCATTACTGCCCACTCACGATTTTTCATGCGTCCTTTAAACGTCAATGTCCGCCTCCTGGACATCTCCCACCCCTTCTGGTCTTTTTTCCGCAACAAAATAGACCCTGGTAAATCCAGCTTTTTTTTAAAGTGAAACCTTCTACCATTTCCTGCTGTGTGCAGGAAAGGCAGCATGGCCGTTGCTTCTTCCTTTTTTTTTTCCCTGAGTAAAGAAATCAGCACTATTGTGGGACAGCAGCAGGCCATAGTGACAGTAGGGAAATGCGATCCCCCCCACCGTCTGATGATGCTAATAGTCCAACAACATCTGGAGGGTCACAGTTTCCCCCATCCATGCATTACAGCTTTTACTTCCCATTCTTTGGCAAAGCCAATAGCTGATCCCCCACTGCCCGTATCTGATCTCCCATCGTTGATCAACAGGATCATCCTGCTGGCCATGATCTTTTCCCAAGTTTCTCTATTCTCTGAACTGAAGTACCTTCTCAAAACCTTTCACTGGTGTAGCTCAAAGCTATCCGTGTATTAACTCCTTTGTAAGTGTGCATAAGATTGCAGGCTTACACTCTTGATAGGCTGGCATAATTTTAGCTTTGAGGCCAGCCACTGTGGAAGTGCAGTTTTGAAGTGTAGCAAACCTAATTGGTTAAAAGTGAATATAAGCACAACAAATGTTTAATCAGATAAACACTTGGAAGAAAAAACCTTGAAATGCCTGACTCAGTTCAGAGGCTGTGTATATATTGTTTGTTGAGTAAAGCTTGCACTTGCACCCATCTGTAAGCTGCCTTAGATGTGGGGTACTTCCAGGCAAGTTGTTTAATGTGTAATCACCCTGCCTTACTCACAGAATTGTATAGGTTTGCAGATGATGTTATCAGCCACTTGTAATCCTCCTATGTTTTTGCACTGCTTCTTCCAGCCTTTTTCTAACCATAGAAAATCCGCTAAGGAAAAAAGGAGGAAACAGCTGCACAATCCCTTCTTATTGATAGCATTTAGAATAATCTATCTGGAAACATCCATAGACTTATGCCTGCCTTATCCTTTCTATGCTATGTGGCTCATGTTTCTGCCTGGCTTCTGTCTCCACCCAGTGTCTTAGTTTAGCTGAAGTTCCAATGTGTCTAGAGATAGATTGGGGTCTATAGGAGTGTTGATTATTAGAAAGGATGCTGCAAAATGCCCAGAACACATGTTGATGTCCACATGTGGGACCTGGTGGCTCCAATGTCAATTGGAATCCTGTTTTCTTAGATGAGTTTCAGTTGGTACAATTCAAGGATGTTGACAAGGTGCTTGGACAGGTTCATGCAACCACCTCTATATTGGATCCTTGCCCCTCTTGGCTAATAAAAGCTAGCAGGGATGGAACAGCCAGCTGGGCCAGGAAAGTTATTAATGCCTCTCTGTGAGAGGGAGTGGTCCCAGACCATCTGAAAGAGGCGGTAGTGAGACCACTCCTAAAGAAATCTTCCCTGGACCTGGAAAATCTTAATAACTATAGATGTTCCATTCCTGGGCAAGGTCCTTGAGCGAATGGTTTCGAGCCAGCTCCAGACAGTCTTGGATGAGACTGATTATCTGGATCCATTTCAGTCGGGTTTCAGGCCTGGTTTTGGCATGGAAATAGCCTTGGTTGCCCCGTATGATGACCTATGTTGGGAGAAAGACAGGGGGAGTGTGACTCTGTTGATTCTCCTTGATCTCTCAGTGGCTTTCGATACCATCGACCATGACTGGCTGAGTTGGGAGTGGGAGGCACTGCATTGCAGTGGTTCTGCTCCTACTTGGTGGGTTGGTTCCAGAAGGTGGTGCTTGGAGAACATTGCTCGGCCCCATGGATTCTCCAGTATGGGGTTCTGCAGGGGTCAGTCTTGTCCCCCATGCTGTTCAACATCTACATGAAACCGTTGAGTGCAGTCATCCGGAGTTTTGGAGTACGTTGTCATCACTACGCTGATGACATGCAGCTCTATTTCTCCTTCTCATCTTCATCAGGTGAGGCTGTGGATGTATTGAACCGGTGCCTGGCTGCGACAATGGACTGGATGAGGGCTAATAAACTGAAACTCAATCCAGACAAGACTGAGATGCTGTCAGTAGGTGGTTCTTCTAACCAGATAGAGGGTGTTCAACCTGTTCTGGATGGGTTTGCACTCCGTCTGAAGGAGCAAGTTCGTAGCTTGGGGGTTCTTCTAGAACCATCTCTGTCACTTAAGGCTCAGGTGGCTTCAGTGGCACGGAGTGCTTTCTACCGGTTGGTGGCTCAGCTACGCCATTATCTGGACAGGGATAACCTGGCTTCAGTTGTCTATGCTCTGGTAGCCTCCAAGTTAGATTACTGCAATGTGCTCTACGTGGGGCTGCCTTTGAAGACGATTCAGAAGCTGCAGCTTGTGCAAAATGCAGTGGTCAGATTGATATCAGGAACCAGAAGGTTTGAACATATAAGACTGACACTGGCCTGCTTGCATTGGCTGCCTGTATGTTTCTGAGCTCGATTCAAGTTGCTGGTTTTAACCTATAAAGCCTTACATGGCTTGGGACCACAACACCTAACAGAATTCCTCTCTTGACAGGAACCTACCCAAACACTATGCTCAACATCTAAGGTCCTGCTCTGAGTGCCTACTCTGGGGGAAGCTCAAAGGATGGCAATGAGAGGGCCTTTTCAGTGGTGGCCCCCAAACTGTGGAACGATCTCCCCAACGAGGCTCGCCTGGCGCCAACACTGTCATATTTTTGGCGCTAGGTGAAGACTTTTCTTTTCTCCCAGGCATTTAACAGCATACGTTGAGCTCTTTAACTGACCCCCTGGACAGTTTTAAATTATATGTATTTGTTTTTAGGCTTTTATTGTTTTAAATTTTGTATATTGGTTTTTAAATGTTCAATGTTTTTAATTTTTGTAAATCGCCCAGAGAGCTTTGGCTATGGGGTGGTATATAAATGTAATAAATAAATAAATAAATAGGGATGTGAATCCAGTCTGGGTTTCAGTCAGAACCAGTCAGAGCTCTAAAGGAGCTATCCAATGTGCTGAATCCACTTTGGTGATGGAGTTGCACCTTGAGTAGCTCCTTTAGAGTTCTGACTGGATCTAACTGAAATCCAGGGTGGATTCACAGCCTCACTGACATCGGAGCCACCAGTCTCCACTGGATATGTACTAACAAAGAGGTTGCTCTAAGGAAATAGGAGTATCTTTTGGAGGATCTCTTAGTTTATCCATGCCCTGTTTGTGTGGCAAAGCTGATGATATTTGGGAGGGCAATGTGCAGCACTGCAGGCGAACTGTCCTGGTTGCAACTCCTGCCCGCTTTGCTGGAATGCTTTTAAAACAGTAGAGGCTAAAGGGCAGGGAGTTCAGCACATCTAGAGCAAGATAGAAAGTCTCACTCCCTGCATTGCTCATGACAGCCACACTCCTTGGACTGAAGTGGAGACATGCTCTGCTGCCTTGGAATCGGACAATATTGTGAAGTGGGCAAGGAGGGCCCAAGCTTGGAGAATCTCTGATTCAAAAAGATGGTGTCCAGATCTGAATTTGCCCTGCTTGGCTGCGCAGTGGGCATGGGAGTTCTGCTCACGATTGCACCATCCCATTCTTCTTCTCACAAAATGATATCTATGCCTTCAACTAACCCTCAGTGTCTGTGCTTGGTAGAATCTAGTTTAGCATTGTCCATTTCACTGTGGAGAGAAATATTCCATTGTAATGGAATCCCTACCATATGTTTGGTGCAATATAGTCAGATCCCTTACACCATGGGGGCTTTTCAGATGATCTGTGTGTGAGTATGTGTGCGTGCGTGTGCGTGTGCCTGCATTGTTCCCCAAGCTGCACTTCTATTGTGTTGATAGGGTTTTTTGCCACCAGTGAAATCACTGTATTTATTACTGGAGGGAAAGTTTCCTTTTTCCATTCTCCTTTTCTAGGGGTATGGGAATGATGACAGTGCTTCTCTTCCTTACGGTGCAAGCCTGTGCATATTTACTCAGAAGTATACCCCACTGTGTTCCCTGGAGCTTACTCTGTAGTGTCTTTAGGGTTGCATCCTTAGCACTGTAATAATGTGAGCCTGGAGAGCATTGTTGGAAAGATGAAAGCAATAGTAAGGCTTGTCAATTTCACTTTTGCTAGTTTAAATAAAAATGACAGGGCTCCCTCTAGGACAGAAAACAGAACTTGTGCTCTACATCCCCAATGCTGGTATGCAGAGTTGCCTTCTCTGCAGCAAGACATTTCCCCTCCCTACTATGAAAGAGAGAGATTTGCAGGAGGATCATGCAAAAGAGATAATGGCACACAATCCAAATCCTACCTAAGTGTAAAACAAACAGTGCTGCCTCATTTGCTGCTTGGCTTCCTGATGTAGCAACTACAGCCATTGTTTTCTGGGTGAACTGGATGAGACTTTGGGATCAGAGCAGGCATACACATTTCCTAGGATGCACAAATTAGTATCGCTAAACTGCAGCAAGAGGGAATCTCTCATTTAAGTGGTACTATGAACCTACCTCTAGGCTGAGATGCAGGAGTTATGGGAACGATTTCCATTTGAATCTGTGTAAAGATGTGGCTTTTCCATAGACCTGTGACTGTTCCATAAATAAATACACTCCCATGTTTTTGAATGGATGTGAACATTGTAGTAAAAACTATCCCTTCCTCATCTATTTAACACTGAAAATCAGAGAGTTTTCATGTTTGTTTCCTAGGGTTGTAAAGCTGGGCTTTGTGTTTCTTCCTTATCCAAAGATGACGTCAGAATATCCCCCCTTTTCTTTACCACTTATCTACCATAGGGGGATTCCATGCAAACAACAAGGGGGAGGGGGAGCCCAGGAAGACGATCAGTGGAGGGAGGCCCCTGCTATAGACCTAGAACCTCATTTTCTCAAGTGACATTCAAGCCTTATTTTTCCATTGCTCTTCTTGTTGTGTGTTCTTGCTCTTACAGGCGTCTTTATTTTATTTAAAGTATTTGTATGCCACCATTCATAAAATCTTATTTTAGAAACATGGTGTGTGAGGCAATAATTGCAAACATATGTACTGGGAAATAACTTCTATTGGTCTCAGTGGCATTGAAGTATGTATGTAGAAGATTGGGCTGTAGGTATATTCTCATGCAAAACACATAGAGCCTTTCTACACGTTTTTATTGTGCACTCATGATTACTCACTCATGGTACTATGCGGGTCCTTCACACAACATTGTCACCTTCCAGGGCCTCTCCCATGCTTTGCAACCATTATCACGGGGTTTGTTTAGATGGGGGAAAGTCTGGCATATCTTGAATGGTATTATGAAATGCTCTGTGTATTTGCACAATTATGCTATACCACAGCACCATCTAGTGGCTGTATAATAAAACATATTGAACAACAGAGAAAGAAACCCACCCCCCCCGGAAAAAGTATGAGTAAAATAGTTGTTTTTGAATGATATTGTATTTATAACCTGTTTTTATGCTTTTTATGGTTTTAAATTTTGTACATCATTTTTTTAAAAAAAATGTTCAGTGTTTTTAATTTTTGTAAACCACCCAGAGAGCTTCGGCTATGGGGTGGAATATAAATGGAATAAATAATAATAATAATCCCTCATTGAATCTGGAAGAACAAATCCTAGTGCGGGATAAAAGCCTCATGTAGAAGTGCCCTAATTGCTCAAGCCTAACCATGTTTACTGAGAAGCACAGAGCACAGAAGTCACTGAGTCTCACAATCCTAAGCATACATATCTGGAAATAAAATGGAACTTCTGAGTCATTGTAGGAACTTACCTCTCTGTCATTGTGTGAATGTGGTTAATGCAAGCTAGAACTAAATGTCGAAGGCCCAATCTACACCAAGCAGGATATAGTGGTATGAAAGCGGTATGAAAATGGTATATAAAAGGCAGGAGCCACACTACTGCTTCATAAAGCTATTGAAGTGCACTGATAACAGTTGGGGACCATAGACACATATTATATACCGCTTTCATACTACTTTCATAGTGCTATATCCTGCTTGGCGTAGATCTGGCCAAAGTGAGTATTTCCCAGGACTATTAACTATGAATCACAAAATGTGGGATCTTCTCAAACCTATGACAAGGTTTTGTGCTGTCTACCCATGTGTGCAGTGACATATCCAATTGGGTTTTATTTTACCCGTTTGCTGGTAAAAGTCCCCCCCCCCCTTTTCTATTCAAACAGATCCAAGTTTAAGCATGTGGATTTGCTTGCCATTACATCTAGCAGAGATCATATGTTTTCAGTTAGATATTGAACACCTGGATACTTTTCAGTGTGGCGTATATATGTAACTACCAAATTACATAATCAAATTTCAGAAGTATAACCTAGCAAAATTATTTGTTGCGGATCCAAAGCAAAAAGTCAGTTATGGTATAAGTACAATTAGGTGCACCTGAAAGATACAGCCCAGCAGCAAGTTCAAATTCGATATACATCAGCATATAAATCCTACAATGTTTACTTTTTCCAAAGATCCCTTCCCATCTCTAACCTGCTTCTCATTTGGAGATTTCAGTATTCATGTAATATTGGTAGATCAACTCGTAAATGTTTGAACATCCCTCATTTCAAGCTGTTTTCTCCCCGTTTGTCTGGACCTCCATCCTTCATTTTAGAGCTATGGTTCTATTTTGCAGCTACACACCAGAGGAGGGGGAAAGGGAGGAGACCGATTAGCTTGTGTCTGCAACACAAAAGCTGGAAAAAGAAGCATGGCTCCATGGAGGACATTTATAGTAAAACATACAAGCTTCACCCAAAGGAGCTATGCACTGCAGCCATTTCCGTTCCCTGTAAATGTATAGAGAAGGAAATCCGAAATGACAGTATTGATGGTTTTCCTGTGAGACTTCCAGTACCTAATTATAGTTGGTACAATCTTCCACATGCAAGGCAAGAACAATGGAAATACACTGAAAATCATTTTAAAATGCAAATCCAGCAGACAGGGCTAGAGGCTTCTTTTTACTTCAGGATGAAAAAATGGAATAATTGCTGCACAATGCCTTCTAATTGTTGTCAGTGCTAGCAGCCCCCTGTCTGGAAGCATCCCTCAGTGCTTTCCATGGGCACATACTTTCCATGGAAAAGATCACAGCTTCAATCCCAAGATTCTCCAAGTAGGGGGAGGGGGTGGAAATCCCATCTAGAAATCTGAAGTCAGTGCAGGCCAGGCATGGGCAACTTGTGGCTCTACAGATGTTGTTGGTCTGTAAGCCCCATCAGCCCCCTAGCCAGTTTGAGGGATGCTTTGGATTGTAATCCAGCAACATATGGAGGCCATAGCTTCCCCTACCCCATGTAGTGCTGACTGAGGGATGCTGGGAGTTGTAGTTTATTTATTTATTTACAAGCTTTGTGTACCACTACATATTTGCAACAGATTCCAATGCGGTGAACATAAGAAAGATACGAAATAGCATGCCAATAAAAACGTGGCTGTCAGTTAAAGAATGCTTCCTAGAGCAGAGCTGCTTTCAGGAGGTGCCAGAAGCAACACTGTTGGTGCCTGCCTGACCTTCAGGGGCAGGGAATTTCAAAGAAAGGGGGCAACTACGCTGAAGGCTCTTCTCCTGATGGACTCCAATCGGACCATAGGTCCATGTGGAACCACCAAGAGCATGTCCTCTGATGACCTCAGTGAGTGGGCAAGTTGGTAAAGGAGAAGGCACTCTCTTGGGTATCCTGGTCCCAAGTTGTTTAGGGATTTGTACACTAGTACCAAAACCTTAAACCTGGCCCAGTCGCAAATAGGCAGCCAGTGCAATTCCCTCAGCAAATGAGTTGCATGCTGAAAAGGGGCAGCTCCCAACAACAGCTGAGCTGCTGCATTCTGCACTAACTGCAGCTTCTGGAGCAGTCTTAAGGGCAGCCCCACGTAGAGCGCATTGCAGTAATCCAGTACCACTGTGGCAAAGCTAGCGCTCTCCAGGAGAGGCCATAGTTGGCAAACCAGCCAAAGCTGGTAAAAGGCACTCTGAGCTGCCATGGCTACTTGGGCCTCAGTGACAGTGATGGATCTAGTTCAACATTTTTGGAGAGCATCAGGTTGAGGAAGGCTGACTGACCTAGTTAACCCAATATTCTGATTTGGTCTAAGGCCGTTTCCTATGTTCATACCCTTCATCTATGTTTGAAGGCACAAAAAATGCCTTCCCTAGTTCTGGATTCATTTTTCATTGGTTTCACTCCTTTTGGCCTCATCAAATACACAGATGGTGGTCACTCGGAATGCTACCTCAGCTTCATGGGGATTGAACTGTTGGGTTCTACAAGGCCAAGTGTTACTGTCCTTCCTATTGAACATCTACAGGAACTGCTGGGAACCTGTTGGCTGTAGTCTTTTCAATTGTTTTATATAGTATAATGTATTTAGAAATACTGTATATAAATTATATTTTAAAAATTACAGGCTTACCTTTGTTGCAAGTGTCTTGAAAGCATCTTATCCTTTGCAAGAAATAGCAGAAAATAAGTTACACACACACACACACACACACAGAGCAGGGCTTTTGCTTTTAAAAGCTATTTGACAAGCAGAAATTCAACAGGCCAGGGGATCAGCACTGGGAAAGGGTTGCACTTGTTGAATTTCTACCAGATATATGACACAGGAAGCCTCCCAAAATACTTTCATTCAAATAAATTATTGGTGGGCCTTTGCATCCTCATATGAAACCTCTGCTTCAAGTCTGGCAGGTTACAGGTAATAAATATCCACTCCCTTAAGGACCTCTTTGAAAATCTCCTTTTCATTTCATTTCCTTCTAACTGCTCAACTATGCTCCTTGTTTTCATATATTGAGGAGTCCTCAGAATAAGGAGTGACACATTGGCCTAAATAGCATTACTCAGGTTAAGACTGGGAAAGGAAGAGGATATAGGCAGTTGTCTATCCATTGGACCATCTAGCTCAGTATTGTTTGCACAATAGACTTTACAGCATAGCAATTTTCCAGGACTTTCTCAGCCCACCCTGGAGATGCCTGCATGCAAAGCATTGGCTCTCCGATTGACCTACGGTGGTCTCTCCTGCAATTCAGGCAGGAGCACGGAGTTTCCAAAATACACTTAGTACTTAGTATCCTTAGTACCTCTTGTCTTATAAACAAACAACTTGTACACTGATTACCCGAGTTTAACTTCTTCTCTTTTTGTCATCTTTTGCCCCACACTCACCAACACAGCCCTAACCTTGCCCATTGTATTTATATTGATTCCTATGTACTTCCCCCTATGCTGCCCCGCATATGCAGGATTCTAATCAACCGGAAGTAAAGGCTGTGTGGAACTCTTTCTTTTTTATCTCCTCGCTTCCTTCGACTGAGGCCCTAGATCCATCGACTTTCAAAGAATTCTTAGAGACTGACGCTTCCTTTATCTGAAGACATGACTTCCGGGTTCCTTTCGACACCACCTATGTAAACGGGGATTCCAAACGACCCAGATGACGTGGACGACTTTCACTTTCTTCTTTCTGTGATCACCAACAAGCAAGGTAGAGCGGCTTCTGGAAATGACGTTGCGAGGCGGATGTTGCGTAGCAGAGTAGTGGGGTCGGCTTGAAGAAGGTATTCGCAAATATGTGAACGGCTCGGCGTGGAGAGACCTTGCGAGTGCGTGGACGGGCAGCGGGAAAGGGTGGTCGGCAAAGGGCCCTGACAAGGCAGACAAGGGATACAAGAGAGCAGCCTTCCCCAACCTGGTGCTCTCCAGATGTGTTGGACTGCAACTCCCATCAACCCCAGCCAGCATGACCTATGGAATTGCAGTCCAATACATCTGGAGATCATCACGTTGGGGAAGACTGCTCTATTTTGTTCCTTATCTGTCTGTCCATGCTGGCTGGGGCTAATGGGAGTTGTAGTCCCACACTTTTGGACTACAGGTAGGGGGAAGCTGGAATAGAGGGGGGAGGAGGAGGAGTGGAGCCTAAGTGGATTTCGCCCAGCTCTCTTTCCCTTGCACTAGTATGTTGCAGTGGGCTGAGGATTTATGGATTTACGCATTTACTGAACCAAGGAGGGGGGCCAGGCTAGACATCATGCAGTTTGTTTGTGTTTTTAATTAAAGCCTGGTGTAGGAAAGGAGACTGAGTTGGATCAGTACTGTGATGGGGAGGGGGGCTTTAAACCTTTGCCTCCACCTCAGTCCTAATCTAAGTCCACCTCCCACCCCACTCCTGCTCTTCACAATGGGAGGAAAGTCCTATTGGGAAGAAGCCTGTATATAATTCAACATGTTTGATCATCTCGCTCATGGGAATTCTTGTATGCAGCAAATTACAAGTATCTTGGATTGAAACACTGCAATTCCACAGTAGGAATGACCTACAGGCAAGTAGGTTCCTCCCCTTCCTCATATGCTCCACTCCTGTGATTACTTGAAGGATAGCCATTTTAATGTATTTGGAGTGCTTTATCCCCATAAGTCAATGTATACAAAGAGCAGTGTCTCATGGGCCTCCCTTCTGTCTGCTGGGGACAGAACAGAGTTGGGGAAGCGAACTTTGCAGCTGGAAAATTGCTGATAGACTCTTCCCAGCCGTTGACATGCCTCTCCCTGATTGGTTGGACAAGCAGATCTACAACATGGAAGAGTGCCACTTTTCAGTCTTAGAGGCCTTGTGCCTTTGGCAGCTATCTGGTAGGAAGAAGTTCATCATGTTAAATTTCCCCATTCCTTCATCTCCATGCCAGCCAAAGCTGCACCAGTTAAGTATTTGGCAGTCATACAGTTGCTAAAGGCAATTTAGGCTTGTCATTCCAGACTTAAAGGTAATGGGGGAAAAGAGGTGACATGCTTGCACACTTAAGGACGTGTGAGACCGGTTTTCCATTATTATTCACTGCTCAGTAAACAGAAGGTAGCTAGCACCTGGAAATTATAACTGAATCATGAACTGGAAATGAAAATAAGGCTGTAATCCTAAGAATGTTTACTTGAAAGGTAATTCCATCAAAATCAATAGGATGTACTGTTCTTAGGCTTGGGAGTATTAATGTGAAATATACTGCTATTTCTCTTCCAAAACCCTAACATGAGGCAAAACTTTCCTGCAAGGCACTTTCCCCTCCCGCCCCCAGTGCCAGCATTGTAATCTATGCATGGTTTTCATTCTTTGTTCTACACTAGAGTGCTTCAGTGGAATAGGCAGTGTGTAATATATGAGGAGCCTGTTGTCGCTTGCCTCAGTTTGGCCAAGAGTTTTTCTTTCCCATCTCTTCCTCAGTTTTCATGTGCTACAATACTGACGCTCCTTTGTGGGCAGCTCTAATCACAGTTCCGTATTTACATTACTGAGTTAAATCTGTGTGAATCAGAGCTTTACCTCCCTTCCAATGGATCTGGGAACTAGTAGGTTCAGAGCTAATGAGGTTCAAGGACACAACTTCTCACCCCTCTTCTCAGGGTGGATTATTTGGTGCGGGACCTAGGTGGGCCATGCTGACTGTCTTTTGCTCTGTTTGTAGCCCAGCCAGGTAGGAACATGGCAACCCAGAGCTCCACATCACTGCAAGATTTGATCCGGGAAGATTTTTTGACCTGCAAAATCTGCTATGACCTGTATGTGGTGCCCAAAATCCTGCCATGCCTGCATAGCTACTGCCATGGGTGCCTGGAGCCCCTGGCGGAGAATGGGACCTTGCAGTGTCCTGAGTGCCGTCTGCAGACGGAGGTTCCGGGAGGTGCTGCTGGCCTGAAGACCAACTTCTTCATCAATGGTCTTTTGGAGCTGTTTCAGATGAAGCACAACAAGGACCTTGAGTGCACAATCTGCTCTACTACTCAGAAAGTTGTGGCTGCCACCTCCCGTTGCCTGGACTGCAAGGATTTCTTGTGCCAGATGTGTTCCCAGGGCCATTGTTGCTCGCGCCTCACTCTGCACCATAAGGTGGTGAATCTGGAAGAGTTCCTGGCTGGGCACTATGACACTGAGGTGAGGTTCATGCAGCAATTGTGCTGCCAGGGTCACCCTCAGGAGGCGCTCCATTTCTTCTGCGACACCTGCAGTGTGCCCATCTGCAGGGATTGCCGCATGCTGGACCATTTCCAGCACAAAGTGGTCTCCATGGCCAGCGCGGTGCAGCGGGATCGGCCCTCCGTGGAGGAGTTGATCAAGAGCCTGCAGGGAACAATTACTGGCATCTCTGAACAAGAGAAAGCTGTGGAAGAGGCGATGGACAAACTGAAAGCGGAAGGAGAGCGGGTCAAGGAGAGAATCTGCAACTATGTTGAGGAGATTGTTACTTACATCTTTGCCCAGAAGGAGTCTGCTTTGGCCAAACTGAATGTCTTCCTAACTGAGCAGTTGGAAGGGTTTTGCCTGGCGCAGAAGGAGCTGCAGATTCAGAAGGATAAAGCCGTGAGCACTCAGGAGTTTTCTCAACATATCCTCTGTGTGGGGAAGGACTATGAGATCCTCTATTTGGAAGGGATGATCAGGAATAGGGTGGAGGAGCTTCAGGCACACCGGCTGCAGCAATTCTCAAGCCAGATCCCAGAGCTGGCCATTGCCTGGGATGAGCCCCAGCAACTCTCTGAAGCTCCTCTTTTCAGTTTCATGTCTTCTGGGGAGCAGCCAGGAGGAGATGAGCAACGTTTGGAGTCAGGCAGCCAGTCACTCGCGTCTCTTGGTGAGGAGAGCGGGGAAGTTACCGATGCTCTTTCTGATGCAGACTCCTGTGTGAGCAGGTCGGACTCCTCCACTGGCTACAGAGGAAAAGCAGAGTATGGTTATAGCTTTGAATTGGATCCATCCTGCTTCAGGAAAGAACCCAATATCACTGGGGTAGCTGTCGTGCCTCATACTGGCATTGTTCTCCTCTTGGATCAGGCTAACGATGAGCTCAAGCTGTATAGCCCCGGTGGTCAGTTCCAGGGAGTGATTCCTCTGCCCATTCCTGATGCTGACTCTATCTTCTGTGGCATCTGCGTCTGTGGAGAGTTCCTGGCCTGTTCTTCAGAGACTCACCTTTTTTTCCTGACCCTTGATGGCCTGTTCCTGCGTAAATTGCAGATGAGAGGCTCCGAGACCTCCTATGCCCTCGCCTCGTATCGGGACTCCTACGTGGCTGTGAGCGAGGGAACTCTCTGTTCCGTCTCTTTGTACAACCCGTCTGGGCTGTGCGTTGGCAGAGTCCAGCCAGAGAGCTATCAAGGGGGAAAGTTCTTGTTCATTGCTGTGAATAGCTGGGAGGAGTTTGTTGTTTCAGACTTCATCAAAAAACAGATTGTGATCATGGAGAAGTCTGGGC
Organism: Anniella stebbinsi; assembly: GCA_029215795.1. Lineage (NCBI taxonomy): Eukaryota > Metazoa > Chordata > Lepidosauria > Squamata > Anniellidae > Anniella > Anniella stebbinsi. The sequence goes on along the minus strand of JARDYH010000004.1, from coordinate 65,899,093 downwards.
TGGTTCTGAATGTGCTGAGCCCTTCAACTTCACTGCTGACAAAGCCATTCAGTGTGTGTGTTGATGAAGACAGGAACATTTTTGTGGTCGATCAGTTCAAGGTGATCCGGTTCTCATCGGATGGTGGGATTGGGAAGGTGGTGCTGAGTGGCCAGTTACAGGTGAGAAGACCTAGAGTCTTGGCCATTGATAATGAGAACCTCATTTTAGTGAGAAAAGATGGAAGCACTGATGTCTATTACCTATAGGTTGCTATTGCTTGTCAGAGTATGAACCAAGTGCCTAATTGTGCCGGTGCTGAGCTCTCTTGCTAGCAAGATGTTGGAAAAGTCCCACACTGTTGTGTCCACCAGCTATTGGGATGGACTTTACTAGAGCCAAGGTTGCTGGCCAGGATCAGACTCTAGGTCGGAAATGCTGCTGCAGTCAAAGGAAATGTGCATTGCTGAAGGCTTCATGCTGTGCCTAATGCTGTTAGTGCCTGACCTGGGAATAGCAGCAGTAGAGCAAGACCTTTATTGGCCTTTAAGCTGTGCTTTCCATTCGCACAACAGCTCTGATCTTGACTTTGCCAGGACCGCTAGTGTCTGCTGCTCCGATCTGTACCTACAGTCCTGCTTCTTTTTTGGAACCGATATTCCTATCTTCTCTGACATTGGGTGCTAGTGGTAGCAAATATTGTGGGAAGTCAAGCAGGTTTGGCCTTTGTTCGCTGAGCGATAGACTACCTATTCCTTTTCCAGCTGAATATGTAGATTCCCGGCATCAGGGTTGGTGCTAAGGAGGCCTCAGCCCTGACTTTAGATTTACAGATACTATGTTGGCTTATTGCATTCCATTTCCTCCACCTGCTGCTGCTACGGGGCAAGAACAATTGTGTGTTGCTGTTGGTTGGATTTGTTTGGGGATGTGATGGAGCTTCCTGTTTAATTTGAACTGGGCCTGATGGTGAGAGCATGTCTGCAGATGTTAATTTTCCTTGAACACCAACGTGATTCTTTGTGTCTTCTGTTTTGGGAAATGAGGATGTGCATTTTCACATGCATACCTCTCACCACAAGTGTTGATGATTTTGCATAGCTCCTGGGTATCCATACCGTTGTAGCTTTTCTATAACTCTTCCACTTACGTTGAATATTTACTCTCTACCTAGCAACTATGTCATCTTTGTAGTTGACTCCATTTGGAAAGTTGTTGAGATGCTCAGACCAGGCCCAATGCATTCCAGGATTTGAAGTAAGAGATATAACGGACCAACTCTGGGATGTCTCCTCTGTAACTTTTTTTGAGGCACACAACTCAAGATGCATGCACAAGCCACATATGAATGGCTTTACATATATCTAGTCAGTACAGAGAGGCATGGATGACCAATAGTCATAGTTGGTACTGTCTGATCTTTCTGTAGTGCATTCCATTAGAAAATTCAGTATACCCCAGCTTTCTACTTGCATTCCAAGGCTGCATTTATAGCTGTTTTTAAGGACACACACTTGAATTCTCAAGATTACTTTCTGCAGTCACATGTCTTGGAAGGGGCCTTTGATGCTGTTCTCTCCACGCAAGGCCAGGATGGTGCCTGCAGGTTGTTCTCTAAGTTTTGGACCAAGCCTAAGGTGCACATTTCCTTGAGGCTTCTGTGCCTGACAAAGCTGACTGGCTTTGCATCTTCTGGTGAAAGAGGACACAAACCTAGAGACGAAGTTATCCAATGCTTTCTGCAAGTCTGGCTCTGCTGCACCAGGTAGACCCCAATTCCACAGTGAGCCTTTCCCCCACCATCCTTAATCCTGTACCTAAGCCAGGACACTGAGCTGCCTTAGGGTAGGAATGTGTTATACTTTCTAGATATTATGGCAGCCTTGTTGATGTCCAAGGAACAGCAGCTTAGATACATCAAAGCAGCTGCAGCCAAGAAGTGGAACCTCTTGCCTTTGTGTTTTGGAGCCTTTGGATCAGCTTTCTCCAACCTGGTGCTCTTCCAGATGTGTCAGATTAAAACTCACATAATTCCCAGCCAATGGCCATGCTGTCTGGGAATTATGGGAGTTGTAGTCCAACACATCTGGAGGGCACCAAAGCCAGCTCTGTACTTTGATTTTATGCCTCTCCTCTTCTCCTGTTGTGTTCCCCCCCTTCCTTCTGTCTGATCCATACTGTTGCAGAAATGAAGGGGAGCAAGGTAGCCCTTTCCCGAATGCCATGATGCCTGACGAGTAGCCATGGACAAGGATGCTCCCTCTTGCATTGCTTTATTGCACTACATGTTCTCTCTTAAGAAGAAGTTGACATGTTTTTTGTGTATGCTTTTGATATTAATAAAATAACATTAATGGCTATTTTATGGTTCTTCTACTCATCACAAATGATGACTTATCAGCACTGTTTTCAACTCAGAGCTATTTTGAACTTGATGGAGGTAGGTAAACTTTATGCCTCTTCAGCTCATGCCTGGCGATACCAGTTGAATTGTGAGTATTAATGGTGATTTAAGCCTCGCGGTGTGGGTTGAGTAGAGGATACTTCTCTACATTGTGTACAGTGTCTATTGTTCCTTTTTGGAATGCATATGCCTAGAAGCCAGGAGCTGGAAAATAAGGAGTGATTTGTATGCTAATCATTTCACTCCCTTCTCTGTATACATATTTATTTATTTCAAAAGTGAAACAAACAGCCACAAGTAGCACATCCAGTGTATACATTTTTATAGATTTAAACACTAAAAATTCTAGAATTTAATATGTAAAACTTAAATTTTTAAAAAACATTATTAACAGATTTTAAAATGTGAAATATTTTGGGATAAAACACCAGCTTCAGCATTTCACATTTTGAAAAGTTTCACATTTTAAAATTTGTTTCTGTTGATACATAACATTTTTAAACATTAAAAGCTATACAATTTTAAATTTTAGAATTTTAAAAAACTATAGAAAATTATAAACTGGATGTGCTACTTGTAGTCATTTGTTTCCTTTTTGGAATGCTGTATCATGTGCATTGCATGGCCTGAATATTGGTTTATTTATTTATTACAATTGCCCTTCTTCCTTCATAGAGCATGAAGTGGTGTATACAGGGTCCCCCATGGTCTCCCATTCAGGCAGTCACCAGCCCCAGACCAGCTTAGCTTCAGAAAAGTTGCTGTATTATGTACCACAGCTTGCCTACAACAACTGGCAGTGGTGCTCCAAGTTTTCAGGCAGAGATCTCTGGAAATGCCTTGAACTGAACCTCCAACGTTCTGCTTGTACAGCTGGGATGCAGGACCTCTTTCAGCCTCATTTCAGAGAAGGGGGTGAACAGTAAGCCAGCATTCTCTGGAATTCTTGCTGATCATTCTATGCAATTCCAGCATGAAAAAGACTTGCAACTTTGGCTTTCTACTGATTTTGTAAGATGCAAGAACAGAAATGTGACTTAGGAGCCTTAGGCCATTTCTACACCGGCCTTTTCCCCCCAGGGTTGTCCCTGGGTGCTCCCTGTGCAAAATGACGCACAGGAACTCCCGGAGGGATGGGCACAGGTTTTCCCAGGGATAAAGATACCCTGGGAAAACCTGAATCTTCCAGCAGTCCAGGGACCATCCCGAGACTGCGGAAGGTGTGGGCACCTGTCCCGCCTGGTGCCTGCTTACTAGTGAGTAAGTGTGGCACTAGAAAAGGGCACGGAGCCTTGTGGCGTGGCTCAATGCCCATCAAGGGAGAGGGGGGCTGCATTTTCACCGTCTATGGGATGGCTGCGGGAGGCGGTAAGGGCTGCAATTTTGGGGGGATTTTTTCTTTTAACTTATCTTTGCAACTAAGTGCAAGTGCGCCCCCCAGCTTTGTGTTGGGGGAAAAAAATGGCGACCACAACACATCCTGTTTGCTTTTGGGACGTCGTGCACCTGTGTATAAAGTGGGCGACAATCCCGGAAGCAACTAAGTCCAGGATCGCCCCCAGGCCCGCCCTCTTCACCCTTAGGTGAAGAAAGGGCCTTTGACTTTCAGAGAGGGAGATGTTTGCCTCAAGGTTAACCATCCACACTGCCACCATAGTTTCTTTGTGGGCATGGGAGCAGAACCTGTATAGTACTTGCCGTGTGGTGCCTGGTAAAGAAGGGGTCATGGAAATGTGGGCAATTTGGGATGGGAGGAGCAGAGGCAAACTTGCTAACAACTTCTCTGCTAAGGTGTCCTAGTGAAATTGGCTATGACAGTACCTGGAGCTGAAGAGTAGATACACCTAAGCTCATAGGTCTGGGCCTTGAACCAGCTTGGTAGGTAAGTGGCTGCACCCAATACTCCTAGTAGGTGAAGCAACAAGCCATTACAATTCCTATATTTTATTTCACATTGGTTTTCAGTGCACACAGATGAATCAAAATGAGATTTGAAAGGGTGACAGGCTGACCCAAGCAACACCACCTCTTCCCTAGATCCAGCATTGTGGGGGCTATCAGAGTCACTAATTAATTAGATGAATGTAACCTGCTGCCTTGTAGTACAACTGAGAAAAAAATGGAGGCATTCTTGGGATGTCTTCATCTGCAAGAAATCCCCACCCTGGTTCACCAACGTAGTGTTTCACATGCCTCCTTTTCCTACTTGCACTGCCGAAAAAGTTGACAGATGTTGCATTTGTAATGGAAAAGACAAATGTATGATTTGCATTAGTTCATCTGAGTGCTCAATTCAGATCTCCTGTTCAACAAAGTCAGGTATGCACATATACAGCTTGCGTTCGGTAGAAGGGCAAAATGGTGAAGGTGTAGGCTCAACCTTACCATTGTGTGATCATGGGAGGTCCTTTCATGCCTCTCTCTTCATATTGGAAACCTTTCATTGATCCCATCCCATCCCTTTTAATTATGGCAGCTGTAGCAAGCACTGCTTGTGCAGCATCAAACCCAAGACAGAAGCTGCTGATTCCTGGGCGCCTTCGTAAAGTAGGTTGAGCTGAATAGCACATGTAGTTATACAAGGTTGTGGGGGGAACTACAAATCAGGAGTAAATGCAGTGGTTGAGTTGTAGCCAATGTTAGTCCTACTTAGAGTAGACCCATCGAAATGAATGGGACCAACGTTAGACTAATATTGGATGCAACCGATTGATGTAAGTCAAGCAGCACCCATTGATTTTGTCTACAGGAGGAGCCCCCAACATTTTGTGGCCAGGGACACATTTGGAATTTTGATAGTGTGTCATGAGCACTCTCACATAATGGCTGCCATGGTGAGCATGACCAATCACAAAATATCAACATGCCAGCCTCTTGGTTTGTTTGTTGGTTTGTTTTTGCTAACAAATCTTTTTTAAAAATCGGGAGGGGCAGAGAGTCTGGTGGGTGCTAAGGGAGGTGTCTGAGAGCACATTGGTGCCCATGGGTACCACATTGGGGATCCCAGATCTACAACCTTTGGGGTACCAGGGCATGGATAGATATGGCAAACCCACCAGGCTAAATGGAAACCACACACGCTCTCACACTCTCGTCAGGCCCAGTACAAGATAATCCCTTGTATACTCCGCAAGCCATAATGATTTCCACTGCATAGATCTCCTGTTTGCACAGTTAAGTAAACTAGATATTCTTCCTGCCCAGTGAAGTAGCCTCCGCCCTGTACCAGTTACCTTTGTCATTCATACATGCCAGCCACACATATATTGATGCTTCTGGATATGTACACCCACTCTTTTCTCCTGCTGTAAATGTTACGTAGTCTGACTTCTAATCCCAAGTAGCCAGGGGCATTCAGATCAGGAAATATTACACCTGCCCATCCATCCTCTATCAAGTGTCAATGGTGAGGAGTAATAGTGCGTGCTTAGCCAACCTCCTCAACCTGCAGGCTAGGAAGATAAAACACTTTGGAATAATGATCTAAATAGCTTAGTTATCCTTCAGTCTATGTACATGGATTGGTCGGAACAAAATGGTGTGTGTACCATGATTCTGACAATCACGCCATATCAGTACAAAAACTCATAATAGGCTCCATATTTCATTTCTTGAGAATTGCAGCTTAATACGTGGGGGCAATGCTTGGTGATTTCTCAGAAACCAAAGTGGGAGCTGAGCCAGATTTTCAGTGAAACTGGTGTGAGAGAATTACTCCTCACCCATCCAAATTCCAAACCTTCTTGTCCAGCCCTCTCCAAGCTGGTGCCCTCCAGATGTTTTGGACTCCAACTCAAAGAATTCCTGACCATTGGCCATACTAGCTGAGGCTGATGGGAGTCAAAATCCAAAACATTTGGATAGTGCCAGATTGGAAAAGTCTGTCCTAGTTCCCTTTGATAATATTGTGGGTCCAGAAACCATTTCTTTGGAATGTTGGCTATTTTTTCCCTTCCAATGGAATAAAGAGACAAAGAAGTAGCCCTACGTGTTTGGGCCCTGAATATGAGCTATCTTCAAGGGTTAGATTTCTATATATATGCCTGCAAAGATATCTGAAAAAGATAGACTTCTAGATAAAAAAACCTAACCCCTAAAAAAAGCCCATACTCAGGACTGAAATACATAGGGCTACTTCTTGGGATAAAACTACACATCTGTTTCCAACATCCTGAGTCTTTGTCCCATTATTCCATTGGATCATTTTGCATGTTCTCCAGTTTTGTTTTACCCTATTTTCCCTCCATCCACACTTTTCTCTCCCAGTGCTCAATAGCGACGTTGTGGTCCTTGACCAACCAGCCCAGGCTGCCCTCGTGGTACCGCCACAACTCTGCCGAGGGGATTCTGTCATGTTGCTAAGTTCAGGTCGGAACACGGCTGCTGGGTTAGGCCGGTCCATGCAAAGTAAAGTGCAAATGCCTGGTCAATGTCAAGAGTCCAATGGTATGGCGAAAGGCTGCGACCACCAGCCCACTGGCTCAAGTGTTAAATGAGATTTGCTATGCTGGAGGTAGCAGGGAGACGGGGGTCGCCCGCAGTGCGTCCCGATATGGTGAAGAAGGTACTGTTGTTGCCAATGTCCCGGGTTCGAGGTGCAGCCAGACAGCAGGAAGTCCACATCAAGTACAGGAGCAGGCTGAGCAGGAGAATGGCCCCAGAGGCTGTGAGCACAATGCCACTGATGAACATGCTGGCAAAGGGGCGTGGAGTTGTAGGGCTGTTGCTGACACCGGTGGAGGAAAGTGCCGTGAGGACCGTGCCGCACACCAGCAACACCAGGGCCGTCAGCAGCAGCACGGCGCAGTCTGAGGTGCCGCCACTCTTCAGCAGCTCCACCTGCTCCCGGCTGCGGATGCAGTTCATGTCCTGGATGGCAGAGCTCAGCAGCTGCTTCAGCAGGACCAAGAGCGCCAGCAGGCAGAGCGTGGTGCCCACCGCTAGCCTCCATTCCCCAGAGCGGCTGCTGGCGCTGTAAAGCATGGCAATGCCCCCCACCCCACAGGCCAGGATCAGGGCCACTGCCACCCCATAGCAAACCAAAGACTTTCTGGGCTCCTGGAACCACCACAGCTCCACGTGTTCCTCCAGGATATTCCTCTGGATTTGTCTGGGGTTGGCCTGGGGCCTGGCTGCACCTAGGCGCTCTAATTCAGGCATAGTGGACAAAGTAGCAGCTCATACACAAAGAGGAGAATGAAGATGCGGATGCCACCTTGGCTGGCAGTTAGGGCCACAGCAAGCCAGGTGGGTGGGACATTTCCTTCAAGAGCTGAGCCGGCAACCGTCTCACTCGGTTCCTGTGAGAGTGGCCAATGGCAGAGTCAAAAAGGAACAGCCATCGGTTAGTCCGCTCTCTTGGAAGCAGAGAAAAGATATAGAACTCTTTTGTTAGAGGTAGAAGGTGGTGGACCTTGCTCCAGAGTCTTGTGGCTCACTCGCTTCCAAGCTCACCAGATCCTGGACCTTGACCTGAAAAGGGAACATCAACAAAACGTTACGGGATGAAGATTCTTCTCAGAAAGGAGGCCGATTCTTCGCCCATCGAAGCTTCGCTCCTGAGTGTGAAAGGAAAAAGCGTGCCATGAGGACAGGTCCCTTGAAGTAAAAACACCACTCCCGACAGGGTCAGCTAATGTCCATTCAAGTAAAACCTGCTTTTTACGGGCAGGGCTGTTCTATGCCATGTCTTAGAAACATAAGTCAACAGTCTGCACTGTGGCAAACTTACTTCTGTGCCAAGAAAAGCAGGATCCTGCTTTCATAAGTAAATTGTAATTAAAGCTTGAATTGTCTGTATGAAACATTTGGATATATTTCCCAGTTTTGCACAATTCTGATTCCACTAGTCATATAGAGCCCCCCAAATTATGCTGGAAATGCTTGTATCTGTACCCTCCACACACCCACAGCTTTTTAATAGCTTTACCAAACATTGCCCACACATTTTGAGGGCAATCTAACCTTTGCTGTGCTTAGAATCCTTTAAAAAAGGAAAGATGGAAGCTGGTGTACTCAGGACATTGAATTCTGCTCTCTGTATTAACCTCTTTTCTGATATGTGGCAAGCATGTATTACAGTCAGGAGTAGAGAGCAGAGAGACAGGAATGGAGAATCTCAGGCTCAAGGGCCAGATCCAGCTTTCCTGGGTTTCCCAGAGCCCCGCCCCTTTCCCTGGCCCCACCCCTTTCTTCCAACTACCCATCACTTCCCAGCTTTTGTACAGATTTTCGCCCATTCTAAAATGTTGAAATGCATTTCCTCAGGCTTAGTTGTTAGCAGTAAGAGCTTTAAGCTAAGCTATGCTGGCATTTTTGACATCACTCCTTTTGTTTTCAGCCACACTCTCCACTGGACTGCGGTGCCCAAGAGCTTCACCATTTTGGAATCTGACCCTCAGGCTGAAAGGAGTTCAGTTGTCCTGCTAAATGCAAAAGCCAAAATCATGCAGCTGATTCCTGGATTTTATTCTGCGGAATCAATCGCATGATTTGGTCCATCAAACCAGCAAGATGGGAAAGGGTTAAACAGACCCTCTGCCCCTGCAGCTGCCTCTGCTTAAACTTGCAGCCTACAGAGATGGCTTTTGGTTTTTAAAAACAAAAACATGGTAGGAAAACGCAGGTGACAGGATGTTATATCCAGTTTGGGCCTGAAGGCTCTATGTATAATAGGGTGAGGGCATATGCATTTGAGGCTCATTCCTGTGGGTCTTTTCAACTAGTTAGCCTGACAAGATTGTAATGACATCTTACCAACCTTGCTGTATATTGTTGTCACACTTTACAGACTAGAAACACTCAGATTAAAAGTTTCAGAGGTGTTTGCCTCCTAAATGGCAGGTTCCGTCTTATATAGATAATTCCATAATATATTTTGCAAAAATGACAACCCCCCCTCCACATAAATTCTATAACTTCCTCAAGTTCAAGCTTTTTGCTTTATAAGCAGTGATCCAGGTGTTTGAGGACCCTTGGGTAGGCTGAACAACTGTTTGGTTTCCCCCGGACAGGCCTGGAAAATGGGGGGCCAAACCGGGGTCCGGGGAAAAATCCCATTCATTCAGCAAATGCCCGGAAAATTCATGGCCTCCCCGCCCCTAAGGCATGGCGATCCAAGCCTTTTCTTGGCTGGTGACTTGGGCAAGCCTCATGGATCCCCTCCCTCAGTGAGTCGACCTTCTCACTGCCATTGGCAAGAGCTGCTATTGCTGCTCATCCTTTTTCTCTCTCATCATTGCTACCACTTGCTTGCTTGCTTCATAGACAAAAAGTGAGTGAGCAAGTAGGCAGTGGCATCTACTGCGCCTCTCTTGTTTCTCACCATCACCGTTGTCTGGGCCAGAGTGAGAGGCAGGTGAATAAGCAGGTGGTAATGGTGAAAAGGAGGAACAAGACCAGGGGACTCTTGGCAGAGGGCCCTCCTGGGGTGTGGACCCTTGGCAAGGGCCTGACCATACCTACCTTTGATGCCAGCCCTGCTGGTAAGCTCCTTTTATTTCACCATTTTGCTACCTGCATGTTTGTCACTTGAATCCCTTCCAGTTTTCTACTTCTAGCAGCTGTAGCCCTCATCACAAAATTGATTTTGTTCAATTTCCTGTTTTGTTTTGGTTATTTCCTCCATAGTACTGAAACATTCATTAGTGCCATGGCAGGCTTAATGCAACCAAAATAAGAAATCACAGCCACAGCCATCAGGGGAAAGGAAGGAAGGAAGGCTGTGTTAAAAGAAAAAAAGCTCACACAAGCTGAAGGCCAGGAGAATTAGCCCTGGAGTCTGTAAGGATTTCGAGGGTGGAGATTCAGAAAAGGAGAGGGTGGAGGAGGGAAATGAGAAATAAATTTCACACACTGATTTAAAATAATCTACATCTTTGCTTGCATGCCTTTAGTTCATTGTCTGGCTAAAGTATAGGGGAAAATAGCATCATTTACAGATGATGCAAATTTCTCGTGTTACTGATTAATGAATTCATTTTCAAAATGTGTATACTGCTTCTCAACCATCCTGATTCTTAAAACAGTTCTCAATAACCATTGAAACAATTCCAAACTATGCTCAACCATCACAAAATCAAAACAGCGGGGAAAAAGAACAGCACAATATCTTCGCTCCAAAAATTGTCAGATAAACCAAAACCAAAAAAGAGCAGACAGATGAGTGGCAGGCGAAATTCAGTATCACTTAAGTGCAAAGTTCAGTGCATTGCTGCAGGGAAAAGTACACTGTCATCATGTACCCTACTACCGTTCAAGAAAGATCTCTCCAAAAACATCACTTGAGCATGTTTTAACACCTCAAAAAGGCTAGAGATTATTAGGAAAAGCAAACAAAAAAGTCCCAAATTAACAATACTGCTGCTATACAAATAAATATTTGCTCTGTAATTCTGCTCACTTGATCAATCTTAAAGGATATAAGAACAGAAATTGTGCGGGGCGGGGGGAAGCAATCAAAGTAAGCACAAATACAAAGTGCCTCTTCTGCATGAGAACAGCCTAAAAAGCTAAGACTCCAGCATACAAAGAAGGCAGTTAGAAAGATGTGGTGAGGCAGGCTTGGATATAAATTTATAAATATAGGGAATGGTTTGGGAAATATAATAAGGGAAATGCTGTATTTTATATAATACTAGAGCCAGTGATCATCTGGTGAAATTAAAGCACAAGATGTCATTTCTTACAAATCACATGCTAAATGTGTGGAAAATAGCAGTACCCATAGCCACTTCCTTAGGTTCTCAGGACATTCGTCCTCTTGACTAAATAGATTATCAGAATGATCGGAGAAGCCTTAGTGTCCTCAGTTGCTCCACTCAAACCCTGACTAAAGGGCTGTTTAGATCTACCGCAGTAAAGCTGCACTTATACCCCTGCAATAAAGCCTCTTCCCAAGAGGACCTTAATGTGAATCCCTGTCTTCCAAGGGATCGACCAAAAATCCTGCTTTGAAATGACCTCCCACTTAGAGTCCTTGTAATGACATCCCACTTGGGATGGGTCAGTGGACCCTTAAATGCCAGACCTCCCCTCCAGGAATCCCAAGAGCTTCCACTCACTGCCGCTGCAGTCTTGGGTATCACCTCAGCAAGCTCGCCTCCAGGGGCTATGGTGCAAGGGTGCTTGCCTCGCGCATCAAACCGTAAGCTATGCTGGGGCTCCTGGAACAAGTCAGCCAAACATCTCTCAGCTTAGCAGTGCTTGCTTCTAGTGCTGGCAGCAAGGGCAGTGATAGAGGCAGAGAACCCACACAATGATAAAGCCCCATTCACCGCACCAGCCTCACATGGCTCCTCATCAGCATCTGCCTCTTGTCACCAACTGGCTCTTCAGCTTGTCGGACAATAGATGCTTGCATCAAGGCTGCTTAACCCTTGAGATACAGTCTTTGTCATGGAGGAATTGAGACCTGGATTGGGAGCTAGGGCTTCACGCAGGATTAGCTACTCCTTCTCTGTCACTGCCCGGGATACAAGTCACGAGATTTATCTCGCCTAGCTTGGATTAGGTTGCAGGCCTTGCTGACATGTAACCCCACATTTCTTCAAATCCCCCTTCCCTCGCCATGGATTTTGAGTTTTGACCTCCCTCTAGATATCCAGGAAACTGTCGCCTTTTCTAGGCAGGAAATGTGAGTGGTAAGTATATCTATTAGGAAGATTAGACAGAATCCAAATGCTGGTAAGTCTTTCTCACACAAATGAATCTCTGCTTGGACAATTTTGGAATATGTCCAGGAACTCTACAACTACAAGCCTCATTTAAAAGAATACTAATTCCTAGCACAATTGAAAGGCATTGGGCAAGTATTCTATCTTTTACTCCTAAACAGACTTTTTGTAGAAAGAAAGAAGACTGAAGAAGAGGTGGGAAAGATACATCAGAATTACAAAGGGAAGACAATGATGTCTGGACTTCTACTAAAATCCTGAAAATGAGGCAGAGCAATTGCACAATAAAAACCTCATCTGGAAGCATCTTAAGAGACCTGAAAATCAAATCATTTTCATTGGTGAATGGGTGCTTTTTAAGTCTATATGACCAGATCTACACCAAGGAGGATAAAACACTTTGAAAATGGTTTGAAAACAGTATATGGAGTGTGTCATGGGCATCAACAGTTGTCAATACCATTATAAACCATTTTAAAGCAGTACTGTAGATCCTGCCATAGTCACCCTGTAATCTTTCCAGGCAAATCTACCTTCTTGTGCTCTGAAATCAGGTTGGGATAGCTTTATCTCAAGGGGACTTCCAGACAAGGCTTTTATGGGCTGCATCATTCATGGAATTTTGCAGGGGGTCCAGATGATGCCATCGTCTTCTCAGGCCACTCCCATGTTTATCCGCTGTTTCTTTCATACTGCGGAAAAGCCACTGAAAAAACAACAACAACCTGGAATTGCTGCACACTGCCTTCTGACAGGCAGCACTATGAGCCCTCTGTCTGGAAGCACCCTTAAGTATGCTATAAGAGTACTAGTATCCTACATAAAAAGCCGCCCTCACCATAATGTAAATAAACAAAGGCACTTCTGGTACCTTACATCCTGCCATCCAAGTTGGTGGCTTAAGTGAGCTCCATTGAATTCAAATGGATGTTACTTCTTAGTAGACATGTATAGGACTGCAGCCTAAAGCTCCTTGCAGGATGAAATAAAAGTCTCATTCTCTTATTATTACATATTTGGATGAGGAAATTTCAAATACTGGTAGGCTCTCCTGCACGTGGAGTAGCATCACTTAGTGCTGTACCAAATTTTCACGACGTTTGGTTTTCACTGTGAAAGCTGCTACCTGAAAATGTTTGTTAAAATATAAATCCTTACCCTCACCCCTGATCATATGAAGTGTTTTTCCCCCATGCTTGTTCACAGACATTGCTTCTCCATTCTGCAGGGCCAGGGAGGAGGTGCACATGCCAGCGTACTTCCCATTGAAACTAATAAAGTAAAAAGGAAATGTCATCTGTTTTGGGATGTGCATCCAGATGTGGATGTTGTATCTCTGTACTTCATTTCTTTCAATGGGAAGTCCTTTCAGTATGCATCCCAGCTCAAGGGAGTGCTAGCCTGGTTATGTTTGGAAATGGGGACATGTGCCCATTATAAGCAGTTTAACACCCAAGGACTGCAAAATGGCTGGAAAAGTCATATCAGAGGGGATAGAAATATGCACAAAATGCACCACCCTGTTTGGGATCCATGCTAAAATAAGGACATTTTTGTGTGTGTGGCAGGAATCAGTTGTTGGACTAAACAGCACAGAAGAAGAGGCTAGTTTTGAGTGCAGGCAGAAAATATGGAATTCAGGTGAAAAAGCCATGAGGTCCAATAATATGATCAGCTACCATGTCACTATCTACCTCTATCTAATGCCCTTATTTGGGATTTTTACAGGGTTTACTTTTGAGTAAACATACATTGAGTAAATAGGCAGTAAATCTCAAAGATCTGTTTAAACTAGTCTGTTTTGTACATCAGTGACATTACAGGGAGGAATCGAAGGGGCTGTTGCTAAATAAATACACACCCCCGCCTCTAATAGCAGATCCCATTTATTCAGGCCTGTTGATGAACATCTTGACTGATGACTGCTGGAGACTTGCTTTGGCAGAACCAGGTGGTCAGAGAGAGGGGGTGTCTGATCCAGACACCGCCTGACAGTGTCAGGCCAAGTCCCCCTCTTCAGCAGGAACAGAGCATGAGATCACTGCTAAAGCGAGAATGGGCTTGTTCAGGGCAAATTGCCAGCTGAGGTCAAATGTACAGAGAAATCAAAGCAAAGTCACTGGAAGGAGGACCCAGAGGAGCTAAACACAGTTTTCCCAGCCGAGCTGCGTGTGAAGTTTGAACCCTTGGCGGAACGAGTGGCTGTACCCGGCTGATCCTAGGTCATGGGCACTGGCTTGAGATGCAAGTCCATGTCTCCATCTATATCACTGATATGCCGAGCAGGCAAAAGAGCAGCTGTGCGCTCTAGGCGGTACTTGCCTGGGAGCTGTGCTGCTGTTGACACACAGATAGCTCAAAACACTGCTCGCTGTGTTTCGCTAGAGTGCCTGCAGAGGATTACAGCCAGCTTGGTTTGCCAGCTATTCAGCATTAACCCATATGGGAAAGGACCTCTCATGCTCCTTCTCATCCCTTCCTACGTGTAACCTGGGGGACTACTGGATGATAACCATCCAGGCAGAGCAGCTTTGAAGTTCTCTGATTCCTTTTCCACACATGTTCTCATATACTTTGCACTATTTTCCTATCCTGCAGGTATCTGCACAGTGGGGAATACCTAGCTTAAATGAGAGCAAGGAGCAAAAATAAATAGGCTAACAAGGCATGAATGGTGGGTAGGGATGTAGTAGAGTGAGGACAGGAAAGAGAGAGAAAGAGAAAGAGAGGGAGAGGGATTGTTTCAGCCCTTTGGAAAAAGCTTTCATAAGGCAGCCCCTCCAAACCATGACCGAAAGGGAAGAGGACAGTGTGTTGTGGAGACAAGCAGATATTTGCCGAGAGGGACATGGCCTTTACTCACCTAAAGCTGAGTTTTCAAACACTTTTCCTTTGCTCAGGCTCCTGGGCTGGCTGGGATGCTTAGCTCTATTCTCCTTTCATTGGAATTGACTGATGGGCAATTTTCAGGATGTGGCTGGAGGATAACGTTAAAATCTACCTTCTTCCCTCCCTGCCTGCGTTTGCCTGTCAAGCAACAGGTGCAAGTCTCACCTTCTTCCTGCGTTTGCCTTATACTAGATGCTTCATCTGATAGGCTTGTAGCATGTGCTGACCTTTGCTCAAGCAGGTACATTCTTAAGGAGGGAGGGGTTGGAGAGACAACCTGCTGTTGTCCTTGGAAACATTCCAGCCTGGTGACAGTGTGCTTGAGGAAAGAGGAAATAAGAGAGCCCGTGGTGCAAGAGAAAGGAGGATATACATTACGCAGAGAGGTAAGCAAATACAGGATGACAAAGATCTAATTTAACCTTCACAAGGCAGGTTCATTGCAAGACAGTTGACTTTTCTTGGCTAAGGAGCATCGCAGCCACAACGTGCCTTTTGCTAAGGATCAGTAGAGAGACATGGGGGCAATGTTCAGGGAGCTAGGTGGTGCCAGGCAGAACCACAGCCACCTTTATGTGCCCATTGGGAAGTTGGGACACTTTGGCATACTTCAAATTTAGAGCTTTTCTTGGGGGCCAAAAATGAACATTTTATTGAACTTTGGGAGAAAAAGAGCTTGCTGAGCAGTCTCTTCTCAGTCTTTATGTGTCCAGAATAATATGTTGTTATGATTTTAAAGGGCATGGAGACTTGCAGGAACATTGGTTAAGACGTGACTGGGTCAGGCTTTGACTGACCCAGTCACATCTTAAGCCCTTAGATCTCAAGATCTCTACATCGAAGGTATAATCTAGAATTAAGTAAAAGATTAATACACTGTTTGTGTCATGGATTAACAAGATGGGGAGATTGAGAATTTTGCCTAAGATTTGCACCATCAAACATATTTTTCCCGTTTCCACCTTATCTTAAAAATTCCAAAATCCTGTTAGCATGTAAAGTAGTTCTGTGTGGACAATATCTTTGCCATGAAATACTCAAGATAGTTTTTCTAATACATCATTATGTTATGATGGGTATAGACAGGACATTTACCAAAAATAGCTTTGCATCCCATTTGATTGAAAGCCAGACTGAATTTGAATTTGTCTTTTTATTTGTATCCCTAAACCCCAGTAACAACATATTTCATTATTACTTTACCTCATTATTACTTTCATTTTGTAGGTAGAAAACCATTTTCATATGGTCAGTTTTGTCAACATATTCCATATACATACACCAAGGGCACCAGGGTTTAGTGTTAGCAGTGCTGCTGATGGTGACTGACAGTAGCAGCTTAGGAATCACTTCCCTTCCTCTTAGCTCAACGCCTAGTGTCTTTTCTTTCACCACTTTCTCACACCAATATCTGTCTCCTATTAGCACCTAAAATATCTGTACTGCCTCAATGCTCCCTCCATATTTCACCTGCCTCTTGTTCCTAACAACAGCAAAATACTATCCTGGAAGGTAATGTCATTTCTAATCTTCACCAAACTTTTAGATTCTAGAACTCTTCCATTTCTTCGTAACCTATATGTGATTTCTCTCCTAACCTGTATGTATTGTTACAATGCACATTCCTTTCCCAGAAATGATAATGGATATATCTTAGGGATGTGTGAACATGCAACATTCAAGTTCATTGAGCTTCTCCAAATTTTCTTGAAGCTTGTTTACCTTGTTTTAAAGTGCACCATTTTTCCAATTAGAAAAATATGTTTTTTAAAATGCTTTTTTTTCCAATGAAAAAATGCACATCTCTCCCCCACTCCATAGGTTAAAGTGTGTCCAATTACGTTTAATGTCCAATGTGATCCTGTAATGTCCGATGATGTGTATCACTGAACTACAATTCACAAGTTTGTAGCAGTATTTCCCATCCCAATCTGGTGCTCAAAGCCGTTCTCCTGATTGATTCCCATTTGCACAACGGTACACAATAACTAGCCACCTCTCTACTCAAATAGTCCTATCTGATTTAAAGAGGTATGTTTTAGCATGAGACAATACTGCACTGATACTCTGCAATGATTCCAGTTAAAGGTGTCACTAGGACAATAATGGGAGAATGCACATTCAACTGCAGACTGGATGTGCTCCATGATGGGAAACATACTTCAGAAACCTACCTTGTGATACTGGCATTACATGAGCCCAAAGGTTTGCTCTGCTGCCTCAGAATCCAAGACGGAGGTGTCAGTGTGGCTAAAATACCTAACGAAACCTACATTACCATTCTGAAGCTATTCTATGAATATTCTCTGATTTAGGAATCCCTTAGTGAGATTTTTTTTTCAGTTGGGAGCGGATCAGTTCTTTTCTGTTGTTAGCATGGAGCCAACTCCTTTTAGGCAGGTTCTCAAACCACTGAAGTATGCATGTATGCGCACACGTGCTGTAGGAAAAACTTCTGCCCTAAGGGCAACATTAAACCATGATGGAGCTAAAGCGAAACAATTAGGGAGTGTTTTAAAACACTTGTCAGAGGAAGGTCATTCCTAACCAACTAGTAATTAACAACAAAAGGATTGAATCACATCCTTTTTCATTACAGAAAGAATCGATGATGGACGCAAGGAAGAATATGGGACATGAATGATCTAGGATTTGTAGGCATGCATAGCAATGTTTCATTTACAGAGGATGCTGTAAGTAACTGACTTTGGACAGCTAAGCACCTTCCTTCTTAAGGCATCATCACCACAGATATTTTTAAAATAATAGTTTAGGAAGTGCCTCTTGCTTTTCTTTACACTTCAACAATGTTAATCAGAACCATCAGAGTTTCATAGAGCATTTCTTAGAGCATTAGGACCTGGAGCTTTATTCCTTAGATCTCCTTGTATTTGTTACCCTCAAACCACATGCCAAATCGCATGCCATTTTAGATCAGTCTACATGAATCAAAACAGAACCTGGGGAATAGCACTTAAAATCGAAAGGGACTGTGCTGGTTAGTCCCTGTGCCCCAGCGCACTTATATCGGGTTAGTCAATAACAGGCCTGGAAGCTCAATCTAGCTCCCAGGACAGTTCCCAGTGGGCACAGCTCTGGATCCTAAGGGCCTCTCTTATCATGCACCTCAAATTCTTTCTTTCATGTAAGCTGAGACACAGGCAAAGGGCTTTTTGACCCACTCTCGTTAGGAACAGCTACCATGGAAGGCGGTCAGTGAGCTTCATGGCTTAGTGGGACTAGAACCTGGATCTCTTGCATCCCACTCCAACACTCTAACCACTACGCCACCACTGGCTCTTACTTGCATTTGATGTCTTACTTATTTCTATTGTAATACATGACACACACAATTTTATATAGTTTTTAATTAGATTTTAAAATTAATGTTGGCCTTGTTTCTTTGGGTGCTTTCAGATAGAGGGCTCCTGGTGTTAACATTCAAGGTGCTTCTAGACAATACTTTTATCACGCTATCACCTTACTTCATTCACTGAATTTTACAGCTGGTCCAGATGTCACTGCCTTCCACTCATTGACCTCCCATGTTTTCCCACGGCTTCTTCCATTCTTTTTCTTACCATGAAAAATCTGTTAAGTAAGAAAAGATGGAATAGCTGCACAATGCCATTGGATTGTTAATACTAGGTCCCCGTCATCTAGGCTCCCTCTACAAGGATTCGCTTTTGCGCCCGGTTCGGCGATTATGCGCATTATCGCAGACACGCATTTACTCCTAATCCCTCTGCATGGGAGGCGGCGAGAGGCGGCGAAGTGCATTAATAGATGTCCAAAAAGCGCTTTACAAGAAGTTAATGCGCATAATCGCTTGTTCACACGGGGAAAATGCGCTTTAACGGCTGGAGCAAAATAAAACTCGCGATTTAACGCGCATTCGAAAATGCGCATTATCGGGGAGATAACGCGCCTCTACGCCCGATTTGCGCTCCGTTCTTGTAGAGGTAAAAATTTTAAACCTCTCTTGTAGAGGCACCCCTAGAAGCACCTTTAAAAAGGCATTTTTCCTTAACAGATTTCTTTCTTGTACGAAAAAGATGCAAGAAAACACAGGAGGGTTACAAATGGAAGATGATGACAGTCACTTCTTCCACAAAATTCCATGAATGTGGCAGTGCAATTGCAAAGTAAAAGCCTCCTCCGGAAGCCTCCTCCAAGTTATATTTCTGAACATATAGCGTTATTTCTCTCTTTTGCCTTTGTTTCCCCCTCCACAGTTTGGACACTTCAATGCTTATATTCCAACCATTTCCAAAAATATTATAATTCACCTATGGAAAATCACAAACCTACTGCGAGTGAGACATGATGTCAAGTCAACTGAAGTACAGAGAGAGCAAGATGCTATAAAACAGTAAGCATAGCATCATAAACAAGATGCTATGCTTACTATTTAGAGATGTTCCAACAATATTTCCACATTATCTGTGTATCCAGCAAAATCTGGGGTATCAGGGAATGCATCATTGGGAGTGGGGGCAAGGGCATCAAGAATAAGGTACTACTGTCTGGACCTAGGGTCTGTGTGGGAGAAGGGAGGTGGGATTGAAATGGGGGGATGGCTGGAGGAATGGGGAATAAAGTCAGAGACAATGGCTCAGTTTGGACGACACATTAGGCAACGGAGGAGGGGGGGAACAATCGTCAGTTGTGTTGCTTATTGTGTCATCTGGAGGGCAGCACACAACGCACACACAACTGACAGTACGTTAATCAGGCACTTTAAACAATGGAGCGAAACAACGGGCTTGCACGTTGTTTAGCCCGAAGCCCTGTTGTTTAAAGTGTCGTCTGAATTCAGCCCCCCGTCTCCGTGGACTATTCCGTTTCAGAATAGAGTTCTGCTGCCTAGAGCATCCAAAAAACCCCCAGCCGCTCTATGCAGCCGTCAGAACTCATGGTGCATGCTGGGAAACGCCTGGGGGACACATGGAGGAGAAGCTGCAACCAAAATGGCCGCCGCAAGTTCCTTGCAGCCGGGGTGTTTGCCGGTTCTGAGCAGCTGCAGTGTGTCGTTTGTGGAGCTCCTCCTGCCTAACACATGGTCAGTACGTTATTTACCCCTCCGTTGCTTAATATGTCGTCCGAACTGAGCCAATGCGTGGAGAATTGAGGACTCTAGGATTAGGAGAATGATCAAAACAGACACCAGCTAGGAAGCAGGTTCATAGTTTTAGCTGGTCTTGCATTGACTTATTATTCTATGAATACCAGAAAAGGCAGCTCAACACAGAGCAATAGACCTGCCAAATAGAGGGTACTAATAGGGTCTCTGGTAGACCAACCAAGGCATTGCTACCAATGGGAAAGTTCTATCCCTTGGAAGCAATCTTCATTGTTCTTTTACAGACCTGCTCAGGTGAGACCAGTGAATAAGAATGTGCAGGGAGTTCAGTCCTTCTTGGACTGTTTACATCAATGCTATGCACAAGGGCTTCATCTCAAATGGTTTTTGCTTTGAATTGGAACCAAGATATGCCACAAGGCAGAGACACCTATGGGCAGCCAGCTTCCTTCCTTGGAGCTCTGCATGCTCTTCCACTTCCTTCTCCTGTCTGGTGACTTGCAAAACATTAGCACACGGTAGACAAATCCAGTCTGACTTGTTTATTGTTTCCTTTCATGTTCTGCCACCACCCAGAATAAGAGATGCTAAAAGAAAAAAGTAGGGGGTTGGGAACAGAATTAGCGCTGCAGAGCAGAGAAGATTAGTTGAGCGGTATTGTGGGGCTCTGTCTGTGCAGGTCACTATGATGTTACACCAGGGCTTCTCTCCATCTCCAGAATGGGAAGCTTCCCACCTGTCATAGGCCAGAGCGCAACGGCTTTTTCCTGTCCTTGGATTTGGTCTCGAAGATGATTGATTTCCAGTCGCTGCATTTCAATGATCCTTTCGGTTTCCTCCTCTGGATTCAACCGCAGGATGCCTGGACTATGCTGCCGATCAGGGGAAGGAGCTGGAGGAAATGGAAAGTCAAACTGCTTGATCGCGACTATAGAAAATCCTTCTAGGAGATAAGCCAGGATGGGGGATATCCAGAAATATAAGATAAAGGACAAAAGGAAAACGTGGATATTCTCACATACTTAGTAATATGAGCAGGGGTGGCAACAGGAGCCAGCATTGTCTGGCAACTGCTGAAGCCCAGTAGGGCTCCCACTGCCTCTTCACTCTGCTGCTCCTTCCCCCCCTCCCCCCGTCTTTTCACCTTCCCTCTCACAGTGAAGAAGTAGTTGGAGGAGTAAGGAGAAGGAAGAGGAACTTCTGTTGTCCTCTGTCCCTCTGGGAACTAATGATTTAGTCCATAGGGAGAGGCAAGTGAAGCAGTAGTGGCAACAGTGGTGAAGAGTAGGTGAGCTCACTGAGAGCAACTTGCCCAAGAGCCCCCAAACAAAACCTAGAACCGACACTGAATAGGAGTCACAGTACTTGGGTTCATGCACACTGTACAGCATTGCTCACCAGCATCTATCATTGTAGCAGAATGCGACCTCTTAGGAGAAATAGAAAATACAAACATGAATCTAGAATACAAGGGACCTACACATTCTAGTCAGTTTGTGATCTGATAGATAAAATTTTGGGCAGAAGCTATTCCAAACAAACATTGATTAAAGTCTGAATAGACTCAGGCATTCACAAGAACACATGAGAGCTAAAACTGTGTAGGGGGCCAGGACCACGTATGATGGCTCTATCCTCTATGTCTCAGTGCATGCCAGCTCCTGCCTCCTTAGTCTCTGACTGTGCCTTGATATTCTGCTCATGTTCCTGGTATGCCTGGGAAAGTAGGGCGTGGGGACCCCCATCCCCTTACACAATTTTAACCCTCACACTCTTACCCTTAATAAGGCATTTATACTGGAAGGCAAGTTAAGAGTTAGAATGGGATAAAAGGGCAAATGACAGATGCAATTTCCATAAAAATGGGACTTCAAATTGTCTCTTTTTTTAGATCAATTAGATGGTTATAGCACTGTGAAAACTACAGTACTAGCACCCCTAAATCTGCATAGAATTTCAATACTATTTATAAACAGACTTAAATGGTTCTATTAGTACAAACCAAAGTAGAGCTGAACCATTTGCTGAAGATTGTTCCTCCTACTCCACACATGAACATCTTTCTAAATATTTCCTCAAACCTAACTGTGGGGACTTGCTACTATCGCGCTCCTGTAGCACTAGAATGGGCAGAGCTGGGGTGGTTGCAGGTGGCAACAGTCTGATCTTGTAAGATGAGAGATACTTACTGCATTTCTGCACACTGTTATGACCCAAGCCCCCATCTCTGGGGATAAGGCAGAAGAAATGTTTCTTACTCTGAGCAGGCTGATACTAACTGGGTTTATACTCCAGTAGCTAGCAAGTGAGCAAGTGACATGAACATCAGACCCAGCCCTACTATTGGAGATCTCAGACCTTAGGCTCACAAACCAGTCAAGCTTGGAGGCTCTGGCAAGCAGGCAGAGAATGGTTTTTTGAGGGAAAGCATCAAAGCGTGTTCCAAGAGAAGAGAGCAGCATCCACATGGCCTGCAAGTTTCAATGGGACAGCGCCTTCTAGTGGGCATTTTATAGTGCTACCTCAGAAGGGTTGGGTTTCCTGAAGTTTATTTTATGATGCTAAAACTGAGAAAAGGAACTGGAAGACGCGTAGGAGGCTGACTGCGTCATCAAAAGGACTTGCGAACATCTGTGAGTAGCCAGTAACGAGCGTGCTATAAATGTCTCCAACTGAGCTTTATCAGAGTACAGTGTGCATTTCCTCCCTCTCCCCAGATGTCTATAACTGTCGATGATCAGTTCCTGCTAACATCTGCAGAGGATGGCAGAGGGGAAGCATCAAGGTGAACTCCAAGAGAAGGAACTAACTGTATACAGGCCAATGCCTGGAGAGGCCCTGGCAGAGCCTCTAGGAAAAATACAGCCCAAGGAAAGAGATGGAATGAGAAGAAGAAAATGGGAGCTAAAGAACAACAGTAATCACCTGTGGAGTGTGCTGGTTGCTTCTTCTGTTTCCTAAGGAGTACCAGGGCTGACTGAAGCTCATGGACTTGAGTGCGAGTGACCTTCAATTCTCTCCGCAACTCATTTATTTCCTTAATGAGGCTCACATTTTCCTGTAGGATCAAGATATAATACAACTTGAACTGATATTGTTGCTCTACAATATCCCGATAAAGACTAAAAGAGTCTTTATTGGGAGCAAAAAGTTAGCATGTTGGGCAAAAGTATATTGACAGGCAGGATAATAAGGGCAAGGGCTAAATGAAGCAGATGAGATGGGTGTGAAGGATTGGAGAAATGGCCCATGCGGGCTTCGCGTTGGCCAGGGCTGTATTACCTTTTGCAGCAAAATCTTAGTATATCATCGTCAAAATTCTTTCTACCCCAGCCATCCAAGAGATGTAGTACTTTTCTTCTCTTTTTAAAAATATGTTATTAGTTTTCCAAAACAAAAGAGATATAGTACTTTTCAAATGAATATTTGGAAATCATTATTCAGACTGCAATTTCTGAATCTTCTGGGCCTGGGGATGTACAGAAAGGCTCCACATGGAGCAAGTGGAATGTTCCCCAAACTGTGGGTTGGAAGAATGGACTTCACTCCCTGTGCTAATACCTGCATGATGCGCACATAGTCTGTGCGATGGATCTCGCCTTCTTTTATCACCTTCTTCTTCAGTGTTGCCAGATTGCGCTCAAGATGTTCTCGCTGCCGTGTATACTCTTGATGCAAATCTGTGTCAACCCCAACAATCTCTACCTGAAGAAGCAAAGAAAATTACCTCAAATGAGGTTATGTGGGGATCTGCTGTGGAGAAGGAAGAATTCTCACTTACCATATCTGCCTTCTGCACATACTTTTCATAGATATCCCGGATGCTTTCCTTCAGTTTCTTAGGCTCCTGGATGAGGCCTACACAGTTATGAAGATCCGTTTTAAATCGCTTGATAAGCGCTTCCATGTCTCGCTCCTAGAATTAGAGGAACATTAAAGCTAGATTCAGCAGAGTATATTGCCTGTTGGTTAGGCCTCCTTGCTCTGGCCCAAACAGAGTCTCACATATTGTCTGTGGAACACATACTAGCCAGAGAGCAATCAACGCACAGGGACAATGGTTGACCTGACCTTTAGACCAATCCCTCTCTTTTAATGGATTAATATTGGGCCAATGCAACATATTTATATTTATTTATTATTTATTTATTACATTTGTATACCGCCCCATAGCCGAAGCTCTCTGGGCGGTTTACATAGGATTAAAAACAATTAAAAACAATATACAAAAAATAAAACAGCAAAAACATACAACATACACACAATCTGTACATTTAAAAACCACTTCAACACTTCAAAAAACTACAAAAACAAAACAAAACAAACCCAGGTTCTCAGATATTGCCAAATGCCTGAGTGAAGAGGAAAGTCTTGACCTGGCGCCGAAAAGATAACAATGTTGGCGCCAGGCGGGCCTCGTCGAGTAGATCGTTCCACAATTGGGGAGCCACCACAGAGAAGGCCCTCTCTCTTGTTGCCGACCTCCGAGCTTCCCTCGGAGGAGGCACTCGGAGGAGGGCCTTAGATGTTGAATGTAGTGTTCGGGTAGGTTCATGTCGGGAAAGGCGTTCCATCAGGTATTGTGGTCCCAAGCCGTGTAAGGCTTTATAGGTTAAAACCAGCACCTTGAACCGGGCTCGGAAACATACAGGCAGCCAATGCAAGCGGGCCAGAGTAGGTCTTATATGTTCGAACCTACTGGTTCCAGTTATCAATCTGGCCGCTGCATTTTGCACAAGCTGCAGCTTCCGAACCACCTTCAAAGGCAGCCCCACGTAGAGTGCATTGCAGTAATCTAACTTGGAGGTTACCAGAGCATGGACAACTGAAGCCAGGTTATTCCTGTCGATAGGGACGTAGCTGGGCCACCAACCGAAGTTGGTAGAAGGCACTCCGTGCCACTGAGGCCACCTGCGCCTCAAGTGACAGAGATGGTTCTAGGAGAACCCCCAAGCTACGAACCCGCTTGTTCATTGTTTGAAATCCCATCTCTGGGTGACTTATCAGTTGGTAACTGATGGATGAATGAATGTGTGAACTGTCTTCAATGAAATGCAGGGCATTGTGTTTGAGAAGTTATGAAACAAGCTGAAAGGCTGTGATGTTTGAAGTAGCTGTTCCACATATGAAAATCATCATCTGATGTGACAGTCAGGTCATGGGCACGCATGTATTAAGTCATACATATATTAGAGAAGCCCAAATTCATTTATTATTACCTAGCTCTGCTAGGAAATACAAACACTTAAACTCAGTGGAAGAATAATACAATTAGTATTACAGAATCACAAAGAGAGATAGGAATTTTGGAGGTCATCAAATCTATATATGTAGTCCAAAAAAGGGCCAATAACTTCTCTATCTTTAGAGATAATTGGCACATTAATTTTTAAAATCAAATGCTATTGTGTTACTTATATTAATAAGTCTTTAGTACAGAAATATATTAAAATATGTAAATGTATATTATGAAAATAGTAAACATAGAATATACAAATGCAGAAATGATTAGTAGCAGCTTTGGAATACTGTAAATGCCAATAGCAGAGGTGTGTTCAAACAGCATTCGCCACATGCCTATAGCATGGGTAGATGCAATGATATTTTGTTTCCGATTAATATCTCTTGGCAAAGTAATATGCAACACTTTCACATTACCCAGAACTCTTCAGGCAACATGACAGCATCTATTTTGTATCTCTCACAGTGACATATGAACACCACCGTCACACTTTCTTCACTCCTGAGATGTTCACCTTTTGCATCTCTTTGTGCATCTCATTGTCTGTGGCTCTCAGCTTTAGCCGCAGCTCTGCTATGTTCAGTTCCAGCTGTGTGTTCTGCTTGTGGAAACGTTCCAGCTCTCCTTCCATCTACACAGAAGCATGAAAAGAGATAAATTGTGAAGGAGGCCTGTGACCTGAAATGGGATTCAAGCGGATCCAACCTCAGAGCAAGAAGTGGGCTGGCTGCTTTGATGCTCACCTCCTGGATCTGCTCCTTCTTAGCTTTGATATCATTCTCACGTGGTTCTATTTGTTTCTTCAACTCCTTTATTTTGTAATCTAGTACAAATTTGAATTTCTCCAGTTCCTGATTTTTTTTCTTCAGATCATAAATTCGTTTCTCCTGGGGTAAATAACGCAGGCATGTAAGCGAGAGAAAGGTGTCTAAAGAGACATAGGAACCACCCACACTTTCATCCCTAGACCATCAGATAGGGGCAATGGAGTCAGAAGTGATTTGTGTGGGGCAACAACACTGAGGGAGGAAGGAGGAACAGGGTCAGAGATATCAGAGAGTGGAGAACTCAGACTGGGAGGCAAAGAGGCCTTGTTTACAGAGTCAGACCTTTTCTGCCAGGTAGAGATTTGGAAGTAGTGGGGTGGAAAAGAAAACCAGGGAAAGCACAGACCAAATCTCCCAGGCACATCACCTTGTCTTGAATGGTCTCATCTCTTTCTTGAATCTCTCTCTTCAGACCCTGGATGTCTTTTTCTAAGGCCTTAATGACCCCTTGCAACTTTTGCTGCTCCAATTTCATTGCCTCTATGTCACTACAGCGCTCTTCAATCTCTTTCTGGAGACTGTTGAACTAGTAAGAAAAGCATGTGTTATCTGCTGGGCTGGAGACAGTGAACCATTATCTCATTCAGCAATAGCAATATAAGAATTGCTGAAAAGAACCAATCAAAGCCATAACAAGCTGGACTTTTCCATCTCCTTTTAGAGAGCTACTTGCACTAACAAATGATCACATCACATCAAAAGATTGATTCTCACCAAGTATATTCAGTGATCACAAACCAGCATTGGAAATTAGGAGTTACAAACGGTGCAAGGTGAATGACTGAGAGACCACCTCTATACCAGTAAGTGCCGGGTAGATATTTATGAAAGTGCATTTGGCTATGTGTTTGAGCAAAAATAGACATATTAATTGCACGAACTGAACATTTTTGTTTTAATTTATTTGTTTATTTTATTCCATTTATATACCGCCCCATAGCCGAAGCTCTCTGGGCGGTTTACAAAAATTAAAAACATTGAACAATTAAAACACCGATATACAAAATTTAAAAGCATAAAGCATAAAAACAACTTAAAATTAATAGTAATCCCCCACCCCAATTTGGATAAGGACCACAGTGTGTGGGGGGGGGAGAGTAACTTTCCCCTTTGGCCATGTTATGGTCCCAGTCTGGATCACTCCACCCCCAAATGACTGCTATTGGCACAAGAGGGAAGCGGCCATTGATGACAATTGCTGCTTTTCTCTCAGGTCAAATAGCAGCTATGGGGTAACCTGATCCAGAATGGAACTGAGGTGGGGCAAAGATTTAATGCCCCCCTCACCCTGTGTTGCAATCGTAATCCAGATTGAGCCCTCTTCAGCTGTTATTTAATAAATAAATAGCAAGGATGCAAGGGCCATTTATACAATTAATGTTTAATTGAACTCCTTGCTGGCATTTCAGGGGTTAGCTAAAACTTGGCATTTTAGGAAACATTTTGTACTAGCTGAAGGTGACTGGAACTGTTTTTTTCTTTTACTACTGGAATTATATTGTCATATCTGTGGCTGTGATTTTAATATAAAGAGTTTGCTAAACAGTTGCTATTTAAAATTTGGATGTTTGATGTTTGTTTTAAATCATTTTATTATTTAGATATACTTTTGTGATTCATGTTGCATACCATTTCAGTTGACACGTTTTTGGCAGAGAAAGTGGCATGTGAATCTAACTAAAATGCATACATACAAACTAAAATTATGATAACCTGAAAAAGCTAAGCCTACCTTCTTTCTCATAATTCCTGTCTCCCCCTTTAGCCGCAGATTGGATTCTCTTTCCTCCCGGAGCCGCCTCTCATATTTGATTTTAATGTCTTGTATTTCTCGATCTTCATCTTCTTCTATCTGTTTCTTTGTTTCCTCAAATTCTCGAAGCTGCTGTCTTAAATCATCCTGAGCCTGAATGTTAGGAAGGACAAAAGAGGGAAGAGTGAAAAAAAGCCTGAACTATACTGCTCAGAATCAGACTGAGTGTTAGGGATTGCCTGGGACAGACAAGACCCTTGACTAGACTTGCTATGAGGCAGACTGATACCAAGGTTCTGGGGATGCCAAGGCTGTCACTGACTGTAGCCAGAAAGGACAATACTTGTTGAGAATATTTTTGTATACGCACAGTGCCATGCAAATTAGGAAATGCAACTTAGAAGTACTTTGAGCTAGTGTCTCTGTAGTTGTGAAACTTGATGGGTGGGATCCCTCTCCAGCTACTGCAATGCTCACACACTACTTGCTTGCAAAGGATGATGCTTGTCATACACAGACTGAGGTGCTAAGGACTCGAAGCCAGAACTAGGCCAGCCCGACTATGGATGTTCTGGTTAGAAAGTGTGATCTGTAATCCATACATTAAATGTGGTATTATTTTTTGACATTTATGTACCACCTTATTGGGTAAAAGCCATCAAGGCATGTACAAAAGACCAGAAGGTCTAGGGTTGGGACAGGACAGGGTCATCCAATCAGGAGGCCATGGCCAGGAGTGCACATTGGTAAGCACTCAAAGCCAGAGCAGGGTCAGTGGCAGGCAGAAGAGTGAGGGTGCTGAGTCACTGAGAACTTCAACTATAGTGAGAATTCTGTGTCCCCTGTATGCTCACTCTCTTACTCTCAGACAGAGCATTCACAAACACAGGGTTATGTCTCCATCAACTCAGAGAAAGTTATGTCCAACAGTGAAGGAGTAACTAGGAACTGGTCTGAGTGGAAATCTTTCCTGGATTGCGCTGCCAGTGATTAAAAATAAAATGTATACAGCTCATACCTCTTCCAGCATAGTGCTTTTCTCCAGCAGCTTTGCCTCGTAATATTCTGTCAGCTCCTCCAGCGCCTGGCTCTTGTTCTCTTCCATTTCATGAATCTGCTTCTCATACTCCTCCTGCATGCGTTGGGATTTCATTTGCAGCTCCTGGTACTTCTCATATTCCAGCAGCAGCTTCTGATTGTTCCCAGATTCTGACCAGAGGAGTAAAAAGAAGAAAAAGAATGCACTAGAGAGTGATAAGGTGCATCTTCTCTATGGTTGGTCCTCAGTCTTCAAACTAGCAACAAGGGAGCATTTTGAGACCCACGCCTGTTGCTGCTTGCCCTTGTGAACCTCTCATTGTTCCACTCTAATTCATACCACATCATGACTAGATTTGAAACTCCACTTGTGTGACCTTTTATGGGTATCTCTACACAAGACCTTCCTACTCAATGGTTTTGACACCTCAGAGATAAAATCAGAAACATGAGAGATGAACTCATGTTCCTCACAAAAAAGCAGGCATGCAGAGGAAACCTTTGCGGAGCTAAGGATGGTATAGACTGCACCGCTCGTCTATACCATCCTTATGCCTCTGCAATATCCTTAATATATGGATGGGCAAGGGGAAAGTACAACTTTGGCGCTGCATGGCTTGCAGGAATCTGATGCTTTGAAAAAACTATCACCAATCTTCAAAAATTCACCTGCCTTACCATGCCCTATGCATGAATTTGCATCCTCCTTCATTTTCATTTCTCCCTGCCTTTGTTGCCAGGGAGATATAATTACAATGAAAAATGAGTTAAATCCGTAAGCATCCAAGATTATTCTCAAAATGTCTATTTAGACCAAGGCCCCAGAGTTACCCCATATAGCATGACAGACAAGGCTCAGTGCTGTGAAAGTGTTTCATATTTTTTTTTCATTCTTCATAATTTATCATGAGGATTGAAGCTCTTTTTCACATTCTGCAGGCAATTGTTATTTAAGGTCTTCCTAACCTTGGTCTTGCACCTCCTTTGATTGCTTCTCTATTAGTTCCGCAAGTTGCTCCTGGTGCTGTACTTCCTGTTTTTCTTTCTCTGTTTTTAAAACCTGAAATACATAAAGTTGAAAAATTCATCTGAAACCAAGCATACCAACCTTCAATTCCTTCAAGTGATTACTTGATGGAATAGGATAGGTTTAGTAAACAGAAATGTAGGAATGCTGAGAGGTGCAATTGCTGTTTGACCCACACCTGGTTTTTGGTTTTCAATGATTCCATTTCCTGGATGAATTTCTCAGTTAATTCCTTAATCTTTTCATTATAATTCATGTCCTTGAGACGTAACTGGTACTCATTTTCCATCTTCAGCTCCTCTACACGTGTTTTCAGTTCTAGCATGATCTGAGTCTGCAGGGTAAGGAATTATAAGAGCGTTAGCAAAATAAGTCAGATAGACAACCCCCCCAACCTGCAACAAAGTTCTTGGGCAGAGAACTTGCCAGGACTGTATCTTAGGGCTGCTTCACACATTGACAGTGCAATCCTATACTAGTAAGCTCCATTGACTTTAGTGGGATTTACTCCCAAGGAAGTGGGCACTGGATTACAGTGTATGGATATGTGTTATGGATACACATAAAATATTTTGTTTACCTGAAAAACTGTCATGTGTCAAGGCAGCACAGCTGTGTTTCTGGGCAAACATTACAGGCACATTCAAAAACAAACATGCATTAACTTGTGAAGCAGCTCTCAGGGATATGGAGCAATGTGTCCGAGGAATTAAGTTTTTGGTTTACAACACTCAAATCCTGAATTATAGGTTTCATTCTAAATATGTGGCATCTCTCTGCTAGGGCCATAGTTCCTAACGGATCAGTGCTGCCCACACATTGGGATTGGTTGCTATCCAGCCATCTGATAGTGTCCCTTTTTCCACTTGGAAACTCTTATGGGGATCCTCAAAGCAATACTTAAAGTTATGTACTGACCTTTTCTTCCATGTCTGTTCTAGTGATCAACACTTCATCAGAGTATGGCACATCTCTCTCCCTTTTCAGCCCCCGTCCCTCTTTATCATATACTTTCCAGATAATAATACAGCCATCCTCTGCAGATGTTAGCAGGAACTGATCATCAGCAGTTATGGACATCTGGGGAGAGGGGGAAAATGCATACTGAATCACAGTTGAAGAGATATATAGCACACTCATTATCAGCTACTCATGGATGTTCCTGGGTCCTTTTGATGACGCAATCAGCCTCCTGCGCATCTTCCCACTCCTTTTCTCAGTTTTAGCATCACAAAATAAACCTCAGAAAGGCCCATGGGTAGAATCAGCAGGGAATTTCACCCTGGATTCACAAGGTTCATTCAGATAAACTACATGTAGGGTGATCACTACTTAGCAACTTTCCTTCCTCTGTGAATGGCTTTGCCCATGACAAGTATACACACAGAAACAAGGATAAGTCATGCTGCCTCTTCTTGCACTTCCAGGACAAGACATGAAAAGAGAACTTGTGCGTCTTCCCCATGGTTACATGTGTGAGCTCTGAACATGACGAAAGCTCACGCATTTCACCATGGATGAGACACATACATTTTCTGTTCACAAGTTATCCTAGAAATACAAAAGGAACTGTGATTTACTCATATTTCCTCAGAATGTGTGCAACTGGTTTGTGTCTCCCATGCTTTCGCAAAACATGCAGCCATGTGGGCTAATTCAAGATCAGTGCTCTTGTTGCATCCAATATAAGGGAGTGTGCACACAACCAACTTCAATAAAGAAAACCAAATAGATTATCCAACAAACTTCTTGTTGCTGCTTTCAGTATTATTTATGAAAGATGAACATAACAGATGGACCATAAATAGTCACTAGAGGTATCCTCCTGTAGAGATAATCAGACTCAAAAGGTAGTACAGACAATGGGGATGGTGGTTTTATTGGGATAGTACAAGGAGAGGGTGAAAAATACTACCTCATTTTGCCCATTTTGAAACATCTGCTAACTGCAATTACTAGTTTGAAATGCATTGTGTCCCACTAGCTACAGTCTGCTCTTAGTGAATAAAGTTGCATTCCCCTTCTGTAGCTTTTTCAACATGACATTGTGGAAAGAGGATACAACAAAGTATGTTGTATCTCTAAACTGGGGCTAGCACAGCCTGTTCCAATATCAACCCCACTCCAAATCCCCAGGAGATACTTGTCAGCTTAGATCCTGTGATTTGGTCATGAACTGCTGTGTAATCACACAGCTTACCTCTAGCACAGTGCAGTTTGCTCAGGACAGCTATTTATTAGCACAGAATTTATTAGCACTTCCTATTGTACTTTGTAAGTTTCAGTTAGCCCTTACTTGTAAAAAATATACACCTCTCTGACTTGAGTAACAACTCCTCATTCATTCCACTAAGCTCAAACTCATCCTGTCAGCTACCTTTGCCTCCTCCAATATCCATCTCAAGCACTTTGTCTTGTGCTTAATATCCCCTTATTATCACTCTCTAGTCTTGTCTTTCTAATGAGGTATCACAGAAGACCATTTTTACACGATTCTAAAAAGCTCATGCCATTTTATATGCACATACATGCTCTCACAGCCTCCCTCTGATCATTATGGTGGGGGGTATCAGAAGTAAACAAGTCTCCCAGCTGAAAAAGCAATCTTCCAAAAACGTACTGTGGGCTTTGTTGGAACTGTCGCATTCCAGCCTCAAAGAAGCTAGCAACCCGAAGAGACTTTTCCTGCAAGCTTCTAGGCAAGTGAGCTCATTCTGGATGGCAGTAATGGGGGTATTGTTTAGAAGTTGGATGGAACTCCTTCCCATTACTTTGCTGCTCACTACTACTAGAATCTATGGTGTCTGGTGTCTTGTAAATTCCATTAAGCAGCCTTGATACATAATATAGATATCTTTAGATAGGACTGAATGCCCCCTTGTGGTTCATCTGGTAATGTATGTTATGCATCCCTGCATTCTTAGATGCTGCAGACTGAGAAAAAGAAGAGATCCACAAAGGCTAGGGCAAACAAGGTGACTTGGAGACTGACGTATACCCTTGGCCTTTACCTTGGTGACTGGACCAGCATGGGCTTGATACTCATTGAATTCCTTGTGCACAGGCAGAGGGTATTTCATAGACCGGATGGTCCCTGTGGAGGTTCCGGTGAAAACCATGCGCCCAGAGCGAGCTACCACTATGCAAGTGTAAGCAACATCAAAAGTGGGCACTTCCCGCAGTATCTGAAAGACAAGAGACCCGCCAAGCTCTATAGTATTGTGGTTGTTTCCATATGTAGCAAACCACAGAGCTAGGATGAATTCTGAACTAGAAAGTGGTGAGGAGTTCATAGTTCCACCATCCAGGTCCACCATAGTGAATGTCCTGCAATTCTGCCCCCAAGTGTGAGAAACCCTGGACTTCCGATCTAAATTTGGAGCTGAGAAGGAAACCATAATGTTTGGGTTAGCTATCAAAGCCAAAATGTGTACTCCTTTAAATGGCTGCAGCATTACAAAGAAAATGAGGACTACGAAAATAACTGGCACCATATGGAACAGACAGACAACCTCCGTTTGCTGAGAATTACGGGTAGATACTAGAGGCCACAGCATTGGGTCGGTAAGATTTAGCTCCACTTTCTCTCACGGTGCATGCCCATAGGTGCAATGTACATGAGCTCACCGAAGAATCACATATCTCCTTGATGCTATGATCAGATCCAACAGCAAAGACGACTTTGGCATCAGGTGATATCGCCACTCCACTGTAGCTGCAGGACTTAAGTACACACTCAGATTCCCTCTTGCCATTCTGGAGGTTCCACTCATACACTGCCCCATCCGTGCCACAGGAGACCAGTTTATAGTCATCCACGCTCCACACAACTGAGCGCACCTGAGGTGGTGGGGAAGAGAAAATGCAGGATGCCAAGTCACAAGCGAAGCTTGGTATAGTTAACATTTAGCTTGTGCCATTATATCCAAATCCTTTACACAACAGACACAAAGAACACAGCCCCTTCTGTCCTTGGGACCTTTGCGCTCACAATTTATTCTTGAGCAGTTAGAATAAGCAGACCTGGCTAAGGGTAGCAGGTATCATTTCTATGAAGCAAAGCCAGTTATGACAGCTCTAACCTCTAGGCACAATAGTATGCACATCCATTCCGAAGGAAGACACATGGGGCCTCGTTTATAATAAAGAAAAGGCCTGGTAAATTCAGCTTTACCAGGCCTTTCTCAATTTTAGAGATCCTGTTCTTTTCGAATGTTTAACTTACACTTTTACCTGTATTGTAAGTTATCACTTACTGACCTTCCCATTGTGTCCTTTCAAGTTAATGACATTGTCAAAACTTGTGGTGGAATAAATATGAATCACATTTCCATTTACTGCTGCAAATAGATGTCCCCCTGTACTGAAGGCACACTGTAAAGAGAAGCAGGAGAAAATATGGAACAATGAGAATCTACACAATTAACCTCTTTGCGAAGGCAGTAGTTATGCAGAATTCAAGGCCATGCAGAAAGCAGCCTCCATATTAATATCCTTTCATTGTGATTAAATGCTTGTGTTGCCTAGAAATATAAAATTTCTGAAAATGTAGAAACCATGGAAAAAAACTACCCCCCCCCCATTTTTTTCCAGGTAAAATTGAGCTTTTTGGGGGGAATACTCAATACTTATTTTGTAGCACTCTTTACAGATCTAAAGTTACTTTGTTGCTTTAGGACAGCCTTCCTCAACCTGGTGCCCTCCAGATGTTTTGGACTACTGCTCTTATCAATCCCAGTCATCATGGCCAATGGTCAGGAATGCTGGGAGTTGTAGCTCAAAACATCTGGGGGGTACAGGTTGGGGAAGGATGCTTTAGGAAAATAAAAAATATGCATAACTTAGTTTGCTCATAAAATTATCATTTCAATTGAATATTTAATTTAAATACCTTTAAGCAATCTCAACCTATTATTTACAGACTGACATTTTATCCTTGTTTGTAAATAATTTCTGTTAAGAAACATATTTTTTGTTTTGTTTTGAAACGTTTCTCATTGTGGAGTCAATCCCATAGGAACCAGGCTACTGAGTTTGTTTTAAATAGAGAAGGTTTAGTCTAGTGATAGCAGTTAAAGGTTTTATAGCTGAGGCAGCACTGCCTAATGGTGAGGTCTAATTGGGAACTTTATTAAAAACTGTGGCAGTGAGGTCCCTAGACCCAAGCTTTAATTTTTTCTTTTTAAAAAAGAAGAGAAACATTGGAGAGATAAGCCACATGCTGTTCTGTTGCTTGTAGTGGCAGTGGCGGGATAACCTACAGAGTTTCTTTCACATGTGGGTTTTAGATTAGAATTACATTAATTGACTGCGACAGCATCTAACCAGAATAAGCCCGGAAACACAGAACTCCGTAGAACAAAATCCAAACTGTCAATAATGTACATTTTCTTCCATATTATAGTGACACTACTCACATATTGGAAAATGAGTGTGACTTGGAGCATCCCTCAATGTCTATTAGTAAAAGATACATTAGATCAGTAATTTTAATAAGGAATGGAAGAAAAAAATATGCTGGGAATCTTACAAAGAGGATTTAAAAAGTTCCTTTCCATGGCTTCATTTTTCTAGAATTTTTTACATTTATAAAACTTTTACTACAGGATTTTTAGAAATCATTTGTGGGTGGAGTAAAGGCTGGGAAGGATTACATAAACACACTGTCTTAAATATTTTATTCATAATTCTAAAAGAGAATGTTTCATAATTCAAAGCTGTTCAATTTAAAAAAATAAAGAAAAAAACCAGCCTTGGGAAAAAGACATGGGGAAAACGGTTTCCCCTGGATTTTTTGGGTTTCACATTTTTACTCTTGCCAGAGAACACTATTCCACTAACATTTTGTGTGTCCCCTCACAAGCACCTTGGCTCCAAAGTCTACATTTTACTTGGGAATGTGAACTAATAAGGATCTAGCAAACTAGGACAAAGTACACTTGAAGTACACAAGGAAGTGTCCATCTCCTCTATACACTGGTATGAGACCTCCTGAAATCATTAAATGCTCAATCTTCTGCAGAGTCCCAGTCAGGCATCAAGAAAGCACTTTGGGGCAGAAGTTCAAGGCCCCAATGGGCAGAATGAACAGGAGGGCCCCCAAATTCTCCAGGGTTGTCTTACCATATTTTGAAGTAATACATATTGCTATCTTACGAGAGGGTTCTCCTTGTCAGACTATTAAATCCAGAGTCTAAAATTGCCTAATTGCACAACTGAAAGTCCTAATCTAATCTAATCTAATCAACACTGTGACTGGTTAAGGAGAGCCCAGAGAGTTTGAGTGTCTTTGACAAAAAGTATCTTAAACTCTACCTAACCCTTAGATTTCCTTCCTTTGTTAAGCAGGAAGAAGACAACTAATTTCTGGAAATCACAATCCCAAGACCATCTACTCTTTTATGAGCCTTTGCAATCAAAGGCAATAACCGCCTCACAACCCCTGAGCTCAAGAAATCCCCAGAATGCCCTCCAAGAGTCTCTCCATAGTCCTTCAAGTGTGTCTTCTGTTAGTTTTACTGGCAGTCGCTGCCTGCCTAATTGTTGCAGCTCCCAGTTAGGTGCCCATTCCTGCACTTCAGAATTTTTGAACTCCAGTTGATTCCAGAAGAAGCTCTGAGTGCTGCTTTTCTGAACTCTCACTTCCAGTGGACTCCATCTGGTAAAGCCTTGCCATGGCTGAGGAAAGTCTCTTCTTTTTCGCATTTATCCTGACACTTTTTCTTTCTCGGCAGCTTTCAATTTCCACTGATCATTGAACTGCTGTTTTGTTTACTTTCTCAATAAAACTCAATTTCTGGAAAACCTCTGATTTCATCTCCTTTGCTCCCCTACCTCATGTGTGCATATCACTACCCAAGCTAAACAATCAAATGTTACTCACAATGTGCTCTTATGTATTTAGACAATTTGCCAACTCTACTGGACAGACAGGAGTCTGTCCTCCAACAGAACAGAACCAGGGTCACAGTGGGAATTGGTCTTCAGCATATTTGAACTAAATTCTTTCTAGTAATTTGTGTTTTGCAAGTGCTTATTTCCTGAACACAGAGAAATGGTCTGCAGATATGTGTAGGGACACTTGTCCTGAAGCAAGTACGGTAACACAACCTCCTTTGCCTCACCCCATGCCACAAAATCCTCCTCCTCCTCCTCCTCCTGGCATTTTCCAATATGCTCACAAAGTATTTCTGTACACTCTTTCCTTCTGGTGTTTCACCATTTAACCTTCTCTACCAGTTGCTTTCCCTGCAGTCCTCACCTCTCTGCATCCTCGTACAGTGAAGTCTTTGAAAGTCCGGATGTCATCGATAAGCAGATTCATAAGCCGGAGTTTGTCAGCAAAACCAACCAAAACATACAGGCCACCAGGGTGAAGGGCAACTGCATACGCCTCTTCTTGGTACTCCTTATAGAGGTCCAGCGTGCTGCAGTGAGAGCAGTCATGGAGGTCAATGCACAGCACATGGTTTTTGGCAACAAAGCTGTTGCAGCTAGTGCTATTCTTGCCATACTTTGCCCAAGAGGTTCAAATGCTGGGAAACAGACCACAAAGGGGAACAAGGACAACTTGACAGGGTCAAAGACTTACCTGTCCAATTCAAGGCATACAAACAGAGCAGCAAAAAATAATCTGGCAATATTTCATACAACAGTAATATTGATGTGATGGGGGAGTTCAAGCTATCAGGCAACTAGATTAATTCAGAGTCAGACCAAAAGATGCTCATGAGGATTGGGGGACCCTCCAGAACATTTGATGCTTCACCTCCCCTATGCCATGTGTGTGGGTGTGCATTTACATTTAGCCAATTGGCTCATTTAAAATGATACCACGATAATTTGTGATAAACAGAATATATTTTAACAACAGTTTTCACCTGTTCAGTTATGGTGTCTGACACATAACAGTTGCTAAGTTGCCAAGCTTGCTATTTTTTGAAAACTAATTTTCCAAGCTGAATAACTCTGCTGGAAGTGAAGCATCTCTGAATAACTATGCTTTTTGCCCATGAACTCTATAGAATTCCTCAAGTACTTTTTGAAGTAGGGTTTATTACTTGTATGCACATCTCAAATCTGAGGAAGTATTAATTCATTGAGACTCATTTAGTAAATGAGCACGCTATTAATTTCACATTCTTAATCTTCCAGAGGGAGAGAGAGAGAGAGCTGTCACCAGCTCATTATCATGTCAATGTTTTAAGAGTAAAGTGAAAGTAAAGTTCATTACAAGGGCAACTGAGTAACATGGATAAAGGATGTTTCTTTATGATCAGATCATAGAATCATAGAATAGTAGAGTTGGAAGGGGCCTATAAGGCCATCGAGTCCAACCCCCTGCTCAATGCAGGAATCTACCTTAAAGCATCCCTGACAGATGGTTGTCCAGCTGCCTCTTGAATGTTTTTGTGCAACCATTTGCATCACCATTTTTGACTGAAATAAACATAAGCAAATTCCAGTTGCCTGGAATTCTCTAGCTCCCTGGAGAAGAGTTACCCTCAAAATACAAAAGGAATAGAGAACATTGGGTTGCAGTAAATTGTACGTTTGCGCCAGTGGAAAATACTTCCAGTTGTACAAGGTACAGCACTCATTTTTACTGGATCAGACCAAGAGTCTATCTAGTCCAGCACTCTCTTCACACAGTGCCCAACCAGCTGTCAACCAGAACCCACAACCAGGACATAAATGCAACAGCACCCTCTTGCCCATGTTCCCCAGCAACTGGTGTATATAGGCTTACTGCCTCTGATACTGGAGGTAGTACACAGCTATCAGGAATAGTAGCCATTGATAGCCTTCTCCACCAGGAATTTATCCAACCCCCTTTAAAAGCCACCCATATTGATGGCTCTCACTACATCTTGTGATGTAGTGAGAGCCATCTGCCTTTCTACATCTTGTGATGTAGTGAGAGCCATCTGCCTTTCTACAAACTGCAGCACCCCACCCTCAAAAGATACTCCTGAGAATTGGGGAACCCTCCAGGACAGTTATGGCATGGAGGGGTGCAGAAAGTGGTGTTGGGGAAAATACCACTCATACAAAGCTATTATTGGATACAACCCATGCCTTTTACTGCACAGCTATTTTCTCAGATCTTCTTGGATATTTTTATATCCCTCATTGCTTTGATGCCTATTTATGTTGCTTACAGCACATGAGAGATCAGCAAGGGAATGTACAGTTCCAGACTTCAAATTCAATGAACAGAAGGGCTTCTTCTGGCCACAGAAGACCTTTTATCTAGTGTGAGGCCCCTGCTGGTAGAAGTGGGAAGAGGCAATATTGGTCTATTTCCCCCTCCCTCTGCAGCTGCTTGTGTCTTCTGAAAATCAGCTCTGGAGAATCCCCCAACCCTGGTACAAGCGGGGGGGGGGGGGGAATGATAAACAAAAATTGTCTCCCTCCTTCTGCCATGAGGAGTAAAGCCTGGATCCAACCTATTGTCAACTGCCTATATAATCATTTGTTCATACAAGACAAGCAATAAAATGAGGTTCCCGTAAATATATCTTGCTTTCTATTGCCTTCTAGAAGCATAACTGTCCTAAAATAGATGGAAGGATTCCTTTTATATTCTCTGTCAAAAGCAGAAACAACAACAACAACAACAACACTTCGCTGTGTTCATCTGAAGATGCTACAAGGAATGGATGAATGGGCTTCTAAATTTCATCTCTCCAAATACTGTATGAATTTTCCTGGGTTTACTTATGTTTATGTTACTTATGTTTATGTTACATAAACAATGGTCCTATGACAAACTACAACAATATATCTTAACCTTGGCCTACTGACTCCATTTCTACTTCACCCACCATCTCTTAATTGTATTTTGTTTCCTGAGCAAATAAAGCAGTTTTAATTTATCAGAATAGGGCCAAAACATGCCCCTATAGTTGCACATTGGCTCTTCAGTAAATTGGACCTCATGGTCTGTGAACAAAGGATATACATGTGCAAATCAAAAGGCAGTACAGATCATGCCCCTTTACTTGGTTTCATAGTTCCAGATGCGGATGGATTTGTCCAGCGAACAGGTAGCAACAAGGGGCTTGCGAATACAGGTATCCAAGCCAGTAATGGAAGAAGAATGTAGTGGATGGTTCAGGTATTCAAAGTGTGCTGTCTCCCCCTAGTGAGATATCATAAAATGGTTAGCTAGAAATGCTAACTAACACCAGGCAACAGTCTATAGAGCAAAGAAAGCATTTAATATGCACTAAATTTATTGAAGCATAGGGAAAGTCTAGTGGCAAACAGGGCTGGCTTTATTTATTTAAATTTTTATTCTACAAAAGAATGCAAATGTTTAAAGAAGACATTTTACACACATTTACATTATACCATCATTATCTAAAGACCAGAACAAGACAATTCAGTTGCATATTAAAAGAACAGGACTTCAAGAATCTTAGCAATGAATCCACAGTGTATTTTCAAGATCATGCTTCAAGACAGATAACTAAGAAATAACTACAAAATAGATACTTTATACTAACATGAAAAATGAGTTGGGACATACATCATCTTCAAATTTATTGTTCTAGAAGTCAACAAAAATTAACAATTTTCTCATTGATTTTCATACATTTGGTTTTCTTGAGCCAGAACATAGTATGTAAGTTATGCATTACAGCTATGTCCCAAATCCTATAGAACCAACCTGAGAGAGGTGGTGCTACGTACTTTCTTTTTCCAATATATAGCAATAGACATTTTAGCTGCTCTTAATAAGTTTGGAATCATCTTAGCATCAGCTACGTCAATGCATCTTTCCAAATAATACTCTTAAAGATTCCTTTGGAATATTACAGCCTGCAATCTGTTCAATATAATGCAAAACTAATTTCCAAAAGCTTTTAATTTTGTCACATCTCCAAAATACATGCATATAATCTGCATGAGCTTTTCTACATCTCCAGTAAATTATCTTTAATTTATATGGTATCAAATGTAGCTTTAACACAAACTAATTAATTTAAAATTATTTTTAGGCTGCCTTTAAGTGCAAAACCCTCTCAATTTAATTTACCCTTTTACCACTCCAAAGCCACTATGAAGTTCTAAATAGGTCAAATTTAGCTTGCTCTCAAGCTAAATTTGACCCTTTTAGTGCTCCTTAGTGGCTTGCTACTGAATCTCATTGGCAAACCATTGTTTTTTTTTATGTGGCCACCTGGAGGAAGACAGGGCAGCCCACAGAGGGCAGCCCATGGGGGGGGGGGGGGGACAAAAATGGTCCTCAAACTGCCCCCTCCCCAAAGTTGCCCATCCCTGCTCTATACCCAGAAATCAAATCTGACTATGGTTTGGAAGAAAGAACTAACAAATGGTCTAAGTGCCGTGAGTCATGATCATGATACTGCTGCATAGTGACTGGTGCTTTTCATGTGTAGTCTTTAGAGCAGCTGCCCAGTGATGACATTGAGATTATGGGGGAGGGGGGGAACTATACTATTGCAGATTTTTTTCTTCAAGATTTTTTTGTGTTCCTGAGTGGATCATTTGATGCAGCCATATTAGCAGACTGCAGTTTATTTGTTTGTTGTGCATTGCAGGAAATAACATTTCTTTGATTACACATATGTATAAGATCGTATCATTACTCAAACAACAGTGGTCAGTACAAACTCACCTTGGTAATCTCAGCTGATGACATGGAGAGGAAATAGAGCTGATTCTTATTTGTGCTGATGATGAGCGTCTCCTCTGCAGGGCTGAAGGCAATACATACAACCTCCTGTTTGTCTGATTGGTGTGGATCACTGCTGCATTGGTCTTGTGGAATCTATGAAACAAACTAATTTACTTAGACTACTTTCCCACATACGTTTCTAGTCCAGTTCTGCTGCAGGATAATAGACAATGACAGCAAGATTACCTAAATGAAGATTTTCACTTTTAACAGTGCAATCCTATGCTAAATCTATTCCAGCAGGAGTGCTTTCAAATCTGGTGTCACTCCCTTGTTGCTGGGTGTCACTCCCTTGTTGCTGGTGTATCTCAGAGATATGTCCCTGCCACAGACTCCATACTAATGTACTGTCAAGTATACACGGGTAGAATGTTGTTATGGTG
Organism: Anniella stebbinsi; assembly: GCA_029215795.1. Taxonomy (NCBI): domain Eukaryota; kingdom Metazoa; phylum Chordata; class Lepidosauria; order Squamata; family Anniellidae; genus Anniella; species Anniella stebbinsi. The sequence continues at coordinate 65,857,087 of JARDYH010000004.1, read as the reverse complement.
GATCCCCACAATTGGCACAGGGGCTGAAAATGAGCAGCATCAGGGAGAGAGTGGACTTAGTTCATATCCTAAACTCTTACAGACCTCAGTTCCGGCTCCTATACAAACATAGTGTTATGCTAGTAGAACTATATATGTCTGCATGTATCCTTTGCGTAGCTGACATTGCAGCATCTCCTTCAGTTTCAGTTTCTTCCTAAGCATCAGCTTTGCTAACTGCTGCACTCTGGGCTGTGAGACAGGGAGATTCATAGTAGCTAAGTCAAACGGTGTAAGTCATGGGCCTTTTACCTACCCGTATCTCTCTGCTTTCTCGGTAACCTTCTTTCTCATCGGACTTCTCAAAAAGTAGAACAAGCCCTGGACCAGCTGCACATGCAAATCCTTTTGAATATGCAGCAACAGCAGAGACTCGGGGCAGAGATGCTTGCTGTTGTGCTTCAGTATCACAGACCACCTCGCTGGAGAATGCAGGCGAGCTGGTAACAGGAAACTCAACGAGGCTTTAAAAAAAATAGTTAGTCAATCTGTTAGTCTACAGAGAATTTATATGAATTTCATATGCCACCTGTGTACGGTGTAAAAAGAATTAATTTATTTTAAACATTTTTTTAACATTGGGAAGTGCTAGTATTAACACAAGGTTCTCCCCAGCTATTTATGACTTTTAAGGTTGAAACTCTGTACACACTTTCTAATACATAAGTCTCCATGAACTCAGTGGGGCTTATTTCTGAGTAAACATGATTGAGGATGCAATACTATCCAGATAGTTGCCAGCCTCTGAAATTGGAGGCTACTGACTATCCTATGCAGGTTGGCTGGAGAATAGAGGTGATCCTCTCCTCCATGCTCCAGCCGTCCTGCATTTTGCCTAGATGGGTGATTTCACCTGTCTAGCTGAGCTTTGGGGAGAGGGAGAAAAGAAGCTTGGAGACCCGATAGGAAGCTGCGTAAAGCAGCTTCTGCAGCCTTCTCGCCTCCCTACCCCCCGGACCGCCCTCCATTCACCCTCTCTGTGTTCCATTTCTGAGCATGGAGACGTCACAAGCATGGAGAGTGGCTACGAGTGAGCAGGGAAGGAGAGAGTGGTTTCTCACTTCCAAGGTCGGAATCTGAATTCTGACCTCAGTTCCCAGAAACCAAAGAATCCTATGTCCCCCAGATGCTGTGTAGGGACATAGGATTGCTCTCTTACTCTAGTGTGTTCCTTAAGAAAGTACTAACACTCCAATCTTAAACATACTCCTTGGAATGAAGTATTTCAGGTATAATCTATGTATACAGACTTTTAAAATGTATTGTATAGAATTAGGTTATTCATCCTCCAACCACCTTGGAGGTTGACGAGGCAGGCCATTATTAGTCCCATTTTACAGTAGAACCAAGACTAACAGTACAAACCTCTGCATGTCTACCTAGAAGTCCCACTGTGTTCTTTGGGACTGATTTCCCAGGTGTATACAGAATGGCAACCTCAGAGATTGCAACTTGTCCAAGGTCACCAATACGAACACGACCAAGATACAATTTTAATCAGGGCTTGCAGACATTGACTATTACAAAGTCAACAGTTTAAAGACTGCTTCACCTCTCTGATTCTTGTGGTTGTTCTTCCTTTACTACTTCACTGGTTGGTTCTTTGCGCTCAATACTTGTCTCCCAGCGTAGATCACCAGAGTCAAATAAGTAGAGCTTGCCTGTGTCAGTGCCCACAATCACCTTCTCTTCAGAGAGCCAGGCATGGGACAAATAGTTTTGAGGCTCTCCCCGCAAGAAGTTGGTTTGTTTTAAAGTTCCTTCTGTGTATCTAAAAAGTTTGAAAATACCATTTCCTGTAAGACAGACCTGAGTGTTATCCTGTGGATTGAAGCTCACCTGGAAAGGAAAATATCACAAAATAGGTTATGTTGATAAGCCAGTTAATTTTGGTTTTTTTAAAATGAATGCACCTGTTTCAGCCCACCATTTAAAAAATAAAGTAATGAAATATTCCCCCCTTTTTTGAGCCTGTTCATATCTTGTGAGAGGTGGGGAGCCTGGAAACAAATAGACGTCCGTCCCTATTTACTTTATAGCCACATTAAGGTTTTTTTTCTTTTACTTCCTTGCTGGTAGTGGGGTGGGGAATTAAAGTGACTATAAATGTAATAGGGAAGGGACATGAAATGGCAGAAATGCAAGTGAATCAGTAGTATGTGTGGAAAGCTGATGCTGTTATTCTGTAAAAGCCAGAGAGATGCAAGAACAGGGGAAATATTTGATAGCAATGATTTGACAGTGTCATCATCTCCATAATAACACAGTGAACAAACTATGCAATTCCAGAGAAAACAGCAAGTGTGGAAACAATCTGAATTGATATGAAAAATAAATAAATAAAAAACAGGACTCAGTGAGTAGTGTAAATCATGCGAACATGGTATTATATCTGGCTACATATTGCAGTGACTATTGGGAAATATTCCCATGCTTTAAAGGGTGCAATGATCACCACCATTTCAAATATAAAATAAAGGTATATAGGGCAGCTTGGGTCTTCAGGAATGGAGTGAAAATGTTTTGAAATTAGTCCTGTGCTTCTTTGTTGCTGTGTAATTGTGGGCCATTTTCAGGATACATGATTTGTGAAATAAGGAAAGGCTTTAGGGTTAGAGTACAACCAGGTGTGCACTACATTCTCAATCACGGGAGCACAGAAATGGCAATGCTGTCTTAAATACAATTGCTGAACTGCAATAACTATGCACCCGTACATTCATGCAATTTTTATGCCTCATTCCTATATGAAGTCATTATGCCACATGAATATCAGACCTCGGAATTCACACTAAGACCACCTCCCCAGCGGCAGCTTTTTTCATTTGGATCTCCAATAGTGGAAACACAACTGTTCCACCCGAGGCAATGACGAGTGGTGATAATTACTTTATGTACTTTAGTATTGTACAAATACACCCAAGAAGAGGTGCCTGCCAAAGGATAATGGTGCTTCTCTCCCAACTTACCTGATAGAGAGGATTATTCTGAACATCAACCCTAATAATTGCCATTGTTCGTTGTTTTTCCCACATCCAATAGGCAAGATTTGATTCAGGTGGTCCTGTCTGTGCCACTAAGTATTTGGAATCAGGGGAAAAACCCAGACTGATAAATTCCTGAACAGGGAAATCAAAAGTATTGAGGATCTTCCGCTTCTTGCATGGGACAGATGACAATTCATAAATTGTGATAGTAGGTTTATCCTGCAGTATCTCTGAAATGGCCAGATAGCGTCGATTTGGACTAATTGCCAGCGCAAGCATCCCTTGGCTCTTTTCTGAGCCTATAAAACACACACACAAAAAATAGCTTTTGTGAGCTTAAAATAGCAATGTTATATTTTCATGATCTGCACCTAATTTTCAAATGCTTAAAAAAAAAGACTTCATGTGAGAGTGGAATTAGAGAGTTCCAGAGATAACATTTTAAAATATGTGTCTATTTTGATATTGTAATTGTTTACCACTACTTTGTTTTGATATAGAACATTCTATAAAGAAAATAAATAAATAAATAAATACAGAAATACCCCTAAAACTCAAATCCCAAGAATTCCCCTGTAACAGAACACTGGCAAACAGCATGGACAGCTATTAAAAGCCTAGATCTATAACTACACTATACTACACCTGGGTCAGAGGTAGAAGGTTGCCTGACAGAGTTTTTGATCCACTTGCTAAGCACTGTATCATGTTTTAGCCATAGATGTAAGCCACTGGCCTCTTGCAGATATAACATTAAATTATAGCCTAGCATTATGTGAATGAGCATCAGACTCTTCCACAGTCCCCTCTCCTCCTTGCAGTCGTGGAATTGGAACATCTTGCTTCTGCTTTTAACTAACCACAGTTTAACATTATTCTCAAACTTGGACAAACTTTGGTTAGTTAAACTGAAATAAGCCAACTTCAAACTATGATTTATGAAGCTGGCTTGTTTCAATAAACTATAGTTCAGATTATTCATACATTTGAACTCTAAACTGTGGGTAAACAGAAACAGAAGTGAAAGCTTTCAATTTCTTTCTCACATCTGTTCCAGCAGAGAAAGCAAGGGGGACCACACAAGTCCAAGGCTCGCACAAGCTTATTTATGTGATACTAAACCATAAAGCATTAAACAAGGCCCACTGATTTTGTCAAGGACAGTTGATTGAACTGTCAATAAAACCCTGAATGTAAGCCTCCTTAAAACAAGGGTGGACAGGCTTCAGGCTTACAGGATCGACTTTTTTTAATGAGAACTCAGAGCCCAGGAATTTGTTCTGAGTATCAGAATTTAATGAAGCTTATATTTCTTCCATACCAAAAATCACTCTTGATTACTTCAAGCTTTCCTTGTTTCAGCTTTCTTTATTTCAGCACTATAATATAGAGTGAGTGGGGGAGTCATTTTGTCACTGCTATTATTAACAATTGGAAATCAGAAATCCTTATGGATCAACTGCAAATCACCCAAAAATCTACCTTCTGCCCACATTGGGCTCTAGAACATAGGCCCCACGTGAATAGTTGTATTTTGGAGAGTTTGAGCAAGAAGTGAAGCTAGAAGTTTAAATAGTTCATATTTAATGTTCTGCACATATTAATCTAAATTCTGCAACTGAAGAGGGATTGGGTGCTTCCAGATGGAGGGCTCCTAGAGATACCAATCAAAACATATTGTACAGCCATCACTTCTTTTCCACTTTAATAGATTTTCCACGGTAATAAAAAAGACAGAACAAGTGGTGGGAAAACACAGGAGGGCTATGAGTGGAAGACAACCACCACCCCGTAAAATTATATGAATGAAGCAGTGTGATTGCACGATAAAAGCTTTGCCTGGAAGCACCCGATGTTGTCTTGACCCACCCACCCCCATCTCGTGAATGAGGCACAGCAATTGCATGATAAAATACTCATCTGGAAACACCTATTGTCTATTTATGAGACTGACTACTATAGGCAAGGCTGCAATTTCAGATGTTGAGGCGGGGAGATGCACACCCTTCCTCTTCTTTCGTTAAATTGCTTCCTTGTTAACTAGGGAAGTGGCTGGGGGAAGGAGAAGGAGGATTTACCTGGGATGAATTTCTGCCATTTCTGTTCTATGTGATATTTCACACAGCTATTCCCGGCGGGGTACACAATTATCTGTTCATCGAAGAAACAAATATTATTTGCTACTCGGGACTGGAACCCAAAAATGTGGAGAGCTTGTGCCACGATCACCGACATGGCGCCCGAGGTTCAGCAAACGGCGCTGGAAAGCGAGACACAAACGTCTAAGGAGGAGTTATCCACCTCCAACGTCCCCTCTACTCCCACTCCTGGTACGGGCTCTTTTCCCAAGAACCTCCCTGGGATAGGGCTCCACAGCCCGTCCGGGTCCCGTCAAGTCCTTTTGCGCTAGTGCGCTTTCTATTTGCTCGCCGTCGATCCCCCGGTCTTCACTAATTACTCGGACCTTCCCCACATCTGCGCTCTCGGCCTCACTCGCTAAATTGCCTTCCTGGTTTTCGAAGAGAAGACCAGAACTACAACAGAGGCAATACTGGTTGCCATGGAGACGGCGTCCTGGACGCATGACAACAAGATGGCCGACCGGAATCGGAAATACCTAAGAGAAGACCGTCCTGGAAACCGGAAGTAGTGCTGTGCCTTCGTTCCTCGTGGTTTGGTGAATAGCGGTTGGTTGGAGTCATTCTTGGGGTGAGCAAACGGGGATTTGGAGGGGTGGGGGGGTTATTGTTACCTGGGAGTTAATGACACTGAACACGGTGCGAATTATTTCCAAGTAAATATGTAGAGGTTTACACAGGGTGAGGCCGTACCGAGGGAGGAAAGAAACCTAAGGTTGTGCATAATACAAAATTAGGAGACAGGTTGAAGTTGAACTGGAGACGTTTCCTTGGAGTTTAGATGTAACGTGGGCAAAGCTTGACGTGCTAAATTCCTTCATGTTACGCGTGTTAACTGTTAAAATAGAAATGTTTTTAATAAATAATAAATAAACAAACAAATAAATAAATAGTGTATCCGGCCTGCTTAAGGGAGGACTGAAGCTAGCAACCCTATTTATCCCCTTTTCATTTCTTGGGCTGGGGGGCAGAGTATGCTTTCTGACTGTTTTTGTTTTTGGTGCAGTTTGGTGAAGACATCCCAAAACACAGGGTGCAATGCCCCATGTAGATATGGAGCAAGACTTTTCAGAGTCATCAGATTCTGAGGAATCTGTTATTACTGACCGAGAGGTAAGTTTGGTGTGGTGTTCATGCTACACAGCAGTGGGGGCTGTTTGGGTTTTCGCTACCTGAATGAGCCAAGCTTCTAGTAGCATATCAAGTAGAGATGTGAAGGCTTGGGGGTGGGGGATGGGGAATAGATGAACCTGTCTTTCATATAAGCTTGTGTGATGATTGGTAGTGTTAGACTCTTTTTATAGATTACTCTAGAAGGGTTATTTTCTCTACAGCAAAGATAATTTGTAATGGCTGTTCACAAGATTCATAGCTGTCTTAGGTTGCTTGTGATGCTAATGTAGTAGGAGGTATGTACTGCTTTTATATGGTAATATTATCTAATGGTATTTCATGATTTACTATTGTCATGGCATTTTAGCAGATAAGGCAGAATATAAATGTTAGCAATATGTTAATACTAATGTTAATGCCATTTCAAATAATCAAAGTACTTTTTGGACACAATCTCAGAAACATTTAAAATGCCCATATAAATATGATTGACAATTTGTGAATCCTCTGTGAGGGGCTGATGCTGAAAGTAAAGCACCTTGACTAAGCTCACTTAAAGGGTTTGTGACTGGTGCAAGATTTAGGCCAGGTGCTTACTGGCTCATGCCATTAGCTGTGTCTGCCCGGCATCTAAACCCAAACATGCTCATGTAAGGCCAGGTGGAGAACTGCATTGCCCAGCCACCTGCAGTCTGAGCACCTTGCTTTAGACTCTTCCTCCACCTCTCCCTTGTGCTCATCTCTATGCTTTTTGTCCCATATTCCTTTCTTTTATGAAGGTATTTGTGGGTGAGTGAGCTAACTTATTTGATTTTATATGTCAGTTTTCCTGGTTGGCATTAACTTATCACCTTTCTCCAATATAGCTCCAGGAAGCATTTTCTAAAGGTTCACTAAAGCCAGGCCTGAATGTTGTGCTAGAGGGACGTCCGAAACCTTTCAACAATGTGGTGAGTGCTATGTCATTGTGACTTTCATGGGATCCATTTGTGAGGGCAGATTGAGCTTTTCTTGGATAAACGTAACATTTAGTCAGAATAAAGTTGTCACAGATCAGCCGTAGTTCAATCTGTATACTGAAATGATACTTAGAGCTCAGCCAGGACCTTCCATTGTTGTAATGGCTTGGGTCTATTTATCTGACCATTTTAGATTAGGTGTCATCCACCAGTTATAAGGGTGATTCATATTTCACTCCCTTGAACCATGAAGAAATGTTGGATGTAGTGGTGAGTGGGTTGTATGACTAGATTTTCAAATATTCTGATTCTTTTGTATTTTGATTTTTTTTTTTGGCTTTATTGTTTATCACTAGGGAATCTTTTTTAGCTATAGAGAGTGGCTTATAAATTCTATAAATAAATCCATGAATACCACGTTGCTACTTATTTGTCTACAATATATCAAAATCAGGGTGATGGGTTTTAGAGGACATTAAATACAGTAAGTTATTCATGTCTCTTCATAATTGATGGGGAAAATGCATTCACATTGGTTTATGCTGTCATTTAGGCTGGATGTGGTTTTTTTGCTTGTAGGTGTTTGAAGGGGAGAGTGTGGGGCTCAAAAAAAACCCCTGGCATCCATTTGGGTAGGAAACAAGCATTGCTTATGGTATCTTATGGGCATCTGAAAAGAATGTGATTCTTTCAGTGGGATGGGTATATCAGTGGAATATCTAGTTGATGGTTTGTTTAGGGTATGTATGGGCAGATACCTTTTAGACACTTTTGGTTGCCATAGTAGTCAAGGTATAGAAGACTTTTTGTGTTGCACTTATGCATAACTAATATGCTTTTTCCTAGGATGGATTGAAGCAGTGCTTATCTGAATTCCAGAGGCACCTGACCTGGGTTGAAAGGCTTGATGTTACCTCTTGTCTGGCAACAAATGCCACTAGCACAGCTTCCAGTCAAACACTTGACAAAGATGCTATGGACCCTGAAGATGACTTCAAAAGAGAAATGAGCTTGTAAGTCTGTGTTTTATGAGTTAGAGTTCTTTCCTGTGCTGTGATCCTAAGATATTGCACTTTCTTCATCCATATGTACAACAGAAAAGCCATTTTATGCTCACTACATGTTTTTGTGATGGTAGTGTTGCCCACTGTACGAAGGTTGCAACTTAAGGCTTACTAACTATATCCATATACTTGCACTACCTTGGAAAACACATACTAATAGGAATGAAATGTTTTGTGTCCTTTTGTCTTATTTATCTAGATTATCTGTTTTAGGAATAGAATAATTTCCTTTTATATACGTGTGGCTAGAGCTTTCCCTTGCCCAATAGTAAATGCACATTCTGTATTACTATTGTTTTGAGTTGCCAGAACAATGCTACGCTCCCACAATGTCAGGTAGTGGTTATGCCAATGGCATAGTGTAGTTGCAATCCTATGAACTCATCGCAGCAAAGCACAACTAAAGCGAACAGTATTCTTAAAGTCAGCCATCACCCATCAGTTGTCAGTGCATAGCATCCCTCACATTGATGACTGCAGTACCATAATGATGTTTCTCCCTCACCACACACCCATGCAAAGTCCCAGGTTCACATGTACTGGGAAGGATAATAAGCCATCTTAGCTTATTTACCCGCCTCGCATGCCCTGATCGCTTGCTGCATAATTACTATAATTATCCTCACCAGGCACGGTTTGTTGTGTCATCCAATCCTGGTGGGGGTTGGGTGACAAACTGCCCCACAACCCTAAAACAAGCCATGGGATATGGGGTGGTTTGTAAATTGACCAGTCGCCCGCTGTCACTGGGTTCGGATGACATGACAAACGGCATCCAGCAAAGGTAATGGCAATTATGTGGCATGCAACTGGTATGTGCAGGGTGGTAAAATAAGCTACAGTGGCTTATTTTCCTTCCCCAGTCATGCGAACCTGCTCATTGTTTGGTATGCCATGTAGAATGCATCGTAGCTGCTTCTGTGTGAAGCGATCAAACATTTTGCCAGATAAAGGAAGGGGCCTACCTAGGCAAAAAGAATGCAAGCTCCAGAAGGCAATATTACAAATTGCCTGGTAGCCCCTTGGGAAAGAGCAATGGAATGTGAGATGAGAGATCAGGTCCCACCCCAGGAGATTTGTATGTGACCTTCATAAGGCAAGGCTTAACTTCTGTGTGTCCTGACTAGAATAATATCTTTAGATAGAAGAGACAGTAGGATTAGATGTTTTCATTTTGTCCAAGTAATGTTGGTGGCTGTCAGGACATAGAATATTTATTTATTTAGCTGTACTACTTGTATACTGCTTAATATAATAAAATCTCTAAGCTATTTAGCTTCCAACAGGCCTGGCTGCGACAATGGACTGGATGAGGGTTAATAAACTGAAACTCAGTCCAGACAAGACTTGAGATGTTGTTAGTGGGTGGTTCTGCTGACCGGATGGAGGGTCTTCAACCTGTTCTGGATGGGGTTGCACTTCCCCTGAAGGAGCAGGATCATAGCTTGGGGGTTGTCCTACCCAGACACTACATTCAACATCTAAGGCCCTCCTCCGGGTGCCTACTCCAAGGGAAGCTCAGAGGATGGCAACAAGGGAGAGGGCCTTCTCAGGGGTGGCCCCCCAATTATGGAATGATCTCCCCGACGAGGCTCGCCTGGCACCAACATTGTTATATTTTCGGTGGCAAGTCAAGACTTTCCTCTTCTTCCAGGCATTTAACAGCATATACTGAGTTTTTAATTGACCCCAGAACTATATTTAGGCCTGACTGAGAGTTCGCAGTTGTTTTAAATGTACACTGTTCTTATATGTTGTCTGTTTTTACGTTTTTAAATTTTGTATATCGATTTTTAATGACCAAAGTTTTAATTTTTGTAAACCGCCCATAGAGCTTCGGCTATGGGGCAGTAATAAATAATAATGTAATAAATAATAATAATAATAAGGGTTTTTAATATGTTGTGCTTTTGCTTCCTCAGTTACCATCAGGCCCAAGCGTCTGTTCTAGAAGCCTTACCTCGCCTACATCACCTCAAAATCCCTACTAGGCGGCCTGATGACTATTTTGCAGAGATGGCAAAAACTGATCAGCAGATGCAGAAGGTCAGATCTGTGGAACCTTTAATTCTTCTTTTCATCTAGCTAGTGTAATGAATATGCTTATAGATGCCTGTAAAATCCAAAATTGTGGCACATTCAGTCTGTATTTTGATGGCATCAGCTGCCGCTGCTTTAGAGGAAGATAAAAGTGCAGACAAGAAGAGCATCTGCAAAGCTATTTCCAGTGTGCATGGTCCCTCAAATCATTAATTGTTAATCACGCTGGTCATAACACAGCTTGCTTCATGGCCGTGCAGTTTGAAGTGAACTCCGGAAGTAGTGTGTTTTGCCTGGAATGGGGATTGGTTTTGGGTGGAGCATAATGCACTGTGGAACAGGAGGGATATTGCGATACTGGCTGTTCACCACAAACAGTAATTGAGGATGCTAAGGCAGTTAGCCATATGTCTTTCTTCTTGATGTGTACTTTGTGATGTTCGGTCATTTCAGGTGAACAGGTATCTGCAGCATGCAGTGAGTGAGAGCAAGATGTTTAATTGGAGCAGTCAGCGGAATCTGCTTCTTTGAAGCACTGCAGCTGTCTACTTGATTAATCAGTGTCTTCACATTCCTGAGTTGCTCCCCATTTGCTTGTGTCCTGAGTGATGGATTCCTAGGCTTCCATCAAATTGAGAACCTATTTTATGTAGTTTTCTGGCACATGAACAAAAGCAGGAGTCACTTTACTGGCTTTCAATGTAAGGCTTGCACTCACAGGAACATGCACTTACTGTGAATTAAACAATGGAGACTATAACTACGCCAGCATGGTTCCAGAACCATAACATGATTAGGATCCCCATTTCACTATTGCAGTGGTGGATTTTAGTTAGCTGGATTATTGTACCAGGTGTTAGTATGCAAGATTGTCGCAGCACTGTTTGGGGGTTGTTTTCTGTTTTGTTAAAATAGGCAAGGGATGTGTCTTCTGGTTTTTACAGTCAGTGGGTTTTATCCAGTATTAGTCTATCTCAGTGGTAGGAAACCTTTTTGGTCTGCAGTGCATTTGTAATTTCCCCCTGGTTCAGGGGCTCATGTAATTTTTGCCTGTTCTCTTGTCCCTGCTGCCTGCATAATTCCTTTTTTCTTGTCCCTAAAGATTTTGTTCCTCTGCTACACAGTTCAGGAATCATTCCCCCACCCCCCTCTCCAACCGCCTCTTCTCTTGTCTTCTCTCTGCCCCTTTGCCTGTTGCTTCTGCCACCACCGTCCTTGCTTGCTGGCCCCTCACCCAAATGCCTGCCACTTCTGCAGACTCACCCACTCATTCGCTTCTGTTGCCGCCTCCCTTGCCTAGCTGCCCACTTGCTTCTTCCTCCTGCACCCCTTGTCCTCCGATGCTTCCATCAGCCTGTGTGCACCCGCTTGTTTCTGCTGCCTCCTCCCTTGCTTGCCAGAGGAGATTCGACAAATCAGCAGTCTCCTTGAATTTAAGAGAGCCGTGAAGACTGATTGCTTCCGGCAGGCCTACCCAGTTGAATTTAAAGATGTTTTTAATAATGTATTAGTTTTATTTTTATTTTTATGTTTTATCTATTTTATGTCCTTGCATTTATATTTATTGTTGTTCCCCTCCTCGATCCGAAGGGAGAGGCGGGTTAGAAATAAATAAATAAATATTATTATTAATTATTATTATTTCTACTACATGGCTACTTTCTGCTGCCATGTTCACCTCAGGAGCAAGGAAGCAGGAAGTCTGTCAGTGTCCTGCTTCCTTGCTGCTGAACTAACTCAGCAGTAGGAAGATGTGGCGGCTGAAGCAGTGGTGGAGTTGAGGGGGAGGTGCCATGGCGCCTGTGGAAACTGGGTTGTGGAGCCCTGGTCTAACTTCCATTTATTTCAATGGGTCTACTCTAATTAGGGTTAACATTGGATACAGCCATAACTTAAACAACCCTCACATAACCCTACATCAGGCCATGGGTTAGGTGAAGGTTAACCCTTGCAAAACCTACGCTGGCAAGGTTTGCACAACGTGATAACCCAGAGTCAGGGGTTGAATATTGAGGATGGTACCCATGGGTGCCATAGCTTGTCGTGTCTTAAATAAGCCACAACAAACACTGGTGTGTCATGCGAACCCAGTCAATCAAAGCCCCAAATGGCTATAGTCGTCGATGCATCATTAAGAAACCATGGTAGGCTGTGAGTTTTTGGCATGATTATTTGTCTTGCTTTGTGTGACCCTGCTGGAGAAAGACTTATATCTAGCAATTACAGAATCTTGAGTAGTCCTAAAGTGCTATAGCAATTTTGAAACTTTATATTTAGAAATGCAATACTTGTTTTAAAAATATGCTTGTTTTTATTTTTGAAATCTGAGAAGAGGGTAATTGTCATGGTTGAGGAAAGTTTCATAGTCACAAATTCATATAAAAAACATATTGATTTTCTATCCTAATTAGATTCGGCAAAAACTGAAGAGCAAACAAGAAGCAATGGAAAAATCTGAAAGGGCGAAACAGCTTCGTGCTCTGAGAAAATATGGCAAAAAGGTGAGAACATTTGCAACCAAATCACAGAAAGCCCATTAAGATGGAGGGGAATATGCATCTCCTATTTCAACGTGGAATCCTTTGGCAGAAGAATCTAGCTCATGTGAGAACTCATACACAGGAATCCAACTGTGTGGAGTGGGAAGGGTATGTGTGTGCATGGCGCAGAAGGGGAAAAATGGGTAAAGCAGAGAGCAAGGCCCACATTCTGTTCCTTGTTAATAGGTACAAACTGAAGTGCTGCAAAAGAGGCAAAAGGAGAAGTCCACCATGTTGAATGCTGTCAAGAAATACCAAAAAGGTGAGGCACTCTCCTTTCCTCTCCCTCTCCCCCCCTCCCCTTACCAGAGAAGTGGAAAATGTCATTTCCATCTGGAATTGGACATGGGGTCCACACACACAACAGTAGTCGCTGATTGGGGAGGCCCCATCAGGATGGGGGGAGGGGTCTGAATTGGTTTCTTAACAGTTAATCATGTTTTGCTAGTGTTCATAGTTCTTTATTGGTCACCATGTTTTTCTATAAACTAACCTTCCTATTCTGCATCCTGTTGATTCATTTGCATCACTCAATGACATGTGACGGCCTGGAAAAAAATCCTATAAAAAGGGTAGGGGGAGGAGGATCAGTGCTTAATTTTTTTCCCCCCTGCCCGGTCATCCCCCAGGAATTCAGAAAAACTCAGAACATCAGGGAAAATGAATGGGTTTTCCCTGACTTTTGGGGGGAGTTTTTCAGGTCCCAACCCCCAAACTTTTATATTTCTACATTTAACAGTCTTTGTGTGTTTGTCCTTTCTAAAATTTAATCAGCTAATTTATTTGAAGATCCTGGTAGGATTAATATATCTGAACCAGTAAATAAGACAATATGTTACTGTGTATCTGAACCCTAGCACTGAGAATGCCAGGAAGAGCAGCCTCTCCAGCTTTCCCAAGTCAGCTGTTACCTTTGTGCCCAAATATATCAATGTTAGGCACAATATGAATTATTTATTGAATTTCTATCTAGCTGCTTCTGCCACATAAATCTGGTATAAGCATCCTACATCTACCTCTCTTCTCGTCTGTAAAAGGGAATGACAGTGATCTAGCCCATGAGACTGTTAAAAAGGTTGTAGAGCAATTAAAAATACTAATATGTATAGATATATTCCAGGAGATAAAACAAACCTTCATGCAACGCTTATACTTGAGTTCTTCTCAGTTCAACTGTTCTGTCATTCACGCAGGTCTCTCGGACAAGCTGGAATTCCTGGAGGGTGAGAAAACACCAGCTCCTCAGGGAAAAAAGAAGAAGGAGGGGGCTGGAGGCCAACAAGTAAAGAAAGGGTAAGACCTAAGAACAGGAGGGATTTCAGGCAACTTGTGTTACTTTTGCATTTCCATGAATATGTGTTCTGTTGAATCACCTTTTGTTTTGTATACAGTTTTGCATTTAAGTTCTTCGTATAAATCAAAAGGTTGCACATTTTTCCAATAACAAAAGTTGATCCACTAAAAGGCATTGCTCTTAATCACATTGCACAAGTCTCTTTGTGTGTTGGGACGGTATTCAGCTTCCCCAATCTATTTATACACCCTACGTTTTCCAGATTGAACCCTTGAGGGTTTTTTAAAAAAAGATTTCCGGTTGTAGTATACACTTGAAAACATAAGAACGGTGTACTCGAAATTCTCAGTAACTAGATGCACATAGGAGCTTTAATTTTAAAATCATTAGATTTGAAAAGAACTATATTCAAGAGTTTGGGCATTTATGACTGTGTGTGTGAAAGTCAGTCAGGGAGAGGTAGACAAGTATCTGAGCATGACTGACTAATTGTTTTTCCCTTTTAGACCAAATGCCAAACGACGCTACAAGAATCAGAAGTTTGGTTTTGGTGGTAAGAAAAAAGGGTCAAAGTGGAACACCCAGGAAAGTCACAATGATGTATCGAGCTTCCGTGCTAGCAAAGCCCACTACAAAGGCACTGGGAAAGCAGGGAAAAAGGGTGCCAATGTAAGTACCAACCAAGAACAGGAATGAGTAATTTGCTGAAGTGCAAAGTAGCTTGATTATATTCTAGCCAAATTTGACATTAAGACAAAGTTATCTTAATGTCCCAGGAAGTGCTCTGAGGGCATAAGGTAGAGATCGCCTGAAAATCCCACGTATTATACCACCTTGAGTTCCATGATGGAAGAAAGGTGGGATATAGATATAGTAATAACGAGTAGCAACCATCTTTGAATTTCCTATAACTAGGCTGCCTGCGGAGCATTCATGCTGGCATGCATGTTTCTTCTCCCTCTTTCCCAGTTCCCATGTAGAATAAGATGGTAAGATGATGGCCAATTGCATATATTTGTCTATCTCTTTTCAGAAGCGACCTGGCAAAAAGATGAGGCAAAAAATGAAGAATCGTTCCCGATAACAAATGAAATGGATGGACTTTTTTCTTCTTTGTGAGATTTGACTTCCTCCAAATGATCAGTATAGAGGCAAGGACCGATGTTGGCCCTGAACTACTTTTGTCATTCAATTTGCCATGGAAGCAGCAGGTGGTTCTGCCTGACCTTAGAGCACCAGTATTTACACACAAACAGCAACCAGATGCTTCCTGTTGCCTCTTTTTCATAGAGTTTTGGTTTTTCTTGAGCCTCCTTATGAGAGATACTGAATTAAATATTGTTGACAGCTTGATCATTTCATACCATTGTGTTGGGAGAGATCCATTCTGTTTTGCTTTGGAGGATCTCAGAGTCCTCTGGGTAACTTACACACAGCAGCATTGTGCCTGCACAATACTGAAGTAGCAGGTTCTTTGCTTCTGACAAGTCATAGCTCCCTCTGCATAAGGGCATCGGGTCCTACTCCCCCATTCAGAAACTGGGTGATCTACCACCAAACCTCTGCATGAATAGCTGAGGCTCAAACAATTCCTTCTGGATGGGAAACAGATTTTCCTATTCACCCACTATAAAAATGATTTCTCATGTATGAAATATAGGCAGGGAGCAGGAACAAGTTTATTGCAAACACTAAATATTCAAACCGAAGGGATCTACTCTGTATCTTGTTACAATTAGGAGAGGGATCATGCAGATCAGAAACCCTAAATTGGTGTCTATGTTCCTCCTTCCAGTAATCTACATGATGCTGTGTTCTTATCTCTTATCTTTTGTCATCTCCTTCAGGCGCCACATAGCAGCCATGTATTTGGTGATTTCAGTGCTCCGACTTGGGAAGTACAGCCTATTGTCATTCCGGTTGATAGGAACCTGTGAAGGAGATGATAAAAACATTTGGATAAAGGAGGAACAAGGAGTTGTGTGCTTCACAGAAACTCCCCATCCCCATTTGGTTAAATATCTGGATTCCAAAAACGTACCAGATGATACCTACAATCTTTCCAGACCTTTCCCCTAATTATAATGTAGGGATGGGGAATTCCTGACCTATGCACCTGATAAGGCCCACAGCTGATCCCCATCTGTCCCAGCAGCTTCTTCCTCTGGGCTCTGCCCTATCTGCCACAGAGGGGAAAGCTCTTAACTCTCATCAGCTGCTTATCTCCAATAAGAATGCTTCAGCTCTCCAGAGCTTTTCTAAAATGGGATCCAACCCTCATGTTGAGAAAAGTTCCCCAACTGTGATTCAAAATGTTTGATATTTCTATAAAATTATGATTCTAAGGATCTCAGATTAATGCTTTTGTGCCAACCCTCACAGGATTTATCTCTTCACGTCTCTTGAAATTCCACTTACCAAAGGTGTGGAATACCAGCCAATTTCTTGACTTTCTGTTTGGGGTTCTGTGTATTTCTTGGTTGGTTCAAGAGCAGAATGGTGAATAAGCTTCAGGAACGTAGCTGTAGGATTCAATTTATTTAGATTGGGAGCAAAGAATTAAAATGTATTCGTTTACATTACAGGGACATTTATGCAAGTAATGTGCTCTGTTACATGCTTAAATACCATTGATTTAATGGTACTTATTCAAGCCTAAATTGTTCTGGCTTGCATCCAAAGTTTTGACACTTTTGTTTTATTTCAGAGTTTGTATACTGCTTCTCAGAGTTAAACTCTCCCATGCATTTTCACATGATAATAGAATGTGAAAACAGTGGGAAGAATCCGTTGCTCGTTCCACTGACAGTAGTTCCATCAGTGGAACCCGGGGCAGAGGGATTCCTGCCCTCTGCAGCCCCCCTTGTTCCTAAAATCTGCTCTGAAAGACTGGGAAAAACCTCTCCCCAGCAGATTTTCTGGCAGCAAAGAGGGTTGCTGTGGAGCTGGGAAGGAGACAGTCCCGTTGTGCTAGCAGAAGTCCGCTGGCACAACATTTGATTTAATCCAATAGTACAATATTTCTCAAATAATAAACGTCAACAAATCTGTTAGATCCTTTGAGCATGTTACCCGTTCCTCCTGTGACAGAGGTTGGTAGCATTTGCATCTTGCTTGTTTCATGAAAGTATATATATTTTTGTGTGCTGAATTGCCAAAATGAAATGGCAAAACCAATACTAATGCATTTTACTTTTTGCTATATGTGATAGCAGGACCATAAGTTAGCTAATACACACTCATATCTTTACTCATATATTTAATTGTGTTATGCCTTTCTCCTCTCCCCCATTACATGTAAGCTAATTACTGAAAGTGTCAGTATTTGACAACTTGTTCCTTAACAATTCTAGCAAGTCTTGTACCCTGTCACTAGTTCTGGATTCCCAGCAATTGCTCTTTTCCAAATAGGGCAGCTGTTGCATGCTGGGGCCTATTTTACCATTCTCTTGTTCTACAGACATGTGCATGATGACAGAGTGAAGCTTGCCAAAAGGCCTTCACTGAAGATTTCAGCTTTAAGACAGACAAGTGGGCTGTCTTTTATTAGAGAAATGCACTTTGGTCACTACAATACTTGAAAGGTTTTCACACAGAGGAGGACCAGGATCTCTTCTAGATCATCCCAGAATGCATGACACAGAATAATGGGCTCAAGTTACAGGAAGCCAGGTTCCGACCGAACACTCAGGAACAACTTCCTGCCAGAACAGTAGGACAATGGAACCAATTACCTAGGGTGGTCGTGGGCTCTCCCACACTAGAGACGTTCAAGAGGCAGCTGGACAACCATCTGTCAGGGATACTTTAAGGTGGATTCCTGCACTGAGTAGGGGGTTGGACTCAATGGCCTTATAGACCCCTTCCAACACTACTATCCTATGCTTTTATGAACATTTTGCATAATGGCGAGTGCAGAAATCCATTTCTGTTGGTGTAAGATAGGTTAACACACTGGCTTAGGAACTGTGTACAACTCGATCCTCAGATTTAAATTTTAAGAGTAAAGGACAGAGTGGGTGGGTAGCCAATCTATGATGCTGGGGCCAAAAGTGGCACAGGCAGCACACAGAACCCACTGCATCTCCATCTTCTGTTTCTAACTATGATATAGTCAGACTTGGCCTCTCTAGCACTGTGGTGCTGGCTGCTCCTGGCTCATAGGGATACACGAAAGGCGGCATGGGAATGTATGTGTATATGCATGTGCTACTCTAAAATGGCACTCTTGTTTGGATTTGATCTACCGATCAGACACCTTTTAAGACAAGTTAATGAAGACAATAACATTGCAACTGAGTCTTGTTGACAAGAATTCAGGTTACAAAAAGGCCCTGAAAATATGCCCCACCTGAAACCAATATCCAGAAGTAAGGCTTTTCAGCCTGTTGCATAACATTTGTATCTTGGAGACTTAGAAAAGCACAGATCAGAAAAAACAAACTGTGACAAATTAGCAGAACTAGATACTCTTACTGAAAAGCTAGGTAAAAGTTGGGTGAAGTAAAATTTGATGGCATTGCTTTAAGACCAGTGAAGTTGGTCTGAACACTCCAGCTTAACCAAGCATTCTGCTTACACCATTTAAAAAACTAGTTGCTTCAGATAAAATATATCATTTGTTTCTTGGTCTGTTGGTTATATTTGTTCGTAGGGCTTGGATAATATTGGGGATGCAACATTTCTAGCTAACTATGAAGCGTTTGCATTTTGCTTGTACAAGCATTTGCAGAATTTTGCTTAATTTAAAAGCTTTAAATGCTGTAGAAACATTACATAAATTGGTCCCATGGCTTCTGGGTTCTGGGTTTACAGAGAGGAAAGTTTGATGTTTAGATGTGTGCTATACTTTGCCCTCTCTGATTTGTGCTGGAAAACATTTCCTAAACACTCTTGACTATTTTCTGCTTCATTAATTAAACATTTTAAAAACATTTAAAGGCAAAGGCTTCTTACCATCTGCAGGCTCTTCTAAGTTATCATGCCAAGACATAGGCTTTCCAGTTAATTTGTGAACTAGGGGGAAACGCACAATAATGCAAATTAGTCTGTAGTGAACTTTAAGCAACAACAGGTAGGGAGCCAGGACTAACAAAGCCAGAAAGTTATCACTTTCCACCCACAGACACAAACATGCGGCCCATCCTTTTTTTTTTTTTTGACAGGAATTCAGCTAGGCACATCTTTTTGTAAATGCAAGTTTTCAAGAAGAGCCACAAGGATGTCTTGTGGGTAATGGGGTGGAACCACAAAAACTGAAAACTCCAAAGCTTGATCATTGTTTTAAATAGAGACTAACACTTTGGTCAAAGGTTAACAGGTTAGGATTTCTGTAACATATTTGTCAATTTTCAGAGGTAGTCCTGTAAGCTGTTGCAAGAAATATAGGCCCCCTTCAGAAGACACTTTAAACCATGGCTTTAATCATGGTGAATAAGGCAAAATGCCTTATTCACTGGTTAAAACTGTGGTTAAAACTGGTTTAAGGCATCTTCTGAATGGAGCCAGTGTCTTGTGTGGTACAATAAATGTTTATATGTTTGTTTTCAATTATTGTCCTTGATTGAACATTTGGCTTACATAACTTCACATATACAGAGAACTAATAAGATAGTGAAAGGAGATAGCTCTCTTGTATAGATTGCAACTGAATTCTGTTTAGACTTGAGAACCTGGGCTATATGACAGCTAACAGGGCTCCCATGCAGTCTGACCCTAAGGAAAGTTAGGCATGTTGAGCTCTGCATAGGATTTCAGCTCATATTTCCACTTCAAGTGTTAGGATACATTTGGAGATATGATGGAGGCATGGTGCTTAATGCCACAACAAACTGGGGTAAGCGCCCTTTGCCCTGATCTGTAAGACCCAACTTCATTGATGGGCACTGTAGTCCAACAAATCTGGAGGGTGTCCAGTTGGCCTAGCAAGTGCAGGGCAGAATGCATGGCCCACACAGTTCTAAGAGGGGAATGGCCAAGGGTCTTAGGAGGAATAGCTAAGAGGGCTGCCCTCATCTGCAGCATCCACAGCCTGAGGCTTCTCTCTCCACCCAATGGTAAGCACAGCTCACTGAGCTGGGAACGATGGGTGTTGTAATCCAATGCCTCTGGACATTGCCTGGTTAGGAATGGTTGCCTCTGGCGTGGTGGAGGGCGGTGTCTCGTCATGAAATTCAGTTGCTCGTCTGGCTTTTGTATGTGGCACAGGGGAGTTCTTCGCCTCAGGCACCCAAATGTTTTTGGGGTGGTCATACGATTCACGTTCTCCGGTCTCCGGGTCCTCCTCCGCCCCTCCTAGCTAGGTACCCGGTTCAGTCCTGCGCTGCACCCCCCCCCCCTTTTTTTTTTTTTTACCGTTGAGGAGCGGGTTCAGTGCATATTCCGTCTGCAGGCGCTGACATCGCAGCTCCTTCCGGATTGTCTCGCGGAAGATCTTGTTCTGACTTACGGGGTCCAGCTGCTCCTTTGCGCCTCCCTTAGACCCTGCCATGTGGGGCGGCTGTCTGGAAAAGGGGTTCGAAGGCCACCAGACACCCGCCCCTCCTGCCCGCTTGTGCGCAAGCGTGGCGTTCCTCCCTTTTGGTCTCCTAGCAACTGGATAAAATGTCACAGGCCAAGGTCTGCTTGTGCCGGGGATTGTGGCTCCGCCCCTTCTCTTTTGATTGGCTGAGAAATTAAAGCTCCCAACGTACTGATTGGCTGCCGTGACAAGTGCTGCAGATTTGAATTCGCGTGCGCTAGAAGCAAAAAAACAGGAGGACCGAAAGACGAATCTAGAGGTATGGAGAAAGAAAAGCGGTAGGTGCGGGCTGCCAAAAGGCCTCTTAAAGCTTGTCCATTTGCACATGCCATCGATTTTAGCCTGCCTCGGTCTCTTCCAGTATCTCTGCGTTGGTCCTTCGTCTGCACTCAAAGAAGAATGCAGCCAGACTCCGAATCGGATGGGCGGATTCGCTGCACAGTAGCCATCGAGCGCCTGGGTGCAGCTGCCGCCCCGAATCGAGTCCTCCTCCGCGATGCTTGGGTTACGCTGGGCCGGGACGAGTTCCGTGAACTGGTCTTGCAAGTGGCCGCTACCTGTGGCCCAGGGCGTGCTCAGAGCTTCCCATTGCGACGGGATGAAGTACGACTGTTCACACGTTTCGTGAAGGACGGGAAGAGCTCGATCCGGCTGGGTCCAGCAGGTCCCAGTCACGTGCAGCTGCTGCTCTCGAACTGTCCTCCAGATCGGTTGCGTCGCTTCCTGCAGACGCTGCGCATCAAGTTCGTAGCCGCCCGGGAGAAGGTCGCTCCCGTGGCTGAGCGGACAAGGCTTCTCTCGAGCCTGCCACGCTCGTTCGACACGGTCAGCCCGGTGCAGGTCCGTGACTTGAAACAGGCGAGTGTCCGACAAGCATTGGCTGATGTTGCAGCCACCCCAGTCAAAGGTCAGGCCGGCTGTGCGTCTCGGAAGCGAGTCCGGAGCGAACCGCTGGATGGGAAGCAGGTAAGAGACTTCTGACTGAATGTGCAGGCAAGCTTGGACAGTCTTCCCATCCCGGTCCCTTCGGATGTGCTGGATTACAATTCCCATCATTTCCAGCACATCCGGAGGGCACCAAGTTGGAGAAGGCTGCCTCTCATGGCACTGGTTCGTTTCTAAAGGAGAGTTTCTGGCCAGAAAACTGCATCTGCTGACCTGATGCACGTGCACTTATCCCCCGGGCGGAGCCAGGCTGCGGCTATACAACAGGGATGGAAATTCACGTTGTGTGTGTTCGTATAAGTGTTGTTACCTTGCATTTTCAAAATCTGGCCTTTCTCTGACTCTGGTTTGAATTAAGCCTTGTCCCGTGGTGTATTATGTGTTGGCTCTGCATGGTTGGGAAGGCATGCCAAAATGAGTGTGCTGGCATTCATTCGCTCGTTCAAGTGTATATTGGGTGAGTATTGCCCTAGTTGTAGGGTGTAAGAAGAGAATGAATCTGCAACTGCAGATACTGACTGCTTAGAAGACCTGGTTCTGAAGGGGTGCCAGGATACTTAGCATAAGTATTATTTGGTCTGCCAGCGTATATTTGCTTGTTTTTTTTTCTTTTCCTTTAATTTTTTTTTAATTTCAAAATTAAAATACATTGAAATCAATCCCCATGCTTAGTTGATTACAGAGTTTGCTTGTACTGATAAAAGATAACAGACTAGCCACTTGTAAACAATATTTTGCTGATGAGGACACTGATTTAGGGATATGGTTGTCAACTTACTAATAAACAATCCAGCCAGGCTAACTTCTGTGCCTTCACAGAAGTAGGATCTGAAGCAAACAGCAGGTGGAAGTTTTTCAGGGGCTATGACTTAATGGAAGTTAAAGGTTTCCATGATTCCTAGTCAGAATGACTGTATAATACCTCCAGTATCAGATGCAGTATGCTGATGAACACAACCAGGTGAGGACTATTGTTTTCATGGCCAGCTTGTGGGCTTCCCATAAGCATTTGGTTGGCTACTGTGGAAACAGAATGCTGAATGCCAGATAGGCCTTTGTTCTGATCCAGCACAGCTCTTTTATGATAGTAATAGAGCATGTAGAAGGTTTTGAGTTCAGTTCCCTGCTTTTCCACTGGAATGATTCTCTGTTAGCTGGTCTGCACTGTCTAAAGCCATGGGAAGGCTACTGCCAGTGGAGGCAGGTGGCTCCACACCTTGGATAGCTCCTTTAGAGCTCTAACTGGTTCTGACTGAAACCCAGAGCAGATTCACTGCCCTGCTGACATCGGAGCTACCAGCCTCCACTGATAATGGCAATCCAATCTCATCAATAGGGCTGTTTTGATCCCAGATCCTAATTTACGCTGGTTTCCACCCTTCTGGTCAGCTATTCACAAAAGAGATGGGAGGGAAAGTTCTTTCATCAACGCTCCAGATTCTATTGTGACCTCTGCCTGGGGAAGAGCGCTGAGACACAGTGTGGTACTCCGTTTCAGGTAGCTGAAGGACAGCTGGTGAAGAAGCCTTGGTCGATGTGCTCCAGAGCAACACTCTCCTGGGAACAGTCGATGGTGCTGAGTGCAGTGCTGAGTGGAAAGAACGTCTTCTTTACAGGCAGCGCTGGTGAGAGAAGAAGGTCAGGGAGGCTGTGAGTATGCCTCCTCAGGGTTGAGCTTGTCATGGCTCCATCTGCTAAACAGTGAATCCCAGGTCTCTTCTAAGACATGGGCAATCTTGGGGATATGAGCTAAAGAAGTCCCCCTATTTTTCTCCTTGCAGCTTAAAAAATAATTATTTATTTATTATTTATTTATTTATTATATTTGTATCCTACCTTTTCTTCCTCTTGAAAGGAATCTAAGGCAGCTTACATAGTCCTGTTTTCCATTTGATCCTCACAACAACCCTGTGAGGTAGGTTAGCCAGTGAGTCAGTGACCATCACTCAGTGAGCTTCATGGCCAAGTGAGGACTAAAACCTGGATTTCCCAAGTCCCAGGCCAACACTCTAACCACTACAACACAATAGCTCTCTCTAGGATGGAGAATGCTTACTTGGTAGTTTTAAATGTTTCTGATCACTGTTTTCAGAGCAGGGAGAGATTCCTTTGTGCCCTGATCTCTGTCCTCTGACTAGACCCATTGAAATAAATGGGACTTCAGTAAGTCATGATTAACTGAAGTACCATTCATTTCAATGGATCTACTTAAAGTAAGTCCAACGTTGGATACTACCCCTAAATTGTAGTGCAGTCCTAAGATTGTTTACTCGGAGGTAAGTCCCACTGAGTTTGGTGGGACTTGACTCCTTAAGCTGATCTAGGATTGCAACCTAGATGCCATTTCCACAGCACAGCCAGTTTTGCCCTGGCCACTTGCTGCTTAGATGGCTCTGATTTGTTGGCAAGTTGAAGAGGGGGAAGTGTGAGTAGCACTGAAAGAACGGCTGAGCTGAAATCCAGGCGGTGCACATCTAAAGGCAATTGCTTTCTCCAAAGGGACCGGGAAATCCTTCCTGCTGAAAAAGATCGTGGCCTCCCTTCCTCCAAACAGCACGTATGCCACAGCCAGCACAGGGGTGGCAGCATGTCAGATTGGTGGCATCACGCTCCATGCCTTTGCAGGTAATCGGGAGTCTGAACCCCTGGAAGGAGGGCAGGGTAGAAAGAGCTTCATGCCAGGATCCTACTGACATGCCCTCTCCATCTCCTCTTTGCAGGTATTGGTTCAGGAAAAGCTCCCTTGCATCAGTGCATTGAGCTGGCTCAGAGGCCTGGGGTTCGGCAGCAATGGCTGAGCTGCCGCCAGCTGATCATCGATGAGATCTCCATGGTGGAGGGCGAGTTCTTTGATAAACTGGAGGCGGTGGCGAGGTGCGTGTGTGGAGCCTTCTTTCCTGGGGATGTGCCTGCACTTGCGTTAATCCTGAATGAATGGGGCTTGGGGATATTAATAGGGCAGAACACAAAGAATTCCATGGTCTTTTCAAGTGCTGTCCAAGCAGGCTCTTGATGCAACCTGAGTTCTGGGGGAGAAAGGGGTACAGTTGGGGAGAAGGAGTCGTTTTTATGGAGCATGGTGGGGCTAGATTTTGCATCAGAGTCTCACTGCCCGTATGTGTTCTTCAGTTCCATACATAGTCTTTGTAGCACCATCGCCCTCTTAGAGTCATCGGCCAGCGTTGGCCATCTCTGTCTTCCAGGCAACTGAGCTGGCTTCACTCCTTTGCCTCTTATGCTTCTGTCCACGTGCCACAGTTCTAAGAACTCACTGAGCACCATGTGAACCAAGGCAGGGGAGCTACTGTGCAACTGTAGTATCTTCTCCGATTTTCCACTCTGGGTTGCTAAAGTGCTGCCCACGAGTATTTTTGCCACTCTCTGTAGCTGTAAACCAGATTCTATCTCTTGCTTTCCCCATCTTGCTGTATGCAGAGCTTGTGCAAGTGTTGTCAGGCAGGAGTGGCTATCAGACCTAGCCACCATATCTAATGGTGAGGTATGATAGGAGTCACAGTCCAACAACAACATCTGGTGAGCCAGATGTTGCCTGTCCCTGTTGAAAGGGAAGCTTGATACAGGCTAGCACAGCCTTCTCCAACCAGCTGCCCTCCAGATGTGTTAGATTACAACTCCCATCATCCTCAGCCACTATGGTCACATCTGGAGGGCCCCAGGTTGGGGAAGGCTGATTTAGAAGCTTTTAGAATGATTGCCCAGGGCTATATTATGTTTTTAAGAGTAGGAGCTATCCCTGTGTTCTTATACACTAGCAATGTGCAATGCTGGCTGTGGTTGATGGGAGATATAATCTAACACACCTGAAGGGTGCCAGGTTGGGGAAGGCTGTGGGCTGAATAAAGGTGGAAGGCTCGTTAGAGCTTTTCCTAATTTCTCCAGGTACTTAGCACATTACCTCTGCAATCGTTACACCAATCTTGCAAGGGCAGGACACTGTTATCCCATAGCATATACTGGGATGGTGATTGTGGCTAAGCAAGAATGCTCATCCTGTCATCTTACAGATGAGTTGAGATTTCAGCTCTGGATCGTAACATTTATGCTGTGCTAGCTCTCCAGTGTAGTGCAATGCATAAAATATGATGCTTTGCACTCTTGAAGTGTCTTTGTTTTGTCGAAGTGCTTTCCTGGTACATCACATTCATGTACACTGTTCCCCCAGTCCCCAAAATGTCACAACCCTCTGAAAACCCTTAGAGATTCTAGCAGGGAGCATTGCTTTGGTGCAGCCTTCCCCAACCTGGTGCCCTCCAGATGTGTTGGCCTGGGGGATGCTGGGAGTTGCAGTTCCTGAAGCACCTTGGATAGCTCCTTTGGAGTTTTGACTGAAACCCAGAGTGGATTTACTGCTTCACTGTCATCAGAGCCACCAGCCTCCACTGAGACTATGAAGGATCTGGATTGCACCATGTAATGCTGCTGCGCTGCGATGGAGTGTCCAGGAATTCAGACCTTTGCAAGTGGCAATGTTGGTTTGTCTGCTGTGGTATGAGCTTGTCTAGTTCCTAGGGTGTTGCATTGCATTCTCCTGGGAACATCTCCCTGAGGGTGGCTCCACCCCCTTCGCTTTCTTGGCAGAGCGGTCAGGAAATGCGACGATCCGTTTGGAGGAATCCAGCTCATCATCTGTGGAGACTTCTTGCAGCTGCCTCCAGTCAGCAAAGTCACTGAGCAGCCCAAATTCTGTTTCCAGGTATGCTTATGCCGTATGCTGTTTCTAAGTGCATGCTCTGCCACTGGCTGACTTGCAGTTTGACCAAAGAGTGCTCCTTTACAGGCCAAGAGCTGGCAGAGGTGTATCCACTTGAACACGGAGCTGACAGAGGTGCGCAGACAGACTGACCCAGAGTTCATTTCTCTTTTGAACACTGTCCGCCTGGGCAGGTGAGAGGCCATCTCCTCGTTCAGTAGAGTCATTCAGTGGAGAGGGAGGAATCTAACCACTTGGGGTGAAAGAACCTATGTCTAGTGCAGGGGTATGCAGCATTCTGGGGTCTGGAGGCAATTCCCCCCCCCCCCCCGAAACCCACCAGGGGCCACATACCTCCCCACCGTAACTGTCATCACTGCACTGACAGTGGGATACCATGCGGTGTTGCTTTTTTAAAAAAAACAACTCCCTGCATGCTTTGCTTTAAAGAAAAATCATGGTGGTTTTTTTTGTTCTTGCCAGCAGTGCAGCGGCAGCAATTGTGGTAAGGAGGGTTGCGATCCCTGGTGGATTTGGGATGGGGTGGGAGGATTGGCTGCAGTGATGGGGTCAGAAAAAAGACTAGGGGCTGTTTCTTTCCCTACTGCTGGTCTAGAGACGTCTACTTCTCTCTCCCTGCCTTGCTTCACAATTGCTTCTGTCAAGTTTGAACCTTGACTGACCTTTTCCAGTAATTCCATTTAATTTTCAGTACCTCAAAGTTGAGCCCAGTGCTCTTTGAATGAAGCAACCACAGAGAAATGCTGGTAGATGTTTGGTCCCTTGGGAAACAGTTTGGGATTGCTGGCTGGGGATGATGGGGGTTGTAGTTAAACACATCTAGGCTACCAGTTTGTGACGGCTTTTTCAGTAGGCTTCTCCCATAGCTAAATGTTTGGTGTTTTCTAGAGCTGTTGCAATGGCACTATGCACATGTGAACGCCTACCATCATGTATACCCACCACAACCACACACACATGATAGTTAACGTTGTCAGAGTTGATCTTCATGTTTTGATAGTAGTTATGATCTCCTTATTAGTATGGAGGCAAGTTAGATGCAGCCAGTGGGATATCTAAGTTGAGCACATCAAGGTATGCAGTCTCAATGGGTTCTCCTGAAGTTTGGTATCTCTCATCAAATAAGCCACATCTTTGCTCTCTTTTGATTTCAAATTTCCCAATTGCTGCCTACCAGATGTACAGAGGAGGTCACCAGACAGTTGGCCCTAACAGCTACCCACAGAGTGGAGAGAGATGGAATCCTGGCTACTCGGTTATGCACCCACAAGGATGATGTGGAGCTCACAAATGCCAGACAGCTGCAGGAGTTATCGAGTGAGGATAGCGCAATGGCCCCTACTGGGACACGTAGCCCTTCCCTTCAAGACTTTGAATGGTTGTATGAATTTCAGAGGGTGGGAACCAACACAGGCTGGCATTCTGTGCCATTTTCTTTTGGAATAAAACAACAATGTGAGAGAGCAATGTAGAATCAGGCAATGTGTCCCACCTCCACCAACAACTTCTCTGACCTGAGATTCTGCTACCAGTTTGGGATAGGACAATCGTAGCATACACTTCTCTCCATCAGAGGCAAAGGAGAGGAAGGATTAGTTCTGTTGCTGCTGCTCAGAGGCCACAGATGTGGCAGAGATAGGGAACATATTACCTACCCTTTGGGATTCTTGGGAGATCATGGCTTTATGCTTTGGGAGTGGCATGCAGAGCCTGTTATTTTGAATAAGCACCTGGGGCCATGGAAAGATACAGAGTCTCCTACAGGCAGCTCAGCTCTTGGGAGAGATGTTTGGGAACAAGCCCTTTCAGAAGACATGAAGGAGTAAAGGGACTGGGAGCTCTTACTTTTATGCCTGTCCTTCCTAGGCGAACAAAGGTCCTTCAAGGCGGTGGACAGCGACTCTGGGTTGATGAAAACTCTTGATGCACAGTGTCCCGTAAGCAGTGTTATTGAGCTCAAGCAAGGTGCCCAGGTGAGCAAACAACACTGACCATTGCCTGAGCTAGAGGCACTCCTTGAAGTGGCAGTGAGACATGGCTCTGCTTGGAAAGGTTCTGCTCTCTCCTGCTTCTCACACTAGCACCAGAGTCCTGTGTCATCCACTCCCACTGCAAGCACGATGGGAATTTACAAAAGGAGTTCCCAGTTTGGTGAACTGGATCCCTCATGGAGTGGAATATGACAACATCAAAAGTAAATAGGAGCTAGCAAGCACAGAGTAATGGCAAAAAGACTGGTTTCAATAGCAAGTGTCAGTTATATGGTCAGTAACTTGGAATGTCAGAGCTCCAGGCTTGGTCAGAACTGCAAACTCCTTCATATATTGGTCCAGCTGAGCAATTCCAGCCCTCCTTCCATTCTGTTAATCCTGAGTGATAAATGTGTGGCTGGTCAGCTGTGCCTAGAGCTTCCTGATTTGGAATTGTGAACTGCATTGCCATAGATGTATCAGTCAGATCTTATGCGGGGACTTAAGGGTAGCAGTTGAATGGATAGAAACTACTTCATCTCATGGGCCTGAATTGCTCCCATCCACTTCCTGTGGGCCACACAGCATGCTGCTCTTCATCACTTTCAGGAACTCTGGAGGTTGGACTTCTTGAATGCCACAGAGATCCGTTGACTTTAATAGCTGCATCCAAACATCTGAGTGCTTTAACCAAAAGGATGCCTCTATCTGAGGGATGCAGTGGAGGAGCATTCTTGTTAGTTTTTAGTACGGTTCTAGACTGCTGTGGGTGCTGGCAGAGGAAAGCCAATTGGGGGGGGGATTGTTCCTTTGTGAGATGTACACTTCTTTTCACTAGGTGATGCTTACCAAGAATCTTGACGTGTCCCGAGGTCTTGTAAATGGGGCTCGCGGAGTTGTGATTGGATTTGAAACTGAAGGAAAAGGTTGGTTTCTGATGCACACACTTTGAAGGATCACCTGGTAATGATGTCTGATGGTCCCTGAACTGTTCCTTTAGATAGGTTTTTATTGTGGTCATGGACTTCTCTGTTCCATGCCAGTTATTTTTTTTGGGGGGGGGGAGGGGAGAGAGGTAGTTGCTTTCTTCTGTCCAGTTTTTATTCAATCAAGTCTTGTTATTGAGCTGCTATTCCATTGGCATTCCAGATGACTGTTGCTCTGTCTCAACTGGAGGAGCTCTGGCATGCCTTGCAATATAAGAAAACTCTTAAAATTCAGCTAGGTAGGCCTGCCAGAAGAGATAAGTCTTTATGACTTACTTAAAGCTATATCTCACAAGACATGTGATAGTTGCGGCATTACCTGCCCCTAATACTAGGCACGGGAGTGCTTTGGGCTCTGACATCCGTTTTCTCTACAGGGTTGCCAAAAGTGAGGTTTCTGTGTGGTGTCACTAATGTTATTGGGCCAGAAAGATGGGTTTTAAAGGGACCATCAGGAATGTATCTGAGTCGTCACCAGCTGCCCCTGAAACTTGCCTGGGCCATTTCTATCCACAAGAGCCAGGTTAGTGGCACATCAGCAGAAAACCCAGGCAGCAACAGTAGTCCATTCATACACAAGTCCCTACCAAAGTTACTACTGTCATGGGATGTTACCAGTCAGGCCCTGCATCTTTTCAGGGATCTGTAAGAATCCTGCTTATTTGTTTTTCTCATTCAAATTATTTAAAAATTAGTAGTGCAACAGAAGCTGGGCAGAGCAAACCTATACATTGATTATACACAACCCCATGACTGTCCTAGAAACACCCCCACCCAGAGGGTAAACTATGTGTTAAGGGATAAGCTCTTACATGCATCAGTTTTAAGGAGCAAAAGGATGGGAATGCAGGAAGCTTATAGCTAGAATTGCAACTGCTGAAGCAGCAATGTTTGTGTCATGCAGGGATAAAGTATACAAGAACTGCATTATTCCCTAAAATACATAAAACCTTTTTGGTACTTAACTGCACATTCCTACAATGGTAGTGCTCATATTCTAATAGCTGTTTCAATAGGTGCTTCCTTCCTTACTAACTTATATTCTTTCTTTTTCTGTACTAGGGTATGTCTCTTGACTGCACTGAGATCTCCCTATCTCGTGTCTTTGAATGTGGCCAGGCTTACGTAGCACTTTCTCGAGCACGTAGCCTTGCGGGTCTTCGTGTTCTGGATTTTGATCCCAAGGTAGTGAGAGCTAATTCATATGTGTTGCAGTTCTACAGGCAATTGAGGAAAGATCAATTTCTATCTCAGGTAATGTGATAATCTGTCCCTACATTTTCACTCCTGTACAAATTAGTGGGAGAAGGAATGGATGGGCATTACAGTTGGCTGGAACAAGATCCGCAAGTGACTAGTGCTACTGCAGGTTATAGGTGTTTCACCACCATCTCTCACTGGAACTTGAAGTAGCAAAACGCTCTTGACCTCAACATTTGAAAACTGTGCCTTCCCTTCATACCCCCCTAAGGAAGAATTCACTAAACTACAGGCCAGTGTTCTATTAAAGAAATACAGTTGTAGTATACCCACAGAAAATCTTTGTATGCCCCTTCTGAATGGTAGAAATGCTCCCCTGCCTAAGCGATCATATAATATGTGATTTGCTGTATGTAACTTTTTATTTTGCTCTTTAGGCTTCTCTACACTCCTATATTCAAGCTGATAAAGAAAATGGAGAAGCTACCTGAACTGTGTATGGAGAATCCTACACACCATTTTATTGTTCTTAGTAAAAAGACAAAGTATTCTACAATGCCATTTCAGAAACAACTTTTTCCACAGATTATCAGTATGTAGGTTTTAAATACTGAAGCACAGTGTGCTAGCTCCAGGATTGCTCTGTTCTTTAATAGTAAAACTAAGTACATAGAACATTTCCCACAATCACAGATGACCCACTTGTCCAAGAGATGAACACAAAGTCAAGTTTTGAAACAAAATCACTCTATTATTGCATTGGAATTGAGAACCTTGCAACCACTTGAAGCTGCCATGGCAGAATATTCTTTTTGATACCAGATTTGATTTGAACATCCACATTTGGTACTAATGGAAAAAACTACAAACTTAATAGAGGAATTGTCTGCTTCCTTAAAACATCACACAGGACTTTACCTAATAGCTAGTAGGAAATACACGCCTGAGAAAAGTCAATCAAGCAGCATCACTTACTCTTCTCAGAGCAGCAAAACTGACTTCAGCCTCGATGTTGTCTCCAACCTTCTTAGTTTACAAAGATGACACACTAGTTGTTCTATGACTTGTATGTCACTTTATTTCTCAAGACTAGCAGGCAGCACAATCAATCTTAAAAGACAAATGAAAAACAAGTAACACACCTTGCTTGAGTATTAAATTAGTCTCTGCCCCGTCTTCTATATGCAACCTGTTGCAATATTAGGATCTAGAACTAGCTTTTCTAGTCAGCACAGTCATGTGCCTGAAGCAAATTCAACCTACTTTTCCAAAACCAAGTAATTTCCATTTGAAAGAATATTCACTTAAACTGCTAATTATGTAATGTTGTATCAAACTTGGTGTGCATTCTCTCCTTCCCCCAACAAGTACTACTGTGAGATGGTGCAAATCCTTTTCTGCCTAACTAGATGAATACATCTCCTTAATAAATTATGTTCTTAATACTATATGGCTGTTTAAACTTTGATGTAAGCTCCTGGAGGGTTAACATTTCTGTGCCATTATATAATAACTTATCTTGTAGGAGCATGCAAATTATTTTGAAAGTGACTGTATCCTTCAGCTAATACACACATAACACTAGCAAAACCAATGTAGTCATTTATGCATGTAGCTGTTTGTGATAGTTTACCTGAACTCATTAGCAGTTTTACACATTTGTTTTTGCAAAATTGTTCACAGAGAGAAAGAGCTCTAAGCCCTTGAAACTTCTACAGTAGTATTACCTAAACCAAGCTTGGAAGGAAAGAAAATGCTTAAAAGTAAAAATCTCTAACCATACAATAAGACTCCAGCAGGAATTAACACAGGAAGATGTTCTGCACTTATTTCCTAGCCAGGCAACAAAAGTCATGAAGGCTTAGGAAAACCTTTAAGGTAACCTTTATCTTAAAAGGCACTTGGCAAGTTTCATGAGATTGCTTTGTCTCTAACAAACTCTTTCAGTTGATATTTTTGTAGTATATAATAAGCATTTCAACTGCACTGTAACTCAAGAATAACTTAAGACCACTTGTTCCACCAGCTACAATATCCGATACAATCTGTAGTGCAAGAACAGAGATAAGACACCCAGGGTATGAGCAGAAAATGTTTCAAGCTCAGATCAATTTTGCAATAGCAAGCAATGAAATAAACTGACTATTTCTAGAGAGAAGAAACATTAGGACAAGACAAAGCAACATACACAGTTCATTTACAAATACAAAGTGTTCTGTCCATGAGTCAAGATGAAAAGAACAGGGCAGGCTGTTTAAACACAATGCTGCTACAAAAGCCACAGTGAGGGGACCAGGCCTAGGGTAAATATAGTAGAGCTGTTCAGGCTTCTTCCGGTCTTAGGAATACTTTCAACAATCATTCCAAGACACAAAGTTTCACTGCAGGTATGTGGTACTGTAGAATCCAATTTCCTTAATCTAAACTCTCTCCTTTTCGTGCCAAAATATCCAAGGGAAATAAGAATGAATTCAAAGGGCAGATTCCTAGAGTTTTCCAGTCCATGGAAGATGCTGGTGCTGTATCACCTTTAGAAGAGGCAGAAGTACTAGTACCCTCTTGCTGTTGTGGAAGGCTGCTGGTGGCTGGATATACATGGAGAAATGAGTCATTTAGCTCTTCACTATTGTTTGCGAACTGGCTGGCCTCTGTTTTTGTTCTGCTTTTCTCACCTGTATAGTGAGCACTTAACTCAATATAGCTTTTGTGCATATGGCTCTTCAGCTTTTTAAAGTCCAAGCAGCCCAGTTCTTCTGGTAGTGACAGTAGCAAATCTAGGAGCACAGCTGATTCTGCAGAAAGCAAGCAAAACATGGAAAGAAGGGTAGATCTTAACTACAACTTAGCAGAAATATACATGTGATCTTTTGGCCCCACTTGCCTACTGCAGGTTCTCAGATTGTCTTCACAACCACCTCTATTCCCCAGCAGATGTGGCAAAGAAAGTCATATATTTTACACTTCCCCTTCATATCAGCTGCTAAGCTGCTTAGATTTTATGCAAGGAATTCCCCACTGAAAACGTCTTATTTTTGCCAACAATCAATACAAGAGATCTTCCTTGTTTCCTTTCTCACCCCTCACCACAATTAGGAGCAGGCAACCTGGTGCACTGCAACTCTCATAAGCCCCAGGCAACAGGGTCAATTATCAGGTATTATGGGAGTTGTAATCCAAATCATTTGGAAGGCACCAGATTGCCTACCCTTGAATTAGGCTTTTAAAAAGCCTCCATTGGTATCCAACCTTTTGTAGGATACCAACTGAACTATTTTAACTGAATGATCAAAGAAGCTTTAAAAAATGAAACAATGCAATCAAATATAAAAAGGACATCAATAGAACAGTAAAAAAGGGGAGAATGATAGCAGTTTACACTAATGGATTTAAAAGCCTGGGTAAATAAAAATGTATTTGCCTGGTACTAAAGTGATGAAATGCTAGTTACATGCTAGTGCAGGAACATTGGATTAGATCCAGATGCAGTCAAACTTGGAGTAGATCCACCAAAATAAATGTGACTTTAGTCATTACTAATTTAAGTTCCACTGATTCAAATGAGTCCCTATGTATGACTAAGTCTGGATCCAACCCAGAGTGCCTCCAGTATAGGAAAGGAGTTCTGAATTTTGAAATTCCAAGTACAAGCAGTATCTTCCTGTCTCCACTTACAAGAAATGTAGTGACAAACCAAGGTCCATTTAACTGCACATGATTTTAAAAAATTGAGTTTGCCTGGGGAAATGTATGCTTCTAGATTCCTTCACTACATTAGCGTAGTGGCATATGATTATGAAGGTCTAAGATACATATTTCTAGATCCCTTAGCATTACGAAATGCAGTGTAGCAGCTGCACATTATTGTCAGCCGTTCTGTCCCAACTCAAGTCCTGACTTACCACCTGGTGGAAGTTCTGGTGCTTTAGATCCACGTGAGATCACTGAGAGGTACTTGTAGACCTTTTCAAAATCCACATGAAATCCACCATTTTCTGCAGGGGCTAGTTCCTCTGAATTTGATACAGCTGCTTCCTGAGATTGTTCACTGGATTTCTTGTTCTCATTATGAAGGGTTGGAGATGAACATCGAACATTTTTTATCTCTATAGGCTTTGGGGGCACAGAATGAAGGAAGCAGAGTGGCTCAGCAGATGCAATTGTCAAAATCTAGTGGGTGGGAAAAGACACACAATTAAGACAACACTCCACACTAGAATGGGTGCCTATTCCTCACTGTCACAAACTCCAAGCAGCCAGGGATTCTCTATAAGGCAGATTACATTTTCCACCATTACATCCCTTCCTGAAAAGGCTTAGGCCATAGGTATGCATGAACTGCATGGCCAAGACAGGCAACGAGAGTGTTGCCTGTTTCCAAGGCAGTTTTTCATCATGAGACATACAGGTCTCCCAAATTACTGCATTTACACCACTATCCATCTTACTAAGATCACATGACAGAAGATACACCATCCTTACCTGGGAAAAAGCAGCTGTCACAGCATCCTTAAGGCAACCAGTCAATTTCTCAGCTAACTCGATCCATACCTAGAAATAGGAAATGTTAGATAAGAGTTTTAAATAGCTTTCAGCCTACTCTATGCCATATCTCCTCACCTACACATTTAATCCGCTCATACCTCAATCGGTGCTGGAATTGGGGCATTCTTCGGTTTACGTTGGCGATATTGATATTGTGCCTTCACTGCTTCCTTTGCCACACGCTCTTTCAGCAGGTCCACAAATTCCACGATCTGCAACAGCAGCACATCAATCAATCAACCTTTATTTACAGTCAATAGACCAAAGGCAAAACAAATATAACATACAGTCATGATGCTTGCAACTTAGCTGATATAAAAGGGACTATAAATCTACAAATAAATACTATAAATAGTGAGTGTTAAAATTAATCGTCCGCTAATGATCTGGTTCGAATAGCCAGATTCAGAAACTTAGCTACCTGTTCCGTTATTCGCTTATTTGTACCCTGGAGCAAAATACTTGTTAGGGCCTCAGAGGAATGCCCTGGGAGGGACTGTGTAATTGGCCAAATTAAGTCTACCCTGGCCGATTGGTAAAACCTACAAAAAAATAAAACATGTATTATAGATTCGACCTCGGTGTCATTGCAGGGGCAGCATCTGTTGTGCCAAGGAATTCCCTTGTAGCGGCCCTCCAATACCCTAGACGGGAGAACATTAAACCTGGCTAGTGTAAAGGCCTTCCTATATTTGAGAATTGATAGCCACCTTAGATATTGTGCTCCCTCTTTACTAAGGAGCACTGATATCCCCAATGCCTGTGGTGAACAGGGGCCCCTTGCTGCCCCAATTAACTCCTGGGTGTCTATATCTGTTAATCTTTGCTTGATGATTGCTCTTGCCTTATCAAGTCCTACCGCTAGCAGGTAAGGGGGTGAAAGCCCTATGCTCGAAATCTTGTACTCTACAGCTTTCATCCAAGGAGATACAAATGAGTCTGTTAATACCTTATAGGCTAAAGAGTCGTGAGATATCGCAAGGTGGCACCTGGGCCAGAAGTGGACAGAAAAAATCCAGGCTTGGCATTTTACTTACCTGGCAGGAGAGCAGCACATCTTAAAGACCATACATGAAGAGCTTTGGGAAAGGTGGCATCCTACTTTCAGAAGACATTAAAACTAGTTATTCTCCCTTATGACTTTAATAATAAGTGCACAATCCTATGTTGATAGTGAGCAGTCTCTGAACTCAGAAGCTGTTAAGTATCCAATGCAGGGCAGCTGGAAGGTGATTCCACCCATCTAGCAATGGTGCTTTGAAGGTGGAGGGAAGGGGGCTGGGATGGCCATAGGATTCAGCATAAGGCAGCTGTGCCAATCTCCCCTCGCCCAGGAATACCCTCTATCTTTGTGCTCCGTTTACCAAGCTTGGAGAGGTAGTCAGCCGGTTTTCTTCATGCCAGCGGGGAGGGGGAGACAGTTTCTTCACTATGAGATCAGAGCCAGGAAAACAAACAATCCTATGGCCCAGCAGGTGCTTGGGGCCCTAGAATTGCTCTCTTAGCCAATCTTTTTCTTTTACCTCACTCTGCTTTGATTGATATCCACCCTTATGAAGAGTTCTGTAGAACCTGAAACGTTGCTCACCATTTGGTAACATTTTGGTTGGCTTTAATAAAACTATTTATTACTTTCCTGTGGATTTTATTATTGTTCTTATGATCCAACATGGGTAACTTTTCTTTTTGATAACTACTCACACCTGTCAGTTGAGGACATTTTTAAAATTGCTTTTACTGTTTTTTAATTTTTTTATTGGGCTTTTATTTTGTTGTATGCCACTTTGGGAGAGTTGATCCTAAAAGGCAGCTTATAAATCTTTGAAATAAATCTACAAGTAGGCAGAATCTCAAATCAGCATGAGCTTACGGCCCACCATCTCTGTGGCAGGGATGAGAGTTTGCAATTAGGCCCCATTATGTACATGCAGGTTGTAAACTCCCTTTGTAACTTTTCTCTGCTAGCAGCCTTAACCTTCCCACCCTCAAGAAGTGGATATTAGGGGTGTGCACGGACCCCCCGGATCGGATCGGGACCCGGATCGGGACCTCCAATTTTGTCCCGGACCGGTTCGGACAAAATCGGAGGCCCCCCGGACCGGATCGAGTCCGATCCCGATCCAAAAATCGGAAATTTTTGGATCGGCCGCCATTTTTTTCCCCATAGACTTGCATTGCAATGCAAGTCTATGAGGAAAAAATGGCGGCGGGTGGGTAAGGGGGGGCCTAACTCCCTCCCCCCCCCCCGGGGCCGTCCGCTGTGGACGGCCCCGGCAGGTAAACCCCCTCCCCCGCGCTCCCTACCCCCCCTGGGGCCGCCTGCTTCCATCCGCTGGCGCCCGCGGGCGCCAGCGGATAGAAGCGGACGGCTCCGGGGGGGGGGGTAAGCCCCCTTCCCCGCCACTTACCTTCTCGGCACGTCCGGCGCCGGCGGCTACTACCAGCGGGCTCCGCGGCCTACTCTCGAGTAGCGCGCCGGGTGATGACATCACCCGGCGCGCCACCCTGGAGCAGGCCGCGGAGCCTGCTGGTAGTAGTAGGCGCCGGCGCCGGACGGGAGCCGCCGGGCCGGGCAGGTAAGGGCCCCCCTCCCCCCTCCGCGCGCCCCCTCCTCCCCTCCACGCACCCCCTCCTTACCTTTCCGGCCCGGCGGCTCCCGTCCGGCGCCGGCGCCTACTACTTCCAGCAGGCTCCGCGGCCTGCTCTAGAGTAGTGCGCCGGGTGATGACGTCACCCGGCGCGCCATCCTAGAGCAGGCCGCGGAGCCTGCTGGGAATAGTAGGCGCCGGCGCCGGACGGGAGCCGCCGGGCCGGAAAGGTAAGGGCCCCCCTCCCCCCTCCGCGCGCCCCCTCCTCCCCTCCACGCACCCCCTCCTTACCTTTCCGGCCCGGCGGCTCCCGTCCGGCGCCGGCGCCTACTACTTCCAGCAGGCTCCGCGGCCTGCTCTAGAGTAGTGCGCCGGGTGATGACATCACCCGGCGCGCCATCCTAGAGCAGGCCGCGGAGCCTGCTGGGAATAGTAGGCGCCGGCGCCGGACGGGAGCCGCCGGGCCGGAAAGGTAAGGGCCCCCCTCCCCCCTCCGCGCGCCCCCTCCTCCCCTCCACGCACCCCCTCCTTACCTTTCCGGCCCGGCGGCTCCCGTCCGGCGCCGGCGCCTACTACTTCCAGCAGGCTCCGCGGCCTGCTCTAGAGTAGCGCGCCGGGTGATGACATCACCCGGCGCGCCATCCTAGAGCAGGCCGCGGAGCCTGCTGGGAATAGTAGGCGCCGGCGCCGGACGGGAGCCGCCGGGCCGGAAAGGTAAGGGCCCCCCTCCCCCCTCCGCGCGCCCCCTCCTCCCCTCCACGTACCCCCTCCTTACCTTTCCGGCCCGGCGGCTCCCGTCCGGCGCCGGCGCCTACTACTACCAGCAGGCTCCGCGGCCTGCTCTAGAGTAGCGCGCCGGGTGATGACATCACCCGGCGCGCCACCCTAGAGCAGGCCGCGGAGCCTGCTGGGAATAGTAGGCGCCGGCGCCGGACGGGAGCCGCCGGGCCGGAAAGGTAAGGGCCCCCCTCCCCCCTCCGCGCGCCCCCTCCTCCCCTCCACGTACCCCCTCCTTACCTTTCCGGCCCGGCGGCTCCCGTCCGGCGCCGGCGCCTACTACTACCAGCAGGCTCCGCGGCCTGCTCTAGAGTAGCGCGCCGGGTGATGACATCACCCGGCGCGCCACCCTAGAGCAGGCCGCGGAGCCTGCTGGGAATAGTAGGCGCCGGCGCCGGACGGGAGCCGCCGGGCCGGAAAGGTAAGGGCCCCCCTCCCCCCTCCCCCCTCCGCGCGCCCCCTCCTCCCCTCCACGCACCCCCTCCTTACCTTCCCGGCCCGGTGGCTCCCGTCCGGCGCCGGCGCCTACTACTACCAGCAGGCTCCGCGGCCTGCTCTAGAGTAGCGCGCCGGGTGATGACATCACCCGGCGCGCCACCCTAGAGCAGGCCGCGGAGCCTGCTAGTAGTAGTAGGCGCCGGCGCCGGACGGGAGCCACCGGGCCGAGAAGGTAAGTGCCCCCCTCCTCCCCCCCCCCCGCTGTCCACTTTCATCGGCGGGCGCCCGCTGGCGCCCGCCAATGGAAGCGGCGGTGGGCGCCAGTGGGCGCCCGCCGATCCGCCGAACCGGTTCGGAGCTTTTTCGGACCGGTTCGGATTGGATCGGCCGATCCAGCTGCGGGATCGGAAATCGGATAATTTATCCGATTTCCCACTGGACCGGACTCGGATCGTGGATCGGGTCCGATCCAGTGCACATCCCTAGTGGATATAGCGTGGAGCTTACTCAATTCACTCTCACAATTGCCCTGTTTTGAATCATTCAGGGCCACCTAGGTTTCCTCCTCAAAACTCACTTCTTTGCTGAACAGAGACGGACTTTCCCCCTCCAAGCCCAGCACATTGGCTATTACTTTGCCAATATCTAGGGATGCCGAGGCTAGCAGCATGTCCAACTTTGAATCCTGACCTCCATCACAAGGCCACGCCTGAACCCACCTCTGCTTCGTCCCTCGAAGGCAGGTACTTCTTCAGCAGTTCTGGCTGCAGGGGACCCGGAGAGTGAGCTTGAGCTCTCAAGGCCTGGAGAAGACGTCGCTTTTCTCGCTCTGTCCAAACTCGGGCTGTGGGGCCCAGAGCATAGCGAACAGGAACTGAACGCGGCCTCGACGGTGGCTTCATGGTACTGAGAGGAGAAAAGGAAGAGCAAAGCGTAAGAACCGTGGAGGCGAAGAAAAGCTCGGGTAGACCGCTCCCCCCCGGGGAATCTCCCGCTTGTTACCGCCCCTTTAGCCACATCCTACCAGCACGTTCCTTGCTTCCACAGCGATACACGCCCCCCGCCCTTCCCCCGCTCTTCCCCCGTTAGCTCTCTGCCGATCACACCTTAAACACAAATCATCTATCTTCCGGTATGAAATTTCTTCCAAGCTGTCGCGCTCTGATGATGTATAAAGAACGCGCGAACGGTGGGCACCGAGGAACAAAAAACAAGCAACGCCTTCTACTCGAATCGCGGGAAGACGGGTTTTAGAATGGCGTTGACGT
This sequence comes from Anniella stebbinsi, assembly GCA_029215795.1. Taxonomy (NCBI): domain Eukaryota; kingdom Metazoa; phylum Chordata; class Lepidosauria; order Squamata; family Anniellidae; genus Anniella; species Anniella stebbinsi. The sequence continues at coordinate 65,816,947 of JARDYH010000004.1, read as the reverse complement.
CACGAAGGGTCTCTAGATTGTGTGGCAACTGGCTGGCTCTTGCTGGAATTTTACGGGTTCTATCCCAGCAGGGAATCCCCAGGCCCCCGTTGTCATGGCGACAGAGAAGGGACGCCCTCCTGCGCTCTGGAGTGGGACAGATTGCCTTGGAGTCGGGCTACATGTCTTGCCAGACCGTGGCTGGAATCGCTTTGGGGATCCTGGTCCTGATGCTCTGCGATGGGCCCGGTATGGGGAGGAGCTACAGCGAGGCTACCGCACAATGCTTCCTGATTGGTAGTGCCAGGAGCCTTCTGTCTGGAAGTATGAAAGGCCTGGTTTGCACTTAATGACAACCCTGAGTATGGGTTGTTGTTGAATTGTGGATTGCTGTTATGTATGAACCCTGCATTTGGGTTTAATTATGTGTTGTTAACCATAAACAGCCCAGCATTCACAACCCAACAACATGTTCTCTTCCTAGGTTCGCTGTGCTTAATAACCCACAGTTAAACCATAGTGCATGGTTTGTACATAATGGGAACTCATGATTCAATAACAACCCATGATTCAATGACAACCCATACTCTGCCCATATTCTGGGTTGTCATTACATGCAAACCAGGCCATAAACAGATGGAATTACCTAAGAATAATTTTAGACATGAAGTGCTCTGGAGCATGGCCATCTTTGTTATGGATCCCTTGCATCAGGTTAGAGTTGGTGAAGCTCTATCCTTCAGGCTTGCAGGATCAACTTTTTTCTTACTAGAATCCTGAGGTCCACCAACTAGAGTCAAGTGAAAAATAGTATCGAGAGGTCTGGGGGAACAATGCACATCCACGAATTATACACGGGGCTAACTTACTCATACAAGTACAAATTTATTGTAAACTGCCCTGGGAATTTATTTGGTGGGATAAAAATATTTATAAATAAATAAATCAACATTTAAGTTACTACAGATTAGGGATACTAACAGAACTCTAAAACTAGCTAGCAGAACTGCACAAAGACCTGGTCAAAGGCAACAAAGTCATGTTCATATATTACAGGTGAGGAACGCAGGCTGAGAGATAAGCTATTAGAACAAAACTGGCCATTGCATATATTGTATTGTTAACTACTGGGAGTAAGAAACCCTTGCCAATCTGCATATCAAACAGATTTCCCAGTAGATTCTGATCTATTGTATGCCTACCCCTTGGTCTACACTTCAGAAAGTCGTAGGCTGGGCTTCAGATCTCACAGTGCACCCTGATACTAGGAAGTACAGCTTCATGGACAGTGAGGTCCAGCAGCCTGGGCAGTACAGTTAACTTTCAAGGATGAGAGCTTGCTGAGATCTTATCTCCTTTTCAGTTTATGGACTTCTCCCTGACTTGTACATGTCAGACAATGGAACTGCAAGACTGGCAAATACTGAAGAGTCATCACCTGATGAAGAGATGGGTGAGAACATAGATAAGTTCCATTTAGCCAACACTGCTTCTAGATCCCTAGCAATAGATGTGGACATAACCTTATATTGGGATCATCAGAGTTCTTTTCCATTGTGGTCTTGTTTCATCCTGTTCCAGTACTCACATGCTGAATGCCTTGCAGTTCCCCGCTTACTCATAGCTTATCACCAGAAGATTTCAAGGAATATTACTCTCATACCATTGATTTGGGACAGAAAGTCTCCATATCCCAGTTTCTGTTATGATGATATAAGGCGCTTTTTGGGCATCCCATGATAGTCTAACAGAATTTAGCTCGCTTGCAAGTGGCTAGATCAGTCCCTTAATCTTGAACACAGTGGTGACTGTACTGCAGTAGAGAAAATCATATTTTCCACTTTAGTTGGTAAAGATTATTGTGGTGCACTTGTCTCTCTTTGCATTGCACCAAAAGCAATAAAGCTGCTGTTGTTAGGAAGCTGCTTTATACCAGGTCAAACTGCCCATCTAGCTCAGCAGTTGCTCTTTGGGTTCTCAGGCACTGGTCTTTCTCTTCATTTGCTACCCAGTCTTTCTAAGTGGAGATGCAAGGAATTGACAGGGATTCAACCTGAGACTTCTAGATGCAAAGAACTGCTGAGCTATGGTCCCTCTCCTCAAAAGAAAGGAGAAGCTGCAGATCACCATCAGTCCCACAGGGGCATTATGGCCCTTGAATCCACAGTCTTTGCACTATGCTCTGACCAACTGAGCTACCTGGATGATAGATGTTTTATAGATGTGTCTGTTAATGCAAACCCCAATTAAGAATTTTGTCTTTGCATTCTCTGTCAACTTTGATCAATACCATATTAATTCTCTTCCTAATTGACTGTAGGCTGTCGATTCTTTTAGGTCCCATCTTTGTCCACGTTGATGCCCAGAAATTCACAATACCTTGCAAGCCTGCAAAGATGGATTTTGTGGTTGGTGCGAATCCTACCTACAACTGGATCCTGGAAGAAGGAGGTTAGGCCTTGTTGCTTGAGGCTCTATGTTCCTCTATGTATGTCAGGGACAGATATGTGAGGGAAAGAAAGGGAAGGTCCCATGGGAGAAAAACACTTATTCCAGGGCTGCTAATTTCTCTTTAGCGTGGTTAGCCGTAACTAGCAGTTTGTTTGCACCCCAGATAGACCTGAACATTTGGGCCAAAGAAACTGTTTTTCAAACATGTTATGGTAGGAATGAATTCTATCTTACCTGTGTCCTCTGTAAAGCTATGCCTTAGGCAAAAACCCATGCTGGCCACCTCTAGATTCACTATTGGTCAGGTAGATATAAATTACACTCTGGAGAGATACATTCAGACCTTCAAGCCAGCTTCTTTTTCCTGGATCCACATCTTAATAAATGTTGGAGAGTCAGTGATCCGGTTACAGAGGTGGGGGAGAGAGATGCCCCTTAGCCCATCCAACTATTGCTACATGGAGGTGGGTAGGGATTTCAGGATTTCATGACCGGACTCCCTCCCTCCCTTCCACCACCACCCCGCCCCCCATTCAAGCACTGTAGCCTGAAGATGCATGAAAAAAAATCCTAAACATTTGTTGCTATGTCTGTTTAACTTCTCAGACATGAAACCCAAGTTGACCTGAAAATGGTTACCTGAATTCAAGTCTGGGCAGTTCAAGAGATTATGTGGTGGCTCATTCTTCACAACATATATCTTAAAATGCAGATCATGAAAAATACTGGAGCAGCTACCTTGAATGCCAGTCGTGAGAATTAATACCTACCTATTCTTCGTAACTTAACTGTGACACAGATCTTGGCTCTCAAAGATACTGTTACTGAAAAGTAATGACTGAAACAAGTTGTGAGAGAACTCAAATATGCAACTTGATTGTAAAATAGCAGTAACAGATCACTAGGTTAATTGCAGATGCAAGCTGCCTGGCGTATAGTTTCTAAAATAAGTAAGTGTGTGATAGAAAGTTGGAGCTGAAAAAAGGGATTTTGTATGGATATCAATGGCACCAAAATGGCAAGAAAAATCAGACTGTGTGGGCAGTGGGTAGGTCAGACTAAAGCCAGAGGGGTTGAATTTCCATGTGGATCAGGAAGAGTGTTAAAGGGCTGGGGGTTTCTCTTAAAGTTTTTCTATGTCAATGCAGGTGGCTGTGTCTGATTGGTTGGCTGGCTTGGCTGGAGTGTTATTCTTTTCAGAATGTATGACTCTGCCCTCTAATTTTAGAAACGCACTCCATCCATGGTGGTGCCTGCCTTACTTTACATAACTTTCGTGCTGAGAACAGTGGACGCTATGCCTGCACCATCTCCTTCACAAAGGAAAACCAGTCCTATTACAAGACTTTCTATCATACAGTGGTGGGTAAGTGTCCTGAAGAATGGAGAGAATATGCAGTGCTGAACTTTTTGACACTAGGGGTGATTGGCAAGAGAATTACTGATTTTGATCCATATGTCACCATGCTGAAGCTGTGGAGGACCATATCTAGAGAGAAATATGGGAGATGTTATGGACTGTGGCTAGACCCTGTGGCTGACCGTATCTCGTTATCTCTTCATTTTCTTGAGAATTCATTGTCTTTCTCAGGATCTAGGTCAGTCTTCTCCAACCTGTTAACCTCCAGATGTTTTGGACAACAACTCCCAGCATTCCTGATGGCTGGGGCTGATGGGAGTTGAAGTTCATAACATCTGGAGGGCATTTGGTTGGGGAAGGCTGATCTAGGTCCTCATAATCTCTTTTCAACCTCCTGACTTCGTTCTTCAGAGTGAACATGATGTGGAGAGGATGCAACTTCCACTGTCTTTCTAATCCCCATTTTTGTAGGGAAAACTTCATTTCTGCCACTTCTAATTCTGTCCCTTTCCCCAGGCTATCACATAAGTAGAGAGTTGCAAGTCCTACTGATTTTTCAGACCAGCTCCTGTGATGAAGCATTGACAAGTGGGTTCGTGAAGACCTTGCATGAGGATCTGAGTCAAGTGGTGTCCCACCTCCACTGTGAGCTCCTACCTGGGGGCACCACCTGCTTCCCCACCTTGGAGAAGCCCTTGGATGAGTTCAACCTCCAGGTAGAGCTAAAAGGTCAGAAGCATGAAATACAGGGCTTTTGTAGAGGATGGTACAGGAAGTCAGAATGGTTGGGTTCAATCACAGTTTTGGGTGGAAGTGAAGTTTAGAGTAATGGAGGTTCATGCAGAAAGGCAGGATTTACCAGCTAAGGTTGCCAACTGAAAATATTAAAGGTAAGTGTTGTCTGAAAATGTCCTTTCATTGGATGCTCCAGAACAGACAGATTTTGGATAAAAGGACATTTCCTTGGAGGGGCAGGAAGGCCATTTTTTCAGCAGCAAGGGCTGTGTTGGAAATGTATCATGAATGGGAAAGCTCTAAGTTGAATTAACATAATTTACTTATGGCATTCAGAAATCCAGTGAATGACAAACAGCATATGGTAGACACATTTTGCCATATCGCTATTCTGGAATGATGCCAGGAACTTGGATCCTGTGTGCTCTGGTAGAGAGGGAATTGGGACTCGGCACAAGGACAGGAACACATTTGTCTTTGTTTTCTAGTATCTCCCTTTGGGGAAGACTGGGATGAGTCCTGCTCCCCCAAGATTGATGCTTTGGCTTTAGAATGTTATCACTCAGCCGTCGAGACCAACCTGCAGCAGGTGCGTCACCAACGCTCATCTCTGCCCTACCAGGAAATAGCTTTCCAGGGTTTTCTAACTACATATTTCTGTCAGATGTCTACTTTTGGAGCTACTTTGTGCAATGTGAAGTGCAACTATGTCTTTTATTGGTTGATCAACCACATTGGAACACGGCCAGTGTGTGTGCAACGGCTGCTTCTTTTGGAGCATAACTTCTCTCTTCTAATCTGTTCACTACCTTTTCACCTACCCAGTGTCTGTCAGCATGAATGCATCTTGCATCCGCAAGCTGGCACTTGGCAGTGACTGCTCTAAGAGGGTGGGACTATTTACTGTGGTGCAAGAACTCCATGGTTATGAAGCAAGAAGTGCCCCTAAGATTGTGAAGATGGGGACAGGCGCTCCACATAAGGCATTTATTATGAAATTGCCACACTTTGATAATACGCTTTTACAGGGTATCTGCATGACATTGCCATCAAATCATTATCCTCCTGTGTATTCCCTGTGCTCTTTTAGTTTTTTTCTTCCTTTTTCAGTACACACACACACAATCAGGGTGTTCGGATGGTTGCATCTGTAAAAGAAGCCATTGTGGCTTCTCCCCCTGTGTGTGTTGTGTGAGAGACTGTCATTTGCATAATTACCCATGATGCAGCATGGGTTGACTGGTTTTCTGAACCTGTTGCGTGGCATGACGGGTTGTACCCACCCTACAACCCCTACTGCAAGTCTTCTTTTGCTAACGTGATTGTCCAAACGCAGTCGCTATGATGTATTTCATATACCATCTAGTTTGAGTCCTAGACCTCCCAGTTGTTTCTTTCTTCCCTGATCATCCTTCCTGTCTCCCTATAGGCCAAGGAAGCAATAACCTTATTCATGGAAAAGAACAAACGCTTCCCCCTGGGAGAGTCAGTTGCCTCCCGTGACACCTTCGTCAACACCTTTTTCAACTTCTTAGAGGGTGGAAAATGCCAGAGAGGTTACGGACAGACACAGGAGCTACTGGCACGCTGTCCCGACTGCTGTAGTGAGTGGAGCAGGTGATCCATGAGCTGCTGCCCCATCCCTCCTCAGACACTGCCTTTGGTCCCATAGACTGTAGTCTCTGGCTGAATTTGGACGACACAATAAGCAACTGGGGGGAGGAACAATCGTCAGTTGTATTGACTATCGTGTCATCCGAATGCTGCCATAGTCAACTCAGCGCTGATCCTAATCCACACCACGGTTGATTATTTATTACCATGTTGTGTGGGGAGTACCCCCTAGATGAACAACTGTAAAGTTGATTATTACTCCACCATTGACTATCATGTTGTCCGAATTCAGACTCTATCTGCACTCCTGGGAAGTCTCTCAACACACCTGCCCCTTGTTGTTATTCCCCTACTATGTCTTTCTTCTAGAACTTTTCCTTTAGTTCTGTTGTGTCTCTTGGATTCCTAGTGCAGATACCATTATGTTATGGTCAGATATTATCCATCCATTCAGCATCTTGCAATAAGCATGATTCCATTAACTCAGAGACATTCTCAGAACTCATTTGAGGGGCTCAAGGCTGAAAGGGATGCATCTTGAGTTGGGCCCACACTGTATATGGTCAACGTTGAAATCCCTCCTCAACCTCCCTTAGCCTGATGGAGGAATGAAATTATGCCCTGTGTATATCCTGGGCTCTCCTTTCACTTTACAATCCTCTCTTTGCTTTTATCTGCCATTTTGCATGACAGCCTTGTGCCTTCCTGGAACATATAGTGAGGCTACAATTGACAGCTGTGTCCTCTGTCCAATTGGGAGCTACAGCTTGCACTATGGGGAATCCATCTGCACTCTATGCCACCACAACTGGCTTACTTTGCATCCTGGTGCCAGAAAAGCTGAGGACTGCAAGAATATGAAAGGTAAGTACTGTATTGGAAAGATGTTGCAAGGCATTGGGGTCTTACTTCCTTTGAGTCCCCCTTACTTCCTTAGAGTTTTTAAAAATATAAATAACATTAGCTGTGGGGCTGATATTTATCAGGATTGCAATTGGTGGTGGTGGGGAATGTAACCCTTTTGTTGGGTTATATTTCTCCCCTGACCCGCCAGCTGCAATGGGGCCCATGGGGGATTTCTTCCCAATGCAAATACCAGCTTCACAGGAGGGCTTAGGACTTTTCCTTAGGACCACAGCAGTGGAGGAAGGGTTATGTTTCCCCCCTTCCTGCTGCAATCGATCATTATGAGCACTTTCATTGATGCTGTTTACATGTTTAAAAATGCATGTTAAATGCAAAGGCAAATTTAAAGTTGCATTTAGTTTGGACCTGAATTTCCAATTATCTTGCCCCGTTAGCAGCACAAACTGGAGGAAGAGGTGAGAGCTAGTATTTTGGGGATCTCTGGGAATGGTTAAAGGGTGTGATGAATTAATCAGAAGTATTGTATGTAAAAAAGCAGGACTTGTGGATTTAAATCTTGTTTGTGTGTGCGTGCATGTGTGCGCGCGCCCGCGCATGTGCATATATGCATGAGTGTTTGTATATCTGTGTGTATAGAGAGCAGGGATGTGCAACTTGCCCTCCAGAAGTTTTGGCCTACAATTCCTATGATCCCTCACCATTTGCTATGCTGGCTAGGGCTGATGGGAGTTGTAGGCCAGAACTGGAGGGCCACAAGTTTCCCACCTGTGATCTAGTGAATGAACAGGTGTGAGCACATGTGGATTTGGTGCCTGCTTCCAACGTTATTTGGATGGATATCTCCCTTTGACTGCTCTTCCCACTGTGATACTTGGGCCTGTCTCCCACTTAGCTATAAGTTCCTGAAATTAATGAGGGAGATGTAACTGCTGGATGGGTGGGAAGTTCTTGAATGACCAGTGTCTCTTTTCATACAGTCCCTCGATCACGTCGTTTTTCCTTGCTGATGGTGGCCTTTTCCTTACCGCCACTTGGCTGCCTCTGTCTCATTGTACTGTGAGTTCTGGGGTATTTACCTTTCCTATCTAACCTCACTCCTATAACATGTAGTAGGTGAAAGAGATCTATGGATGGGTAAGATCATTAATCTACTGAAGGTTTATGAGAGATCCTTAGAAATACAATGGCTTTGCAGCCAATTTATTACAGATTATCCCTAATCAGGAGGAACATCAATACAGGAAGAGGCTCTTATATACTGTATGGATTACCAATTCTCCTATATATCCCTAGTCTCTGGGACTAGATTACACCAACAGCTTTTGATTTCATTACACCTGTGCCTACCTTACCTGCATCCTCCTCCTAATTACCCCCCCCCCCCCATTTCCCCAGAGCCCTTTTTACACTTAGACTCTTAGGTCCCTTCTACAAGAATTTGGTTTGGCACCTGGTTGTCTGATTATGCGCATCTTCTCACAATTGTGTTTACGCCTAAATCCTCTAAACGATATGCGGTGAAGCGCGTAACCGGCAGTATGAAATGCGCTTTAAAGTGGCTGAAATGTGGAGAATCGCTCGTTTACTTGGTCAAAATGCGCTTTAACGGCCACGGAGAATTAAAACTTGGTATTTAACGTGCATTCGATAATGCGCATAATTGGACAGATAAAGCGCCTCAACCCCCGATTTGCGCTCCGCTCTTGTAGAGGTAATTTTTTTACTGTGACTTGAAAGAGCTTTAAATCGCTCTTGTAGAGGCACCCTTAGGAAGATAGGAAGCTGCTTTATACTGAGTCAGACTCTTGGTCTATCTAGCCCAGTATTATCGACACTGACTGGCAGCGTCTCTCCAGGGTTTCAGGCAGGAGTTTATCCTGCCCTACCTGTGGATGCCGGGGATTGAACCTGGGACCTTCTGCATGCAAAGCAGATACTCTACCACTGAGCTACAGGCCTTCCTTTTCAACATTATATAGGCTTCTTAAGATATACCAGCCCACGTATACCCTTATTGTTCCTCCACCTCCAGGACTTCCATTTTAAAGAGGCTTGTTCAAAGAGCACCCAGGAATTAATGGGCAAAATGATATTACCACTTCCTATATAACTGGGTCCAATGTTACTGCAATGTGCTGCTGCCCATGTTTTGCTCATGGGGCTCTGGGAAATCAGAACAGTGTGGGAGATGTGCCTGCTATGCCTTATGATTATAAGGGATTCTCTTATAATTCCTGCTGCAGCTTCTGTTATTGCTTCCGTCGTCGCTGGCAGAAACACGATTCCTCTACTACCAACGATGAACAGTCCAAGCAGCAAAAAGAAGACATTGCCCCTGCTGGAGATACTACCCCTGAGGGCTTCCAAGAACTTGCCTCTCAGCATACTGATAATGAAGGGCTCACGTTTCCACCTCCTTCCGAATTGGAGGATCAGCCAGGTGGGGTTATGTCCCCACTTCCTCTTGAGCCAGAGGAACAGCCAGATATGGAAAATATTGTGTTCCCACCATCCTCACCTGTCTCAGATACAGAAGATGCATGACTCTCAGTAAATTATTGTCCAATAAGCAAGCCTGCTGCAAGTATTCTTACAGGTTGCTGATATGTTAGAGAATCCCCACTCATTCCCTTGCTCAAGCTTTCTACCATAGACTGCATTTGCACAGACATACAAAGCAGTTCACTTTAGAAAGCCGGCTCAGTCTATAAGTTAATTTGTGAATTCACCCATTTCAGTCTTGGTGATAAAAAAATAAGGCCACTTAGCCAGGAAGTCCCAGTAGCAATATACAATTGTATTCAAACTCTGCCAGCAATAACTTTAACCTGGTAGCCAAGAACGGCGCATGCATTGGTCTGAATTCAGAGTAAGATAATCAAAGGACCCCTCTACAAGGATTCGCTTTTGCGCCCGGCTGGCGATTATGCGCATAATCGCTGAAGCGCATTTACACCTAATACCTCTGCACAAGAGGCGTCGAGAGGCGGCAAAACGCATTAACGGATGACCAAAATGCGCTTTACAAGTAGTTAATGCGCATAAGCGCTTGTTCACATAGTCAAAATGCGCTTTAACGGCCGGAGCAAAATAAAACTTGCGATTTAACGCGCATTCGATAATGTGCATAATCGGAGAGATAACGCGCCTCTACTCCCGATTTGCGCTCCGTTCTTGTAGAGGTAATTTTTTTTAAGCGCCTTGAAAGAGCTTTAAACCTCTCTTGTAGAGGCAGCCAAGGTCCCGCAGAATGGAAATGTAATCAGAATCTAGCTCAATCTCTTTCCTTCTCCCCCTTGACTTTCATTAAAACGTTTCCCTCCAGACACGAAGAGCCGTTGTCTGAAAGGCAGATGATTTCTATCTTGGTTTAGGCTACAGACATATAATCTCTCAAATCAAGGAAGCTTGAAATTTTGCATGTCATGTATTGCTGTATATAGCATTAACTGAGCTAATCCATTCTAAATGTTTGCCATTAACCATGTTGGCAAAACATAATAGAAAAGGGGAGAAAAAGACAAACCCCACGATACAATTATTTGTCAAGTAAACAGATCTTCAAATGAACTGCAAATGTAAAGGGTCTTGATTGCAAATGCCACTCAGCATTAGTGATGCAAATAGTACTCCAGTCAAGTAAAGAGTATTTCAACACAGCACCATTGAGTGATTAGAAATGAAGCCAAGAAGTCATGTTAAAGGTAGACAACTACTGTATATGTGAACTGGAGTTTCGAGAGTGATCTCTGCTTGGATATCTGTCCTAGCCACATTGCTCAGAAGTATGTCACAATGATTTCAGCATGCTATCTGTTCAAGAAATTACTTTCTGCTCCTTTGAGGTGTCCTCACCCTTTCTCCTGGTGTCTTCTTCCTCTTCCATTACAAAGTAAAGCCTGCCTTTTGGATGTCTTGCCACTAGCAAGACATTCTGGATGGAGAGCAGAGGCAAGTGCCTGTATTGGAACCCAGGCCACCCATTCCAAAGAGCAACAGCTGGATTTACATCAGCTCCCAGGGCCTAGCCCTTGTTATGCCCCTTCCTGCTCCTGGTCCACACATGGGCCCAGGTCTTCCAGCTACATAACCCAATATTGGATAGGCTGTCTACAAAACAGTGTTCTTGACTACAGAATATTGAGGTAAGCTTTGGGAAGAGTCACCCAACTCAGTGAGCAATAAAGTGCTGTAGCCCTTTAACAATGACTAGTGCATGAGCTAATAGTTTCACCAGGCAACTGTCTCCCTTATTTAGGTTCCAGATTGCCTTTCATTTTGTCTAGTCCCTCTATCTTATTGAACCTTCCTTATGTTCATTTAGTTGCTTGCCAAGATCTGCTGGTTCTTTCCCTGGCAAATACTCCAAACTCCAACAGCAATACCATGGCTTGGTTTATCACACTGGAAATAACCAAGGGCGATGTCAGCGTGGCACCGAGCTGTTGGGCCTACTTTATCAACTATGCTGGTAGTTCAGTGGAAAAACTGGGCAAGACAGGCCTGTGTCAGTATGATGGTGAAGAACCCAGTATTCCCCTTTCCCCCACTGTGATGACATTTGAGGTGAGAAACTGGACAAGTCCCATCCATTAGCTAACCATAGTCAGAACAGAGGCACAGTTTTTATTGAACAGTACCAGTGGTGGACTGTATTCTGATAGCATAATAGAGAAATGGGGTCACCAACCTCTTCATGCTGTGCCCTTGTACCTTTGAAGGGTGCATAACAGAGAAGCATTATGTCCTCTGTTTTGATTCTATCCTGTCCTACTGACCTAACTAAAGATCAGGATTACACTGTGTTACCATGTGTCCTCATCTGCACATACATATTCATACACACATGACCAAAATACACGTTGGGACATTTAACCAAAATTCATGGTGTGATACAACAGGAAAGCACCCAGATGGGAGAAGGAATAAAGAAACAACAAATCAGAGTTTATTCAATGTGGTTTTGACAGAATAAGTACATGGACAGCATTCAGATGGAGCCAGCAATTATTTGGTTAAATCTATAGGGAAGGTAGGAGATTGGACTGAGGTTGGGAAAAGGACCATGTGAGATGGGGGAAATGAGGGCAGGCTGAACTCTTGAACCTCATAAGGCACAGAAAATATGCCAAACAAAAACCTGGGTTTTGCTTGAACTCAAGATGATACAAAACAGCATAGTGGCAAAAATAAGGGCAAAACTTTTCCTGCAGACCAGAAGACAAGTGAATTCTCCTCCAGGGCAAGGGACAAATTATTGTAAGGAATTCCGTTTTTAAAACCTTGGGTTTGGGGGAGTCCCCCCCCCCCCCCCCCATATCAAAAGAGGGATGAAGGGCTGTAGATGACAGTGATGGAGTTTGGTTTTTTGGCCACAGATGTTTAATGGGTGCAGAGTGCAAGAAGAGATGTGCATATTTTGGGTGTTGATTCCATACTGTAATGGGTGCTAATGGATGACTGAGTATGGGCATTGTTTTCCAGGGAGTTCTCAAGTACTTCCTGCATGATGCTTTTCCTCTTGAGGGCTCTAAGTATTCAATTTAATGAGTGTACTTAAGAGAATGTATTGCATTAGGAACTGAATAGGATACTTTACACAAGTTGCCTATTGAATAGAAAGGGTGAGAACCACACTTCCTGTGCATACTATTAAAGGAAAGCTAGTGATCACAGCCCCTTTTGTCTTGGTGGCCAAGTCTCTGCTTAGAATATCTTCCCATATGAAATGGAGATTTTTTTGGAGTCAAGGGGCTAGGAAAATACTCAAAACAACTGTAAGGCTTACTGTCTTGGTAACAACAACTGCAAGTTACACTTTTGCTGTTCATTGACCAATGTATGTCAATGTTTTGTCTTAGATCATCATAACCTGAAAATGAAATTAAAACAACCGTGTGATCCATTGTGAGGCATTGGTGATAACATATTGTTAATTTAAAATATATGAATGCTTTAGTGCTTATCCCTAGGGAATAAATACAACAACACTCCAGTCAGTGCTATCAATATCCAGTTGAGATGAATCAGTTCTTTCTAAAAGTGGCCATGAGGAATGGTAGGGAAACTTGCAATGTGGTGATTTAGATCCTTGTAGGTAGTACTTCCAAAGATTATAGTTAGGATGGGGAAGCAGTCATCTCAGGGTTATATCCATAGCAAATGTAACTTGTGCTCTGTTCCTAAGTGTAGGTTAGGGTGGCCATATGAAAATCCCTGCCCTCTTTTGTATCTGGTCACTCTAGTATAGCTCCTGAAGCTTTAGCTGTTGCAATGAAGAGGGAATTTCACCAGGTGCTGCATGCATACAAATGGCACCTGCTGAAATTCTCTTTTCTATGCAACTGTTAAAGATACAGGAGCCCTGTCCTCCTTTTCATATGGTCACCTGTTGTAAAAATCTGAACAGATCTATGATTTTCACCCCAAAACACGTCCATTTCCCCTGACACGCATCTTACACGCATCTTACACACATCCTACATGTGTTTGTTGACACGCACACCCAAACTGTCCACACACACAGCATCCCAAAGTCCCATTCCCCACTGCCTGTCCATTGTATCCATTTCTGCAAAAGTCAAGCTGCTTGCAAGTGATTTAGCGGCGCAAGAACTAGGAGCTTGTCAAAATTGCCATTGCTCCTTCTTCTCCAGGTCAGACTCCATCATACACAATCAGGGACGTGCGTAGGCTACCTGTCTTAGAGGAACCAGGAGTGTGACTCATCCAGATGTGACCATAGCACACCTGGAGAGGGACAAAATGACCATATAAGGGAATGATAGAAGTGAAGGGACATTGCAAAGAATCTCTGGGTACAAGTAAAATAGCACATGGCAATGCAATGCCACGTCTGGCCACTACTTGGGACTACTCGAGAGTAAAACAGAGTTGGCCAAATGATGTCCCTGGGGCTATAAACCAATGGGATGAGGGCTGATGACGTGTAACTTTTGGAGTATAAAAGCACTGTTTGAACCTTGGTGTGGTGTGACTCTGGAAAGCAGCGTTAGCATCCAGAGGTTACCTATTCTGCGCAGAATAAAATCAGTTTCCAAAGCTTCAAGAGGTCTTTTGTCAAGTGTTTCATATCTGGACTTTGGACACTTGGAATTAGCATAATTTATGCAACAGCCCTAGTGGGTTGAATAATGTCCAATTCAGATGCTTCATGGCCTGGAAGGTTAGGATATCTTTGAGTACCTAGGAACCATGCAGGAATCCTTCCCACATATTTCCAAATCCTATATCAAAATGGTCTAATAGTGCCATAGGAAGAAGCCCACACGGCTGTCAGCCAGGTAAATGTGCAACCCAACATTTGCAACCCAATGTGCAACCCAAGACAACAGTGACATCTTGTGGTTAAAGTAATCCAAAACTAACATTGTTTTGGAATATTGAATCCAGTTCACTGTGACACATTGTTCTAATCAAGGCAGGAATATAATTTTGGCCTTGATGATCAAAAGAAATTCTGGCTTTGGAACTTTGCCAGTATAGCTTATTTACAACCTAAGGTGCAAGGCAATCCAGTGGTCCTGTAACACAGGGCAATCGCTTTGTCAGGGTTAATGGATTACAGCATAATATAGGTGTAAACTATGCTCAACCAGCAGCAGAGTCAGCTTCACAATATTCATTTAAAATATTTCTTGGGCACTTTTCATGGCAGGAGCACTCCCAAGCCTGAATACAACAGTAACATTCACATAATAAAAACTGATGTGATAATAAAAGAGCAAACATTCTAAAACAACAACAAACACCCATATAAAACAAAACCTAGAACACACTATTTCAGTTACAACCCAGTCTGATAAAACATAATTAGGGGAAGACCAAAGTAGTGTAAGTTTTCAGGGCCTTCCTAAAAGCCTTGCAATAACGGGGCCTGGTGAACCCCAGATGGCAACTCATTCCAGAGGTGTGGGGCCACTGCAGAAAAGGCCCTCTTATACCTAACTGCCCTCCAAGGTGGGTAATTGAGAAGAGTGTCTCTTACTGATATGGGTGAAGGCGGTTCTTCAAATAATTTGGTCCTAAATTGTTTAAGGCTTCAAGGGCCAAAACCAGCACTTTAATGTGGGCTCAGAAAATACCAGTAACAGATGCAGATGGCACAGTATAAGCACTATGTGATCTGATTGCATTGCTCCTATCAACACTCAGGCAGCTGCATTCTGCATTCTTCAAAGGCAGCCCCATATACAGTGTATCACTACTGCTTCTTTCCAAGCTGCGAGAACTTTACCACCTTGGACTCTGGCAGATTTCACAAGGCAAGATGGACGAGGATCTAAAGAGCTTCAGTCCTCCAAGCAGTTTCTCCACACCCTCAGGTTGCACAAGGTGAAAGGTATCCATAACATGAGTAGATGGTGCACCAGCCCCATTAATCTCAGATTCTATAAAAATGATAGCATTCACATTGGCATGAATATGAACAACTTTATCTGCAAAATGTGTAGCAAATTGCTCACCGTGATATTCTGAGGGCTCAAGAAGTTGTATTCTAGAGCCTACACCCAAGAGGCTTTTAACCACCTGAAAGAGCTGTGGTGGGCAACACTGAGCTGCTCCAATGATGGCGGAGAACAAAGATTTCTTCGCCACCATTACCGGCATAAAATAAGACTGCGAATGGATTCTTATCTGTGTTTGATCTTATCCATTATAAGTCTTCTGCCACTTGTGCTCTAATTATCAACACAGTGGTTTCATTGTTCTCATCTGGAATACCAAGGAGCTGACATGGTTCAACAACTATATGGTCCCCATGAGGACTTCCCATGAAGACCGTATAACACCGGTTTTAAAAATCTTTACACTGGCTGCCAATTCATTTCTGGGAAAAATATAAAATGCTTGTTCTTACTTTTAAAGCCCTACATGGTCTAGGTCCAAGGTACCTTCGGGAACACTTCCTCTCCTATGTTCCAGTCCACCACTTTAGATCCTCGGAGGGTCATCTGCTGTGACTGCCAAATGTGAGATTGGCAGTCACATGCCAGAGGACCTTTGCCTTTGCTGCTCTTCAGCTGTGGAATGACCTGCCGGAGGAAATGCGTCTGCTGACTTCCTTGAACGTCTTTAAGCAGGCATTAAAGGCTCAATTATTCTGGCAGGCCTTCCCTTTTTAGAAACTTATTGCTGATCGATATCTATCTATCATCTATCTATCTATCTCTGCTATATTGTTTTATTGATTGTTTTATCTTTTTAAAATTGTTTTAAACGTTTTTATTGTTTTATTGATTGCATTAGCTTGTTTAAATTGTTTCTAACTGTATGTCACCTAGGGTATTTTATATTAGGTGGGATATAAATTGAAACAACAACAACAACAACAAGGTTGAGGATGTTTGGGAGTGATCATACTGATAGCCTGGATCATCTCCTCATTCCTCAAGAGACTGCAGAAATCCATCCAGATTCATGAGCTTCTGGGATCAGACCATCAAACTTGGTCCCCCACCTTTGCAGTTGTTATAGGTAGCTTGAAAGTCAAATTGATGAGATAATGATCTGTCCATGCCTATGGAGTTATTACTGGCTCCAGCACCCACAGATCATTTTCTCCCAATCTAGTAGGGAAAGCCAGGTCCAAGGTATGCCCTGCCACTTGTGTTGAAAGAAGTTTCTAAAGGAAAGTAGAAAGTATAATCTTTGACTCAGTGTAGTGAATACATATTGGACTGGGGGTCAGTACATCCAGGATCAAATTTCTGCTCCCCCATGAAGATGACTAGATGATTCTGAGCAGCATCCTAGCTCAAGACAGATAAGGAATAGTCTGCAGGAATAGTCTGCTCATATGCATCTCAAGCAACATGCTCAACTCCTTTCAATTCCTTTACTGCCCCATTGCCCTTCTCAGGTAGACAGAGACAAGATAGTTGATCTGTATTCTCTTCCCCACCAAGAGCAACATGCAGCTAATTTTCCTGTTTTGGTGGGTCAGAAGAAAAGCCAGCTTATGTTCAGTATAATAAGATTCATACAGGTCCACACATAGGGGGAGGAAAGTTGGGGGAGGAGGCGTATTCCAAAGAATTTGTTATTGCCAGTTTCTTTGTTTGCCCCAAATAATAGTTTTTGGCATCACCCTAAGTTACTGAGCGTCAATAAATAAATAAATCATAATTGAGAGTTAGGTCTCCTCCACAAGGATTCGCTTTTGCGCCTGGTTAAGTGATTATGCGCTTCATCGCTGAAGCGCATTTATGCCTAATACCTCTGCACGAGAGGCAGGCAGGGAGAGGGGAGGGGGGAGGTAGGGCGGGCGGGCGCCTGTCTCTTTAAGGCAGGTCCCTGCGAGTTGTTATGCTGGAGAGCGAAGGAACTGACGGGGCGATTGAATGAAACGGAGCAAGGGGGGGGAACAGGGCAAGAAAAAGGGAAAAGGGAGCTGGAAGATGGAGAGTGAGAGCGAGAGGTCAGCGGGAGCCCGGTAGGAGCGGAGCCAGGAGCCGAGTGGGGGAGCCAGCAGCGCAGCAGCAGCAGCAGCCGGGAGGCAGGGCGCCGGCTTCACATCCCGCCGCAAAATAAAACTCGCTATTTAACGCACATTCGATAATGCGCACAATCGGAGGGATAGCGCGCCTCTACGCCTGATTTGCGCTCCCTCCTTGTAGAGGTAAATTTTTTAAAGCGCCTTGAAAGAGCTTTAAACCTCTCTTGTAGAGGCAGCTGTAGATAAACATCTTTCTCTGGTTGGTACTTGATTTGTGATGCCTATTGCTGGGCATCAGGAGCCCAAAGCATTGTTAGTTCTAAAAAGAGGGAGGGAGAAATGTAGCTGATTCCTGAAAATTGGGATGATAGGAGTGTGGTATTTTCCCCAGAGTAGGGCTCTGAAAATTGCAGCTAACCCAGACAGAACAGGGGACAGTGGGAGGGCATGCTGTTTGCAGGCAGTTTTTAAAAGCTGCTGACTTTTACTTTGGTTTTATTCTGTGTTAAACAAACTTTTTTTTGATATCTTGTTTTACTATGTTACTGTATTTTATGGTTTTAAGTTTGGTGTTGTGAATTGGCCAGAGAGCAGTATAGAAATGGGCAGCATAGAAATGCAATCGGTCAATTTCAGATAGCATTGAAAAATGTGACCCACACACAGAGCACATTCGAGTCTGTCATCTCATTCTGCTTGCATGGGCAGTTCTGATTCCCTTCTCCGCTCAGTTCCAGGGATGAGGAGCCTCTGTGGCCTCCTCCACACGAGACGTTTAATGAGCCTTGAAGGCTCATTATAAATTTTACCTCCACACCAGCGGAGCGCAAAACGGGCGTACAGGCGCGTTATCTCCCCGATAATGCGCATTTTCGAATGCGCGTTAAATAGCGACTTTTATTTTTCTCCGGCCGTTAAAGCGCATTTTTGCCGTGTGAACAAGCGATTATGCGCATTAACGTCTTCTAAAGCGCTTTTTGGACATCAATTAATGTGCTTCGCCGCCTCTCGCTGCCTCCCGTGCAGAGGGATTAGGCGTAAATGCGCCTCCGTGAAAATGCGCATAATCCCCGAACCGGGCGCAAAAGCGCATCCTTGTGGAGGGGGCCTGTGTCTACTTCCCCTTCCCACTGATCATCTACTCAGCATACACACTGATACCTGACTTAGGATGCTTGGTTGGTTCTAGTGTCACAACTGGCACAACACGTTATGACATTTCCAGTAATAGAAACGGAGGAGCACACACCTGTAGTTCTGTGCCTGTGGCTGGCAGGCTGTGCGATTGGCCCAAAGCTGAGTAAGTTCATGAACAGCCATGATAAATGCGGCACCCATCTGCCAACTCTTGATAAAGAGCTCACAGAATGTCTTACTAATGGGAAAGAGGATAAATGGGCTTGAATTGAGGCTCCATTTCAGACAAAATGCCTGATATTAATCTTGTCAACAAGGATAAGATGGGAGGCAGGTTCGCTGAGTGCATTGCTGGCAGAAAGTCAGGCAGTGGAGGTGGTGGTTTGCACTACTGATTTCTTTTGACCAGGTCCTGGGCCCAAACAGTTATCTTCCCCACTTTCTGTTTTGCTAATATCACGATAACCTGGCCACTCAACAACAATATGGATGCTGAGGGCTCATCATCTGATGGCCATTCAAGACTAGAATCCTGATTCCAGATCCTATGGTTCCCTAAGAATCAGCTCCTTGGGTTGCCAACTATGGTGGCCAGTAAAAATAAAAAGTTGGCAACCCTAAGAGGTTGCCTTTTGTAACATCTGTGCCTTTTACAGCAGCTTGATCTACAGACAGTAGCAGACAATATTGTTTTCCCACTCTGGGAAAAGCTTTTCCTTCTGATTTCAGCAGATCAAGGAGCTGTTAAAAGCACAAGAACAAGCAACTCTGATTCTTTTTCCTGATTCGCTGGCAACCCTATCAGTACCCCTAGGGATCTGGAGGTGGCTAGCTGAGAGCCTCAGTGAAAAGATCTCTGGACAATTGTCTGGGTTGTAGTCCTAAATGGAAAGCAACCCCTGAGGCAGCCTCCCCCAGTAAGTGAGTGTGTGTGTGTGTGTGTGCGTGCGTGCATGTACCTCTGCAGGTGCGACCCCCAGGACCTCTGCTGATGGGCAATGTGACCCTCAGAAGTAAAAGTGCACCCTGGATTTACAGGATCACAGGCTGGATGCATGGATCAGAACAAGCTGTCACTGCACAGATGGAGTTCTGCTACAATCCTGTAGGAAAAGGACTAAGTATGACCACAGTCACTGTAATCTCTCCCCTCCTCCCTCACTGGTGGTTTGGGAAGCTGAGGGAAGGAGGGATGGAACAGTCTTACTCCAGCTCATGCCTCTTTCACATGTGTTTCCTAGTAAGACTGTTCTGTCCCATTTCTATGTGTATTTTGAGGAAATCCACAGGGAGATCCAAAAAAATTGCACAAATTCAGCACTGCTTTTTTAAAAAAAAAATATTTAAAAACTACGTATGAGGTGGTCTGAGAACTCAGGGAGATTGTATGGGGAAAAAAACATGTCTGCCCCCAAGGGTCCATGGTGACAGCCATGATTGTTATGGTACAATCTCCCTGAGTACGAAGGGTGAATTACACAGCCCCATTTTCAATGCATGCAACAGGAGCTGCATGATGGTTAATTTCTGTAAAAGGAAACGAAAGAAAAGCAGAGCACCTCTGGAATCTAGCAGGACTGTGGATTCCTAAACCACCCCATATCTAATTCACATGTTAGTCTGGGAGGTGCCAATCAACTGGGTCTGCTTTG
The DNA here is from genome assembly GCA_029215795.1 of Anniella stebbinsi. Taxonomy (NCBI): domain Eukaryota; kingdom Metazoa; phylum Chordata; class Lepidosauria; order Squamata; family Anniellidae; genus Anniella; species Anniella stebbinsi. Next base: position 65,796,693 of record JARDYH010000004.1, on the reverse strand, counting down.
GAATATAGACTTTCCAAATTCGTCCTCCATTTCCAGGCTCAGACATGAGCCTACACACTTGCAAACTCCATGACAGACAGTTATGCAACCAGCTGAGCTCTCTGGTGGAACCACTCACTTGCTTACAAACACCTACTCCAGGTCCAGGGATTATATGGTCCAGCTACTGATCACTGCCCATTATTCCCCCTGTGTCTCATTTTACTCTCCAGAGGTAGTTCTCCAGCCAAAAAGTCAATGGGACCTATCTCAAACTCAGAGCCCCTCTACTTGAAGTCGAGATTGGTTACTCATGCAAGTTTGCAGGTCCTTTACATGATGTTATCAAGCTCCAGGACCTCTCCCATGCTTTCTGACCTTTATCCCGTTTAAAAAACAACAACAGTGGGGATAATGAGCTATTTAAATATCACAACTTGAATTTCTCTGTATAAAGAGGAAATTGCATTATAACAGACAGCAATACCATGGCACCATCTAGTGGCTGTATAACAAAACATATAGAACTTGTAGATAAAGGAACTCCACGGGGAAAAAAGTGGGAATGTGTGAAAAGGGCCGCTCTTAATCCCACAAAGAATTTGGAAGCAGAAGCCCCAGTAAAGTTGTGGGATAAAAAGCTTCTGTGTAGAGAAGCCCTCAGTCATATAGAGGCTATGGAGTGGCCAGAAAGCTGTTTTGGATATGGGGCATCACAGGCCACAATGGCGTGTGATAGCAGGCTCTGGCTGTGTTGCTCGAGATGTGGCTGTCCTTTTTGTTCTGCTGTATGTTTCTAAAAGCGGTGTGTTTTCTTCCACCTGTCCTAGGTTGAGTGAATATAGGATTTGGTGGCTGTTGAGCAGGCATATTGGTGGTGTATCTCTCCTCCCAGTGTAACTGGTGTGTAGGATTGCTGGGTTCAAGTCCCATTAATTTCAATGATAACATTAAGCATGTGCTCTTCCTTGAAAATCAATGGGACTTAAACTTGTTTAGCAGCAATTGGATCGTGCACAGTGAATTTCGAGGACAATAGGTTCACAAGTAAATCAAGAAAGGAAAAAAAGCTAACCAGAGAGTATCAGTATGACTGCAAACTGATAGCCTCATTTTTTTTGCCAGTTGCAAAAACAAATACTTTACAGCATGAAATCTAACAGCAAGAAAAGCCATTTATATGCTCATGACAGAAATGCTATTTTTTACCAGGCCTGAGGTGATGCAAGAATAGATTTCTGACTTAGCCAAAGGTGTGGAAATGGAGTTAAGCAAGGCTCAGAAAGAAGAGGGGGAGGGAGTTGAACTGTCCTTTTTAGAATCTCACAGCTATGAGCTTCAGGATCTATCCATGCAAAATACACCAGAGGCCGGATTGTTCTTAAAATGACCTTTGATTCAGGATTCCTGACCAGCAGCTGTTCAACTCTCACAGCAGAGTGCTAATTGGTTGCTTAGGGCCAAACCACACTTTACTTAAGGGTTTCATGATCAGATCTCACCATGTTTTATCACTTAAATGCAGCTGCGGGGACTGGGTGGTGCTGGTGCTGAATTGGATGTAGGTTGGCCACTGAAACATTGCCAGAAAAGAGGAAATGCATTGTCCTAAAACAGGAGATAAAGTTGCATAAAGTGTGTATATTTAGGAATATTTACTATAATTTCAATAGAAATAGAACACATCTCACCATAGTAGGGAGGACTACGACCAGGTGACCTGTGTGCCTGCTCAGTCTGCTGTCCAGGTGCTGACTGTGGATGGGCAACGTCAAGGCCCCTGCTGCTCTCCTTTCTTAGGATTATATATCTTCAAACCAAACTTGGGATGGACAGCCCTTCAAATAGAGGACTGTCCTCTGCCAGTGCTTTAAATGGACAATGATCCTCTACAAAGTAGGGCACATGGCCACCCTAACTGGATGGGAGCAGTGGGAGAGGGAAGTTAGCCTCAACCCCATGCCATTTTTGTGATCTAAATCACCCTCTGTCATTGCTGTTTGTTCCCCAGGAAAAGCTTATATGAATCTTTGTGAATTCCCCAGTACGACAAGTAGCATCCTAAGGAATGGGGAGGGATTTAGATAGGGAAAAATCCTGTGGAAGAAAGAGTTCAGTTTACCACCTCCTTCATAGGAAGCTGCCTTACATCAAATCCAAACATTGTTCCATCTAGTTCAATACTGTCAGCACTGAATGGCAGCAGCTGTCTGGGGTTCCAGTTTTTCCCAGCTCTACATGGAGAATCCACAGAATGAACCTGGGATTTTGTGCTTGCAAAGCATACGCTTTATCATAGTTTTGGCCTATTCAGTTGCTTCTGCAGCAGCTTTTTCAGTCTTGAATATCCTGTATCACATGTAGTATTATACAGGTGAGTCAAATGTCTGTATGGTTTGTATTCAGAACCTGGCAAGTTCCAAGTAGGATTGCCAACTTTTTCTGGCAATGCTCCTATACATTTATTAACTGCAAAATCAATAAAAGTTGGTCAGTTGAACTTTTTCTGGGCATGGAGCTATAGTGATGGGGAAAAAATGCACCAACTGCGAATGAGCTGACAAAGCTGGGCCAAACTAGCTACAATTCTGTGCTAAGTATTGAAATTTCTCCATAAATATAGAAAGGGGAGAGGGGAGAGAAGGATCTGATTTTAACAGCAAAATGGGTCCATGGGTGAAGAGTGCAGAACCCACCACTGCCCATGGCTTACCTCCCTCCAGCCCTTCTTCCTAGGCACCTTTCTCCTAATTAGGGCTCTGGTTCAAAATCATGTGTATAAGTCAAAGTGTGTTGTCTTTGCACACACATAGCATCTGTGCAGATGGTGCTCTGATCATGCATAGGTCTAAGGTACAGTCTACTGCCTCCCCCTCCCCATGCTTAAAGGACACACATTGAACCTCTGCGAAGAGCCAGTGAGTGCATTTAAAAGTACAAGTACTCTCTTTGAGTGAGGATCTAGCCACCCCATCACAATGCCTATGTGCTGGGAAAAGCTTCCTCTATTGAATGTTTGTATGCCATGCAGCTATTAATGGTACAAGAGCCCTGCAAGAAAAAAGTTGACAATCACATTCTAAGCCAGGTATTGCCCAATCGTGGACAATTTAAGCAAGAACTAGAACTGAGTTGGTCAATAAGGTGCAGGTTCTTGCCAGGACATGGCAGCAAGCCTACCGTACAACTGATGAGGCTAGTTCATCATCAAAAGACATTAACATTTTCTTAAAGGGAGAACTATATAGCAAGTGGAATAATACAATAAAGTGGATGGTAGGTACAACTATAATTATCCTAGATATGACATTATCTATCCACCAGGTGGTGTTCTATTCTCAGTCTGGAGAGAGCCAATATTTCTCTGATTTAGCCATTTAATATGTTGTTGCGCTTTTTTTAGCCCATGGCTGATCTATTTAATCAAGAATACAGACACTACAAATTGAAAAGGCATTTAGTTTTAATTTGGTTATCAATTGAAAAGGCATTTCATTATAATTTCGAAAACCCTAATGCAGATGACTGGGTAGCATCTGTAAATCTCTGATGTCTACAGATCCTTGCCATTTACCTGTACCAGAGAAAAACTCATCACAAAGGAGGTGGAGTCCTTAGGTACAGTTTTCCACTACCATATTGGTATCTTTCCATTGTCCTTCGTTTTGAGGGGCATCGCATATGTACAAAAATTTGAGCTGCTCCTCAGATGTTAAGGAGTTGTGGTAACAGCAAACTAGGTTTCCCTGCAAATCATTCCCTGTGAATACTTGGTACAGTAATGAGAGGATTCCCATATAATTTTGTTCAAGTGATCTTTGTCACACAGACATGCTTATTTTACATAGCATCACTCTGTCAGAACCTTTTCAAGCTCTCTGGAAAGTTGTTTATTACCATGATCCTTTTTGTTACCATTTGGCAGCCAACGTGCTATTTCTGAGGGAGCAAAATACGGCCAAACTGCTTATTCATTTGTCAGGGTTCCTTTCTATGACCTGGAAACCCCGTTTTATTTTACTAGTAAACTGTTATGTTAAACCTAAAATGCCTGGAGTGTCACTCACCCCACATCTACTGGGAAGCGGAAGGGGAACTTCACAGCTACTGGGAAGGGGAAGGTAAAAGAAGGAAGGTGGGACTCTTATGGAGGCAAACATCCTCAAGGAGTTGATCAGTGGGGTCCAGGTCATAGGAAGGAACCCTGACACCATTTTTTAAAATGCAGTCATTTAGGTTATTCGCTTGTGAATACTTCAGCAATCTATGCTAGTTTCAGTATTCCTAATCATCAAGCATTTCCATTCTATCTATCAGGGTCATGTGATGTGAAATACTTGCGGGCAAAAACACCATTAAGGATGCAATCCTATGCCTGTTTAGACAGAAAAAGCCCTAGAATTCCCAGCATTCCCCAACCAGCATTTTATCGTTTGCTCGTTACTGTCCACTTATGGATGTGTGCGCTTCCTTTAGATGAAGTCATCCACTTCCTGTGCGCCTCCCACTCCTGCTCGTTTTTCTATAGTAAAATAGACCCCTTTTAATCCAACTTTAAAAACAAACAAAGACGGAATGTGCCAAGATCTTCTGCTGTGTGCAGGAAAAGTGTGCACCATAAAAACAGCCTCTGAATGGGCCACATGGTCTTTGTTTACTTCCTCTTTCCCCTTTAGGAAGAATGAGGAAGTGTGGAGCAGTGACGGTAAGGAAACACGATCCCCCCCAGCTCCAAATCCTTCACTATATTTCATATGAGCTTCAAATGCTTTTAAGAGTTCTAGAGGTTTTTTCCATTAATGAGACAGGTTAGGCTGCAATCCTCAACCCACTTAACTCATTGGAACTTACTTCGGAGTAGACGTGAACACTCAGAGATGATCCTTCTCTAGAAGATCCCCCAATAAACTGATTTGTGTTTAATTCATCTACAAATGTGGGTTCTGTGGAATGAAACTTTTCTAATGTGATTTGCTTTGTTATGTATGATTACTTTAACATTCAAAATGCCAAATCAACTGTTACACAGGCGATGTGATGTGCATAATACAGCACTCTAAAACAAATGACCTCCTGTAGAGCATCCAGTTTATAAATGTTTATGATTTTTAAATAATTTTTGATATTTTTTTAAATCTATAAAAAAATTATAAACTGGATGCACTACTGGTGGTCATTTGTTTTGTTTTAGAATATCATTAAAATGTTTTGCATCATCATAGAAGGTAATATGCCCTTCATACTTCCTCCAAATGCCTAACCCCAAATAGCTGTTAGGGAAATATTATTATTATTATTATTATTATTATTATTATTAAACACTTATATACTACCCACTCAAGATAGTCATCTGGGTGGTTTAAAATCATAAAATGCTAAAAACCAAATGGAAACATTCCAGACATCCCAGAGGTGATGCTGAAGATGTGTGATAAGAATGAAGTGCTTCCAGGCAGAGATTCCCTAGTGTTACCAATCTAATGGATTTTTTGGGGTAAGAAAAAAGCTGGAAAACATAAGATTACAAATGGAAGATAAGATTATCCGGACTCCACAAAAATTCCATGAATGAAGCAGGGCGATTGCACAATAAAGGTCTTATCTGGAAGCACCCATGTTGAGCCAAGAAAATATGGATGGTGGTATGAGGACTTCAGACAGAGAGCTGTGGTTTGCTGCCTATTTGGAAGTGCCTTCTCCATCTCATCCCGGAAGAACTGAAATGCATGGATCAATACAATGGGTGAAAAACTGGATGTCTCTGCCTGAGAGTGTATCAGTTCCTGGCCCAGTGATTTTGTGTGGCCCTGTGAGGAGCTCTTTCCAATCACCCGAAATGGCAGTTCATCTTCTGATGAATTCCTGGAGCTGTTGGGAATCGGCATCAGTGAGCTGATTCCAGTGAAGTGACACAAACAGATAGCAGCTTGGGATATGGCCCTCTTTGTTTTGAGCAGCAGATATTTGGAAGTGACTCCTTTGACATTTCATTGATTTGCTGCAAGGCGTACAGAAAGCAGAACAAGAGCGGGTTTATAGGTTGTCACATGACACCCCCTGCTGTTTTTGAAATATGTAGGACAAAAATACTCCCAGGAAGTGTTATCCTCAATTTAAAAGCTGGGGAGTTAACTGATCCTTTCCTTGTGATACTTTCATTTGCAGATAGATCTTCACTGAGTTCTGTACTCATTTATTGATGATGCCTCTCCATTGATAATCAAGCAAAACTTCAGCTCCTACCAGGTGCAGTAGAAAGAAGAAGCAACAAATGAGAGGACAGGAACATGCTCCTGCTGGACTGACAACTGAAGTTTTGACAGATGTGACAGCTATCCATCTATGGAGATGACCTATGTGTGTGTTCAGTGAAGATAAAGAGCAAAATAAGATACTTCAACTTTAAGGGTTGGAATAAGGGAAGAGGCTAAATATTTGAGAAACCCAATAAGGAAAAGCAATGATTAGAGGCCATTCATCCCCAGTAAGCATTATGGAAGTTGTAGTCCAAAATGTCTGGAAGGCACCAGTTTGAGGAAGGGTTCTTAAACCATTGGGTGGAGCACCTTAGGGACGAGGACATTGGAACCCAAAGAGTGATCTATAGCTAGCCATGCCAAGAGATAAGCAGCAGCTAAGCAAGGCTTGCTCAGTCTTTTCTGCTTCTGTCTTCCTTCATCCCCTTCCCCTGTTGAGAATTGAGCCATTACAGATGGAGAAAGGAGGGTCTGGAGGACTCCTGAGCAAGTTCCTCTCGACAGATCTGTGTTGGCCCACCCCCTCCACACTGCTGTCTATTCAAATGCCTTCTCTCTTTGGGCACAATCCACACAGTTGCTCTAAAGTAGGGTGACCAGATAAAATCCAGGTCAGGGCTCATGTAACTATAACAGTTGTAGAGAAAAGGGAGTTTCAGCCAGTGTCATTTGTATGCAGTTAGTTCCTGGTGAAATTCCCTCTTCATCACAACAGTTAAAGGTGCATGCACTATACTAGAGTGACCATATACAAAAGAAGGCAGGGCTCCTGCAACTTTAACTGTTGTGATGAAGAGGGAATTTCACCAGGAACTAATTGCATACAAATGACACTGGCTGAAATTCCCTTTTATTTACAACTATTAAAGTTACATGAGCCCTGACCTGGATTTTATCTGGTCACCCTACTCTAAAGTAAAGGGCAAGCATACTGCTCCAACCTCTTCGCATTGCTTACTTGCTTAGAAAGCACAGGTGAACAAGCAGTGACTGCAAAGAGGAGGAAGAGCAGGGCCAGAGGGATCCAGGTGTGGGCAGTGGGCCACCTCCTTGGCAGACATCCAACAATGCCTACCGCCTGGCACTAGCCTTGTATAGGGGGCATCAATATAAAGCCTGGCAGAATAAAAAAAAATCTGTAGGTTCCACATAAATGCCACAAGAGGGGGCCAAGCAAGGTTCTTGGGGAAAGTTTTTTTTCCTGATGTATGAGGCCATCACTCTGGGAATTTTGCACATTTTTGGAAGGCTCTGCAATTTGCAGAGATTTCCAAGCAATTTGCAGAAATTGCAGCTGAATATGCACAAGTTTTGGCTTAATTTGTGGAAATTACAATTGAATTGGCATAAATTGTGGTTAAAATTGTGCAAATTGCTCAGAATTTTGTGCAAATTCATGAACCTTCCTCCCCCAAAATGGTTGTGGAAGCTGCAAACCATGAAGAAGAGGTTGGACAAGTTACCTGTCATGGATGCTGTTAGGATGTTCTGCTCAGGCCAGGGAGATGGACTCTGATCATTCACTGGGAATGTGTGGGTGTTATTCAGTGCATCTCTATGTCTGAGTGAACTTGTCATAAAATGAAAAGAGCAGCGTTAATTGGTTATGTTGTGCTGGAATGATAACCAGCTATAGAATACTGTAGCTTCTGTTGAATTCTGTTTTTGTTTCTGAAAGAAACTAATTCAGGTCCTTTTCTATGTTCAAAGCTGATAACCCACCTCAGGCTCTTTCAGATTCACAAGCCAATGGCCAGTCGGGGAGATAAGAGGAGGAAAGCAGTTAGAACCAATGTCTGGTTGCAACATGTTGGTGCTAAGGAGCCGCTGGAGGCTGGATCCTTCTCTTTTAATCATGTGTGACATTTTAAGGGCACTGTCTTGGGCTGGAACATGTCTAGAGTGGAGAAACCACATTCTACCCACACAGATTCAAGCCAAACTGAGACTGGGTAAATAATACAGCAGGAAAGGATGAAACAGCCTCATCTTCACCAGGTTTTTCCTTTTATTTAACAAGAAGAAGGGCACACAATGAAATGTTGCAGCATATTACTGGTGTGCATGTTAAAGAAACCCCTAAATGTTAGCATAAAAAACAGGAGTCCCTGGTTTAACTGAGCTAAGTTAAGAAGAGCCTGAAGAACAAGGAGGCAGGATTTTTAAAATGTAGGTAGTTATATGTTCATCAAGAAAACCACCAACAAAAGTATAGCTCTATGGAGCAGTCCTTGCAATAGGTCTCTCTCTAGAAAGCTAAAACAGCTTCTCCGCCATCTCAAGCAAGAGCTTGTGGTTCCACTGAGTTTGGACAAAATGACTTTCAAGCAAAAATTGATCAGGTACTTCCATATATGGTATTTATTTATTTTTTTAAAAACTGTTTCCAAGAGCCATAGGATTCGTACATAAGTACATAGGAAGCAGCCTTATATTGAGTGAGACCATTGAGCCGTTTAGCCCAGTACTGCCAGAACATATGATCCCACAGAGACCATGTAGTTTCTGGCCAAGCACCCTAGGTTTCCTATTGGCCATTTAGATTTTTAAAAAAGAAAAAAAACTATTTCCTATGGGAATAAACCATTACATAGTTGAGGTAACAAGTAACAAACATATTCCTCTCTGAGATGGGGAAAAGACCAATGGTGCTTCCAGATGAAGGGCTCCTAGCGCTAACAATCAAAAGGCATTTTTCAGCTATTCTCTCTTTTGTTCCTTGACTGTTTTTTTCTGATAAGGAAAAAGGTGGAAGAAGCCATGAAAACCATGGGATGGCCACAAATGGAAGACAATGATGTCTGAACCCCAGTAAAATTCCGTGAATGAGGCAGTGTGATTGCACAATAAAGGCAGACGTTTGGATTCAGATTTAAGCAGAATCAACAGGGTTGGTGAAGTGAACTTCCCTCCCCCATGACAACCCTTTGAGCCCCAGGAAAATACTGCACAGAGATAGCCAGGAGACCATGCTGAATGGGATGAGCTGTGGTATGTGTGCGTGTGTGAGGGAAGAGGGGAATGATCAAAAACTGGGCAGAGGGATCTTCAGCGAGTGGAGTCCATCCTCTTGTAGAAATCAGATCCTGGAAGCACAACAAGACAGACTGAAACCCCTGGAATAGAACTGGGAAGGTAGAAATAAGACGTGCACAGTCTTTTTAAGGTTCAGCATTTCCAACTTCTCCATGGTTATTTATAAGGCTGTGTCTGACCTCCACAGTCAGGCTATTCTGCCATAATGGGTGTAATGTTAATGTGGAATGAAGCTGTCCATTGTGCTGGTGTTGATCTGAGATTCCTTGGGTGAAGAAGACACAGATAACATTTTCAGAGCAGTGAGGTCGCTCTGGCAGCACCATCACTGCATTTAGTTCAAGCATGCCTGATTCCCTCAAGGGCTGAGCATTAGAGGAGGGGTGATGACAAGTGATCTGTATGTTGAGGCAGAAGCCAAGTGTGCACAGCACTGATTGGCTAGTCCTTTGATGTCACAAAGATATCCAGTCCTCCAATCCCAAAGCAATTTTGCCCTAAAAAATAATCCTTAAAAAATTCCTAAAGCATGAATCAAAAGATAAACACATGAAAGATAATGCAGGGCTTTTAAACTGCCCACCAGAAATGTGAGGAGAGGGGCAAGGCTGATAGCCAAGCCAAGAAGTCAATTAGCTAGTATGTTCATGTGTCATTTCAGTTGAGAAACTTGAAGAAGCCAGATTTGCACTGCTGGATAATATTTGTTGCGAGTGCTGCTTTTGTCTGACATCAGCCTTCATTCTTTGATTTGCATACAGAGCGTGCTATATCAGTGGCATGTATCAGAATTCCATTTTCTCTGCCTATATAACTTGGAATGCTGCAGGAAATGGCATGGGCTGGGCAGAAAGGAAGGAGAGCAGCATGGATGAGGTCAGCTGGGAAGATTTGATGTGGTCGGTTTTGAACTTCTAGGGAGGGTTTTGCCTGTGCAAGACACTGAAGCAGGAATAAAGGTCCCTGAATGGAATACAATTGGCACGGGAAATGACATGGGAGATCAGATCTCCTAAAATTGTTGTTAAGAAGCTGCCATGTGCAGAGAGACCAATTAAATTGTAGTTGTGGTGCTGGAAGGACCCCCTCTACAAGATTTTGCTTTGACGCCTGGTTCCCCGATTATGTGCATCTCCTGACAATCGCTTTTACGCCTAATACCTATATACGAGAGGTGTTGAAGCGCATTACTGGCTGTATGAAACTCGCTTTAAAGTTGTTGACATGCATGCAAATGTTGCTGAAAGTAATGCACTTTGTCTCGGGAAACTGCCCAAACAGGTTTTACACCCTTTATTCTCCCCGCCTACCAGAATCTCCTGCCTTTGGTTACCTAGGTTACCTGCCGGGAATGATGTGGTTAACCTGTTCAGCTATCTCTCTCCCTCCCCTTTGCCCGATTGCCAATTGAACTGAACTGCTCAGGAGTAAATGGGAATGTGCCTCGCACACACACACGCCAAAACAGACAGGGGGATGCTGCTTCGTTCCTTCCCTCTCCTCTTCCCAGTGAGCGCACACACACACACACAGCTCATGTCAGGAACCCAGCAAGAAGGAGGGGACGATATGTCTCTTATGCGCACATTCACACATCCTTCCTATCCCCTTTACTTCTCGTGAAACCACCTCCATCTGGCCCCGTGTCTCCATGAACAAAATATTCCATCAGGGGAGTTAAAATAAACTTTATTTTCAGTTCACATTGGGTCTCGTCTTCCTGGAGCTTCCATCCAGAGAGACGGAGAGCAAGGAGGAAGTTGCCAGGAGGAGACAGGAAATAAAACTAACGGGCAGTTCTATGCATGACATCAAGACCATCTGATCATTAATGCACCTCCTCACAAAATTGTTTACACGGACATAAGGTGCTCTTACTCCTGCGGAAAATTAAAAGTCGCTATTTAACGCACATTCAAAAATGCGAATAATCAGAGATATAATGTGCCTGGACCCCTGATTTGCGCCCCGCTCTTGTAGAGGTAAATTTGGTAATGCGCCTTGAAAGAGCTTTAAATCGCTATTGTAAAGGCACCCTAAATCTCATCCAAATTTCTTTTACTCATTGGATGGTTGAAAATGTACACATATTGTGTCTGTCTTTTTCCTCCTTTGTGACTAGTAACAGATTCTGAGGGTTGAGGGATTATTTTAATTGGGAAAACAATAGGGAAAACAATTAACCCCTCCTCCTGCAGCCCAACCAAATGCTCCCTCCTCCTTCAGCTGGTTTTAAATAAAGTCAGCAGGACATCCAATCACATCTACCTAGACTTAGGAATGGCCACACATTGTACCTTCCACTGTCTTCTCCATGCAATACTGGAAAAGGGTCACCTTCCATCTACACAAAGAGAGGATCATGCTGCCAGTCCTCATAAGTAATCAATTATAAATGTGTGTAACAAGGCAGTCTTTAGAAGGCTGTGTGAGAATGTATTTTTTTAAAAGCAAAATGGAAGGTCTTATATTAGTCCCATGTCACCAAACTGATCAGTATTTTGGGTGTTTAGTGACATAGGTCTAATAGGATTTCCCAAAGAAGAAATGGATAAAACGAGTGATAAGAGGAATATTCCGGGGCGTGGCTATGAACGCGACGGGGTAAAGTCATAGATCCTCGTTGCTCCTTATAAAAGCTTTGAATTAAGCACTAATTCCTTACGGAAGAGTCTCAAGAGAGGCATAAAGACATGTTATGTTGACAGGGAAAGGCTGGAAGTGATTAATTATCCGACCGGGAGCTGAAAAGCGACAGAGCTTGATGGTTGTTAAAGTGAAACCAGGCGCTTCGAGCTAACAACAAAGAAGGAAGACGTCGGTGAGGTAATTTATTGACTTTACGAATGATATAAGGAAGACCACTTGAATAGTTTACTGGGGGAGAGTTTTGGACTTGAAATAGAACAGTAAACTGGCAGTTTGGGCTGACTGGCTGTGGCAAAAAAAAAAAAAGAAAAAGTAAAGGAGAACCCAGACGGACGGAGAGAGGGGATAATTTACGAGCAACAAGGAGTGATGTTATAAGAAGCTTTATTCCCACTCCAGCCTGGGTTAAACTTGTTAAAAGAAAGTCTGTTAGTGTCTCTGGAACTGATTGATCTCTGGAGGGACAGAGGAGGGGTTGTAAGAGTCGTCAGCTCTTGAAGGAGAAACGAAAGTGAAGCGGCCATATTTGAGGCGATTTATGGACTTATAAATGAGGATTTAAGGCAGACTGGCTGAGTAGGTTACTGGGGGAGAGACTGTTGGAAATAAAACTGATTATTGAGAAGATGATTAAAGTCAATCCCCAGTGAACTTGTAATCCAGTCTGACGTAAACAAGAGGAACAAGCAGACAGGGTGGGGGATAATTCATGAGAAAGAAGGAGGGACGACAGAAGAAATCTTCTGCTCCCACCCCAGCCTGGGTAAGATCCTCAAAAGAGCGCGGTTCGGATCGTACCTGGCAGAGATTGACGCGTCTGGAGGAGCAAAACATGCCAGACATTCCAGATAAGAAGACAGCAAAGAAGTCGCCAGTAAAAATTCCATCTGCAGACCCAGTTGTAATTCCAAAGACTACCAGGGGAGGGCAGCCAGACCCAATGGAAGAGTTAAAGGTGGATATAAAGAAAATGCTTGTTGGGCTTGAAGAGCGCTTGGCCAAGCGCATTAAAGACACGCAAGAGGATCTTATGGAGGGCTTAACACAAGTGGTGAAGGATGTTGGAGTGCTGCAGACAGACACAAGAGCTCTGGCTGAAACTTGCAAGAAGCATGAGGACCAAATTTCTCAACATGAACAACGCATTATCGCTATGGAGGATCGGGACAGACGAGCAAATCTGCGCATAAGAAAATATCCGGAACAAGAAAGAGAGAATTTAAAAGATTTAAGAGATACAATTCTGTCGTGGTTAAAAACACAATTTCCGGAGGGGGCCTGGGAGGAAGATGATCTTGAACGGGTGCATCGAGTTGGTTTCAAAGGCAGAGGAGTGCTTCCAAGAGACATAATTGTTAAATTTGCAAATTATTATAAAAAAGAAAAATTGATGCAAGCAATCAGGAAACAACCTCAACCAATGATTCAAGCAACAGCAATTGAGATTTTTCAGGATCTTTCCCCGCAGACCATCCAGTGGAGGAAGAGTGTCAAGATATGTACAGCAGCATTGAGGAGGAAATCGATAACGTACAATTGGGGATATCCAGTATTTCTGAGATTTGCTTGGTGTGGGAAGCAAGAAAGAATAACATCGTGTGAGCAAGGAATTCAGCTGTTGGAGAAGTTGGGCATAATCGATCCCAACGACCCGGGAGAAGTAGTCCAAGAAGAAGGAGCGGTTGGAGGGGCTAGTCAATGAAATGGGATCAGTGGGGAAAGGGTAAAGGAGTGGAGGATCGGACTTTGCTCGGAGGGTTGGGCCGGTTCCCCCCCCTGAAGAGTTCTAAAATAATTGGGACCAGTGCCCAGAGGTCTGGTGAGCAGGGGGGTAAAAGGAGGGTAAGTGTAGGGGGAGGGAAGGGAGGGGGGGTGGGGGGGATACTGAGGGTCTGTGTGGGGGGAGGGAGGGGAAGGGGGGTATGGGGTTCACCGACCGAGATCAATGGATACATATGGTTGAAATTAAGAGATGGAAAATAAATTGAGATGGGCAACGTTGAATGTTAAGGGGCTAGGAACGGTGGTTAAAAGACGAAGAATTGAAACAATGTTGAAAAGGGAAAAAATTGATATAATCTTCTTGCAGGAAACTCATCAGACAAAGGAGGGGGTTAATGAGTTGCGAATGAGGGAAATAGGAGTGTATGAAAAGTCATGTGGTACTTCCAAAGCGAGAGGTGTGGCAACCATAATCTCGAAGAAATGTGGTATTGACATTCAAAGTGTAAAGAAAGATAAGAATGGAAGGATCCTTATAATCTACTGTACGATGGAAGGGGAAGAATTTGTGTTGATTAATGTCTACGCTCCAAATGGGAATCAAATGGAATTCCTTAAAGAAGTGTTTGATATGGGGGGAGATTTAGGGAACAAAAATATTGTGATGGCAGGAGATTTTAATATGGTAATTCATAAAGGGAAAGATAGGGATAATATTATTAGAGATGCTAGAGGTGGGGGGAAGACGGAATTAGCTAAATTAATGGAGGGGAAAGAATTAAGGGATGTATGGAGAGTATTAAAAGGAGAAGAGAGGAAATATACCTTTTACTCACCTAGATTTAAGAGTTATTCAAGGATTGATTATATATTTATATCAAAGAATATGCTATCAAATTTAATAGATTGCGATATAGGAGTAATAAAGATCACTGACCATGCATTAATGTCGATGGAGATGAAGAGGAAGAAGGATTATAAACAAGCAAAGAGATGGAGAATGGATGGAAGAATTTTTAAAAATAAAAATATAGTAGAGAAATTTAAAAAGGAAGTACAGGAAATATGGCAGATAAATGAAAAAGGAGTTAATGCGCAAGGATTATTATGGGATACAATGAAAGCAGTAATAAGAGGGATGTGTATTAGGGAAATGTCCACACTTAAAAAGCAACAGGAAGTACGTAATAAAAATGTTGAAGAAGAGATAAGGAGACTAGAGGACAGATTAAGGGAGACTAAAGATAAGCGGTTATGTGCCTTAATTCAAGCTAAGAAAAAGGAATTGGAGATAGAAGAATTAGAACAGGTTCAGAAGAACTTGTTGTATTTAAAGAGAGATTTTTTTGAATATAATAACAGAAATTCCAAAATGCTGGCTAGATCCACGCGGTCAGAGAAGGCTAAGAATATGATAGGGACAATTAGAGATAAATTAGGGAATAGATGTAATTTAATGAAAGATAAATTAAAAATTTTTCAGGAATTTTATAAAGAACTATATGCATCAGAGGCGGTTACAAATGATAAGATACAGGAATATGTAGAAAGAAATTGGAAAATAAGACTGGATGATCAAGATAAAGAGAGTATGGAAGCCTTGGTTACTGAGAAAGAAATAGAGGGAATTATTGCAAAACTAAAAGGAGGTAAGTCTCCGGGGATTGATGGACTGGGGCCGGAATTTTATAAAATATTTAAGGATATTTTAATACCTAGATTATTAAAATTATATAATAATATAATAGAAGGAGGAAGGACCCCGCCATCTTGGGATCAGTCCATGGTTATTTTAATACAGAAGCCAGGCAAGGATATGACGGATCCAGCATCTTATAGACCAATATCTTTAATAAATCAGGATGCAAAAATATTTTCAGCAATAATGGCTAAAAGAATGGGTTCATTTATTTTTAAATATATAAAAAATGATCAATGTGGATTTATTGTTGGTAGGAAAATGCCAAATTTAATTGGGAGGGTTATAAATACAATAAATATTATAAAAAGAAGAAAGTTAAAAGCAGGATTAGTAGCTTTGGATATTTTCAAAGCCTTTGATTGCGTGGAATGGCCAGCGTTAAAAATAATAATAAAAACGTTTGGGTTTGGAAATAAATTTATGGGAGTGATTAATCAGATGTATAAAAATAATAAAGCGGAAATAATGGTTAATGATGGGTTAACGCAACAAATAAATCTAGCCCGAGGAACTAGGCAAGGATGTCCACTTTCGCCGATTTTATTTGCAGTAGTTATAGAAATTTTAGCAAATGTAATTAGGGAAGATGATAGATTAAAGGGGATAGGTAGTAATGATAAGATTAAAGTAAATATGTTTGCGGATGATACGTTGCTGACATTAGAAGATCCCCTTGAAAGCGGGGATCTGATTCAGAAACATCTGAGAGAATTTGGGGAAATTACAGGATTACAAGTTAATTGGGGAAAGTCAGAAATGATGTTGTATAATTATAACAAGGAAGAGATGGAGAAATGTAAAGCTAAATTAGGATTAGGATATAAAAATATAATACGATATTTAGGAGTTAATATAGATAGAGAATTAAATAGACTAGAGGAACTTAACTTAGTAAGGTTAAGGAAAGAGGTAGGGGAGAAGTTACAGATATATAGAAAATTAAAACATTCTTGGTTTGGTAGAATAGCGGTTATTAAAATGAATATATTACCTAAGATTAATTTTTTGTTTAGAATGTTACCTATTAGAATATCAGCGGCTGAGATTAAAAGTTGGCAAAATATGATTAATGCTTATTGTAATGGGGATAAAAGAGCTAGGATAAATAAGGGGTTATGGTATAAGGCTCAAAAGAAAGGAGGTCTAGGACTTCCGAATATTAAGAATTATTATATTGCGAACCAGTTAAGATATGTTATTCATGCTATTTTAGGGGAACAAGACATGGAATGGTTAGAATCGCAAACAGTAAAGGTGGAGTATAAATTACGAAATATATTTTTTACTAAAATGCAAAAGAAAGAATTCAAAGTACTGGACAACCCATTGTTGGAAAATATATTAATGATCTGGGAGAAGTATAGAGGGAAGTTGATACCAGGGGAGTCTCCGCTTGCCCCAGTTGTAGTAGTGGGTAACTTCCCAAGTGTATTAAAATCAGAGATAGAAGGGAGTCTGAAAGAACTAGATATTATTAAATTAAGGAATTGGATGGAAAAGATGAAGGATAGTGAGCATATTAAAAATTTATTTAAAGGACAAAAGCTAGCGTGGTTCAAGTGTTTGCAGCTGTTAAAATGGACACAGGATTGGACCACAAAGAATAAGGAATGTAGAAACAATACTAGATTTGAAGATTTAATTGAACAATCGTGGGATAAAGAAGAAGCTAGAGCTAAGAAAGGACTCACTAGTGAGATATATAAAATATTAATAGAGGAAGAAATTCAGGACTCACTTAAGGTCATAAAAGAGGTTTGGGAAGAAGATATAAGGGGGAAAATTAATGAAGATAATTGGGGGAGGATATGGAATGGAAGAATGTTAAAGGTATTGTCGATTAGAATTAAGGAGAATTATTATAAGACAGTTTGGAGATGGTATTTAACACCTGTTAGATTTCACCAGATTGATAAAAAATTGCCCAAGAATTGCTGGAGGGGGTGTCAGGAGGTTGGGACATATTTTCATATGTGGTGGAGCTGTGAACAAGTACAAAAATTTTGGGTAAGGGTTTGTAAAGAAATAAGTGATATAATTGGAAGTAGGTTGGAATTAAACCCGAAGCTAGCTCTACTAGCAATATGGGATAGTAGGAATAAGGATGTAATAAATAAAGAATTGGTAAACAACCTCCTGGCACCTGTTAGAATACTGATTGCTAAAAATTGGAAAGGGCAACGAAGTTATACAATAGAAGAGTGGTATAAAGAAATTTGGGATTTAGCTTTGAATGATATGTTGACGTGTAAAATGAAAATAAAGAGGGGAATGTCCAGGAAGAGCGATTTTGGGGAAATATGGACGCCCCTTTTGAATTACGTTTTAAGATCGGGGAAGGGACAATTGCCTTCAAAAGAATCATTAAAATTTTGGAAAGAGGATGAAGGATAATGAGACGGTCTCGGAAGGGGGGGGGACCACGGGGGGTAGTTGAGGGGGGAATTGGTTTTATGTTATGGTATGTTATATTATTGTTTATTTGTGTATGTGTTTGTTGGAAAAATTAATAAAAATATTAATCAAAAAAAAAAAAAAAGAGGAATATTCCTTTCAACTCATGTCATCTGATGAAAAAAGCAGACTTCCATCTCTTTGTAATAAAAGAGCAACCATGCCAGCATAATAGCAAGGAAATGAGTGGATTTCACTTAGGGACAGATTTAGCCTCAAAATGTTACATACTGAGTAAATAATAGTGGAAAGCAGTGCAGCAAGCTTAATGCAAGATTCCAATAATAAGGCAGCAAGATCTGGAGAAGGTAGAATAATCTGTCTCCCAAATCACCTCCTACTCAGGCTTCAGTTCCCAAAGGAAATGGCTAAATAAAATGTTGATGACATTGTTTCAAATTCATTGCTGAAGTTCTGGTCTGTCTACCTGCCTCTTCCTTAATTGGCCAATGCATGCACTACTCTTGGAAATTGCCATGGGCTGGATATGTTCTAGAAAGAAGGTCATCTTTCTGGTTGACAGTCTAGGTCAGGGATTTTGAACCTCTTTCAGCCCAAGGTCCTAATCCAATTTCAAAGAAGCTCTAGGGGGGCGCATTCCAGTGGAGGGGAAGGTGGAAGGCAAAAGGGAGCATGGCTGAAGGCAAATGGGTTGTGGTCAAAGTTACCAGCACATTTTAGTGTAAAGCTCTTACTGCAGGTAACGAAACCATAGGAGAAGCCTTTTACAATGGGAAAATCTAGGAAGCCACAAAATGATCAGTGGTTCAGGAAAGGGGTGTGGCCTTGTGGGAACCACTGGAGGGCCACATTTGGCCCCTGGGCCTGACGTTCTGCACCCCTGATCTAGGTACAACACTGTTCAACCTAAGCAAAAGAAACGTTCATTTTCAATATGGACTGGCGTATTGGATGGACATTAGTCAGATGGTTCCTTTGAAAGTGATAATACTGAGAGTTATCTACCTTTTGGGAGATAAAACTCACACCATCTCTCAGTACTGACATCTCTATCATACACTTTGTGATTACTGGGCCAGTAGGGTGACCATATGAAAAGGAGGACAGGGCTCCTGTATCTTTAACAGTTGCAAAGGACAGGGAATTTCAGCAAGTGTTATTTGTATGCATTCATAACCTGGTGAAATCCCCTCTTCATCATAACAGTTAAAGCTGCAGGAGCCCTGTCTCTTGACCATGTAGAAAAGAGGGCAGGACTTCTGCAGCTTTAACTTTGTGATGAAGAGGGAATTTCACCAGGTTCTTCATATATACAAATGACACCTGCTGAAATTCCCTTTTCTATGAAACTGTTAAAGATACAGGAGCCCTGTCCTCCTTTTCATATGGTCAGCCTATTACTGGGGAGACCATGGAGAAAAGAATGGGGAAGGCTTTAAAGTATTAAACCTTGGCTCATTGATTGTTTGGCCCGGCTGTGTGATGGCTCTGTCTGTGGGCCTTTCTACATCTACAGGTGTAGAGGGAGGGAGGAGGGAGGATTCCGGACACACCTGCTTCCAGAATTGTCTCTGGGTGTTCAAAGCAGAAGTGCGATGTCCCGGGTGCCATTTTTTTTTACTTAAAGGAGCAGAAGGAGCTGGGAGTGAGCCAGAGAAGGTAAGAAAACACCCCCGCACCAGCGCCCGCCATCCTGGGGATGTCGGACATGTTTCCCCCCATGGGCATAGAGCTGCACTATGTGGTTCTGTACCAGTTTCAGGTACCGTGCTTACTTGCGAGTAAACGGGCACTTGGTGGGATAGGTGCCCACACCTTCAGTGGTCTCGGGATGGTCCCGGGACCACTCGAAGAATTGGGTTTCCCCAGGGATTCTTTATCCCTGGGAAACCCATGCCCATCCTTCCCTGCCCCTGGGAGTCCCTGTGCATCATTTGGATGCACAGGGAGCACCCATGGACAACCCTGGGAAAAAAGGCTGGTACAGAAACAGCTTGTGGTAGAACAAAACTCCTCTTCACTTGGGGATGTCGGACGAATCCGTCTGAGGGGGTGGAGCTCACTGAGCTTTCATCAGCTTGGTCCCCCAGCCTTTGACTTGTTTCCCCATAAGCTTACTTGACTTGATGTGTATTGAGTTGGGCTGACTCACAGTTTTTTCCAAGTTTTAAAAAATTATGTAAATAGCAATGTGTGCAAATTGTAGAGCACAATTTGTGTGATTTACACAAATTTTGGCAGCAATTTGTGCACATTGCAGCCACAGATTGTGTAAATTATGCAATTTGTAGGTGAAATTTGCATGAATTATTCAAATTATGGCCAGAATTTGCATAAACCACACAAATTGTGCCCTGCAATTTGCGCACGTTTCTGTTTGTATAAATTTGAAAAAATGGATGAAGCCCCATGGCTTGGCCCACAAATACAAGCCAAGTCAGGTGCTTGCCAGGAGTCTGTCGAGCCCAAAAAGGGCCGGATTCCACAGGAAAGGAGTTTTACTAGAGTGACCAGATACAAAAGAGGACAGGGCTCCTGCAGCTTTAACTGTTGCAATGAAGAGGGAATTTCACCAGGTGCTGTATGCATACAAAAGATACCTGCTGAAATTCCCTTTTCTATGCAACTGTTAAAAATACAGGAGCCCTGTTCTCCTTTCCATATGGTCACCCTAGTACAAGCTATATTTTGCTTGCCATTGCAAAGTTTCCAAAAGCAGGTTGTCAGTACAACGCAATAAATATGGGTTGAATTATGACCTGGATACATGTGAAGAACCGACATACACATTTATTTGCCAGTATGGTTGGTTGCATTGGCACTAATGATAGAGCAGGCAAAGTGTTTTTCTATGGCAACACCCATTCCATTCAATGCTTTGTTCAGGGAGATCCATCAAGAAACATCCCTACTCCCCTTTGTATAAGCTCAGGATGTTGTGGTACATTAGGGTGGGGGGAAGCTCCACAAGTGAATACAAACCCATAAAAGTCTAGGTACAAGTAGTCTTAATGTATTTGGAAATATTTAATTTTACAACAATTACAACAAGGTTGAAATATATGTCTTGTGCTCACCAATTCATTCTCATGCCAGAAACAAGTCCTATCCACCATTAAGGAAAATAAATGTGATGGGAAAACATGACAAATTAGAGCAAAATATCTGCTACCTTTAATCATGGAGAAAACCAGAGAAATCCCGTTTCCTTCGCCTTCATTGCTCAACATGTGCAGTGGAAGATGTCACTGCTCGCCTTGCTGTATGTAAATCATCACAGTGCCTTTGTTGGTCAGAATCCTGGAATGTGGGAAAAAGATTACTTCTTATTGGAGAAATGGTTAGAGTGCTGCCTGTACCTCCATAACCTCTTACAGTCCTCCTGTGCCCATGACCCTACTTCCATATAGATTTAACACATCCTTTTCTGGGTCTTGGTTTATTAAAAATCTTGATACTGATGCCTTTTCCCCAACTGTCCTTTTCCCCTCTCCATTTGAAGTGCAAAGCACATCCAAAACTTTATTCTCCCTCCTCTCTGACTGGCTGTCCTCAAGGGTTCTCTTCTTGTGTTGTATCAAGTCTCCACTTGCAAGAAAATAGGGTCTTCCTAAAGTTGGAAGAACTAAAGACGGTAGTGCACATGCTTGAAACTTCGAGGCTCGACTTCTGCAATGCTCTGTACATAGGGCTACCTCTGTGCCTAATCCGGAAACTTCAACTAGTTCAAAATATGGCAGCCTGGTTGGTCACCGGTACATCTATGGGTGACCATATTACACCAGCTTTAAAATCGCTCCACTGGCTGCCAATTAGTTTCTGGGCGAAGTACAAAGTGTTGGTCATTACCTTTAAAGACCTATATAGTTTGGGTCCAGGTTACCTGCGGGATTGCCTTCTCCCATACAATCCGCCCCGCACGCTCAGGTCCTCTGGGAAGAACTTACTACAGTTGGCCAAGACTAGGCTGACAATAATTACCCAGAGGACTTTCTCTTCTGCCGCTCCCAGATTGTGGAATGACCAGCCGGGAGAGATCTGCCAACTCACTAGTCTTCAAGAATTCAAAAGAACTCTAAAGACTGATCTCTTCCGGCAGGCCTACCCAGATGAATTTTAAGTGTTTCATTGGTGTTTTACTGGTATTTTAATGATGGTATTTTATGTGCTTCTAATCAGTGGAGGGCTTCACAGTTTTGTGATAGCAGTAATTCTTTTACGTATGCCATCAATCAATGGCACTTCCACATGGTAAACATGAAATGATGGCCACAAGTGTGACAGTCAGGGTTCCTAACTAATGAGTGGTCTCAGCAGTATTGTGGCCACTTAAACATTGCACCCCAAAAGGAAATAAATCATGAAAAAAGGGCAACAATTTGCATAACCTTTATGTTTGGAAATGTATATGTGTAAATGGAAATTAATAAATAATAACTATAATTTAAATAGAAATAAGTACATCCCAGCATAGTGGGGAAGACTAACCTGCTGATTGGTGTGTTTGCTCAGTTTGCTGTTCCAATGCTAACCATTGACGGGGAACTTCAAGGCCCCTGCTGCTCTCCCTCCTTATGGTCCTTGGACTTTAGACCAGACTTGGACTGGACATCTCTTCAAATAGAGAACACCTACAAATAGAGGACGGTCCTTTGCCAGCTCTCCAAAATAGAGGATTGTTTTTGGTAAAGGACACCTGGCCATCCTACATGGCATTATTGGTGATGAATCCTAGCAAACATAACCATCATCTGAGAGCTTTGGCAGCTACCTGAGACTACCAGGTCTGGCCATTACTCCTAGCATAGTGTCTCCCAGTGCAGTAGGACCATAGAATGGCCTTGCCTGTTAGTGAACTGAACTGCAGAGCTTTTAATTGGTTCATTAACCAGTTAAAATAAATGCAGTGTCTTGTTACAAATTATGGTATTAGGAAGGTGTCAGATTTATTAAACTTCCTTGTTAAATACTACAGGCAAATTAATTATCTTTTGGAAAATCTTCTTAAATGTGTAGCCGGAAACAAAATATCCATATTGTTTACACCAGCAGCAGCATGGAAACTTTTACAAGGCAGGACTGATTAAAATCACATTTCAAATCTGCAAATAATGATATGATCCTCTGAATTAATTGAATAATGCTTTCAACCCTGAATGTTATAAAAGGCTAGGGCAGGACTGACTAGAGCAATTGATTTATCAAAGATTGAGCCAGTCTGCTTAGGCCTGCGTAGGATTTATTTCTCTTTAATATATGGACATTGCCTTGACTATGCATACAAATGACACTGGCTGAAATTCCCTTTTCTCTACAACTGTTAAAGTTACATGAGTCCTGTCCTCCTTTTTATATGGTCAGCCTAATCATTATGATAGAAGCTTTCATCCTGCTCTGTGAGACAGTCAAGCAATTATATTTTTGGCTTCTATATTTTGTTTTGTTATTTCTGCCTCAGAAGAGTTTATATTTTCCTTTGTAGACTCAAATCTTTTAAAATCAGTTTTGTATGGTTGCCATCCATGTTTCAAAAATCATTTCTATTTTTGCAGGAGTATTTTGTTTTTATATGGACTAGGACATGTTTGTTTCTTTAATCCTTGGTTATATCAAAATTTCAAAATGTCCTTAGTTATAAAGCCTTGCCCATAAAGAATATGCTGGGCAGGGCAGGACTTTTTTGTGTCTGCATGAGCGAAGGAGGGGAGGGAGAGACTTGCCTATTGGGGAGATGCCGATTCATTTTTTTTGGGGGGGGACATTGAAGCCTGCATTCCCAGTATGCCCCATGGCCAGAAGTGATCCCTTCGTTAGAAAAGCAACTTTTAAAAAGCAGTTTGGGGTGGAAAAGAAAATAGCTCCTGTCTTCGCTGTACCTTAAATTGCCCCTATAAGGTCCTAGCTGTACCCTTCTCAGATGGCTGTCTGAGGGGTTAAGATTGCTCTGCCCACTATTAAATGTCTTTGAAAAAGTTCTGCCTGCCCTTTTGGGTGGAGGTGCATAGACAGTGTGTGGATGATATCCCTTGCTTCTCAGGAGATATGATTGAGAGCTGTTTCATGTTCAGAGGCAACCCTGGGCATAAGCACAATTATAAAGGAAAGGAAATAAACAAATGGCAAATATTAAGAATACAAATAAGACAGCAATACGTAGGTTAAATTTTGGTTCCTTATCATGCTGTTGTTATGCTGATTTTGCTCTTTGTGCTATGTCCAGCGTACAATATTAGCCCTGCCCTTCAATTGCTTTGCTTCACCTTGTAGCTGAAGGCTATGAAACTAGGCTATGCTTTGATTACATTAGCCAATTAGGAGTTCATTGGTGTCAGGATCTGGCATGGCTGCCTGAGGTCAAGCACATTGTTGGCATGGCAACCATTAGGCAAAGACCACCTGGATGCCTGCCTCCATCTTTTCTCAGCCAGCAACGCAACAGGGCAGGAACAAATGAGACATGAACACGATGATCAAAAGACCTAATTTGATATAAAGCAGGATGAGACCTTACAGGCAATTTAAAGTACAGCATGAACAGACTCCTTTTTAAAAGCTGTTTTTCTACCAATGGGGGTTGCTTCTGGTCATGTTGGGGCATCCTAGGAGAAAAAATGCTGTACAAGGAGATAGAATAAGAGTAGGAAAAAGATTCATCTATCCCCTACCCATTCTGCCCTTTGAATTGCTCCTTCCCCTTTATAGGGATTTGGCAGAAGACCCTGTTTTGCAAATAGACCATTTGTCTTTGTATCTAGTTTGGTTCCCTCATAGGGCAGAAAACTATTGCATGTTTGGGAAAAATAGAAAGGGTAGATTCACCCTTTGATGTCATAAGAAACTCACAGTATAAGCTGGGGTGACTACATTTACTTAAAGATATTGAAATTTTATTTCCAGACATAGGTGGTTTCTGAGCAAGGAAGGGGAAGAGATCTGGGGCATGCATGTTTCTCTGTAGGGCTACCAAATCTTTGATAGTCCACCAATTATCAGTCAAGAAACATGAATGTGCCAGAGGAAGGGAAGCCCTAGATGTACCAAATGCACATGACTGCAACAAAATTACACTTTGGTGCTTGGAAAATGTGTCTGAGCACTTGACTGACTTTGAATGAAGATAGATGTAATATAAAAGCATCTATATAAAAGCAGAGTTCACTGTGGATACCAGAATGTGGCTTTCTCCTGGCTTTGCAGCTGAAATGAGTAAAACAAATGGAGGCTCCTGGTAAGTGTTCATGTTAGTATTCACTTCTACAATTTGGGGTAAAGAACCCAGTACATGGAAGCAAGTTGGAGTTTAGAGCCATGCTCTAAAGCAGGACTCCTGAGCACCTTCCATCCCTTCAGATCCCCATGGCCACATGGGTATCTGGACCCTTGAAGTACCTAAGCAGGGACTCCTGCTTTTTGAAAGTGCTGCTGTATGATTCTTTTCTGTTTACTACTGAGTGGACATCTATAGGCTTGATATTTGGGATTTCTTATGTTATGAAAATGTCATACATCATGTAACACCTGCCAAATTTCAGAAGGATAGATGCAATAGTTTTGTGGAAGAAGAATTTTGGATTTTTGGGGTGTGTGTGTGTGTGTGTGAGTTGTTTCCCCTTCCTTCCCTCCATTTCTTTTGGCAATTTGTATGAAAATTGCATACATCTTAGGAAATGTCCCTAGGCAAGAAATCTGCCAAATTTCAGAAGGACAGGTGCAGTGACAAGGGAGTTATGATGAAGAACAGCTTAAGGGTTTTTGTTTTCTGTTCAATTGTACCAAAGTCACAGAAAATGCAATAGGATGGGGCAGGGAGTGGGGAGGGAGATGGATGTCTGGAGCATACAGTGGCAGAAGCAAAAACATCCCAGCATTTAACAACCCAGCATTTTCCCAGAAAGTGCCCAATGCTACACTGTCCCAGGTCCCACAGATTCCATCAAACCTTTTTTAACATTCCTGTTCCTGGGAGAGAGAAGTTACGAAGGGCATGGAACATTGGAATAGTCCTGCAATGCATTACTTCAGCATCCCTGCCCCAAAATACTGGAGTTGAAAAGTCCTGGTAAAACCATTCACTGTGATTAGAAGCTAGAACTGTGAACCACATAACTGCACCCCCTCCTCTCCTTTCCCTGCCTTTCCATCCTGTTATTTTCTTCATATTGAGAGCTTTGAGGAGAAATGTATCATTTTTTTACAGACTCACTACCTGTGTCTCTGTATCCCTCCAAACCAGAACTGCTGGTGAAGCTTCAGATGAGGTCGTCAGATTTGAATTTGGTCCACTTTGGAGGAATCCTGCTCCAATTTGGACATCTCCCAATTCCCAAATCTGTCTGAATCAGCCCAATTCTGTTTGGGATTAACCAAATCCAAATAACTATGTCACTGAACCACAGAACTCAGAGTTTCACAAGCTTGGCAGATTTAGTAATGGTCATATATCCTTGCCCAGCCAGTTCAACCTGCCGATAAAATAGCAGTGTCAATTTCTTGGGCACAGTTCTGCTTCTTGTTACTGTGGACAGGGGAACAAAAGTTGAATAAAACTTTAGTACATTCTTTTTAATCAGTTGCTCTCCACATTTTTCTAATTATGCATCTGTTGGTTGATACAGAGCTCTATTATGATGTTCATTGAATTAATACATCAAAGCTCACAAAGACTTTTGGACATGAGATAAAATAGTTCTATGAGCCCAGTTTTCCCCTGCCTTTCACTGAGAAAAGGGTAATTACACATCAGATACATGGTCTATTCTTACAAGCCATCTGAATGCCCCTGATAATGACATGAAGGATGTTGAAAGCAGCCTAATTCATTTGCTGTTAAGCATGGCTGTCTAGAGATTATAGCAGGTTGGTGTTGTATACAAGAAATTAAGCATAGAACTGCCCTTAGAAAGCAGTAGTAGCAATGGAAGGTGGACGTGGAGCCCCCTTCTGTGGCTGCTTCAGAACTCATGGAATCCCATTAGTCCATCTTCAAAAACTTCTTCCCTTGCACTGTCCTTTCCCATTAGATATGCCTATAAGAGGAACAAGTTGAATTCCTTTCCCTGCTTCTCCTTTAATAGCCTATTCTCACATACGACTATCACACTCATAAAATTACATTCTTTCCTTTGCTATGACTGCAATTATTCATTCCCAAAAGTGTTAAAAGAAAGCTAGTGCAGCAGTCCTCTTCTTTATTCATGGTGAAATTGTCTGGCCTGGTTAGAGATGCTCTGTTGTCTGTTTAAAATTAGACCTTTGTTTTATGGATGTAGTTTTTTCCAGCATTGAATAGATTTCACATTCCCCAAAAGAGAGAAAATGTGAAATTAATTACATAATTTAGCCACTGTGAATTAATCTCAGTTCTTTAGAAAAGAGCTCTGACACCTTTTCATTTAGGCATCACAGCTTC
This sequence comes from Anniella stebbinsi, assembly GCA_029215795.1. Classification (NCBI taxonomy): domain Eukaryota; kingdom Metazoa; phylum Chordata; class Lepidosauria; order Squamata; family Anniellidae; genus Anniella; species Anniella stebbinsi. The sequence continues at coordinate 65,769,524 of JARDYH010000004.1, read as the reverse complement.
CACCCTGAAAATAATGAATGGTGTATTTGGGTTAACTGATGTTGTGGTCACATCTGAAAGGCATTTAAAACTAAGTTTTAAAAGATTTGTCTGGATATTGTTTCAAGTTCAGCATAATATATTTCAGCCTTAACCTTATGAGGTGTTTTCACCTTTGTATAGACCTTTGAGCCAGTGCAAAGCTGCAGATTAGTGATTAAATTGCTTTGCAAACATGATCTTTTTCCTTATGATAAAATAATGACATGTAACAGGAGCTCTGCAGACTTACTACATATCCTTTGTGGGTATTGTAATAGTCCCATGACATGATCTCCATTATGAATTAACATTGTTTGGCCAGCATAATCCCACATTGTAATCATACTTTTAGAATATTAAAATGGATCTCCTTGTACTCTGAGTTGTAACTTTCTACATATCTAAAGAGATGAATGGGATTTAGCTAGGCTGCTCCCATCAATGTCAAGGGAGTTATCTAGCCAAATAACCACAGGTAATTTGAGAGGGGGGTTGGTGGGAAGCTGATCTTGTTCAGTCATCAAATCTCATTGTTTAGTAGTAAAGTATTATGTTTACTGTTACAACCTTAGGTTGATCTCCCAAAGCACCATGAAGAGTAGCCTTTCTGTATGCCCAATAATATCAATAGTTTTCAGTCTTTTATCCAGTATACCAAAAGGAATGGCTCATTTTGCAATGTTTATACCACCAACATTTCACCATGATAGTTACAGTTTGCTCCTTTCTGCTTTGCTGCACAATTTATGTTGTTGCTTATGAGCTTAGGTAATGCTTTTAGGCCAGTCCTATCGAAATAATAATAATAATAATAATAATAATAATAACAACAACAACAACAACAACAACAACAACATAAACCACTGGCCATAGAAGTCAAAGAACTATGGCAACAGGAAAAGGTCACAAATATTCTGTTAGTCACATCAGTCATTGACATCACATCAAAACATTATAAAGAAAACCTTCAGAAACTGGGCCTACCAAAATACATCCATACCAACATCCAAAAAGCAGTCATAATTAAAACATGCTCAATTATCAGGAAATTCCTGAATCTGTAAAAGACAGCATGACTTGGCAAAGTCCATCATGTCCATCTAGAAAAACTGCCATGAACAAGAAAGAGATATAATATAATAATAATAACAATATATTTATTTCTTACACTCCTCTCCCTTTGGATCAAGGCGGGGAACAACATTAAGACAACAGTACAGTATAAATCAAATGCATACAACTAATTAAAAGAACATATAAAACCAATACAATATTAAAATAACAACAAGGGCACCTTAAAATTCATCTGTGTAGGCCTGCCAGAAGAGACTAGGCTTTATAGCTATATGTACTTGGATGTAAGAGTAGCCCCACTTTGCTCAATGGGATTTAGTTCCAAATAAGTGCATATAGGATTGAACCCCATAGGAGACAGGATTTCTATTAGGCTAGACATAGAAAATGAACTCTATCCCATTGAGCTAAAAAAAAAAAAGATGAAGATAAAGAAAAGCAATAGTGTGATAGTCATATTCAGTATAAGGAACTAGGATGCACCACTGAAGGGCCAGATTAGATCCTAAGTACTATATATTACAGAATGCAGCCCGATCTTTCTATTGGCCAGGGAACAGTTTGCATTTCAATGGGCAGCACGATGAATGGTGCTGCTGCATTCAGGTCTCCCTGATTTGACTGGGTAAGGTCCTCTGCTGTTGTCAAGATAGACTGTTTGCCTTTCCTAGGGTTGAATATCACCTTGGGCTGTGAATCCTTGTAGGTGGCATGGAAGAAGATGGGTGAAGAAACATTCCCTATACAAGTTTCTTTCTTTCTTTCTTTCTGAAATCTTGCATGTAGGACAAAGTGTGCCCCTGCAGAAATGCAAGTTGTCCTTTTCGTGCCCAGCCCCAAAGGCTCCTTGTAGGCTATCTAGTTCAACTTCTTCCTTTATGCAGGTAATCCAGAGATACAACATCCCCAACTGCCCACCATCTGCTTGAAGATCCCCAGCAAGGAAGAGCACACCACCCCTCTAGGTGATTGGTTCCATTAGGAGAAATTGCATGAGCTGCATATTGACTGAAATTGAAATCATTTGTATCTGAGTTCTGGTTCCTTCACTACAAATTAAGAATACTATCACAGCTGAAATGGCTAAATGTGTATGTTTCACATCAGGTATGAAAAGCATGGCCAATTGCAGCTCACTGAGTCAGATGATTAGTCTATTTCGTTGACTATTGTCTACTCTTAGTGGCCATAGATCTCCAGGAGAAAATTGATATTGAATTTGGCACTTTATGAATGCAAAACAGGGATTCTGCCATTGAGCTATGATCCTTTCCTCAAATGTTTTGAAACAGATGTTTTTAGCTGTTTTAAACATGACAGTGTACAGAATTGAATTCATGCATATACTTTGAATCCATGCATTAAGTAGCATCGATTGTTTGACTGTACAGCTTATATTCAGCATCTAATGGCTAAAACCTTAGTTTTAAGTTGCATATTAGACATTTACATAGGGAGTGCCAAACCATGAAATGCTAATATTTATATCCCCAATAGAGAATATTGTATTTAATTCTGTGTTTAAACAGAAGAATTCTGTATTTAAACAATCTCTGTGCTATTTGATCTACAAACTTTGCAGGTTAAGAAGAGATTCTGTGGTAACTTGCCCATTGCTACATGTCCGTGCTAGATTGCCTCTACCCATTACTATATAATTTATTATAACCTAGGCCAGGTTTACACCAAGCAGGATATAACACTATGAAAGCAGTTTGAAAGTGGTATATGGAAAATGTTATGGGCCCCAACAGTTGTCAGTGCACTTCAATACCATTATAAAGCAGTAATGTAGATCCTGCCCTATAGTTCCCAAACTCTGCAGGTCAGCATTAACCAGACCATGTATGAAAGCTACAAAAGGGATATGATAACTTCATTTTTTTCTACAATGCAATCACTGCAAGTAATTTGCCATAAGGCTATTAACCATAACAACTTAGCCCATAATAAGGAATAATTACAAAATTGACAATTGTGTCTTGGCAACCTAATGTACACCTTCAGCACTGAGGATGGTGAGTCCTTCAATCTTCAGGCACAAATGAGACCCAGCTCTTCTGTGGATGACTCGGTGTAAGGCTTTACTGATGGAATAGGCTGATCCTGAAAGCTACTGATCAGTGAGTCCTTGTTGAAGCTTGAGTGTCACACAACTGCAGTCTCTGTACTGAAGGACTTGACAGTGGCCAATGTAACACCATTTTTTTTATAAAAAAGATAGAGGAAATAACAGGTTGTTCATTTTAACATCTGTTCTGGGTAAAAATAAACTTACCAAGTATATAGAAGGACATGGAGAGCGTTACCACCAAGTCTCTTAAATGAATAAATATATCTGAGTTAAGGAATAATGTCATCCATTTAGAATCAGCCCCACTGCATAACAAGTCGTTGCTTGGGGGAGGCAAATTTCTAAGCGGGGGTAGCAAAACAGCATATGCTGGCTGAGAGCCTGCAACCCAAGAGGTGAGCCCCAGAGGTTCCTCTGTGATGTTGCAAGGGCTGCAGAGAGTGCAGCTGCATGCAGATCTGGAAAGGGGCACAAACATCCCTGGCAAAGATGCAGAAGATGCACTAAGGCTGCTTCTGAACGGAAGGCTCTTAGCACAACCAATCAAAAGAAATTGTGCAGCTATTCCATCTTTCCCTCCTTAATAAACTTTTTGTGGAAAGAATAAAGACAGAAGAAGCAGAGGGAAAACATGGGAGGGTTATTATTATCTGGGGTGCTTCCAGATGGGGCTTCCAGATGAGGTTTTTATTGTGCCATCATCCTGCCTCCTTCGATGATTTTATGGGGGATCCATGAATCATCTTCCACTCGTAACCCTCATGTGGTTTCCCACTTCTTCCACTTTTTTTTTCTTATTGCAGAAAATCCCTTAAGGAAAAAAACATGGCCTTCTGGGCCTCATTGGTAGTATTAGGATCCCTCGATTTTGAAGCACCCCTGAACCCCATATAAAATCTGGGAATGAGGGAGCACAATTGCACAATAAAAGCCTGGACTGGAAGCACCCCAAGAGTTGCACCTAAGCCATCCTTGCAAAGTTACCAGGGAGATCCTGAGATGTAGCTCCTGTTGGATTGCCTGCTTCATTGGAGGGACAGCAAGCAGGCTTGGATCAGAATACAGCTTCAAGCAGACTCAGTGGATGCAGGTGGCTCTGATTTCAGCAGGGCTCTGAATCTATAATGGGTTTCAGTGAGAACCAGCCTGAAGTCTAAAGGAGCTATCCAAGTGCTGAACTCTAACCCCCCCCCCCGACTAGGTTCAGCACCCTGGATAGTTCCTATGGGTAGTTCTGGCTACACAACCCTACCGAAATCGAAGCCACCTGCTTCCCCTGAGTGGACTTGAACCCTCCTTTCATAAGAGAACATTAAACACTCTCATTGCTTCCCACGTTCCAGAATTGAACCTTGACAGGACGGGCATCACCGGAGAGCCTTTGGGGAGTACAGAAGCCGGTGCGTGAGAAAAAGAAAGAACCCCCAGTGCCTCTTGATTCGGAAGTAAGCCTGACGGTGTTTAATGGGGCTTCCTCCAAGCTCAAGAAGCAGCCGCAGCCGCAGCCGCCGTCCAGCACGGGATGGGCTCTCGCACGGTCCTTTCCCGCGCCTGCTCTCTCGGTTAACATGTTGCTCCTTGTTTGCCTCGAGCGCTCCAGTGGCCAAGTCCACACTCCCTGTTGCTGCTACTACTGCTGCTGCTGCTGCTCTCTGGTCTCTCACAAGAAGGAGAACGGAAAGAAGACCCCTCCCTCGTTCCAGAAGCGTCCGCTCCCCTCGCCCTCCTCCTCGCTCTTGGGGGGAGGGCGACGGCGTAGGCGGCGACGGCGCGGAGCAAGTGACTGGGGAGGGCAGGAGGCGGATTTTTTGAGTCGGGCGGGCTCCTCAGAGCGCTGGTGATTGTGGCGGCGGCGGAGAGAGCCGGGCGGGTCACTCTGGCCGTCCGCCTGGGGTCTCGGTTGGTCGGCCGGGGAGAGAGCCTCTCCTCCGCTCTCTCGTCTCCTTTATGGACGAGCACCTGAGCCTTCTGCACTCGCCAGCCGCTCCGTCCTCTTGCAGGCACCAGAAGGGCGGCAGCAGCGGCAGCCGCGTAGGCGGCGTCGGCGCGGTTGGGAGCAGCCACCACAACTTGGGCTACAGCGAGCAGCTCTTCCCCGAGGGCGTGCTTTCCGACCCTGAGGAAGGGCAGGAGGAAGAGGAAGAGGAAGAGGAAGAGGAAGAAGAAGACGACGACGACGACGACGAGGAGCTTGAGATTGGCATGACTGTAGTGGGTGGAGAGGACCCTCTGATCGACGAGACCCAGAACCCCCATGCTCTGCTGGGAGGGGAGCGCTATGACCACCCAATTGCCCACACATTGCCGCCCCCCAGCAATCACCCAGTGGGCAACAGTGGGGATGGAGAGCATGAGTGTTGCGAGCGGGTGGTGATCAACATCTCCGGCCTGCGGTTCGAGACCCAGCTCAAGACATTGGCCCAGTTCCCGGAGACGCTGCTGGGTGACCCCCGCAAGAGGATGCGCTACTTTGACCCTCTCCGCAATGAATATTTCTTTGACCGCAACCGGCCCAGCTTCGATGCCATCCTGTACTACTACCAGTCCGGAGGCCGCATCCGGCGTCCTGTCAATGTCCCTATTGACATCTTTTCAGAAGAGATCCGTTTCTATCAGTTGGGTGAGGAGGCCATGGAAAAATTTCGAGAAGATGAAGGTTTCATTCGTGAGGAGCAGAGACCTCTGCCTGAGAAGGAGTTCCAACGGCAGGTGTGGCTCCTCTTTGAGTATCCGGAGAGTTCTGGACCAGCTCGGGGTATTGCTATCGTCTCTGTCTTAGTTATCCTCATCTCCATTGTCATTTTCTGCCTAGAAACCTTGCCTGAGTTCAGAGATGACCGTGACTATGAAAGCACTGCAGGGACATTTGGGACTGGTGGTGGTCCTTTCGTGGCAGATGTCTTCACCAATTCGTCTTCCCCAGCGACCTCTGTGGTGTCATCTTTCACTGATCCCTTTTTTGTGGTGGAGACTCTGTGCATTATCTGGTTCTCCTTCGAGCTGCTTGTCCGCTTCTTTGCTTGTCCCAGCAAGCCCACCTTCTCTAAGAACATTATGAACATAATTGACATTGTAGCCATTATACCTTATTTCATCACCTTGGGTACTGAGCTAGCTGAGAGGCAGGGGAATGGTCAACAAGCAATGTCTCTGGCTATTCTCAGAGTCATCCGGCTTGTTAGAGTCTTTCGTATATTCAAGCTCTCTCGGCACTCCAAGGGCTTACAGATCTTGGGGCAAACCCTCAAGGCCAGCATGAGGGAACTGGGCTTGCTCATATTCTTCCTCTTCATTGGAGTTATCCTCTTTTCTAGTGCTGTCTACTTTGCAGAAGCTGATGATCCCAGCTCAAGTTTCAGCAGTATCCCTGATGCCTTTTGGTGGGCTGTAGTGACCATGACCACGGTGGGTTATGGGGACATGCACCCGGTTACTATTGGAGGCAAAATAGTAGGGTCTCTCTGTGCCATAGCTGGGGTGCTGACCATTGCCTTGCCCGTTCCTGTGATAGTCTCCAACTTCAACTACTTTTATCACCGGGAAACAGAAGGTGAAGAACAAGCCCAGTATATGCATGTAGGAAGCTGCCAGCATCTCTCCTCCACTGAGGAGCTGAGAAAGGCTCGTAGCAATTCCACTCTCAGCAAGTCAGAGTACATGGTGATAGAAGAGGGAGGCATCAGTAATAGTGCATTCAAACAGACTACCTTTAAAACAGTCAACTGCACAGCCACAAACAATCCTAACTGTGTGAATATTAAAAAGATCTTTACAGATGTTTAAAATATACCCTTTGAGGATATAGAAAAATATCAGAAGGTCTGCATAATCAATATTGTGAGGAACATGCACCATCGTCAGTCTTTGTGCTCTTGTTTAATACATGTACTTTTCTGGTCCTTCCTTCTGAAGATGTGGATTTTTAGAAGGTAAAAGAACCAAGCAGATGTTAAGAAAGAAGATAGATAAGCAGATGCAAAGAAGTCCGTGCTGCTCCCTCTTGAAACAGGTTTTTGTTCTTCACTGTTTGTTGCAGAGCTTTGGGGTTTTGTTGGGAAACTTGCTTCTTCTCTGATTTGGCAAAGAGCAACTCTGTTGCTTGTTTTCTTTTCCCTTACATATATGCACTTGGACTGAATGTTATAAAGTGAAAGAAAGGTGAATGTAAACGTATTGCAGACAGTGAAAAATATGACTTAAATTTCACAAAGTGTTTCTGCTATGAAATCGTAGAACGATGCCTGCTGTTGAAACATCTGATTTGTGTCATACGAGGATGCAATCTAGATTTCTTTATGCCAGGTTAGATAGAGCCTGTGTGTGTTCTGAATCTGTCCATGGCATATATGTAATCATTTTGATATAATGAGGGAAAAGTCTGTATTGTGATTGTGGATTTCTTTGATCTGCAAAATCAGAGAATTGCTTCCTTGAATCTGAAATTCTACCTGCATAGTATAGTGGAAAATACTTCTTCCTACATAACAATTGACTAACTGGATCATATCCTGAGTGTCTGGTGTTCTGCATATCGTGAATTGTCAGGCTTCTAATATAAGTCACTGATGGGCTTTTGCAGTGACTGCAACCTCAGTTGGAAACCTTAGAAACAAAGGGGATATTTCCATCTTTTTCCAACGTATGTAAGATAAGCAGTTGCATCTCTCACAAGAAGATTAAAGTGGCAAACACGCCTTGCAGCGGAAGTTACTAATTTGGACCTGAGTGATGCAGTTTCCATAGCAACTTTGGTTTCCTGGGAAACTCCCAAAGATTGTCATGGCATCCATTCCCTCCCCCCACAGTCCTTTGCTGTTTCCATAGTAACCATTCCAGATGGTTCCAACTTCTGCGGTTCCACAGAAAAGCCGCTGCTCTGATAAATCACACACACACACCAGAGCAATAATCCCTGAGAGATTTAGGTGTGGAAACTAGGCATTATTCTATATGCAACGTTTTTAGATGTGCAAAACTCTCAGAAATTTAGCATCTACAGAATCATGAAGAAAATAGATAATTTGGGATAGTTATGATTATTCTGCACGTTATAAGAGAACCAAGTTTCACAAAACAACAACAACAACACTCAAGCCTCCTCTGCAATTTGATACCTGATAATTGAAACTGGAAATTAATCCTATATAGACTACCTACACAATTGCGAAGAAGACCAAAAACAACAAAAAAAGAACAAGAAAAAAATAGTGATGGCACCATCCTCTTCTTTCAGAACAAACCATATATTAATTCATGGTGCATGACCTAGTTTTATGCAAAATGCCCCTCCTTTCAGAGCACACGTGGCATTGAAGAACCAAACTAAAAACATTTATTACAAAGGATGCAAATCTGAAGAAATAAATGCAGATGAACCATAAAGTGTTGGGTTAAAAAATACTTAATCTTCTCTGGGGAATGTATGCCCATCTTCTTTCATCTACACATCTGTGGCTGTGGAATATCAGGCAGATACAGGTGAGCTGTTCACTGCTGCAAGATGAATTGCTCTTCCTAACATATATAGCATCCTATTGTCAGCAAGGAGCAATAATCACAGATTTAAAACTAATCCCCTATGAGTTCTTCTTAATATATCATATATAGCTCTATTTATCTTTAATTTACTATTTAAGTTTAAAATACTTTTTGTTGTTCTCTTCCATTATTCTGAAGTAGATCCATTGCCTTAAGTTTTAGAATCTCAGTAAAACTACCTGTTCCAAAGCACTGATTCCAGTACAAGTGGCTTCCAGAGTATCTGTTTTAAGGGTGAAAAACAGGATGTATATCTCTTTTGAAACTCAGTATTATTTATAATATTAGCCACTAGTGATTGCAAAAATGTCTTTCTGTTATATACTATGCAACCTGATACCAGCTTTTAAAAATCAATCATTCTGCAGAGCTCTAAGTTAGTGAATTATGCCAGCAGTGAGATCCTTATTCAGCAAGGTGCTTACATGCCTCCTTTAAATCTTTGTGGAGCATAATGTGTGGCAAATAAACCTACAGACATGAGAGATTCAGGTTTTTTTTAAAGCTCTGTCTTCAATAAAACATATATAGTAGTTGTGTGGGGAAAGCTTTATTGGCTCAGCCTTTGTATTTCTTATTCAAAGCTCTCTAACGGCTTATGATTTTATATCCTTTATATAAAATTATGTTCTACGTGTGGTGATCTCTCTTGATCCCATTCAATATTCACAACTACTTTCATTTACAATCAATAAGTCCAATACACTGAGATGAATTACTTGGCCAAGTCCGTAGCTATTTGTGGCACTATATAGAGCTGCAACTGAACCTTGTAATTTCCACCAGCTGGGAACTGGGCTAATTAGTGTCTGTGGGGTGTAGAGCTGTGCCAACGGAAAGGGGCATAGTAGATTGTCTGTCTGTGGATTTTGCCTTGTTTTGAAATCTGGCTGGAGAAAGAGGATAAGGAGGGAAAAGAGTTGTAGGAATAGTATTTTCTTCTTTTTCTTATCTATTGAAGCAGTTAAAACATATTTCTGATATTGGAGGAATATTATCACAAAGTATTGAACTCTTTGGCCAGGATCCAGAGAAATACTTTGGCTGCAATCATTGGCTTTTATATAATAGGAGTTTTTGAGATTTTCCCTTTGAGCAGCAGCACCATTTCCTCTATTTCTGAAGGTATGAGTGCCATTTATTTAGCCAAAGCAGCACCATCCACGCACAAGAGGAAGATGTCAGTAGATTTGGAGGAATCTCAAGGTTTGCAGAAGTCCAAAAATATTTCAGACCCCCCCTCCCCCCCTCCCCCCTGCCAACAGCCCTGTTAAGACTGAGTGTGATCAGTAACCACAGAAGGCTGACTGGCTGCTGGGGTGAAAAAACAACAACAACAGAAAACGAGATGGGAATGGAATGATCCTGGAAAAGGGCACGGCTGGCTCGTTGAAACCCTAACAGGAACACTCCATACTGGAACATTTTGTTGCTGGTTCCACTGGTCACAAACTACTTATGAAATTCTCTTTGGTTCCAAAAGAGGTTTGTCATGCAGCAAGGGATGTAACAATTGCCAGAACTAATTGCTCTGTTCTTTGGATCTAGGCCATTACAATGAATAGAAACTCTCTTCTTTAGGAATGGGTGATGTACAGAATTCTGATGTATATGAAGTGTTTTTCTTGGTTCACCCAAAGTGTTGGAACAAGGCTCTGAAAACTACATTGTTATTTTTCTTTATTACCACCCAGAACTCTATGAATGCACACATTCCATAGGAAAGATCTGTTACATAGAATTCACATATGTAATATAAGCATAGGGAAGCAGCTTTCTCCAAAAGAGGTGGTGTATGCAATACTATACATGTGGTATTTTGGTGGTTAAAACAACAACAACAATTGATCATAATCATAGAGGTGAGGAAGGGATTTTCCAAGCCTTTATTTGTGATGTGTATCAGAAAGTATGTTCATGGTTGCAGTGTATCATTTTTGGTGTTAACCAAAATGGAAGGGGAAAATCTCAAATAGAAGGGGGAAATCATTTTTCTTAAAATACTATCACTAAAATAGATACTTCTTCCTGTTTAGTAGCATGTCTACAAAGTACAATGAAGGCCAAGACCTGCAAACCAGTTGCTCTGTTGCCTTCCTTTTATGATCAATGCTGATTTTGATTAAAATTATACCCTGCATCCTCAGCACGAAGCAAATCACAGAAAATTGCATCTCAGTAAAATATAAATCCTTAAAGATTTTAAACAATTAAAACATTAACATAATTTTAAATGCTAAATAATGGGCAATGAATAGCAAGCCAGTCCATTATAACCTTTTAATAAATACAGATGATCTAACTAGCAACTCGAAGGTCTTCCTAAAAAGGGAGTTTTTTCTTGACTAGTGTTCCAACAGAGCTCATCCTATTCAATTTATATGACTGGTGGTGGGGTAGAATCACTTCTCATCCCTCTTGTGCTGGTGGAGCATAACATTATGGTAACAGAACCCCATCACCAACACCACCAGTATAGTGATATCTTTATGCTGGCGGGAGGCTAACACCAGGGCAAGGGAAAAAACTGGACACAATTGTGGGGGGAAGAGACGCTTAAGCAAACTTGGGTCAGTCCCGACCGGAAGATGGTGTAACGTATTTGATGCAAAAGACATGGCATAAGTCTAAATACCATTAATCTAAGTGTATACAACCATCTTTATTTAAGTCCATAGACCATTATCTATATACAGCATATATTACAATGCTACAGAAACATCAGTTACAGTAATCCAAAAGTTTGGAATTTGAACTGTAATTCGTGTGCCAGTCCAGTGGAGATAAGGGGCCCATTTATTCTGTTGATGTATTTTATCTTTTGTTCACTTTCTAGTGAATTATACATTCATTTGGGCTCTACAACTGATAGCAAGATTAAGAAACTTTGCAACCTAAGTGGAGAGGTCCAGAAAACTGCCTTCTACTCCTCTGCTGCTACCCTGTACTGGAGAATAGGACTCTGACTAACTCAGAAGCCAGTTCTGGCACACCTCTAGGGATATAGAACTAAGAGCCATATTATGTATTGTACATAAGAATTGTCCTTGGATCTCCCAATGTGTGTGGTTGTTGTTTTACTGGAATGGAGCCACAAGGAGCTACCAATTTCTTCAGAATAGTAGCAGGGACAAGGAGGTGTTTTCTTCTGTGCCATTTTTATAACAAAATCTTTCTTTCCTAGCTGCTGGTGGCAAGGGAGAGGAGCTGGGGGCAATTTTTATTAGGAATATGGTACAGGGGAAATAGCTGAACATTCCCTCCTGAAACTGGCAGCCCCACCCCACCCCACCCCACCACATTTCAGTAATAATAAAAATCAGAAGACTGAATCACAGTTCTTCTACAGAATGTATAGTTTGGCCCTTAGCCCCAGGCAGTAAACACAGATCCCATATATCAGAACTGTAACAAGGGGCAAACAAGTAGAGACTTTTGGAACTGCATTTTAATAGTTTTTATGATAAGCCACTTTGGGGGGTGGGTTAAAGGGCCGAAAAGTGGTACAGAAATAATTTATAACTAAAAAAAATTGCTGATGGTACAAAGTGAGTACTTTGCACAAGCAACAAACACTCAACTGTCAGGGATAACAAAGAAGAAATGAAGGGCTGATGAACAACACTTGTCTTCTCAGAACCATTGCAGAATTACCCTGCCTCAGGAATTAAGATTTAAACTTCACAGCTGCAGCTCGAGCTGCAAGAACATACTATTCTATAGAGGTAAGCAAGAGGGTGGGGGCGCCACTGTAAAGGGAGAAAGAATGCCTCACCATAGGACACTTGCACTTCTTCCATCCCTCTCCCAACCCTCCCTTAACAACTCCACACCTGATAGCAATGTCCTTTACACAGGGGATATAGGGTTCAGTGCCATGTACATTTATGGCACTTTATAAATAAATGATGATAAATAATAATGATGATGATGTATGACCTATGTTGAAAGGGGATGTCTGTTGGCCCCAAACATAGGTAAGCTCCTACAATGCACCAATGAAGGCAATGGGGAGTACAGCCACCATTGGTAGTGAATATTAGACACTCAGCTCCACATATTGCCACTGCTGATGACCAAATGCTCATGATGCATTCCCTTTTGCTAGATCACAGCCAAGGTACATGGAGCAGAACAAACCAAAACTGCAGAGAAGCATTCCACTCCTTACAATGGACTGGTGAGTATTATTGTAATGACTACATTGTCTATCCTTAAAAGGGGGAACTCTCCAAGCATAAATTTCAGAAGGACTTCCAATGAGAAGTGGGGAGGTAGGTGGAATGGAGGAGCACCTTTTACTCACTCACTCACTCACTTCACTCACCATTATTGCTGGTCCCCAGTATTCATCTCCATCCCATGCTTATTTTATTTCCCTACATGCATCCAGGTAGCCATTCAACGTGCAGGAGACAAGGGTGGTTCCCATAGCCCATACCAATCGGACCACAAGCAATGGATACAGCAAGCAGCAGCAAAGGCAAGTGGTAAGCCAACTGTGCCTGTGTCAGGTTGCTGTATTCATACTCCCAAGGCTCCTGTTCTTTTCTGAAGTGCATGATAGACAGGAATATAACAGGTACAGCTCTGCCTAGTATGGGGGAATCTCCATCTATTACTCCTTTGTCTCCATTGCAGATTTCAAAGGCACAGAACACAAGGCAAGAACACAAGGCAGCAGCCCTCACTTCTCTGTGTTGCTTTCAGAACTCATCCTGCCACTGATACTTTTCAATAAAAGCTGTGACATTGTGAAGCTGTGTTTCAGCTGTGTCTAACTTCTCATGATGGTTGGCAAATGGGGAACCATTAACCTCCAACTGTTACGCTCCTCAGCTGACTCCATGAGGAGCACACACACTAGGAATATAAAGTGAGTTCTGTACTATGATACCTCACTGGGATATTGTCTTTGGGGTATTGTCTTCTTGCCCATTCCCTTGGAACTAGAGAGCTAGTGGGGTGATTGGGGTGGTCTCCCTTCCTAACTTCCCCTAATTATTGTGATATAAAACCCACCAGCTTGGCTGCATGGAGAGTGCATGCAGATTGATCAGAAGGAATGCTATGACACTAATCAGTAGGCATAGCAATTGTCAAAATAAATGTGTGTCTAGATAGGATGAAATGAGTTTGGCAAAACAAGAGGTACTCTAGGGTATGAATGGATCAGCAGAGAAATGATTGGCTATGTGCAATTCACTAAATGGCTGCCTGATTAAGGTGTGTGTGTTTGTTTGGTTCTTCTATGCCATTTCTCCTGAGTGTCTGTAATTAGGATTGAATCTGAGGGCTTGGGCATGCTATGGTTGTTCTTTCCACTGAGCTATGGTTGCACATGGTGTCCCTTTGGTATTGGTCCATATGTCATAGGGCAGTGAACCCCCTTTATGCATTGGGATGAATATGGTGTGGGGAGAAAGTAAGGGGTTTGTAGTGGACAAGACTACAAAAGGCACATGGAATGCCCCCCTGAAAGACTACAGAAGCCCCATCATGCACTCTTTTATGTGCTTCTTTGGCTTGGTGATCAGAATTTGGCTCACTGGTCAGAGTGGTAGCCATGGGTTCTGGTCCTGCTGCCTTTTCCTAACTGAAGTTTTTGTTGATAGCAGTACACACCAAAACATAGGCTGTGTCTTGTGGAGGTCACATTCACATCTCTCCATGATATGACTTGAACCCCGTTTCATGTTTCCCTTTGCTCTGCCCTTTCTCACTGACCCACCAGGCAGCTCACAGTAACTTCTGCTGTGAGCTTGCTGTGGTAGCATTTTTCCTTGTGCATTTGGCCACCTACTTCTCTCCCTTGAAAAATGTTGGCTGTCCTCACAGAGACAACAGTACAAACACAATTTGCATGGCGGCATTGCTTCCACAGTGGGACTGAAATCCTCCTACCTCTGGCTTCTCAGTACAGGCCTTCTATCTACAATGTAATGAAGGCTTATGTCACTGTGGTCTCCTTATTTATGACTGATTGTAGGTAATGTGTAAATGCTGGGTGAATATTATGTTGGATGACATTTGGAGTTCATTTGGCCATTATTACTTGCTGATTTACACATCTATTTTATTTTAATTATATGCTGCCTTCAGTTTACAAAATTCTCAGGCCTAACTTCAGAAGGCATTCACAGGAGTTCCTTTGAAGATGAGCATAGCATTTAGGCAGGTTCATATAGGTCAAAGATGGGCAACATGTGGCCCTCCAGATGTTTTAGTCTACAACTTAGGCTGACCAGATAAAATCCAGGTCAGGGCTCCTGTAACTTTAACAGTTGTAGAGAAAAGGGAATTTCAGACAGGGTCATTTGTATGCAATTAGTTCCTGGTGAAATTCCCTCTTCATCACAACAGTTAAAGGTGCATGCACTATACTAGAATAACCATATACAAAAGAAGGCAGGGCCCCTGCAACTTTAACAGTTGTGATGAAGAGGGAATTTCACCAGGAACTAATTGCATACAAATGACACTGGCTGAAATTCCCTTTTCTCTACAACTGTTAAAGTTACAGGAGCCCTGACCTGGATTTTATCTGGTCAGCCTACTACAACTCCCATAATCGCTCACCAGTGGCTATGCTGGCTAGGGCTGCTGGGAGTTGTAGGCCAAAACATCTGGAGGGCCACATGTTGCACACACTTGATGTAGATGGGGGTAATCCTGAATTGTGCCTTCCATGCAAGGGTAATATGGGGTCATGATTGGTAGGTGATACCAATTCCAAGGATACCATGGGTGTGTCTATCAGCTTCGCTCTATTAGCATTTTGTTCTGCAATTACTGTTGTGCTGTTGTGCCTCTGCTGATGGTTGAGCATAAAATTGTGACTACATTAACCTCCTTTAGCTCTTATGTAGCAGCCATTTGGTGTATCAGGACTATAGGATTGTTCTGTAAATAGGGATGAGGGAGCATTTCATTTGGTCTGCATTTTTAAGTGAACCATTTTTAAGTGAACCAATCTAGTTCATACTTCCTGGACTAATATGCATATTGGAAAACAATTGCAGTCTGACATGATACAGTCCAGACAGAGGTTCATATGAGAAGGAGGCCTGTTTCAACACAAACCCAGGATATTTTTTGTAGTTGTACATCATGTGGATTCGTGCACTTTTAATTCTCTTTATAGAAAGATTTCTATATTTGATGTAGACTGGTGGGAAGAAATACATTAGAGTTAGTATTCCGTGGGTGTATTTCTGTCATTCCTGTTTTATATGATGACTGTGTGTTGAACTGTAGCTTCGTATCTGGAATGACAGCCACTGCTTAAATTATATATTTTATTTATTTATTCCTTCCCTGAAGGCATGTGGTTGGCACCAATAGGTTTAAAAACAAATCTAAAATATCAGGTTATGACAATTAATACCCATTGACTTTCCACTGGTTCGGATAAAAAGTTGATAGTAGTATCGAAAGATGCTCATGAATTATAATGTGCTTTGAGATGAAGCTTTTTTGCGCCACCACCTTGCCCCATTCAGAGTGCAATCCTATTCACATTTAGACAGGAAAAAAAGTCCTACAACACCAGCCATCCCCAGCCAGCCATGGGGCATGGTGGGGGTGCAGGACTTTTTTCTATCTTAACATGCATAGGGTTGCACTTTCACAAAACGTTAAGAGGGATAGGAAGGGGGCAGATAATGTTGCCTTCCAAATCTACTGTGTTTTCCCACTGCTTCTTCTGTCTATTTTTAAAACAGAAAATTTGTAAAGGGAGAAAGATGGAATAGCAACACAGTGTTTTCTGATTGATAGAATTAGGTGCTGTCCATCTGGAAGTACCCATAGTCTCTACATGGATGGAGTTTCATGGAAGTGTGTGTGTGTGTGTTTGATTTGGTACATATATAGAATTACTAAGAGTCAAATAGTTTTAGAAACTTCAGTGGAAAATAGGAAACAAGGTGGTCACTAAAGCCATGTTTGTTACAAGTTTTTTTTAAAAAATATTTTTCTTAAAGTCAAACCTCACAATTTGAAATGTGCAACAATAAAAAGGCAGGGTGGATGTTGAGACACTGATTCAACATGCCTTTCATTACTGTACCTTTTGCTCTCATGTTCTGCACTAACTGAAAATTTCATAGCCATAAGGGGCAGATCAACATAGTCTTGCCTTAAGGTTACAGAGGCATGGCAAATAATGGCCTGGTAACATGTTAAACAACTCATAGGTTGAATTCGGACGACACAATAAGCAACTGGGGGGGAACAGTTAGTTGTATTGACTATCGTGTCATCTGAATGTTGCCATAGTCAACTCAGTGCTAATCCTAATTCACACCACAGTTGATTATTTATTATCATGTTGTATTACCCCACCATTGACTATCGTGTTGTCTGAATTCAGCCATAGAAAGCTTCACAGCCTTCTCACCAGATGAAATTGGTGGAAAGCACTCCTTGCCACCTGTGGCCATCAATAAATTCCATGACTTTACATGATCGTGCCTTACATGATCGTTGTCTTCATATCTATGTGTTGAACAGAAATGGGCAGGATCAGCCTTGTGACTACATAGGGAGGATCACAGGGAAATGTTAAGGAAATGGTCATCGTGATCACTCCTGGAACCTCCGTACAAAGAACAAGTAGAACTAGTCAGGAATGGGATCATGCTCGCATTTGCATGACCAACATCTTGAAATGAATAATATCATATAAGGTGAATATGCTGCTGCCTGTATCAATCTCTAGGTAAAGTTGCTTGCTGACTAAAGCTATGTAGAAATAGACAAATCAGTCGAGTTTGATTTCACTCACTTTCTCATTCTTCAAAAGTTAAGTTTATTGCATTCCATTCTTTTTCTACATCAGTTTGCAATTTTTAAAACAGTCCACACAACAATTCACATGCATTTCTGTGTGTATTTCTCAAAATGTACATATTTTGGTATACATTTTTCACATTATATATATATGTTTGCAGGTGATTTCTCCTAAGATAAAGCATTGTTGTGTGCAGTTCTCTGAGATATATGTGTATATATAATGTGCAAACTTTGATTGCAAACTTCAGAAAAATACAGATATAGATGTTTAACTGTGTTCTGGTTTGTGTATGGGTTTGTGCTTTCTCTGTTGTGGCATCCTGGTTTTGGAATACCCTCCCCTTGGAGGCTTGACTGGTGCCGACATTGGCTTCATTTCGGCGACAAGTTAAAACATGACTTTTTATCAAAGTCTTCGAGGGCTAAATTCTCCATGGCTATACATAGTTTTAAATGTTTTATTTCTTTAAAACATTTTCTACCGGTTTTCATTTGTTAACAATTTAATGCATTTTAGCTGTGTAAATTATTTATGTTTATATTGTTCTGATTTTATCTGTATGCCACCCTGAGATGCCAGTGATAATAGGGCAGGATACAAATGTTTTAATCAATATTTTTTTAATAAATCATGTGAATTTGGTGAGTTCACATAAAATGTGAATAGAACGAATTTCTTCTCTGATTCTAGCTACAGTCAAAGCTAGGCAGGCATGGATCTAGAAATCAGGTAGTATCTGGGGCAACTGAAGATGCAGGCCCATTGTGCGCTTGGTAATATTGCCCAAAAGGGGAAGGTTAAAAATGGGGTATAATGGTTGAGGAATTCGCATCTAGGTGTGATTTATTGAGTAAAGTCCAAACAACTACAGGCTATTTAGTATCATGCCGTCCCTGAAAAAAATATTAACAACCCCAGCCAGATTCTGCTGTCGGTTGTGCTAGGTAGGCAATATGGGCACAGATCCATTTCACAGGTGGCTGTGCACATGCTTTAAAATTCTCTGCACATCAGTGGGTGAAACCCACTGGTACCAGTTCAAATCACATGGACTGGGATGACCTTTAGATACTTAAAATCTAAACGTCTAAGAGATGCTTTATCGTCACTGAAAACTCCAATGACCTGCTGAATATGACTGCTTACAGCATTAAGGCTGCAAAATTGGTAGCCTCCTCCCTCCCCCCAATATATATATATATATATATATATATATATATATATTTTCAGACTCTGCAGTAAAGTTGATGTCTCACTAAGGAGCATTCCAGGCATTCAGTCATGGCTCCAGCATTACATGGTAGGAAGATGTGATAAGGGATACTGAAGAAGTCTAACTGGAAGTGATGCACATACATACAGAGAGGAGGCCCAACAGCATCACACTGAAAGGCCACAGAGGAATGATCTGGGGGAGAAGGTGGGAAGAGTTTATCTTCCCTTGGGAAGAACAACAATAGCCAAACCTGAGGGAAGTAGGCTGGCTAACTGCACTTCTCTCCCCTACTATTATATAGTGCTAGTTTTGACCTTGTAGGAATCTTCTTTTTTTAAATGCCTGTTGTCCTATGGTGCTTCATTGCAATTGCATTCCACTATAAAGAAGCACAGCGTTTTAAAACAGGCATTTTCGTATTAGACTTATTCAATAATTAATGGCAAGCCATGTGGGACACATCTAAGTAAGTTTGGGCCTTCCACTATAGTGTAGCTGCAGTTTACCTTCCCATATACTTCTACCTCCTTTACTGTTTATAGCAGTGTGGAGCTGAAGTGGCATCCAAACAGACCTGGGAAATACTAAAGGGGGGGGGACGCTTGAAATCTTTGTGATAATTTAGGTCAAGGATAGCCATCTTAGGAACCACTCTCTTTCTTTATAGTAGGCTGTGGCTCAACATGCATTTACATACATCCTGATTTCCCCCTGCCCCACACCATATATATATATATATATATATATATATATTCAGACTTTGCAGTAAAGTTAGAGTTTCACCACAATGCAGCTTTCTTAGATATCCTGCTTGTGCACTTGGACATGGTGGGCATTAAGTATAAAAAGAGTCATTAATATGTAGCATAACTATATGGATGGAACATAGGAAGCTGCTATACACTGAGTATTGTTGACACTGACTGGCAGCAGCTCTCTAGGGTTTCATGCAGGAAGTTTTCCTGCCCTACCAGGAAATGCTGGGGATTGAACCTGGGACACAGATATGTTGCTCTCTGTATTTGAACATATCCCTCTGGTAGGATGACCATCTGCCCAGTTTTGCCCAGATATGTCCAGAAAACAGAGGGCAAAACCGGAGTCCAGGGGAAAATCCTTCATTTGGGGCCAAATCTGGAAAATTAGCCCTGCGGGAAAGGTTGTAAAGGCCCGTTTTGGGCATTTCCAGAAATGGGCCTTTTGAGGCCCACCCATGGCACATCCAAGGTCATTGCTATGGTGACGACTTGCCAGGAGCCTGGATCGCTGGGATCAGTGCTAGGCCCTCTTCAGAACTCCATAGATTCTTCGCCTTGGCTCTGTCATCAGTTCATTTGGCCTTCAGTATTTTTCCTGTGCAGATATTTAACAGGTAACAGAAACAGATCTGTAGCATTTGTATAGTTAGGTTTTCAAATAAATAGCTAGTCACTGGTTTTCATTATGATCATGTTAAGATGGTACCCGATCCTATTGTATCACTGCAGCTACACAGCTTTCAGGGAAGAAGGTGCATGTGGTTGGTGCACATTAAATGTGCTTGTGATCAGTGCAGGCCACACCACGCTACTTCACATCCCATGCTTATCCATTGTATGCATGCAACTGACAGGAGTGGTAATGGGAACACAAACAGGCACCATGCCAGTACAGGTTCATCTCTTGAGTAATCCTGCTCACCATTAAGTGTATATCTTATTGGCAGCTTCCCACAGCTCCAGTTTGTTGCTGTTAAATTGGAAGTGTAGAAAATGGGGCAAAACATACTTTAAGCATGACTCATGCTTGGCAAGCTGTACAGGGTGGTGAAAATGCACATAGACTGGATGAGGACTGAATGCACCTTTTCTTACATGGTGCAATGAAGTGGAAATACAGGGAGATTAGGGTTTATATTCACTGGAACAAGTTAAAATATTCCCTTTCAGCTGCAAAACCTGAGCTGGATATATTGTTGTTTTTATCTGGCTGTAATCCTGTCCACACTTACTTAAGAATTAGTCGCACTAATTTAAAAAGTCTACATGCACAAAGTCTTTTTAACAGCAAGATAGCAAAGTGGAATATTGCACAATGGCCTATGGCTCCTTTAAAAACAAACCAAAAACCTTTCCTTAAATCTACTGTGACTATTTGGGTTAGCCTTCCATAAGCAAAATGTTCTTTTGCAAATGGCACTATTTTTTTTAAAATCAATCCTCCTATGTTAGATGTTTACACATAGTCCTTGGATTTTTGGTTCAGAGCAAGCCCTGCAGTAACACACTGCCAAACATTCATGCATGAAAATCCCCTCCAGTCCTCATCATTTCATCCTTTTTTTTATGAATTGAGACGTGCTCAAGTAAATGTAACTTGTCTTGTATCAGACTGAACTGTGGAAAACTTTTATGTTTAGCTTGCCAGTCTGGTTCAATATGACTATATTTCTCACCCGCTCTTGCCTCTCTATTCTGAAATGTTTTGATAAGACAGCAAGATCTATAAACTAAAATACAAGAAAAGTTGCAGAAAACTGAATTTGACATGTGTTTCTATTTTTTTAATGCATCAGTATTATTTTCTTAAGCGACCTGAAAATTAGAACAAATTCAAGAATTATTTATATATGCGTTATGTCTGAGTTTCTACTGATAGCTTTATAAAATTCTCTTACATTTTGATTCCACCCTTCCTTCCCCCTCATTTATCCCCCGAACAATCCCAAGAGACAGTGACTAGCCCAAGTTCACCCAATAAGTAGGGACAGATTTTGAGGGGGTGGGGGAGTGTGTATTCTCAAAGATGTTTCTGCATTCTGACATGAGGATTAATCTCTGTGACAGAAAAAGTAATTTGTGAAAAGGCCCTCAGTAAACACAGTAAATGATCAGGTAAAGATGACTGCCTTGATTCCAGTCCCCCACCCCCTCTGTGATTGCACATGCCTGATCTCACAGTTATCTTGCATTTATGAAGGGATAATTGCTTTTAAGTATCATTATTTTGAGCTCTCTGAGGTACACCAATGTCGGATTGATACTATAACATCAGAAAAAACTTCCTGCTCTCTGTTCAGGTTGATCATCTTGCCTTGTTTTTTCTGGATCACGCAGATCAGTTTTAGTAGTACACAGCTGAGGCTGCAATCAATGTCTCATTGAGATTAGTGGGACTTACTTCCAAGAAAACATGGGAAAGATCAGGCTGAATATGTTAGCTCTTGGTGTTTTACTAGAGTCTCCCATAATCTGGGATGCCCTATATTTTAGGCCTGGTATTAATTTGAATAGAGTTTTCTGTCTGATTTGTCATTTTGAGCAGTATCTAACTATGTCATTCCATTAATGCAAATAATGTTAGGCTAGTGGAAACTGGGGGCTCATCTACACCTAGAGCCCTTTTGAGAGGGGGAGGGGTGATCACAAGGTTTCCCTCTTCCGCGATCATCGCTCACGGGGCACATGCGAGGGAAGTTTCCCACAAGTAAAGGAGAGCCGTTGTGGGAGGACATGTGCCCTGTGACAATGGTTCCGCTTGTGAATTGGGAGAGGTGGGCAGGGTAGGGACGACCTTGACATTATTCAGGAATAAATGGCTGGTGTAGATTAGGCCTAGGTTCCAAACTATGCACAAAAGGAGAATCCAACTAAAGTTATGCTTGTGCGAGCACTTCTACATTATACTTGTGCAACCCATTATGCATCTGGTTGCACATAACTCTAGTACAATCTTTTGTACAAGCACTTGTGCATTCCGCTTGTGTAACCTATTTTCATTGCACAAGAGTTTGTCGATTATGCTTGCACAACTGGTTGTATAACCGATTATACAACCAGCTGTGCAAGCATAATCGACAAACTCTTGTGCAATGGAAATATTTGAGTTCACAGAATGACACCACTGGATACTGCCCATAGTTTTCTGTCAACTTCATCAGAACTCTTAATCGTATTTGAGTCATTGTTTACAGACTTTGCTGAAATAAATTTTATATAATTTATTTTGAACTAGGTTCTCTTGTGGCAAGAAGATGTATGTAATAGGAATTGCAAAACCAAGTTTGGCTCATGGTCCATCTAGTTTTGCTTCTGAGAGATAACATTGCATGCTATTGTGGAAGTGAAAAAATCTAGATTTGTGTATTTTCATATTAATGAATCAATTTTAAATATTCCATTACATGGCTCAATGCACACATTTTAATTCATGCCATATGAATTAATGAAACCTGTTGATTTTAATATTAATAGCAAATATTTGTTTCAGAGAACTGTAGAACCTGAAGGGTTTTCAGCTCTGAAAGAAATACTTGGTTGACTTGTCTGGAATTGTAGACAGATGGGAAACTCATCTATATTAGCTCTCTGCTGTCATCTCCAAATAAAAATGGAAATATCTGTCTTTTACAATTAACCCCTCTAACATACGCTATAAATATATAATGATACTATTTTATATGTTATTCAGCCTGAAATTTCTCAACATACATGTTGAGAACATTGTATATTTTGGGGAGAACTCTTAGAAATCGTATGGCAGCAGTGTCAATTGGAACGTGCTTTCACTCTGACTTTCTAAATTGTAACCTATGTGCCTTCTAAAAATAAAATAAAAAGTGAAAAGTTTTGAAGGTTTATTAAGGGCAACTATATTTCACTTGGACAGATCCTTGGCTCCAGTAGACTTCAGTAATTCCAGGAACACTGGTGTGCCTCAGCTCAGAATTTGGACAGCTACGCATTTATTATTTTTCCCAGTTGTGTTCTCCCCCCTCCTTTTTTTTACTCTGCTTCTAGACTCAGTTTTAACTATTTGTTTCCCCTTTGAGAATGTTCTCATCCTGCATTTCTAAAAGCACTGTCTGTTTTGTGCTCTGATTGGTACCCCTTCCTGTCAATCTTCTCTTCTGTATTTGTGAAATGCAACATTTGAGTTCTCATCATATGTTAAAGCCCAGAATATCTGAAAGGGTCTGAAGGAGAGACATCATCACATTTTTCTGTCTTGTCTGTCTCATATGCACATGTACCTCCTCACCTCATTTCCAGGACTGCCAGTCTGGCACTTCTAAAAAACATTAGATATGGAATGATCTCCCCAACAAGGCTTGCCTGGCGCCAACATTGTTATCTTTTCGGTGCCAGGTCAAGACATTTCTCTTTTCCCAGGCATTTAACAGCATATGCTGAGGGTTTTGTTGTTGATGTTTGACCTAGTATAGTTGTTTTAAATGGATATTGTATTTATAATCTGTTTTTATGCTTTTTATGGTTTTAAAATTTTGTATATTGATTTTTTAATGTTCAGTGTTTTTAATTTTTGTAAACTGCCCAGAGAGCTTCGGCTATGGGGTGGTATATAAATGCAAATAATAATAATAATAATAATAATAATAATAATAGACTGCATTGATAGATGAAAAGAAGCTGGCAATGCTGTGTGCTAGAGAAGGAAACAGGATTTAATTATTTCATATTATGTGGCATACCAGGGACATAGGAAGCTGCCTTATATAACATCAAATGACTGGTCCATCTAGTTCTGCATTGTCCGCTGAGAGCCAAGCTATACATGACTTTATTCATTCTTTTAAAACTCTGGTACATCACCTGGCCACATTTGTTCTAGAGAAAAATCAGCTGCGGGATTCTGACTGGGAATGTGCTCCTGATTATCTAGGGTGATTATATTTTGGAAACCAAAAAGGAAGACAACATGGTTGGTCCCCAAGGGGGCGTCCCCACCAACATGTCTGCCCCCAGGGGGGGTGTCCAGCACCAAGGGGGGGTGCCCACCTGAATATAGCCTTGGTCACATATCTGATTTTACAGCACACAATTAAGACAAATCTGTTCTATATAACATCTTAACGTTAAAATTAGGGATGTGCACGGTCCCAAAAAAGTCACATCGGGATCGGGACCGGCACTGTGGTGTTGGATTGGATCAGATTGGATGTCATCCAGATCGGATCAGATCCAATTCCGATCTGAAAATCGGATTCCGATTTTCGGATCGGACTCCATTTTAGGTGTTTTCGCCATAGGCTTATATTGGGGGAAAGAAAGCTTTCCCCCAATGCAAGCCTATGGTGAAAACATGGGGGCGGGTGAGTGGGGACCTCCACCTCCCTCCCCCCCAGTTACGCTCCTAACCTGCCGGGGCAGCCCGCTTCCGTCATCATCACCCAGCCCGACATCATCACCCGGCGCTCTACTGAGAGGCAGGCCGCAAAGCCTGTTTCTCAGAAGATTGGGGCAGTGGGTGGCAGCGGATGGCAGCAAGCAGGCAGCAGGTAAGGAGCATGAGTAGGAGGAGGGAGGGAGGTCCCCAATCACTCGCCGCCATGTTTTCCCCATAGACTTGCATTGGGGGAAAGCTTTCTTTTCCCTAATGCAAGCCTATGGTGAAAACACAAAAAATGGAGGTCCGATTTTATGATTTTTTTCTGATCAATATCGGGGGGAAAAATCAGATCAGAAAAAATTGGACCTCCATTTTTTAAAATCGGAATCATTAATTAACATTCCGATTTTGGCCAAATCAGGCCCAGATTGTGGATTGGGTCTGATCCATTGCACATCCCTAGTTAAAATCACTGAAATAACAAGTGAGACATCCAATGTATCTGCATTCACTCTCCCCTACTTTTGTAGCTTTTGCTGTACTTT
The DNA here is from genome assembly GCA_029215795.1 of Anniella stebbinsi. Taxonomy (NCBI): domain Eukaryota; kingdom Metazoa; phylum Chordata; class Lepidosauria; order Squamata; family Anniellidae; genus Anniella; species Anniella stebbinsi. Next base: position 65,744,151 of record JARDYH010000004.1, on the reverse strand, counting down.
GTTGCTATATTCTGTGTGATACATTGTCCCCTTCCCTCAAATGTCTTTTCTGATTGTATCCTCACTCCGCTGCAAGCTGCTGCTTAACAGGGTTTGTTGCTGGCTGGCTGGCTGGCTGGCTTTTTTATTTTATTTTATTTATTTTTAACATTCAATTTTGTTTTGAAACTTGCTAAAAATCAACAGATGAACAGATCTGCTTGAAACTTAGCACGGCTAAAGCCCTACTTAAGATCTATCAGGATGCCAAGTTTCATCTCCTTATCTTTAAAAATGATTTTTTTTTTTTTAAAAAATAATTTTAAAATCTCATTTTTTTGAAAAAAAAACTCCTAAAAATCAATGGATGAACAGATCTGCTTCAAACTTGGCATGGCTAAAGCCCTACATAGAAGCTATCAAATGCCAAGTTTCATCTCTTTATCTTTAAAAGTGATGTTGTTTTTTTTAAAAAAAACACACAACACAGTAATTTTAAAACCTCAAAGTTTAAGAAATTCATAAAAATCAACAGATGAACGGAACTGCTTCAAATGTGGCAAGGCTAAAGCCCTACATAAGGGCTAACATTTTGCCAAGTTTCATCTCTTTATCTTAAAAAATGATGGAGCAGTAAGCATTTTTGTTAATTCCCCATTGACTATAAAGTAGAGCTGCTCTTTGGGTGGGGGGAGGATGGGAAAATCCAGATTTTTCTTCAAATTTCATAATTCCCCCTCTTTCCCAGATTTGTTACCAATAATCCTGACATGTCCTGGTTTTTCCTGACATATGGTCACCCTAATAGAAGCACATTCTGAATTGGGGTCCTGTGGCTTCCTTTTCACCAGAATAAATGTGGTTAGGTTAATTACACCTTTTAAAACCATGAACAATGTCACAGGTAATTTGGCCCTGACTGACAGAAACACTCCAGGATTTCAGACAAGGGTATTTCCTAGCCCTACCTAGATATGCCAGGGATTGAACCTGGGTCCTTTCGCATATGAAGCATATGCACCCCATCATTAAACTATTACCTTAAGTCATGTGGGCAGATTTCAATCTTGCATATTGACACTTGCTGCTATAATTAAACAATTGGGACTCAGAAAAGCTTGCTACCACAAATCACCTAGAAATCCTGATCTACTTCATGCTCTCCTCTGCTTTGAGGGAAAGTCAACCTTTCAATATTAGGATTCCTGCACATTATGAACACTTGTGAAGAAGACTGGATTTCAGCAGTTACAGCTAGGGCTGTGCACCGCCTCAGCTCGAATCCCTAAATCTGAGGCAAGGCAGGTCTATTTGGCCCACTTTGGCCCAAATCCGGAGTGGCAACAAAGCCTTGGGGTGCTTTGGGCTGATTTGGGGTGGTGCACAGCTGCTCCCCCATAACTGCCTACCTGGAAAGCTGGTGCAAAGCCAGTCATGAGTCCAGGTGAGTCCACTGGACTCCCTTCCCTCTCCCTCCCTGGCCTCCTGCTGCCGCCAGGACTTACTGCAAATGTGTCCTCCTCCTGAGAGCCAGGCCACGATATAAAGTTATTGTGGGGGCTCTTTACTTTTAGTAAAGAGGAAATGGCAAGCAAGACGTCACACAACATTAAACAAAAGATTAAGCAGGGGCAATATATGACAGTTCGGGGAACTAATCACACAAAATATGGCTTCTCTGAGTGCAACAGGTGAAGAGGGAATTTCACCAGGAACTAATTGCATACAAATGACACCGGCTGAAATTCCCTTTTCTCTACAACTGTTAAAGTTACAGGAGCCCTGTCCTCCTTTTCATATGGTCAGCCTATCTATACCAATCCTAGAGATCAATGCCCATGTATGTAGCAGATTATTTTGAACCAATGTGTCCTCACCTTCCTGCATCCCATCATCCCAACACCAGAATCCCTAGGCCATCTGCGAGGTTACCACCACCCTCCACCCCCATTTCTCTGCCTGAGGTTGACACTATTGCACCCATGTCCCAGAGGCATGAATGTCAGCAGCTATTTTCTTTTAGCAAAAGCTAAACCTAGCTTCCTCATGGTCCTGGAACAAGACTGGTTTACCAATCACCTTCTTGTTTTAGTTTGGCATGTTTTTATTGGAGTGAATATAACTGCATTGAAGCAATTTGGCAAATCTGGTTTGTTATTTTAGAATTTTTTTAAAAGCAAGCCTGCAATTCAAGGGCCAGGAAGAAAGTATATATAGGAAAAGAAATTAAACACAACAAGAATCACTTGCCAGATCTACACCAAGCAGGATATAACACTTTGAAAATGGTTTAAAAACTGTAAATGGAATGTGTCATGGGGCCCAACAGTTGTCAATACTGTTATAAACTGTTTTAAAGCAATAGTGTAGATCCTGCCCCAGTATGTTTGTATTTGAGTTGAGATGAAAATGGAGGATCCCTGCAAAAAATAATCCCCGCAATTGATCTGGGGGCTGCAAACAGAGGCAAGAAATATTTGCCCTTCAGAGCCAGGCAAGGCTTCCTGCCCTCACTCTGAATGGGCTTTGTGATGTCACACTAAATACTAAGTAGCATTGTTAGTCTTGTCACAGATTGGCACACATTTTAATCTTTGTCTTGTATGAATGTTGAATTTAGATATCCCAATTTTCATTTTTCATTTTAGGGCATGAAGATGCAAATTTTCAAGAAAACAGTCATTGTGCCAGAGGGATTCCACTCTGCCTTTAAAATGTGTCATCATTCAGTGCTTGAATATACAGCAAATGCTGTAATTGATCCTGCTCAACAGATAACAGAAGATGTCCCAGTAAGTGCTACAAAACTCCATCATCCTCTTAAATTCATAAAAAAAAATATCACGGACATCAGGAAGAAGTAACTAATTGTGCTATAGCAGCATCATGCACTAAACTGAAGATGGTCTGCCCTCTTGTGTCTCAGTATTTTAATGTATCTTTCTGTGTTTTCTGACAAGTGCATTATGTAAAAATGAACATCTTTTATGTTGTAAGATAAAACCAAATGCAATATTATAAGAAAGTTTAAAGCTAAGGAAAATTGGTAAAATTGTTCAGATGTTATTTCTACCTTTGCAATATCACTCATGCAGGCTTTAGTAACTAGAAATTAAACACCATTTGAGCTGCTAATAAACATTCCAGATGTGTTGGTTATAAAATATTCATCTGTTTTGTTTGGTATAATTTTATTTTGGGCTGTAATGAGAAATGAATCATCAACCCATGTTCTTTTTAATGACTTTTTTCTGTTCAGTGTTATTTATAAAGTGGTACCTTTGTTACAAAAAGCTTTCCTGCTTATTTTAGCCTTTGTACATGAGAAGTGATACTGATTTAAATGTATCCCCAAAGGACATTGAACAGTAAGCTTAAAAGTCTGTGCTTTGTTTTGAAGCATTTATTTAAATCAGGAAACTGAAATGTGGCTAGGCATATATGTTCAATAGCTAGACCTAGCCAGGATCACCCATTTCTAAGAAACACACTTGTCCTCTTAAATAGTGTATTGTCAGCTCAATCCTCTGCATGTTTACTCAGAAGGTTAGCCCATGGAATTCAATGGGACTCATTCCCAGTATAAGTCTGTTTAGGATTGCAGCTTGTATGTCATGACCCTAATATTGCTATATTATGCTGCAATAAAACAATCTGGACAGATTGCTTAACAAATACAGGCTTACACCAAGCTGGGAAGGATCAAGAGCATCTCGTTAAATCACAGCACAGGTCTCAAGAGCCACTTTGAGGGTCATAAGGAGTCTTACTGGCTGCAGTAATGAGAATGAGCTCCATTGGCAATTACTGAGTGTTGTCAATGAACACATATGGCTACAGTCAGCTGAGTTGTGCTCCAATGCAAGTGCCTTTGAAATGAGCAGGGGCTGGTGCACTGCGGCTGAGAGGGAGCATGAAAAAAGCATGGAGAATTGTTTATCATGATTTAGGATTAAGTATTCAAAGGGGTAATAGATTGTAAACAGCACGAGGTGTTTTACAGATTGTTTTTAGGGTGATTCCAGATGGAGGGTTTCCAACGCTACAAATGAAAAGACTACTGTGCAGCTATTTCATCTTTCCCTCCTTAACAGAGAGCTCCATCACACCAGCGATTTAGTTCACTCTCGTCATTCCTGGTGTGCGGATTTGCAGCATAGTACTCACATGACACCGTGCCTGTCCTGCTGACACCCCGCCTCTTCCCCAGTCTTTCCTAGAACGCTAGAAGTCTGGATTATTTTCCCTAAGTGCATTTAACGCACCTTAAGCCTCCATGTAGTTTTAAAGGAACTGGGGGCTTGAATGGATTGCATCAGGTCCTGGCAGGGAAAATCGATCTCTCCCAGCAGCCGGCTCCAAGCCTCAATATAAAACCCAAACCTTGCATCCCAGGCTCGAAAGCCTTTTTAAAAGCCATACAATGCCTGAATCTCTGCAGAGACAGGATTGTACTCCCTTGATGCCCCCAAAGAGCCAGACTAAAGGGTCATTCCATTTTTGCTTGGGAGAAAAGCAGTCTGGTTGAAGTACTCATCTGCCAGGACCTGATTGGAGGGAGAAAGAGAAGGGGAGGGATGGAGTGGAGCCGAAGAGCTAACGAGCCAAGGAGCGACAGAGCAGCTATTCTGGTGAAAGGGATCATAAACTTGACGCACTTTTGCCACAGAGGTAAAACAAAACAAACAAACAAACAAAAAAAAACGCGGAGGCAAACCAGGGAGGGTTTTTTTTAGGTGTGATGGAGGTCAGAGTTTCTCTAGTAAGAAAAAAGACAGTAGAAAATGGTAGGAAAACATGGGCATGTTACAAATGCAAGTTGACTTTGTCTGGACTCTCCCATAAAATTCCATAAATGAGGCAGGGCAATTGCATAATGAAAGCCTCAACTGGAAGTACCTTTAATATAGACCCAGGAATGCTAAATGACGAACTGGAGCAACAGGGTATGCAACAGAAGTGTGCATTTCGCAACCAGGCTGAGTTTTTTGTCTTCACTACTGTGGCAAAGTAGTAGTGGTGAGGTAAAGTATAGTCCCTTTCCAGGTGATATTTTGTTCGTACAAGAATAATGTTGGAATCTCTTAGCTATTGCCCTAAAAGTATTGCCAGTAGTGTTATGTTCCTGCCCTCATGTATTAGAAGCGTCAGGGTACCACAGAGTAGGGGGGATATTGCCATTTTAAAATCATATTGAGATAGATGTGCATTGAAGTGCTAGACAATGGGAGAGCACAGTTTCTATTGGAGACAGGGGGAAACAGAATTGTTACTAGAATTGTGGAGCATTGAAACATCACAACAGATGTGAAATAGGGTGAAGGACCTTGTACGGCCTATAATAATGATGTCACAGGCATCAACCAATGGGTGCTCATGACATTAATCCACAATTCTATAGAGCACTCATTGTATATTTACATTTTACTACAGTAGCATTAGTAAAATTACTGCAGTACCATTAGTAAAAAATAACACGTTCAGCATCTCCCAAGCAAGCAGAACCCCCCATTAACTGAATATGACTGGTTCAAGGAAGGAAGCGGAGGCTGTTGCCAAACACTAACCAATAATCAGCACCTTATTAGAACATGAAATGGTTGCCTAATTACTGAGAATTATCAGAATTATCCCTCCTGCGGTAGCAAATGTGTTCTTTAGTAGACAAATCTAAAAGGTCTTCAATCCAATGTTCTTTTATTAGTGAAGAGCACATCTTCCAAAAGTGAGGGACAATTTGTCTTGCTAGTGACACTAATAATGTAAGAACAGCAGCTTTTGGTAGTTCCGAAATTACCAAGATAAAATCTGGATCCCTGCAATATTTGAGCAGCAAAACTGTGCATTTTATTCTATTTATTTACAATATTTATATATGGCTCCCCATTCAAAAATGTATATATGGCTCCCCATTCAAAAATCCGACATCCAGCCTGTTTATTGACCACAGCTCCCTAGTATAGCAATTTGCTGAGTGGGCTATAGGGGGCTGGAGAGGGCACTCAGGTACAATCAAGTCGTTGGCCCTTTGGAAAGGCCCGGATCGGGACCCGGATCGGGACCTCCAATTTTGTTCCGGATCAGATCAGAACAAAATTGGAGGTCCCCTGGATTGGATCGGACCTGATCCGAAAATTGGATGTCTGATTTTCGGATCGGCTGCCATTTCCCCCCATAGACTTGCATTGGGGGAAAGAAAGCTTTCCCCCAATGCAAGTCTATGGGGAAAAATGGTGGCAGGGGGGTTAGTGGGGGCCTAACTCCCCCCTCCCTGTCCCTCCCCCTTACTGACTACCAGGACATCTGTCTGCTACCAGTGAGCTCTGCTGTTATTCCGCTGCTGTGTGCTTGCACTCTGTACATGCTCAGAGAGTGCAGTGCATCACAAACTCTGACAAGAATAAAGTTTTGTGGGCACCAATTCATCAGATGCACGCAGTTCTGAGGTTTGTATTCTCTGTTAGTCCTACATAGATCTGACTCATCAAAATGAGTGGGACTTAGGTTACATCAGGGATCCACATCCTTTTTGGGTCAGTGGGCCCATTTGGAATTTTGAGAGAGTGTTGTGGGTGCTCTCACAAAATGGCTGCCGTGGGGGCTGCCCATGCATACAACAGCTGCTATAGTGGGCATGAATGGTCAGAAAACACCATTTTCTCAGAAAGCAAACTGGCGTGAGACTAACTTGCCCATGATTCTTAAGTACAAGCCAGAGATTGGATCTGAGCTCTGAAACAGAAAACCAATCTAATGAACCCAAATAAAAATGGTGCTGGAGGGCAGAACTTTGCTTTGCTGCATGCCAAGCAGTTAAAAAACATTTATTTAAATTAAAAAATAAAAATCAAGAGGGACAAGTAGCCTGGTGAGCACCAAGAGAGGTGTCCATACGCACATTGGTACCTATGGGCACCATGTTGGAGGCTCCAGGGTTAAACTAACGTTAGATATATATAGCCCATTAGGTATGATCCACACACACATACACCGTGTGTGTGTGTGTATTCTATCTATCTATCTATCTATCTATCTATCTATCTATCTATCTATCTACCTACCTACCTATCTGGTGCTCAAGAGAACACTTCACACATCTGATAAAGTGGACTGTCACCTACAAATGCTTAGGCCATAATATATATATTTTCATCTTTAAGGTGCAACATCATTCTTCGTTGCCTTTGTTAGCTAAGACTCAATTACATACTCAAAGGTGCCCTTGAAATACTGTTAGGAAGTGTTGTGTCTTCACTGGCACTGGATACAAATGGGTTCTGATTCAGAGTCTTCTAAAGCTCCACACTGCATTACTTTAAAAGCTTTATATCAGTTTTTAGCCATGCCATATCAGCTGTTTTTGCAGAAGTTCCGTGTAGATTTCATTTGCCAGCCAATTCCTGAAGCAGCAGCAAAAGTTATATCTGAGCAGGGTTAATAACAGCATAGCAGGCAGCAACCTTTTATTTTATGTTGGCAAAAAACATGTGGGAGTGGGGTTGGTAGGGTCTGTTCTGATTTTGCTGAGAAACCAATTTTGTCCCTGTTTGAATATTAAAGTCACATAAAAACCAGACCCTGTATTGTACATTAGGAGAGCAAGAAATAATCAGCCTGCCTGGCTTTGTAACTAATGGTGAAGCCTGCTTAGAGCTAAGGCGTCTTATGCTGTACATTCATCTTTATCAGTTAATTTCAAAGCACGGCATAGCAGGATACAAGGCAGAGCACACATGCTGTCTATTCAAAGGAGAGTCCTAAGACAGATACCCATCCTCAAAATATACATGGGTAGGGTGACCATATGGAAAGGAGGACAGAGCTCCTATAACTTTAACAGTTGTATAGAGATGGGAATTTCAGCAGGTATCATGTATACATGCAGCACTGGGTGAAATTCCCTCTTCATCACAACAGTAAAAGCGGCAGGAGCCCTGCCCTCTTTTGTATCTGGACCCTCTAGCTAAATAGGGCAAAGCTTCTGCAGCTTTAACTGTTGTGATGAAGAGGGAATTTCACCAGGTGCTGCATGCATACAAATGACACCTGCTGAAATTCCCTTTTCTATGCAACTGTTAAAAGTTACAGGAGCCCTGTCCTCCTTTCCACATGGTCACCCTATATAATGTGACATAGTGGACCCCAAATTAATTTTTTTTTACAGAGCTACATAGCCTCTAACAGGCCTATCTGCAAACCATTTTAACAGACATGCATGGATTTAAGATAGTTTAATTTCATTGAAGTACATTTGATGCCTCCCAATTGTAGAGTGACCAGATAAAATCCAGGTTAGGGCTCATGTAACTTTAATAGTTGTAGAGAAAAGGGAATTTCAGCCAGTGTCATTTGTATGCAATTAGTTCCTGGTGAAATTCCCTCTTCATCACAACATTTAAAGTTGCAGGGGTCCTGCCTTCTTTTGTATATGGTCACTCTAGTATAGTGCCTGCACCTTTAACTGTTATGATGAAGAGGGAATTTCACCAGGAACTAATTGCATACAAATTACACTGGCTGAAATTCCCTTTTCTCTACAACTGTTAAAGTTACATGAGCCCTGACCTGGATTTTATCTGGTCATCCTACCCAATTGGCTCCTTTATCAGTCTGGTTAGATACGAGTAAAGTTGGAGCACTTTGCTATGATTTACAACTTTACTTAATGAAGATAACTGAAGTGCTAAATAAACAGTACCATATCCTCCATCATCTGGCCCCATGGTGACTAATAGGAGGGCTGGCATCAGCGCCTGGAATTCTTCCACAGTTGCCAGGGCCCCAGGATTTCAGCAGGGACCACCATGAATGCCTGCTCTGAGCCCCCTTCATTTTATTCTGCCCTAGTGCTCCAAGCAGTGCTGTGAGCGTAGCCTCCAGATTTATTTCCCACAGTGAGCAACTGCCCCCACTACACTGGGGGCATTGTGAGAAATTAAAATGGAAGATAGGGACTCATCCGCCTGGTGCTATTCCTGCTACTGCTACTTGCCTCTAGGGAAGCCCACTATGGCCCACCAACAGAGGAGGAGCTCACCAAAGGCCACTTTGCCCAGGGCCTTCTCAAATGTGCAACCGGCCGCAGCTAGTATACATTTCATAAAATGCAACCAATTCCTCACAATACATCTTCAACACATACAATAAATCCCACTTAATCAAGAAAATAACCAACAGCAAAATGCTCGGCATACTAAACCAAAGGCTTAAAAAGGTTGCTAAAGGTCTGCAAAGAAGGGTGCAGGCAGACCTTCTTGGGTAGGCAGTTCCAGAATTTGGGTACTCCCAGGGATAGAAGTAGGAATGGAGAAGAATTGTATTTGGTCCACATTTTTATGAAAACTAACCTAATTCCACACTTCTGAACTTCCATACCAAAACTGAATTCACATTTCTGTGGATTTTGCAATAGAGTGTTCTTATTAAAAAGGCATATAAAAATTTGTATATTGGGGGAAGGTTCACACAAAATGCATTATATTCATGAAAATAACATTTAAATGCACTAGGGAAACTGCTCACAAAAATATGTATACTAGGCAAAATTGCACACAAAAATGTGTATTAGGAGAAAGGTTTGCAAATATTTTCTTGTGAATTTTAGATATATATATTCTGGAAGTTCAAGATGAACTGAATTTGAGTTTTGAAAAATGAGAAACAGAGAGAAACTGAAAGTGAGAGATGTGGACAAATCTCTCAGTTTCAGTTTAACTCGGTTTCTCATTTTTCCAAACTCAAATTCAGTTCATCTTGAACTGTCAGAATTTATTTTTAAAAATTCAGGGCTTAACTACATGCAACATGGAAATAAGGGCTTAACGACTTGTGACATGGGAAAGAGCCAACTTGATTTAGGCCCGGAGGGGATTAATCTACTAATTTGCTATTGGGGGTAAGCATTAGGGATGTGCACGGACTCCCCGGATCAGATCGGGACCCAGATCGGGATCTCCAATTTTGTTCCAGATCAGTTTGGAACAAAATTGGAGGTCCCCTGGATCAGATCGGCCCAATCCCGATCCGAAAATTGGATGTCCAATTTTCGCATGCAAGTCTATGGGGAAAAATGGCGGTGGGGGGTGAGTGGGAGGCCTAACTCCCCCTCCCTGTCCCCCCCCAATGGTTACCTCCTGGGGCCGTCTGCTGGCGCCTGTGGGCGGCAGTGGACGGCCCCGGCAGGTAAGACCCCCCCGTAGTTCTTACCTCCCGGGGCCGTCCGCTGGCACCTGTGGGTGCCAGCAGACGGCAGCGGACGGCTCCGGCAGGTAAGTGGGCCCCATCCCTCCTCCCCCTCATGCTCCTTACTTGCCGGGGATCAGATCAGATAATTTTATCCGATTTCCCCCGGATCGGGTCACACCCCTAGTAAGCATACAAGGACCATATAGATATTTATGTGTTCTCTCCCCATCCCCCACTTGCAGGGAAAATTGCAGCTTAGGAGGGGATATTTGTATTAAAAAATGGCATGCCAACACTTCCTCCCTGAGCTGTGGTCCCAATCCAATTTCCCCCCCTGCAGAAGCTAACTTAAAAAAAAAACCATGTGGGAGACCATGCTAATAGATTTCCCACCTAATAGCTAATTATGCCCTAAGGTTACAAACCTATACACATTTACATCAAAGTAAGTCTTACCTTAACTCAGTAGGATTTACATCTGAGTAGATATGCATGGGATTGCATTGTAACACAACTGATATCCTGAGCCTATGCAGACTGAACTTGAACATGAATTCCATTGACACCAAGGGTACATATTTTAGGTATATGTTTTATTATTTATTTATTTATTTATTTATTTCAGTTCTGTACTGCCCAATAACTAAAGCTCTCTGGGCAGTTCACAACAATTAAAACCATAAAATACAAGATGACAAAAATACAGTATAAAAATTTAAAAGTTTAAAACTACAGAATGATGAGCCACCCTTATCTCCTTTACTTGACTATTTTTTTAAAAAAGCCATTAAAATGTGCAAATTTATAACTTAGGGTTTTTAAATATCAGAAATTAGACAATAATTCGCTTAACAGCCAATTATTTGAGGCCTTGTAATGCTAATGTATTCATCCAAATGGTTTCCTGTGTCTCTGACAGTATTTTGACCCTTTCTTCTTGAATTTCCAAGTTTCCCTGAAGAAATAACTGTGCTGCTCTCTGCAGACAAAATGCCATCTGTAGTTTGGAGAACATTAGCATCCAGAGAGACAGGGGCTACCCAAGACAACATAACTGGACCAGAGCCTTGTTTAGGGAATTAGGATAAAAGCTGAAAATAGGCTGGGCCTCATTTCAATGTCAGTGGGTGTACTTGTTTGGGTGGGACTGGCACATTTTAGAAACTGCAAAAATCAGTGGGTGTGAGTGGTGTGCTGGGTCAGAGGCCTCTTACTGGCAGCTGAGAAGAAGTGGCGTGAACATGTATGACACAGTTTGCATACAAAGCAAGAATGCATGGCAGGCAACGACTAAAGACAAAATAGGGTGTGCGGGCAGCATCCATGCACCCCAGATCTTCCAAATGCATAATAGTTCTGAAGACAGTTCCTTGTGCTATGCTGAAGACAGAAGGTCCCACATCTTCCAGGAATATCTTTGGGGTGAAGTTAGGAGCTGGAGAAAGAAGTGAGGGGAAGATTCAACAGCTTAAGTACACATGTGGAACTCCCCATGTGGCTCTTTGATGCCTTATGATATCAAATAAGACTATTCATCTCTCTAGCTCAATACTGCTTACCCTCACTGGCAGCAGCTCTCTAGGGTTTCAGGCGGGAATCTTTCTCAGCCCTACCTGAAAATACATTGGATTGAACTGGAAACCTTCTGCATACCCTTCCACAATGTGTTTTGTATCCATGACCCACACTGGGGTGGAAGTAAATGTGCTCAAAAGGAGCTGTTCACCCAGCTAAAGTGCAGAGGAAACAGAAGCCTTTATATACACACTGCAAGCTCCTCCTCTTCCTGGTCCTCTCCTGGTTCATTACTTGCAGCTGGGAGCATTTCTTCATGAGACTTGCATTGGGCTGTTTCGGATGACACGCTAATCAATGCAGGGGGAGAACAGTCGTCCGTTGTGTTGCTCATCGACAGCATTCGGACGACTTTTTAGGCAACGGATGCAGCATTCGGACGGCACGATAATCAACATGACTGACGATTGTTCCCCCACTCCATTGATTAGCGTGTCGTCCGAAACAGGCCATTGTGTGCTTGCTGTTGCTCACTCACAGTAGTTTGTGGGTCCTTTACATTATGTCGTTGTTATCTTCCAGGGCTTCTCCCATGGTTTGCAACCATTATGCAAAGAGTGGTATTTTTTCTGAATGGTCTCTATAACGCCATAGAAATCTCATGTAACTGCACAATTCTGCTTTGCCACAGTGCCACCTAGTGATTGTATATTGGAACATATAGAAAGGCAGAAAAAGAAAAACCAGGGTGGGGGACATGTAAAAGAGCTGATGTTAATTCTGCAAAGAATCCGAAAGCAAAATCCTTAGCAAAGGTGTGGGTTAAAAGCTTCAAGGAGAAATGCCCTGGGTCTTTTCCTTACCCCCTGAGTAGATCCTCTATCCAGAGTAGTTCTCTCCTTCCAAGGAGACTCCTGGCAATATAGTCTTCTGGCAGGTAAGTGGCTGATCCTCCAGCACTTCTGAATCTCCCATCAGGTCTGCCTTTGTTCTGGAGATCCGGGGGAGGAAAGTTGAGGATTGAGGCAGGCTTGAGATAGGGTCAAAGGGGTTGTTGTGGGTCCCAGTGAGGCATCACTAAGATTGAGCTCCTCAGACTGCCTTTGCTCTGCAGCAGGTTCCTCCAGGTCTTCCAGGGAGCTGGATTTTCTGCAGAATCCCAGTCTTATTCCTCTGAAGAGGTTTCTATGGGATTGGGAGGGATGGGACCCTGAAATCCCTGCAGGTTAAGGAACATTAAGAAAGATTTGCATGGAGCTTGACATTTTGCTTGTTATAATAATTCCTCATTGCCAGTGGGGTCTACTCTTATGCCAGCACTCAGCAGACACTGCTAGAATGATAAACAGCTTACTTTTTAAATAGAAATCACATGGAAACAGAACCTTCTGGTAGCAAAGCAAAGCAGAGCACGTCCACATGATCCAACACATACACAGATGGAACAAAACCAAAGTCCATCCACTGGGACTGAACCACACCAGGCAAGTATCAGAGGGGAACCTGGACTTTTCCATTACCAGTCCCTTAGATATACATTCCATATATCACACATCTGGTAGCTGAAGTCTAAGAGCAACTTCAAAGGCAACCCTCTCATTGGCAAAAGCAGACACTGGAAAATCCCAGATATAGTGAATAAAAAATCCAGAGGCAGACAACAAGCAGGCTGTTCAGGCTTTGCCAAGTGCATTTGCATAACTGAGCATGTTCAACCCTGCATTTTTGCTCTTTGAAATTTAACACTATTCACAAGTAGGAAGCTGCCTTTATACCACAGACTGTTCCAGACAGGGATTTTCCCCAGCCCTACCTGGAAATGCTGGGGATTGAACCTGGAACGTTCTGTATCTAAACCATGTACTCTACCATTAAGGTATGGCATTTCCCCTTCTTCCTAGCCTGTACAGTATGTCTGTTCATCATCTGGATCAACTACACCACAGGAGTACAGAGCTGTTTCTGATGTGGAGACAAGGGTTGCTCTTTATTGATTCAAGAGACTTGAAGGACCTGTAGCCTATGAGTATGTTTATTGTAAATATCAGTCCTTCTCCAGTGCTGTGAATCAAAATCGATACTCATCATTGGTTATGGGCACAATGTCCCTCATGCATAAAAACGTAAGTAGAGCCCTGCTGGGTTGAACCAAAGTTCTAATCCAGCTCACCATTCTGTTTCCTACAGTGGTGTCACATCACATGGTTCTTTTGCCAAACATGATCAGGGAGATAAATGTAAGTATAGGTGTGTGGCATGCAGTGAAGGCTGGTGCATCCAATGTCAGTGGGGTGGTGAATTCAGAGAGGATTCACCATCCCACAGACATTGGAGTCACCAGCCTCCACTGGTGGCATGTGTCAACACCAGCTACACATAATGTTAGAATTAGGCCCTATGGCTATGCAGGGTTTAATCCCAGGTCTTCTAAAGGGCAACTGATGCAGCCATTTCTAATTTTCTTGTGAACCTGTGGTATAATTGTTCAGTGTGTCTTGAAATCAACTCACCTCCTCCTTGCATAACCTATGTTGAGGGATGGCCTGTTCAGACAACACACTAAGCCATGGTTAGGCAGCTAAGCCTTTTGAAGGAAATGGTTAGTGAGTGTGTTTAAACTAGTGCTGGACCAAATTCGGCCCCCTATTTTCGGGAATGTTCTCTCTCCCTGCGAAAGAGGCATTGTTTTTCCTGCCTCTTTCACAGGACGTACGAAAACAAAGGACCATACTTGCCCATAGGGATCCAAAGGACAGCCCATGTCCATAGGGAAAAATAGGACAGCACTTGCCCATAGGGAATCCATACTTGCCCATAGGGATCCATAGGACAGCACTTGCCCATAGGGAATCCATACTTGCCCATAGGGATCCATTGGACAGCACTTGCCCATAGGGAAACCATACTTGCCCATAGGGATCCATAGGACAGCCCATGCCCATAGGGAAAAATAGGACAGCACTTGCCCATAGGGAATCCATACTTGCCCATAGGGATCCATAGGACAGCACTTGCCCATAGGGAAACCATACTTGCCCATAGGGATCCATGGGACAGCCCATGCCCATAGGGAAAAATAGGACAGCACTTGCCCATAGGGAAACCATACTTGCCCATAGGAATCCATAGGACAGCCCATGCCCATGGGGAAAAATAGGACAGCACTTGCCCATAGGGAATCCATACTTGCCCATACGTATCCGTAGGACAGTCTTTGCCCATAGAGAAAAATAGGACAGCACTTGCCCATAGGGAAACGATACTTGCCTATAGCAAGGCACTACAAAAAATATTTCAAAATGCTTTTCACCTTCCATTAACAAATGCAACCTTTTCTAGGAAGCAAGTGAATAATATTCTCATTTCCAGTTTACAGATAGTGAAACTGAAGTGAGCTGACAACAGACTCATGTAATCACTGGGAGATTGAAATGCAAATATTCCTAAAGACTTTAGAATTTGTAGCACATTATAATCACAAACAAGAAGCCAATTCACCCTCCAAACCTCCCTCCAGGCCCATCAAACTAATCTGACGATCTATCAAAAGTACAGAATTTGGGGGGTTTCTTAAAACCAACTTCATAGGAAAAGCGGTGAAGCTCTGCTTTCTAAAGGAAGCTGGCTTAAAAGTGGGAAAAGCCAGTCTCCACAGTAGTCTGCTCTTATCATCACTGTAGAGCAGGGTTAGGGGGAAACTACATGGCTATAAATAGACAGAACACAAAGAAATGTATAGAAACATCTGGGGAAAAGAAAAAAAAAGGTTACCATGACAACGAACATCTCCCACAGAGAGCAAGAAGGGGGAAGGGGTAGGAATGAAACTGTAAACAAATAAAACAGGAAAATGTCAAGGAAAATAAAGTAGAAAGTATAACTGACATTGTGTAACTCTGACATTCCTGAACATAATATATAGTAAACCTTGGAATAATGGAATCTAAGCCATTTATGGCAGACGATAGAATTGTAGGTAGAGCGGTGATGTGTCCTATGTTACAGAGGAAGAGTTTTCTATTTGAAGAGCTGTCCAGTTCAAGTCAGGTTTAAAGATCACAAAACCGAACAAAGGAGAGCAGGGGATTGAGTTGTCCATCAAGAATTAGAACTTGGACAGCAGACTGAATAGGCACGTTAGATACCTGATTAGTCTTCCCCAACATGATGGAATGCATTGCATTCCTATTTAAATTATAGTTATTATTTCTACCTTTGAATGTATACATATAATTAACATATGCACATCTTATGCAAATTGGGACCCTCTTTTGTTCTCTTTGGGTGATGTGTAAGTGGCTACCCCAAACCTTTAGGTGTACTGAAAGTGCAAGGCTCAAACAACCCTGAGAAATTAGGCCCTGGCATCTATATTACAAAAATGAAATAGCAGGCTAAGGTGATGAGTTTTCTGGAGGTAAACTGAGATGTTGCAGGAATCTCAGGCCAGAGATTAAGTTATGCCACACCATAACAGAGGATGTGGAACTCCACCTCAGGAGTGTGAGTCTGGATGACAATCCCTTTATCACAATGAACACCATTGTGGTAGAACCTGAACGCCAAAAAAAGTTTATTCACTCATCTTCCAAAGAAACAAACCCAAACCCAACCAAGCCCAACCATTTTGACAAAATTAGCTTAATGTTATTTTTCTTTAATATGTGAATGGTGGGAATTTGGTGGTATGTTGGAAATAGGAAATTACAGACTCAGTGGGCACTATCAAAGAAACAAATAATGATTGAATCTGCAGTGGAACACAGGGGTCAAGATAGTTTCTAAAGCAGTGGTAAGCAAATGGATAATTCAAGTCCAAATCTGCAACCCCCTGCCCATGTTTAGCCCTCCAAACTAGCTATCTTGTAAAGGGGCATTTTTATCTCTAGGAAGGCAACCACCTCACTGCTGTTGCTATCACAGCTTTTCAAGCCTGTTCTACAATTTTCAGGAAACAAGCTGTTTATACACACTGGGCAAAGCCCGCAATTTTCTCCTGTCCAGATCTCACAGAAATAAATGGAAGCAACAAAAAAATAACAATTATTCAGCCATTCCAGCCCCCACGGTTTGCATTTGGGTATTCAGAGTTCTCTCCATCACCACTCCAGTCCCAAAAAGCATATAAAATTGCCTCTTGTCTTCCATTGTTCTTCCAGTGCCAACTCTGCTCCTGCTTTCTGATCTGGTTGAACAGATACCTGTCATGAAGAAGCTCGTCTCAGTCCACGCGTCCATGGATCTCTCTCCCTGCTGACATGAGTGCTCAGCCGTAATCCTATAATGAGTTTAGTTTTAAACCTGTGAGAACTTTACCTGGGTAGTCCTAACCTTGCCAGTACATCCCATTTGTGTGGGAGAAAGCTGTTAAGAATGCTGCTTGCCTGAGGCCAGGATCAGCAGACATCTTTTGTCAATATTCTATGGGGTGCCAAAGTAAAATTGGTCCATGACCTCCCAGCTATGACTGTTATTATCATGCTTAATGCTTTTTGATACATACACCTGGTAGATTACTGATCCAGGTTGAACCCTGGGCTTAGTGTTACATATGATTGTTCCAATAAAACACTGCACTTGCATTTCAAGAAGAATGTGGTTTCATCCTTGCTTTGATTCACAGCTTCATTCTATGTGGTGTTTGTATAGATAGCCAAAGAGTTAAACATTTCCTGCTAAAAATAGATGGGTTTTTGCTATTCTTATCATTTGTTTATGTGGCTGATGGAAAGAAATGAGAGGAGATTTTTCTATGGAGACCATCTGCTGTATGCTCAAATAAACAGAAATCCTGTGACACATACACAAACCACACTCAACCACATATTTTATGTACAAAAAAACCCAAACCAAAAAAAAAATCCTATATGGGGTGTGTGAAAAACAGAAGTATTTAACAAAGCAGGCTTCTGACATCATCTTGATCATCAGAAAACTGGAGTTTAATGAAAAAACAAAAACAAAGTTGAACTAAAAACACAGACACACCACCCTAAATCATACCAAGGAAGGAGCATAGCTCAATGGTAGGACAAATATTTAGTCTGCAGAAGGTTCCAGGTTCATCCCCAGGCCTCTCCTATTAAAAGGGTCAGGTAGGAAATGTTATTAGAAACCTCTGCTTGAGACCCTGGAGATCCAATCAGAAATAGCAATACCAGGCTTGATGGGCAAATAGTCTGACCTGATACAAGGCAACTTCCCTGCTCTCCAAAACTGGTTAACTAGAACTGCCTTAGGTGGATCTCCTAGTCCCCTCTGTATGAAAATGGCATACTCTCTCTGTATTGTGGGAGGTTGCAACCCTTTCCTCCCAGGAAGAACATTCTGGCAAGGGGAAGTGCAGCCCAGCCCCATCCATCAGTGGGAGGAAGCTTCCATGCCACCTGCAAGGAAGAACTCTGCTCAAATGCTTCCTTCCCACTCCTTCCCCCTTTTCTATAGTTTCTATAGGTTGTGAATCTGCTGGCAAGTACTGTCTTATCTTTTAATCTTTGAATAGCACTTAGAAAACTGTAAGTGCTTTATATAATAATAATAATAATAATAATAATAATAATAAGGATCACCACTTCGGATCTTGCTTCTATCATAACATTAGGCAAGCTCCTCTCTGTAATCCACAATATAGGAATAAAAATACTGCCCTATCTTACAAGATTGTTATAAGAATTATAAGTTAATGGCCTGGTCCATTCATAATACTAACCCATGGTTTATTAATCCATGGTCTGTTCCCCCATGCAGGGTCTGTCTGGCAGACAACTGAACAAATTGTGGTTTTTCTCAATCTCTGAGTTGTTTGTTTTCCTTCTCCTTTGCCTGCTCCCTTCCTGTACCCTGCCTGTATAGCCTGGTGACCCACAGTTCTGGGTTTACACATAATGACAAAGTATGGTTTAAACAACCCAGAATTCACAACCCAACAACAGACCTTGAGTTCTCTTTCTGGGTTGTTTGTGGTTAACAAACCATAGTTTGTTAGCATGGCTGGGTATGCATCACACAACAACCCCAAATTCATCCACCCTTACCATGGCAGTGAGCCTATCTACACTACTGCTTTAAAATGGTTTATAACAGTTTTAAACCGGTTAATAAACGTTATTGATCCATTTAAAACTGTTATAAACCGTTTTAAAGCAGTAGTGTAGATAGGCTCTTGGTGTTATGTTCAAAGCAGGCCAGTGTATGCAATAATAAATGAATAAATGGTAAGTGAGAAGATAACATATTTGTCAATGCTACATGTTAAATAGGCCTGTCATTTGCTTAAACCCACTGCCTGTCCTGAAACAGAAGAGAACTCAGGTCCTATGCAAATGAGATTACATTTTTGGTGTCATTTGGAATGTTTGTTATTCAGTGGATTAAAGGTTAAATAAATAAATAAATAAAATTTTCCAAAATGTTAATTTAGACAATTCATGTATTTCCATACAGAAAGACAGAAGATGTTTGTTGTGTTTGCCAAAGTAAAATCTAATAGTATAGGTACTTTGTAAAGCTACTTTCATGTGTCCAAATACTTTAAATTGGATTCTGCTGGGAATTTACACTATTTGTCAGGGCTAGGCAAGAATATATTTTAAAAATTGCTATTTAACACATTCATATTTACATCAAATTATTCTGTTTGATCAAACACATTTTAACTGAAAATAATTGCTTTCTTCTTATTTTGGCCGTCATCAGACAAGCGTTTTATCTAGGGTGACCAGATTTTGGAAACCCAAATCCCGGTTCCCCCCCCCCGCCAGCCCACCCACCCAAAACAACCCCCCCACCAAGCCACCCCCCCAAAAAAACACCAGCCTGGACCTACCGGGTTCTCTTCCTCCGCCGCCTGCGCCAGGTCCTCCGCTGCCGCCCCTGCCGGGTCAGCCGCCACCCCCAGGTCCCCCGCCACCGCTGGGTCTTCCTCCACCACCGCCAGGTCCTTCGCCGCCGCTGCTGGGCTCGTAAGTCCAGAGGCCGCGCGGAAGAGGCGGGAGAGGGCCGATTACATCACTTCCGGATCCAGCCCTCTCCCGTCTCTTCCGCACGGCCTCTGGCCTCCTTGGGGTTCGTCGAGGCCAGAGGCAGCGCGGAAGAGACGGGAGAGGGCCGGATCCGGAAGTGATGTAATCGGCCCTCTCCCGCCTCTTCCGCGCGGCCTCTGGCCTCACAAGCCCGGCAGCGGCGGCGAAGGACCTGGCGGTGGTGGAGGACCCGGCGGTGGCGGACCCGGCGGCGGTGGAGGAGTCCGGGAAGCGGCCGCCCCAGCAGGTAAGTGCCCCCCATGCGCCTCGCGTTCTGGAGGGAAGCGGTCACCCCTGCAGGTAAGGAGCGCGAGGCGGGGCACTTACCTGCTGGGGCAGCCACTTCCCGGGCTCCTCCTCCGCCACCGTCGCCACCGTCGCCACCGTCGCCAGGTCTACCGCTGCTCGTCGCTGCTCGCTGCCACCACTGCGTGACCCCCCGCCACCCCGGTTTCCCCCCCGCCGCCCCCCGGTTGGCCCAGATCGGCCTAGGTTTCCCGGTTAGGACCGGGAAACCCGGGTGATCTGGACACCCTAGTTTTATCACACGCTCACTACTGCTCACTTACGGATGTTCATGCATCCTTTAGATGACGTCATCCCTCCTGCTCCTTCTTGTCTGTTTTCCGTCACAAAATGGACCTCTTTTAATCCAACTTAAAAAAAACAACCAGAATGTGCTGCCATTTCCTGCTGTGTGCAAAAAAAGCTGCGCGATAAAAATGGCCCCTGTATGGCCCACATGGTCTTTGTTTACTTCCTCTTTCTTCTCCGGGTAGAAAAAGGACATATCGTGGGATAAGAGCGGGGGTGGAGAAGCGACAGTAGGGAACCTCGATAACCTCCCGTCTGTTTACTCTCTTTGTGTTTCCTTATAAAACACAAAAGGACAAACCATCAAGAAACAGAACAAAATCGTTTTGAAAAGAAGAAAAAGACTGGGGGCGGATGGGGGTGGGAAACCTGGGAAAATATGTCACTCCAGCCACTGGTCTGTTTATATTTGATGGCCTGTATACTTCTTCCCCGTCCTTCAGCCTGCTGTTATTCAACACATGCCACTAAGCATTTCACAGATTTATATTTTGCATTATAAGCAAATGAATTGAATCTCCAGGTAAGGTTACCATCTGGCCTGTTTTAAACAGGATTAAAAATAAACCCATCAAATTATATAAATAAAAATATACATATATATACATATATATATATATATATATATATATATATATTGTACACACACACACACACACACACACATACACACAAATGAGCAGTGTTATTTCTCTTCAAGAAGCTGGATTGCCATTCTCCTGGTTAGGCAGCTGTTAAAGGCACTGAGTTAGAGATGAGTAAACTCAATAATTTGGGTTTACTGGATTATTTTTCTGGACATTCAGGTTGTGAATCTATAATTTGTACAGTGCCTGACACACTGTTGGTGCTATACAGTTGTCAGTGAGCCACTGAAGGGTAATCTGAAGTTTGTCAGAAACAATATCAATGTGCTGGAGTGTTCAAAACAAACATCTGCAAAACCTGTGTGATGCCATGAGAACATGTTATTAAAAAAAATATTGTCTCCATTGATGGTGTTAAGAATTTAAGAAGAGCTGTGCTGGATCAGCCTATATAGTCCATTATGGCCATCTAGATGGTGAATACCATGGGAAAACCCAGAGCAGGACATGAGAGCAATTGCACTGTCCTCCTGCTTAGGCTGACCATATGAAAAGGAGGACAGGGCTCATGTATGCAATTAGTTCCTGGTGAAATTCTCTCTTCATCACAACAGTTAAAGTTGCAGGTACTATACTAGAGTGACCAGATACAAAAGAGGGCAGGGCCCCTGCAACTTTAACTGTTGTAATGAAGAGGGAATCTCACCAGGTACAAATTGCATACAAACGATGCTGCCTGAAATTGCCTTTTCTCTACAACTGTTAAAGTTACATGAGCCCTGTCCTCCTTTTCATATGGTCAGCCTACTCCTGCTCATGTTCCCCAGTAACTGGCATTGATGAGCATACTGCTTCTGATCCTGGAGTTAATATATCATGACCACCAGTAGCCTTATGAATGTGTCCAATCCCCTTTTTAAAGCCATACAGGTTGGTGGCCATCACTACATCTTGTGGTAGCAGATTCCATAGTTTAACTTTGCGCTCTGTGAGGAAGCCCTTCCTTTTATGTATCACCAGTCTCCCACCACTCAGCTTCATTGGATGACCCCAGCTTCTAGTATCACAGTAACTTGATGCACCTCTCTCATGTCCCCCTTACACATCTTTTTTCTAAACCAAAACAAGCCCTAAATGTTGCAACCTTTCCTTGCTCCAGTCCCTTGACCATTCGGCTTCCCTTTTCTGCACCTTTTCCAGCTCTATGATACCCTCTTGGTGGTGTGGCGACCAAAACGATGCAAAACATTCCAAGTGTGGTCACACCACAGATTTGTATATTCAGGAGTCAGAGTGCCAGGCTGGACTGGGGTCTGCTGTGACACAGGCTCCTTGGGCAATGTTGACATATGCACATGCTTTCTCTCTACCTTATCTCTTTACCCACAAAGTAAAATTAATGGAGCACTTAATCTCCTATAAGCATATTGCTTTCTTCAGATGCCTTGGTGCCAAGACTTCATAAATGCTTTTAGAATGTGAAATAAATGCTGAGATTGCAAACCAAGTAGTCGCCTCATATTTTTTCCCTTATGGTCCCCCTCTTGTCTGTTTGTCTGATGCCCTCTGAATTGTTTTATCCAGACTACCACCACAGACCTCTTCTGATACAATATTTGCTTCCGCATGAATATGTTTGGAGCTACGAAGGCAAATATGTGGAAAATATTGCATCGAAATTGGCCAACTACACAAAGCAGTCCTCCAAGCATGAGGCAGATACAGTTGCAAATTATTTCTTCTGGTCAGGCTCCTGCGACTTGAGCTGCTGCTGAAGAAGGAAAAGGGTTATCAAATGAAGCCTCTCCCAGCATGCACATGCATAGATGGAAAAACAACAACTGCTGGGTTTCAATGGAACAAAAACCATGCCAGGAGAAAGGGGGCAGCCTAGAAGCCAGCAGGAAGATTAAAAACATCCTTTCCAGGGATCAGTCAGCATGGGTGTCTTGACGATGTGTGTTTCTATGGGAATTTCCCCCAAAGCCTTCTGGTGGGGGTAGACATGTTAGTAACAATTGTTGACAGGGATTAGGTTTGAGAGCTGTCATCCCAGAGAGGAAGGTTGCCATCAGGGCCTCAAATTGTGGGATTTGTTGAGGAGCGATCTATATGAAAAGGCCATTAAAACCCAGTAGAGGGCAGCAGTACACATAAGCCAATGCCTTGCAGAGTTAATTATGCACAATGTCTCTTGGCTCTTGGCTCATTCACATGGCCGTTTACTGAATGCATGTGTGAAGGAGGCAGCATTTATGCCAACATGTTTATCACACAAGTACATTAAATAAGACAAATATTATATACATCCTGGTGTTTCTTGCTAATCTTTAGGTCATTTTTTGCATTTTCATATGTGTGTGGGGTGGGAGGTGGGGAACACAATGCTGAGAAATATAGTGGTTGGAGCCTGTTAAGTTCATATCTAATGTATTTCTGTAGAGCTGACAATCACCTGATGATGTGAAGGTCACTATTTTCCCTGTGTTTGAGGCAGGAGATGGGGAACGTTCCCCTATCAAGGGCCACTTTTCCTTGGAGGTAATTTGTCAGGAGCCCCATGCCAGTGAAAGTGGAGACAGGCCACCCCACTCTTTCCTCTCTTAAGATAATAATGTATAGAGAGAAAGAGGGGGAGAGGGAGAGGGGGAGGGGGAGGGGGAGAGAGAGAGAGAGAGAGAGAGAGAGAGAGAGAGAAGGCATTTAGGGTGGTGATGGTTTTAAGAGAGAAAGAGGGCATGGGGTGATCATCAACCCACCCTCTTCCTCTCTCTCTTACTCAACCCCATCCATTCATCTATCCACACCTCCCCCACATGCACTCATCTGTTCACACCCCTCATTTATTCACTCATTCTCTCTCCCACCCCCTCACCCACCCGTTCCATTTATTCACATACACACGCACCATACAACAGATACACCTTTTGATGGCTTTTGTCAGTCAGTCTGCCATCCTTCCTTGGGTGGGGAGGTGGCCGGCCGTTCCCTGCCTGGACAGGGGCCCTTTGCGAAAGCTTGGAACTGGTCAGGTATGTGTTGTGTTTAATGCGCTCAGCTTTTCCTGCCCAAGCAGTGTCAGGGTGCAGCTGCCATAGATGCTTAGGGCCACATTTTCCAGCCTCTGGTTTAGTGGAGGAGGAATAAGGAAATGAAAGACATGCTACAATATATACTAGTTTCCCAGGGCATTCAGATGAACGATTCTTAATGCTCGGTCTATTGAATAATGCCCCACAAATACTGAACAGGTGGCTATTTTTCTTCTTCTAATTGCCATATGTATAAGTATTCAATTGACTTTATTGGTAAATTGGAGGAATTGTATCTTTGTCTTCTATTATTTGTGTTTTGTATTATAACCTGACTCAGACCACATCTACACCTTGTGTCAAATCATTACGAATGTGGAATAAAAAGCAGGATATAACACTATGAAAGTGGATGTGGATTGTGCCCCAACAGTTATTAGTGCATTTCAATACCACAATAAAGCAGTAGTTTAGATCTAGCCTTGGGCCTCCATCACACCAGTGATTTAATGCACTCTCGCTGTGTTTGGTGTGTAGATTTGCAGCACGGTACTCACATGACGCCATGCCTGTCCTGCTGATACCCTGCCTCTTCCCCAGCCTTTTCTGTTTTTTCCTAGAATGCCTAAAGTCTGGATTTTCCCTAAGTGCGTTTAATGCACATTTAATGCTCCGTGTAGTTTTAAAGGAAATGGGGGCATGTGCTGTGATGGGAGACTTGCTGTTGGCTTGAATGGATTGCATCAGGTCCTGGCAGGGAAAAGCAATCTCTTCCAGCAGCAGGCTCCAAGCCTCAATATAAAACCCAAACCTTGCGTCCCAGCCTCGAAAGCATTTTTTTAAAAATCATACAACATCTAAATCTCTGCAGAGACAGGATTGTACTCCCTTGATGCCCCCAAAGAGCCAGACTAAAGGGTCATTCCATTTTTGCCCGGCAGAAAGGCAATCTGGTTGAAGTGCTCATCTGACTGGAGGGAGAAAGAGAAGGAGAGGGGTGGAGTGGAGCGAAAGAGCAGCTATTCAGATGAAAGGGATCATAAGCTTGGCACACTTAGCATTAGAGGTAAAAAACACAAAGGCAAGCCAGGGGAAAAATTAGGTGAGATGGAGCCTTGCAGAGGTTTTACCAAGAAAGCTGCCCTCTGGATATTGGTTTTTATTCTTTTTTGATCCACAATGTATTGCTGTAAAAGAGGACTAGATCAGAGTACAGTCTATCTAGGGTGCCTAAATGGTTTTCTCTAGGCAATCTCCTGGCACCCTAGATAGGCTGTACTCTGATCTAGTCCTCTTTTGCAGCAATACATTGTGGATAAAAAAGAATAAAAAATATATCCAGAGGCCCTGCATGAGACCCTTCTCCAGGTGCTCCTGATGCAATGAGGCATTGTGGCTATAAAAGAGAGGGTCGTTTCTCCAGAGAGGCTTGCCTGGCACTTACATTGTGGTCTTTTCAGCACCAAGTGAAGACATCTTTTATCTTTCTGGGCATATTAGGAAATATGTTTTAGATCTTTGCACTGCTTTACTCCCCATTGGTGGGTTCATTTTGCATTATAATATTCTGCTGCTGTTTCTATCTGACTTATTTTATTGTTACTTTGTATTTTTTGTTTTGTTTTAGCGGGAGGGTTGTTTTTAATTTGTATACCATGCAGAGAACTTTGATGTATTACAGTTTAAAACTGCCCAGTAATCAATCAATGGGCACAAATCTGACATTCAATATTCTAAAGCAATCTGCTAATGACCTTAAGGGTGCAATCCTATGCATATTCAGAC
This sequence comes from Anniella stebbinsi, assembly GCA_029215795.1. Taxonomy (NCBI): domain Eukaryota; kingdom Metazoa; phylum Chordata; class Lepidosauria; order Squamata; family Anniellidae; genus Anniella; species Anniella stebbinsi. The sequence continues at coordinate 65,718,453 of JARDYH010000004.1, read as the reverse complement.
AGAAAACAGTGTTACAACTTCCAGCGTGCCACAGTCAGCATGGGTGATGGGCATGCTAGGAGCTGTAGGATTTTTTTTCCTGTCTAAACATGCATAGGATTGAGCTTTAACGTGGCCTTTCTTGAACAAAGGAATTTTGAAGGGAGATTCCGCCATGAAACCACTGAATAAACAATTCATAATGAAGTTTCACTTTTGTCACCTGTGGCCTGAATTGAGATAGACAGCTTCTCCACTACATGAGTGAATTAGTTTACCAATGTCGGAATGTTTGTGATATCATCAACACTAGTGAATGGTCACTGTAACAACATTGCATACATTTAAGCTTTAAAGTAATTGTCAATTTCTACTTCTTGCATTTCATTTCCCCCTGACCTCATGGCTTACATGCTGCCATCTTAATTTCCCATGAATGCCTCTGGCAGGTGATCTGTCCTTTGTGATTCGCCATGACCACCCATGACCATCCATTTTATTGTTGTCTCCAGCACAGTTTCTCAAATTTTGTAATGTGCCCACAGGCCCAAAAGTTGGCTTACTCATGTGGTATAGTATACCACAGGATATACCATCTTGTCTCTTGTGCTGTTTAACAGTTTTGTGAAACTGCTGAGTGAAGGTATCTAGGGATTTGGGGGTGAGGTGTCATCAATATACTGATGATACCCAGCTCTACTTCTCCTTTTCATCAAATTCAGGTAAAGCTATAGAAGTGCTGAATCACTGTCTGGACTTGCTAATGAACTGAATGAGGGCCAGAAAAACTGAAGCTCAGTCCAGATAAAACAGAGGTGCGTTGCTAGTATTTTATCTGCTCTACCACGGTCTTGTTTTGTACCATGATTATATCTATCTATCTATCTATCTATCTATCTATCTATCTATCATCTATCTCTATCATCTATCTATCTGAAGCCAGTTTGAGAGCCTTGTTGGGGGGGATCAGTTTCATTACACCATTTGTTTTCAGAAATAAAGGTTTCATTTGTTTTTTTACACATTCATTAGAATTCCATTCATTTTTATTTTTATGCAGAATGAGTTCATTCATTTCTGCAACACCAATTTTTTTGTTCAAAATCAATAGCAATTTCAATGGTTGACACAGGGGATTTCTACACGAGGCTTTAATCCTTTATCAAGTTTCTGCTTCCAAATTCTTTGTCCGATTAAGATCAGCTTCTTTACAAGTGTTTTTTTCCAAAGGGTTTTCGTTCTCTGCCATTCTACATGTTTCATTATATAGCCACTATGTGGTGCTGTGTTATAGTAGAATTGTGCAAATACACGGAGCATTTCATAGCACCATTCAGGATATACAAGTCTTTCCTCAATCTAAAAAAACTTGCAATAATGGTCGCAAAGCATGGGAGAGGTCCTGGAGGAGGAAGAGGAAGTATAAAGAGCCCGCAAACTATCATGAGCGAGCAATCATGAGTGCACAAGAAAAGCCTCATGCAGAAAGCTTCCTAGCCAATCTTTTACTGTCGCTAATTTCAGTGTATTCCATCCTATTATATAAATGTTACAGGTGTTCTTCTACACCTCCGTTTCCATCTGTCAATTTCACTGATTTCTCTCTCCTTCCACCTCTCTTTAAGTTTTCTATGACCTGTACAGGCTTTGCCCAGGGCTCCAATTTGGAATGCCAGATACACTGTCACCATGACAGATACATCAGCAGAACACCCCAGATACACCAGCAGAACATTCCTCCAGTGGAAGGGTGGAATTGTACATGGGACTGGACACAATTCAGCCAAAATTAAGCACTTTTAGATCCTGCTGATTGCAGTGGGAAAGCTAAACACTTTTCCCACTTGAAACATTGAGGCCAAACTAAGGCATGGTTCTGTACTGGAGTTCTGTTGGCCGAGGGATTTTAGGATTTGGTGGAAATCCTGGAATGCCAGTTGAAAGCCTAGCATGACAGTTGTGCTGGCAGAATTCCCCCCATACACCAGCAGAATGGCTCTGCCAGTGGAGATATATTGGTGAAACAGGCCAAAGTGGGACAGAGTTATCAGTGGAACATGGCATCAGATTGCACCCTAAATAAAATGGTGTTACTCAACATCCAATCACAGTACATCAACAGCAGTATATAAACCCTATGAGTGATTTATTTCATGCTCATGATTGGCCACTCACGGACGTTTATGGGCCATTAACCTCCAGGATATTGCCTGCACTTTCCTCCAGTAACCTTGCTTTTTTAAAAAAAGTAAATACTGCAATATTTAAAATAATCATGGGATGTCCCCAGCATCTAAAGCTGTTATAGCACTATAATTTCATCACTAGATGGTGCTGTTTCATTGAACATAATAGCATTACTGAGAGGGGAAGTTTTCAAAATCTTGTGGTCACCATTTAAAGGAGCCTGTAGTAAATGTGGAAAAACTCCAGAAGAAGATAGTACACATGGGAACTTGTGCATCTTGCTAACAGTTCTCTGCTTAGAATCCTAACAGATATCTCAACTTGGGACCTGGGCACAAATATCCAACACCAAACTCCACTCCAGCTGGAGGTGCCAGAACTTAGCATCCAACACAGGTAAGCAAGGGAAGGGAAACACATGCTATGAAGGTTGGCTACAGATGTATGTTGGATCAACAGCACTGGCAGAAGTGGACTTCCCTGCCCCCTCCTTCCCATAGCAGCCCTTCCAGCCCCTGAAAATACCATGGTGTGAGCATTGTGAGAATGGTGTGAGCTGTGGTGTATGGTGTGTGGGCATCCTCCAAAACTGGGTGGAAGGACCTTCTGCAAGTGGATCCTTTCCTCTTGTGGAAGGCAGATCCTGGATCCAATCCATTATGTTTAACCTCACAACGATCCCCTGGGTCAACACAAGTGGATAGTGGATAGAGGTCGTTAGATTTTATTCCATAGCAGGCAAAAAGATACAAAGAAACATAATAGTAAACAAGATAGCTTACTTCCCTGTTCAATTGGCGGGAGCTCTAGGAGAATGACAAATGAGAGACCTCAGTCAAATGGCCAGCATGGAGCACCTCCATGATCCAGGCTGAAGCTCACAGTGCGCAAGTTTTGGGGACTTATGTACTGGACCACGTGCTAGCTGGCCATGCCAGCGATCTTCAGCACACTTTGTGTGCTGGTCCTAGGGATGTTGCAAACGTCTGACTGGGTCCATGAGGATAGCAGATGTCCCCCCTGCGCGTCCAGTCCTCACGGACCCAGTCAGATGCACTCAGCCCGGGGGCAGATCTGTGCTCAAGCGCTCACGAGCCCTCTGGGAGGGGCTGCCGTTAATGCAGCAGGGGAAATACATACTTTCCAGGGGCTCTGGAAATCACATCCCCCCTGCTCCAATGGGGACTTTAAAGGCCTTATTAACACAATGGTAAAAGTTTACCCTTGCATTAATAGGGCCTTTAAGATCCCCACTGGTGCAGGAGGGGGAGTGCAATGTCTGGAGCCTCGGGAAAGTGCACATTTCTCCTTTCATTAACAGAGCAGGGGGAAATGTGCACTTTCCGGAGCCTCTGGAAATGGCACACTTCCCTTCGCTGTGTTAATGGTGGTTGCCATTATGAGGAGGTTCACGTGGCCCGGCTTGCAGGGTTAGTCATCATAAGTGGTGTGGTGAGTGCCTGTGGGGCAAGCGTTCACTGATTTCACCCATCCCTAGCTGTTCCACTTGCACATTCTGACTTATTCTTCCAAGGTCATAAGACGAGTTTGAGCTGGTGGCCATCAGCCAACACAAATAACTCTGGTGGCCATCCTTCACTCCCTAATTAATATCACCTGATGCAGACAACTGACAGAAAATACAGAGAAATAACATGAAGCACTTTTAAAGGAACCGGGCTCTCAAATGGGCATTCAGGCATAGAAGGGCAATGGCTGGATACCAGCTATGCTCCTCGAGATACAAAGGTCTTCCGGTTTTATTTTCCCATATGATTCTCGCTGTGTGTTTTCCTTTGCTCTCCACAAACAGCTCTCACACAGGGGGGAAATCGCTGCAGCAGTGAATTGCCAGTCCTGACGTAATAGAAGTGTAGCAGGATTGCAGAACCTCTTTCAGCCTGAGGGCTGAATTCCACTGTGGAGAAGTGCTTGGGGGCCACATTCCAGTGGTGGGCGGGACCAAAAGGTGAAAGGGTCGACCCCCCCCCCCCCAAAAAAAAATCCCAAATACCAGCATGTTTTAGGTTAGACTTCTTTCTGTTGGGAACTGAGCCTTGGCGGAGGCATTTCGACCTCCCAGAATAGGAAAAAAGCACCAATGCCAGGGAAAGGGTGTGGATACAGGGAAAGGGTGTGGGGACATCTGGGGAACCCCAGAGAGCTGTACTGGGACCCCATGCAGACCAGATTTGATGCCTGGGCCTGAGGTTCTACAGCCCTGTGTATAAGGATTGCTCAGCTTAACATAACATCACCATAACTCATGATTAAAATGCACCAAACAGAAGCTAACAATGAGGCAGTGGAAGCTGGTGGCTCCAATGTCAGTGGGGTGGCAAATCCACTCCGGGTTTCAGTCAGAACCAGTCAGAATTCTAAAGGAGCTGTCCAAAGTGCACTTGGATAGCTTCTTTAGCGTTCTGACTGAAATCCGGAGTGGATTCGTCACCCCACTGACATCGGAGTCACCAGCCTCCACAGCAACAAGGAGAGTTCTAACTTCTCTTGATCACAAAAACTATGGATCAAAAGAACCAGAACAGAGTTTGCTTTATGTAAAAAAATAATTTGTCAGAGTCAGCTTGTGTCTTGGGGGTCTCCTCACCTGAACCCTGGTACCCTTTATGGCAAACCACTCAAGGAGATGGAGTGGGAAAGAAGCCATGTTTTCCTCCCAGTCATAGCATGACTCCATCCCCAGGCAAACTATAGACATTGGCCTGTTTCTGGATCAGGCCTGGATCTTCAATAGTCAGACTCTGGATTTGTCTATGAAGCCCTCATTAACTTTCTGGGTTGCCTTTGCTTGCCAGTCTGCTTATTTATCCTTTGCAGTGCTGGTTTCAGGTTTGAGGAGCTCTGAGCAATGTAAACTCTGGTCCAACCCCCTCCTCTCTTGGTGGATCCTCGCATACTTACCTGGCAGTGGTGGTGGGCAGCAGCAGCAGCAGCGATCCAAGTATGCCAAATGACTTAAAATTTCCCACAATGCTCCAGAGTGATGCTATGTTGTGGTGCATTGTGGAAAATTTAAATGGCAGCTGGATCCATATGACAGATACATCTGGGCCACGAAGCAAAATGAAAGTGCCCCCCAGGGCTGGTGTCAGCAGCTGCGCAAGTTGTCCTGAGGCAGGAGGAAGTGTGCTCCCCACTGCTACTGTCTTTGCTGACCAGCCGCTTTCCATTGCCGCCACCAACACGTGTATCCCCTCCCCCTGAACAAGAGATTGGGCATGCTCTTTGGAGAGCCACTCAGGCCTAAATGCTGCACTTTGAGGGATCCTTCCTTAAAGCAATGCCTTGCACTGAGTCACCTCACCTACAATGCCCCATTTTGAGGAAGGACCCTTAAAAGCTCGGCCTTCGGCCTGGGCAGCAATCCAGAGAGGGTGCCTGGCTGATTTCTTGTTCTGAGGATGCTCCCAAAGTGAGAGATAAGATGGGCAGCCTCTCTGGAAAGTCCTCAGAGCAAGAGATAGTGGGGGGCTGACCGAAGGAGCCCTGCTGGCCATTCTCCCACTGAGGTATTCAAGTGAGGCTGCCAGATCTACACCAAGCAGGATATGACACTTTGAAAACGGTTTGAATACTGTATATGGAGTGTGTCCTGGGCCCAACAGTTGTCACTACTGTTATAAACCATTTTAAAGCAGTAGTGTAGATCCTGTCCCTGTGTGTGTGTAATCCATCCCCCACCCCATGATCAGGGCATTCACCCTGCCTCATGGGAGGGCCAGCCCTGATTAGCAGTGGGCCCTGCTGTCAGGATATCGGGGCTCTGGCAACTGCTCAAGACAGGTGCTGACACTGGCCCTGATCCTTTGGTTTCCTTTCCTGACTCACTTTTTATTTGCTGCTGTCCTGTCCTATTCCATTTTAAAGCTAATGAACCATAACTAATGTTGCCTGTCAACAGTTAGCACCAGGACAGCAGGCTGAAGTAAGCTGGTCACTGTGGTGACTGGTCAGATATAATGTAGTGCTATTTAAATTGTAATAATTATTTCTAAATTTGTGTCTATGCATATAAATTAAGATATGCATACAAATTAAGATACTCCCCCTTTTTTTGGTGATGCATTTCCTCATAAATGACCACTCTAGGCGGTTGTCTCTAATGATCTGGCCGGCCCTGATGAGCCCTGCTGGGTGCTGGGGCCCTGGCAGCTGCTCAAGGGGATGCCACTTGCTAGCACTGGGCCTAACTCCCCTCCTGTGCTCCATACCAACTCTGGTCCCACTTCTATTGGGACTTGTACTTCTAGCATTCTGAATGCTCAGCCCAGTGCCGACAGAGACCCAAGAATAATTATATCTCCTTAGGAAACAATTCCAGGCCTGTGAAACCCTTTAGTAAAGAGGAAATACAATAATATACTGAGAAAACATAAGCATAGATATGAAAACCTCACAACAGAAAGAAAAAGAACATGGAAATGAACCAGCACAAAAAAAACCCCTTGGGGGCAGGGCCACCAAAATGGTACCTACATTTTTGAAAAATCAGATATCTGTTCTTTTAAGATCCCTGTTGATGCAATGAGCTACTGTGCTCCAGGCAATGCAGATATGAACAAAAAGCAAATGAAAAACCCTTCAGGATTTGGTAAACCTCAGATTTTACTGTGTAGGGGGACACATTCCACAGAAGAAAAATGATGCAATGTTTAAAATGATGACTTTAAGTCACTTTGTGGTGACTTTTTTTTAACCATATAAAAATGAGTACAAGAATTGCATACCTCCCTGCATTTGATGAAATCTGAGTATATTTGTTTTATGTTCTGCGAAAGCAACCATTCAGTAGTGTAGTTAGGTAATTTTAGATTCTGGAATTCATGGTATTGCCCCTCTCCTCCCTTTAGCTGGCAATGAATGTCCTTCAAAGTGTGGTAAGTCAGCCCTGTTGAGTTTGGGGGCCTCCTGCTGAATGGAGGGCTGTACTTCTGCCCCCATATCCTGTCCTGCTAGCACCAGTGACGCCAATCCTCATAAGAGGGGTGAGATCAAGTGTGAAAACAAGTCACATGCATGGAGTGTGGTGGCGCGCATGACCCCTTCCCACATAGAATTTGTATCCTTTATTTCAAAATGTGCCATAGACCTCTATATTTTTCAGAATGTGTAGATGTAATTTATATACGATTAAAGTTCTTAGTCTGTATATCAAAGCAAGAATGTTGGCATTCCACTAGGCAAAACAGGTTCATTTGCAGGGTATGCTTCAGTGTTATGCATAAACTGGTACATACAGGGAGATCACAGATGCTTGTATCTAATTGAAAGTTAACAAATAACTAAGTCTAGTGGTATCCATTCTAGAGTTGTTAAAGAAGTCAAATGTGAAATTGCTGATCTTCTTGCAAAAATATGTAATATGACCCTAAGATCAAAGAACTGGCAGATGGCCAAAGTAACACCAATTTTTTAAAAGGAATTGGGGTGGGGGGATCTGGAAAACTACAAGCAAGTTAGCTTAACATCTGTTCTGGATAAATTGATGGAAAGTATTATTAAATATAAAATTATCAAGCATATTGAAGGACAAGTCCTGCTGAAAAGAATTAACATAGCATCTGCAAAGGTATGTCCTGCCTCACTAACATTTTAGAATTCTTCAAGAGAGTCAATCGACACGTGGACAGGGGTGATCCAGTAGAAACTGTTTACTTGGATTTCCAAAACACTTTTGACAAAGCCCTTTAACAACACCCCTGAGCAAACTTAGCAGCCAGTGATGGAATAGGAGAGGTCCTCTTATGGATCAATAACAGGTTAAAGACCAGAAAGCAGAGAGTAGGAAGAAATGCTCAATTATTGCAGTGGAAGGATGTAAAGAATGGGGTCCCACAAGGATCTCTATTAGAACCAGTGTTTTATAAATTGTTCAGAAATGATCTGGAATTAGGAGTGAGCCATGACATTTCAAGGTTTACTGATGACATCAAAATATGTGGAGTGGTTAAAAAATAACGAATTGCAAAGAGCTCCAAAAGGATCTCTCAAAACGGGGATAATGGACATTAAAATGGCATTAGGGTGGCCGGGGGAATTGTGCATTTTCCAGAGGCCCCAGAAAGCACACTTTGCTGTCCATCCGTCCCCACGCCAATTGTAAGAGGGCTGATTGGTGTGGGGGATGGACGGATGGCAAAACACGCTTTCTGGGGCCTCTGGAAAGTGTGCTTTGATGAGAGCTTGGGAGGCTTGGCAACCCAGCTCCTTGAAGCCTAGTTCTCTAAAGCCTAGATCTGGCCACCACATCTGAAAAAGAATATTGTAGAATTGGAAAAGCTGCAGAAAAGAACATCTGAAATGGTCAAGGGATTGGAAAAGCTCCCTATGAGGAAAGGGTACAACATCAGGGACTGTTTAGCTTAGAAAAAAGGTACATATGAGGAGATGTGATGGAGGTGTACAAAATTATGCATGGTGTGGAGAAAGTGGATTTCTCATAATACTAGAACCCAAGGAATTCCCATCAAGCTGAATGGTGGGAAATTCAGGACAGATAAAAAGGAAGGACTTCTTCACACAACACATAGTTAAACTACGGAATTTGCTAATACAAGATGTAGTAATAGCCACCAACTTGGAAATCTTTCAAAGGAGATGAGACAAATTCATGGAGGATGAAGCTATTGATGGCTACTAGCCATAATGTCTATATATAGCATCAGGTATCAGGGACAGTGTGCCTCTGTATGCTATTTGCTATGTATGCGTGTGCTGTTGCACTCCTTTCCTGCTAGTGAGCTTTCAATGGGCAGTTCATTGGCTACTGTGTGAATGCTGGACCCGATGGGCCTTTGGTCTGATTCAGCAGGGCTCTTCTTATTTTCAAATAAATAGGTAATGTTAGTTAGGGAGTTTGGCCTAAGGACTGATTCACACATTCATGCTAATCACTCAGTGACTGCAAGATCAAGTGATGACTTCTAACTGTATAAGAGCCATCATACATCAAATGCTACAGACAGGACTTTCATTGTGTTACTTCCAATCATCTCAAACAGAAATGCTTTCAACAAGGGCTGTCCACACACCTTCAGTAGCACCGCATTTGAGTGCTAAGTTATCCAGAGATGAAAATTTTTCAACTGAGAGATGCTTATTTCTGCCTTTTTGCCAAGCTAATTGGTTACTAAAAATATTATATAGGAGACACATGTTGTTGTGGCAGGAAATGCCAATAGATCATTGCATTTCTTGGTAAGTGATCTAGGTCACTGCTAAAGAAAAGAAAAGATACTACAGCTTTACTGGTTAATCATTTTGTTATCAGGAATGGTAAAGTTCACTGTCCAGGATTTCCCTCTTTGTCTCTAAGCTCTGTCTCCTTTAAGTGAGCTTCCTCTATCCGCAGGTAAGGAGGGGCACCACAGCACAGAAAGCTTGTTATGTATTCGCTGCATGCCTAACTGCAGAACCAATTGTAAACTATTCCTCTGTCTTTCCACCTCCCTGCCCAGTTAAATAGAGGTTTACCACAAACTATGAAAATGGATGCTTCATATTTCGATTGAAAAGGGTAAATCAAACATGGCCTTCCCTTCAATGCATGCACCTGTGCCTTCAAGTTCAGACATTATGCTGAACATTCTGTAGCATGTGGCACACATCATACCTGCCCTGAGATTAATTCCAACCTGGTCCTCCCTTGCATACATTTACCTGATGTGCTGCCTTCACCCCCTGCAAGGACCCCAATAAATATTGATTAGCCATAACTCTTTGCAAGAAACCCCATGTGTGTGTGTATTGCAAAGCAAGGACGTATGAAATATTATAATACAGCACTCAGACTGGGGGAAGGGGAGGAGGTATTTGAAAAATGTTAAGCACAGATGACACAATAACGTTGATTTTTTTAAAAACAACAACAACAACCCATAATTACTAAGACGTGGCAATCTGTATTAAAGCCAAAATAAAAATTAACCTGCTGGAAGCTTAATATTTCGGGGGCTGATTGTTCATCTTGACTTTTTGTAATATTGGTTGGTGGTGGGGAAATGATTAAAAAACCAAGGTTGGATTTGTTTTATCCCATCTTGTGCACATAAGGATGGTTGTAAACTATGCTTCCTGTTTCGCATTCAGTAATATTGCCTTAAAAACCCTCAGTTCCCAAGAGGGGAGGATTCTCTTAGCAATTCAAAGGAGGAGGAGGAAGAGGGAGAGGGAAAGGGAAAGGGAAAGGGAAAGGGAGGGGGAGAATGGAGCATATGATAACCTATGATTTTGCAATGGCAAACAAGGGGTTAAGTATAGCAGTTGAAGGCTGCAAGCTTTGTCAGGGTTGTACTATTTTTCTAATGCATAAGGAGAAGGGAGGCCAGGAGTCAGGAGCCGGGTGGGGGTGGGGGGAATCCAGTGAAAGGAGAACCTGAAGAACAGCCTGAAGGGATGAGGATGATGTTGGGCATCAGAAAGGATAGGGGTTGAGGTGCATGCAAATAACTCTGTCTTAAGGGACTAAGGCTAAAAGATGGTATTTCACTTGCCTCCCCTCCCTTCGTTCTTGAATCCTGACTGTGAGTGGGTAAGGAAGGCTGCTGTCTACTGCTGAGGATAGGATGCCAGGGAGTCTCTCTTGGGGAGGAAAAAGCGTTTGGTTGGGCTTAGCAACAACAAGAAGAAAAAAAGCAGTATCCAGAGAAGAGAACCGAATAGCCTCCCGTGGCTCTCTGTGAGCAGAGCATCCACTCAGCCAAGCCAGAGGCTGGGCAGATGGCAATGCAGCATTGTGCTAAGGACATGGGAATGGCAGGGGGCATTTCTGGCTGAGACCTCCAGCCCACATGGGGTCTGCCTCAGGTGCTTAGGAGTGAATCTTTCCAGGATGTGTCCTGCATGCAGAAGGAAGGCCACCGCTTCTTTGATGTGGACCTGGCCGCAGCTGGGAGAGCTATGTGCGGCGGAGAGCATGATGCACGGTTTCTTCTGCTGAGACGGAAGACCACAAGAGAGACCACACTGCGGAGGACCCTGCAGCAACCAGGCTGCACAGACAACATTGATGCCGAATGGTGTGTAAGACTGTCCCTTCTCTACCTTCAACAATATACAGCTGTGTGTGTGTGTGTGTGTGTGTGTGTGTGTGTGTGTGTGAGAGAGAGAGAGAGAGAGAGAGAGAGTCTCAGAGAGATGTAGCTGTGTTTTTCATGCTGTCTCAATTCCTCTCCTCATTTCATCCAGGGGAGCTAGGGAGCTTGCAATGCAGCTCAGGGAGGGAAGGGCTGCGTTTGAAAACTGGGTCTTTGCAGATGCTGCTTTAAAGCCCTGCCAGTCCTGTCTTACTGCTGGTTTTCCAGGCAACGTCACACCTCTTGAGGACACTGGGGACATCAGGGTTGTTTTTTTTTTTGCTGAGTGTGGCATCTTCCCAGTATCATATAGAAGGATTTCTATTCAGGCAGACACTGCCCTGAAGAAAGGGCTGCAATAGCTACCAAGAATCCTTTCCTTTGTCCAATCCCCAGCTCATTACCAGCTCCGCATTCAGCACTTTCTTTCTTTCTTTCTTTCTTTCTTTCTTTTTTTCTTTGACATACCATATTGTCAGAGGAACTTATGGGAGTGTTTCTCTCTGAAGTCAGATAACTGGTGTCAGAGACACTGAGTTATCCTCTGTCAGGTAATGCATGTGTATATGTGTGTGTGTTCATTTGCTAGTATTTCTCCGGCAATTACAGGAGAGGAGCTTCAGCACAGAAATGCAGCAAGGGAAGGCAGCAAAGATAGCACTTACAAACTAAAAACATAGCTGAGAAGGCAGCGCAGGGTGGGTGAGGGGGGAGTCAAGGGAGACTGTGCTGTACAACTTGAAGATAAAATCAAGAATGCAGCATGTTAAACGTGCAAAATGATGTTTGATGCAACAGAGTGTTGGATACTTAACTCTACCTCTGAGCCTCCAGGGTATTCCTAGAGGGGAATGCTAAAGTCTCAGGTGCTGCATGGGTAAATCTTAACGCTTCAATGCAGGAACAAAGTCTGGGCAGTCTTTGAAATAAACTGTGTTAGCTGTGAAAAGCATGTTGTGCTTTGGTGCTTGCCGGTTAAGAAAGCTTTCTCCATTTCTTCTTGCACCTTTTAAACCATTCCTAAATGGCATAGCATGGGGATGTGAGAGTTTCCTCCCCCCACCCCCAAGGCTACACTGAGGAGGCAAATTAGAATCAGTCAAGGCAATGTGTGTGAAGTATGCATGCAAAATTTATTTGGAATGTGGGTGGAAATGCTCATATTATTATTTATTTCTCTCTTTCAGCTGGACAGGTTTTTTTGATCTCCTCTTCACGTTTTCATGAGCCGCTCCCAAGCCCATGTGTATACTCATCCAGCGGATATTAGACTCCCTGTGAACCTTACCCCGCCACCGCCAGACATTCAAGAAAGTTTTGACTAAAGGCCTAAATATGACCGTTGCTACTGGAGACCCCACAGATGAAGCAGCAGCTTTGCCTGGTCACCCTCAGGACACCTATAATCCAGAAACTGATCATGAATGCTGCGAGAGGGTGGTCATTAACATCTCGGGACTGCGGTTTGAAACACAGCTTAAGACACTCACTCAGTTTCCAGAGACTTTGTTAGGAGACCCCAAAAAAAGAATGAGATATTTCGATCCTCTCCGGAATGAATATTTCTTTGACCGAAACAGACCCAGCTTTGATGCTATTTTGTATTACTACCAATCTGGTGGCAGGTTGAGGCGGCCTGTTAACGTGCCCTTGGACATCTTCTCAGAAGAGATCAGGTTTTACGAACTTGGAGAAGAAGCTATGGAGATGTTTCGGGAGGATGAAGGTTATATCAAGGAAGAAGAACGGCCTTTACCAGAGAACGAGTTTCAGAGACAAGTGTGGCTACTCTTTGAGTACCCGGAAAGCTCTGGACCAGCCAGGATTATAGCAATTGTCTCTGTCATGGTCATTTTAATTTCAATTGTGAGCTTCTGCCTGGAAACTTTGCCTGTGTTCCGGGATGATAATGATGACATGCATGGCAGCAGTAGCAACCCAAGCCCTTATTCCAATAGCACGATGGGGTACCATAAGCCAACATCGTTCACAGACCCCTTCTTTATAGTTGAGACACTCTGCATCATTTGGTTCTCTTTTGAATTCTTGGTGAGATTCTTTGCCTGCCCCAGCAAAGCTGGCTTTTTTACCAACATCATGAACATTATTGACATTGTAGCCATCATCCCATACTTCATCACACTTGGAACAGAACTGGCTGAGAAACCAGAAGACGGCCAGCAAGGCCAACAGGCAATGTCTCTTGCCATCCTTCGAGTGATCCGTCTGGTGAGAGTATTCAGGATCTTCAAACTCTCCCGGCACTCCAAGGGATTGCAGATCCTTGGACAAACCCTTAAGGCCAGCATGAGGGAGCTAGGCCTCTTGATATTTTTCCTCTTCATTGGGGTCATCCTGTTCTCCAGTGCCGTCTACTTTGCAGAGGCTGATGAGAGTGAATCTCAGTTCCCCAGCATTCCTGAAGCTTTTTGGTGGGCTGTAGTTTCCATGACAACAGTTGGCTATGGAGACATGGTCCCCACAACCATAGGTGGGAAAATAGTTGGTTCCTTGTGTGCCATTGCAGGTGTATTAACAATTGCCTTACCAGTGCCGGTTATAGTGTCCAATTTCAACTACTTCTATCACCGTGAGACAGAGGGAGAGGAGCAAGCTCAATACTTGCAAGTCACCAGCTGCCCAAAGATCCCTTCTTCCCCTGACCTAAAGAAAAGCAGAAGTGCCTCCACTATTAGTAAGTCTGACTATATGGAGATACAAGAAGGTGTGAATAATAGCAATGAGGACTTTAGAGAGGAGAACTTGAAAACAGCCAATTGCACCCTAGCTAACACAAACTATGTTAATATAACCAAAATGCTGACTGATGTCTAGCTAATAATAATAATAACAATAAAAAGGAACACTAATAACATATTTAAAACTCGAGTGGAACAACTGCAGAAGTTGCATAATACCTTGCATTGTAGTTAATACAATATGTTCTACAACATGTATTGGTTCTGCATGGGAAGCAATAGTTGTGTAAGTGACTCGTTTTAACATTTGATGCTCAATTAGCTTTCATGTGATCCTTTTTTCCATCACAGATTTCTGGGTTTCCAAATATATGGAGCATTTAAGGCAAAATTATGTCACAATATCAAATGAAAGGCATTGGAGAAAAACAAAAACAACAATCTCCCCATGTAAACAACAGTAACTACCAAATGCCAACTAGATACGTATTGTTTAATATAGAACTTAATCCATGCAAAAAATATATCCCAAGGAAATAATATGCAACTATACATCATTCTAGCTTTCCAGCTTCAGGAATTATACAAAAGGTCATGCATCGTTTAATTAATGGAACATCCGTCCAAATTACTTTAAGGTTCAGATTCCAGATCAGAAATGCCAAAGGGAGAATATATCATGCAGGGTCATGCTTCTGAATAGAAAATGCTGCATTGGATTCATCCACTGCAGCATGTCAGTGTGAGGTTTGCAGGAGGCATTGTTTAGTAGGACATTTTCTGTTGCTTTGGTAGAGATACATCAAGAGCCTGGAGACATTTAAAAAACACACATACACATGCATTCTTGCTGGTTTGGGAGTCACCGACATATTCAGAACTGAAAAGCATCTTGTTTCAAATGCTGGAGCAACTGTGGCCTAGAATATATTTATATACTGCAGTAAAATTTAACCAGTATTACAGTACAGCTGCATGGATATTTGTTGCATGGATCTTAATATTTAATACACAAAACATATATATTTTCTTAAGTAGACAATAGAGTATACCTGTTTATAGTATCTCTAGATTCTCCAGTGGCTTGAAGGAGATTCATGGACATAAAAGAAAAATAATAATAATTGGATGGGGGAAGGGCATATGCTGCTGAGCACAAATTTGATAAGCGAGGCAAATGCCCCAAGTGTTTGCTTGCATGAGCGTGCAAGCTAAGGAAGTTGATGTGAAGAGTACACACCTGTCTTCCACATGTAGGGAGCAACTGGTAATTAATTAATAAATAATATCATATGCAGAGATCTACAGCTGACCAAAGAAGGTGAAATGTTCAGGCATATTTGTGGTTAAAGGATCTCTGGAGGACACTGGCAAGCAAATGTTAAGCAAACATTTGGTATACAAATATATAAGATCAGAGCCCACAGAGATTGCTTGTAATACTTAGAAGTGTACATAGTTTGAGATTCACCGCTAAGGTACAGAGTACCAATGACTTCATCTGAACTATGTTGACTTGCACCAGATCTGGCTTTAAGTTCTTAATGCATCTTCTGGCAGTGTGTGGGTTTATGCAATAATGCAAGGCCAAGGTCATTGATTCGGGTATAGGAAAATTTGCCCTTTGAAAATGGGTGTTAACAGAGCTGCACCAGCTGGCTCCAGCATCTGAGGAGGTGGCTGTGTGTGAATACGTGCAATGCATGGCTTAGGAGTTAAGGTTTCCATTGGGATGTTGTTGTCACACAGTGGACTCAATGTTCTTCAGCGTAGAGTAAAAAAGAGTCCACATCTGCTCATCGACAATCTGTTGTTTTTTTAAAAAAGCCCAGGTGTTGTGGTAGCAGAATTCATTTTGAGTCAAGGAGGCAATAGCCCTGTTGGATGGACTTCTCTTCATAGATTGGCATCCTAGATTGGCACTCTGTTGATACTGCAGCGTCTATTCTCAAGGGTAGTAGGACAGTACTTCAATAAAGGACCATTCTGCTATCAACATCTCAGGAAAGCTGCATATGAAATCAATAGGACTATTAAAAGAATGAGGGCAGTGAGCAAACCCCCTTCTACTCATCAGTTTCAAATTCTACACTGCTTTGCCTGAACATAGGTTTGGCCCTGAGGCTGTCATGGGGACTCCTCACAGTTGCAAATTCTGAGTTGCTGCTAAACATTACTTAGACACATACTCTGTGTGTGTGTGTGTGTGTGTGTGTGTGTGTGTGTATGCACACACACTCGAAAACAATAGGCAGGCTTTGAAAATGGAGCATAGCTTCAATTCCCTACAAGATTGTATCCTGCAAGTATCCTACACTTTAGCTGCTTGCTTTTGGGTCCAGTTCTTGCATTGGCAAGTGAAGACCAATTCCCCAGGCCAAATCAACATGTTGAGAATGGAAGCTGAGGGGACCAGCGCAGAATTTGGAGAAGCGCTTCCATAAAGCCAACTACATTTACTTATTGCACCACATTCAATTCCCTTTCAACTGCTTTGCATGAAAAACATGTTGAGCAGCAAATTGAAGCAATCACCTGACTGCTCTACTCCGCACAAACTCTGCCCAAATCCACTTGACCTCCATTCTCAACAAGCCGGCCAGGTAAAATCTGTGTTTGTGCCAAGAGGGAAATATATCATAACAATCCCATTAAAAATGGACCCCTCTAGATGGATTCCGTTTGACGCCTGTTCCTCTGATTATGCGCATCTTCTCGGAAGCGCTTTATCGTAAATGTTTGTATGCAGGAGGTAATTGAGTACTCAACAGGTGACCTTACCGGTTGTTTCAAATGCACTTTACAAGTAGTTAATGCGGAGAATCGCTTGTTCACATAGTCAAAATGCACTTTAACGGCTGGAGCAAAATAAAACTCGCTATTTAACGCGCATTCGATAATGCGCTTAATCGGAGAGAAAACGCGCCTCTACGCCCGATTTGTGCTCCATTCTTGTAGAGGTAAATTTTTTAATGCGCCTTGAAAGAGCTTTAAATGCCTCTTGTAGAGGCAGCCTAAGAGGGATGCACACAACTATGTCAAGGTTTTGTTTGGATTCTATATACTTTGCAGAGAAGCAATTTGACTATTGCAAATTGAACTTGGATTAAATATTGAACATTCAATTTCCATGATGAAATTTTGGCCAGTCTCAAATTGCTTGACCTCTTCCCCACCTCTGCCAAAGAAAGGCCATTTCTAACTCTCCTGATAGTCACAGCAATGTATGTTATAAAGGTTATGGAAACAAACAAACAAACAACACTGAAAAGTCTAAGACAGAAAGCTGAAATGGTTTTTCTAATCATATGCGATTTTACTAACTGTATAATACTATCAGCAGTACTAGAATTTGTATTGCAGGATTAGGTCCACCTAAGTCATAGTGCCTCGCTTGGACCATTATTGTATGATGATGACAAAGGAATAGCTTGGCTTTACAACCCTTAATAACTTGCTCTCCAAGTATGCTATGAATTTAGAAGGCTAATTTTGGAATATCTTTCATTGCAGTGAGCAGGGATGGAATAATCTTTCCTATTGCCTTAAGCCACTGCTAAAAATAATCTGTCCTCTCCACCCCTCCATCTATGTAAAGGAAGAAATATACTTAGTTAAAGATCCAAGTAGGACAGATTGCCCATCCTGCACCTTAAGGAAAATCAGTCTATGCAAAAATGCTTGGGTGTGTGCGCGTGTTACTTCAGGGACTTTCACCGGGTTCAATCCTCATTTAATTATGAGGTAGAATCCATGTGGCTCCAGAGAACAAGGGGACCAAATTAAGCCTACAGATTTCAGTAGTGGTACAGGCTACGTGTGCTAGGCTTATGTTCATTATAGAATCACGAGAATGAAAGCTAGCACTATAGAAGGTGGAAGTCACTTTCTTTAGTGCTCTGACTCTGCATCCCAATATCTTAGACTGTGTCCAGACTGACACTCTTATGCTATTTCATTAAATGTTACTTGCTTTTCCAGTGCTTGCTTTTGCACATTATCCAATCCCAGTGGTGCAGCTCGAGCTAGACCGTGGCCCTAAAATCCAGGGCCCTGCAGCCTCCCACCCACACCCCAATCGACCACCCAGAGCAGCAGGGGATGGGTAATCAGGAAGCAGAAGTGAACTCCATTTTATTCCTGTAGCCACAATGGTGCTATGAGTCAGTTTAAAACACAAAACTGCACATGTTCAGAGTATTTTTTTAAAAAACAATACAGTTTTGTTGCTGTTTTTCTTGTTTTTCTAACTTTTAAGAGATGTAGAAGCAGATGTAAGGCACGGAATGGTAGTTGTGGGGAAGAGAAATGCTAGTTGTGCGAATCACAACTGATGCAACAGACTGAGTTGTGTAAAGCCCACCCCTGCACCCCTGCACTCCCATAAGATCATTAAGTCCAGGGTCTAAACTTACCTAGCTGCACCACTGTCCAATTCTTCACTTATTTTCATGCATTTTTCCTATCTATGTCTTGGAATGTGGTGTTCTAACCCTTCTCTTTCCCCGCCTGAATAACGGGTATTCCCCCCCCCAATTATAATGATGCACCCCCCAAAAAAGTGGCCCCTGAAGGAGGCAGGGGGGGATTTTGAAGCAGCATTATGAACTTTAGTTTCTGCATGAAAAGAAAGTAACAGTATATAAAGTGAACAGGTACCGAAGTGCAATCGCACAAATTTAGCATCATTTTTTTTTTTTACTTTACTTTAAATGATGGGACAATATCTAAGAAGAGGAAGAGCCTAAAGCTTCATTTCAGACCAGTTCCATATACTTCTTTCATGAGGCTCTAGAAAAGGAGTTGTTGTTCTTGCTTTTAATGTGAAAAAGGGAGGGAGGAGAGACCCAGCAGTGGAAACACTAAACAGGAACAAGTCATGGAATGCAGTTTGAATTGTACCTCCTCTTTGTACAGAATCCCATAGCAGAAAAAGGTTGGTTTGGATATGTCCCAATAGATGTTCTTGCCCTACTGCCTGTTCTATCTCATCTATAGTGGCAAAGCACCTGAAGCTTCTGACCTCATATTGCACTTTTCTTGACTATGACCATGACCACGTTTTCTATTCCTAGGCAGCTCAGCTTAAGAGTGCCAGCTTGGTGACTTTGCAGAAATCTCCAAGGTTGGCCAAGCTTCTAGTGGGAACATCTGCCCACTCTGGAGGGATTGAAAAACACAAGAAATGATGATCCCAAAGCATCCCATATATTGTTAAGTTTGGTATTTGGATATGATGGAGCCTGATTCTATAGGTTTTCATATCCATGATCAGAAGAGCCTTGAGGCTGACCTAGAGTCAAACAATCCACCTTCTAGGCCTTAAAAGCAATTACTGACTATTGCTGCATATTGCAAAAAAGCTGCCATTCTCAGAACTAGGAAATCTAAGCTGTCCGTTTTTAATATAAATGGTTGCTTAAATGGTAAGATGCTGGAGTATTGATTCTGTATTCGAAGGGGGTGGGGGCTGTGCCCATAATTATAGCACCATGTTAGGCATGTTTACTCTGAAATGTGTTCAGTGGGGCTTATTCACTAGTAAGCATATTTAGGATTGCAGCAGCCTTTGATGTGTTGTGGAGGTGGGGAGAGAGGAAGCCAGGAATAAGTAGGAGAGACTCCAAAGGGCGAAGATGTTCTGTTGTGTCCAAGGTCAGATTTAAATTTAACATACAATTGTTTTGGCTATCATATTTCAGCCCAGATACTGTGACAGTAACTTGAACCAAAGCACGGCAGCAGGAAGGCAACACCCTAATCTGTGGATCTGGCCTCACCCAACCACAGTGCTAGGGCCATCTAACTACCTGTACCTTTGAGGAGCATTGTGGTGCAGAGCTGAAGCTGCAGACCACAGCAGGTGGGAAGGAACAGATGGTAAGAGAGGAGCTTTATGATGAATGCTGAAAGAAGGATGGCAGGATCTGCAGGGTTAAGGCAGGGCGAGGCCTCCTCATTGTGGAGTGAGATTTGCCTATGCAGTGTCCAGACTGCAATTCAGGAAATCTTTAGCAGAGACTCCTTGATGCGACTTTGGGGGAGATTATTCAGGATCAAGGGCACACTTCTGCCTATACCCTAGGCAAATATCAAGCGGCCTACATGGGAATTTAGAAGACCATAAACAATCCCCCCTAATCTTTTGGAAGACTCTTATGCTTTTAGAACAGGGGTCCCCAACCTTTTGGGATTCGTGGGCACATTTGGGAATTTGAGAAACTGCTATGGGCACCAACATAAAATGGCTCCCATAGAGGATGTGTGTCTAGTCACTGAATAGCTGCCATGGGGCCTGGCTATTCAAGAGGTGAAGGTGGGAGAGTGAGGCTAGAGGCTGGGAGGGAGGGGGAATTGGAAAGAGTTGCTTCCTGACCTACCTAATCTCCTTCCATCCACACAGATCTTTCCTCCTCCTCCTCCTCCTCCTCCTCCTCCTCCTCCTCCCCCCTCCCCCTCTCTCTTCACTCCCATCCCCTAGCCTCACTCTACTCTCTGTTTCCTGGCCTTCTTTTCTCCCTTCCTAGCCCCTAGCCTTGCTCTTTCTCTCCACTCCCAGCCTCTATTGTTGCTATTATTCCCCCCCACCTCTTTACATCACTGTTTCTCCACCCCCCATCCCTCCTAGCCTGTAGCCTTACTGTTTCTCTCTCCTCTACCTCTTTGCCTTGCTGGCTGCTGAACAGCTGAGCAGTAGCAGGTTCAGGAACAGGAAGGAGAACCTGAAGCCCTAATATTTTTCAATTTTACAGGTTTTTTTTCCTTTTTGAAGTGGGCCAGGGAGCGAAGAGCTTTGCCATGGCACCTGCAGGGGCTGCATTAGGAACCTGTGCTATAGAAAACCAGGGAAAAGCAGCTTGGGCTGTTGGGCATCTTCCAAAGGGCAGTAAGCAGAGTGAATAACATAAGAAACATAGGACAACATCAACCCAGGAGGTCTGCTTGGGCAGGTCACACAGGTGATGCAAGTATGGATGTTCAAACTGGATATGCTCAATCAGCATTCCTAATTTCTGTTAGAACCAACTGGTCGATTGTCTCTATAATTTGGAGGATGTGGTGTGTATATTATATTTTATATTTCTAAAATTGCAGCCAAGGCAGGAATAGGTGGAAGGCATGAGAAGATAGTGGACTTGGGTGGAGGAGGAAAAGGAAGGAGAAAGAAACGGAGTTAGTTGTTGAATGAATTGTAGTATGCTCATAACACGGTCCAGGAAGCATGAGGGCTGCTTCTGGATCTGTTGCAAGAGGCTTTGTACGTTCTTACAGTTATGATTCTTATGCCTATGAAATGCCTTTCATGTCCCCAATCTCAGGTCTTTGGTGGAAGTTACTCAGGGCACTCTGCATGTGCTCAGCCACACTCTTCTTTAGTCTTCATTCTCCACATTTTCCATAGCTGAGCTTTGACAGGACTATGCCCTGCTGAGCCCAGGCTCACATCAAGCATTATATGAGTGGGGTGCATATGTGTGAGTGTTTAATGAAAACTAAACATATGCAATTGGACATGAATCCTCAATACCTTATTCATGTCTCAGCCAGTGCACATGCTGCTGTCATGAACAATGCTCTTTCCTTCAGGCCTGGGACCTGCAGCACAGTATGGCAATATGGAATACACCCACTCATTGTTCCAGTCAGCCAGCTGTACCCTTGTGCAGGATACTCCATTCCATCCCCCTTAA
This sequence comes from Anniella stebbinsi, assembly GCA_029215795.1. Classification (NCBI taxonomy): domain Eukaryota; kingdom Metazoa; phylum Chordata; class Lepidosauria; order Squamata; family Anniellidae; genus Anniella; species Anniella stebbinsi. The sequence goes on along the minus strand of JARDYH010000004.1, from coordinate 65,696,802 downwards.
CAGCTAAACAGCATTCCGTGGCCAGTGAGCATGCTCAGTCCTCATTGGGTTGTAGTGGAGGCTGATAGCTCCAGTGTCAGTAGGGTGGTGAATCTCATCTGGGTTTCGGTCATAACCAGTCAGAACTCTAAAGGAGCTATCCAACCTTGGAGAGCTCCTTTAGAGTTCTGACTGTTTCTGACCGAAACCCGGAGTGGATTCACCATCCCACTGACATAGGAGCCACCAGCCTCCACTGCTGGGATGTTTTGGGGGTCCCCTCCTTTAGGGTTTTCTTTCCCCTCTGTAGATTTTGTTTATGTGCTTCTACAAACCGGGACTCTTTTGAGTCTGCTGATACCACTCTCTCTCTTGTGCATGTGTGATACAATTTTGGCAACATAAGTAATGACATCACACCTGAGCATTGCAAATGCAGAGAATGATGAGGTAGTTGAATTCTGCGGTGGTACCATTTCAAACTGTAGATGGGAGATCATATGTGTGAATGACCTCCTGTGTGACAAACTCCCTGTAAACAGAAAACTAGAACAGAGGGTGGTGATGTGCCAGTGTCAAGTATATTAGTTAGTTTGCTTTTACTTGCAGAGAGTTTTCTTGACCAAGCCTAAGATTTTAGCTTGTGAGGCCAAAATCATTTGTACAATTGACAGGTATGTGGAAGCCCCACCCTCTCTCCTTCATAGGACAATAAATAGGATAAAAAAGCTTCTTCAGTGCTTCCCTTCTTGCCAGTCAGATCACAGGGTCTTCTAATGTTGTCGAGAATGGAAAAAGGAAACAACTCAGTAGAGCATTATTTTAAATTGAGTAGTGGGTAACTTTCAAATTACCTACTCTGTTCTCTAGAACAGTAAGGGCTAGAGACTTAAAAAGCTTAGAAAGGGCCCAAACAACTTGGGTTGTATTTGGTTATGTTACTCTTTGGTCTAGATGAGCTGTTTGGGAATCAGGTGGAAAATGTGTAATTGGAGCCTCTTCTGCTTCCCCTTGAGATCAACCAATAACAACAGGAATGGCTCTATAAAGTTGGATGGATGGCCAGCCTGGTACCTGATTATCTGAATCCTGAGTTATTTTACAGTGCTTATCCCAGGTACAACTGATGCGACTCAAGTGGATTCTCACATTTTCTGTGTCCATTCGGAATCATTTTGATTTTAGATACAGGGCAGTACAGAATACTGCCCTATATCTAAAAGCAACATAATTCACTAGTGCAATAGGAACTAGTGGTTTCTGAAGCAATCATAATATAGCCTCAATTGTGGTTTCCAGAACAGGGCAGGTCAGTGGGGCTCACAGAAGGGAGCATTCTGCTAGCACAAAAGAACTAGCGGAGGTGGACTGGCAGTACTGGATAGCAAAGAAACATCTATATTTACCAGAAAAATAATTAAAAACAAAGTTGCATCAGGGTTTCTGTAAAATTGAAACACACCATTACAATTAGGGACTTTTAGGAAAATCTTATTTTAGTGCAGTAAAAGTACAATTACCCATTCGTTAGGCTAAGCCCAGCCATTTTGTCCCCAGGGTTGTGGAGAGTCTGTGTTTCTCTAGTTGTGGCATGGCTATATTTTATACCTGGAAATCTACAATTCTTCCACCAGAATAATTCATCCATTGCAGTAGGGTGGGTGGTTTGGACTTCTCATGGAGGATTAGGCTTTGAATAGTTACTAGTTATGACGGCTATATGTTACTTCCAATATCAGAGGCAGAATGGCAATATCAATGCTGGGGATCATGAGTGGGAGGGCACTATTGCAGCTATGTCCCACAGGCAGCTAATTCACCACTGTGTGAATAGAATGCTGGACCAGACAGGCCTTTGGTCTGATTCAGCAGGGCTCTTCTTAGGTTCTTTTGAATACAGGTGGATATTTGGTATCATGTAAACGCATTGGATATTGCCATGTGAAGTTAGTGGTGATGAATTGCACAGCATTTGACCTGGATACAGCACCATTGCCTTTGAGTGGGTGCTTTCTGAATGATGAGAAAAAACTAAAGAGCGGTTGGGACACATTTTCACTCATCATCAGAATAAGCCGTTTAACAGCCACATTGAAACTTTAAAAAAAATAGCAGAGGAGATGTAATAATGTTCCTAAAGTCACAGAAAGTGTAAGTAGCAGAGCTGAAATTAAAAACTAAGAAGTTCTTAACATGTAGATGTAAGACATTCAGATCACTAAAACTAAATTCAAAAAATAAAATGTAAAAATAGTTACAGAGAGAGAAGAGGAGGAAGAAGAAGGAATGCTTACCAAAGGCAGGTAGATGATGAACTGGTCAACTTCCATAAAATCATAACAGCTGTTAGAAAAATGTATATAGATGTGCATATCTCTGCAGCTTCTGCATTGTTTTCAATAACCTTCATAGCACTGTGCTATACCTAGAATGGTTTTAATAGCATGCAGCATGAGGGTGTGCAAATATGGGCATTTTGTGCATAAACCCAGAGAAGAAAAGTGAAAGACAGAGCAAGAACTATTTCAAAGAAGATCATGCTTTGTAATCAAATAATTCATGGGTTAGTTACTGAATTTACTTCTGAAATCTCCTAGTCTTTCTGGAGTTTGCAATACACTAGAGAAGGGTCCAAATCTCACGACAGATCCAGCTGCTTATCAAGGTTAAATGGGTTGAAATGTGACTCTCTCCAATCCGAAGAAATGTACTGATCTCCTGTCTCCCTTTTCTCAAATAAGTGAAACCAAATCCCTCTTGGGACTTGTGTGAACTCTGATCTGGATCTGAAGTCTGCAGTTTTGGTCCCATCACTAGTATTTATGTTACTATGCAGGTGAAGCCAAATTATGAGCTAAGGCATTTGTTTGTTTTTGCAGTACACCTTTCAAATTTTAATAGCTTGTCATTTCCTCAGCTCCATTACAGCAGAGGCATCCTGGGTTCCCGTCACTACACTTGTGGGACAAGTTGTTACAAAATGGCTTTTAAACAGGAACCCAGAATGTACCCAGAAATGGAGTGGATGCTGCACAATAGAGCTTAATAATATGTGTTTATGGGGCAGGAGCCCAGTCTAAGGTAAAAGGAGCACGGGAGAAGGCACAGAGAGGGGTGCATTTACTATGCTGAAGTGAGTAAATGCCAGCAATGCAATTACTCAGAGCACCATGTTTGCTTTTTCCATCCCACGCTAAGCCAAGATGGGGCGGGGGTGTTCAGTGCTATAGAAATATGGGAAATTCAGGCAGCCGGCACTGTAGGGTGATGCCTAGTCCTCCCCAAGGGACAAATCCATTTTAATAATTCGCATACTTCCTATTTTTTCCTCCAGTTTTTTTAGAGCACTTTGCTGCCTCTTCAGTGGAAGGATGTTTATCAGATTGTACTGTGGCATCAGCATTCTTGGGCCAGAGCCCATTTTGTCACATGCGTCTACCAAAGCGGGCACCAGCCCAAAGAAAATATATGCCACAATGAATCTTTTAGTCTTTAAGGTGTCTTAAGAAACTTCCCCCCCCTCTCTTTCTGTCCCTCACACACATACACACCCCACACAACAGACTACCACACTTACTCTAAATGGTTTTCTATAATCTACTGCCTGGGGCCACAGGGTGAAGGCCTCTGTCAAGCACAACCTCTAAATAGCCTTCCATGGCTAATGCAGCTCATGATCCTATACGAGGTCCTCATAAGGTTTTGCAAAGCACATCTCCAAATGTTCAGGTACCCTTTGAGCCCCCACCCCACCCAAAAGTGCACAATTACCCCCACACGCACCCCAGTTCTCCAGAGCTCTCTGTCCATTTGGTTGGAAACTGCTTAAGCTCTTTGCCTTTGAGCTTTGTGCTCTTCCAGGCAGCTCCTATGAAGGTTTGGTACTGCCGGCCAACCTGTTTTTACACGGCACGACTGCCATTGGCTTCCTATGCCCCTGCTGGAAAGATGAGGTGAGGGGGAATGATGTCTCCCAGCCTATTTCATTTGGAGCCTCACAGTAAACATCGGTTCTATACAGCTAGAAATGTCATATCCTTTCCTTTCTCCTGCTCCAGTATCCCAAGTGCATTTCAGGCACTTTAAAAAGCCAAACCCTTCCACCTTTTCTTCCTAAGTTGCTCCTGCTCATAAGCTTGCAGATCCCAATTCTTAGGACACATATAAAGATTTGGCTGGGTTTCAACATAACTATGCTAATTTACACCAACCCCCAATTTGGCCCATGGAAGATTTTAAGGTGATGGCTGGCAAATGAATCCCTTAGTTCTCATTTATCTTCTCGGGTACCTTTTGGCTTCTATGAGACGTCCAATGTTGTGCTATTAAGAATTTAATTCCAAAATCTATGTGTATGTGTAAATATGTAATGAAACTGTGTGTATTATTTCGAGATTTGTAAGGCTGTTTTCTACTGAGTACAAAGAATGTAATTAGCCAACTGCACCTGCTTCCCTCTTACCTGAGACATTGCAGATGTCCTACAAAGTCGTATTACTAATTATTGCTTGAAATGCAAAAGAAAGGATATTGGATCAAAGAAGTGTGTGTTTGCCTAATTTGAGAGAATCAATAAGAAAAGGAAATCCAAGAAGGACTCATAATAAAGATGCCGTGGAACGGAATCTTTTGTTTCCATGGTTACTGGAAGAATGGGACCAATAATGGTGAGAGGACACTAAAGAAAGAGAACTCATGGGAATGTCGAATCATTTAACCATGTGTTTGCTTGACAAAAATGTTGACACCAGCTGTATCTAAATTGCACAATGTGTATAGAACTTATCATTGTTAACTACAACTTAACAGGAGTCGGCAGCACTGACTGGACACTAGGAACTGAAATATATCCTGCAGTAAGATGAATTATTTGTGTGTGTGTGTGTGTGTGTGTGTGTGTACACACATACAGATATACCCACATATATGTACATATATATATTCCCAAATGGACATTTGCTGTCAGGTTGATCATGTGTGTACATAATATATTCTTCCAAGAGAACCACCAATTTTGTAAATATCAGCACCAGTTAAAAATAAATAGGTATATTACTGAGGATTCTTTTTGACATACATTGTGTGTGACAACAAAAAAGGAATAAACTTTTGACAGGCTGGAGAAGTCAGATTATTTTTAAAATTAAAAAAAAGAAAAAAAAGAAATCCCTCTTACTATCTCTTTCCACACCACCCTTCCTTCTTGTCTGTCCACTCTATGGTATTCTGTCCATTCTCAAATACTTCTGCTGCTATTTGCCAATGGGAAGTGGAAGCAACAGAGATTATTGTATCATTCAGTCTTCCATGAATGGGTAAAAAGTGTTCCTTTTCTGTCATCCAGTACAGCTGTACTTGTGTAAGGCTGATAACTGGCCTAATCCACACCAAGCAGGATTTTGCACTATGAAAGCAGTATATAAAAGGCAGGAGCCACACCACTGCTTTATAGAGGTATTGAAGTGCACTGACAACAGTTGGGTCCCATTGACACATACCATATACCGCTTTCAGAGTGCTATATCCTGCTTGGTGTGGCTTCTGCCTTTTATATGCTGCTTTCAGAGTGCTATATACTGCTTGGTGTGGATTAGACCTCATACTAGCAGTGATAACAAGAAGAGGGTTCATCTACAGCGACCACCACCACCACCACCACCACCACCACCACCACCACCAGGACTTACTAAAATGAAGGACAGAGAATGGTCATTGATAGACCTTGGTTACTTCTGAAAGGCCATTCATTTTATTCTGTCATCCCCAATCCCCTCCTAAATGTCTGAATGGCTTTTTCATGGAGCACTACCTTTAGTGCATTGCACTAATTTATTTCAACGACATTATTGGTGATCAGATTCTTTTACAACAGCACTAGTATATGACTTCACCAGGATCCTTAATGGCATTTCTTTTCATGCAATGTCAAGTGAGATAAGATTGCCTCTCATTGACTTTTCCTTCTCTTGGGATTTTGGGGTTGAATAATGCTGCCTTTGTACTATGACAGCTGTGCACCTCCATACATATCAGCAGGCCTATACTAGAACTTCAATTTAATGTCCAAAAATTGGGGCAGGGGGGAAGTGGGGACTTCTAGAGATGTCTCAATTGGATCATGACATAGCTGGGATTGTGCAGGTCAGAAACAACCTGCCCATTGCTTCCTCCAAAGGAAATTTGCAGAGAGAAGTGTGTATGGTATTTAAAACAAATAGGTAAATTTCATAAAGGATGTCAATTTAAAAAAGATAGAGAGGTAAGGCAGTGGCCAGACAAAGGAGTTCATGCAACATTAAGCTAAACAAATCGTGGGAAGGATTAGTACCTTACAAATGAGGCATGATGATTCACGGAATTACACTCTAGTTTCAGCAAAGCGCTGGGTTCCTCTTGTGGTGCCCTATATGGGAAATAGAGTGCATAAAGAAACAGGACGTGCAAAGGCTTACAGAGATGGCACCAATTTCTTCAACAGTTTCTGTGACAGAATCAGTGGAGGCTGATGGCTCCAATGTCTGTGGGGTGGTGATTCCACTGTAGGTTTTAGTCAGAACCAATTAGATCTCTAAAGGAGTTATCCAAGGCGCAGGATAGCTCCTTTAGAGTTCTGACTGGTTCTGACTGAAACCCAGAGCAGATTCACCACCCCACTGACATCGGAGCCCCTCCCCCCAACATAAAGTATGGCAAGCAATGTGCTGGTGTGGGCATCCCACTAGAGCAGTCTTTGCCAGTTTGGTGGCCGGGAGTGATCAGTTTTGTTGTCCAACACAACCAGAGGTCACCAGGTTGGGGAAGGCTGCATTAGAGATTAACAATTATTGTTATAGATACAAAGCTTTTTTTCTGGGCATTATGGATACTCTCAGGATCAACGTGTTTAAGCCCCACTGATTTCCTATGGGCAAAGATGTTTAAATTTCTCTGGGGTCCACCATTCCATTCACATGGGCACAAGCAGTGATTGCATCCATACAACCAGGATGCCTGTGTCATGTCCAGTGCATCTAGACAGGCCCCTTGTGCTGCACTAAAAGCTATTTTGAAATTCGGAGGGGTTTCAATAGCATTCACACGTGTGTATTATGTAGAAACATTCAAAAAGACTTGCTGTGGGCACATACTGATCTGGTGTACATTTCTCTCGCCATGGTACATTTGATCCATACACTGATCTGGTGTACATTTCTCTCGTTTGTATAAGTATGCTAACAGACTTGTGGGTACTCGACAATCCCTTCACCACTAGTTCTGTGGCTCACACATTCTTGGGAAGATGATCAAAAGGTTTTGCCCATCGTCTCGTTTTTGTTGGTGTTCTGCAGTAGAGACCTAAAAATGACATCACTTCACTTCTGTATTATGCTTAATTTGTGTGTGGGTATGTGGTTGTGTGGTTGTGTGGGTGTGGGTCTTACTCTTTGGATCATCAACCAAGCATATACTTTAAAAACATTATGCTCACCCCAATTTCCCTGAGCAGTGAGATGTTGGAGGGGAGCAATGCTTAGCTGGCTTTAGTTTCCTTTGGAAGGAGGTCCCCAAGAGCTTGTGGAGTAATATAATATCTGACTTCATTGGCAAATTTGCAGATTGTGCATAGGTGGAGGCAAATAGCTTAAACATTCCAACAGCAAACTCCACCGCCCCACATGAGGAGTGCTTCCAGAGGCAGGGCTCCTAGCCCTGCCAGTTAGATGGCCCTGTGCAGCAACTATTCCTTTTCTCCTGAATTGATTATCTATGGTGAAAAAGAAAAGAAAAGATGGAAGTGGTGGGAAAATACAGCAAGGTTGTGAATGGAAGATGATAACATGTGGAATCCACATACAATTTTTTTATTGCATTTATATCCCACCTTTTTTCCTCCAAGGAACCCAAGGAGCTATACACAAGCCTCTTCCTCTCCATTTTATCCTCACAACAACCACCCTGTGTGGTAGTTTGGGCTGAGAGTCTGTGACTGGCCCAAAGTCACCCCGTGAGCTTCCTCGGGCAAGTGGGGACTAGAACCTGGATCTCCCGACTGCCAGTCCAACACTCTGACCGCTACTCCACACATTGCTCTCTGTGAATGAGGCCAGGCAATGGTGCAATAAAAACCTCATCTGGAAGCATCCCAGACCTTCAGGGCACCCCTACATCCCTGGATGCTGTTAGTTTGTCAGGAAGCCCCAAACCCTCCCTGTGGCTTTCCCAGTCTGTTTTCTCCAAATGCTTCTGTTATTTTCTACTCACAGCTAGGGATGTCAGAGGAATCCATTTGGGAGGTGGGGATGAAGCTCGATGAGCTTTCTTTGGTTCAACCCCCACCCTCCCCACAGATTTTGGTCTGTTTTCTGCTGTGGAGCCCATCTTAGTTAGCAGCAAGTCGGGTCAGTCCATGTATTTTCCACGTTGTTTTTAACTTGTGCAAATTACGGACGAATTTTGTGTAATTTTGCCTAAATTGCACAAATAAGCTCAAATTTCTACCACAACTTGTGCAAATTACACACATCTGCTCAAATTTTGGCCATAATTTGTGCAAATCTCTATCTGCACAAATTACAGCTTCACACACACACACACACACACACACACACAGAGATTTGGAAAAAGATCCTAGAGTTCGGGGAAAAAGCCACACCTCAGTCCGCAAATGCAAACTGAGTCAGCCGTGCCACAGAACTCTGTCAAGCCAAAACAGAAATGGATTTCCCAGTGACGGACATCCCTACTCACAGCTAACTTGTTTCCTCCCTCTGGCTGGAGAGAGAAATAAGGATGGGTCATCGCCTCCAACGATCTCATAGGCTTCTTAAATCATTTTTACCTGTAGTTTCCCAAACAAAAGGTATGCCTGGCAAATTTGTCCCTATTAAGGGAGTTTCCAGTAGCACTTCTGGTTCCATTAACCCTTTCCTCACAATACATTGCAACACCATTTCCCCCTCCCCTGCTTCCTTAGCTTTCCTTCCTACCCAAACAATAGCCATCAAAATATATTGTAAATTCTCCCAATTCTTGTATCTGAGTCAAATGCCATTATTTTATTTTATTGTTTGTTTGTTTGCTTGTTTATGTGTGTATTTTTATTAACTGCATTTCCATAGTGCCCAATCGCTAAAGCTCACTGGGCTGTTCATGAAATAAAGGTTAAAGCCACAAAGTAGACAAATAAAATAAACTCATGTGAAACCAAAAACAAATTTAAACTGCCACGGAATAAAACCAAAGTAAAGCCAACAACAGGGGACAACAGCAAGGTGCAAAGATATAAAAAGCCTGAACACTTTTTTTAAAAAAACTGAAAGACAAAAAAGCCTGGGAGAATAAAAAGGTGCTCACCAAGTGCTGAAAAGACCACAACATAGGCTCCAGCAAGCCTCTCTGTTGAGCCCATTCCATTAGTGGGGTGCCACCACTGAAAAGTCCCTCTTTCTAGTAGCCACCCACTTCACCTCATCAATGGGGGCATCTGGAGAGGGGATTCAGGAGACAATCTTATGATGTGCTAGGTATATACAGGAGGAGAGACACACTTTCAGGTAATCTGGTCCCAGTCCATTTAGGGCTTTAAAGATTAACATCAACACTTTGAATTGGGCCCAGAAACAGACTGGCAGCCAGTGCAGATGGCAAAGCACTGGCATCATATCACCATACCATCCAGTCCCAGTTCTCAGTCTTGCTGCCCTCTTTTGGATTAGCTGAAGTTTCTGGACCATGTTCAAATTCAAAGGCAGTTCTATGGACAATGCTTTGCACTAACCCAACCCGGAAATTATCCAGCTGGTCCTACTTGCATCATAGACAAGCATTTTAAATTGTTGATGCTGGTTTCCCTTTCCAAGCCTGTCGGACTAGAAACGGAATCATCCCACCCTCCTAAGTTGGCTGAACTTCTGCAGATCACTCTGTACTTTTTACTGGGTCCTCTAAGATGGCACCCAAAATGTTAGGTCCAGAAGACAGAGCATTGGGGTTAAAAATGGGGGGGCTTCCAGGAATTGGTTTTTGCAAATTAAGCACATTGAATGAGCCATGTCTCCATCACTGGAACATTTCCTCTTAGCTGGACTAATTATAGGGTGACCATATGAAAAAGAGGACAGAGCTCTTGTATCTTTAACAGTTGATTGGGAAGGGAATTTCAGCAGGTATCATTTGTATGCATGCAGCACCGGGTGAAATTCCCTCTCCATCACGACAGTTAAAGCTGCAGGAGCCCTGCCCTCTTTTGTAACTGGTCACTCTAGTATAGCTCCTGCAGCTTTTTAATGTTTAAACTTATATTGTTATTCTTATGGTTGTTCTTTGCCCAGAGAGCTTCAGCGGATGGGCAGTATAAAGATGTAATAAATAAATAAATAAATAAATAAATAAATAAATGCTTAAAATGTTTAACTGGCTATCAGGCTGCAACCCTATACACCTACCTGAGAGTAAATACCATTATACTCAGTAGGGTTTACTGATGGATTGGTTGGCTTTATTTGTACCCTGCTTTTCCACCAAGGAAATGATGATCCGGGCAGCTTTCTTCTGAGTAGACATGCACTGTTAATGTTTTGTATTGATTTTGTTGTATGAGTTATCTGTAGAATATTTATGTCAAAGGATGATGTAGAAATACAAAATACAAAATACGCACACACCACACACACACACACACTCAACAGGGGGATGTTTTCAAAAGAACCTTCCTAAAAGAATAATAACTGGTTATTGAATAAATGATGTATAGTTCTTGTTGCTGTACAAACAAATCAATATGAGTGCTATGATGAGCTATAATACCGTTCTGAACAAAAGTGCCTCCCGTTGTTTTCAAAATCCATTGCAAAGTCATAGTGATAACACCACTGATTTCTTCAGAATAGACCTTGTGGTAGTATAAAATATCTTCTGGGAACCCTGGTCATATAGATTTGCCTTCTTAGCAACATGCACAACAGCAGTCTATTCAAAGCAAGCAGAGCCTCATCCTTTACCAGTACAGTGGCTTGAGGATGTGACACTGGAAAAACTGTAATATGCTAGATATTATTAACAACATTAGTATTATTATGTGGTGATGATAATGATCTTATTGGAGAAAGATCAAGTCATATGAAATACCTTAATATTCCCCCTCCCAAGTTTCTTTTTTAACAATCTCTTCCCTCACAACACAGTAACAAATAAATGCACTGGGTGGGGGGGATACAAAGGAATATAGGTCATGGGGAGGAACAGGGTTTGATGGCCCATATTAGAGTCAGCTGGAAGCACAAAGAATGGTTAAATAAAAACTGGGCAAAACAACAGACTAGATGTCTTTGTAGATATCTTCTCAGGCCAGGTTTCACAAAGATTGGCTGAAAATTCAAAGTAGATCAGGGAATGTAGATCTCCAGTCCAGTGCTTAGCTGAAGATGGTGACTTTTCCTTCCAGTGTTGGAGTAACAGGCGATTTCAAAACCTGGCAGCAGATCATCATGTGGTAAGCCAACTATTTTGTATGAATTTTATAACTATTGGCCACTTTGCAATCAAAAACCCTTCTTAGGATCTGAAGGCCACTTTGACTTTCAGGTTTTGTAGGCTCCGATCCTAAGTAATCTTGCCTGTGAATAAAGCCACACTGAAGTCTGCAGGATTTACTTTTGAGTAATCCCCCTGGAATTGTTCTGCAGGTGTAGTTATGATTACTATAAGCTACTGCAAAAAGCAGCAAGGAATTACTCAAGGGTCAGATGCAGTTTTGAATATACAGCACAGTTAATAGTGTGATCCTGTATGTCGGGGGTGGAGTTGCATTTTCAGTGCTTTAGCAGTGCAAAGAAAGGAGATGTGGTTCAGTATTTAGAACACATGTTTTACATGCAGAAGGTCCCAGGTTTAATACCTGACATCTTCAGATAGGGCTAGGAAGGAATCCTGCTTGAAACGCTGGAGAGCTGCTGCCAGATAATGTGGACAATACTGGGCTAGAAGGACCAAGGTTCTGTCTCAGTATAAGGCAGCTTCTGATGAAGGAATTTGAGGGTGCCTCTACAAGAGAGGTTTAATGCGCTTTGAAGGTTCATTAAAAATTTTACCTCTACAAGAACGGAGCGCAAATCGGGCGTAGAGGCGCGTTATCTCCCCGATAATGCACATTTTCGAATGCGCGTTAAATCGCGAGTTTTATTTTGCTCCGGCCGTTAAAGCGCATTTTCCCCGTGTGAACAAGCGATTATGTGCATTAACTTCTTGTAAAGTGCTTTTTGGACATCTATTAATGCGTTTCGCCGCCTCTCGCAGCCTCCCGTGCAGAGGGATTAGGAGTAAATGCGCGTCTGCGATAATGCGCATAATCGCACAACCGGGCGCAAAAGCGCATCCTTGTAGAGGGGGCCTGAGCTACTGCACCTTTTTCAACTTTCCAACATGCTACAGGATGCCTACGGAAATTCCCTCTTTTATGCAACAATTAAAGGTACAGGAGCCCTAATACTGAAGGGGTGCCTAACCCTGCCACAGTAAATGTGAAATTCCCTAGTTTTTGCAACTTTTATACTGAACCACTGGCAAAGTAACATGTAAACCTGGGGCACATTGTTCTCACTTCCAAATTTTGGCAGTGTGTATGTAGAAAGGGAGAAGAATATGAATGTTTGACACCACAGATTGTTTAGAAATCCGGTCTATTTGTAGATGCTAAGCACCAGGTTTTGTGGTTTGTGATCCCTGAGATGTTACAACGAGCTCAGCAGCAGTTGCCTAAATGGAATTCCTTGACAATCTTCAAATCTTCAAGGACTATGGTACTGCAAGAGCACATCATTTTATTTTGTTTTTAATTTCCTGTTGGTGGAAAGAAGGGAAACCCCCTTTCTAGTAGCCACTTTGACAAACATAAACAGATGATTTTTTTTAAAAAAAGGATGCACTTACATCTATGAAACTTTCTTGTACAATGTAATTATAAAAACCCACACATTCTGGAACTCTTGCATTTTTTAATCTGGGGTCCAGGCTACAGCTATCCCAATTTCTATATGTTATCCAAAATTCCTGACGAAGTTGTCTAGGACCTATCTTTGCATGAACAAAGGCAGCTCAAACCATGTAGAGCTTCATTGCTAAGTTGCACTGTAAATCTCTCTCTCTTGTTAACTGGAGTCTTTTTTCCTTCTTGGTGTTAGTGCATGAGTAGACATGGGCTTTTAATGGGGAATGAGTATCCCTGTGGTGACATACTAGTACTTGATATTCTCACCAGAGTAGTAACACAAAACATCTGGAAGGCACCAGTTTGACTCTAACCACTCCAGCTTTCATGAAAATGTAAACTAAGGCTGTCAAGTCAAAGCCCAGAGATCTGTACCTGTACCTTTAAATTCCTGGTGAAATGGGAGGTAAGGCTTTTCATTTCCACTCCTTATCTGATCCTATTATCCCTCCCTGCCGGTCCTTGGCTTGAGGTATGCCACATTGCTGTCAGGGATGAGACAAGCAACAGGATGTAGGGAGAAGCAGGCAGGAGAAGCCACAGCTGCCTTATCTTCTGAGAAGGTGGCCATTTACACATTACTAAGAAAGAGGAAATGCATCACCAAAAAAGAGATCAAAAGATCACACAGATCTGCATAATGTATGCATATTTAATTTATATGTACAAATGCAAATTAAAAAAATAATAACCACACTTCAAATAGAAATACAGGGCCCATAGAAATACAGGACAGCTCTTCAAGTAGAGGACTGTCCTCTGTAACGTAGGACACCTCGCCACCCTATCTCCTGTTGCACTAAAAATAGAGGACTTGTCTTTTTGATCATTCCATTCCTTCCCACTGACATATGTGCCACACTTACAGAACATTTTACAAATTAAAGTAACCCAAGAGAGATGTCAATAATAAAATTTACTTTGAAGCTCTGATACATTTCTATACCTTTCTTTCTGAGAAATTGTCAGAGAAGCGTGCTTCCTGTCTCCACCTAAACCTTCCCCTACTGATCAATGGTTCCCTCTCCTGCCAGCCAAAATAAAGTCTTGTTATAAACAATGAAAGTTTGTTATCTTCTAAGAGCTGTTGAGTACCTGTCTGATTCTGGACCATGAGAGAACAGCCTTTGTGGAATCTAAATGGTGAGTATGTATGCTTCCTGCTGAATCCACAAGTAAGTGAACTAGAATATGATATTATGGACTACAGTGGCAATTGCCCTGAGGTGCTTTTCTGAAATGGGCAGATACAAGATAACTGGTGATGGAATGCATACTGTGCCCTAATTCAGACATAAAGGTCTTGGTCTAATAAACCATGATTTATTAGACCAAGAACAAGCCTTATGCCCATGTGATGCACTTCCACCTTCCTTCCTCCCTCCCTCCCTCCCTCACTCACTTTTCCCATGCACCAAAACTGGCCACTTCTGGAATTGGTTAAAACAGAGTTCCCAGATAAGCACGAACTGGGAAACTGGGGTTTAATCTCAGTTTAAGATATGAAATCAGGGCCTGCGATGAAACTACAATTTCTAGGTTCAGATAGAACAGAAAACAGGTTCAGCAAACCCAGAAATGTTTAGTTGCGGCAGTTGACAGAGTGTGTGGGCACAAGGACGGGGCTGACGAGAGGGGGTGGGAAGCTGGTACAAATTACTGGGGCCCGGCAGTCCAGAAGGGGCCCTGGGGCCCAACTATGTTGCATATGTTTTTGTCTTTCTTGGTAGTATCATTATTTGTCGATTGTTTCTGACATCCATTTGTAGCAAAACAAAGGGCTCTTTTGCAGCGGGCAGGGATGGGGTTGCTTGGCATTGCAAAGAGCTGCTCGATTGAAATGATCCCCATGGAAGGCTGTAGAAACCACCAGGGGAACAGCTGAGTGGGAAGGAGCTGTTTCTTTTCAGTCTAATAGATCTCCGCATGCATCCTTCACACCCGCCTGCAATGTGTTCCCCAAAAACACTGGAACGGCATCCAAACCGCAGGACCTCTCTGGGAGAAAATACACATGCTCCTCCTGTCGCCTTTCTCAATTCTTTCCAAGACTCTTCCTACTTGCATTGATTGTTTCTTGATCTTATAACCTTGCACAGATCATCCTTGCTGGGGGCCCAATTTTTTTCCCACTGGGCCCTGAACCGACTCTCGGCAGCCCTGCACAAGGATACTTCTCAGCATAGTTGTTTATTAGATTGGGATGGTTACATCTGAACTGGACCATAATGTAAGTGTTATACAGAGTTTCATAAAGACCGGGTGTTTTGCAACAAGGGATGCTGCACTACTGTATGAGACACATGGCAAACCTATGTCTTTGTAAACCCATAAACCACTCTGGGGAATGTTGAGATCATGAAAAAGAGTTGGAAGTATATGGGTTTGGGACATATGTTTGGATTGCATAAATTCTGCTGCAAGAAAAGTAAGAAATTACTACCTGGACAGATTAGGTGAGGTAAGAATGTTTTCATACATTTGCTTAATTTACACAATTTCTTAGACTTTTGCTGAATCTGGGGAAGAACAGGAACTGAAGCTCAAACCTCTGACCACCGAAAGCCTATAACCATAAGGGCTAGAATTATTGTTGGGATGCTCAGTTATGTGCTCGATTCCAATTTCCATCCTTGTGCAGTACAACTCCCACAGATACAGGAAACTGGAACAGTTCTGGTCAAAATTGGCCTCACCAAGACATGAAAAATGGCTTTTGAGTCTCCCTGGGGACAAAAACAAAATTTGGCTAGCAACACTCTCTTTTGTCCTGAGCCCAGAGCCAGGCAGACCAAAATAAAAGGGAGAGTGTAAGGCTACATGGAGTCATGACATACTTTAAGGCCCTCAGGGGAGGTACCCCAAAAGTTTTCAAAAAGAAAAAAATACCCTATTTATTTTTTGCACCATAAATCATCGTAACAAATGAGAAGCCTGACTGTCAGAGAAAAGAGGGATCAGGCAAGGATGGCTAGTCTCTAATTCACTCAAGATATATAGAAAAAGAGTTTTGAGAAGTGCATGGGTGTAGTTCACACACTGTTTAACAATTTCATGTATCTTCTCCGTAGACTTCTAAAACCAGGATGTTAGAGGAAGAAGGAACCAGATGTCTAGCCAGCTCTAGCATGCAAGGGGAATTCCTTTGTTCTCTGGTCTGGGAAACCTGTGGCTGACACAAAATCCAGGGTCCCCAGAAAAATGTAATATGCAATTCAAATCCATGTTGTCTGACATCCAGAAGATCAAAGAAGATAAGCATCAAATGCCAATGATCTTAGTGCTTTCCATGTATGCTAAATTAGACATGAGATTGTCAAGCATAAATGCACTGGCTGTCTATCCACTACTGTGCCAAGTTTAAGGTTTTGTTACTGGTATAGGAAAGCCCTAACAATTCTGGACCAGGATACTTGAGAGTGCATCTTCTCCCTTACCAGCCTGCCCAGTTAGTTACTGAGCTCATTTGATGATGTGATTCTGGTGGTTATAGATGGAGCTGTGGTCCATTTGCAGTTAACTCAGAGTAAAGCCATCGGTATACAGGTTCCCTCTATGTGGAACTCTCTGCCTCTTGATGTCAGGTAGGCATTCACATTGTTTTGTTTGGGGTGCTTGCTGAATACATTTTTGTTTAAACCATCTTTCCCAGACTGCCCAGCCACAATTTTATTGACATAATTGAATTTTAGATAGCTTAATTCTGTATTTCAATTCCTTTTCCTTTCTTTTATTGTTCACTGCTTGGGAGTCTTGTTAGATATAGAGCAGTAAAGTGATATATCAGATGATCAGGCAGGGGAAGCTGGTGGATCCAGTTTTGGGGGGGCAGATATTCCATTCTGGGGTTTAGTTACAACCAGCCAGAAGTCTAAAGGAGCTATCCAAGATGCTGAATCCTACCCCCCCAAATGAGTCCAGCAACTTTGATAGCTCCTTTAGACTCCTGGTTGTAACTTAAACCCAGAATGGAATCTTGGCCCCACTGAAATTAGATCCACCAGCCTCCCCTGGGCTCAGCAATCCCATTCTCACATTTTTCCTATCGCCCTCCTTAGGACTATAGGATACCACGGAAGGGATGGCTCTTCCAAAGCCTGCCATCACACTTTCTGTGGACACGAGTTGCTAGGCAATGCATCTTATGGAACTGTTGCTGGGCTCATCAGAACTATCATCTTGCTATTATTAACTAGTAAAGAGCTCATCAGTTAGATTGCCTGAACTTACTTTCTCCTTTGCAGATCAGTAGGAGCTCTTGACTTATATGGAAGAAAGTAAAGCAGCTGCAAACAGATACATTTGAGGTAGGGCAACAGCAAATGTCTTAAACACTGGTGAACCCAGTGTTGGGGAGGGGGACACATTTTGCCCTTAACTCAGCAGTCTTCGTAACTGAAGCCAATCCACTTCATTCCATGTAACCCATGGCAATGCCTCCCTTTCTGTTGTTTTTGTGGTGTTTACAGTGTGCTTGTGCTTCCCAGAGGACGGGAGGGTGAACTCCACTGGAAGTGCTGCGTGATCAATGGACAGTGTGAAGCTTGCATGCTGCAAACATAGATGCACATTCCTTACTGCTACTGGAAATGCCTGTTCTCCAAATTTCAAGTCAGAAGAAGCAATCAGTCTTGCAGACCTTGAATGCAGGTCTTAGTTGCTTTGTGAGGGAATGCTAGCTTCTATTATGTGCACACTTCATACTCTGGATTGTGGTGTGCATTTTGATGTTCATTTAGCTATCAGCATTTAGGTCTGCATGCATACCAAATTTTAGCTTTCTCTGTGGCCTGGAACAGGTGCTACTTTAACTAGCAATGGGAGTTGACATGTTAGCCCCAGCTGTGCAATGCACTCCTAGCCACCACCAAGACCAAGGCATCCAGACTGAGGGCTGACTCCAGGAGTGCACCCAAACTGTGAGCCTGAGTCTTCGGGAGAGTGTAACACTGTTATGCACAGGGTGGATTCCTATTCCCTGTTCTGCTATCAGAAGATAAACTAACAATGTAAGTACCCTAACCATTTTGATACACTCCATAAATAAGACCCAATTGTCTCATTCTACATTGTCTCATTCTACATTTTTTTTCTACAGTATTTTTAGATTTCAATCCTGGTCCTGCTTACTTGAAAGCATCCCATCAAAATCAATTGGACTTATTTTCTTAATAAACAGTTAAGAAGAGGCTGTTTGTGTGTTGCGTACTTTGTAGTTCTCATCTTGATCTCCTTCACAACGGTCATGTAAGGTAGGCCACCACCTGCACAATACTATGCATTTTTACGCAGAAAGATGGTCCAATGTGTTTAATGGGTCTTAGTCCCTAGTAAGTTTCATTTAGGGTTGCAACCTAATATTGCTATATAGAAAGGAATCCGAGGCTGAAAGTGACCACTGATATCAAGTCTATGGCTGATCTGAACTTTAAAAAACAGGTCTTGCCAATGCTGTGTTCCTGGGACCACCCTGACTCTCACCTATATTGACAAGGTCTGTTTCACCTGAACCGCAATAGCAGCCATCACAACTGCCTGCATCCAAACAAACATAGCATCTTCTTTATGCTTCTTTTTTGTGTGTTTTCATGGATTGAGGCCAGGACAAGGGACTTCATACAAACTGGAGTGTTAAAGAGTGACATATGTCACTTGCTTCAGGCTGTTGAAATATTATTCAGTTCCAGTACATCACAAACCAGATGCAAACCAGATGGTGCAACGGGGACACGGCACAGTAAAGAGAGTAGACTCAGGCGCTGTGGAAAGAATACAAAATCATGTGAAACAGCAACAAATGTTTTGGCTGCTTACAGCCTTTTCTTTGAGTTATTGGGCCAATTCCTATGAGTGTAGCAGTATCTAGACATAGTGAAGGTACTTTAAACATGATTTGTGGATCCATTGAGCAGTGGAGAAGATGGTACGGATTGCATTTGGCAGTATTGGCTGAGGGGTAATATACTGTCATCCCTATAGGTATGAATGAACAGCAAATTGGTGACAGATGTGAAATTCCAAAGAACTAGAATGACGGAGAGACCTTTGGGCCCCAAAACAGAAGCCCCAACCGACTGGCCAACAGGAAGCCCCCCCCCCCCCCAAATGAGTTATCTCTGTTCAATTTTCACTAAGATCACTGAGACACCTATTGGTTCTGAAACCTGATCTCCTGATTGGCTAGCTGCCCTTTGCTGGTCAACCCTTTATGTCCTTAACATCCTATTGGTGGACACTTCTCTATCACAAACAGGGCTGGCATCAAGGATAGGCATGGTTGGGCACCTGCCAAGTACCCATAACCCAGCAGGGCCCCCCTGGCAAGAGCTCCTTTGAGTTGCTCTTCCTCTTCACCATTGCAACCTGCTTGTTCACCTCCCTTTCCCTCTGGTCCAGACAATGGGGTGGTGAGAAGGGGAAGCAGTAGATGGCACTGCCTACTTGTTCACTGGCTCTCAGCCTGTCAAGCATGCAAGTAGTAGCAATGATGAAAAAGAGGAGGAGGAAGAATAGCAGCTGGTGGCAATGGAGGTGAGAAGTAGACTCACTGAGGGAGGGGGGGCCTTCATTTTTAAAATTCTTATAGTTAAAACCTAGGATTTATTTTTAAGTTGACTCTGGGTTGTTTAACCCATAAACAACCCAGACTGTCCAGGCTGGCACATCACACAACAACCTATGAACGAGGCATTTGTAGGTTGTTTTTCAAACTGGAAATAGCTTGCTAGCATGCTCCATGCATCTCTGGTAAATCATGGGTTAATTAATTAACCTATGATTTGTTGCATTGTAAATGAGATCACTGTTAAGCAAAGATGTTTATGCCTTCGATATGCATACCTAGTATATACAGTCACATCTAAGCATTTATGATGTGACTGTCATTCAGGGTGTAAAACTAACTTTCTCAAGCTCCAGTTGGATTGGGTCAGACTGAACTGAGCTATCCTTCCACCCCCACCCCACAATATTGGGAAGTAACTTGGCTTAAACCAAACCAATCTGAATCTATTTGCATTGTGTTGTGACCCTGATCAGGGATGTGGCCCCATCACCACTCCCATGAGACTCCAAGTCCTCTCCAACCCATGGATCAGTTGTCCAAATCCCACTTTCCTCTCACCCAGTTACAATATTTATATACCATCCAATAACAAAATGTTCTCTGGGCAGCTTTCAGTAAAAGTGAAAACCATAAAATATATGGCTGATGCTCAGTGCCAGCTCCAGGTTTCGGAGAGCCCTTGAGCCAAACACTCTCATTGGGCCTCCTTCATTCAGTGGGTCTACATCCCACCACCATTCCCACCAGCTACTGTTGCTCCTCATCTTCTTTCTCATCACTGCTACTATTTACCGGCTTGACAGGCAGAGAACAAGGGAGCAAGTAGGCAGTGGCATCTACTGCTCCTCTGGACAGGTGCAAAAGGCAGGTGAGCAAGCAGATTGTAATGTTGTAATGATGAAGAGGAGGAGGTCTAGGGGGCTCTGCTGATGGTGTTCCAGCAACAAGTGTGAGGGAAGTCTCTTTTGACCTCTTGCCTCTGGCAGCTGATGTGCTTCTTATTATACAGGTAGGCCTGGAAAGATGTTGGCGTCTGGGAAGTAGTTGAATTTGGTGTTATTATTTACTGCCGAAGCTCTCTTATACTGCTCATTTCATCCAAGGGCTCAGCAGCATCTCTCTGTAGAACCAAAATTATACTGCCTCCTGAGGAATAATCACATGTGGTCTGAAATATGGAGATGCTTTCCCTAAGTGTTGCCTCTTTTAGGCAATGGACTGTGAGAATGTGCATACTATTAGCTAAAGGCACAGACAGAAATTCAGCATTAGCCAGCAGGAAAACATGGTCACTAGCTTTGTTTTTACTCCTAGATTGATTCTGTCAGAAACACCCTGCCAAAAGATGGGGACACCTTGGAGCAGTGCCATGGCAAAGTGATTATGAAGTCTTGGGAAGATTTATGCTTCCAGCATTTGTCAGGACCAGTTAGTTTAACAGGATGGAATCTGGTCAGCACTCAAAACATCCATTAGGTAATGGCTTTCAGATGACAGTTGATGGCAAAGGCTCTGATATATTAACCACCACCCTTGTAGTGTTTTGATCGAGCTATATTACCTAGCCAGCTTCTCAAAAAGCCACACAAGACTCATTTTGCTTATGAAGGTAGTTTGCTTTTATGCCAGGTTCCAGAGAGAGAGAAAGCACCAGGCCCAGACATGGTTAATGGCAGCACTGGGAACACTCGTTCTTTGATTGTTAATGAGCCTGCTAACATGTACAGCTTATTATTGTCAGCATCAACAACACTCACCTGTGTGTATCATATTCATAGACCCTGTGATGCTACATATGGTGGAAATGGTAAGGAAAATCTCTTCATTAAAATGCAGGTTTGGGGGATTGATACCCCAAGCTTCCATCTTTGGCAATGGCAGGATCCTTGGAGGGATCCTTCCTTTGCTCTCTGAATGTCTCAGCCTTTTTGTCACTCTGGCAGCAGAATCAGAGGAGAATAAGCACTCAGTGAGATGGTAGCACATTGCTGCATTAGACAAAGAACCAGATGATGTTTCCCATAACACTCTCCAAAGTGACAGCTGGTTGTTGGGTGCTTTGTAATCAAAAAGAGAGGTGCTTGATATATTTATAATAACTAATCTGAATTGTGAATCAGGAGTGATCCTTGATTGAAAGTGATGCCTAAAAATCATTTTGATTGTTGACTTTCCATAGCTGCACCATTACACATGTCTGGCTGTTTACAAAGATGCAAAGAATTTCCACTCCATTTTCAGTGTCTGTTTGGATTATGGGGTCATAAATACAGTATCAGAAATGTGTGCAAGAAGGAGGATGCCACCAAGCCACCAAGCCCCACTCTCAGAGAAGTGTAGGAACAATTCTGCAAGATGTGTAGGTAATGATTGTAAACAGCTGAGCTATTAGCACTGACATAAGCAGGCTTCAAATACATGGAAATTCAGTCAGTAATCCATGTCTTACTGCTAATAAGGCAGTTTGGCACATTTACATAATTTAAAATAGGCACCAATATTTGCAGGCTAATTATTCTGGCAGGCAAACACAAAGGGCTCCCTTAACTTACACAAAAGGCCTCTCAGCCCTAAGATGCACAGTGGTTGATCATGGCCAATGAGCTTGATTGCAGAGAACAACTGATCCCCCACAGAGAGCAGGCTGGTTGGTTATGCTTGTGGTAGGTGACCTACTTTCTGGGCATTTCCATCTCCGAGTTCTTCCTTCTTTGCCATCAACCCAATCCCCAAGAGACAAACCTCCACCAACCCCACCTCAATGAACTGTGGCTCTCTCGGAAAATCGACCAAGATTCTTCCCAGTGTGGCCTGCTTTGTCCGTGCTAAAAGTCCATGCTTAGTAACATCTGTGGGCTGGCTTCCATTTGCACAGGTCTCCCTGTTGTTGAGATTCAGGAAAATGCCAGTGTCCTACAGCAAATTCAAGCAGAAACCCACTACAGATGGACATGAATGGTTATAAACAGCTGCTGCCCTTGCAAGCCTTACAGAGATCACCTCTTTCCTGCTGCAATGACCCGTGACCTCTTATTACGTAAAACCTTCCTTTTGGCTTTGCCTGGACAACGGATGGGGCCCTAGCTGGCAATTCAGCTGCCTTTTGTCTGGAGCTGCAGTAAATCTTGATGGGAAAGCAGGGAGGCTAGTGGCTCTGATTTTGCTAGGGCTGTGTTTCCATTCTGGGTTTTAGTCAGAACTAGCCAGAATGCTAAAGGAGCTATCCAAGGTGCTGTACCCAACCCCCCAAATGGGTTCAGGGCCTTGGACAGCTCCTTTAAAGTTCTGGCTTGTTCTGACTGAAACCCAGAATGGAATCACAGCTCCACCAACATTGGAGCCTCCACCCTCCATTGGTGGGAAAAGATTTAGGCCCAAAACAGACATTACTTTAAATCTGTGTCTTGCAGCTAGGTCTCTCCCCCTCCCCACACCACATTTTTACTCTAGAGTAGGGGCAGGGCCCTTGATCAGGACCCTGGAGTTTGAGTGTGTGTGTATGGGTGTTCAAGACTTTTAAGATCTATATTGGGGCCTCTGCCCCTACTCTAGAGTACAAAAGAAAAACAAAGTTCTGAACCCAAATTTTGGGACACAGTTCAGCACTTTGGATAGCTCCTTTGGAATTTTGTCTGGTTCTGACTGAAACCCAGAGCAGATTCACAACCCCACTGACATCAGAACCATCAGCCTCCACTGCACCTTTGGATCAAAGGGCAGCATAGTCTCCAGGTGCATTCAAAGCTACAAGCCTGATCTTTCACATGGAGCACAGAACAGAACAGGTTGCATCCCAGTCCCTGATCCAGGTTTTCTACTGGCTAACAGTACCTCTCTCTTTACCAGATTTTATCTTAGTTTGCTCACCCTCTTTCAGCTCATGTGTTAGAGAATGCTTCCAGAAGATGCCCTTGTTTGTTCAGGCTTTCTCCACCTCTTGATTCTGATGCTGTATGCTTTTTAAAGCTTTTATTATTCTTTTATGATTGCACACCATTAGACATTGCTAGGTGATAATAGATTTAGAAATCATGTTAAATAAATAAATTCAATGGTATATTGTATTTAGATCCCACCTTTCCTCCAAGAACTCATGGGAGAGGCAGGTTAGAAGAAGGGGGAGAAGGAGCAGCACCGGAGGTATTGCAGGGGTGAAAGGGGACTCAGGGTATCAACTGCCCCATAAGAAAGGAATTCCAGTATTCGAAAGAACATTCATCATCTCCAGCTCCATTCCAAGCCATAACTGCAGTTACCTCTTCCTTCCAACGTGCTTCCTGTCCCTATCTGGTGCTACTCAGGACAAACTTCTCAAAACTCACACTAATAATGAAGAGGATATAACAACTTCCTCATGGCTAAGTGGCTCAGGGGGATCTGGGAGGAGGAGCTATAGCCTTCCTGAGTGACAGCCTCAGTAATGGAATTGCTACCTCCCCACCAACTCAGGCAGCGGAGTTCTGCCTTTAAAAGCTGCAGGGCAGGTGAACCGGTGCAGCTTTCCTTATCATGAAGCTACAGGTGGGAAAAGCAGTACCTGCTGAATTTCTGCTTCATATAGCACTGGAAGGCACAGAAACTATATCAAGATAAAGGTGGAAACCTAAATCAGAAAACATTCTGACATTGCATGGCTGTTACAACATGTAGCAGCCTGCTAAGCCCACACAGCTATCTAGGATTCACCTGTTCACTGCTAAACAGACTTTCCTCTGCTCTTATTATGCCCTGCAACATCCAGAGCACCAGATCTGAATAGTGAAAACTGTAGGGAATCCCCTAATGGGAAAACAGCATGTTCTTGTACATGTCTACTCAGAAGTAAATCCCATTGTGTTCAACGAGACTTAGACCCAGGTAGGTGGGTAAAGGATTGCAATTGACTCACTCCAACCAGAAATGGCATCAAAGCATAAGGCATTAACTTGCAGTACTATAAAGCATGGGATGTGAGTTTTAAGTCAAATGCTCCCTAGATCTGTAAGAGACTGAGTGTTACAAGTTATTCAGCAGTTCACCATGAATAAGGTATGAGGCGTCTGCAGCATCTTTTGCCCTTAGCTACCTTGGCTTTCCTTTTTGATTCCTGTGCACCTGCAATTGTCATATCAGAACTAGACTCCTAAGGACATGTTTTGCACAGGAGAGTAGAATAAGCTTAATTCACTAAGCACCTGCTCATTTCCTTGCAAAACTGCAGACTGCAGAGTATTTGTAGTGAATCTTCTTTTTGTGATGCTTTGTACTGGACTTTTGTTTCTTTGTATATGCCCTTTTTCTCCTTGGATAACATAACGCTGAAGGCTGTAGTCCTATCTATGCTTGCTTTCCTGGGAGTAAGCCCCATTGAACACAGAGGGACTTGCTTCTGAGTAAACAAACCAGAGATGATGGTGCACACAGAGAGCAACACTGCCAACCTGAACAAGAAAGGGAATCAAGCCTAGAAGGAAAGAATAAGAAAATATGGGAAGAGGGTGGGAAAGAGGGCTCCGTAAGCAAAAGTAGATTGTGGTTGATTAATTCAACATTGTTTCAAAGAATATAAACTAGTAGCCTGGGCTAAAGAAATGCTGAAGATTATTTTGGTTTCACAAAGTGTTGATAGTTGGCTATCTGAATGGTCCACATGCCAAATTACTGCTTGTAACAGCCAAGCCACGCACCCAGGGGAATAGAGAAACTTGGACCACCTTAACCTATGAATTCAGACTCTTCCCTCCATGTCCAGAGGAGAACCAACAAGATCTCCATGAAGGGACAGGTTAGTCCTGCAGTACATGTTTTACATGCAGAAGGTTCTAGATTCAATTCCTGGCATCTCCAGATGGGGCTGGGAAAGGCTCCTACCTGAAACCCTGGAGAGCCACTGAGCTGGGCCCTCGGCAAATACCTGCCTCCAAAGCAGAGTGGTAATAATTTCCAACTTCTGATCATCCCCCCCCCCCCCCTTTGGCTTCTGGAGCTATCACCAAGACACCCCAAAAGGTCTGCTGGTCTAATTTGGAATAAGAATAGGTAATGGGAATTAGCTTGGATGGCTTTAAAGTGGGGTAAGAAAAAACATCCATTAACAGCTATCACACATGATGGGGCCTCCACTTCCAGAGGCAACATGCCACTAAATACCAGTGGCCCACAGCAAGGAAGTCCCTGCTTGTGGGTTTCCTGTTGTGGGTTTCCCACTGGCATGTGGTTGGCCCTTTTGGGAAACATAATATTTGACTTAGGTAGAACTTCATTCTGATCCAGAAGTGTTCAATAAATCAGATACCCCATGGAGTGGAGGAAATATATATTAGCTTCTAAAAAGTGAATGGCACAAAGTGAAAGGTCATTTATTTAATAAGCACCATCACATGCTGTCCCAAGAAGGTTACGAGCTGGGAGCCACCAAGAAAGAAATGGTCCTTTTGTGAGTGTCCTTAGGTTCCCACATCATCAATACGATGCTAGGCCTAGGTTTGCCACTGGCTCTGTGCCTTTAAGAGTGGCATGCCATGCAGCAGTCAAGGAGGTGCAGCTTTTCCAAGCACTCGGTGTTGTTTCCATGCTTGGAAATGCAGCACCTGGCCAGTCGTTTATGCAAGTCATGCAGCTAGCTATTAAAAGCACAGCACCAATAAGGAGGAGGTGGAACAGAACAGGAAGGCATGGCTTTCCCAGAACTGACCAAGCATGACCAAGCTGCACAAGAAGTAAACCAGAGAATATTTGCTAATGAGCAGGGCCATTAATAACACCCTCCTCACACAATCTTCCATCCTAGGGTAAGCTGACCAGATAAAATCCAGGTCAGGGCTCATGTAACTTTAACAGTTGTAGAGAAAAGGGAATTTCAGCTAGAGTCATTTGTATGCAATTAGTTCCTGGTGATATTCCCTCTTCATCACAACAATTAAAGGTGCATGCACTATACTAGAGTGACCATATACAAAAGAAGGCAGGGTCCCTGCAACTTTAACTGTCGTCCTCTCTCCTTGCTGTGTGCCGCCGCATTTCCTGCTTGTGTCGGGTGATGACATCACCCGACGCGTGAGTGGGAAATGCAGCAGCTCACAGCGAGGAGAGAGGACAATGGCAGGACGATGTGGAGGAGGCAGCAGGTAAGCAGGGAGAGGGGGAGGGAGGGGAAGAGTGGGGAGAGTGGGAGGGAGTGCTGTGCACAGATCCGGATCAGATCGGGGTCCAAGTCGAATTGGGCCTGATCCGGACCTGACGGATCAGGATCGGGATCGGATTGGGGAGGTCCATGCACAGCCCTAGTGGAGAGCTTGGTTTCTGGGTTTGGAGGTCAGAGCCCTGTTTCTGATTCTATATCCTATAAGCCGAACACTCCTATGTCCCCCTTAGATGCTGTCTGGGGGGCATAGGATTGCTCTCTAAAAGCATGAAACACAAACAATGAAACAATGAATGAAAATAGCACATAATAAAATCAAGATAAAAACATCAGCAAAGAGTAAAAACACTACAGCACTTAAAATCAAAGTAAATTGAGCAGCAAAATAAAAGAGTGCTAAGATCTAAAAGCATTAAAAAAGTTCTTTAAATGACTGGGAGAATAAAAAGATTTCCACCTGATGCTGAAAAGACTATCATGTTGTAGGCACTAGGTGAGCCTCTCTTGGGAGGGCATTCTACTGATGGGGTGCCATCACTGAAAAGGACCTCTTCTTTCTTTTGTAACCACCCACCTGGGGTGCTAGCAGCTGAAGGATATATCTGAGAGAAAGCTGTTTAATCACATACAGGTAACTGCATTTGCTCATACTCGTCTCTTACCTTTTGCAGCCACTTCACCCTTTGATTGTATAACAACATGTACTAGTACCCATATGATAAAGAGGACAACAACAGCAACAATGACACAAGGTTCATTCGCACATCAAACCATGCGAAACTACAAGCAACTCTAAAACCCTAGATTCACACTGGTAACATAAGAGATCAAAATAATCTCTTGGTTCAGCAAAGATTCCTACCAGACACCTGGGATTTGGTTGATCTATATGCAATAACATTTCTGCTTGTAACACCCAGCTAATCAAGCCTCTGAAACTTCCAGAGACCTTCACATTTTATTTAATATTTCCCATGAGGGTTGGTCAACAAGGGAGTGCTCCAGTTTGGGTAGGACAGAAATCTGCATGGGGAGGGAGGGTTTTTAACCCAAGGGAGCAATAACCAAGACTGGCTGCATGCTGTGCATGTGAGAGAGTGGGGGGAGAGAGAGAATTACAGAGAATTGCCTTTGCAAGATTATTATTATTATTATTATTATTATTATTATTATTATTATTACGCAGGGTCAGTTAGAGATCAGGCTGGGGAACTGAGCTGACCATGGTGCTGAAATGCAATGTCCCTGATAGAAGACCTTTTAAAACATAGAGCTGTGTGGAGTGTAACCCAGCCTTTCTCAACCTGGTGCCCTTCAGAGTTGGACCTCAACACCCATCATCCCCACCAAAAACCATGCTTGCTGGGGATGATAGGATTTGCAATCCATCAGATCTGAAGGGCACCAGCTTGGGGGAGGCTGGTGTAAGCTATTCACAACTTCCACAGGATAATTATGTTAGTCTGTTGCAGAAAAAACAACACAGAGTCTTATGTCATCTTAAAGACTAACATTTACTGTAGCGTAATCTTTGAAATATGATGTCATAATAAATCTGTTTGTCTTTAAGGTTCCCCAAGATTCTTTGTTCCTACTGCACAAAGCAGCAAAGCCTTTCCTACTGTGCTTCCCAAAGACTCCAAAGACTTCAAAAGGAGGGTAGTGATTTAGTTTTGGTTTCCTCATTGATGTTTGCTTATGCTCATACAAAGATGTAGTTTAAGTTCTAAGGATTTCTGCTATGGTTTAATTCTGCCAGTTCTAAATCCACATTGCATCAAGAGCTTGGTCCTGAAAAAGAATAAGCACTGTAGTTTATTTAATTCATATAAAGAGAAGTGCATACTGCTTTTCACTGTAGATTGCAAAGTACTATATATAAAACACACACAAACAATTTCACATGTACACACATGTGTTAAATATGGGATAGATTGACTGCCAGGAGTTGGACTAATTTTGCAGGTAGTGGTAATTAGGTGAATGGTAGGAGAATGGAACTCAGTATTCCCCAAACCTTTCCATCTATCATGATGCCTGGGGTATTGAAGAAATTTAAGAAGTGTCTGATTTTCTACTGCAGAAAGCAGCTTTTGCTTATTTCCCAGGAGCATGTGATTCCATATATGGATTGGAATAAACATAGGCTGAACGTCTGCTATGCCATTTGAACAGAAGACATATTGTATGTCACCAGGAGGCATGCAGAAAGCTTACCTTTCAGTGGCACCTAAAACTAGACCCACCACAAGGCATGGAGTGCCTTCTACCAATTTCGGTTGGTGGCCCAGCTATGCCCCTATCTGGACAGGGATAACCTGGCTTCAGTTGTCTTTGCTCTGGTAATCTCCAAATTAGATTACTGCAGTGAGCTCCGTGTGGGGCTGCCATTGAAGACGGTTCAGAATCTGCAGCTTGTGCAAAATGCAGTGGCCAGATTGATAACAGGAACCAGAAGATTTGCACATATAAGACCGACTCTGGCCCACTTGCATTGGCTGCCTGTATGTTTCCGAGCCCGATTCAAGGTGCTGCTTTTAACCTATAAAGCCTTACATGGCTTGGGACCACAATACCTGAAGAAACGTCTCTCCCAACATGAACCTACTCATACACTATGATCAACATCTAAAGTCCTCCTCTGGGTGCCTACCCCGAGGGAAGCTCGAAGGATGGCAACAAGGGAGAGAGCTTTTTCATTGGTGCTCCCCCCCCCCCAATTATGGAACAATCTCCCTGATGAGGCTCACCTGGTGCCAACATTATTATCTTTTCAGCACCAGGTCAAGACTTTCCTCTTCTCCCAGGCATTTAACAGCATATGTTGAGGGTTTTGTTGTTGTTTGACCCAGAATAGTTGTTTTAAATGGATATTGTATTTATAATCTGTTTTTATGCTTTTTATGCTTTTTAAATTTTGTATTTCAGTTTTTTTTAATGTTCAATGTTTTTAATTTTTATAAACTACCCAGAGAGATTCAGCTATGGGGTAGTATATAAATGCAATAAATAAAATAAACAAGGGCTAGAAACTTGCTTTCTGTGATCATAAAATGACAGATGAGGCTCTCAGGAATCACAATTCCTTTTCAGACCCCCCCTTTTTTTTTAACCTGGGTAGAATTGTAGAACATTAATGACCTTGGGACTATTGCAGATATTTTATTTAGATTCCTAGTCTCCTGCTTGGAATCTCCATGTGAAAGCTTCTGAAGCTGACTATAGATTAGAGTAGTTGGACCAAGCTCAGCTATTGAGCCATGCGAGGAGGAGGAGGAGGAGGAGGAGGAGGAGGAGGAGGAGGAGGAGGAGGAGAAGAAGAAGAAGACCTCTGCATCCTTTCTCCTGTCTTTCTCACAAACCCACATTGCCTGCTCCCTTTCTCTTTTTCTCTCTGCTACAGATGAACACAAATAATGCTGATGCTTTGATCACATCAAAGCCTTCTTAACGCATTCAGCAGAACTCCAGATAAGAGCTCTTTTTGCTCTTCTGCTTTTCTTGTACCTTTGTTATTTTCGGAAGGGTTTAAGTATGTTGGGCTGCACTGCAGCCTGCCACTGCAGTCAGCGATGTTCAGGAATCCTCCTCCCTTTGGTCTCATCAATACCAGTCCTGCTACCTGCTCTGCATAATGCAAAGTCATGGCTTACAAATGAGATGCTCGCTTCCCATAAAAAGGGAAGTGCAATAAATACAATTACACAATGCCACTGGGGTGAGTTAGCATCGGCAAGATTGTTTACGCCATTCACTCTCTTTGGTGCTTTCCTCATTAGCCAAGATTGGATGTTGCTTATTAAGTCCCATCTTAAGAATTGAATAGAAAAGGGATTTTCAGCAGGTGTCATTTGTATGCATGCAGCACCTGGTGAAACACCCTCTTCATCACAACAGTTAAAGCTGCAGGAGCCCTGTCCTCCTTTTCGTATGGTCACCCTATCCTTGCAAATAGTCATTGTGCTTACTTTGCTTACATTTTACATTATTTTGCTTACATTTTAATATGATTGAAATGAATTGTCATAGACTATACTTTTGCATGTCTTTGCCATTTTAACCTGTTGTTTACAATCTCTTTCCCTGCCCTGTTACAGCAATGCATATATAACAAATGAAGATAATACACACTTTATGTAGCTGATAAGGTGGAATATTTATCATTAGGGTGCTACAAGATTCTTTGTTGGTTTTGCTGCAACAGATTCATATGGCTCCCCTCTGGAAGTTGTACATTTAAGAGTTGCACAGAAAGGAAATTTCCACCACTTGTGGCTTCTGCTACTGCATGTTCCATTCCATTCTAGTGGTGGCAAGAGGCATCAATGGTAGAATACTCTCATCTGTCCAACTCAAAAAGGTACAGGAGGTGACAACTTCTACATCTGAGCTCCCAGCCCTCCTTGTTTGTGAGGTTATGCAGGCTTAAGCACAAGCACCTCTCTTACTGAAAACAATCAAAAGACATGTGACACCTTAAAGATGAACACACTTATTCTGGCACACAATTTTGTGGACTATAAACCGCATCATCAGATGCTTGGAATATTATGGAGTATCATTTACTTAAAAAAAAAAAGATCACTTGCTGTTTCTAGTTTGCCTACAATCAGCTGAGCAGGATTTGCATAACACAAGCAGAATTTAGGAATGTGATCTCCCCCTGTGCCAGAGGGAGGTTCATCTGACAGCAGAAAATTTGCCTCTGCACAATTTAACATCCATGTGTCCTTGTTCCTGGCCTCTGCTAGGAGGTGAGTGCCACACCTCTGCACGATGTCGCTCTGGTAGGTGTGATATGTATTGGATTACAGAGTTGCAGATCCTTGTGGATGTTTCCTTTTGGGATTCATGCCCTTAGCACACACATTAACTGTTGGCATGTTGCTTTTTTGGCTTTCCACATTTCCAGTCATCTGTTAAAATGGCATCGTGCCCAGTCTCACTTTCGAAAGTTGCAATGGAAACTCTCCAAATATACACAGTCATTCAGACCAGCAAGGCAACCCTGCAAACACAGACGGTCATGTGCCTTGGTGGATTTGGAGTCTGGCATATGGGGCTGGGGGCAGAAGAACATTGGCAATTGGAGGTTGGCTATGTCTTATGGCAGAGCCTAGGTGGCCAAAAGCAAGAACTGCAATTGACGTACAATATTTCCAAAACTGTTTCCAGAACACAAGGGGTGTGTGTGTGTGTGTATTTAAAATGGAATTGTGACTAAACACATGCAAAAGTGAGATGGACTAGAACAGCCCATCTGGACTGACAAGTTTGTTGTTCACTTTCTTTTTCAAGCTGGAAATGAACATGACTTTCAGTAATGTATCTGTATTGTAATGTCACATATTGTAGGTTTGATTGTTTTCATATCTGTAAGCTGCTTTGAAGATTTGATAGTGAATATACAGATTTTAAATAAAATAAGCATTCAATAAATAAATATGTATTCAAACCTTAATATTTAAAATAATAAATATATTTAAAAATAAATAAACCATCAGTCCCAGTTCAAACCATTGAGGAACTCCACTGACCAAGCTAATATTGCACTTCATGTACACTGGTTTTTTGCACTGAGCACAGCAAAGTGTGAAGGGGAAATGGCTGGCTCTGAAGATGTTGGGAAACAGAGTAGGCAGTAGCACACACGGGATATTGAGCATTGTATGTGGTTTCCTGGCACATGCCCATTGCCCATTTACAAACAGGCATCTGCTCTCACGCTTTTTATGGTGTCTGGCAAACACTGATGTGCACATCACACAAGACATCTCTGTTTAGGGATATATGAGAAATTCATTTCGGTTTTGACCAGAATTTACCCAGTTTGCACCTCATGGAACTGAACATGGACCCAAACTCAATCTGCGGTAGACCTTCTATTTCTGAGCTTGTAATGTGATTCACAAAACAACAACAAAAACAATAAATGTGTTCATAAATGTGTACATTGGAAAAATGTGTATGAGAAAATATGTGCTTTAGAAAAATGTGCCCAAGCTTGCTTTAACCAATTGGAGAAAATGCATACAACTGAAAGATGTGTACCACTGATGCGGGCATTTGGAAAAATAGGCATGAAAATATGTGCACATTTTCATGCCAAAAAGCATGAAAGACACTTGCAATCTGATACGAACAAGAGTCAGAACAAGCTTCAAGTTAGAATTCAGAGAACCTTGACAAGAATTTTGATGATTTGCACATTCCTGTCTCTGCCACAAAGTGGGAATCTCACCTTTACTCCTCTAGACTATGAGAACTGACCCATTTTTGTCAGCGCTGTTTCCTTGCAACCAGTTGCTAATTGATGCAGACTTATGATTATGATATCATTTCCAAAGGTACGGGGATGGAAGCCCTTATCACAGTCTTCCTGAATGCACAGATACGTTCAATATTCTCTTAAGTGTGATATCCTGCCAACATCCAGTTCCTGTTCAGTTCTGTTTCCTATTAGCAGCTTTCTTTTTTTTGCTGTGTGGATAATGGAGGGTGGATTACGTGGTATGGGAGATACCACGTAAATGATGGAGTGAAATTGTCTGACCTGAAAAAAACATTGTGATGAAATAATTAAGCCCTAAGGGAATCCAGGCTGCAGCAAGTATATATAGATGTAATCCAAGCAATATGCATGGATTACATGAGCTGAATACCTGCTAAAACAGTCAAGGCAGAGATCTGATTGTCTGCAATGCAGCTATCAGATTCTGCTGCAGAGTATCAAATCAAGAAATAAGAACAAGTTCAGAAGGGGGAAAACACACACAGGAGTCAACATGCTTTCTCTCCATATGCCTAGTGGCATAGACTTTCTTTCTATAATTTAGCCGTAAGAAGCCATTATTTCCTACAGCTTCTGATAATGATCATACACACCTGCTTCATGGCATATAAATGTTTAAAAGGTGTTTTCTGGATTAAGGGGATATATTTACAATTTAAATATGTTTGCTGTTCATCTCTTTTAGTAGCTTGAACTTGTCTGTTTCACTTGAGCATTTTTAACCACTGATGGTGAAGACAGAAATGATGTAAAAAGAAGACTCTAAGGACATCTGTCAGCTGCAATGTGATGCTAGCTTCCTCCTGGCTTTGCAACTGAAATGACAGACATTCATACCAGCAAGTCAAACATTGGTTTGGCCCTCCCTCAAGTCTTCCCTCCCCTTTTTGTTATTCACAGCTCTGTTTTCTTTTAAATCATGAATTATCATGGTTAGGCTGACCATATGAAAAGGAGGACAGGGCTCATGTAACTTTAACAGTTGTAGAGAAAAGGGAATTCCAGCCAGTGTCATTTGTATGCAATTAGTTCCTGGTGAAATTCCCTCTTCATCACAGCAGTTAAAGTTGCAGGGGCCCTGCCTTCTTTTGTATATGGTCACTCTAGTATAGTGCCTGCAACTTTAACTGTCGTGATGAAGAGGGAATTTCACCAGGAACTAATTGCATACAAATGACATTGGCTGAAATTCCCTTTTCTCTACAACTGTTAAAGTTACATGAGCCCTGTCCTCCTTTTCATATGGTCAGCCTAATCATGGTACAATAACAGATAGAGAGAGAGAGAGAGAGAGAGAGAGAGAGAGAGAGTCACCAATGGGAGCTTTCCCACCGATGCAAACAGAAGTTTCAGAAGAGGAATTTTTGTAAGGACTGGAGCAGAGGAGGGATGGATTAAAGTTTCCCCCACCCCAGTGCCTGCTAAAATGCCAATAATGATAAACCCTCCCAGGGGCAGCTATTTACATTTTTAAATGCAAAGACGTAACTTCCACTGGTTTCAATAGGACTTATTTTCTACTAAATATACACAGGATTGCAGCTTTCATGTCAAGTCTTGTTTGGCCCTTAGGCAAGCCAACGTTAACCTTAGTCTACCCACCCCCATCTGTAATATGGATATGATAATACTGGCCTACCTTACACAGTTGTTGTAAGAATCACGGCGATAATATGAGGCTCCTTGAACACTCAACACACACACTATTATTATCACAACCACCATACATAGCACATGTGAATCATGGCCAGAGGGCTCTTATGCCACTCTGGCGGGTGTGTGTGTGTGTGTGTGTGTGTGCAGGTCAAGTCACGGTCTTTCGCTTTCACCTATAGAAACTGCAGAGCAGACATGCAGCTGCTTTGCTTGTTTAAAAGGATATGGCCAGCGAGGCATAGCCACCAGGCACAAGATCTTACTTTAAGCCGAGCAGACTCCAGTATCAGAGGCAGTAAGCTCCAGCTGCTGGGGAACATGGGTGGGAGGGCACTGTTGCACCCACGTCCTGCTTGTGGGTCCCTGGTCAACAGCTGGTTGGCCACTGTGTGAAGAGAGTGCTGGATGGACCTTTGGTCTGATCCAGCAGGACTCTTCTTATGTTCTTAGTCCAAACCACTGCTTGTACATCTATAGTTTACAATAAAACATAGCATCTAGCTTGTGTCCAGGTTCCATAGGTGTTTGATAGCATTGTGGAGTGGAAGGAGATAATAAAGAGATGAGACACGGAAAATGGGTTTAAACAAGGGCCACATTTTATTTAAAGATCTGCAAAGGGAATCCTATGGGGCACAGGCCCCTTATTTCCCCGAATTGGGAGAGCCATTCTTGCCCCATGGATAGGCGCTGTTACTTCGCCTCCCCACGGGCTGCCCCTATTGGGGTAGGGAGACCTTCCGGTGTCACCTCCCCCCAGTCCGCGTGGCTCTGGGTAGGTGAGAAGGGCTGGCCTCAAAGGGAACCCTTATCTCCCAAGCTAGGCCGTGGGGCTCAAAGCTGGGAGCCTCAGTTATTACCAGTCACCATAATAGTGCCTGTGAATGCTCACCAATATTCATTCCCCTCTGGGTGCCCCTTCCTATCTGCCACATTCAAAATGCGGCCAAGTTACACAATTAACCAAATTATCTATTTAACTTCACCCCAACCTGTCTTATGGTGTGGAGTAGGCGATAAAACTCATGGGTAAAAAAATCCTACTCGGCCCCAATTAGCAACCAGCAAACCCACACTGCCTACGGGGAGAGAGGGAGGGAGCCGCGCAAACAAAGAGGAGGATAGGGAGGTTGGCCTGTATCTTTAGAGTCTGGCCACCCCTCCCTTCCTGGTGGCACCACATCCCGCTTACCAATAGGAAGCGGGCACGTCTCCTCATCCTTCCCCCCCCATGCAAAAGCTTCCCTACGCCCAGGCCCTGGGCCGGGCGTGGCAGAATGGCGCATATAGAAACACAATTTGGCAGAGTTGCTGGTGTTTGGAGCACATTTCAGTTCAGAGCAAGTAACAGTTTAAAACAGAAGATTATGCTGTGAGTCACAACATCAGTAAACTCAGATATTCTCATGTGGGGAATTCTATGTTATATAGTTCTAGCAACAGTGGACTAATATACCCTGCATAATTTTTGTTTGCAAAAATACAGGTTCTTTTTGGTGCTCCTTCCAAACTTTCCTCTATATTGACAAAAGGTCCCAAAAAAGTACATGGAACAAATATCTACCAAATGCATTTGAGCGATTGAAAAATTAGTCTATAGTGCACTTTGCTGTGTTTTAAAGCTAAGCATGTTCCTGAGCTCCAGTCATTCTGCCATCCCATCTCAGTCCAAATCAGTGATGATTGTGAACAAACCATTTGGTTTATGCCAAATTTATCCTTTGAAAACATTCTGCATTAATGCATAAAAAAGGGGAAAAGGTTCTGATATGTTATAGCCCTTCAGAGCCCTTTCCTCATTGATCCAAGAGAACACAAATAATCTGTGAAGTGCATCATCATCATCCAAAAGCTATTGCTGTCTTTCTCCACTCCACTCCACCCCACCCCACCCCCTGATCTATTCAACTGAGGGCCAAAATAGATGTTACCACAAACCAAAATATGATTACAATAAATACAGGCCTCAGCAAGAAATATCTCTATTTATGCCAATCCACTGTCATGAGCAATAAAGCAACCAATCAAGAGGTCATTTAGAAGGAAGGGATTGCCTGTAATCAATACTGATAGAAACGATAAAAACACTGGTAGATTGATATATGATCCAGATTGCCAATGCCAACTTTCAGTTTAATTATATAGGAAACTAAGGGCCAAACAAGATGTTACATGACAATGTAAGAGGGGGCATGGTGGATCAGACCAAATGCCTCTCTAGTAGGGTTGTGAACAGCCCCCCTGATCTGGTCCAGATCCGGATGATCCGGATCTGGCTTGATCTGATCCAGACCAGATCGGACCTCCCCCAATCCAGTCAGGAACTGGATTCGGATCTGGCTCCGGGTCTCTGGATTCAGATCTGGAGACCCTCCTTTTCCCCATAGAGTTGCAAGCCTATGGGGAAAAGGACTCACCGCCCTCCCCCCACTGTCCCTGCTTACCTACTGCCTCCTTGTCACCGCCGCCATCCGCTGCTGGCATCTGCTGGCTGCTTCTGCTTCTGCTCTACTGAGAACCAGGCTTTGTGGCCTGGCTCTCAGTACAGCAGAAGCAGCGGCGGCCAGCGGATGCCAGCGGCAGATGGCGGCAGCGATGATGAGGCAGCAGGGAAGTAAGGAGAGTGGGGGAAAGGTGGTGAGTCCAATGGACTCACCGCTGACCTGGTGTCCCTGGGTGCCGGCTGCACAGCCGGCACCCAGGGACCTGGAAGGCCAATGGGCCCTGGATCTCCAGATCGATCCGGATCAATCCGGATCGATCCGAACTGGTCCGGAACGATCTGGACCTCCCCCGATCCAGTTCAGATCTGGATCCGGGAGGTCTGGATCACCCTGATCCAGTCCAGGTTCGGGATCCAGTTCCGGATCTGTCACCAGCCCTACTCTCTAGTCGAGGATTCTGTTCATATTAGTGCTGAAAAGTTATTTCTTCCTTTTTTTACCATTCTCATTTGATTTGATGGAAACGAAATGGCTTTCGAAAAGAAATTCTAAGGAGGATGAAATTTAGTAGAAATTCACAGGCATTGGGTTTGGGGTTCTGGTGCTAATCTTACTCATGAGGTGGCCGAAGACTATGAGCAAGTGTCCTGTTTTTCTTTGTTCAAGCATTTCTCTGGCATCCTGTAGCTTCCTTGGCTTCCTACACTTTAATTAAAACCCAAGGGAAGACATCATGAGGTAATTTCCTTCATGGGGCTTTTTTAGATCAATAAGTGTAGGCAGCCTTGGAGGCTGCATAGCAATAGAGAGATGTGTAACAGAAAGGCAAAACACACACATCAACCTCAGCCGCCTTGCAGTGATTAGGTGAACTCACAAAAGCCACCAAAATAAATTCAAAGTAAATTATTAGATGTCTCCAAATTTTCTTCAACATTTTTTGTGGTTGCCTTCTCCCTCCCCATCTCCCTTCAACACACACATTGTAGCCCCTTTCCTGGGAATTGTTTTTCTAATCCAAACCACCCTCCCTGAACTGAACTAATTGAGTTAGATTATTTCAAAGTAAAAACAAATAGGACTGGACTGCAAATTATGATGATGATTGTATGTATCAGAATTAATAGCCTTGTATATATCAGTACCATATAGGATTTCAGGCAACTGTTGCCTACTAAAAGTGGATAATAAAGAACTGAAATGGTTGATCATATTGGTAAAACAACCAAGTCTTCACAAGAAACCAGTAGGCAAGAAATGGCATGTCTCAAAATCCATCCTCTTCACACACTCAGCTAACAAATATTTATTTGCCATAATTAGGAGAGGTGGTAAGTCTTCTGGTCATCACTCATGGTGGGAGGGAAGTCTATGTCCCAGTTCACTTGTCACCCATGGGTTTATTTGGGGAGGGTGGACATCTGAGGAGGACACTTTGGAACAGAAAAAGATGGCCAGATGTTCCTCCTACTCCACCACCCAAAATTGCAGCTTCTTTCAGCTGCTTTTCCTTTCAAAACAAACAAGGAAACAAATGCACTGGGCAACTCATCTAGTTTGGTCCATACTTACCTATCTAATGAACATTGTCATTTGCCATTGGCAATCTGGATCATTCTTCCACCACTGTAATTCAAAATAAATAATACCAGGATTGAATGATACATATATCCTCCCTTCCATTCCCATCTATGATTTCTTGATTGGTTGTGTTATTGCTCCCGACAGTGAGCTGGCATCAATGGAGATGTTTCTTTCCCATGTATTGCAATTTATTTTACCTGCATTTTGGTTTGTGTTTATATAAAGCAACACTGAGGCTATATTCAGATAACCTGGATTCAGGATCTCACCCCCATCTCTCACAAATCTGTATTGATCCGCAGTTGATATCTTCTGCTGGGATTCAAATGGAACTAAGCTTGTTAGGAGGGTGGGGTTTTTTTTTAGATCAGGAAGTGCAACTCATAAATTCCACTCTCAGTGCTTATTGGACTAACTCTAGAAGACCTCCACTACAAAAAAACAAAAACCCTACTGACCATTGGCTGTGGAGACCATCATGAACCATCTTTAAACCATCTGTGTCCACTTGATGCCCATCATGCAGCAACTAAGAAAAGTTAGTGCATGTTTGTTAAAATGGGTTGTTTGAATCAGTATCATTTTGCATTTTGCATATTGCATTTTTGCCCAGTTTTGAAACATCCTTCAAATTCTTACACAATTATGCTAAGAAATAATGGAAATAGCAGTGCTGGAAGTTACTGCAATTAAATGTATTCTCTAAGAATGCTAAAATGTTCATTTTGAAGTCAATATGAAGCTGATTGAACATGGGACAAGGCTCACTTTAAAATCCATTTGATGGCAGTGGAATTATATTTCTCTACCTTCGTTGCATCATTTGATTTGGGTGGTGAAGGAACAATTACTTCCTAGGCCTCAGAGTCATGAGGAGGAACCCTTGCAGATGAGATGCTGTGATGAGTTTGCAAAACACTTTGCTGTTAAAATCACCCACATTCACATCAACTTGGACTCCACATTAAAAGCAGGCTCTGTGGTAGTAACTGAAGTATCTCCTTGCCCAATTTTAATGGATGAGGTCCATCTTGTTTGGCCTGAGAATGTGGGCAAGTTGCTTGGAAGTTGAAGTCAATCACTTGCTTGTTGGACCTTTATTCTTCTTGGCTGTCACATGCTGTCAAAGGGGGACTGACTAGATGGGTGGTGGAGGTTGTAAATGCTTCCCTGAAAGAGGGCAGAGTTCTTATATTTTTAAAGAGAGCAGCTGTAAGACTTGTTAGATCCCACCACCATAGATAATAATCAGCCGCTCTCCAATCTCTATTTCATGAATACTATCCTGGAGTAGATAGTGGCAACTCAACTTCAGGTCTTTTTAGATTACACTGATCATTTGGATCCTTCCCAGTCTGGGTTTAGGCCCAATTTTGTGATTAAAACTGCCTTGGTCATTTTGGTGGATGATCTAAATTGGGAGCTTGACAGAGGAAGTGCATCCCTGTTGGAAGTGCATCCCTACTGGACCACTCAGTGGCATTTGATAGCACTAACCAGGGTATCCTTCTCAGATGTTTGGCTGTTATGGGGCTTAGGGCACCATTTTGCATGATTTCAAGGCTATTTGGCTGAACATTCCCAGAAGGCAGTGCTGGGGGATTATTGCTTGGCCCCATTGGCTGTTGGCCTATGGAGTTCCTCAGGGCTCTATTTTACCCACTTTGTTTTTTAACATCTTCCTGAAGCCACTGGAAGAGGTCATCTGGAGGTTTGAAGTTGGCCTCATCCTGATCTTTCTTTTCAACTGATGCCAGTTGAAGTGGAAGTCCTGAACTGGTGTCTGGGCATAGTGAGGGAGTGGATGTGGGGAACAAACTGAGACTCAATACAGAAAAGACAATAGGTTCTGGTGGCCAGTAAACAATATAATCTGGAATTGGAACTATAGCCTGTATTGGGTGAAGTTGCATTCCCTCTGAAGGATCAAGTTTGCAGCTTAAGGGTGCTCCTAGATTCATCATTGCACCTGGATTTTCAGGTGGCTGCAAGTGGCCTTAGGCCACTTTCCATTTAGATTACGGCAATGTGGGGTGACCTTGAAGAGTGTTTGGAAACTGCAACCATAAAATTGTAAAACAGCTAATTAGAAAGTCAACATAAATCTCCAGTGGCCTTTTCCTGCATACAAAACTGTCACAGAAAGGATGTCCTAACTGCTTGGGAAGCAGTAGTGTAGGAGTAATTTTTGAAGTGCAGGCACTCATCATAATAGTCTCCATAGTCACACCTCTGAGGAAAGTCCAAAACTTCTGGCAGCTGTGATGAGCTATAACATGAAAAACAGTTCCAGCAGTTTTCACCTCCACCATGAGCAGGTCTTTTGCAAAGCTCATGGGCTTAAATGGTTCATTCAAGACCATGCCACCCCAAAATACTTTGCATTATAACTGGGAACAATATATTATTGCATGGAAAATTAATTTCCTCCCCAATTGCTGTGAGAATTGCTGCTAAGCTCAGAGGCAATAGGAAAAACTGATGGGGCTGGATGATGACATCAGCATCCCTGCTTAAAAAAATGGGCCAGCGCACCATGCCTGTGAGCCCTGGCTCTGCTACACCGCTGTTGGGAAGGGGATCACAACACAGTTTAAAGCCAGTGTGCCCTTTCTCACATGTCAAATTGCAGCGAGCAAGAGTGTGTGTAGATACACGCCCCGATTTCCAAGCCTGAAGATTCTCTGGAGGCTCCTTCAATAAGAGCCGTCCTATTTCTGAAAGTATAACCGGCTGAAGAGTCAACCCATCCCATCTGAAAGCTGGCATCAAAGATGAAAAGCCTTTGTGCAGGACACGTGGAGAGCAAAGAGCCATGGAGAGTCTCCGATCACATGGGTGAGCAAGACAAAGGCCGACTGCCCTCCCATGGCTGCCGCTGGGAGTGTGTCAAGACTTGACATGTGAGCAGGTGGAAAGAGATGGAAATGAGATGGAATCATGGAGGGAGGGACACGGCAGCAGCTTCCTCCAAGGATGGATGGAGCTCTGGGACTCAGGCCTGAGTCAAGATGTTGCCATCAGAACTGTGGATGAAAGGAGAAGGCACAGTTGTAGTTTCTCCTCTGCCTTCCTTAAATATCCGGAGGGATTTCCCTGGAAGATTTCTACTCTGTGCGCACGTACACACACCCACACCCACACCCACACCCCATATTGGGGGTGGGAAGGGGGCTGGGGGCTGGGGGAAGCAGCAGGGGTTACAGTGGACCCAGTGGAGGCTAGTGGCTCCGATATCAGCGGGGCAGTGAATCTGCTGCGGGTTTCAGCCAGAACTCCAAAGGAGCGATCCAAGGTGCTCAGCTCCTTTAGAGTTCTGACTGGTTCTGACTGAAACCCAGAGTGGATTCACCACTTCACTGACATCAGAACCACCAGCCTCCACTGATTGGACCATCAGTATGCACATTAGGGTGACCACTTAGACACTGCTGAAAGAAGAAATGTCTGTGTCACCAAACCCTAAGTCAACCCTGCTGTCTAATGTACTAAGTTCATCTTGACAGTTACCACGAGAGATGAACTGGGGTCAGAGGTGCAGCAAGGTAATCTTAGACTCTGGATTTAATCGTCTTATTTGGGACAGGGGGTGGGCCATAGATGGCCATGTGTAATAATAATAATAATAATAATAATAATATATTTATTTATTTATCACCCGCCTCTCCCAACGGATCGAGGCGGGAACAACACCAAACACAAAATACAAAAACTGATTAAAAGCAGATAAAACCAGTACATCATTAAAACACCAATAAAACACCAATAAAACACCAATAAAACACTCTAAAATTCAGTTGTAAAGCACACCAGCAACATTTATCTTTCCATCCCCTCCAACAGCTTTTCCATGTTTTAAAATGGCTTCTACAACCCTGATGTATTAGAACGCAGAAACAAAGCTGTTTGCTCATCCTGATTGAAAAACGACACAACAACACTGTGAGCACTTGCAACTATCAGGGCATCACTGGGACTACAAGAAGGAAATGGAGTTTGCTTCTGCACCTGCTGTTTTCTGGGTATTCATGTGGGAGCCCCCTGGGCTGCGAGATCCTTCTCTCTGGCGCAAAGGCCACAACCCTAGCTGCACCACTGGCTGGGGTAAAGCTCACTCTAGTAAATACTGTGCACTTCATGGTATTTGCCCTAACCAAGGTAGCTTGTTGCATTGTACACTGAATATAATGTGTTCACTGGGAATATTATATTGTTCAATGAATTCTAGTTTCTGCCAATCAGTGAATTACAACAGCAGACTTACTGTTTACATTATGAACAGAATCTAGGCCACTGAGCTGATGTATTTCATTGTAAATTTTCCCACAAATAGGTTGTATCTATCTCCACCTTGTATTACTTTGTAAATGGATGGACTTTACCCTTTCCCAGATATCCCCACATCAGTAATATTATTATCCATCTATGAGTGGGAATCTATAAATCCTTTAGTGCAGGGATAAACAACCAGTCTTTAGAAAAACTGCATTCAGAAAATTGATTGTATATTTTCCTCTTTCTCTGTTTGTTTTCTCTTTTTGAGGTCTCTTGATGATCTATAAGAGGCTGCTTCTAATCTAGACATAGAACAGCTAATGTAACAATAAAATGAAACAGAATTCCAGAACAGCTTTAAGTGCTTGGAGGAGCTGCTCAAGGTAATGTGCCTAATATTCATCCTTCAGCTTCTGTCTTTATTTTTATTTTATTTTTTTAGATTAGTGGATCACTTTATGATGCTGCAACCAACTTTCTAAATATACCCTATACAGTAAGAGAGTGGGCAGATCAGGAACTGCTAGGAGATCTCTAGGTGATTTGCAGTAGATCAGCAAGGGTTTTCTGATTCCTAATTGTTTAGCAATGGCTTATGGATTTGCTTAATTAAGTAATGGAATTACAGTGCTGAAAAAGATCATGAAGCCTTCTAGTTTAATTTCTGGAACTATTCAGTATCCTTAGTGTACAATTTTCCAAATAAACCTGAATAGAACAAAGACCACTAGATTTAAGTAGGGTCCAGGAGTATTTTAAGGAAACCTAGGCAGCAATGGCATTTGGACTCCTTCCTGCAGGACAAGCACCAGGAGGGCGGCATCACAGGGCATCTGTTGAAGCCCACATCTCTGCAGGGGGCTCACTGCTGACCCATGGAGAATCCAGGCACTGTTGTTGCTCCTCCTTCTTGCTGTCACTGCCTCTGAGCACATAAGCGAAGACCAGAATCAGGAAATGGGGCAGTCCCTTCCCTTTGCCTTGCTCTACCCTTCTGGGCCTTTGCACAGATTTTGCAGGAGTTTTGAAAAGCATATTGTATCCCTCAGACACTTGGACGCATCAACCCTGACATTTACCACGACTGTCTCAACCACCTCCTCTTGAAGAAAAGTCCAGAAAGAATTTCTGTAATTTTTCAAAAAGAGTAGTTTTGCCACAGCAATTGTCTCTCCTTGGTACAGACTCTGAG
This sequence comes from Anniella stebbinsi, assembly GCA_029215795.1. Lineage (NCBI taxonomy): Eukaryota > Metazoa > Chordata > Lepidosauria > Squamata > Anniellidae > Anniella > Anniella stebbinsi. Next base: position 65,652,728 of record JARDYH010000004.1, on the reverse strand, counting down.
TCTGGACTTGATCTCAACATCATTTCTAAGGAAGGGGAGACTCCTTTGAGGACATGAACACCTGATGCTTTAGTCGGCTTTGTCAATCTTTCATTGATTTCTTAGACTGCTGTCTGAGATATTTCCTCCTCATCTTTGGGGAAGTATGAAAGCCAACTTCATATTGATGATTCTTCCTGCTAGAATGGGCCTTCTCCCAATGATGAGTCCAATTCCTTGGAACTCATTCCTTGCTTTCCCAGCACTACTCGAACCACCCATATTTGATTTTATTTTGTGCCAACTTCATATTGCTCAATAAGACTTGCATATTGCATACAACAACAACAAATTCCATCTTTTGTCCAGTGGAGGCTGGTGGTTCCAAAATCAGAAAGGTGGTGAATCCACTCTGGGCTATAGTCAGAACCAGTCCAAACTCTAAAGGAGCTATCCAAGGCGTATCCAAGGTGCTTCAAATCTTGGATAGCTCCATTAGAGCTCTGAATGATTCCGACTGAAACTTGGAGTGGATTCACTAACCCTCTGATATCAGAGCCACCAGCCTCCAACTGCTTTTGTTGTGTGAGAAACATGTTTATTCCTCCTCCTCCTCCTCCTCCTCCTCCTCCTCCTCTTTCTTCTTCTTTACAGATTCACTCCTTTCGCAACTCCTGAACCTGAACGCTGACCCAAATACAATATGCAGTCAGAAATCCTTCCGTTCTTGAGCTTGTGATATGTTCTTCAAAACAAAACAACACAAAACAAAACAAACAAAAATTCACCTTGGCAACATGCACAAGTCTGAGAAAGAAAAATGTGTCATTTTCCAAAGTGCACACAAAGACACTTTAGCCCAGGGGTCCAGAACTTCTTTCAGTCCAATGGTCAAATTCCGTTTCAGAGAACCTTTCAGGGTTTGCATTCTACTGGTGGGCGGGGCTGAAGGCAAAAGGGGTGTGGTCAAAATACCAAAAAATCCCAGCATATTTTAGCTGAAAGCTATTACTGACACTAACTAAGCTTTAGGAGAGGCATCTTAACATTTTAGAATGGCGGAATCGGCAAAAAGAAAAGAAAAGGAAAAAAAGATGGAAAACCACCAAACCATCAGTGACCAGGGTAAAGTGGGTAGGTACAGGAGTGGGGTGTGGTCAGCTGGAGAACTCCGAAGAGCCTGAGGTTCTGCACCCCTACTTTAGTCCTTGGTTGTATACATCCCAAAACATGTAAGGTTAAAAATGTATGCAGAAATGTGAATATTAATGCATATATTACCAAAACTGTGTACAGTTTTCTATAGGTATTAACAAGTAACAATAATCACAAGCTCATGTGGAAATGGGATGGAATAAATGTGACCTTAAAAGCCAATGATTTGGGCAAGACCAAGATTGACAGATCTATCCAGTCCTCGTCCTCCCCTTTCGATGTTGGGCCAGTGCAGCCTCTTATACCCTGACTCAGCATGGGCAAAAAGAATGTGCATAAACCCCCCACTGTGTTTGTGTCTCTCTGGGATGGGCTTATATGAAGGCTGTCATTTTCGGGGTGTTGTTACGTCAAAGCAGTTGGAACTTGCTTGCTGGGAGCTGAGCCCATTTGAGTAGAAGAAACTGTTACTGGAGCCACATATATTTTATTGAAGAGGACGCTGAGAATTATTTAAACACAATGATTGGACACTGAGGAAGAAGCAACACTTCCTAATCTATGCTGGCAAACAGTGAGAGGCCCCAAGTCTAAATTCTGGAAATATGAAGGCATGAAGCATGGCTGTCACACATGGTAATAAACAGACAGTGTCTCTGACAGGCTGTATTCATACATATTGTTACATGCTGCCCACTTCGCTGAGCAGTGAAGAGGTTCCAGGAGCAGCTCTGCTGGGTGTAGGCAGCTATCCTAATTTACAAGGGAGTAAATTCCACTGAACACAGAAGGACAGAGCGAACATGCATAGAATTACGTGGTTGTGGCACAATCCTATGCTGAAGATCTGCCATCTGAGAGGCCATAAGATTGCTGGAGAACCTACTATGCTGGTGGGGTGCTGCCACCATGAATATTCAGCTAGTGACCCATTCTGCCATCAAAGATATGCCAGTGGAATGGATAAAATGGGGGCAGAGTCCTAAGCAGGATGTGGGTAGCACAGGGGGGAACACAATTATGCTGCATCCTACACCCCTCCTATCCATGCCCATGCCCCTGTCAATGGTGTCACTTTACACCAGCCCCAGACCTGGAGCAAATAATTTCCCTGAGATTGACTTCCATGGGAGGAAAACAAAAACAAGAGAATAGACTCCCCCGCATTGATAACCATTCAGCTCATGCTGCCATCACACAGCACAGATTATGGTGTAACTAAGCAACCAATCACAGCACACCATCGCCAGTAGGCAGTGCATGTGGTACAGCCTTCCCCAACCTGGGGCCCATGAGATGTGTACGACTACAATTCCCATTGCCATAGCCAGCTATGCTGAGAGATGTAGTCCAACGCATTTGAAGGACAACAGCTTGAGGGAGGCTGATGCAGTGCATCCCCTAGAAGCCCAGCCTGCTGTTGGGCATCCTGCCCCAGTTGCTTCTGGGAAGTAGGCCCAGAGGTTCTCTGCCAACACATCTACCTCCTTCTCTGCTTTAAAGTTATGATAATGTGCCATACCAAGTGTTCTCCTTGTGCTGCATGTGCCGCCAGACATATCCCATCTTGTCAGTAATCTATGCCTCATCCATCTTCTTGCCTCCAGTGGGAAGTTCCGATCTGGTTTCTCTGAGGGATGCCAGTCACGCCAGGGAGTTTATCTGATGATTCTGTTGAGCAAGATTACCCAGGATTCTAGTGCAGGTATCCTCCATGCTAAATAAAGTCGCCATTGCCAAGATAAAAGGAAAGGCATGAATAATTCACGCCTCAGTCTTTTTTATCCAGCCAGCCCTGCTGTAAATATTTTAATAGTTCTGTGCTAAGGCATGATTAGTTCTGTGCTAAGGCACAGATACACAATCTGGAAGTGAATGAAGATGAAGTCGTCCTCATCCACAATACGGTGGAAGTGCAGCCCCTTTCATTAGCTTCTTTCACAGCTATATGGTTGGGAGGGCAGGGGTGGTTCTGAAAAGAATGGCTTGCAAATAAATTATATTGATGTCAACTCCTTTTACCACATTGCTCCATTTATGATGCACCTGTCCATTGATTTGCCCACACAATTCTTTTGGGAAGAGGGAGAAAGAAATAGTAAAACATGAGGATGAAGCTGGAATTACAGCTGTCAAGAACTTACATCAGGACTTTTCTCCATGAGGCATTTGTTGTGCACTTGTCATTCCCTACTCATGGTTGTTTATGGTTTCTTTAGATGATGTTATGACCCTCCAGTTTTGCTTCTGTTGACAAACAATACTTTCTACTTTTTTCTTTTTTTTAGAGCAGGGAAAATAGGGTACTATTTGTGATGGCAAAAGAAACCTTTATTTACTCTTGTGTATTTGCACTATTTGATTATACCATAGTGCCACTTAGGGGTTATGTAGCAGAAAAGCAGGAAAGGAAATGCTCTTGGGTAGTGCTCAGGTCCCAATGATATAAAGAAGAAGAAGCTGTGCTACAATCCTGCTAATGGTGAGCCCTGCCTGTGAGAAACTCTTGAGAATTTCTCCTTCCACAGGAGAAATTTGGAGAAATTGTTTCCCCAGTTTTTCTGCCCACAAAAAGGGTGGAGAAGAACTTTCAGAGGCCATTTGCATGCACCTGACAGCTAAAAGAGCCATCCTAAATGGTGAAGGGAGTGATGCAGGAGACGATCCACAACATCCAAAGTCCTGCTGGCTCATCCCAGCTGGAGTGGGAGGTGGGATTTCCTCCAGAGATTTCACTGGTGGTTCTTTATTTCTCTTTCTCTTCCTCATTGTTTTAAATGGGAAGATCAAGTATGCTGGTTGCAGGCTGGCTTAGCTGAAGGCTCTGATCCTCGAGCTATGGAGCTTTTGATGAGCATACCCAGGGCCTCTGCAATGGAGGTCACCAGTGACAGCAGAGTCCTCTCGTTTGGTGGGAGAACACTCCAGCCTACAGATCTGTGACTCTGGAAAGTTCTGCCTGTCCTTTACATTGTGGTGAATGAACACAGCAAAGGGAGAAATGAGAAATGTGTGTGGGAGTGTGCATGCCTAGGAGTATACCTGTCTTCTCTCATGAGATCATGATAACTCCTTTTATTGCAGTTTTTCTCAAGTGCAAAAAACCAATAACAGCACAATGAGAATGAACAAAAGTGATCTGTTCCCTGAATTAGCTTGATGTTCTGATAGTATTATGTGCATACACAACCACTTCATATACATCTACACAGGATTCACATATATCTGCCTAGTGACTACAAATAATTACCACTTTGTGTCTCTGAAGCTTTGGAATCCAGTGACACATTGTGTTCTCTGTGATCCAAAGATGACTGCATCCTTCCTTTGAAAAATCTGGAAAAGAAATGTAAGATTTGCAAATGTTCAGTGCATCTGTGCATCTCCACCTCTCCAAAATCAACATCCATAAAAGCGCTGCGTAAAAAGTGTTTAGATGGTCTCGAAGGTTGGAGATGACAAAATAGAAAATACCATTTCAAAACCATCTCACACCACGTCCTGACGAAGTTTGAGCTTGAAAAAGGAAACGAGGTATATACTCAGTTTATTCCAAGATATTTGACGTCTGTCCCCAACATAATTCAGTAACAGTGTGTTTGTAATTAGGAAGTGTAAGACTTTATTATGCAATTATAGAGTACAAAACAGACACATCCATAGAATGGTTATTAGAGTTAGAACAGAGATCAGCACCTATACAGGAATCACCTGGCTGGGGCGGGGTGGGGGTGGGGGAGAGTGAATAACAGAAACAGGATTGCTAAAAGTCCTCCAGAGCGTGTCTGTAGCAATGTATCCTCAAACCATGGAGAAATATGCAAAATGGAAGCAAACATAGATCCAGTGCCCACAAATATGGGGGATAATATACAGTTGAGATCTTGGCAGTAATACTGCTTGCCATGGCACGTGATGCAGGAGTGTAAAAATAGGCAGCAGTTAGAATCCTCATATCTACACAACCGATAAAGGGAGAGAAGCCCTAATTTTCAAAACTGGCTGCCTTTAGCTGTAGTAGGACAATTTGATTCATTATGTGTTCTCTGGCCTTCAGAATGATCTATATTGTGTTGTTGTTGTTTTTTAAAAAAACCACCACACATCTTTCTTTTATCTCGCTCTGACATGGCTGGTAGCCATAAAACCTGATAAAATATTGCTGCAAGGGAAATTATAATATCTTGTTGGAAGTATTTCCTTGGAGTCAGTAAATTGTACAATAAAAATGGTTTCACATCCCACTGCTAAACCTTATCTTCAAAAGCCTTCATTTTATGACCCTCTGTAGCTAGCCACTGTTGTACTCTGCTGAATATCACTCATCAGCCGCAATTCTATACCCACTTACCTGGGAGTAACCACCATTGAATGCAATGGGACTTACTTCTGAGAATAGGGTTACACTATTCATCTAATTTTCCTGTTTCACCCTCCCCTCTACAGCTCTAGACAGGGTGGACAGGTGTCCTAGTTTAAAGTCAGAGGTCAGCCCTCTCTCTGAAAGCCTCCTGTAGTTGAAGAGCTGTGCAGCTTAAAGTTCAAGAACCATAAGAAGGGAGAACAAGGGCCTTGAAGCTGCCGATCAACAATTAATACCTGAGTGCCACACAGTTCACCTGGGGTGCTTCCAGATAAACACCTTCAGATTAGTAGGTTAAGAAGTCTTCTGCCTGGAAGCAGCCTTGGTCCTAGTCTTCCCCCACAATGGTAAGATGCATTGTATTTCAATTACATTAGAGCGATTCTTTCTAAATTTACATCTCTTTATATTAATTAGCATATGCAGATTTTATGCAAATCTGTGCCCCCATTTTATTCTATTTTCGTGATGCATTTCCCCTTTTTGGGTCAAGATATGAGCAAAAGAAGAGCTATGTTGCATGAGACCAAAAGTCTATCTAGTCTAGCATTATGTTCATGACATGGCCAATCAGCTACGTGTGGGAAGGCCACAAGCAAGCCATAAGTGCAAGAGCCCCCTCCCATTCGTGTTCACCAGCTACTTGCAATGTGTAAGTTTCTTCAGTCTGGAGAAAAGGAGACTGAGGAGAGACATGTTAGCAGTGTTCAGGTACATAAAAGGGTGCCACAGGGAAGATGCTCAAGAACTATTTTCCATGGCCACAGAAATTAGGACTGAAAATAATGGGTACAAGTTACAGTTACCTAGATTTCGATTAAAACTTCCTGACGGTAAGAACAATCTACCTATAGAGGTTGTGGGTTCTCCATCTCTGGAGGTTTTTAAGAAAAGGTTGGACTGCCACCTCTCATGGATGGTTTAATTGGCTTTCCTGCACATTGCAGAGGGTTGGACTACATGATCCTTGTGGTCCCTTCCAACTCCACATTTCCATGATTCTATGACCTTCTGCATTATCTATAGCTATATCTGCAATGACCTAGTATGTAGGTATGCCTACACCACGGTCTTGATGAAAATCATCCCTCCCTTGTGGTGGCTATCAGCTGAAAAGAAAAGACCGCAACTGCAAGTGACACATTTAGCATCATGTCTACTTTCGCACTTAAAAAGCATTGTCTTTTTTGGACCAAACCACCCCAAACCACTCTACAGTACAACAAAGAACAATGTATTGTTGCTGAGAAAATTCATTCCCCTGCATCTACTGTGAGGATTGCAGTGAAGTTCAGAGGGTAGAGGGACTTTTGAGGGGTGGGAGTAGATGATGTCAGCATCCCTGCTAATAGGAAAGTGTTGGTGCTGCATTCCTGGGAGCCCAGACACCACTGCTGATATGTGGGGTGTTTTACTTTCTTCCCTAATGTCCACTCTGAAGCAGCCCTTGGCCAAGTTCATACCAACTGAAACAATGGAGGATCAAGCTAAGCCATTGACAAAAGACACTGACTTCTTTATTTTAGATGTGTACACTTCCCAATGAAAGCTCAGGATGAAAGAATGCAACCCAGTGCAACCCAAATGAAATCCAAGTGCCTTCTTGCTGAGGTCCCATTGTTCTCAATTGCCATCATTAGTCATGCTGCTGTGTAACAAACCAGAACATCACTGACAGATCAGGATGTGATGGGTCATAACAATGATTCACCAAAGTAGGAGAATTCATGGAGATCGGGATGTATTCTGAGAACTGAAGTTGGTGGAAGAAATATTATTTAACACAATTCTTTAAATGTCACTTCTTGGGGATCGCCTGAGATGTCAGCCCCCCAGAGTTATGCTGCTTATTCATGATGGTGCTATAACGGATGGCGGGAAATTAGATTAAATTCATGTGCACTCATTCCCATCCAAATGTGACAATGAGGTGTCAGGCTTAGATGTCAGAAGTGAAGTCCTGGTGATGGAATGCTTTTCTCCTGCTCCAGTTCTGGCACTTATTTCGGTGCAGCTGCTTTTTAGTTGGTGTGAGTGAAAACAACAACTGCAACATATTGTTATGAGGGGAGTGGAAACTCCAGAGGGACAGTGCTTACCCAGATTGAGTTTCCTTGGGTAGAAGAGATCATTGGAGCCTTACAGCATTTCTGTAAGAGTTTAATTGGTTTACAAACAGGTTGAGCATAAAGGTACAGCTTAACGCACTACCACCCCAGCAGCAAAATCCACTGCTCCCTGATCAGTTCTCTAGAAAGATGTACCTCTGCACCTCCAGGTGCTGTTACAGCTTAGGGTGACCATATGGAAAGGAGGACAGGGCTCCTGTATCTTTCACAGTTGAACTGAAAGGGGGATTTCAGCAGGTGTCATTTGAATGCATGCAGCACCTGGTGAAATTCCCTCTTTATCACAACAGTTAAAGCTGCATGAGATATACTAAAGTGACCAGATACAAAAGAGGGCAGGGCTCCTGCAGCTTTAACTGATGTGATAAAGAGGGAATTTCACCAGGGGCTGCATGCATACAAATGACACCTGCTGAAATTCCCTTTTCTATGCAACTGTTAAAGATACGGGAGCCCTGACCTCCTTTCCATATGGTCACCCTATTAGAGCTCAAAAACCCAGCTCAGCCCTTTCTGCTTTTTTCCTCTGTCTCTCTACAGAATCTGACTCAAACTGCAGTTTCGTTCACACCTTTTCACACACAGAGACCTAGATGACCTAAATCCTTAACTGGCGTCAGGGGAAGAAAGGTAGGCTCCCATTCAGAACAGAATCTTCCAGCTACTCCCTTGCAATTGAGAGAGGATCTAGTGCAGGGGTGGGGAATCTGTGGCCCTTGTTGGACTACAATTTCCATATTCCCTGACCATTAGCCATGCTGGTGTGGAAGGATGTGGTCTGGAGTAGAGCAACGTCTGGAGGGACCCAGTGCTTCATCCTGCTCCTGTGGCCATTTAGTCAGCTATCCCTCCCTCCCCCCCCCCCCCCCCGCAACAAAAGGAAGGTATATCTAGAGCTGGTCAGCAGGCCTGACCAATTTTAAGATGACCTCCCGGCTCCCTTAACCCTCTCCTGTTGACAACACCATTATATTATGCTTTTCTACCCCAAAGGTCATCCTGCCATTTATGTGCAGGAGTATTTGCTCAGGTTCACATTAAATGTTCACATGATACTCTTTCTCACAAATGTAAGGCAGGTAACATCATGCAAAAATATATGGCATAATCCAAGGAAAATTACGCAGAAGTGTTAAGTTCATACCCAGCTAATTTCCACTGAAAAATTTGGGAAAATAAATACCAACATGGAGATGACATACAATGACAGTAAAATACACACAGCAGACTCACAAAATGATTTTTTTTTTTGCTAAATAGTTGCTTTCCTCTGTGGAGAACATCTTACAGAAGGAGGTCCATAAAACTACTGCTCTAATTAAGAATATGTTGCTTCTCACTCTTATTCAGCCTTTCCCAGCCTGATTCCCTCCAAATGTGATGGACTACAAATTCCATCATCCCCAGCTAGCAGGACCATTATGGTTGGAGATGGTGGGATTTGCAGTCTAACATGCGGAGGACACCAAGTTGGGGAAGGCTGCCCTAACTCATACCACACCCTTGAAAGCCCCCCCCGCACCACAAACGTATCTCAGCAGAGAAGGGGGTGTATATGGAGCAGTCTCCCCCAACCTGGTGCTGTCCAGATGGTGTGGCTGGGGTTGATAGAGGTTGTAGTCCAACACATCTGGAAGGCACCTGATTGGGGAAGGTTGATATGGATCGAAGCATTCCCTCAGCTATATATTAAGAGCTTTTGCCACTACCTTGAATTACTTTTTGGATTTTTTTGCATGCATTCTTCCAACAGGCTTTTGCAGTGGGTGTCTAAACCCACCATATCTCCGGCTATTTGGTCTTTTCCCTTTGACATACTGGCTGATCTCCCTGCTGCTTGTGCTGGTTCATTGTTTGCATGGTTGCTCCATTTTATTGGATGAATTGCAATGGAGGGATTTACATGGGATTGTGTAGCAACGAAATAGTTCTTGTGATAGAAAAGCATAAGAACTGATATTTCTTTCTCCATGAACAGATGTGCCACTAGAGGTCACCACATACTCATCAGAAAGCAGACGTGAGCGAGTATGTATCCAGCATGCGCCAGAAGCATTCCATTTTGATTAATCACATTAACTCCAGCATCCTCTCTCGTGACTGGCTGGCTTTTTTTTTTTTTTTTTTTTAAAGAAAGCACTTAACAATACAGTTTGTTCTGAACTTTGGGAATATTATTTTTTAAAGTTCACATCAAAATCTTTGTGCATTTTTCTTCTACTGCACACTTTCTTTGTTGCAAGCAGTTTCCCCAGTGTAATGCAGTTTGATATTCTTGGGGCTATCTTAATGTTGTCTTTGCCCCAGGGTGGCTTCCAACCTGCACTGCGTCAGTTATACGATGCAGCTGCTGATTTGAAGAAACCCAAGGGCAAAGAGCCAAAGACTCACAGCAGAAAACTGAGGGACTTATCCCGACTTTTCCTGGCCAGCTGAGGTCAGCTCTTCCCCATCTGTCCTGGGCAGAAGGCAACATCTCATTAGTTGCCAGAAGGCATGGGAGAGGGTGGGCCTGGTGAGCCTAATGGCTGCTAGAAAGCCCACGTCACCTTCCTTCGTGTAAATAATTTGCCGCCACCCTGCAGCAGCGATACCATGGGGTTTGGCGGTAGAATGGTGCCAACTCAGTGCCATAAAGACAGCCCCTTTTTCACGAATATATGCATTTTCCCCTTAAGATACATAATTTTTTTATTAGAGAACTCCATTGCAAAATTCAGAGAAGTGCAAACTTGGAAGAATAACTGAGTTTCAGTTCGTGTATTGGTTCAAAAATGTGAAATTAGGAGTGTTTACACAAAAATGCAAACCATCCTAGTTGTAGCCAGTGCATGTATGTTTCTAGCTTCCATAATTCCATACTTCCATACTTCTAGGGATGGCGTGGTGGGGGTTACCAACAGGTAGCACCTCCCTTTCTTCTGTTTATGTATTTCAAGGTTTTATAAAGATTTCCAGGGCAACAGGCAAGGTAATATAACAATAAAGTTGTATAAAAATACAATCATGGAAACAATCAACACCCCTGATGGAAATAGCAGCTGGGATGTGCATGAACTGGGACCATATCAGGAGGGGAGGCAGCCCCAGTGTCACTCAGACCCTTTACATTTTTCAAAAATGTGTCTGTTAATTGTATTCACTCAATTAACTTCATGTCTAGTTTCGCTCAAAGTGGTTGTAAGCAAGCCTCCCTGGTAAGTGATTTCCACAGATGGGTGCCTTGGGAGGAGGTGGGTTCTTCTTCGCTGGAAGTATTTAAGCAAAGGTTGGCTAACCATCGGTCAGGAATGCTATGGTTGCAGATTCCTGCACTGAGCAGGGAGCTGGACTAGATCAGGGGCAAGTAGAAAGTCAACCTCCAGATGTTTTGGGGCTTCAATTTCCAGCATTTCTGGCTGCATTGCCACCCACCACATCTTAGATGTAGGGGGGATCCAAAAGAGACTTCTGAAGATAGGAAAGCTGATGTGGGAGCCAGCATTCCTTCAGGTGCCTGGTTCCCAAGCTGTGAAGGCCCTGAAGAGGTGAGCACCAGCCCTTTGAATTGGGCTTGGAAATCGATCGAGAGCCAAAACTTCTATTTGAGCACTGCGGCTATATTTCCCCAATACTCGTTTCATGTGAGTAGCCTAACCACAGCAACTGTGTTATCCTTCCATGTGCTTTTTAGAAGACTTGTGGGTCCTGACCAACCAAAACAGGAGAGGTAACTTCCTTCTAGAGGTCTAATCAACATTTTGTGGGATCTTAGGGCACAAACTGTGTCACAATCATGTGTTAGAATGTGGTTCTCCCACACAGATATTGCATAGGGAGGGGAAGTGGGGGTAGCAGAGGGGGGCTGAAAACTTATCCTGCCCAGCACTCCCCATCCCCTTCCCTGAGCTCCATTTCTCTTAGCCCACCATTCACTCAGCAGGAGGAACACTACTGTGGGCAGGAACTGTGGGGTGGAAACAGGGCCAGCTCAAGACATTTTGCTGTCTGAGGTGAAGAACAAGATGGTGTCCCCTCCCATTCAATATACAAAAGCCAAGTGGTCAGGCAGCTGACTCTTTCTTCAGCTCTGGCAGTGGGACAGTATCCTCCACAACACCTGAAGGAAGCAGGCTAGCTTATGGGATGCAGGGTAGGTCCAGCTCTCACCTCCATTATGTTGCTTGCTACCTCCCAGCATCTGCCACCTGAGGCAACTGCCTCCATCTGCCTAATGGTAGGGCTGGTCCTGGGTGGAAAGTGGAGGGTTAGAGAAGATGCATACTTCAACATAGGTTGAAGTTACTAATAAGGTAACTTAACTCCACTTTTTACAATACATGTTATTTGGCATAGCCAAAGGCTATAGCACAAATATCAGAGTATAAACATACAAAAATCAAATCAAGTATTACCACTGATGATTAACATCGGTGTGAACAACATTATTACATCATCTAATGGTAAGAATATGAGAACAAGTTACAGTAAATGCTCAGATTACAATCAGACAGGTATCATCATTGCAGTCAATTAAATTCATTTAATAAGAATTTTAAAAGGTGACCTACTGGTGCTATGAATGCAACTGTGAACAAAGCCATCCTCTTTGCTATGTGTTTATATATTGCATTTCAATGGAATTTGATCTAGTATAAAGTAGGAAGGGGTGGGTTTTTTTGGGGGGGGTTGCTCTTAGTAAGAAGTCTCGCAAATGCTTTAAAAAGTTTTGGGGATCTTACAAGCTAATAAATTATGTGGAAGGTTCTCCACTACTCAGTGTGGAAACATCACTCACCACCACCACACACATGGATACAAAGGGGGGGGGGGGAGGAAAGAAAACATTTGTCTCACAACAGAAGGGATGTTGAGGCTGATTTAAAGCCAAGGGGTGGTGGGCAGGAGGAGAGGGAAGGTTGATTGTTGGGGGTGGAAACAGAAGGTGATGGATGGAATGGCGTATACTGGAAGAGGGCCTGGCTGACTGGCTGGCTGGGTAGAATCCTGAACAAGAGTGCTCCACACACTGCAACATCTCACTTGTCGCTTTCTAATATTGGTTTGTAAGGATGGAATTGAAATGTTGCCCTATGATCCCCATATCCACTGACCATTTTTTAAAGGAAAAGGAAGAGGAGGAAGAAGAAGAAGTCATGGTTCTTTTGGCAATGAACAGATTCTATGAGATTTCCATCACCTGGAAATCTCTGCCTGCAAGTTCTCCTTAGGACACTTTCCTCTATCCGTTTTCCTAAATAAGCAGCTCAACACTACATTTTATGCAGGAAACCAGAGTGACAAAGCGAGACCATGAGAAGTTTACAAGGTGGTCTTTTAAGCAAGAACAGGGTAATTATTAATGACACCATATCAACTTGGGGAGAGATGGTTTCCCTTCAGGGTCACAGCTGGGGCCAGTATTAATTACTATATTTTGAAATGAAGCAGGGGATAGAGAGAAGGAAAGGAGATTTAGTTTCCCTGGTGATATCAAGCTGAGAGGATAGCATAGCAGATCTTTTAGAGTGAGAATGAATACTGAAATACAGCTTCAGTGAGATTGGCTGTCACTACTAAAATGAGGTCCAATAAGGATAAAGGCTAAGTGGGGTGGAGGGGGAAAGAGCAAACCATCGTAGTAGCAACATGTAAAACAGGGGTGGGGAATGTGTGGCCCTCCAGACATTGATAGACTCCAACTCCCATCAGCCCCAGCCAGCATAGCCAAATGTGAGGAATGGGAATTGCAATCTAATAGGCAAAGGGCCACACTTCCCCTGTTTTAGAGGAACTATGGGCTATGTTAGTTATTGGGTGAAATCCAGAGCCCTTAAAATCCATGCCGTTTCGGCCACAGAATTAAAGGGACATGGATCATACCCACAGTACATATTTAAAATTCTGTACAATCATCCCTTTAAACTTTCTGGAAGTCCAAACTGATCAACAATGAACTGTGTTCAGGAACAGAAAATGGCATTACTGGTTTCTTAGTAAAACGCTTTTGAATACGAGCCCCTTGATGATTTTGAAGCTATGCTTATTTACTTGTATCTCATTCAATGCTTCAGATGTTCAAGGTTTTGTGCCCTGCATTTTAAAAAACTGGTTCTGAGGCTGCGCCCTTGCTCAGGTTAAGCTATGCTAACTGTCCCAGGGAAGGTGAAACAATTAGCTAAATGAACTTCGAAAATCTATCCACCCATCAGCACAGGGGCTTGACCTATCCTGACCATTCTTCCTCCATGATCCGTTTGCACTGCTGACCCCAATCCATGCTTGAATAACAGATTTTCGTTTCGAGCACTGATAGCGTGACAGTGAAAGGCATAATACAAGGCTGGTGAGGGAGAGGCGCTGTTAGACTGACTTGCCATCACAGCCCATCACGGCAGGCCTGGGCCTTCACAGCCATTGCAAGGCAGGCAGGCAAATGTCAAGCAAAGGTGAGCTTCTCTTCCAGATCACCACCCCTCCCCCTAGCCATTTTTGTGTGTGCAAGAGAGTGGAGGCTAGTGGCTCTGATGTCAATGGAGCAGTGAATCTGCTCCAGGTTTAAGTCACAACCAATCAGAACTCTAAAGGAGCTATCCAAGGTGCTAAGGACCTTGGAACACCTCGGATAGCTCCATTCTGCCTAGTTATGTGTGAAACCCAGAGCATATTCACTGTCCCATGGCCATCAAAGCCACCAGCCTCCACTGGTCCAATATATAATATTAAACACATCTCCCATTTACCTTCTGCTAATGACAGACATGGTGGGGGGAAACCAGTCTAGGCAATGAAATAAAACACCTCTGCCCCTAGTAACCTGATCCCTAAAGACTTCAGCAGTTGTCAGGAGGGGAAATTCCCATCTCTCCTCCAAGCTTTGGTGAAATCCAATTTTTACCATAATAACACTGGTTTGCAAATTGTTCCAGCAAAGTGACTAGCAGTTTCTACTAGCCCATCAGCCTACAAAGTCATTGTGGCCCTCGCCTGGTTGCCTGATTCTTAATCACTGGGGGCCATTAGATGAAGTGCTCTATGAAATCTACTGATCTCATGGATCCATCCTTCCTAATGCTGAGGGCACTGGGTACTTCTTACTGGGCAGATTCCCTGACATTCAGCCCCCCTCTCCTATATGAGCCTTCCCCAAGGTGGTGCCCTCCATGTGTGTTGAACTATAACTCCCATAATTCCCAGCTAGCATGGTTAAAAGCTGGGAATTATTTAAAGGCCTTGCTTGTTGGGAATTATGGGGGTTGCAGCCCAACAAATCTGGAGGGCACCATCTTGGGGAAAGCTATCCCATTGCTTGAGTTTCATTCTATTGACACTCTGTTGTCCTGAGACAGCTGTTAGTTTACTACCACAATAGTGTGATAATTAAATGTTATGCTCGAGATAATAGTAACTTTCCCTTCTCTCCTGTTTCACTGCAATTGCTACCTGGAGTCTTCATGACTCCTTTAAGACAGGTTTCCTCATTGCCGGCCCAAGATAGTTTGCTGCCTGAAGCAGAGCCCAAATGGGTCCTCCCTTGCTAGGGCCAAGATTTTAAAAAGTCTGTGGCACCATTCAGACACCAGTTCCTGTCTTCAGCTCGGCCCTCCCCCTTCAGCCTGTAGAGTGGCAGGGCCTGCTCTAGGTTTCTTTCTTTATCTTTAATTCTTTACAAATGCCTCAAATTCCAATTAGGACACCCACTTACTTATTGCCCAAAAAGAGGCACAATTGAGGAGACAGATGGCCACCAATTTGGATGGCTTTAGAAGAGGGTTGGATAAATTCCTGGAGGAGAAGACTATCAATGGCTACGAGTCCTGATGACTATGTGCTACCTCCAGTATCCAAGGCAGTAAGCCTATATGCACCAGTTGCTGGGGAACATGGGTGAGAGGGTGCTGTTTCACCATGTCCTGCTTGTGGAACAGCTGCTCGGCCACTGTGTGAACAGAGTGCTGGACTAGATGAACCCTTGGTTTGATCCAGCATGGCTCTTCTTATGTTCTTATGTCCCAGGTATCAACGCAAATTTGGAAATAGTTACTATGAGTTAAACAGAAACATAATAGTACATCTCACTCTAGTGAGGAAGACTGTGACCTGTGTACCTGCTCCAGGTGCTAACTCCTAAGGGGTGATAACTCCTGTCCTACCTTATGGATTTTCATCATGAAACCAGACTTCGATTGGCACTTCAAATGGATGACTGTCCTCTGTAAAGTAGGACATACTATATGACCACTCTAGTTTTAGAAGTCTCTCTTCAGGATGCAAATTCAGGACTGTCTCCCTCAACTATCTCTAAATTCATTCCCAGTGCTTTTCATTTCATTCTCCAGTGGACAGTAGTATAGCAGAACCAGGGTTTACAGGGATGCTGTGCCAGCACTTTTTTCTTAGCAGGAATGCTGACATCATCTGCCATCCCCACCACAGAATCCCCAGCTCCCCTGAGCTTAGCTCCAATCAGCACAGTAGCTGATTTTCCCCAGCAACGATTCCCCCCCCCCCAGTTGCAATGCAAAGTATTTTGGGGTGGCTTGGGCTTGAATGGACAATTAAGAATCATTAGCTTTACAACAGACCTGCTCTTGGTAGAAATTATAACTGCTGGAACCAGTTTGTTGATATGGATCAACACAGCTGCCTGAAATTTTGGACTCTCCTTGGGGTGGTAGCAGCTAAGGGGCCTGTCAGGATGAGCACCTGCACGTCCAAATTTAACACTACACCCCTGCTGGTGGGCTGGCAGGAAAAGAGAAACCCGTATTCCAAACCTACAGCCTTTCTCCTTGTGTATGATGGAAGGACAACCCTTCCCGCCTAGATCCCATTTGCAGGGGAGGGGGGGTTAGAAAGTAGGGAAGTACACGCCAAAAAATATTGTTGTTTATCGTTATCATCATTTTGGACCAAAAAAGTTATCATCGTCATTCATATCATAGGTGAACCGTATTGTCTTCACAACAAAATGATATTTTTGCAGCCCTATTTTTAAAGAAAAATGCCTATAACTTCTGTATTTTAAAAGTTAAAGGCTTGAAACTTGGTAGTGCTTATGGGGTATGCCTAAGTATGTGTATGAGATTTGAGATCGATCCCTCCAACCCTCGATTTTATATGAATTTATTAAAGGTCGTTTCAGTTCTGACAGATCAAAATGACAGCTCGCCACGTGCGTTCATTCAGACCTGTCAGAATGGAAATGATCTTTTAAAAATTCATATAAAATCGAGGGTTGGAGGGATTGATCTCAAATTTCATACACATACTTAGGCATACCCCATAAGCACTGTGACCAAGTTTTAAGCCTCTAACTTTTAAAATACAGAAGTTATAGATATATTTATATGGCAGTCCGATAAAACAATAAAATTGCCCAAAAATTATCATCTCCGATGATTATCATAGGTTTTTCCTGTCATATCATTATCGTTAAACACATGCACGATAATGACCTTATCATATCATTATCATACATTTTAACAATACGATACACATCCCTATTAGAAAGCAAAGGATAAATCATCCATGCAACTTTTCCAGGACTGAACAGATCAGAGAGAAATATAGGCTCCTGGGCACGGATCTGCTAGGCAAATGTTACAGCCCCAATATTAGGGATGTGCATAGCCAGAAATATCATAATCGTATTCGGATCGGAATTTCCGATATTAAAAATATCGGATCCGATCATATCAGGGGGTACCCGGATTTGATCAGATCCTATATCCAATAAATATTAGAAGTTCTGATCCGATTACGGTGCTTTCCCCATAAGTTTGCATTGGGGGGAAGAAATCTTTCTTCCAATGCAAGCCTATGGGGAAAAACCCTGGGCCAGCACTCCCTCCCTCCCCCCACTCGCGCTCCCTCCCCCCACTCACGCTCCTTACCTGCTGCCACTGGCGGTCCATCCTACTGCTAAACAAGCTTTCCAGCCTGTTCCTCAATACAGAGACGCGCCGAATGATGACATCATCACTCAGTGTGTCTTTCTACTGAGGAACAGGCTGGAAAGCCTGATTAGCAGTAGGACGGACCAATGGCAGCGGGGAAGGCCGCAGGTAAGGACTGCAAGTGGGGGGAGGGAGGGAGGGAGGGAGGGAGGGAGGAGGGGTCCCCACTTACCTGTGGCCTTCCCCGCTGCCACCGCTGCTGGTCCATCCTATTGCTAAACAGGCTTTCCGGCCTGTTCCTCAGTAGAGAGATACGCCAAGTGATGATGTCATCACTTGGCACATCTCTGTACTGAGGAACAGGACGGAAAACCTGTTTAGCAGTAGGATGGACCGGTGGCAGCGGCAATGGCAGGTAAGGAGCACGAGTGGGGGGAGGGAGGGAGTGCCGTTCCAGTGTTTTTCCCCATAGGCTTGCATTGGGGAAAAGCTATCTTTCCCCCAATGCAAGGCTATGGGGAAAACACCAGAAATGGTGGTCCGATAATCCGATATGTCCGATAGGTATTGGACATATGGATATTGGATCCGATCAGATAGGGCCACCTAAGGAAATTATTGTTATCAGTCATCGGATGTCCGATAATGACCTTATTGGTTCGTTATCGGACATTGGACTGATACGATACACATCCCTACCCAATATTATCCTTCTGGTGAACCCTTTAGAAAGTCAGTCCATGAGCCCAGAATGCTACACTGGACATTATTCAAAACCAGTACTGGAAAGAATTTCAGTGTGTCTCAGAGAACACAGATTGCCTCTCTGAACATAGTTCAGGCATGTCGATGTGCTATGAATAATAGCGTGGGGCAATTTCCACTAGCCAGAGGGTAGGACACATGACCATGTGGAAGTTGAGAGAAGGAATAGCAGACACCTACACCTAAGGGTGTAGAGGGAGGGGGGGAGGATCACGGACTTATCTGCTTCCACGATCCTCCACCAGGGTCTAAATAGGAAGTGCGCTGTCCCAGAAACAAACAGGGAGGTTGCACTTGTTGCACCTGATATTATATATATAGAGAGAGAGAGAGCCAGGAGCCGGGAGCCCAATTGCGCTCTTCCATAAAAGTAAGGTTAAAAAAAAAAAAAGCCCAACCCCATTCCTGCCCACCCCCAATGCCCCTGGACTCCCACCGGACTGGCTCCTTCCCTCATGCTGACCCCCGCTACTTGCAGAGAAGAGGGAAGAAGCCACGACAGGTGTCCACACCACCCGTGGTCCTTGGGATCATCTTGGGAACACGGGTAAAATTGGATATCCCATGAAAATGGTGGGGGTCATCCCTCTCTGCTCCCAGTATCCCCTGTGCATCATTTGGACACAAAGGGACGCCCCAGGGATGACCCAGGGAAAAAAGGCCAGTGTAGACATGGCCACCATTACAACTGTTCCTGTAGACATTCCTTGATTGTCTGGATAGTACTAGAGATGAAGGAAAGCAGAGACAAACACCTACACAAAGATACTTCTACACACACCACCTGTTTTGTGACTGGCCACTGTTAATAAGGTAATAATGATCACCATCTGTATTTCCTGCACTTCATTTCCCTCTGACCTCATGGCTTACAATCCCCTTCCCCATTTCTATATGTACTTGTAACTCAACATAACATCGATTGCTTCCACAAAAGCTTACGCTATACAGACTTTATTCGTCTTTGTTGTTTATACAAACAGATCTTGTAACAATTATTTCTGTTCATCTTTTCTTGGGTGGAAAATAAACCTTAGATCAAACATTTGAAACTAGAGCTGTGCGTGGACCACCCGATTCGCTTTGGATCCTAATTTGTCAGTTCCAAATCAGGCACGATTCACTTCAGGTAGATTTGGACCCCTCTATTCACTTCGAATCTGAATCCGAAGCGAGATTCGGATGACTCATTTTCCCCATAGAGTTGCATTGGGAGAGATAAACGCCTATAACATTTTCATTTTTAAAGATAGAAACATGAAAGTTGGGGACCTTGAAGATGGCCTGGAGCTACTCATGTGTGACAAATTTCAGAAACATAGGTGCAGGCGTTTACTCACAAGGAAATTTTAAAAATGCAATTTTCCAGGCTATCCAGTCCATGCAAACTTTGCATGGACAAGATTGCCTGGAAAATCACTTTTTAAAAAATTTCTTGTGAGTAAATGCCTGCACCTCTGTGTCTGAAATTTGCCACACATGAGTAGCTCCAGGCTATCTGTAAGGTCCCCAACTTTCATGTTTCTATCTTTAAAAATAAAAAGTTATAGGCGTTTCTTTCCCCCAATGCAACCCTATGGTGAAAAACACAGAAATGGCTACTGCATGGGCATAATGATCATTTTTCAAAAATTCATAGCCACAAAACGCCTGCACCTCTGTGTCTGAAATTTGTCACACATGAGTAGCTCCAGGCCATCTGCAATGTGCCCAAGGTTCATGTTTCTAACTTTAAAAATAAAAAAGTTACAGGAGTTTCTTTCCCCCAATGCAACCCTATGGGGAAAAACACTTAAAATGGCATCCGAATCGCCGAATCAATCCAAATCAATTTGGATCAAACTGATTTGGTTTGGATCAATTCAGACCTCCCCTGATCTGCTTCAGATCTGTGTTAGGGAGGTCCAAATCACCCTGATTCACTTCAGATTCAGGATTCGGATCTGAAGCGATGCAAAGCCTTATTTAAAACAGTGTTTCCTGTATACAAAATGATTAGATTTTTACAGCATCTGAACCCTGCAGGTTCTGTGATGCTAGTTCTAATTTGACCCGGAGCTAAGGAGAGCATGCAGGTTTCGTTCTAAGTTATCATCTTTTTTTGACCATACTCATGCAAAAATTAAAGAGGTGCACTATCCCTTGGCATGGCAATAAAGCAATGAGGGATGTTTTGCCAACTTCATTGTTATTGTGAGGCTGCTGGAAAAGACACAGGAGCTGGGCCAGAAAGGAAAGTGACAGCACTTCTCTCCCCTGTCTATGACCCAGCTTGTGAGCACCTTCCAGCTAGAGAACTGACTAACCTAACCCACAAGGTCAGCTGCTACCTGTCTGACTGAGAAACACAATGCAAGGCGATTGGCAACCATCTCTTACCAGCATCTGCAGTATGCTGTCTTTGCCAGATGGCAGGCAGGACATGGTCACAGCCAGTAAATAGGGAGAACATCAAGCTAGGAGGCTTTTGTTTCCATCTGAAGGCTCTGCTTTCAATTTTTGTGGTTTCCCCCCTCCTGGCTCAGTGGTGATGTGACATTTGGGGGGTGCCTACTGATTGGAGATCTATTAATGAACACAGTTGGGGCTTGGATGGAAGATAACTTAATCAGCACAGAAGATGCTGAGAATTCCTACCAATGCCTTGTGCTTCCTATTGCATGTAATGCATTATTTCAACCCCCTTCTGGTTCTTCATTCTGTTATTGCTAGAAATTCTCCCCTTTTTGCCAGGTTTGGATTCAAACAAATACCTCATTCCCCACCCCAATAAAAAGAGAGAAGATAATCAGTTCTTGATGATGACTGATGGGATGATCAGCAACGACACGACGGGTGATGACGTCACCCAGCGCTTCGTCTTTCTACTGAGAAGTAGGCCGCAAAGCCTAATTCTCAGTAGACAGAAATAGCGGATGGCAGCATGGGACGGCGGCAGGTAAGGAGCACGAGTGAGGGGAGGGTGTGGGGAGGGCCGCCATTTTAGGTGTTTTCCCTATAGACTTGCATTGGGGGAAAGCTTTCTTTCCCCCAATGCAAGCATATGGGGAAAACACCTAAAATGACGATCCAATATCAAGATCAGAACTTCCAATTTTGTATCGTTATTGGATCTGATCCGATAAGATGGACCTCCAATTTTAACGATACTATACCTGAAGTTCCGATTCCGATTTGATTTTTGGCGTCCGTGCACATCCTTGCCATAGATGCATTTTGTCAGTTAATCACTGGCAAAAAAAAAATATTAATCAATTTCAAAAATTAATGAAATCTCAAATTCTGTCCAAATTTCATTAATTATTGTATTGGTGGTGGTGTGGTAAAAAAACAGCATTAGGATGAAAAATACTGAAGGCAGGGATCAAAACTATTTGAAAGAAAAATGTCTTTGGAGCAAGTTTCTGTTGGCTTTCTTTCCACTTGAGAAATTTTGAAGAGAATGGAAGCTGGAGACCTAACTCCAGGAAAGTGGGTTGATTAACTTTTACAGGTACTGACAACCTGGGCAGGATCTATACTACTGCTTTAAAATGGTGTATATCAGTAGTGACAACAGTTGGGGCCCATACAGTTTTCAAACCATTTTCAAAGTGTCATATCCAGCTTGGTGTAGATCTGGCCATGGTACAGTTCATGGGATCATTCATATTTGTGGTACAGTTGAGCAACAGGTCTTCCATAGAAGTATAAACAGTGATAATGAGCCAGTAAGCTGTTGGGGAGGTGTTGGGCAGTAGCCATTGCCCATAATTCAATGAACAGTTGATTTCAATGGGATATATAGGGCATTTAGAGCTCCATCACACCAGCAATTTAGTGCACTCTTGCCATGCCTGGTGTGCAGATTTGCAGAACAGTACTCACATGATGCCGTGCCTGTCCTGCCCACACCCTGCCTCTTCCCCAGCCTTTCCTAGAATGCTAAAAGTCTGGAGTATTTTCCTTAAGCGCATTTAACGTGCCCTAAGGCTCTGTGTAGTTTTAAAGGAACTAGGGGCTTGAATGGATTGCATCAGGTCCTGGCAGGGAAATGCGATCTCTCCCAGCAGCCGGCTCCAAGCCTCAATATAAAACCCAAACCTTGCATCCCAGGCTCAAAAGTGGTTTTTAAAATCATACAATGCCTGAATCTCTGCAGAGACAGGATTGTACTCCCTTGATGCCCCCAAAGAGCCAGACTAAAGGGTCATTCCATTTTTGCCTGGCAGAAAGGTAGTCCAGTTGAAGTACTCATCTGGAGGGAGAAAGAGAAGGGGAGGGGTGGAATGGAGTGGAGTGGAGTGGAAGAGCGAAGGAACAAAGGAACAAAAGAGCAGTTCTTCAAGTGAAAGGGAGGCAAACCAGGGAGAAAAATTGTGTGTGAATGAGGTCTACATCTGTTTTGTACTGGATTGTGGCCAAGTGTATGCAACAGAGAGATCAAATTGTTTCAGTTTTTTTGTGCCAGATACCCTCAACTGAAACATGCTGTTTAAAAGAAAGCATTCTGAAATCAATGAAATTAGTTGTATCCAGCCAGACAGTCAGCCAGCCCTTTTCCAGGATATTCTGTTCCATTCCTACCTCCTTGGTTCCCTTTTTCATTCCAACAGTCAGGCACCATTTTGTGGCCACTGAGCCTGTTCAACCCTCATTTCATAGTTATGGATCTTCCCCCTGCCACCTCTTGAGTTGTTTTCTGAAGATTTTTTGTACTTCTGCAAAATTTGGGCTTTCCCCAAGGCTGCTCATACCTCCTTCTTATATGAGGATGGTGCTGTTATGAAACAGGTTCTCTTATGCAAGCAGGACTCACCACTTGTGTAACTGAGATTTAGTACCTCCCAAAGAAAGCCCTGAAATGAGTGAAATGCTAGTTTCTCGATAAGGAAAGGGCTCCTTTATGTGAGCTCCGCAAACACGACCCAATCCAGAAATGAGCATTTTATCTCATTTTTGGTTGCCCTGGAAGAGCTAAGAGCAACATTACACCAGTGAATTAGTGCACTCTTGCCATGCCTAGTGTGCAGATTTGCAGCACAGTACTCACATGATGCCCTTTCTGTTCTGCTGACACCCTGCCTCTTCCCCAGCCTTTCCTAGAATGCTAAAAGTCTGGATTATTTTCCTTAAGCGCATTTAATGCACCCTAAGCCTCTGCGTAGTTTTAAAGGAACTGGGGGCTTGAATGGATTGCATCAGGTCCTAGCAGGGAAAAGTGATCTCTCCCAGCAGCCGGCTTCAAGCCTCAATATAAAACCCAAACCTTGCATCCCAGGCTCGAAAGCCTTTTTTTAAAGTCATACAATGCCTGAATCTCTGCAGAGACAGGATTGTACTCCCTCGATGCCATTTTGCCCAGCAGACAGGCGGTCTGGTTGAAGTGCTCATCTGACAGGACCTGACTGGAGGGAGAAAGAGAAAGGGAGGGGTGGAGTGGAGTGTAGGAGCGAAGGAGCGAAAGAGCAGCTATTCAGGTGAAAGGAGTCATAAGCTTGATGCCCTTCTGCCTCAGAGGTAAAAAACACGGAGGCAAACCTGTGGCGGGATTAGGTGTGATGTAGGTCTAAATCTTTCTTCCGCAAGCATTGGGTGCCGATTGCAGACAGAAATTGTTGTAAGAGAATCTGCAAAGATGTAAGTGCTCCATTGGATTCTGCCCATTGTTTCGGGAAAAATTCATTCCCTGCCTCCAGCTACCATCAGAATTGCAGCTAAGTTCAGAGGGAATAAGGAATTCTGAGGTGGTGTGTGTGTAGCAGATGACATCATGATACCTGCTAATCAAAACATTCCAGCACTTTGACCCTGTGAGCCTTGACTCTGCTGCACCCCTGCTTTAATGGAAGTTTTATACAGGTGTACAATTTCTTTCCTGCCAGAGCCGAATCCAATAGAGCCTGGTAGCTCTGCACCTTGGATATCTTCTTTAGAGTTCTGATTGGTTCTGACTGAAACCCGAAGCAGATTCACCGCCCCACTGACATCAGAGCCACCAGACTCCACTGGCTGACTCCACAAGTGATTTGTTTAATATTGCGTTAATTGCGTTTAATATTGAATCCCATTGACTTCAATAGCATTCACCTACCTTCAGTGCAATTATACTGGTTTAAGTTATTTGTGGATCACATAGCCTGTCACTTAAGCACACAAGAACACCCGGTCTCTGTTTGAGGCTGCTGTGTTTTGAGAACAATTCCTTTTAAAGCCTATGACAACAAGAGGATAAGATTTCACCCATGTATAGGATTTCTGAATCTGAGTCTTAGCCAAGGAAAGCTCTTTCTAATGCTTATCGTTGTATCAGAGATAACAAGCAAGACACCCGTCACATCTGGGACAATTGGGGATCTCTTAGCCTTTCCTGTGCACTTTACGGCCCCTCAAAAGACCAGCTGAGTTGTCTTTGAGGTGAGTTGCTGAATATTACACCTACTTTGTTAAGGAGAGCTTATATGGGAGGAATGATGTGGCAGGAATGTAAAAAGACTATAGCAGACAATGCACAATAGGTGTAGTAAACAAACACTCATGGGGGTAATGTAATTATTCTAAATGGAATGAATGTGGGAGTTGCTTTCAGTCTACTTCTTAAGTTTAACTTTTCTAGATTCACTATCATACAAATACAATCAACCCCAAATTACGAAAATCCACAATTTAAAATAACTTTTGTTTTCTTTGTATCAGATATGGATGGACTTACTGTCAGCGTTTATTGATTTATTTGCTTTACAAGGCTTTGAATAACTTGCTTTCGTTTGGTGTTTGGTGTTCAGTTGGTGTTTACCAAATGATTGTTACCCACCCTTGTTCAGGCAAAGAAGGAAAAAGGTAGGATAACTTTTGCTGTCTGGTGGCTCCAAAAGGCCTGGGGCAAAATATTTTTAAAAAATATTTTACTATAGTGCAAACTATTCCTTGCATCACTGTGTGCTCTTTAAGCCCAAAGATGACAACATCTGTAGTATCAGAAGCCACTCCATTATCCTCTGTGTGCATTATAAGCCAGTGATGTATTTTGCTATGTATTCTAAATGATTTATGGATCTGGCTCTGTCAGAAAGTTTGGGCCACTCAGCTGTAAGGGTCTGGCTGCACCATTACACTTGAGGAAGAGAGAGAGAGAGAATGAACCTTTCACCCAACTCTTGGAAACCAATTTCTTTTCCTTATCTGTATATCAGTGAAACTGTGGGCATTGACTTTCCTAGGTTTCACTCATGGGATACTCCCAGCATTAGAAATGGATGAATCTGTCAAT
This sequence comes from Anniella stebbinsi, assembly GCA_029215795.1. NCBI lineage: Eukaryota > Metazoa > Chordata > Lepidosauria > Squamata > Anniellidae > Anniella > Anniella stebbinsi. The sequence goes on along the minus strand of JARDYH010000004.1, from coordinate 65,627,210 downwards.
GTTGGTTTCTCTCCATTTCTCATTTTTCCGATCTTAAGTTTGGTTCAACTGGGACTTTCAGAATTTCCCCAAAGTAAAGTTCAGTCCATCCCGAACTTTGAGAATTTTTTTTTAAGGTCACATGAAAATTTGTAAGCATTATGGTGCACATTTCTCTGAATACATGCAGTTTTGCCTAATATTCACATATTTTTGCAAATGATCGCCCTAATAGAATGCATTTTTAACATTATTTCCCCTAATATATACATCTTTGAACACATTGTTCGATTGGAGAAGTCTATTGCAAAATTCGGAAAAGTGCACCCTTTGAAGGATAACTGAGTTTCGCTTTCAGTTTAGGCCAAGAACTACCCATGGGAAGCCCACAAGCAGGAAATGAGTGCAATATCCTAAACATGAGAGCATGTTTAATCCAGGGATTCCGCATCATCCCTTGCAGGATGAGAGTTTGCCCAATCCTTTGTGGCTGCACACTGCAGGGGAAGACCAGTAATGACACACAGGCATATTACAGAGAAGCTTTTCTGCTGTAACTGGTTTTCCCAAGAACCAAAGGATTCCTCAGAATACAGTTTGAAAACCACTACTCTTGTGTCCGCTTGGCTTTGGAATAAACTGAGCTACTTCCTTCCCACCAAAAATAAATCAGGCAGTAAGATCCAAACTAAATGTAACTTTTTCACATAAGTTGGTGTAAGGGTGGGGAATTGTATCCAAATCAGGACCATGGTAATGGGTAGCGGACTTTAACTAGGTTGGGCTGGGAGGGGGCTTTATGCCCCTACTTCATCTGCATTGGAGAAAAGGCTGTGATGGAAGGAAAGCAATGCAAGTAGTGGGGTGGGGGTGGGGGCCTATGCTGACCATATGAAAAGGAGGACAGGGCTCATATAACTTTAATTAGGGTGACCAGATAAAATCCAGGTCAGGGCTCATGTAAATTTAACAGTTGTAGAGAAAAGGGAATTTCAGCCAGTGTCATTTGTATGCAATTAGTTCCTGATGAAATTCCCTCTTCATCACAACAGTTAAAGTTACAGGAGCCCTGCCTTCTTTTGTATATGGTCACTCTAGTATAGTGCCTGCACCTTTAACTGTTGTGATGAAGAGGGAATTTCACCAGGAACTAATTGCATACAAATGACACTGGCTGAAATTCCCTTTTCTCTACAACTGTTAAAGTTACATGAGCCCTGTCTTCCTTTTCATATGATCAGCCTAGGTGGGGGCCCTGACCCAAACTGGGACCAAAATGGATGGACAAAGGGGACTCCATCCCTTGTGCCATAGTTCTGTTATGTCCCCACCCAAAGCTGGCTAATGGTTAAAGAAAAAAATGTATGCATGCACCCAAATTATCTGATAAAATGTGCTTCTATTTTGGCCTTAAGTCAGGGTGTTTCTTAATCAACCTGAATTTACCCCTCCCCTTGAGCTCCCAACCCCCCTCCCACCCAGTGCCTCAGCTCCCACAGTCCAAACAAGCTGCTCTGACTGGGTTCCACCCCTGCTGACTGGGTTGCAATGGCAGCCTGGCTCCCTGGCACCAGCAATGGCAGCAGCAGAAACATGGTAAATTGCAGGGGGAGGAAAGGGAGGAAGTCTCTCCCCACACCCACAATTAAATTATACCTGGTGTGCCTACTGCACAGCAGTGTCTATGGCCAAGCTGAAGTATCCCTGGGAAACATAGGCCCCATCTTGACGGTGGTGCCTTGGCACCATGAGGCCTCAGGCTTCTGCATTTGCACACCTTCCTGGCATCTGCATGGGAAGGAGCGTGAGTGTGGAGTTGCCACTGCCACCGCTGTGCCGAGCACAGGGGCGGGGAAAAGCTGTGATGGAAGGAAAGCAATGCAAGTAGTAGGGGTGGGGGTCCTGACCCAAATTGGGACCAAAGCGGATGAGAAAAGGGGACCATCCCTCATGCCATAGTTCTGTTATGCCCTCACCCAAAGCTGGCTTTGCATTTAGAGATAAAAAATTAAAAAGGGGGGAGAGGAACGGGACAGCCAGAGGGAGGTCAGAGGGAGGAGAGCCAGAGAAAACAACCCAGGAGAAAAGAAGAAAGAAAAAAACAGGGCTGTGGGGAGAGGAACGGGGCAGACAGAGGGAGGTCAGAGGGAGGAGAGCCAGAGAAAACAACCTAGGAGAAAATAAACATAAAAAATGGGGTGGGGGGAGAAGAACGCGGCAGCCAGAGGGAGGAGAGCCAGAGGGGGAAAAAACGGGAGAAAATAAAAACCAAAACGGGGGAGGCAGTCCGCTCCCTTCCCTGTCCAGCTGAAATGAGGGGGGAAACGGGGGGGGGGGAGGAATGGGGCACTCCAGCTCTGAACATCCCCTCTTATTTATTTATTTATTTATTTATTTATTTAAAACAATGGTCTGTAGAGGCAAGGAGGTGGTCCAGCGATCCTTCGGCTCGCTTGTCCACCCCCTTCCCTGTCTAGCCTATGGCGACCAATCAGGGTCACCATCGGCTATGGCATGCCTCCACAGCAACTCTTGAGCAAGGCAACATACAGCAGATGCCGTCGTCGCCTGGCTGCAAGCCAAAAAATGTCAAGGGAAGTGCCTGATTTTTTTAAAGTGGAGCTTTGGGGTTTTGCCCCTGGATGCCTTCGGAGTGGCGGCTGCGTCATGTACATCACCTGCCGCCACTCCAAAGCCACTGTGGGGAAAAGTGCCCTTCTAGAAATACCCATAGTTTCTCCAGGGGCTAGTACAAAGTCAGCAGCCCTTAGGAAAATTGTGTTTCCCAGGGGCTACCTTGGCCTTGTGGCCTGGGATTGGCCTGGTGACTCTCTCTTCTTTCTCTAAGTGAGACAACTACTGGTAATAGGGGCTGAAGAGAAGGGGTTTGTGAACTCGTTATTGTGTTGGAAGGAGGCTGGCTGACAGGTTGGGAGGGGACTAGTTTGGGGGCTGGGTGACAGGATCTTGGGGAGGATTTGGGGGCCATAACATTTGCCCCCTCAAAGCTTGTACTTCCAAGCCCTGAAGTATCCATTTGGTAACATTACTACTTCTGTTGCCTGTGGTCCAGCTTGGAATCAGTGAAAATAATTTTCCAAATCATAGAACAGAAAAGGAAAAAAACTCAGAATCTGCTACCTTAGAAGTGTACTGAGGATACATTAACACTCAGCAGCTAATTTACTCTCTGTTTTTGTGTGTGCATGGGAATGTTCTCTTCAATTAGAGATGTTCATCCAAAATGACCTGAGCTCCAGAGAACTTTTATTGATATCACTGGACCTGGATCAGAACTTGTGAGCTGATAAGGAAATAGATTACTAATAGTGACTGTTCACATCCTGATAATGCTCTCCTGTTTTACCATTTTTCTTTCGGACTTCTGTTTCCCCCAACATTCTTCCTCTCTAAAAAAAAAAGAAAAAGAAAAAGAAAAATCTCCCTCCCTTAAAAAAATATCTCTTCAAGGCAAAGTATTGAGAAGAGTCTCTTTTTTATATTTTTTGGATGAATGGAAACTATGTGGTAGCTGTTTAAGAGTCTAGGGTACAGTGCCTACAATTGCAATGGACAGTGTTGAGAATGCTTCCTGGACTTAACCACAATAGAAGTGAAGACAACTGGCTCCCTGCACATTTAGTGGTTCCATGTGGCCAGCTTTTAAGCAGTGTTGGTTCCAGGACTTAAGGGGAGGTGTTGAGAAAACTGCCCTCCTTGATTAGCACCACCTTCACTTCATCACTGTTGTTGCTGCCCATTAGCTGGCCCTGATCTTCTGGGCCCAATCTACACCACTGCCAGAGGGAAAGGGAAAAGGAAAGGCATGGGCAGGTTGCTGCTCCTTCTCTTTGCTCCAGCTCACTGGAATCAGACAGAAGAACAGGCAGCAACAGCACGGATGAGGAACAGTAGGATCAGGGAGCTCTGGGGATGAACAGCAGGGGCCCTGTAGGGCCTTAGGACACGGCAGATGCCCAATGGTGCCAACACATCAGAAGGGCGCCAGGTCGGGGAAAGCTGTATTAGATAGTTAAAAACCTGAGAATGCATTTCTAAGACAAAGGTGGCCAGGTGACCTACTTTGCAGAGGGCAGTCCTCTATTTGAAGGTGTCCTCTATTTGGTGGGTTGTTGCCCAGTCCAAGTTTGGTGTGAGGCTGAAGAACCATCAGAAGGTAGAGCAGTTGTTGAAGTTGTCCACTGAGAGTTCGCACATGGACAGCAGATGGGGTAGGCACACAGGTCACCTGGTCAATCTTCCTCACTGGTGAGATGGATTGTATTTCTATTATTATTATTTCATCTCTTTCTCGCTTGTGTTGGTTTTTCTAGATGGACATGACGGGCTTTGCCAAGTCATGCTGTCTTTTACAGATTCAGGAATTTCCTGACAATTCAGCATGTTTTAAGTATGACTGCTTTCTGGATGTTAGTGTGGATATATTTTGATATTATTATTATTATTATTATTATTATTATTATTACTATTTCTAGATCGCCCCCATAGCCAAAACTCTCTGGGTGATTTACAAAGATTAAAAAAGCCCATTAAAGTTACATTACACAAACTGTAAAACCATTTACATAAAAAACATATAAACCGACAGCATAGATCTAAAAACAATTTTAAACAATTGACCATAAGACAAATCTAGGAGCTAATTAAAAATTATAATCATATAGTTATTATCTCCGAATAAGCATTTTATACACATATATTAGCATATGCAAATGTTATGCAAATTGATATTCTCCGTTGTCTTTTTTTGGACAAAGCATAAATGGCCATCCTCGACAAAAATAGTGCCGTAGCTATCAGTATATGTGCGTGTGCACGCATGCAGTTGTCTCTAATATTCCGTCAATAATTATTTGCTTAATATATATTTAACCCTCCCTTTTATGAAAGTTTTTAATAAAGCTTAAAGTTATTGAAGTTTACAAATGAAAAACAGAAACACCCACAGAATTGTAAACTCAAAAACTGAAAAAGCAATGAAACCATAACAAAGCAGCAGAGTGAAGAGCAGATGCCCAATAAAACCGCTCAAACAGCTATCGAATTAAATATAGCACCCTATAATTGCTTATTAAAAGGCCTGAGAAAATAAAATTGTTTTCTCTTGGCACCTAAACTGATGGGAGTAGGTGCCAGCTGGTGCACAGGACTGGGGAAGGACTTGCAGAGAATGGGATGGCACTCTTGAGAAGGCCCAACGCCCAGCCTCCGTCTGCCTAGCTCAGTGGTTTCAGAGGGCCTTAATGAATAGGCAGTCCTCAAGAGTCAACACTGCTGGACGTCAGGTGGTCATTGTAATATTTTCTGGTTAATAGCCCAAGTTACGTCCATAGAAACATAATCTCAAGCGAGGAGAAACACAAGATCTCAAAGTCCATATAGTGTAATAGATTTGTTAGGCCAACGCAAAGATCACAAAAAATGGGCAAGGTTTTGAGCTTTCTCCATATCTCTCCATCAGCCAAGATGTAACAAAAAGCAGGTTGACTGGGCGTGGGCATAGTAGGGTGACCAGATCGCCCAGGGTTTCCCGGTCCTAACTGGGAAACCTGGGGCGGTCTGGGACAACCAGGGGGCGGCAGGGGCAAACCGGGGCTGCGGGGGTCACGCGGTGGCTGCGAGCGGCGGCGAGCTGGGTTTTGGGGGTGGGTGGGTGGCTTGGTGGTGGGGTTTCGGGTGGGGGGACCCCCCCCCGCTACCACCTGCCGGGGTGTCCACTTCCCTCCGGTGCTCGAATCTACTGAGAAACAGGCTTCGCAGCCTGTCCCTCAGTAGTGCGCTGGGTGATGACCACCTGGTGCGCTACTGAGGGACAGGCTGCAAAGCCTGTTTCTCAGTAGATTCGAGCACCGGAGGGAAGCGGATGCCCCTGCAGGTAAGGAGTGCGAGGCGGGAGGCCCCCCCTTATCCGCCACCCCCCACCCGAAGCAAACCCCACCACCACCAAGCCACCCCCCCAAAAAAAACACAGCGAGGGGGGAGGGGGCTTACCTGCTGGGGCCGTCCTGGCGTGCTACTGTTTCTCAGTAGATTTGAGCACCGGAGAGAAGCGGCTGCCCCGGCAGGTAAGTGGGGGGGGCCCTCCCGCATCGCGCTTCTTACCTGCTGAGACCGTCTGCTGCCGTCCGCTGGTGCCTGCAGGCGCCAGTGGATGCAGCAGACGGCCCCAGCAGGTAAGCCCCCTTCCCCCTCGCTGTGTTTTTTTGGGGGGGTGGCTTGGTGGTGGTGGGGTTTGTTTTGGGTGGGGGGTGGCGGGGGGTGGCGGAGGGTTCTGATCTGCTTGTTGGCCACATGGCAGGTGGCCTTAAAAAAAATTTAAAATTTTTTTTGGGGGGTGGGCATGCCCCCTTTGGGTGGCCATTTTGGGTGGCCATTTTGGACCGGGATTTTGGGTTCCAAAATCTGGTCACCCTAAGTTAGAGAATAGAGTCTGCCTTTGTATTTTGTATGACTTGGAGAAATATGATGGCATTCAATAAGACTGAGGACGAACAGTGTCGCACGCATGTGCTCTGTATATTAAAAGAGTCAAAATAGATTTTAAAATATTATTAAGTGCCACTCTGCTACCTCATGGCCATGTCAGCCCTGTTTCTCAAACCACTGCAAGCAGTGGAAAAAGTAGTGGTCCTTTGAACTTCATATAAGCAATAGCGATGTTGTAATCATAGGGCAAGCAAGCATTTGGGTCAAAACCCAAATAGACTGCTGGCGCCCATGGCTTTCATACCTAGTGCATAGACCAATGTGATTGTTTATGACAATAGCCCCTCCATACGCCATACCAGTAAGAAGACTAGAGAGGTGTGCGTGTAGTCCAACATATAGCCCCAGAGGCATGATCAGATCACATGTGGTCTGATAAACAAGCAGATAGACTGTGCCTTCTGCTTTCCCTCATCTGCTCATTCTAGTAACTAAATACCCCATGGCACGTCTTCTAGTTTGAATTCACTTTGCTGTTGCCATCATTGTACCAAAGAATCCTAATGGTGTTTGTGTTAACAGGATGTTACTTTATGGTTTTCTATTTTGTATAACATTTTTGATGTTTTCATATTTTGTTAACTGCCCAGGGAGCTTTGGGTATGGGGGGATATAGAATAATAATAATAATAATAATAATAATAATAATAATAATAGGCAAAACCCATCCTGTCCAAATAGGAAAACTGCCAGGAGTGAGAAAAGAGAGGTAATAATAATAATAAGAATAATAATAATAATAATAACAGGAAGATGTAAAATTCTGGCAAGAATGGACTATACAGACAGACACAATACAGCTGCAAAGATAATTCACCAACAACTGGCCATCAAATTCAACCTTATCAAACAATCTGCACCATACTATACATACTCACCTGAAACAATCTTGGAAAATGCAGATCATAAAATATACTGGGACAGAACAATTCATACTGACAAGACAATACCCTGCAACTGACCAGACATAAGGGTCATAGACAAAAAAGAAAAACGCACATACCTCATTGACATAGCAATACCAAATAACAAAAAAATTGTTGAAAAGGAAGAAGAAAAGAGAGACAAATATACACCACTGGCCATGGAAGTCAAAGAACTATGGCATCAGGAAAAGGTCACAATTATTCCGTTAGTCACCTCAGTCACCGGCATCACATCAAAAAACTATACAGAAAACCTTCAGAAACTGGCCCTACCAAAATACATCCACATCAACATCCAGAAAGCAGTCATACTTAAAACATGCTCAATTGTCAGGAAATTCCTGAATCTGTAAAAGACAGCATGACTTGGCAAAGTCCATCATGTCCGTCTAGAAAAACCAACACAAGCAAGAAAGAGATGATAATAATAATAATAATAATAATAATAATAATAATAATAATTCAGTGTTCCCTGACCTGGTACCCTCTAAATGTATTTGACTACCCCATAATCCCCCATGTAGTTTGTTTTTATGTTTTTAAATTTTGTATATTGTTTAAAATGTTCAATGTAAAAAAAAAAATAGGGTTAGTGTTACGGTTAGGGTAGCCCAACACATCTGGAAGGTGCTAGGCTGGGGGACTATGGGAGCTGTAATCCTACACATCTGGAGTATGCTAGGTTGGGAAAGGCTGAATTGAAGTAACATCATGTTAATACAAACGGTGCCACTAGATGGCTCCCTTCCCTTCCTTACAAGGGTATAATTCTGGGGACCATCAGCCTGAATCTAGCCTGAGGAAAAGCATACACACTGGCTCATTTGAATCAACCCTCCCCTAGATAATCATGGTGTTTCTTTGCTAAGCAATTTCTAAAAATGCCTTTTAAAAAAAGAACATAGATCCAAAAGCGGTATTGTTGATCTGATTCAATAGATTGCAGGAATCTGGCAGGAGAGTTGTCATCCTGCCCCCAAGACTGGGGGACAGAATTCATTCATGCAGGGCTGACCTAATGTCCAATGGGTTCAAATTGGTTCAAGTGGTTTCCCTCCACCAGCACAAGACATTTTGCAGCCTGGACTGGTGTTCAAAAATGTCTCTGCTAAGGTCGTCTTGCTGCACCATTGAGACACCAATTCCTGTGTTCACCTTTTCCCTCTTTTTGGTCCTGCCTGAAGCAGGTCACTTAATGCTGATGCATGGCATGGCATGGCATGGCTGATCCTGCCCCACCGCCAGGCAGGGGATAGACAAAGCCAGGGCCAGCACCAGCCCTTGATATCCTTGGGCAGCTGCTGTGGACCCAGCATTCCATCAGGGCCCACGGTTGATGCCTATCCTAGATCTTCCAGATATACATACATACATGGATGGCTTGGCACTCTGGGCAGTCCGGCACAGCTGAGTCTTGCCATATGTATTTCCCACAATTCCCCCTTGTGGGAAATTCCCCTTAAGTAGCATCACTGTGGAACTCGTGGGAAATTAAAATGTTGCCCAGTGCTGCGTGTAGTGCTGCAGAGAATGCTGCTACTGCCTGCCACCACCAGGTAAGCCCCAGGGGCTCCACAGACACGTGAAGCCCTCCACTCCTAAAGGCCACTCTGCCCATAGCTCCTTCAGGTCTGGAGGTGGCTCTTGCCAGACCCTTGTCATCATCTCACTTGTATTAGGGAAACGGCCAGTGGAGATTGGTGGCTCCCATGTCAGTGAGGCATAGAAGTTGTTCCGGGTTTCAGTCAGAACTCTAAAGGAGCTGTCCAAGATACTCCACACCTTGGATAGTTCCTTTAGAGTTCTGACTGTTTCTGAGTGAAAACCAGAGAAGATTCACTGCCCCTCTGACAGTGGAGCCACCAGCCTCCACTGGAGCCATCCCACAAGATCTGGATACCTCCTCAGGATGCACTGCCTGTGCCAGAAATAGAAGAGCAAGAAAGGGCTGTGCTCACACCTTTGTAGAAACTATAACTTCTGTAGAACAAATCTGGTTCCCCTTCCTTGCTGGTGGAATGCATGCAAGGAGATTCCTGCATGTCACGGGGTATCTCAAATCGGTAGAGATGGTACGACATCAAAGCTACTCCAAGGAACCTCATTCCCAGTTCTGTCGCGTGTAATAATATATCACTGATCAAGAACTTTGAGAAATACGCACAAAAATATTAGCACTGAAAAGGGTTTTTCCAGGGCAAGCCCATATGTCATTGTGAATGCACATGTAGTCCCATTTAATTGATATCAGGCTCTAATGGCTGCTGGTTTTTAGCTGCTTTTTATATGTGGAAATTCTGCCTTGTATCTTTGATCCCTGATCTCTCTCATTATTAAATTACAGGCTGACCCAGTTAATTCATGGTTGATTAATATGCATTGAATGTCTGGGTATCAGAAAGATTTCATCTGTATCAGGTTATTTTTTTAATCTGATTTTTATTTCAAAAGCAAAAATCTGAATAAAGTATGCCAACCAGGTAAGGATTAAGCAGGTCTGGCTGTCACTACTCACACAAGACTTTAGGTTGAAGTGGTTTTGGCAGGCATATTGCCAATCCTGGGTGAGAATCTGATTCACAGTGTGGTTCTTCCACGCTATTCTGGCAGTGCAAGGGGACTAACAGCCAGTTCAGCTGTTTTTAAAAGGTCAAATGTTTCTAATCATGCCGGAACTGCAGTCTTGCCTGAGTTCCCCCCTTGGCTTCTGTGCTGCTGCTCATATGAACTGAGTCATAGTTTACAAGGGATATAGCTGATGGTGAGTCAGGTTTTTGCCCCCTGTATGTTGTCTGCTACTGAACCTTGGCTACTGATCCAAGCTCCACACAGGTATTGGCAATGGAAGGCCGGATCGACACTACTACTTTATAACAGTATAGACAACTGTTAGGGCCCAGGGCACATTCCATAAACATTTTCAAACCATTTTCAAAGTGTTATATTCTGCTTGGTGTAGATCTGGCCAAAGACAGATTTATTAAACAGGATTATATACAGCTTTCCAGCAGGCCTCTCAGCACAGTCCTGCAGCAGGTTCCTCCTAGACCAAAGGAAAAGAGTGAAGAGACCCTCTGGAAGACAGATTGTACCTAAATCAGGAATGGGCAACTTGTGTCCCTCCAGATGTTTGGGCCTACAACTTCTACTAGCCCTTTTGGCTATGCTGGTTAGGGCTGATGGGAGTAGTAGGGACAAATGTTACCCATCCCAACTTAAAGGAACAGTGCACAGTTAATTCACTGTGCCTGGCTACAGATTGGGTGAATCTTATAGGGTGACCATATTTTGGAAACCAAAAAGCAGGACAACATGGTCAGCTCCCAAGGGGGCATGCTCACCAACATTTCTGGCCCCAGGGGGCGTGTCCAGCACCAAGGGGGTGTGCCCATCTGAACATAGAACCACCTGAACATAGGTCACATATCTGATTTTACAGCACACAATTAAGACAACTCTGTTCTACATAACTTCTTAATGTTAAAATCACTGAAATAAAGAACAATGTATCTGAAATTAACTTCACTTACTTCTACTTCTGTAGCTTTTGCTGTACTTTGAAGCTTTTCAGTATCACTCCCTCCAACGTATGGATTTTAAAAATCTCAAGTTGGTTCTCTCCCAAATATGAAGAACTTTGTGGATTTGGGTAATTTTTTATTCAAAACAAACAACCAAACAACCAAATTGAAATTTTCATTTATCTGCATCAGCCATATTCAAAGGTGCAACCCTGCTAGTGTGGAGAGAATAGGATAACTATATTTGGGAAATGAAAAAAGAAGACACCTACTGGAGGGGTGGGAAAGTGCGCTTTCCAAGGCCTCCAGAAAGCACGTCATATCCCTGCCACACTAATGGCACTCTTAAAGGGGAAAGTGTGTCATTCCAGGACAAGACAGAAAATGTCATAAAATCCCCCCTGACACCTAGGATAGAACAAAAACCAGGACAAATCCAGGGAAATCCTGACAGTTGATGTACCTGCCTGTTAAATAACTGTAAAAGATGAAGAGAATGTCAGGGGGGAAGGTGGCAACCCTCAGGACGCCCTGACATGATTGAATACACAGAAATTCAAATTCAAACTTTTAAGAACAAAGCAATGCCCTGGGCCTGGATGGATAAATCTGTCAGTTTCACTTTCTCCCACATTGGATTTTTAAAAAATCTTAAATTCTTTTTGGCCCAAATATGGAGAACTTTTCAAATTTCGGTAAATTCTTATCAACACTGAAATGAAATGAAATGCCCACCCATTCCCAGCTACAGCATAACTGTGATGTAGGAAAAGTCTCATACCAACCAGCATAGTTGCAAGCGTTGTGATAGTTGCACATAATTTGGCTTCAAGTGCCATTTTTAGCATTTATTTATTTTATTTATTTTATTCCATTTATATACCGCCCCATAGCTGAAGCTCTCTGGGCGGTTTACAAAAATTAAAAACATTGAATAATTAAAACACCGATATACAAAATTTAAAAGCATAAAGCATTAAAACAAGTTAAAATTACAATATCCTTCTGGGTCAAAGCACCACAACAACACAACAACACAAAACCCCTCATCATATGCTGTTAAATGCCTGGGAGAAGAGGGAAGTCCTGACCTGGCGCTGAAAAGATAACAATGTTGGCGCCAGGCGAGCCTCATTGGGGAGATCATTCCATAATTGGGGGGCCACCACTGAAAAGGCCTTTTCCCTTGTTGCCACCCTCCGTGCCTCCCTTGGAGTAGGCAACCGGAGGAGGACCTTCGATGTAGATCGTAGTGTATGGGTAGGTTCATGTCGGGAGAGGCGTTCGATCAGGTATTGTGGTCCCAAGCCATGTAAGGCTTTATAGGTTAAAACTAGCACCTTGAATTGGGCTCGGAAACGTATAGGTAGCCAATGCAAGCGGGCCAGAGTAGGTCTTATATGCTCGAACCTTCTGGTTCCTGTTATCACTCTGGCTGCTGCATTTTGCACAAGCTGCAGCTTCTGAACCGTCTTCAAAGGCAGCCCCATGTAGAGCGCATTGCAGTAATCCAATTTAGAGATTACCAGAGCACAGACAACCGAAGCCAGGTATCCCTGTCCAGATAGGGCCTAGTACAAAAAACAAATCTATCCCTGTCCTGGCACTGAAACACATACATGTGTTCACCCCACACATGTCCCTCCCTCCATAAGCACACTCTTCCTTGTACACTACCACATAGGGCATGCACATATAAGACTGGGCCAAGACATACTCCTGCCTTGAAAGACAAAATGGCCATCTCCCTCCCTGATTGCATATACACAACAACAGGGCTGGCAGTAAAACAATAGGGCTACCAGTTTCACTCTGTTCATGGGACAGTGTCCTCCACTGCACCTGAGCACAACAGACTATCTTAGGGGGTGCAGGGCAGGCAGTGTGGTACAGATATAACATTGCCCTCCAATACTTCGTGACCACTTCAAAACCCCAGCACCTGCTGCCTGAGGCAATTGCCTCATTCTGCTTAATGGTAGGGCTGGACCTGTGTACATGTGCTCTACAGCAGGGGTGGAGAAATTTGGAAGAGGCAGGGGTCAAATTCCTGCCCCCAGAATCCACAATATGCTCCCCCAAAGCTGAAATTGCCACTGCTGAATTGCCATTGGAATTCAACGGCTACTCAGCAGTGGCCCCAAAAAAGCTTTTCATCCTCAAAACAAGGTATGCAGAGCGTGTGCACCTTGCTTTAATGCCTAGTTGCACTTTCAGATTTGCTTGAAAACAAGGCAAACTCTTCCTGTGTACCTGGTTTTAAAGTGAAATGGTGGCATTGTTGTTGCCATCGCCACCACTGCACAACTAGCATTTGGCAGCAAAGCTTTGGCAGTGATATGGGGGTCACGGGGGCCACAAGGAAGGCCAGGGACCACACTGGCCCATTTGTTGCCCATCTGCTCTGGATTTCAGTCAGAACCAGTCAGAATTCTAAAGGAGCTACCCAACAGCTAATAGATAAACAATTTAAAAAACCTGGAGCAGATTTACCACCTCACTGACATCAGAGCCATCAGGCTTCACTGACCCATCCAGTTGTGGATTGTGTCTTAACCGGCCAAATGCCTCTGGGAAGATTGCATGCAGGATATGATGGAGGGAGCTGCTTCTGGTTATTTGCCCCCAGCATTTGGTAATCAGAGATATACTTCTCCTATAAACAAAGGTTTAAATTTTTGGCTAGGCTGACCATCTGAAAAGGAGGACAGGGCTCATATAACTTTAACAGTTTAGATAAAAGGGAATTTCAGCCAGTGTCATTTGTATGCAATTAGTTCCTGGTGATATTCCCTCTTCATCACAACAGTTAAAGTTGCAGAGCCCTGCCTTCTTTTGTATATGGTCACTCTAGTATAGTGCCACCACCTTTAACTGTTGTGATGAAGAGGGAATTTCACCAGGAACTAATTACATACAAATGACACTGGCTGAAATTCCCTTTCCTCTACAACTGTTAAAGTTATATGAGCCCTGTCCTCCTTTTCAGATGGTCAGCCTATTTTTGGCCATCATGACTTGGTGGGCCCATCCTCCATGAACTTTGTTTAATACTTCTTAAAAGCTAGCTAAACTAGTGTCCCTTGCCACACCTTGAATTCCATGAGAATTGCAAGAAGTGCTTCCTTTTACATGTTTCGAACTCGTTACCAATCAGCTGCTTGGCAGCTGGTGTGAAACTGCTGGGTACCCCTGTCTTCCATGATTACTTCTTGTGTCGTGGCAGGCTCCAGAATTTCCTTTGTGCCATCCAAACAAACATTTCCCAGTAGATGAATTGTTGTTGACACAGAGTAACAGTGAACTAATCAACTACAAAGCTATATTCTTTAAACTACTGACAAGCTTGGTGCTACCCACTATAGCTTTACTGAGAGATGATCATTGTCCTTTCGACAATGAGGCATAATCTCCTTTGCTTCTTTGCACACCAGAAGCTCTTTCAAGGACAGGATAACATGCAAACTCTTCCATCAAACATCTTTGTTGCTTGTACCCTGAAATGGAAGAAGTGTAATTATATAACCTGAAGCTAGAAATGGGATGGGATGAGGAAACAAGATCTATCCAAGAATGGAATATATTGTACATCCCTCCCAGATTTTTGTTTTTAGCAAATTCAATTAATGCCTGTGCATAACATCAGATGCTGCTATTGCTCACCTCATTCTCTTCCTCAGATCAACTATAACAATTGTCTATTAGTATTGGGCATGATCTGAGCAAAGTTAAGCACTTTTCAGATTCATTGATATCAATAGGAGAGTGTTAAGAATGTTGAAAGGGCATTTTATGCATACATGTAATATTTGTATTATATTATAAACTGATGAATACAATAAAGGATATGTCAAACTACATTATTTTGAAAACTTCTAATTAAGACCAAATGAGGTTTCTGTACAGCTAAACAATTTTAAAAAATCAGAAAATTGGAACTTCAGATCAGGGTTCATATCAAAATTTGAGGAGTAAATATAGTTACTCTGTCACCCTACTGGTTTGGCATTATCTTATGCACAGCACAGGTACAAGCCATTAAAAACATTTGAAAACTAATTATAGATTAATGCATTGGGATAAAAATGATAAGAACCCTTTGAATTTTTTGCAATATTGTTTGTTTACCACTCCTCTAGTTCAAAGTAGAGGTGTGCAAAAATGGCCTCTCAAAATTCTCCACACTATTTGTGGGCAAAGAAATTGGGGGGGGGGGGGGGACAATTTCACCAAATTTCTCCAGAGTGAGTTCTCCAAATTTCCCTCAGGCAGGCCTCACCATTGGCAGGGGTTGTAGCACAGCTGCTTTCTTTTTTCCTAAAGTTTTTTTGGGGTTTTCCGCTGCCATAGCAGGTGGCAACAGCATCAACTGTGTTGGGCAGTGTAGCTCCCATTTGGTATTCTTGATAATACAGGCTTGGTGGGGGGGGGGGGGTTATGCCTAGTTCCAGGGAACAAGTGAAACTAGTGCTGTGCCAAAATCTGCCCTCCAATTTCCTGAAAGTTTTCCTTCCCCAGGAAAGAGGCTTCCATCTTTCTTCCTCAATCTCAGGACGTTTTATAATTTATTTTGAATTTATTTTGGTGGCCCTTTTGAGCTTTTCTAATCAGCGCGAGGTGGCCAAGGGTGCTGTGTATATTTTAGCTTTGTATTACACATCTCTCTGTTTCTCTGCAGCCTCGCAGGTGGACTGTGCTTCCTGATCTGCCCTATAGGAGGAATTACCTCATGATGTGTTCCCCTCAGTTTTAATTGAAGCATGGGAAGCTGAGGAGGCTACAGGCTGCCAGAGATACACTTGTATAGTGAAAGACAAGACAGAAGACACACATGCTCCTCAACCACTTCATAGGTGCTCACAAGAAGCCTGAATATTATCCATGAGAATTTCTCCAAACATTTTTTTTACTCTGAAATTCTTTTGGAAAACAATGTTTTTCCATCAAATTCAATAAGAATGGTCGAAAAAGATGTGGGAGAAATTTTCGGAATAACACTACTTCAAAGTGTTGGCTGCTCATTCAATCAACAGGTGGCATGGGAAGAAGCAGAGCCATCTACAAATTACTTGGGAAAGGGTGCAAGACTCACTTGTTCCCCAAAACAGTATGATTAGAAAATGTTGAAAAATGCAGCCAGAGGCCAAACTGCTCACTAACATCTTCAGACCAGGACCAATAGTCAATATAGTAAAAAAAATATGAATGTTCATGGATGCAGTTTCTTTAAGGCCACAGCCGTTTGTTCCAAATGAGATCTGACATGCTCAAGCATGTGGCGCTGCATCTTTGCTGCTGGTGGACTTCTTGTCAGTGTCAGAGATGCGTATGCATGATTGGAGGCTGGGCAGAGCTCCTATTTTTGTTCTGTAGCGTGCTCTAAACTCAGATTGGGTTTAGAGCACACAGGAGCCCAACCCTATACATCTCACTGATGAGAGAGAGAAATGCTAACAATGGCACTGGTAGCTGATAGAAACACATCTGCACAAGATGCAGAGTTCTGCATTTTCTTCTCAGGGGCTTCCCCCTCCCCGCCACCATCCAATGGATAACTTCATATAGTGGGAATACCATATAAATGGTGAGCTAATCCACAGTTTCAATATTTTCACTTTTATCTTTATTTATTTATTTATTTATTCATTTTCTTATAAAGGATATAAGCCTTCACAGTGGTATGGCTTGAGTCATAAGCGCTGACCAAAAGGAAATCAAGAGAAAGCTTTTCTTGGGAGCAGATTATACCATCATCTACCCATGGGGGTTTCTGCTCACCTTTTTCTGAGACAGTCGGGCATGGGCTATGGTCTGATACAGGATCCTATATTAAAATGAGCTGCTTGTTGGATCCAGAGTGGTTACACGTGCCTCAAAGTGAGTGTAAGAGCACCCTAGTTAATGGAACCTGCTGTCCTTGGGGTCTCAGGCAAGAGGTAGGCGCAACATCGAATTGAGTGTCTCTTCGAATTGTACTTATTAATCCTTGTATTTGTTCGTCTCATTTCAAGCAAGTCTTTAGGTTGAAATACCTAAGTCAATGAGTACAAATTCTGTCCTGCTGCCTGGAAGCTTCTCAATTGTGAAATACTGACTAACATCAGGGATTGTCTGTAAATGTCTGAACAAAAGGGCTGAGAGGGAACCAGTGTCATTTTAAAGGCCACTTCACACATAATGCTGCTCAGGTGTGCCTGTAAAAAGTCTGCCATTGGCTAATGTGTTAAGAGTCCTTGAGAGTTTCTTTTCCACTCTTCCTCTGCATAGGATTGCTAGGTCTTTGTCACCTATAAAGCTTTGAATTTAGCACCAGGATAGGAGGATGCAGCCACTGGGCCTCATCTCAGTGCCAAATGAACCAAAGCATGAGTATGTGCAGTTGTATTTCCTCACACTTGTTACCTTTACCTCTTGCTTTCTTCTTTCCTCCCATCCATTTGTTGACTCCCTCAACAAAGTAAGTGTGAGTGCCTTGGGGCAGGGATCTGTTTTTGTTTTTTGTTTTGTCTTAAGGTACTCTTGTTAAAGTGCATTGTATGTTGATTGTGTTATGTACGTTGATGGTCCAACGTCAGAATTTGTATCACGTAGTGGCTAAGAAGAGTTCAAACAATAAGTGGTGATGTCCCTGGTTCAAATCTTGCCTCAGCAATGCACTAGGTAACCTTAGGCAAGCTACTATTTTCTCAGCTGTAATCCATTTTTTTCAGCTTTAGTCCCCCTCTTCCATATGGGGATAATAATGCAATTTATCTATCTTGATGGGTTGTTGTGACCCTTTTTTATTTATATCCCACCAGATCCTGCATAAGTCAACTCTCAATTACAGAGATGCGTGTGTATACGAAGACTTTTGCACACGTGAAATCTCCTCTAGAAATGCTAATTATAATTACATAACTAATACATGTTAGTGATAAAATATGTTTTCCATATCTGCCCTGGCTTACCTAGCCTCCTCTCTCACGTGCAGTGAACCAGAATTGGAGTTCTGCTGGCCACAGCCAGGGGGAACAGATGGTTAGAGGAAAGGGCCAGCTGTGGAAAGTGGCAGGAGGTGCCGTGGACTACTATCCTGTCTTTGTGCCATAGTACATTTAATAGATATCGACCAGCCTCCCCACAACCTGGTGCTGTCCAGATATGTTGGACTGCAACTCCCATTATCCCCAGCCAGGAGGGTATCAAATTGGGGAGGCTGATATGTAGATGGATTACAGGCAAGGGATGGATAAAGCATGCCATATTGTGGACTCATCATGGAACAATGCACAAAAAGTACAGATTCAAAATACCGATTCAACACCAAAATGTAGCTCCTAACACCTAAGTTTGTAACAACTGCATTGCGAGAGACAAAAGATTCCATTTTCTGGGCCAAAGCTCCTCGTGAGAAATAGGGAGATAATACTCCTGTTCTACCAACTCATGGTGCATATGTGAGCTTGTTTGAGTAAAAGTGTTTGGGTCCAGGCTATGAAGATATCAAATATAGCAGCAGTGATGATTCTATAAGCCGTTTAGGGAGATGATATTAAAGGAATGGAGTGGGATAAGAGACGAGACTGCTCCGTGAGGATATTTGATCTTACCTGCCACTTTCACCTAGCCAGCCTTCTTCTTCTTCGGCATCTTTCAATGGCAGGTCTGCTGGGTCCTGAGCAGTAACTGTACCTCTCCTCTCCTCTTCCTGAAGCCAGCCAGGCAATTTGATAACAGTCTTCTTTTCTTTTAATGGAAAAACAAGGCATGGGGGTGGATGGATTCTGGACTCCAGTGCCATGTGTTAGCACCACATCCTCCTAGCACAAGCCATCCGGATACAAAGTTAACAAAATAGAGGGAGAGCGCCTTGTCACTTACACTGTCTGCTCGCTGATTTTATCCAGTTTAGAAGAACTTTTCAAGGGCAGACGTGAATTAACTTTTCCCCCCTCTATAATTTTTTCCTTATTATTAAATTGTTTCATGTGACAGATGCATAGAGCTTTGGTGGGTCTCAACCTTGTGCTGGTAAGTCCGGAGGCTAAATATATTTCAGAGGGTTAGGTTTTTAAAATAATAATAATAATAATAATAATAATAATAATCCTCACGACTCATCTTGACTAAGCAATTGGAGGAGGGGGAAAGAGAAGATGCATTGCTGCATTTGTTGGGTGCTTTTTGTTGTTTTTCCTGCTTTTTTTCCATTTACAATGAGCTTAACAGTCATTGACAAAACCCCAAACCTTCTTGTTGTCTGAAGCTGAACCATTTTATGTAACTGCATTTTGAGATGGGACAAGAGTGGGGGTGGGGGAAGGGTGAGGGAAGAAGGCACAGCATAAATAAACTAATTTACAAATAGAATGTGATGGAAAAAACACCCTAACTCCTAAAATGACCTTTATTTTTTTCCTACTGCAGGATTTAAGTGAAAGGGTATTAGTTAATTAGATTTTCGAAGCAGATGCTAGGTGATTTATAGAGATGAGTAAATGAGACAACTTTCTATTTAAAATCATTGCTAAAAATGAACATATTGCATGTTGCTTTGCAAAGACATGGTACCTTTGCTTTCTGTAAGGGATGCCAACAAATATTGTCAAACAGGCTATGGGTAAGATGAGGAGGCTGCCATGAGCCCTAACTTTGTCTGGTTTTTGCATTTAGCCACAAGTAAAGCTTTACAGTAAAGGAGTGCATTTCCTTACTTTAGTAATGGAAAATAAGCACTTTCTGTATGAGGGAGGGGGATATTGGTGCCTGTGTCTGTCTGTGATGCATTCATTTAGAACACACAGTACAGTGCTGTACTGATCCATGCTGATCCGCTGATAATCTGCCCAGCAGGTGCAAAGGGCACAGGAGTATGATCCATTGAGAGGTCTCCTGTGCAAACCCCACAGATATGAATGGAAGTCACTCAAGAGTGTAGTAGCTTCACCACTAGAGTCCTGTAATGCTGCTGAGGCATTGCTTTTCTACAATTCACTGGAAACATCATGAAAATGGAGGTTCCACACACCACTTAATACTGTGCTGTGTTATCCAGCAATATCCATTCCTATTGCTAATAATATTTTTGTAATGTATACTCAACAAGTAAAGTCTCCTGTCATGTTAATTCAGAATATTTTCCTTTTAGGTTATTCCATTTTATTGCTTCCTGTTCAGGCTGGCTAGAGTGGTCCATGAAGATTTGCCCCTTAATTAATCAAGTTCTAATCCCTATATGTATGTGCAGTTAATTTACATTATTTGAATAGTGCTATTTTGCTATAAATGAAACAAAGGAAAATAAAGTAACGAAACCAGTTATTGCCAACTAGAACAGACAGTGATGGTGGTGACTGCAAACTATAACCAATACTTACAGATAAGGCTCATCAGTAATTTGGACCTACACAGGCTGAACAAGCCCTACTTTCTTCCATTAGGGAGAGATCTGTGGCAAATTTGGTGTTGCGCTGAAACATCACAGTCATAATAAAAGTATCTACTACTATGCATACTAACTGAGGGACAGTAACAAGAGCCCCGTGGTATATACTTAAGGTTATCAGTTCATCGCTTTCAGCAGCAGTAGCGTTGTCCTTGATGCTGCTTGGTGTTAGGTATTGTTCTACCTGATGTTAGCATAATGTGGCCATCTCAAGCAGCAGATTTTGGATATCATTAAATAGTTGAAAATGTTAATATAAAATGTGAATGTTACTTTCTCTCTCTCTCTCTCTCTCTCTCTTTCTCTCTCTCTCTCTCCTACAATATTATACCATGACTGGGATTGCACGACATGCTAACCCACATTCCACGGTTGAGTGTTGCTTGTTTCTTGAACCGTGGGTTGTTTGTTGAACTGTCAGTCAGGATATTTTCCACAGGGTGGCTTGTTAACCATGCAACGTGGCTTATTTTTCTTGAACAAGACACCTTGAGAACCTGGTTTGTTGTTAGGTTGTTCAGGGTGGTTAACAAGCGTGGTTAACAAGCCACCCTGTGGAAAATATCCCGGGTTCAGACAACACCCTTACCTATGGTTCAACAAACAGCCCACAGTACAACAACATATCCGGAGTTGCGGGTTTGCATGTTGTGTGAACAGCATGATTAGAATATTTGGAGAGAGCGCCTTCTCCCTTGCCTGATTGCCTGGTCACCGAGTTCATCAGATGAGGAACCACCATCCTGGTGGTTCTTCTGCATGGATCTGTGGTCCATTCAGAGTCCACTCCAAGTAGAGCCTTCAGTGTACTGGTTCTCTTTCTGTGGAACTCCCTGTGTGCTGATGTCAGGCCAGCATTGACATTGCTTTGTTTTCAGCATCTTCTGAAGGCATTTTTATTTAAATAAGCCTTCCCTTCTTGACCAGCCACAGTTTTATTGTCATACAATCAGATTTAAAATATTTTAATTCTGTATTTTAATTTTTTTTTCTTTGTTGTATTGTATACCATTCGAGAATCATGTTAGATACAAGGCAGTTATAAAGATCTTGCAAATAAATAAAGAAGGGGGTATTCTCTCCTCTTCACCCACCCTTCCCCAGTACAAGTATGTCTTGAACCAGGCCTGGGTCTGTTTTGCTTGTTGTTTAGAGTGTTTTACATGTGAGGCTTAAACTGAATTAAATAAATTGAAATGAAACCAGAATGTAAACTTGCATTAGTGAGAATGAACATTTGATTTCTATTCCACATTCTGTCCTGCAGTAATAACATAGACACATGGCACATCCTGTGTGAAAACTGTAAAAAATATTCAACGTTTGGTCAAGATGGTCTATAACTCAATAGCTACCAAAACAACAAAGAGTCTTGTGGTAAAGCTAGCTTGATTCCTTTTTCGTGTATTGCCTGCATTAAGAATTGCAGAAAGAAATAAAGGAGAGTTTCAATTACACTTTTTTTTTCAAGCGTCAGTCAAAATAGTCTTATTTGAATGGATAACAGTTCAGTTCAGTTCCCGCAGAGCTAGCCTGTGGTACGAAGAGCCCCCCCTAGTGGCCTTGTTGCTTGGTATGTTCACATCTTCAGTAAATGCTAAACTAAGAGTTAACAACATCTTCCCTAAGACTTTTTTTTTTTTTTTTTAGTGAGAGGAGGGGGAGAATGGGGGCAATAGTTCCTGGTCTCATACCTGGAGCGGGCCACGTCAACACTCTTCTCTTCAGCTGAGAAGAGAAAGAAAGGGGAACTCAAGTAAAAAAAAATGCTGGGCCATTCTGAGTCTTGAAAAGGTCTTGGATCTCCTCCAATGATGACTAGTGGAAAAAAGAACAACTGTGCAAATTCCAATGGTGTGCAAATTCCTCCAGTGGTGACTAGTGGAAAAGAACTAGTGTGCAAATTTATTTATTTATTTATTTATTTATTGCATTTCTAAACTGCCCAATAGCTGAAGCTCTCTGGGCGGTTTACAAAAATTAAAACCATGAAAACCATTAAAAATATAAAACAAACAACAGTATAAAAACATAATAAAATACAGTATAAAAGCACAACCAGGATAAAATCAAGCAGCCATGCAGAAATTAATACAGATTTAAAATACAAATTTAAACAGCAAGGTTAAAAATTAAACCTTGAACTGTTAAAATACTGATAAAATAAAATGGTCTTTGTGATATGTGTTTCCCTCAGCTCTATGCTAGGCAGACGAGTGCTGGCAGAGGGTTTAAACTTTAAACCAATATCTCCTCTGAAAAGAATTAGGATTAGGATTCTTGAGAACCAATTCTTTTTAAGAGAGCTGTAGATACTTGTTATATGTAATCAAGTTGAGAAAGGAGATCATTCACATGCTGTCTTTGACAGAGCTGCTATAACCCAGTTCTCCACATCTGGACAGCATAATTTGTATAGTATGCAAATTGCTTATTAATTACGCAAACCAAGCACAGTAATTTTGGCACTGCCACAATGCCCAGCTATCAGCAGCTTTATGTTTCTTCCTGATACACACCACAAAAGTTAGGCAAAGAGCAGTGAAAAAATACTTGACTATTTTCTTATGTCCTGAAAAGTCTTATCTGGCCTGTCTTTTTTCTCAGAGTCTAACACGGCGTGGCTGAGAAAGATGTGGCAAGATGCTGTGCGCTGCTATCCCTGCTTCTGCTGCTCCAGAAATACATGGCTTGGTCCTTGCTGCATGGGAGTGATCTTGTAGAATCCTTGACACTTTTGTACCAAAGACAAAGCACCTTGTTTAGAAATGGCCTCATAATCATCAGAGTTCAGATTCACAGTGCAACCTAAAATATGTTTACTCAGAGGTTCAGTCAGCTCAATAGACATACTCCCTAGCAACTGTGTTTAGGAATGGGAAGGCACTAAATCACGTTTGGTTCATAATTATTTTGAAACCATTTTGAAACCAGTCATCTTTTTAGATTTCTCTGACAGCAATACATGATCTGATTTTGAGTGCTTCCAGCCGAGGCTTTCATTGCACAATTACACTGCTTCATTAATGGAATTTTACAGGGGGTCAAGACATCAGCATCATCTTCAATGTGTAGCCCTCCCATGTTTTTCCACAAGTCCTTCTGTCTTTTTTCTTAGCAGGAAAAACAAATCCATTAAGGAAGAAAAGATGGAATGTTTATATGTTAGGTTATGCTATCATAGGTGTGCGCAGCACATTTCATTAGGGTGTGCACCCAGGGATTTTTTTTTAAAAAGGTGTATACTTATTGAATACTCAGTCATAAAGGACATTATTTTTATTCATTTATTAAACACTGTAGACACTAATGCCCTACTCTGTGTTTGGCTTGTCTGACCACGGGTGGCTGTTGCAGCTGGGAGGGGGGAATGAAGAGACACTCCTCAAGCCCCAGCATTGGTGGGGCTTTGTAGTGACACTGGCCAGAGGAGGGGCTTAAGGGATGATATTAACCTTTGGGGCCCTTCCTCCTGGCCTCTTTGAAGCATGGCTCCTGGCAGAGAGGCTCCCGGTAAAGCGATTCCTTTTTGCTCCTGCTGCCAGGAGCGATGGCACACTTTTGGGGGCAGTAGAGCAGCCAGAGCGCAGCCAGAGGACCGTTCCTTCTATGTCTGGATCCTTACTCAATGGATCCCCCTCTGGATCCTTACTCAATTCCCCCCCCCATTCTGCCCTTATTGCTTGAGACATTAGGGTGTGCCTGGGCACACCCGGCACACCCCTTGCGCACACCTACGTATGCTATACTTTATTTCTATGCCACCTTTTCCTCAAAAGGCCCGAAAGCCACTCACATACATACATACATTCAACAATATACTACAACAATATTCAACAATATACTAAACAACAGTATCACAACAATATTCAACAATATACTAAATGCAAGTTTACAGCAAAGGAGAGCAGATAAGAAAAAAAATAACTTGGTTGGAATAGCGTCTCTCCCCCTGAAGCAGCGCCACCGTACCCTTGATGGTATGGTGGCCATTTCTACACCGGCCTTTTCCCCCCCGGGGCTGTCCCTGAGAGCTCCCTGTGCATCCAAATGACACACATTGACTCCTGGGGGCGGGGGGGGGGGGCTAGCATGGGTTTTCCTAGGGATAAAGAAACCCTGGGAAAACCCAATTCTTCCAGCAGTCTCGGGACCACTGGGCAGCCATCCCGCCTGTTGATTGCTTACTCGTGAGTAAGTGCAGCACCAGAAACGGGCACAGAGCTGCGCAGCTCCCATCAGGGGAGGGAAGGCAGCAATTTTGCCACCCCTGGCATGGCAGGCAGGGGGCTTGGGGGCTGATTTTGGGGGAAAGGGTTTTTTTCTTACTTTTTTGTTGGAGCGGGGCCTTGTTCTTGTGAGACCAGCCCTGCTGCTTCCAAAAAAAAGGGCGGCTGCAATGTCCCTGCTTCCTCCCCAGACGTGTATGCTGGGAGAGGCTCTTGTGATCAGGATATCGAGACAGCCTCTCCCCTCCCTCCCGGAATGCCAGGAGGTGTAGGAAGGGTCACTGTCTCTTCTTCTGAAGCAGTGAATGTCTTTTGCTTACTAGCCCTAGGAGCCCTCTGTCTGTAATAGGGTTGTTGGGAAAATAGAAAACAGAATCAAATGAGGTTGGATTTCTATGAACCTAACCTGCGAATTCCACAGTGGACCAGCTTTCCCCAAGTTGCACAGATTCCACGGACTCACAGACTTTTTTTTTCTTCTTACTTTCTGAAATTTTACACAAATTTAATTGTAGAAATACACCTAAAAAGAAAAAAAACCACCATCTGAAAATGCACATTTCCCCAATTGGCTAAAGTATGAAAATGTGCATTTTGATGAGATTTGCAAATTGGGGGGGGGGGGGGAATATGCAGATGTTCACAAGTCTGAATTTGGTCAAATTTGGGAAATTAGGAATAATCTGATTCTGTCAATGACTGGACGACAGAATAAAAGTTACCTGACAATCTGCAAAATGCAAATAGAATGGATCTTACAAAACCTGTACATCCCTAGTCTCTAAGCGCCCATTGTCTGCTGTACAGAGCTGGTGACCTGGGATTGCCAACTTCCTTTCTGTTTTGCAGAAATTTAGCATGATGAAGATGATGAGGAAAATGCTAACAACTACACTTCTACACTTCTTCAGACAATATTAAAAGATCACCCCCACTGATCCTCCCACCCTGCTGGCTTTAGTGTGTCAGGGCATAGGAATCTAAGAAGCCTCCAAGCATGAAGGGTGCAGCCCATAGGACTGCCTCCTTAGTCTCTCAGTTCTTGAGCCAACTAGTCCATAGCAGAATCTGAGTCTCAGTCAACTGTCTGCCTGTTAGAGACTGGTAACAATTTCTTAGCAATTTGGTTTTGATAAGTTGTTACCAACATTCATTTTGTTTTCCTATTTGGCATAAGAAGAACTTGATTTCTACCCCACCCAAAAATGAATGTAGAAGAAACCAATACTGAAAGATTCATTCATCCCCAAGGCTTTGAGTGCTTTGTGCTTAAATGTTCTGGGTATTCAACCATGTTAGTGCTTCATTATGGTTGCCACATCTTTTTTCTGACAAGCTCCTCATCTTTAATAGCTGTATGGCAGGCAGACACACCATAATCCTCTCCACACTGGGCATAGCTGTACTTATTGAATTTGGCTAGTACAGATGAATGGGATTTCAGTTCAGTTCATTTTTTTAACCAAAATTTGCAAAGGTTTCTCATATTTTGGAGAGAATGAATTTGAGATTTTAAAAATACCATTAGAGGCATAACATAATCTTAGTCATAATATGTGTGATTTAGATTGGCTCCATTTATGAAAGAAGGACATGCGATCATTTTTATTCTGGTACTTTAGTTGCAACCCACCGTGGTTAGAATATATATATATATATATATATATACCATGAAGTTGATTGACGGGAGATTCAGGACAGATAAACGGAAGTAGTTATTCACACAACTCATAGTTATACTATGGAATACACTACCACAATATGTAGTGATGTCCACCAATTTGGATGGCTTTAAAAAGGGGGTTGGATAAATTCCTGGAGAAGGCTATCAATGGCTACTAGTCCTGATGGATATGTGCTACCTCTGGTATCAAAGGCAGTAAGTCTGTATACATAAGTTGCTGGGGAACATGGGTGGGAGGGTCCTGTTGCACCCATGTCCCGCTTGTGGGTTCCTGGGAGACAGCTGGTTGACCACTCTATGAACAGCGTGCTGAACTAGATGGATCCTTGGTCAGATCCAGCATGGCTCTTATGTTCTTATGTTAAGACTTATCAAATATTTCTAGTGTCATGTATGAATATAACATATATTATTGATAAGAATTCACTGTATTTCATAGGAATGCTATTTCTAATTATCTGTATATGCTGACTGTAAGTGATCAGTAACAGATGTGACTAGTTGTGTGTACATGTTATGAAAGAACTATGAGAATGGAATGTATTCTTGGAATTGAAGTGAGGCTGCCACCAGTGGGTAGTTTGTGTGCTGGGAGCAGAAATCTGTTTAGCAGAGATACTTTCACCTTGGTATTCCTGGTGTCAATACCAGACCTGGCTACATTGAGAACAGTAGTATGGCCAAGTCCAAAAGTAAGGATGAGGCCATTGACATTGTGAGGGTAATAAAAGGCAAAGTTTAGATCTGGTTGCCCAGAGAGATCCTGGGAGAATGAAATACTTACCCAACATGATTATCTAAGCTAGGCTAACCATCTGAAAAGGAGGACAGGGTTCATGTAACTTTAACAGTTGTAGAGAAAAGGGAATTTCAGCCAGTGTCATTTGTATGCAATTAGTTCCTGGTGAAATTCCCTCTTCATCTCAACAGTTAAAGTTGCAGGCACTATACTAGAGTGACCATATACAAAAGAAGGCAGGGCCCCTGCAACTTTAACTGTTGTGATGAAGAGGGAATTTCACCAGGAACTAATTGAATACAAATGACACTGGCTGAAATTCCCTTTTCTCTACAACTGTTAAAGTTACATGAGCCCTGACCTGGATTTTATCTGGTCACCCTAACCTAAACTCTGCAAACCATGCTTGCCAGATTACTAACTATAAGTTCTTAATGATGACTGCTTTGATGGTTGAGTGGAATAGAACTTTAATTTTACTAAGGAATGTGCTGCCACAGCCTCAAACACCAGGCCTAGACGAGCACACCCCTCTCAGGACAAGCGCCACCACTTGAATAAGCCCGAGGGAAGGGTAAAAGACACACCACTTTTCCCTTATAGCAGAGGGGAAAAGAGTGTTAAGAGTTTTGAATAAGGTTCTCCTGTGAGTGTGTTGGCTGAAAGGGTAATGATTTGTGCTTCTTTATTATACTTATAGAGCAGGTTACAAAGCCAAGTTGACATGTGGTTTGTGGTAGCAAAAAAGAAAAGAAAACGTTTATTGTTGTTAACAGTTCTTTCAAATCAATTTAACACCTGTCTATTCTTAACACTTCTAATAATTTACTAATAATCCTAAATCCTAATAATCTCCTCACACACACTCCTGACTAGATCACACACACAGCTACCCTCCACGCAACCAAGACAATAAGGATAAACTGAAACACTCCCTCACACTATATATATACTCCTCCCTCTCCCATTCCCAGCATCATCAGCCACACCAACTCAGTCCAACATTCCGCACTCTCCACACATACTAAATCAGACATACCTAAGGGGATAGAAATGTGGGGTATTGTCACAAATATGCTAGCCATTATTTCTATTATGCTTCTAATCATCCTAATTGCATTGTGTGTAGTAATGTGTTTTGCTTGTTTTATCATTGCATGACTTGTAAGAGAAATTTCAGGGTCCACAACCCATATAAATTCATTCTTGATGCCCAGAACACTAAGCTGGGTTCATAAATCTATCACTGAGTGGGATCTGTCCTTGAAGCTGTTGGATTCTCTCTTGATCTGGTGAATCTCAGATACACCCATTCAAGTTTGAGAAACAAGCTAGCCAGATGGAGCGAGAAGGAGTTACCCATTTCATTAGCTCTCTTCAAGGAATCTATGCCCTGACCCCCAGCTTTGACTGGGACCCCAATTCAACACTTTGGAAAATGGCCCAATTCAGCTCAGTCGGATTGGCTAGTTTCGGACAACACTTTAGTCAATGGTGGGTTAAGTAGCCAACTCACAGTTGGTTATTTTGTGGGTACTCCCCACGCAACATATTCCTACACAACTGTGGGTGGTTGGGGCTGATGTTGAGTGGACTAATAGTCAACCTGGCATTTGACTGACACAGTCCCCGCCCCTCTCCCCTCCCTCCCCCTCCTTCGGTCCTCCCGGTGCTATCCCAGCAGCCTCTTCAAGTTGCGCCAGTTGTAGCAGAGTGGCAGCCGCCGCTTTGGTCACTCTTGCCGCCTGCCTCTATGGGCTTGTGTTTTAACCCACTCACCGCATGCCATTAACACACTCACCCCTCCACACAACACTTTAAACAACTGGCTTCGAGCTAAACAACTTGCAAGCCAGTTGTTTCTCTCAGTTGCTTATTTGGGCGGAATAGCATACCGTTTGTGAGCGGCGTGTTACCCTCCAGACAACACAATAAGCAACATAACTGACGATTGTTTCCTGCCCCCCTCCATTGCTTAATGTGTTGTCTGAAACCAGCCATTCAGTTGAACTCATTTGCTTCGACTCAGTACCAAACCCAAGTCGAGATTCAAAAGTCTATCATGAGAAAATTAAAAATAGCTATAACTTTTTTCTCTTTGTCGGAATTGGATGATAATCATAGACATAGTAGACCCTTAGGAATGGATTACACCTTCCAAATGTCAGAGAAATGGATGCAGGGGTCTTTGTGCATTTTAATGCTTTTTATTTATTTATTTTTTAAGGGAGATACCAATTTTGGTTTGTCTGTTTGTTTCTTGGCAGAATTGGATGAAAATTGCTGGGATAGCTTCCCTTCTGAGGGAATCAAGCCTGCCAAATTTCAGAATTATAGCTGCAGGGGTTTTGTGCAAGAGCAACCTTAACATTGGCCCCCTCCACAAGGATGCGCTTTTGCGCCCGGTTCGGGGATTATGCGCATTATCGCGGAGGCGCATTTACGCCTAATCCCTCTGCACGGGAGGCGGCGAGAGGCGGCGAAGCGCATTAATTGATGTCCAAAAAGCGCTTTAGAAGACGTTAATGCACATAATCGCTTGTTCACACGGCGAAAATGCGCTTTAACGGCCGGAGCAAAATAAAAGTCGCTATTTAACGCGCATTCGAAAATGCGCATTATCGGGGAGATAACACGCCTGTACGCCCGTTTTGCGCTCCGCTGGTGTGGAGGTAAAATTTATAATGAGCCTTCAAGGCTCATTAAACGTCTCGTGTGGAGGAGTCCATTGTGAAGGTCTCCAAAAGAGGGCATACTCATGCCCCTATGTTCTTTGTGGACCATTCTTATAAAAATGACAGACAACACAGTGATGCCCCTAGGTAAGAAACCTGCAATGTTTCAGAAGGATAAGGTACAGTAGTTCATGAGGAAGGGGAGTCCTCAAATTTTAGGGAAGGCTTGAAGTGATTTGATTCCCTTTCCCTTGCCCCAACATATGCTTTTTTGGACAATTTATATGAAAGAGGAATACATCGCAGAGGCAATATACCTGCAGCATTTCAGAAGGAATGGGGCAGAGGATAGGAAGTTTTTAGGATTGGAAAACAGTTTAAGGCTTTTTTTTTTTCATTATGATGCCTGGTGGCATTGGAAGAATGGCTGTCTCTGGGTCCCATCCTTGCCCTCTCCAAAAGCACACTGATTGGAGTTCCTGGTAAAATGTGCCTTAGGATTAGAAGCTGGATCTGTCAATCACTCAGCTGCATTCCTTCACTCTGCTCTAGATCAGCATTTAGAGCCGGGGTGCAGTCTGACATCTCCTTACATCTGCCACTGTGGAATCCCATTATCTCCAATTTCTGATAAGACATTAGAGAATCGTTAGGCTTGTGTGAGCATTCATTTGTGCATTTGCGTGTGCATATATTTGTGAGCATGTGCATGTGTGGCCCCCTGTTGGGACCCTCATGGCCAAAAGGTTGTGCATCCCTTGTTTGGAGAAACAAAACAAAATAAAATCTCCCCTATCTCTGAAACATGAGTCAGTAATGAAGAGTGTCATCACACAGGGGGAAATCATGTTTCTTGAATGGAGCTAGCCTTCATGCACAATAATATCAGCTTCTTTGACACTGCAGTTACACATAAATTAGAAACCACATTTTTAAAATTCTTTTTTTAGACCCCATGTATAAAGGGCAGGGGACAGGAGCTATGACCATGAATTTGAATAGGGTTAATTCTTCATACCTATTTCTATGTATCTTTGTAGGGAAGGAATCAGAGGGAGGCGGCGGTTGTGGGGAGAGACTGGGTTCAGTATTTTGACTATATCAAAATAATGAAACAAATGCCCACAAGTAGTACATCCAGTTTATAATTTTTTTATATAGATGTACACATTTTAAAAATGTGTAAACTGGATGTTCTACTTGTAATCATGTGTTTCATTTTTGAAATGCTGTATCATGCACATTGCATCACCTGCATATCTCTATCATCTAGCTAGCTAGCTAGCTAGCTAATTCACAACAAAACTATTCACATTATTTTGGGGCATTGGGGATTGTGCCTGCTAGGGCTAGGGTGTCCTCTTTCATTGGGGAGAATTAAGAACTAAGTTCCACAATCAAAATTGAATTACGCATTATATTTTACACTTGACACAACAAGTTGCAGGCACTCAGAGATGAGCCTCTTGCTTGGGATTAAACCATATGCTGAAACACAATCATATTCCACATGGCAATTGTAACATAATTGGATTTGTTGTGTGGAGCAAGAATCACATTTCTGAAAAGGAAAATGCAATGCATTCAGGGCTGGGAAATTTCAATATTCCTTCAGGGAGGATGCCTATCATAGGCGTGCTTACGAGGTGTGCCAAGTATGCCCAGGAACACCCCAATGTCTCAAGCAATAAGCACAAGATTGAGGGGGCCAATGAGTAGGATCCAGAGGGGGATCCAGATATGGTGGGAAGGGTCTTCTGGCTGCCCTCCGGCTGCTCTGCTGCTGCGCCAAAGAACCATTGCCTCTGAGAGAGCACCATTGCTCCAGCAGCAGGAGCAAAAAGGAATTGCTCTTCTGGGAGCCTCTCTGCCAGGATCCATGCTTCAAAGTGGCCAGGAGGAGAGGCCCCAAAGGCTAATATCATCTCGTAAGCCCCTTCTCCAGCCAGTATCATCACAAAGCCCCACCAATGCTGGGGCTTGAGGAACATCTCCTCATTCCACCTCACCCCTCAACAGCCCTCCCACAGTCAGGCAAGCCAAACGCAGGGTAGGGCATTCAGTGTCTTGAGTATTCAATAAATATTCACCTTTTAAAAAAATATTCCCTGGGTGCACACCCTAATGCAATGTACTGCACATGGCTATGATGCCTATGGAGTGCATACCACAACAAATGGTAACAACTGTAAAGTTATTGCACAAAACTTTAGAAATGCCCTCCATGCATAACCTTTAGTTCAGGTCCAACCTATGGCCATATTGAAAGATGGGAAGAAAATGTACAACTGGTCAGCACAATGTTTAAGGCCACTGTTCTACTCTCATTTTGGAATAGAACAGTAGAGGAAAGCTGAGCCATTCCAAAGCAACAAAATAGATAGATATGAAATGATGCAGACATGGAATGAAGAGGTTGTGTTTTCCACAGGTAAAATCCACACAGACTTTAAAACTTCAGATATCAAATTCCAAATTCAGATTTTTATTTTTTAAAAAACATGTTGTATATTTACATGCAAATTCAGAATGGGAACATCTCAGTGAACAGATTCATGTGCAAAACACCACACACACACACACATACACACACACAAAGACATTTATTTCAGCTCTGCTACACATTTGCTGCTCCCTTTTACCTCAGCAGTGAGAGTTCCCTGCTCGGTGATTAATAGTGCAATCCTATACACGTCTACTACTGAGACATAAGTCCCATTGCTGTCAATGGGGCTTATTCCCAGATAAGTGTTCATAGGACTGCAACTAATTGTGTTTGCATTAATTCTTTTCTCAGAGGTGTCCATACCTTGTTTTAATGCTCCAACGTTTCCACACAATTATTTACAAGCTACTCAAATACAAGCTTCACTGGGTGCCATGAGCTTAAATCCTGGGCCAGATCTACACCAAGCAGGATATAGTGGTATGAAAGTGGTATAGAAAAAGCAGGAGCGGCACCAAGCAGTATATAGTGGTATATGGTCTGTGTATGGGCCCCAACAGTTGTCAGTGCACTTCAGTGGTGCTATAAAGCAGCAGTGTGGCTCCTGCCTTTTACATACCTCTTTCATACAGCTTTCATACCACTATGTCCTGCTTGGTGTAGATCCAGTCCTAGTTTACGTGATTTTGCAGTAGACCTGCTCTTCTGAAATTCTTTGTATTGAAAGTTCAGTGTATGAGATTGAGGTCCAGTGCCTAGAACTACATTGGTTTGTAGCTGCTGCTTTTTTTGGAACCTACAGTGACAGCTCTATGCCCATGGGGAAAAAACTGTCTGTTTTGCAAAAGCAGAACCGTCTGCAAACTTCCTTCTCGGCAATTTGGCGGAACTATGCAAAGCTGCAACTTCTGCTTGTGATGAAGAAGCCAGACAAGTGTGTTTCCCTTAAGCCTGGGAACAGACACTGTAGCTTATGTTTAAAAATTGGCTACGGTAATAAGCAAGGCAAATTTGAACTCTTCAAACTAACCATGAAAGTCGTTGATGCTTATAGCAGCTGTGCCTGAGGGTTTTTTGGTTTTGTTTTGCAAAATTCACCCTGCCCTTGCCCTACTCCATAATAATAATAATAATTTTAAAAATCTCTTGCATGAATTCAGGGTGCTAAAAAATTAATAAATGCAAGATTGAAGTAAAAGTGAAAAAATTACAAATGCTCCCTCCTCAACACCTACAATTTGAAGCTCTCCGTTGAAACAATAGTCTGTGGTGCCAGGGAAAAGAGCAGAGACTATGGATTTCTGGGACCCATCCAAGACACTGCCTCTGTAAAACCCTATAACCTTGGGTGCTTGTTGCTGTCAGAATAAGTGCGTGTAAAACACCTACTAGAATCCTCCCTTGAAGGGATAATAGCAGTACTGCTAAGTAATAGCATTAACGGCAATTAATTCTGTTTGTTTAAAGAATGGTTATCCTGGACCCAGATTGATTTTATTCTTTGCAAGCAAGCGAGCGAGCAACACATTCACATAAATCCTCTCTGTCTCTCTGTTTACTTGCAGATCATCATAGTGTGGGAAAGACGCACTCTGCTGGTATCTAACCTGGGGATTTATGCCGCTAATCTGATTACTCCCATATGATGGACGTGTCCACTTGGAAGCAAATGGAGGTGGCACTGGTTAGTTTTGACAACACTGACGAGGTAGTGGAAGATCCCTGTTTTTCAAATGACCTCAATGCTGCTGGCCAGTCGCACAAAGGGCATTCCAGCTGTGCCAGCCTCCTGTCCAACTGGAGAATTCTCATCAATAGTGAGAACACCAACAATGAGACCATATTCTCCAAATTGTCTGCTGAATTCTGTGACCACCTGCCGGCAGAGAATGTGGCCATGGATGAGGGCGACCAGAGAGTCATCATCAACATTGCTGGGCTGAGGTTTGAGACACAGCTCAAGACACTTAATCAGTTTCCAGAAACCCTACTTGGAAACCCGGAGAAGAGGATACGTTACTTTGATTCAATGAGGAACGAATACTTCTTTGACAGGAACAGGCCCAGTTTTGATAGTATACTGTACTACTATCAATCTGGAGGGAAAATTCGACGCCCGGCCAATGTCCCTATAGATGTTTTTGCGGATGAAATCACTTTCTATGAGCTAGGTGAAGAAGCCATGGACCAGTTCAGAGAAGATGAAGGCTTTATTAAGGATCCCATTACTCTTCTGCCAACCAATGATTTTCACAGGCAGTTCTGGCTACTGTTTGAGTACCCTGAAAGCTCTAGTGCAGCCAGAGGTGTGGCTTTGGTCTCGGTCCTGGTTATTGTCATATCTATTATCATTTTCTGTGTAGAGACCTTACCTGAGTTCAGAGATGAAAGGGAGATCAAGGACATGAAGGATGAAGCTAATAATCTAACCAAAGCCATTGAGGTCCCTAATACCTTCACTGACCCTTTCTTTGTGATAGAAACTGCTTGCATCATCTGGTTCTCCTTCGAGTTGTTTGTCAGATTCATTGTTTGCCCCAGCAAGGCTGAGTTCTTCAAGAATATTATGAACATCATTGATATTGTATCCATCATTCCTTATTTTGTGACTCTCACCACTGAGCTGATTCAGCACAGTGAGCCAAACGGCCAACAGAACATGTCTTTGGCCATCCTCAGGATTATCCGTCTCGTCAGAGTCTTTCGGATCTTCAAGCTTTCCCGGCACTCCAAGGGACTACAAATCTTGGGACAAACCCTCAAGGCCAGCATGAGGGAACTGGGCTTGCTCATCTTTTTCCTTTTCATTGGGGTCATACTGTTTTCTAGTGCCATCTACTTTGCAGAGGTGGACGAACCACAGTCACATTTCTCCAGCATACCTGATGGCTTCTGGTGGGCTGTGGTCACCATGACGACTGTTGGCTATGGAGACATGTGTCCAACCACCCTGGGGGGAAAGATAGTGGGGACTCTATGTGCTATTGCAGGGGTGCTCACCATTGCACTCCCTGTGCCAGTCATTGTCTCCAACTTTAACTATTTCTACCACAGGGAGACAGAGAACGAAGAGAGACAAATATTACCTAGGGAGGTAGAGAGAATACTAAGCAGTGTGGTTACAGGGAGTGGGAGTATGGACTCCCTGAATAACACAAATGAAAATTATTCTAAAGACAAGACAAAAAAATACTGAGCAGTCACAGAAGAAGTCTAAGAGGGACTCTGACTGATATACCATGTGCACGCTGTGTAATTCCCCCCTCCCTTTTTTTAAACATATCTCCATTTGAGTTTTTCAGTCTCTCCTTTTTGCTATCTGATTTCTTGTTGCTTTTCAAATAAACAGAGTATTTATTATCTCTCTTCCCTGTTCATCTGTCTCTTTTTATAATCAAACTCTAGGCTGTCTAATATTTTGTTTCTCTGCGCTGATATCAATATTTGTTTCCTAATGTGAGAACGTACAATCAGTTTTCAATTCCTTTTTTAAAAAAAATAATCATACAGCCTTGAAGCTCTTTCCCCTATTTCTAGATCTGTGGTTGGCTGTAGATACTTTGGGTGCCTCCACATAAATTGGTTTATGGCTGATTGCCTGCAAATTACACATTCAGGGGTGAACCTTGTTTTAATTGCTACTGTTCCAGATGGACTAGCAGGAATGGTATGGAAGGATGAGCTACTTTTGTGCCAAAATGGAGCTGCTAGCTACAACCCCATGCAACAGGAGGTACCTTTTTTAATGAAATACTTCCTACTGTGTTTTCTGTTGGCCTGCAACAATTGCTTATCCCAGTAATGCTTGGAGGTTCCCTTAGGAGTGAGGGGGGACACTCTGCATATACTCAGACATATTCTCTATTTCATTATGATGTGAAGTAATTCAGAGCTGAATCCTGCAATTAAATTATAACTGTCATTTTGTCCAAACTGGCAAAAACTGGCCATTTTACCTAGGCTGACCATCTGAAAAGGAGGACAGGGCTCACATAGCTTTAACAGTTGTAGAGAAAAGGGAATTTCAGCCAGTGTTATTTGTATGCAATTAGTCCCTGGTGAAATTCCCTCTTCATCACAACAGTTAAAGTTGCAGACACTATACTAGAGTGACCATACACAAAAGAAGGCAGGGCCCCTGCAACTTTAACAGTTGTGATGAAGAGGGAATTTCATCAGGAACTAATTGCATACAAAGGCCCCCACTGAAATTCCCTTTTCTCTACAACTCTTAAAGTTACATAAGCCCTGTCCTCCTTTTCAGATGGTCAGCCTAAATTTTACCAAGAGAAAGCTTTTCACACATTCTCAAGTCAGTACTTAAGAATGAACCATGTTAATGTTTTCACTGTGACTGAGAAATGAGACTGAGAAATGGGAATGAGGATAAAATTTCTATATAAATACAACAACAATTTCTGTATAATCATAACTGCATAAACTGCATAACTCCCATGATGCATTATGAGTCACTTGGTAATCAGGACATAGGCAGATGCCTCTGAGAAGACATCCAGCTGCAAAAATGTTTCATTCAGCTGTATAAATGTCAATTAACTTACCCTATAACTTCCTATTTTCTTTTTATTCTTTTGCTCTAAGTAATTCACAATTATATCAGCATTCATAATATAAATGTGCATCAATAGTACTGAATTGCTAAGATACATTTTAAAAATTGCTTTGCAAATCTACAAAATAATTCTGAAACTTCTTTTTTAAATAAAAGAGGGTTATGTTGGGTTGCCCTGCTGAGACTAGACCCATTGAAATGAATGGGGTTTAGTTAGACTAACATTGGATGCAACCTAGTATGATAAAAAGCAGGAATGATCTGAGATCAACAGGTTAGATCCAGATAGACATGCTTAGAGTTGACATAATGGAATCAATGGGACAAGTTAGTCATGACTAATGTAAGTCCTATTGTTCACAATGGCTCTTCTCCAAGCATGACTGGATCCAACCCAATTTGTTTTGGTGGCCCATACTCTCTTACACCACCCAATCTTATACTTCTGGTGGAGTCTATGAGAAGGTGCTAACTTACAGCATCTATCCAAGATTCCCATAAGATATGCATGATATTAGGTCATATTACTGTGATAAATTAATGCTGCTTCGTTGTCTTTTCTAATGGATTTCTCACTCAATTTGAACCATATGTGATTATTCTACAATATCACCAATATCTTTGGTCTGAGCTATTAAAGAGAAACGTACCATAAGAAATGCATTTAAAACACACAATTTTTGCAGTATAGTTTAGAATTTGTCTAAGTACATATGTCAAATCACGCTTTCTCACAGAAGGAATTCTTTTTAGTTTGCTGTGAATTCCCTGCCACCACCACTGAAATATCTCTTGTCTCACCACTGAAATGGCTCCCCTGCTTTCACTTTTTATAGCAAATTGAGGATCTGGTACACTGAGGCTTTTATTTCTTTCAAAATGGAATCTGTTTTCAAGAACATGAGCTAAGAGAAGCAGAAAGAGAAAACATGCATAAGACTAGATTATGACTGCCAGCTATGCATACTGACCTTGGAGTAAGCTCAAACTAACTCCAGAGGACTTGCTCCTGAATAGACATGTATAGTCTTGCACTGTGAGTCGGATTAAAAGAGCAGAATCCACAGCAGAAATTAAGAATATCAAATTCTGCCAGCTCAGCATCTAAGTATGTATTTTTTAAATCCTATTTTACTTTAGCAACTACAATGATTACAGAAGAAAGAACCTCTAGGATCCAATTAACAGGTGCCTCTTTTGTATTTCATTTTCAGATAAAGTTCTTCTTCTCCAAAATTTCTAGACATTAATAACTCACCCATTTCCAGCTCCATTCTTCCTGCTTTTCCCAGCCATTCTTTCATCTCTAGCCTTTTCTCTTCTCACCTGGCTCAGCTTAATTTCCCAACTCACATGATCTTGCTTTCTCAAGCTGCAATCCTGTACTTAAACTGGTAGGGTGACCAACTGTCAGGATTTTCCTGGATTTGTCCTGGGTTTTGTTCTATCCTAGGTGTCAGGGGAAATGTTCTGTAATCTTCTATAATGTCCTGGAATGACACACTTTCCCCTTCAAGACCACCATTGGAGTGGCGGGGGGGGGGAATGATGCATTTTCTGGAGGTCCCTATTGGAGCAGTGGGGGGCAGGAATGACATGCTTTCTCCTCCTCCTCTCCAATCGGGGCCCTTAAGGCCCCAATTGGAGTGGAGGAGGGGAAAGCACGCTTTCCGGGGCTTCTGGAAAGCATGTCATTCACAACCGCCATGCTAATGGCAGCTGACAATAGTGTGGCAGGGGAATGACGTGCTTTCCGGAAGCCCTGGAAAGCATGCTTCCCCCCCACACACACACAAACACTGGCTGTCCATATTTTCAAATATGGTCACCCTAACTGTGGGATTAAGTTCCATTGTGCTCAATGTGACTTGCTTTCCAGTAGATATATATATAGAATTGCACTGTTAGTCACTTGCTGTCCCTAACCTACCTTTGTAACTCCCTCCCTCAGGGTAGGTAGATCAATGTTTGTTGCATTACATTTAATTTCACTTCTTTCCTTTCCCTCATGTGGTACTCATCTTCATGCATTTTCCATAAATATACACTTTTTCTTTCCAGAACTGTGGGCCTGAGACATCTGACTAATCGCACAAAAGAATATGTAGGTTTTTGTGCAACCCCCTCTTCAAACAATGACTAATACACTTAACTGTACAGCTCCTTGAACAACTATGAAAAGAACATGGTCCCTACATTCCTTTGCATCTGGTCAAAGAAAATTAGTATTTTTCTAGATTTTTTTCAAGAGTGTTTATGTTACATCTGAGTTCTGAACCATTCACATTCACACTTGATATACAGAAGGTCATTCCCCACTTCTTCCTTACAAGGAACATCATGTTCAGTGAAGTTAGATGAGCACACATCATCGAACGAATGAGGGAGATGTTCTCTGTGATGGCCAGCTACAACCTCAAAAAAGGTGGGAAAGCCCTTAGCAAAGGGGGAAAACATGTCAGGAATGGAAGAATTTGGTCCTCTTTGAGAAGGTTTCCACACTCCTCTCTTCACATTCACATGACTATTTACTTCAGTTCAACAAATAATGTGTTTTAATGCAATCAGTTTTTATTCAGACCTGTCATATAGCCATTGGGTTGCCTGGGAGCTTCCTGAAAATTATGAGCATGCTAGTTTTTCCCTGTCCAGAGGTAGCTGGTAGTGTGCATCTGTCATTTTGCAGATTATTGAACTGTTTGCACACTGCTGCATGTGCCTTTAGAAGAACAAAACAAAAAAACGTTCTCATGCAATATGGTACAAAAAAACTAAATCTGGCACATGAGGGCAACTGCAAGCGATCAGATGGCTGTGGGCAGCCAGCCAATAGATGATGGATTTTCAAGTGGTCACACTCACTACACACCCAAAGGTCCTGTGAATTGACCCTGAGAGAGGAGTTAAAATTGAGGGAGTAGGAGCATGGATTCCGCTTTAAAGGAGTCAACATACCTCTTGTCCTGAAATGTGAGCCTGGAAAATAGAGCTGGAGTCTAGAGCATGCAAACACATCCTAGGTTGTTATCAAAAAAGAAAACGTGTAGATGGTCATGGTTCCCAGGTCTGTCTTTCTCCTATGAAGGACTGAACAAGGGTGTAGGCTCTGGCTTGCCTCTTCAGTGCCAACTTTTTCATTGCTGATTATAAGTAGAGAACATCTCATCTCCATATGATATCTCTTTTCCT
The DNA here is from genome assembly GCA_029215795.1 of Anniella stebbinsi. Taxonomy (NCBI): domain Eukaryota; kingdom Metazoa; phylum Chordata; class Lepidosauria; order Squamata; family Anniellidae; genus Anniella; species Anniella stebbinsi. The sequence goes on along the minus strand of JARDYH010000004.1, from coordinate 65,587,315 downwards.
CCAGTTTTCTGGAAATCCTTTCTCCCCTCCCAATTGCTATGACAACCATGACAAGGTCAATTAGATAACGGATGTGTATCTAGGGGATTAGATGTCAGATGGTTAGAAGCCTGATGATAGATAGACAGATTTTCCTCAAATTTTGCAAGTTTACTGCCGTAGTAACTAATTACACACAGTTGTAAAATAATAATAATAACAACAGCCTTCTATAACTAAAATTACAAAGATGTATAATATAACCAATGTTTTTAAGTTAAAAAAAAATCCACTCCTGACTGAATGCCAAATTTCTACATAAAGCAAATACACAAAGGTCAGAGTAACACTGAAAGCTGAATGAATATCTTTAAAAGCAAGGGTGGCAAATGCAGTGCTCCCTTTACTATTTTGGGATCTTGAATTTAAGCTGCTCTGCTGATTATAGAATTATAGGAGTGGACAAGGCCCCATCAAATCCCACCACCAGCCACAAAGACACTGTACACTTATGTCATGTATATAGACAGGTCACAGTCCAGTTTATTACATTAATTAATCCATAGGAGTGTCTTTCTAAGGCCCTAAAATGAATGGTTGCACCTCCTCCTCTCACAAAAATAGCAACCCCAGACATCCCGTCCAAATTTAAAAGGTCAGTGGCAACATTTATTATTCTTATTACCCCTCCTCCCTACATGGGTGCTTCACTCACTGACTCACCAGCAAGTAGGGTGGCCATTTATGCACTGTCCCTAAATACAGCACCAAAACAGAGGACAAAAGGGGACATCAATTTGCATAACGTTAGGCTGACCATCTGAAAAGGAGGACAGTGCTCATGTAACTTTAAAAGTTGTAGAGAAAAGGGAATTTCAGCCAGTGTTATTTGTATGCAATTAGTCCCTGGTGAAATTCCCTCTTCATCACAACAGTTAAAGTTGCAGGCACTATACTATTGTGACCATACACAAAAGAAGGCAGGGCCCCTGCAACTTTAACAGTTGTGATGAAGAGGGAATTTCATCAGGAACTAATTGCATACAAATGACGCCGGCTGAAATTCCCTTTTCTCTACAACTCTTAAAGTTACATAAGCCCTGTCCTCCTTTTCAGATGGTCAGCCTACATAACGTTTGCATATGCATATATATCTATATATATATAAATGCAAATTTAGAAATAATAACTATAATAGAAATAGAACTACAATACATCTCACCATAGTGAGAAAGACTGGCCAGGTGACTCTTGATGGGCAACTTCAAGGCCCCTATGCTCCCTTCTTAGGACTCTTTATCTTTAAATAGGACTTGGATTAGACAGCCCATCAAATAGAGGACACCTTCAGTCAGAGGAGTGTCCTCTGACAGCTCTTCAAATAGAAAACTGTCCTCTGTAAAGTAAAGCACCTGGCCACCCTATCACCACGAGTTAAGAATGTATGGCAGTAGCTCTAAGGGTGGTGTTGGTGTGGCAGCTATGTTGGGTTTGTTCAAATTACTTGTGTACATAATCTACCAATATGACAAAACAGAAAGGCAGAATTGATGAGTGGAAAGCAATCAAGTGATCTACAGGAGGAAGGACTAAAAAAAGGGTCCCGCCATCTTTCAGCCCTGGGCTTGCTGACATGCTTTCCAGTCAGCAGTAGTGATGGTCGCCTCAGCCTCAGCCTGGAGGAAGATTTTGAAAAATAATAATCAAATTGATGGGGAGCAAGATGGTCTCACAGATCAGTTTGTTGAACATTATCTGGGGTGACCAGATAAAATCCAGGTCAGGGCTCATGTAACTTTAACAGTTGTAGAGAAAAGGGAATTTCAGCCAGAGTCATTTGTATGCAATTAGTTCCTGCTGAAATTCCCTCTTCATCACAACAGTTAAAGTTGCAGGGGCCCTGCCTTCTTTTGTATATGGTCACTCTAGTATAGTATAGTTGTGATGAAGAGAGAATTTCACCAGGGACTAATTGCATACAAATGACACTGGCTGAAATTCCCTTTTCTCTACAACTGTTAAAGTTACATGAGCCCTGTCCTCCTTTTCATATGGTCAGCCTATTTAAACATTTCAGCTTTGATCTTGGTTGTTACCACTGGTGCGCCTGCCATGGCCATTTCTTCAACTGAATCTGACCTATGCTGCAGCCTCTGGCATGGCATTAATGCTACCACACCCCAGCAGGCTGCTCCTATTCTTGAATTAGCTGGCTAAGCAGCAGCACTGGCGTGGATGCATGAGAATTATGACATCTCTCCTAGAATTCCACCTCTTTAATTACATGAGTGGGTACAGGCTGCAATTGCTCAGTGGTGAGGCAAAAGCACTCAGCACATACTCAGAGACACTTTTCAGCCATACATTCCAAAGTTTAGCCCTTGTACAGAATACAAATTCTTGAGAATTCCTACCATAAATTTTCCCTGTAGTTTGGGTGCACTGCATGGCAGCACTCTCCCTATGTTTTGGAGTTATCGGTATAATTATTAGAGCAATATTATATTTGACTTAAATATTCTGTTTCCTTAAGGAATGAACAAAAACCTAGGATGAAAGGGGACAGTGCTAAATGGCCACAGTTAAACAGGGAGGGGATGGGCTACAAGATCAAGAGTGTCAGAAAATAGGAAATTGTCTAGAAAGGAAATGTATATCTTGGAGCTTCTTTGCAAGTGAGACACTATTCCCTTTTTGTCTTTCCTCAGAGAATTGAAGCATATGTTTGTCCAATGAAAGTGTGCATTTATTGCCTTACAATATATATATATATATATATATATATATATAAAAATAAAAAATATACATCATTATTCTATATATAAAACTTTTTTTTAAAGAAAGGAATGTATAACTTCTGATGGGTGTTGTCCGCATTTTTATTTACCATTGTATATATTTTATTCATTGTTTATAGCTCCTGAAGAAGGATCATATCCGAAACGTTGGGCTTGTAATACAATATATTAAAGAATACGTGTACTAGCACCAGACTTTGTCTTCTTTCTTCCCGCCAGTATAGGGGCTACTTCCCTCTCAACGCAACAACTCAGAGAAACCATACCAGCTCCTTAGCCTTTTCCCCCTTAAGAGACATTCTTTCTGACACAAAAAACTTCAGATAAAAGAGTTCCAGGGTGCTTCTAGACCAACAGCTTCTAACACAAAGAGTCACAAAGGATTGTGCAACTGTTCTGTTTTTCCCTCTTAACAGACTTTTTGTGGTCGGAAAAAAGATGGAAGAAGAGGTGGGAAAACATGGGAGGGTTACAAATGGAAGTTGATAATGTATGGACCCCTCCTTCTGTAAAAACCCATGCTTGAGGCAGAGGATTGCACAGTGAACCCCCCCCTCAGAAGGAGTTGGTGCCAATAGGAGCTTTCCTCCCATTACAAATAGCAGGTGTGGGGTGGAGACTGATTCTGAGCTGAACCACAACAGGGTAAAAGGTGTAAAAAGAACAAAACTTTCCCTGCACCCTGATCTGGCACCCTCCCAACTTCACACCAGTTATTTGTCTAAAAACAAACACCCAACTATCAAGGGCAGACTACTTGACAAACATCACATCTACTTTGACCTTGAGTTCTCTTTACACTGAGGGCCACTGCCACATCCTTTTAAAAACCCAAAGAGCAGGATAATCTCATCCGGAATGTTTAAACTGGCTCTACACGCAGCAGAATAAAATGGGAGCATTCAAAAATCTGATTTCCTACCCACAATCTGAAGTGATGTAGTCCATTCAGCCATCTCATCCTTCTACCACCTCATTCTGCTGAATGTGTAGACAAGGGGCCAAACTAAACATGCTTCAGATCATGCATAGCAGGGCTGTACATGATTGGCTTATTTACTTCAGTATAATTGATTCCAGTGGAAACTTTAAAATAAACAAAACCCTACGGGTGGCAGGTGGAATTTCAGAATGAAAATAGGAGGTGAGAAAGCATAAATCCTTCACCTCCCAGAACACCATGGTTCCGATCTGAAGTAAATAGGCCAAATAAGATTTGAAAAATGTTTTGTTTGACCTTGTGCCTAGATAATAGTTTCTGGGTGGTGTGTTAGCACCTTCCCTGTGGTGATAGATGTGAGCTAGATAGCACTTGATAAGGTCAATTCAAATGTATGCTTACTTTTCAAATTTAGCATATCGAAAATTTACTGGCTAAATAATATTGCCAACCATTACATATCTCTGAAGCCTGAAAAGCACCACTGGAAATGAAGGAGGTGTGCTATAATCCTGAAAGACTGTGGTAATGATGGAAATGCAAACTACGACCCTGATGTATAGTGACCTGGGATTGGAGTATGAAAATGAAATACTCTGAGTTGAAACAAATTCATAAAAACAAGTAACTTCAATATATTGTAATTTCAGAATCTCATATCCCACTCAATGCAATATGCTGACACTTTCGTTCTCTCTATTAGCTGAGTCTTGCGCTGTGCTCCAGAAGTGCCCATAAGCTACAAAACTGTGTTGCTCCCACAATGACTCTTCCTGGCTGGCTGCTGGTTCCCCTGCCCCTCTCTCCCATTCTGTCCCTCAGGTTTCCTTTAGCCCATGCCAAACTTGCTCTCATTACCATCAAGGTGGCAAGAAATTCTTGCCCTCTTTCCACATTCAGCAGCATCACTCACAGTTGCTTTGGTCGGGCATCATACTTTACAGAGGACAGTCCTCTATTTTGGGAAGCTGAAAGATGACTGCCCTCTGTTTGAAGAGCTATCCAGTCCAAGTCTGGTTTAAAGTCAAAGAACCATAAGCAGAGAGAATAGAAGGCCTTCAAATTGTCCATCAAGTTAGGATCTGGGCAGCAGACTAGAGCCGATCTACACTCTAGCTTTGTAACGTTCCATAAGGTTTACGAAAACTCTTTGGGCCACATGATACACTCCCTTGAACGATGTATACCCGAGGTTTTTTAAAACTCACTTCAGCTATATACAATGGTTTTTACTTTTAATAAATAATTTTAAGTAAAATAATTTGTCCTTCCTTACTGTTTTTGATTCGTGGGGGGAGTTCTTCATTTACCGGCACCCAAATGCTTAGCAGTTGATTGGTGGGGAAGAAAGAGGGGCTAAGGAGGAAGTGGGCGAGTGACCTACAGTACCCACAATGCTTAGCCCTATACTCATTGAAAGCTAGGGAATGAAAGGGGAACTAAGGAGGAAGTGGGCGACTGAAGTACAGCGCCCACAATGCTTTGCCCTAAATTCATTGTAAAAACGAAACAGAAAGAAACGGACAAAAGAGCGTGAGTCCACACACACCACTTTGAAGACTGAAGAATTTTTCTCCTGTAACGAGAGTACTCCTTAATGCGGCCTAAGATGTTTTAGAATGCACCTATTTGGAACGTTTTTAAATACTATTTAAAACGTTCCAAGGTACAGTGTAGATAGGCTCTTAGCACCTGCTCAAGGCATAGCTTTGCATAGGCTCAAGACTCCACTATGTTGAGATGTATCTCTATTTAAATTTTAAGAAATATTTCTAAATTTGCACCTATACATATACATTTGCATATGCAGTTGTTATGCAAATTGGTATCCTCTTTTGTCCTTTTTTTTGTGAGCCATAAGTAGCCACCTACTCAAAAACTGTGAAACCCACAACCAAACTGTGCTCCCACTTACTTTACCATTAAAATAGACTTAGTCTGGAAATCTCTTCAAACAGAGAAGGCCTCCAAACAGAGGACTGTCCTCAGACAGCTCTTCAGACAGAGGACTGTAAAGCAGGACACATGGCCACCCTCCTGCCACACAGTTTTTATTGCCAACCTCCTTGCCTCCATTATTCCAATCTCCATGGCACCAGTTGCCTGAAGCTATGCTCTCCTGGCCGCTCTTTTCTTTCACCCCACCATAGACATGGGATCAAGAGAACATCTTCTTACCAAGATTAAAAACAATGCATTTATCTTTTTGTAGCAACACAAAACATGTAAACAAAACTAATCATGGAAACAGCTGTCTGAATTCTGATTTTTATAACATAGAAATGTGTGATGTAACTCAACATACAGTTTGTTTGTGGGGAGCTAGGGGGAATTTCCTTATTCTTTTTTGCTGACATACTGTAGATGTTCTTCAGACATGCAAAATAAATTCAAGCATACAACCATCAACAATGATAGTGATTTTCTACATTTTGTAATAGCCAGATCCACACGACAAAGCATGGGTGTGTGTTGCTCAGAAAAGCACCCAGGTGACAATATGATCTGGCCAGAGGTTGCAGTTTCTTTCACAAAAGGAGAGAACTGCTTGACTATGAGCTCCATCACACCAGTGATTTAGTGCACTCTCGCCATGCCTGGTGTGCAGATTTGCAGCACGGTACCCACATGACGCTGTGCCTGTCCTGCTAACACCCTGCCTCTTCCCCAGCCTTTCCTAGAAAGCTAAAAGTCTGGATCATTTTCTCTAAGTGCATTTAATGCGCCCTAAGTCTCCATGTAGTTTTAAAGGAACTGGGGACTTGAATGTATTGCATCAGGTCCTGGCAGGGAAAATTGATTGCTCCCAGCAGCCGGCTCCAAGCCTCAATATAAAACCCAAACCTTGCATCCCAGGCTCAAAAGCCTTTTTTAAAATTATACAACACCTGAATCTCTGCAGAGACAGGATTGTACTCCTTCGATGCCCCCAAAGAGCCAGACTAAAGGGTCATTCCATTTTTGCCTGGCAGAAAGGCGGTCTGGTTGACATATTCATCTGACAGGATCTGACTGGAGGGAGAGAGAGAAGGGGAGGGTGAAGTGGAGTAGAAGAGCAAAGGAGTGTAGGAGCGATAGAGCAGCTATTCAAGTGAAAGGGATCGTAAACTTGACACACTTCTGCCTCAGAGGTAAAAAAAAATGCAGAGGCAAACCAGGGGTGGGGAACTGGGCGTGATGGAGGTCAATGTTCTTGATTTACAGGCAATGCACACCATTGCAGAAATCTCCACGTTGATTAAGATTTAAGTGCTATCAGATAAAGGAAGGTCTAGCTTAAAATTCCCCTAATTTGAGTGCTTTACTAAAAATACACTGACCGGTGCTCTAAATTGGTGCCTAGCCTTGTATAAGGAAGGAAATGAAGAGTTTTACAGAACTCCTCTAGTTCTGAATCTTTAACAACAACAAAATACTCTTTATTCTAGACATCTTCTTGTACAGTTTGGCAGGTCGTCCTTTGAATAGCTTATTACAAGACTTAAATTAGTAGGAGAGAGATGCCTAGCCTGATACTGCTTTTCTGCCAGGAACAGGTTTTGAAAATAAAAAGAATGAGCTTTGAATGTTCTGATTTGTCAGAGATATTATATTACAGAACAGGTTCAAACTATATTATATCTAATACATCGTCTTAATCTGTCTACATTCAGCATCTTAGATAACACCTTTAGAGTTCTGGCTGGTTCTGACCAAAAACCAGGTTCAACACTTTGGATAGTTCCTTTAGAGTTCTGTCTAATTCTGACTGAAACCCAGAATGGATTCATAGCCCCACCGAAATCAGAGCCACCAGCCTTCACTGCTCAGATCGCTTCTGTATGAGACTTTGGGTAGTATCCAATGTTACTCCTACTTTGAGTTAGAGCAATTGAAATGAATGGGACTTAAGTTAGTCATAACTAACTGAAGTCCCACTCATTTCAATGGATCTACTCTAAGTAGGACTGACACTGGATATTGCCCTTTTATTGTTTAATCTCCCTACTTCATTCATGGAATTTTACAAGGGGTCTATATGATGTCTTCTTGTAACTCTCCCAAGTTTTCCCTCTGCTTCTTCCGTCTTCTTTCTTTTCACACACAAAAAGAAAATTTGTTAGGGAGGAAATTTTTGAATAGCTCCGCAATGTATTTGGGCTGGTAGCACTAAGTGCCATTGATGTGAGAGTACCCTCATGTGGGCTCAAACCCCACCCCTCATTTTAGAAGTCATGGTGTTGAAAGGCATGTTCATTATGAAGCCCTTTCGTTTCCCCAAGTAATTCTCTTATTAGATACGTCTCCAGTTATGACTATTGACCACTAGAGGCCCCTATAGTATTTATAAATATAGATGCAGTTGTAATGGGAAAAAACCTGCAGGCAGCCCTGCTGGTCTATTAAAGAAGGGGTTGGGAACTAACAAACCCTAAACCCTAAAGTCCTGAGCAAACTTGTAACTTCCCTAGAACTCCTCTTGAGGTTAGATGTTAAGAAATAAATAAAGAGGGGATGGTGTGTGGGCGGTGTGAAAACTATATGTAAACTGCTCAAAGAGCTTCAGCTATGGAGCGGTATATAAATGTTAATAATAACAATAATAATAACAAATTGTTTCAGGGCATTATGAAATAGTCCCCAAACCTGCAATGTGTAGTGGTAGTCTTATGATAAGAGTACACGCTTCATGAAGGGCAAACCTAATTAGGTTAGATTTAACTCGGTTCAAAACAGATTTCAGATTACATCAGGGGCTAATGGGACAGAGTGGTGTGGAAATTTTCTCTTTGAAAATACAAATGTCAACAGTGATTTGGATCCACCTCTTGTTCTGACTTGAACAAATTTGAAAGACCGCACAAGAAAAGAAACATGTGGTACTTCTCATATTAGAAAAGCCAGAGATTAATTTCAGGTGGTTGCTACTAGAGGTGCCTCCAGACAGATGCATTCTGACAGATGCTACCAATCAAAAGGCATTGTGCAACTTTCCCTCCTTAATTTTTTTTTATGGTAAGAAAAAAACCCAGGAGAAATGGGTGGGGGAGACACAGGAAGGTTATAAATGGAAGATAATGTCACTTGGACACTCACACACACCGCCACTCATGAATTCCATGAGTGAGTGAGGGAAATTGCACATTAAAAGGCTGGCCTGGAAGCATTGGGGGGGGGGGGCAACAAAAACCCAATTAAGTAGGTAATTAATGGATGAAGTGTATGTACCACCTCAACCCCCACCAAGCAAAGTCCCATCCTTAGGATCAATTCAAAACTCATCTTCCTGTAGCTATGAAGATAATATTAAGGACAGTCTATAGTCAGCTATCCTTCCTTCTCAAATCTGCAGGACAAGTGAAATTGGTGCCTGAAATGTTATAGCAGAGAGGAGTACTTTGGTTGTTTTGTCATGGAGTACATACTTTGCATGCATAAGAGCCTAGATTCAGTTAAAGAGTCTCATAAGCTGCAGTGCTGGAAAGAGACACTGCCCCAGGTCCTCACTGCCAGATAGAATAGCCCCCACTGGGCCAGAGGGACCAGTGCTTGCTGACTCAAGATAAGGCAGCTTCCAATGTTTACAAGCAGCACTATAAGGGTAGAGGCTGCTACCTTTATCACACAGGCGATCCGATCCACACCTGCCGCGACTTTGATCCAATTCTTTCACATGACGTCGTCCCCCTCGTGCTGCTCTCGTGCTCTGACTGCTCCTTTTTTCCGTCCTCTTTCGAACTATCCCTGAAAGGGAATTGTCACACCTACCCGTTTTGCGTAGCCTTTTGCTCACACGTGGTTGGTTTTGCAAAAACGACCGCATGTGATCAAAAGGCTACACTCGCATAGGAAACGGAGGGGGAACCCGCATAAGCAAAACGGGTAGGTGTGATAAAGACGGCAATCTTCTGGTGACTATTAATTCACTTTTAGGAAGTGCAGAAAGAAGCTATGTCACGTTCCAAGAAGCTGTTCTCAGAGCTTTGTAGTTCCTTTATGCTTTAACTCTGGGTCATTGGTATAAAATAAGCCTTTCATTAGCTCTGTGCAAACAGGACCATGAGGGACATATTCAGCTGCCTTATTCTGGGTGAGTACAACATTCCTAGGCTAACAAATGCAAGGTAAGTGGGAGACAATAGCTCAAGGATAGAACAAGGTTCCTGGCTCAACCCAGGGTGTTTCCAGTTTCAAAGGAGCAAGCAGCAGGTTATAGAAAATAAATCCACTCCCTGAGGCGTACTGTCAGCCAGAGTAGACAATACTCGTCTAGGTAGATGGGTATAGGTGGTTTCTTATGTACTATGTAGGCAGATCAAAGTGGGTAAGCACTATGCAACCCATGGCTAAGCAATCCGCATTCCAGTCCCAGAGAATGTTGTAGGGAGCAATAACAGAGCAAAACAAAACAATAAAGTGTGGTGCAATGTGGTGCTCTCAAATCTGATGCAGAAGATTTTGTAGCTGGATTGGTAATAATAATAATAATAATAATAATAATAATAATAATATATTTTAGAATATATTTGTTCCTGTTAGAACTATTTCTAACATTTTATGTGGACGTAGTTTATGGGCACAGTGAGCTTTGGAGTGAGCAAAGCAGATGCACTCACCTAATGCACTCATCTTAATAGCTACTAAGAAGAGGGCCTTTTCTGCTGTAGCACCCCAGTTGTGGAATGAGCTTCACCTGAAGTCTACATTGTGCTTCTTTCAGCACCAAGTGAAGACCTTTTCATTCTTCTAGGCATTTCATTTTTCAGCTTGTTTTTATCTGGTATTATGTAATAATAATAATAATAATAATAATATATTTATTTATTTATTACCCGCCTCTCCCTTCCGGATCGAGGCAGGGAGAAACATCATACAGACAATATAAAATACATAAAACTGATTAAAAGCATATAAAAATTAATACATCATTAAAATCAACCAAGTCTTAAAATTCGACTGGATAGGCCTGCCAGAAGAGATCAGTCTTTATAGCTCTCTTGAATTCTAGAAGACTGGTAAGTTGGCGGATCTCTCCCGGCAGGTCGTTCCACAGTCTGGGAGCAGCAGAAGAGAAGGTCCTCTGGGTAACGGTTGTCAACCTAGTCTTGGCCAACTGTAGTAGGTTCTTCCCAGAGGACCTGAGCATGCGGGGAGGATTGTATGGGAGAAGGCGATCCTGCAGATAACGTGGACCCAAACCATGTAGGGCTTTAAAGATTATAAACAACACTTTGTACTTTGCCCAGAAACTAATTGGCAGCCAGTGGAGTGATTTTAAAACTGGTGTGATATGGTCACCGCTAGATGTACTGGTGACAACCTGGCTGCCATATTTTGAACCAGTTGAAGTTTCCAGACTAGGCACAGAAGTAGCTCTATGTACAGCGCATTGCAGAAGTCAAGCCTCGAAGTTACCAGCGCGTACACTACCATTTTTAGGTCTTCCAACTTTAGGAAGGGCGCAGCTGGCGTATCAGCCGAAGCTGATAGTAGGCACTCCTGGCCGTCGCATCTATCTGAGCTGTCATTTGGAGCAATGGATCCAGGAGCACCCCCAAGCTGCAGACACAGCCTTTCAGGGGGAGTGTAACCCCATCCAGAATTGGTTGACAACTTGACACACCTCCAAACCCAGGTTGTGGCCTTTGACAGCAAGCACCTCCGTCTTGTCTGGATTCAGCTTCAGTTTGTTTTTCCTCATCCAGCCCATTACCGCCTCCAGGCATTCATTCAGAGGAGAAACACTATCATTAACTGATGATGTTGTCAAAGGCATGGAGAAATATATTTCGGTGTCATCAGCACACTGATAGCACCCCGCCCCATGCCTCTGGATGATCTCTCCCATCAGTTTCATGTTGATGTTAAACAGCATTGGGGATAGGATGGCGCCTTGAGGTACGCCACACAACAGCTCCTTCTTTGAAGAGCAGCTATTCCCAAGCATCACCATCTGGAACCTGCCCGAGAGGTAGGACCGGAACCACTGAAGCACAGTGTGTCCGAGTCCCAAGCCCCTCAGGCGTTCCAGAAGGATACCATGTTCAATGGTATTGAAAGCTGCTGAGAGGTCCAGAAGTACCAGCAGGGACACACTCCCCCTGTCAATACTCAAGCGTAGATCATCCACTAAGGTGACCATAGCAGTCTCAACACCATATCCTGCCCTGAAGCCGATTTGAAATGTGTCTAGAAAATCTGTATCATCCAAGACTGCTTGGAGTTGGAAGGCAACTGCTGTCTCGATCACCTTGCTCAAAAACGGAAGATTTAATACTGGCCTATAGTTATTAAGATCCTGGGGGTCCAGGGAGGGCTTTTTTAGAAGTGGCCGTACCACCACTTCTTTTAGACAGGATGGAAAACTCCCCTCCCTGAGAGATGTATTAATAATGTGTTGTAAGTGGAGTCTAATTCCATCTCCTCCCTGGGTGACCAGCCAAGAAGGACAGGGATCGAGGGGGCAAGTTGCCCTCCTCACTTGTTCAAGCAGCTTGTCCACATCCTCGGTACTGCTGCTGCACTGCTGCTAGCTTTTGTTTGTTTACTTTTATATTGAAGTTTTAAACTTTTATATTGTATTTTATCATCCATATTTTATTGTCTGGTATTTTATGGTTTTAATTGTTGTGAACCTCCCAGAGAGCTTTTGTTGTTAGGTGATATAAAAATGTGAATTTAAAAACAACAACAGCAACACAGTGTATTCTGATCCCTGAACGCCACACAACACCTTGACGTTGCCTCTGCCAGATCAAGGTGGGGCCAGTGCAGAAATTGTATGTACTGTTCAGAAAACTCTGTCTAATATCTAAGAGGGCAGGAGAAATTCCCATGCAGACATGAAATCAAGACGAGCGATTTTAAGGCAGTGCCCATTAGGATTGGGCTGTTTGGAACCTTGCAGTACGTGTCAAACAAAGTTCATTGTAGCACAACAAGCTTCACTTGAGAACCATTTCTCTCGCCTGGTTTCCAATGGAACTGGCAGATTCTAATGTTTTGTAATGATGATTACAAATATTATTAATAATAATTGATAAAGAAAAGAAGTGGCAAATGCAAGTCCAGTCCAGAATAATCGGAGCACAATAGCGGAAATATATTTCAGCCAAAAGGCAGGGAGGCATGTCTGCTATTTTAAAGATTGATGCATGCATTTTTGTAAGGAATAACATCTTGCTTTGGATGCCTTTTTACCTAATTCCCAGCATTTGCTGCCTTAGCAACACGTCCTTAAAATAATTAATAAGGGGGGCTTTAACACAGCACAGAGCACATTTTAACATCACTTTGTACTATTATTTATTCTAGGCTTTGGATTTCTTATGTTCTACATAGATGAAACAGGTAGAAACTACTTATCTTCAATGGGATGGGGTGGGTAGGCAATACTCAATAAGCAATGGCTGAGTTTTATCTATGCCAACTCAGTTACTTTTCAACCAAAGTCTATATTCCATCATGTTGGACATCTATCTAAAGGGCTCAGCCCAGGAAGCTAGTTGTTCCTGTACTGCACAGAGCTCATGTAAATTCAATGAAACTGGTATCGCAGTCCTAATCATATTTACTCAGGAGTAAGTCCGTCTGAGTTTGACAGGACCTTTCCTTATAAGTGTGCATAGGAGCGTGGCATTAGGCTGCAGTCATTATGCACAGGTTTCCAGGAGCAAACCCCACTGGACACAGTGAGACTTTCTTTCCAGTAAATATATGCTGCAGATGCCAGTTTGGACATTGGTATTCCAGATAATAGCTTACACATGGTGGGGAATGAGCTTTGGTACGATACATACTTACCAGTGTGCATCAGAAGACATATGTGTAACCTAGCTGTCTGTGCAAACAGATGGAGCAGAAAAAGTGCCAGGTGGAAGAAATAAGGGAATTGCATGCATATTTGCATGGATGCTCAGGTGGCACATGACTTTTTCTACAAGCAGTAGCATGTGCGCACAACCCTCAGGCTGAGTACCCATCTCCACTGAGTGTATGTTAATACTAGGGATGTGCACGGCCAAAAAAATATTGTATCATATCGTTATTGGAATTTCCAATATTAAAATTTTTCAGATCCAATATTAGCGGATGTTTTTGTATCGTATCATTTCTGATTTCCAATAATTAATCGGAAATCCGATTGTTATCATATGACGCCATTTTTGCCATATGCTTGCCTTGAAGAACTTAATAAATGGGTGTAACTTTTTTACTTTAAAAGATAGAGACATAAAACCTTTTGGACTTTGCAGATGGGATGTTGCTAATCATGGCTCCCCAAGTTTCATGTCTCTATCTTTTAAAATCAAAAAGTTATAGGGGGTCCCTCAAAAGTCCCACCCCCTGCTGTGACGTTGTTATTTTAAAAGTTTGAAACTTGAAATTCGGTCACAGTGCAGACTGGATGCTGGTAGTCATGTGTGCAAAATTTCAGGACACTCTGTGCAACCCTGTATTTTATATTAATTTTTGAAAGATCGTGCAACTTTTGACAGCTCTGAATGACAGCTAAAGCCACGTGCATTCAGAGCTGTCAAAAGTTGCACGATCTTTCAAAAATTCATATAAAATACAGGGGTGGAGGGATTGTTCTGAAATTTAACACACATGACTAGCCAGATTCCATAAGCACTGTGGGCCAGTTTCAAGTCTCAAACTTATAAAATACAGAAGTTATAGGCATATTTAATTGGCAATTCGATATTCCAATAAAATCTGATATTATCAGACCAAAAATGATCAGATCCGATAATTTTGGAGGGGTTTTGTATCATATCATTATTGTTAATTGGATGTCCAATAAAGCCATTATTGTATCGTTATCAGACATTGGAATGATACGATACACATTCCTAGTTAGTACAGAGAAGGCAAATGTCTGAATTGGTTTTTTGTGTAGTGGTATCAATGCAGGGCTGCCAGATTCAATAGGGGACAACATTTCCTATCACCCCTTAGGTTTAAGAGAATCTGCATCCCCCAGAGATCTCCCATCCACAAGACTATCAAAACCATGTCCTATACTAATTTTAGAGCCCTACATATGAGAACCTCATCCAAAATCCATTAAAATTATTGAGCATTGACATGAGCCAATAATTGTGTTTTGAGGCCCAATTGCTACTGATCTGTGAGGTGGAAGCTGAGTGGGACTGGCAAACTCCAACTCAAATATTTGCCAAAAATCCAAATGCATGATCCTCCTCCTCTCTAGTTTATCATCACATCAACAACCCTGTGATGTGGGTTAGCTTGAGAGTCAGTGACTGGCCCAAAGTTATCCAAAGAGCTCCATGGCCGAGTGGGGACTTGAACCTGGGTTTCTCTAGTCCTAATCCAACACTCTGACCACTACACCACACTGGCTGTCATGGGTTGTTCCCTGGGTATGACCTGTGTTCCTGAATTCCAGTTTAATGAAGAGAATTTCTAAAGAATTCCTGAACCAGAGATGTGCATTTGGTTCATTCAGCTCATACTCATCTCTATGTGACAGGCACTCAGTACAGCAACTACGATGGATCAAGCTGGGAAAGAAATGGAGGTAAGTTAGAAACAGGCTGAAGAAGAGCAGGCTGGAAGTACTCCAGCTGAAAGACAAGGAGCCTCTCTAAGCAATGTTATTCAGACTGAGGAAAGTCAGCAATTCTGTGAATCTTTACAACCAAACTGAACCTCCTCAGCCTCCATTTTTGCGATTTCTCATGGGGGGGAGGAGCTTACCGGTGGCAGTGGTGGCAATCTTCCTGGTGACTACTGGCTGGCGGCTACTGTTTTCCCTCCAGAATGCCTCTGTGAACAACACTAGATTATCACTGAGAGAGCCTTCCTAATTTGCCAGCTTCCCCTTTTCGCCACTGCCAGTTTTATATAATGCATGCATGTAAGTAAAACACTGCACGTAAAGAGTCAGAATGCAATTATATGCATATTTGCATCAAGATCGCTTTTTATACTGTTATGTCAATGTACTTCGGTAATGTGTGTGGGGATTTGGGAGGGGGAGGAGACAACGCCAATGGGCTGAAGAGCTGCAAAACTGTGGCAAACTGCAGGTGCACAGTGCTCTGTACCAAATTTGGGAATAAAATTCAATGCAATGCTATAAATACGACAGAGAGGTGCTGGGGTTAAGTACCATCTAAATAATAATTAGTTTAAAAATTCCTTAGGATTAATACTGATTATATAACATGCAACATTTCGCCCCATGCAACAACAGCCCTTCCCAAATATCAGTTGGAATATCAAAAACAATCTCTTTGCTTTTGACCATGTGCTCGCTGGAATGCAGCCCCCAGAAGCGTCTCTGAAAAGGCCATTGGGCTGAAAGAGGTTCTTCCTCCCTCTTTTAGACCATGGCCATATCTACACCAAGCAGGATATGACACTTTGAAAAAGGTTTGACAACAGTATATTGCATATGTCCTGGGCCCCAACAGTTGTCACTACTGTTATAAACTGTTTGAAAGCAGTAGTGAAGACACTGCCCATGTCTGTATCATTAGTATCTATAATCTCATGGTGCAGAAACTGAAGGGAAGGAACAACCCCCTTACACATTGCACCATGGAGTGGAGCAAGATTACATATTGCCACTTCCTGATCCTGGACAGATGCCAACAAAGCAATTTCACCTATTATGAATTGGCATATAAACCAAGAACAAGTGACTCCCCATAGCACAGTGTGGGTTGCATGGATTAGTTGAATACTAGCATGCATTTGATTGCCACTTACCTGTGGGGTCGTCTGGTGCCTTTCACAGCCTAGTCCTCAGTAGGGGTGTTGAATCTCTTTCAGCCTGAGGACCAACTCAATTTCGGAGAAGCTGTCAGGTGCAGCATTCCAGTGCTGCAGCATTGGAGGCAAAGGATAGATGAATCCACGCTGTACAGGCACATGACTGCTGACAGGCCAGCACCACCAAGTACAGGCAGGGGCCACTAATTTCAATGATCTATATTGGATGTGTCTGCCTAGTCTGATTCCAATGCCACCATGTGATGCCTGCTAATACAACAGTATGGGGCCCTGTGCCCCTCAATTGCGGCTCAGCTGTGGTGGTCACCTACTAGCCTTTGCCCCACATCATTAGCCACTTTTCTTCTTAGTCAAAAGTTCACATTTATTCAGAAGGACTTATGACAAGATAAAATATAGGTGGTTTGAAAATATTACATAGCTAGCGCATTTCTCCTCCCTTTATTGTAGTTACTGTGGTAGCTTGGTACTATCGTAGCAAGTCAAGAACACATTTCTGTTTTAAATATTTCTAGTCATCAACAACTTCCTAAGAACGTCCATTCCCCCCCTCCCCCGCGCAAACTGGCCTGGATGGAGAGCACAGTCACATGTTGTTTAATTTAGCATGAGCTGAATTGTTGGCACTGAAATACCCTGTTTATTTTTCCAGGAGGGAATGTTATAAACTGTACTCCTAGCGCTATTCATAATGCTACATCCCGGTGTGCCTGTCAAGGAGGAACGCTGGTACATAGACATGATGAGATGTGTTGTAACAGTACGTGTCTTCATTATCCATTTCTTTAAATTTCACCTTCTTAAGCTAAATCGTAGAACAGAGACGTGATTTTCAGCCATTCCTAATGCAGTACTGCTATGTATATTTTGTCAAAACTCAACCAGATTTTCAGACACACCTACATAGTTGGGAAACATAATAAGATATCAGGAGTGAGGAAGCTGTAGCCATCCAGACATTCTTGGAAAACATCTCCCATTATCCCTGATCATTAACCATGCTGACTGTGGTTGATGGGACTTGGAGTCCAAAAACATCTGGAGGTCCACAGGTTCCCCACCCTTGCAACATATGAATGGAATTTTAATTCTGTTGGTGGGAAGGTGGTGAATAGAATAGCAGCTAGAATAGCAGCTGAAGTTCTGTGTAGGCAGTCTCTCAGGGGACTGCTGCAATACTTGGGCAAGGGAGGGTTGTATTTTCTTCTTCACCCAACACCTTCGGCTGCCTCTACAAGAGAGGTTTAAAGCTCTTTCAAGGCGCTTTAAAAAATTTACCTGTACAAGAACGGAGTGCAAATCGGGCGTAGAGGCGCGTTATCTCTCCGATTATGCGCATTATCGAATGCGCGTTAAACAGCGAGTTTTATTTTGCTCCAGCCGGTAAAGCGCATTTTGACTATGTGAACAAGCGATTATGCACATTAAATACTTGTAAAGCGCATTTTGGTCATCCTTCGCCACCTCTCGCCGCCTCTCGTGCAGAGGTATTAGGCGTAAATGCGCTTCTGCAATTAAGCGCATAATCACCTAACCAGGCGCAAAAGCGAATCCTTGTAGAGGGGACCTTCTTCTCTTAAAGATATCAAAGGGCATACACTGTTTCCAAATCCCGAAACAGAATCGAATCAAAGTGATTCAGTAGACAGAGCAACAGAGCAAAAGTGAGGTCTGGGGAGGTCTGGATCGATCCGAGTCGGATCGGCCCGATCCAAAGCGATTCTGATCTATTCTGATCTGTTTAGAAGTGCAGACTGCTTGGCTCCACTTCTAACTGTTTCCAGCAGCCTCCAATCACAGTGGTGGAGGAGGACTTAAGGACCATGAGGTGATGGAACTCCCTTCCCTCTTTCTCATTTCCCCCCATCTCACTGTTCTGTGTTTTGTGTGTTAGCATTAGCAATATTATTAATTCTTTTAAAAAATCTGTTTCATATTTGGGCTAGTAGGTAGTAGCTCTCTCTTTCTTTCTTTCTTTCTTTCTTTCTTTCTTTCTTTCTTTCTTTCTCTCTCTCTCACTCTTTCTCTCTCTCTGTGCCTGTCTGTTGGCTCTAGCCAACTGTGTTTGGCAAAGCAGCACACACAATACATTGTCTAGCAGCACATTGAATTATAATAATAACAATAATAATAAAGCAATTATAATTCAATATGAAACGAAGTGACACAATCTCTAACTGTCACTGCCTAGTATGTATCCAACTTTCCAACCACTGTGCCGCCTAGCACGGTTGGTGTGTTTGCTCTGCATTTGAATCAAGAAACAGCCCTTGGTTCACTGACCTGGACTCTTTGAGGAAGGGGATGCTCCGTGCAATCCCTCCATCCTCTTACAGCCGGTCAGCAGGCTGTATAATTATTATTTATTATTATAATCATTCATTCAAAGAAATGTGCCACCTCGCTTCTGCCACCCTGCCTCCTCTATGCCCTCCTGTTGCCTTCCTGGGGGATGTAGCTGGGTTGGGTGGGTCAACTCCACAAGCCTATGGCATACTTGCTCCCAGGGCTCCATGACCTCAGCCTCCTGCTACCTCTCGTCCTCTGTGCCACCTTGCAGGGTTGGTGTGTGTGTTACTTGATTTGAAACGAGACAGCCCTTGGTTCACTGACCTGGACTCTTTGAGGAAGGGGATGCTCTGTACAATCCCTCCGTCCTCTTACAGCCTGTCAGCAGGCTCTACCCTGATTGCTATTAGCATGAAATTATCATTACCATTATGATGATGATGATTCAGTACTATTGTTATTATTTGCTGTGCTTCCACTTCAGTTGCTCAACTCTGAAGGAAGTAACTGAAATGCATCCCAACCCCAACCCTTTTTGACTGAGGGGATGCTTTGCACAATGCCTCTTCCCTGTTACAGTCAGGCAGGCTCTATCATCATTATTCTTCTTGCTGTTGCTGTTCTTATGGTCTGCGCTTGCCCTGGAGTACGTGAACTGTGATGGACTTTGAAGCAATCCTCCTCCTCACTTCCCATGTTAAGGACATGGCAAAGCATCTCTTACTGACCATGTTCCCAACCAATGTCCTGCCTTGCAGGGTTGGTATGTCTGTGTTTTTTTCTTTGAATCAAGGCATGAGTCATGCAGTCACATCTCATGTCAACAGAAGCAGGAGTGACTCCCCTTCTGTGACTCCATCAGAACAAGTGGCAATCCTATTCATTCTGCAGTTATTATTTTTATCATCATTATTCTTATCATTATCATCATTATTTACTATAATTATTTCTAAATGCTTTCCTTCGAGTAAGTGAGAGTGGGAGCCTCCTCCTCCTCCTCCTCCTCGCCTCCCATGTTAAGGGCATGACAAAGCATCTCTCGCTGTCGCTGCCTAGTATGTATCCAACTTTCCAACCACTGTGCTGCCTAGCAGGGTTGGTGTGTGTGCATTGTGCCAGTCTTTCTGCCAGCCTGTCACCTCTCTGCCCTCCTGGTGCCTGCCTGAGGGATGTAGCTGGGCTGGGTGGGTCACCTCACAAGCCTGTGGCATACTTGCTCCCAGGGCTCCAGGGCCTCAGCCTTCTGCTGCCTCTCCAACTGTGTACTGCCTTGCAGGGCCGGTGTGTGTGTTTCTTAATTTGAATCAAGATGATTCTTGGCTCACTGACTCATGCCTCATTGATGCCTCTGCCTCTGCCTCCATCCTCGCAACCTGCCGCTCTGCCAGCCTGCCTGCCTCTCTGCGAGACATTGATGAGTAGCCGGATCTTGCCCACTTCTCCCACATTATCAGCCCAGTCCCGACACGCAGGGTGAGTTTAGAATTGCTTTGCTTTAACTACTGCTTAGCTCACTTACTAGAGCCACATGCTTAGCTCCGTTTTGTCAGCTTGACACCCAGGCAGCCTGCCAGCAACCCTGGAAGAATCTGCCCACTTCTCCAATGTTATATCAGTCCAGTCCTGCCTCGCAGGGAGGGTTTGCTCCCAGCCAGGCAATGTGTGTATTGCAGGTATCCTATTTTACTTTGAATAGAAACAGCCTGGGGGATCTGTCACTTTCAGAACAAAGAAAAGAAAACTTAAATAGGGGAGATTTGCATTTGAATACTGTGAGGTGGCACATGCTGTTTGCTAAATGGCTGCTTTCAGTGGTTTGCCTGAAAAATCCTATTTTTAGTTGTAGATTAGAGGAAAACCCATGCACAGATCTGCCTGAAAATTGACAGGCATGAGCAGCTCTATGTCATCTGTAAGGTGTCCAACTTTCATGCTTCTGTCTTAAAAAATAAAAAAGTTATAGGCATTTAATTTGTCCAATGCAAGTCTATGGGTAAATTCAAATCCGAATGATTCGGACATCCGAATCACGATTTGGATTCAGATCTGAGTCGAAGCAGATCAGGTCTGAATCGATGCAAAATGAATCGGGCTAGATCTGGTAGGTCCGAATCAGCATCAGAAGTGAATGGGGGGTCCGTGCACAGCCCTAGATTTGGACCATGATCCTGAGAGATCTCATTCTATGATGATATACAGTTTGGAATATTTATTTATTTATTTTAGTTATTTATTTTATTTCTAGCCCGCCTCTTCATCGAGATCGAAGCAGGGAATAACAAAAAAATATAAATACAAAAATAATAAAATAGATAAACCATTAAAACAGATAAAAACAAATACATTATTAAAAACATCTTAAAATTCAACTAGGTAGGCCTGCCAGAAGAGAGCAGTCTTCACGGCTCTCTTAAATTCCAGATGTCTGCTAATTTGTCGAATATCCTCCGGCAAGCCGTTCCACAGTCTGGGAGCGGCAGAAGAGAAGGTCCTCTGGGTAACACTCGTCAGCCTAGTTCTAGCTGATTGGAGTAAATTCTTCCCAGAGGACCTGAGTGTGCGGGGCGGATTATACAGGAGAAGGCAATCCCACAGGTAACCTGTACCCAAACCATGTAGGGCTTTAAAGGTAATAACCAATACTTTATACTTTGCCCGGAAACTAATTGGCAGCCAGTGGAGTGATTTTAAGATTGGTGTTATGTGGTCACCCCTAGGTGTACCGGTGACCAACCTGGCTGCCATATTTTGACCTAGTTGAAGTTTCCAGACTAGGCACAAAGGTAGCCCTATGTACAGCACATTGCAGAAGTCGAGCCTTGAAGTTACCAACGCGAGCACTACCGTTTTTAGGTCTTCCAACTCTAGGAAGGGGCGCAGCTGGCATATCAGCTGAAGCTGAAGTAGGCACTCCTGGCCGTCGCATCTATTTGGGCTGTCATTTGGAGCGACGGATCCAGGAGTACCCCCAAGCTGCAAACACAGTCTTTCAGGGGGGGTGTAACCTCATCCAGAACTGGTTGACACACCTCCAAACCCAGGTTGTGGCCTTTGACAGCAAGCACCTCCATCTTGTCTGGATTCAGCTTCCTCATCCAGCCCGTTACCGCCTCCAAGCATTCATTCAGAGGAGACACACTATCCTTAACTGATGATGTTGTTGAAGGCAGAGAGAAATATATTTGGGTGTCATCAGCGTAGTGATAGCACCCCACCCCATGCCTCCGGATGATCTCTCCCAGCGGTTTCGTATAAATGTTAAACAGCATTGGGGATAGGATGGCGCCTTGAGGTACGCCACACAACAGCTCCTTCTTTGAAGAGCAGCTATCCCCAAGCATCACCATCTGGAACCTGCCTGAGAGATAGGACCGGAACCACTGAAGCACAGTGTCCCCGATTCCCAATCCTCTCAGGCATTCCAGAAGGATACCATGGTCAACAGTATCGAAAGCCGCTGAGAGGTCCAAGAGTACCAACAGGAACACACTCCCCCTGTCAATACTCAGGTGTAGATCATCCACTAAGGCAACCATAGCAGTCTCAACTCCGTATCCTGCCATGAAGCCAGTTTGAAATGGGTCTAGAAAACCTGTATTATCCAAAGCTGCTTGGAGTTGGAAGGCAACCTCCCTCTCTATCACCTTGCCCAAAAATGGAAGATTTGATACTGGCCTATACTTATTAAAGTCTAGGGTGTCCAGGGAGAACTTTTTTTAGAAGCGGCTGTACTACCGCCTCTTTTAAACATGTTGGAAAACTTCCCTCCCTGAGAGATGCATTAATAATATGTTGTAAATGCGATCGAACTGCATCTCCTCCCTGGACGACCAGCCAAGAAGGACAGAGATTGAGAAGGCAAGTTGTCCTCCTCACTTGTCCAAGCAGCTTGTCCACATCCTCAGTACTCACCAACTGAAACTGATCCAGTGTAATTCTACTCGTGGAGTTATTGGACACTCCAATGTCAGCTTCTGCTATAATGACGGCGTCTAAGTCGGCTCTTATCCAAGAGATTTTATCTGTGAAATGGTCATTAAAGGCATCACAGTGAACTGCTGAAGGCTCTAAAATCGGGTTCAGGGGGGAAGGTGCCTGAGTTAGACCCCTCACCATGTTGAACGGTTCTGCTGGACGCGAATTCACAGACACAATGCATGCAGAGAAGAAAGCTTTCTTCGCTGCACGTATTGCCACTCCATAGGAACAAACATGTTCTCTATGTCATGTCTTGTCAGATACAAGTCGAGTTTTCCGCCATCAGCACTCCAGTCGTCCTTCCTGCTTCAACTCCCTGAGATCTTCAGTATACCAAGGTGCCCGATTAGGAGCGGGTCGGAGAGGATGTTTGGGGGCGATCATGTCAATAGCCCTAGTTAGATCTTGATTCCAACTGTTAACCAGGGCTTCTACAGGATCGTCGATGATACCAGTCATAGCACCCTCTAAGGCTTTCTGGAATCCAAGAGGATCCATCAGCCTTCGAGGGCAGACCATCTTATTCGGTCCGCCACCCCTGCAGGGGCAGATGGTAGCTGTGATACTAACCCTGACCAGAAAATGGTCTGTCCATGACAACACGGAGGTATTTATCACTTCCGCCCACAGATCTGTCTGTTCGGAACTGAAAACAGCATCGAGGGTGTGACCTGCTGAATGTGTAGGTCCAGAGACCAATTGGGATAGGCCCATGTTTATCATGGATGCCATGAACTCCCGAGCTGCACCTGACAAACTGGTCCCGAATGGGATGTTGAAGTCACCCAGGACCAAAGAATCCAACACCAGCTCCAAGACCAGTTCTTTGAGTTTGGCCAGGGAGTCTGATAGGCAGCGGGGTGGCTGGTACACTAACAGAATCCCTAGTCTATCCCTGGTCTTCAGACTCAGGTACACACACTCGAAGTGATTCAATTCACGGACAGGAAGTCTGGTCAGGTTAAGGTTATCTTTGTAGACCACAGCTACTCTGCCCCCCCCGCCCACTTTTCCTCACCAGCTCACTGACACAGTACCCAGCTGGGAGGCCTGGGCCCATGTTGGGCCACTGTCATCTCCCAGCCAGGTCTCTGTGAAACATGCCAGGTCGGCCTTCTCATCTAGAAGAAGATCATGGATGATGTTTGTTTTATTTTTAACCGACCTGGCATTGCATAGGAGCAAGAAGAGGTTCTGTGGGTGGCCTGGTTCATTCTCCAAGATCCCCGGGGTAGCAGGGCAACCAGAAGGTAAGATGAGTGTTAGATATCTATCTCTCCTTCCCCTGTAATGGCATTTCACCCTGCTATCGCTATATCTCCTTTTGCCCCACACAACACATATTGCCGCTCCCAGACACATTCCAGTCACCAGTGAGTTGGCTCAAAAGAAGAAGGGGGGCGAGGGGCAGGGGGGCATTGTCTTGCCCATGTCTTTCCTCCTCACTCTCTTCCTCCCCCTCTCCCAGTATCAGTCCCTTCAACGCTGGTCACCTGGCTGGCTCCAGCTGCCTCGCTCAAAACGAGAAGGGTGGGGTGACGACGGGCGGGATGGCGTTGTCTTGCCTGTGTCTTTCCTCCTCTCTCTCTCTTTCTCCCCCTCTCCCGGTGTCAATTCCTTCAGCGCCGGTCACTTAGCTGGCTCCGGCTGCTTCGCTCAAAACGAAAAGGGTGGGGGGTGGGGGGCGAGGAGCGGGGGGCATTGTCTTGCCCGCATCTTTCCTCCTCTCTCTCTTCCTCCCCCTCTCCTGGTATCAGTTCCTTCAGCGCAGGTCACCTGGCTGGCTCCAGAATATAAACACTAAAAGATGGAAGTATTAATCATCATCATCTAACTAAAAAAAAAATTACTTAACACATACTCACTTAAAATAGGTCAATGAAACAAACCCAAACATTCCATTGTGGCCCAATTGTTTATGCTGCAAATACTCAGTACATAATAGTGCTGTACTGAGATAGACAGCAAAGCAACAGAAGGTTCAAAACTTCATAGGAGACTTTCTTGGTCCTGAACAGCACGTTTGCAATAATACAAATTATTGTATTAGGATGTTTTTAGGATGTTTTAGGATGTTTTAATGCAGTTTTAATAATATTTGTCATGTTTTAATCAGTTTTATGTATTTTATCATGTTGTTGTTCCCCGCCTCGATTTAGACGGAGAGGCGGGTAAGAAATAAATCGTTATTATTATTATTATTGTTGTCAATATGTGTATTTGGTGCATCTTGCAGTTACATGTACAAGTCATCCCAGGGCACAGTGCATGGCCCTACCTTGACAGCACAAGGTTGCCACCACGTTTAAGGAAAGCCCACACTTTCCCTGCTGTGGGGTGGCATCAGCTAATCCCAATGCAAAGGGATAGTGCAGGCTTTCCAGCAGCCATTTGGATAGCGAACAATTGGGGTTGCCATCTGCCCAGGAACACCTCCACCGTGACTCTAGAGTGAGGTTAGGCAGTGGATGTGCCATACTCACCTCACTTCAGCAAAAAAGTCGGGATAAGTTCCCAACTTTTTTAATTCTCAACTTTGCAGGAAAGCTCCGCAATGGCTGCAAGGTGGCTGCTGCATCATATAACCAATGCAGCACCATTGTGCAGCCACTTCAGGGCTTTCAGAGCACATAGGCAGCCCCCATGTTACATGGATTAGTTGAGTACTAGCATTCATTTGATTGTCACAAACCAGCTGCACAACGTAAAATCATCATCAGGCTTCTCTTTTGGCATGAGCTAAGCAACATTTAAATCATAACAAAATTAGGATAGGACCAATAGTTTACAATCTAGCACCTCGGCATCTAGCAGAGGTATTGAACCTCTTTCAACCTGAGGACCAACTCAATTTCAGAGATGCTCTCAGGTGCAGCATTCTAGTGGTAGGTGGGAGCGAAGGAAAAAGGGGGATGTGGCTGAAGGGAAAAGGGACAAGGCCAAAATAAAAGCATTAGCGGCGAGGGACAGATGAATCAACACTGCGCAAGCACATGAGTGTGACTAGCTAGCATCACCAAGTGCAGGCAGGGCCCACTAATGGCATTGGCCCATATTGGCTGTGGCTGACCAGTCTGACTCCAATGCCACAACGTAGTGCCTGCTAATATAATGGTGTGGGGCCTTGACTGTCTCCCTCAGTTGCACCTCAGTGGGGGTGTTCACTTGCTGGCCTTTGCCCCACCTCTGTGTCTTGGTCAAAACTTCACATTTATTCAGAGGGAATCATGCCAAGATAAAAATGTAAGTAATTTGTAAATATTACATAGCAAGCTCATTTCTCTTCCTTTTCTAAAAGTCACTATAGTAGTTAGTGCTGTTGTAGAGCAAATCAAATGTTTCTCGTCATCTAGAGCTTCCTAAGAACCTCCATTTCTTCTCTGCCAACTGGTCCTGGACGGAGAGCACAGTCACAGGTTGTTTAATTTAGCATGAGCTGAATTTTTCTCACTGAAATACCCTGTTTATTTTCCCAGGAAAAATTGACAATATGAACAATTGTTTCATCCGTAAAGGCTGTGGAGATGATGTAGACTGTGGTCCGAATACTGATGCACATAAGTGTGTCATAGGATACCCCATGGAGTCTCGATCTAATGAGATCTATTGTACAGGTAATATGTCAAAGAGGGAATGCACCAATTAGGTAAGAGATAACGTTTCTGGTGCTGGATAATGGCAATAGTTTTTATTGAATGCTCTGTGCCATGGGTGAAGGACCAATTCCAATTCAGAGAAGCTTTAAGGGGCTGCATTCCAGCAATGGGCAGGTCCAAAGGCAAAAACGGTGAGTCCAAAAAACTCCAGAACCACCTCAAATACCAGCACATTTTAACTTAAAAGTTCTTAGTGCCAGTAACATAGCCTTAGGAGAGTTGTCATCGGCCCAACACATGAAGCAGGGCATACCCTTGATTTGTTTTTTTGCTTCAAGTTGTAAGGTGAGTAATCTGAAAATGGGGGGGGGGGATCCAAGTAACTCCATTGTCATGGTCAAACCATTTCCTGGGGGCTGTCTATATGCGGAGAAAGCCCTGCAGTGGCTGTGGATCTGTGGCACATTGGTTAGACGACACAGGTGCAGGTTTGCAGCCACCATGGGGATTTACCCCAACAGTGCTTCTGCTGTGTAATGTTGCTCTGCGGCCAATCCAGGGTCAACCTGGGGAGTGGAACTTGGTGGAAGGCGACCAACAATTAGTCGTCTTCCACCAGGAAGAGGGTAGGGGTGGCTCTGGGATCCAGATGGCTGCCCAGAAACCCCATGTTCCCTCCTCGGTATCAGGATTCCCCAATGTCACCCCAGGAGAGGGGAAGCACGGAGTTGAAGAGGGAGGTGGTGCCAACCTGGCACTGTGAAGTCAGCCCCCTGGTGAGATTTGAACTCACAGCATTACTTCCCTCCTGCTGGGATGGGGGACCCATTTGGATGGTCCGCTCCAGGAGACTGATGGAATCCAGTGGATTTCTGAAAGCTCTTGGGAATTTTCCAGTGGAGAAAACTGATGTTCCAGCTGAGGCCCTTGATTTGCTGTGGAACAGTGAGATGATGGAGGGCCATCAACTTTGTACCTAAGTGCCTTTTCTGATGCCATGAGCCCACTCTGCTACCTAGTATACTAGGGAGCTATGGACGAAGGCAAGCAGCCTCATGGCTTTGTCAATGCCACAAAGAAGCTCATGCGGTGCCACAAATGGAGGTGGGTGGTGGCTTGTTGAGTGTCCGACAGAGCTGGATGCAGGTGAATCCATCCATTCCTAACTGCACTGGCTGCCTATTCACTACTGGGTCAGATTTAAGGTCTTGTACTAGTGTACGAAGTGTATGATGCAGCCACCAACTCACAGCTACCGTGGGCCTTTCCCCCAAAACTGCACATTTCCCTTGAAGCAAGGTCACTACAGGACTTCCACCATTTGATCTCGCTTTGGCATTAAGCCGGGGGCATTCCCGGGCATTATGCAACTGGTGATAGGTCACCAGAACCCAGGCTGAGGGCAGTGGGTGGGCCTGACAAACTGAATGACAGCTGGAAAGCCTGCACTCCCTTCTGCCATGGGGATTTCCCATCTCCATCCCATAGCAGCAAAACTGCAAGGTTTTACTCTGAAGGAGTGGCAAAGTGGCTGTGTGAAGACACCCTCCAGGATACCTGAGAGGGCACCTTCTGCCTTACTAACCTGCCCAATCACTGAAGTCATTTGAGGGCATGCTCCTGGTGGTTCCACATGGACCTGTTGCCCAGCTGGAGTCCACCAGGAGAGGAGCCTTCAGTGTGGTGGCTTCCGTCTTATGAAACTCCTTGTCTCTGGAGGTCAGGCAGTCTCTAACACTGCATTGTTTTCGGCACACCCTGAAAACAGCTTGTTTCCAGGAAGCCTTCCTAGGTTGACCAGCCTTGCAATCTTTTTTTTTTTTAAAAAAAGAAACTTTTAATATGCTTTATTCTTTTAATGTTTTGTTCATTTTATCTCTTGTTGTGCACAACACCTGACTTTGTCTAGATGTGGAGCGATGTACAAATGTTATAAATAAATAAATAATTCATGATGGGGGAAAGGGGGTGGGGCTAGATGAAGAGAGTGTGGCCTTCTGGGAGCACTGGAGGGCCATATTGGGGCCCCTGGAGGGCCAGATTTAACCCCCAGCCTGTTGAAGTCTAAATCTCCATCAGGAGCTTTAAAAAGTACAAAGGACCACACTAAATATATCATATATCCATTGGAAACTTGAAAGATATTAAAACTGAATACCAAAATTAGAACCACAATCCTGAGATATCTTACTCTATAATGACATTCAGTTTAGATTATAAACACTAGAAGATAGAAATATTATTAACCATCACCATCTAACTTTAAAATGAACTAGGGATGTGCATGGCCAGGAAAATTGTATCAGAATCGTAACTTACAATTATTTTAAAAATTGGATCAGATCGGGGGTGACTCGCTTCATATCAGATCCAATTCTGATACAAAAATCAGACATCTGATTCTTGAATCGGATGCCTATTTTGCCCTATATACTTGATGTTTGAGACATAAATGGCTGTAACATTTTTATTTTAAAAGCTAGAAACTTGAAACTTGGTCACATTGCAGATGGAATGTAGTTACTCATGAGTGCCAAGTTTCATAAAAATCTGTGCAAGCATGTATTTTCTATGAATTTTTGGAAGATCGTGCTTTTGGGTTTAACAGCTGTCAAACCTACTTTGACAGCTGTCAAACCCAGAACCACAATCTTTCAAAAATTCATAGAAAATACATGCTTGCACGAATGTTTATGAAATGTGGCACACTTGAGTAACTACATTCCATCTGCAATGTGACCAAGTTTCAAGTTTGTAGCTTTTAAAATAAAAAAGTTACAGCAGTGTATTTCTCCAAGGCAACCCTATGGAGAAAACACACAAAAATGGTGATCTGATTTTCCAATTTTCTCCAATTAAAATCGGACCAGAGAAAATCAGATAGGGGAAAAATTGGAGCTCCAAGGGACTGCATCGGAATAGTGAATCAGATTCCTTGCTTTCCTCCGATTTTAATCGGTATCGGACATTGGATCCGATACGATGCACATCCCTAAAACAAACCCCACAAATTACTTAACACATCCCACTTAAAATGTTTCAGTGAAACAAACCTTAGTATTCAATTGTGGCCCAACTGTTTATGCTGCAAAAACATATTACATCGCAGTGCTGTATTGAGATGGACAGCAAGGCAATAGAAGGTTCAAAACTTTATTGGAGACTTTCTCGGTGCTGAACAGCATGTTTGCAACACAATGCTTGTCTTTAATGCATGCATTTCATCTCATATTTACCTTCATGTGACAGATATTGGGTCCACTGAACACACTAAATACGTTCGGAGAGCTGCGAAAATTCCAATCTTGGAAATTGGAGACGATGAAGGTACGTTAGAAGGCTGAAGACAACACACAGAGAGACATGGGAGCCTCTCTAAGCAACATTATCCAGATTGATGGAAGTCAGCAAATCTGCGAGAGTTTACAGCTGAACTAAAATCTCCCCACCCCGCCTCTGCTCCATTTTTCTACCCCATTTGGGGTGAGGAAAATGGTGTCATTTTGGAAACAGGTTGAAGATGAGCATGCTAGAAACACTCCAGCTGAGAGGCAAGGATCTTCTCTAAGCAACATTACCCAGACAGAGAAGTTAGCAAATGTGCGAATATTTACAGCCAAACTGAACCTCCTCAGTCTCCATTTTCCCCACCCCATTTGCAGGTGGCGAAAATTGTGATTTCTCATGGGGGGGGAGGAGCATACCAGTGGCAGTGGTGGCAGTCTTCCCGGTGACTACTGGCTGGCGGCTACTGTTTTCCCTCCAGAATGTCTCTGTGAACAACACTAGATTATCACCAAGAGAGGCTTCCTAATTCACCTGCTTCCCCTTTTTGCCACTGCCAGTTTTATATAACACTATCCTACCACTTTTGCAAAATGCAAGTCCACAAGGAAAATACTGCATGAAAAGAACCATGATGTAATGGAGGATTCCTAATGCATGACTTCCAGGGCCAAATCCAACCAGAAATTTAGTTGGAAACAATTTAGGAAGTAACCCTCCCCAGGGTCGTGCAGAGCTGGTAATATGCCCAGGCCAGATGGGAAGTGTGTGCCCCCCCCATTTCAAACTGCTCATTAAGTATTTTTAATGTTTTTTAATGCCCACCAGCATGTCCGTTCTACATAACACCTTCATATTAAACCTGTTCTACAACACCTCAATGTTGAGTCAGAAATTAACATTTATTTTTAGTTGCTGTACAAACAGAAGCATCAACAATAGAAAAGTCCTTCATCATTATCAAACATTATCATTATCATCATCATCACCCTCACGGTATCATCATCATTATTATCATTAATAACTATCAAAATCATTACCTCCTCCCCACCCCGCTCCAGAGATTATATGTCATGGAGAAGATTGAGGAAAGAGATGCAGTAAGGACAACATCGCAACTTAGGCACATATATCCCCGCCCCGCATGCGGCATGGCCCTCCGGAGCTTGTAGTCTGACCATGGTATTCACGATGGACGGCTTCTGCACTGTTTCCGCAAGGCGGGCTCCTCGTTTCTCAATGAGCTGCTTATGCTATGGAAGCAGTAGCGTAAGCTAGGAGGGAACCTCCTCATCGGAGTGCCCCCTCAAAATCATGGGCCGTGGGCCAACTGGCCCCCCTGCCCCCCATGCATGGCCCTGACCCTCCCCATATCTACCACAGCCCAGATATCCTTCACTTCCTTAGCTTGGACATTTTTTTTAATCTATCTACCTAAACTTATTTCTGGGCCAGCTTTAAGTGTGGAACCAGCTCAGGTGGGCATACAAGATAAAAACCACACAAAGTGGATACAATAATAATAATTTTGAAAAACCTCTGCTAAATAGCCCATACTAACTATAAGGTGGAGATCTCTGATGTTGATCCCCTGTCATATAAAGCAGTCTTGCTCAGCAAGAGTAGAGTAAGCTTAGAGTAGACACTTAGTAGAGCTTAGTAAACTAAATTGGCTTATCCAGTGCCAGGATGTTTGTTATCTGCAAGAGCTGTAAATGATCACTGTTATTGCATTGAATTTCCTTCTGACTTCATGGTTTACAATTCTTCTCACCACCATCGTCATCACCACCACTACATGTATTACATAAAAAACCTGAAACTCTCCATAATAGTCCATGCATTTGGTGAAGTGGAATATATTCCATGAAAGCTTATGCCAGAACAATTGTTTAGTCTTTAAAGTAGCACAAGGTCATTTTCAAACCCTCTATTTCCTCTCTGCTGAATGGCCCTGGATGTAGAGCACAGTCACAGGTTGTTTAATTTAGCTTGAACAGAATTGTTGTCACTGAAATACTCTGTTTCTTTTCTCAGACTTGAAAGGCACGGAATCAAGTGGCAATGGCAGAGATGATATAGGCTGTAGTCCTCCCATTTCTCATGATACTACATATCTATGTGTCTGTCAGGAAGGATACCGGGTGGCATATCATTCTAATGAGTTCCATTGTGAGAGTAAGTGTATTCATTCTCTGTTTCTTTAAATTATAACTTCTTGAGCTAAATTGTCGAATGGAAATGTGACTTTCAGCCATTCCTAATGCAGTACTGCTATGTTTATTATGTTGAAATTCAACCAAGTTTTCAGACACACCAATACAAATATATCAGAGGTGGGGAAACGGTGGCCCTCCAGATGTTCTTGGACAATTATGCCCATTATTCCCAACCATTGGCCATGATGGCTGTGGTTGATGGGACTTGGAGTCCAAGAACATCTGGTGGGCCACAGGTTCTCCAAACTTGCCACATATAAATGGAATTCTAATTCTGTTAATGGGAAGGTGGTGAGGCAGCCTAGAATAGCAGCCGAAGATCTGCGTAAGCAGACTCTCAGGGGACTTCTGCAACACTTGGGCAAGGGAGGGCTGCATGTTCTTCTTCACCCAACACCTTCTTCTCTTAAAGATATCAAAGGGTATACAGGGTAAAATCTTGGGAACCCATGTAAGGTTGATACAGATGAGAAATGCAGTAGAGTTTAATTACATGTGTTCTTCTGCAGAAGATTACTTCTGAAGCTTAGCACAGAGGGATGAAAGGGTTATACTGACCTTTGGACACAAATCTGTCTTTGTGCATTAATGATTGAGGCTGAAATCCTGCAACATACTTACAAGGGAATAAACCTGCATAGCATTGAGCAGCATCACACTTCCCTCCAGTTTCAGAAAACTAATAAGCCTAAATAAGTATCTTAAGTAGTTGGGCAATGTGTGACAACAAAAATGACTTTCGGTATGAACCCTGTAATATGTGTTTTCAATTCCATGCTCAAAACAATTGATTTGACCCAGACTTAGCCATATTTTGACTAAAGTTATCATTCATTTCAATGCATCTGCTCTAACATGACTAAGGCTGGTTCCAACCCAATGGGTTTTGAGAAGTCTAAGCACATCTGGGGCCCAGTCCAGTACACTCATAAATAACTGGCAGAGCAACATCCAACATCCTTGAACTTGGATCAGACAATAATAATGGAACCAAACCTCTCAATGTAGGTTTATCTGTC
The DNA here is from genome assembly GCA_029215795.1 of Anniella stebbinsi. Classification (NCBI taxonomy): domain Eukaryota; kingdom Metazoa; phylum Chordata; class Lepidosauria; order Squamata; family Anniellidae; genus Anniella; species Anniella stebbinsi. The sequence continues at coordinate 65,554,465 of JARDYH010000004.1, read as the reverse complement.
ATATGTACAAACTCATACATCTTAGTTTTATGTGGACAATTTACATTGCACTTATAATTTCCCATTCTTCGCAGGAATTCCATTTCACTGCCAATCAGAGAATAACATTGTAAAGATATGTTCGAATGCAACAAAGTCAGTAAGTATGTTGTGCAATACCTGAGCTTAATGTATTTTCTTTTTAATCAAGGTATTTACAATGTTGGTATCACAGAATGAAGCACAGGAAATACTTGATATGATGCCTGTTATTGGGTTAAATGATATTTAGAAATCCTGCAGCCATTTCAGCCTGAAAGCAGTATTACCAGATATTCATTATTCTCCTATTGTCTGAATTCAACTAGGACAATCATGAATTTCAGAGCCCTGTTCACAACAAAAACTATAACCCCCCACCTTTTTCTTTACATTATATATGCCTCATGTGACAAATGGAAATTTGAACTTCCAACCCTGCGAGGAAGGGATGGTTGCAAGACACCCTTTATTGCATATTTCAGAGGTAGCGCTCCCCCTCCCTCCTTGGTGTGATTATTACTCTTAGCCTGAACACTTGGGAATCCAGGCCTACAGCTTCTCCTTGAATCATGGTAGAATGCACCAAGTGGAGTAGCACATGAGTAAGACGAACCTCAATCTAGGCAAAAGAACTAAATCAACTCAATTTCCAACTGAGTACATTTATTCAAGAACCAAGCAAAGAGAAGTTCAGAATGGTCAGTTGATTTTAAAATAAAATGAAACGTAAAATTAACCAGCAAAGACTTTATTTATTGGGAACCTAAGCCTTAAGAGTAACTCACCAAATTTAGTATTGATTCTTCAGCAGCTCCTCAAAGCCAAAGGAAGATTTCACAAACAAAGGTTGTGAAAAGATGGATAATGTCCATCTTATGGAGGGCAGGGACTCCCATAGACTGGAAATCTAAATTGACCAATCAACAGGCTGAGATGACCTGATCATGCATCCTTCGGATGATTCCTGCATGCATCATGGGAGGGGGTGAAGTGGCAGAGCCAGCATAAAATGTGTAAGAATGCAGATTTTGGTACCTACCATGTCTGGTATACCTGAGCAGGTTCTTTGTTCATAGACTTTGCTCTAGAAGGAAGGGACAACGGTTGGGTTTGGAATACCTGGGTTAGCCAATACTGACCCTGTCCTTTCAACACCAGGCATTTTGCCTGGGATTGCCCCTGGGTGCTTCCTGTGAGTCCAAATGATGCACAGGGAGTCCCAGGGCGGGGGGTGTTGGCCATGGGATTTTCCAGGGATAAGGCAACCCTGGAAAATCCCGATTTCCCCCCAGGTGCTGCCGCGCTTATGTGCGAGTAAGCACAGCAGCACCAATGGACATGGAGCCGCACCGTGCGGTTCTGTTCCCATCAGGGGAGGGTGTGGCACCAGTTTCGCCACCCCAAGGAGGGCAGGGAGGGGGTATGGACCTATACATGCAAAGTTTTTTTTTTTAAAAAAAGACCTCACATTTTGCAGAGGAGCGCTCCTGCGCTCCTCCAGGTTAAAGGGAAAAAATGGTGCCTGAGTCGTCACACAATTAGGTGTGTATTAGGGCGACAAACCAGGAAGCAGGCATTTCCGGGTTCACCGCCCCTCCAGCCCTCTACACCTGTCTGGTGTAAAAAGGGCCACACTAAGCCACATTGGTTAAACATTCTGAGCTGAACATTATGGCTTAGTGTGTCGTGTGAACCATGACTTAGCATGTCGTGCGAACCATTCCTAACCATGGTGTTGGCTGGAGCAACTTAAAATCAAACTTGGATGACAGGAGGAAGGTTAAATTCGGTTTTATTAGAAAAGAACAGCGCTGTGGCGAATCCCCTGCGCCTCCTGGCCAAAATTCAGGGAGATCCAGGCCTCCTCCACACGAGACGTTTAATGAGCCTTGAAGGCTCATTAAAAAATTTACCTCCACAAGCACGGAGCGCAAAACGGGCGTACAGGCGCGTTATCTCCCCGATAATGCGCATTTTCGAACGCGCGTTAAATAGCGACTTTTATTTTGCTCCGGCCGTTAAAGCGCATTTTCGCAGTGTGAACAAGCGATTACGCGCATTAACTGCTTGTAAAGCGCTTTTTGGACATGAATTAATGCGCTTCGCCGCCTCTCGCCGCCTCCGGTGCAGAGGGATTAGGAGTAAAAGCGCCTCCGCGATAATGCGCATAATCGCGGAACCGGGCGCAAAAGCGCATCCTTGTGGGGGCCCCCACCCCTACCAAACCAAACAAAGGCTTTTTACTCTTTTAGCATCAAAAAGGAACTCCCCTCTCTGGTGACGTAGGCATAAGGCATACTGAAGTCTTTTACAACACAGAACAGAGATTTGGGAGTGAAAGAAAGATAACACTCAGCTTAGCTATTTTTACAGAAAGCAAGCAAGCATACAGAACAATTTCAACATTCATAAAAGTGAAACAATGATAACAAAACTGTCTAGCTTTTTAATTTTTTCTACAGAATCAAAGAACAGCATTGTACAGCATTGTAGCCTCAACTAGCAAGGAAATAGGAGATATGAACACATCTGCAAGGTCACTCTTAGCAGAGCAAAAATACCTCACAGATAAAGAAAGCATAGACTTTGCAGAACTAACAAAATTCAAAATTTAACCCTTCATGTCACAATGGTGGCTACATAACCACAGTTTAAACATGCACACTATCCATTTGCTGCAAAAATAACAGCTTATCCATGACTTAGCATGTTGTCTGAACAGGCAAAGTGAAAGCCAGGGATCAAGCCTCATAAAGAAACTTGAACTTGTATATAAATTACCGCCGTTTTGATACACTTAATGTTATCTAGCATTGAGACACAGTTTCCTCTTTTAAATGTAAATGCTGCATTTTTAAAAAACAGTTTCCTCTTTTAAATGTAAATGCTGCATTTTTAAAATACAAATGGTGAGCTTTTCCCTCTGAACTTCCCTCCCTCAAAGCCTAAGTACTACATGAAAATTAGATGTTTTTATTGTTAAGGAATTCTCTCTGCTTCTTCTAGGACACTGAAATTGGGAAAAATGGAAGGCAGGGGGAATTTAGACAAGGGAAGTGCTTGGTTAATGCTCCACTCACTCCCTTAATTTATGAAGTACGTCAGTCAAAGATGAGCATTAAAAACTGAATAGGGCCCTTCTTCCCTCTGCTGACAAGTTATTTTTAAAAAGGAGTGTGGGGCCAGGCATCAGGGAGAAGAAATATTGTGAACTAAGTTATTGGAACAAGGGAAGTTCAAAGGGGAGTAGAAACACAGATTGTGGCTCACTCCTATTATTGAAAATGAAATCCCTGAGCTCAACATGTGCTGGGAAATAAGTTGCACATGAACAGTAAGGCTGTTAGGAGGTAGGACACTGCACTTAGTCAGGGCTGAGATGAAAGTATTCTGTACATGCTCAGGTTATTTCTTTGCTTTGAATACTCCCTGGGGCTGTCTATACATTTTAAAAGCCCTACGGTGACTGTGCGGTGGAGCTACATCAGTTATACAATGCAGCAGCCACCTCACAAACACTGTGGGGCTTTCCCGTGAATTTACCCTGACTTTTCCCACCTCAGTGATGTCACTACAATTGTTCTGCAGTCTGACCTCACACCAAAGACGACCTCTGATTGGTCGCTGGAAGCTGAGTGAGGGGCAGGGGTGGGCCCGGTGAGCTGAATGGCTGCCAGAAAGCTCATGCTGCCTCCTGCAGTTAGGATTACTTGCTGCCACCCCACAGCAGCGATACTGCAGGGTTTGGCAGCAGAGCAGTGCCAATGTGGTGCTGTGAAGGCAGGGTCCAGGACTCACCCTGGTGTTAAAAATAAACTTTTGGAGAGCTTGCATGTAATATCAAGGGCTGTGGAGAATTGTGAAAGAAATCTTGTTTATGTGAAGACTTGCTGGAAGGAAAGTGAGGGGGTAGGAATTGAAAATATATAGTTGTGAGGGGGGGAACAGAAATAGAGGCAGGGTCCTCAATCTGTTTAGAATATAGGACTTACTGAGTGATGCTCTGTTTCTTATTTCTACTATGTGAAGATGGGGAGGACCTGCCTTTTGTCTGTGGTTTGCCATGCCTGCTTTTGCCGTCTGGAGTCATCTGCTTGCACAGACGTTTAGTTCCCACTTTCTGCTTCTGGCACGTTGTATCTGGATTTTTATTTATTTGAAAATTTATACCCCACCCTTCCGGTGTTGTCCCCACCTTTGTCCACCAGACTATGCTGCTGGACTGCCCAACTATGCTCCTACCTCAACCTATTGGATGTCGGATGCGTTCATTCGGTATGCCTGGCACTCACAAGGTTCATAGGGATTTTGATTAGGGATGTGCACTGGATCGGACCCGATCCACGATCCGAGTCCGGTCCAGTGGGAAATCGGATAAATTATCCGATTTCCGATCTGACAGCTGGATCGGCCGATCCAATCCGAACCGGTCCGAAAAGGCTCCGAACCGGTTCGGCGGATCGGCGGATCGGCGGGCGCCCACTGGCGCCCACCGCCGCTTCCATTGGCGGACGCCAGCGGGCGCCCGCCGATGAAAGTGGACAGCGGGGGGGGAGGAGGGGGGCGCTTACCTTTCCGGCCCGTCCGCTCCCGTCCGGCGGCGGCAGCTACTACCAGCGGGCTCCGCGGCCTGTTCCAGGGTGGCGCGCCGGGTGATGTCATCACCCGGCGCGCTACTCTAGAGCAGGCCGCGGAGCCCGCTGGTAGTAGCCGCCGGCGCCGGACGGGAGCGGACGGGCCGAGAAGGTAAGGAGGGGGTGCGTGGAGGGGAGGAGGGGGCGCGCGGAGGGGGGGAGGGGGCCCTTACCTTCCCGGCCCGGCCGCTCCCGTCCGGCGGCGGTGACTACTACCAGCAGGCTCCGCGGCCTACTCCAGGGTGGCGCGCCGGGTGATGTCATCACCCGGCGCGCTACTCTAGAGCAGGCCACGGAGCCCGCTGGTAGTAGCCGCCGGCGCCGGACGGGCCGAGAAGGTAAGGAGGGGGTGCGTGGAGGGGAGGAGGGGGCGCGCGGAGGGGGGGAGGGGGCCCTTACTTTCCTGGCCCGGCCGCTCCCGTCCGGCGGCGGCGACTACTACCAGCAGGCTCCGCGGCCTACTCCAGGGTGGCGCGCCGGGTGATGTCATCACCCGACGCGCTACTCGAGAGTAGGCCGCGGAGCCCGCTGGTAGTAGCCGCCGGCGCCGGACGGGAGCGGACGGGCCGAGAAGGTAAGCAGTGGCGGGGAAGGGGGCTTACCCCCCCCGGAGCCGTCCGCTTCTATCCGCTGGCGCCCGCGGGCGCCAGCGGATGGAAGCGGACGGCCCCAGGGGGGGTAGGGAGCGCGGGGGAGGGGGCTTACCTGCCGGGGCCGTCCACAGCGGATGGCCCCGGGGGGGGAGGGAGTTAGGCCCCCCTTCACCCACCCGCCGCCATTTTTTCCTCATAGACTTGCATTGCAATGCAAGTCTATGGGGGAAAAAATGGCGGCCGATCCAAAAATGTACGATTTTTGGGTCGGGATCGGACTCGATCCGGTCCGGGGGGGCTCCGATTTTGTCTGAACCGGTCCGTGACAAAATTGGAGGTCCCGATCTGGGTCCCGATCCGATCCGGGGGGTCCGTGCACACCCCTAATTTTGATGAGCCCCAGTGATCCTAGCTGACCTAAACCGAAGGCCAGCAGCTCCAGGCCAGCAATCTGTGGCCCTCCAGATGTTTTAGCCTACAACATCCAGAATCTGGAGGGTCACATGTTGCATACTCTCAACTAGCAGGATCAGTGCAACTGACAACAGTTCAAAAGGGAGAATGTAACAAAGATCCCTTAATCCGCATTAGTATAATACGTTTATTAGACCAACGAAAAGATCACAAAAAATGTGCAAACTTTCAAGACCTTGAGATCTCTTCATCAAGCAATATGCCACTCTTTCTATCAGTATTACCTCGTTTATGGGGAGCTGTTCCTGCATTTGACAAGATCAGACCTCACACAGCCCATCCAGTGCCAGCTTTGACAGCAATGGATACTTTCCTTGCCTGCTGATGTGTGCCAAGGACACAATATTGCTTTCTTCTCTTCTTTTAGGATTACTGCTCCATGGTGAAATCCACCTTCCACTTCTTGAATTCTGTCTGTAAAAATGATAACTTGACCACAACTTCCTTGGAGGTGAGACTCCCTGAATACTGCAGAAAATGTTTGACCACAGCTTCTCCTTCCTAAGAAGCCGCTGTGCTGTCTTGATATGTGGCAATATGATTTCCTATTTTGTTCCACAGTGGAGGACAGATGAAAGTAAAATGGGGGACATAAAGTCTTTCAAACAATTTATGCCAATAAGGCATTTACAATTACAGAGAGAACTGTAATTGAGAGAACAGGTCAGGCATTGGTCCATTCTAGCTCAGTATTGTCTACTTTAATTGCCCACATCTGTTCAAGGTCTCAGGCTGAAATCTTGCTTGTCAACAGCTACCTGAACCTTATAACTGGAAATCAATGGTGCAGCTAGATAATTTTAGACTCTGAACTTAAGGGTGTAATCCTATGCATATTTAGACAAGGGAAAAAAATCCTACAACTCCCAGCATGCCCCAGCCAGCCATGCTGAGAGTTGTAGGCCTTTTTTCTTTCTAAACATGCATAGGATTGTGCCTCAGTGGTCTTATGGGGTGGGATTGAGGGCTTCAGATGGCCATGTTTTATTACCTCAGTCATGAAGCACACAATTAACATTTCTCTTCTCCCTGCATTGCCATTCCATGCTTTACAACTTTCTACATTCCTGATATGTTTGAGCAAAAAGCTAAACATGCACAGCTGTTTGGCCACCCTGTTCTTTAAAAAAGAAAAAGGAAAAACAATGCTATGAACTCATGAAGTTTTGCAGTTTAAATTTATTTAAACCGTGCCACCATCATGATGACAGAAATAAAATGGAGTTTGCTTCTGCTACCCTGATGCTAAACATATTTACTAGGATATAAGGACCATTTTGTTATAGAAAAGTATAAGAAATTTTAAAGTAAAAATAATAAAATGAGCATCTGTAATCATGTATATGCCCAGCCAACTGTCTCATGACCAAGCAATGTTTTTGAAAATACGAAGAAAGGATGCTCTGGTGAGCAGCATCAGCCCCAATAGGCCATGCAGGGCTGTGCAGAGCTGGTAATATGCCCAGGCCAGATGTGAAGTGTGTTCCCCCCCCCATTTCAAACTGCTCATTAAGTATTTTTTAATGTTTTTAATGCCCACCAACATGTCTATTCTACATAACACCTTTATATTAAACCTGTTCTACAACACCTCAATGTTGAATCAGAAATTAAAATTTATTTTAGTTGCTGTACAAATATCATCATCACCCTCACAGTATCATCATCATTATTATCATTAATAACTATCATCATCATTACCTCCCCCTCCACTCCAGAGATTATATGCCATGGAGAAGATTGAGGAAAGAGACGCAGTAAGGACAACCATCGCAACTTAGGCACATATATCCCCGCCCTGCATGCGGCATGGCCCTCCGGAGCTTGTAGTCTGACCATGGTATTCACGACAGACGGCTTCTGCGCTGTTTCCGCAAGTCGGGTTCCTCGCTTCTCGATGTGCCGCTTATGCTACGGAAGTAGTAGCGTAAGCTAGGGGGGAACCTCCTCGTCGGAGTGCCCTCTCAAAATCATGGGCCCCGGGCCAACTGGCCCACTGCCCCCCCTCTACAAGGCCCTGAGGCCATGGCATGCCAATGCTGACCCTGTTTTCCACTACCCCATCACTTGTTGCTCTCTGGGTATTCATTGGTAGGTGTCTCTGTGCTGTGGGGCACTGAACATCAGCCCATAGTGCAGCCAATGCTACTTGCACCACTCCTGGAAACACGAGGGATTGAAGCTAGAACACCAGCATACAAAGCACATACTCTAGTTCTGAGCTACTTTGAACAGAACATACTAGTGATAGAAAAGTAGGCCAATACTTTCTGTGCCAGTAAATTTTAAATAGAATATATTTAAAATAGCCACAGAGTGGCATTTGTCAGCTTGGGAAATGGATAACATGTACAACAAAATAGGGGTAAGAAAATTTGTCAAAACTGAAAGGAGACTTTCCCTATATTGTAGGCTGACCATATGAAAAGGAGGACAGGGCTCCTGTAACTTTAACAGTTGTAGAGTAAAAGGGGGTTTCAGCCAGTGCCATGTGTATGCAATTAGTCCCTGGTGAAATTCCCTCTTCATCACAACAGTTAAAGTTGCAGGGGGCCTGCCTTCTTTTGTATATGGTCACTCTAGTATAGTGCCTGCAACTGTAACTGTTGTGATGAAGAGGGAATTTCACCAGGGACTAATTGCATACAAATGACACTGGCTGAAATTCCCTTTTCTCTACAGCTGTTAAAGTTACATGAGCCCTGTCCTCCTTTTCATATGGTCAGCCTAGTATATTGGAGAATGGATTGGAAACTGGTGATGGAGGTAATTAAAGAATCTTTCAAACTGATCTGGTGCTTTATCTTTTTGTTTCCCTGTTAAATTTTGTGAAGCATTATGTTTCTTTTGATAAGCCAAATTAATTTTTATTATACTTATGATAGTTATCATTTTTTATACAAAAACATGGGAAAATAATCAAAGATGAATAACATATCTTTTTATCTGCACAAACACACATACACACCAGTGATGAACACACTGAAGTCTACTATGGCCACATTAAGATGCCACAATATCAACACTGGGTTAATAGTCAACTCACAGTTGATTTTATTGCTGGTACACCCCACACAATCAGAGAAATAACCAACTATGGCTCAGTTCGGACGACACATTAGGCAATGGAGGAGGGGGAGAACAATCGTCAGTTGTGTTGCTTATTGTGTCGTCTGGAGGGCAACACACAACGCACACACAACTGACAGTACGTTAATCAGGCACTTTAAACAACGGAGTGAAACAACAGGCTTGCACGTTGTTTAGCCCGAAGCCCCATTGTTTAAAGTGTTGTCCGAATTCTGCCCCCCCTCTCTCCGTGGACTATTCCGTTTCAGAATAGAGTTCTGCTGCCTAGAGCAGCCAAAAACACCCTGCAGCTCTATGCAGCCTGCAGAATTCACGGTGCATGCTGGGATATGGCTGGGGGACACACGGAGGAGAGGCTGCAACCAAAATGGCCACCCCAAGTTCCTTGTAGCCGGGGCATTTGCCGATTCAGCAGCGCTGGCTGCAGCATGTCATCTGTGGAGCTCCTCCTGCCTAACGCACAGTCAGTACGTTATTTACCCCTCCATTGCTTAATAAGTTGTCCGAACTGAGCCTATGAGTTGGTTATAAGCAACTTTGAGTAGATTATTAATCCATGGTGTGTTGACTAACTTGTCCCCCGTCCTCCCTCCTCCTCTCAATCCTCCTTGTATCACATCATCTCTTGCTGCTGAGAGTTCTGCCAGCTCAAGTAGAGTGGCAGCCCCACTTTGACTGCTCTTGCCTAGCAACTCTGTAGCAGACGAAAATAAACAATGGTGCCCTCCTCCTGACACAATAACCAATGGTGATTTAAATAACCCATTCTGTGCATCATTGGTTATTTGCATGGATTATTTTGGCAAAATAACCCGCCATGGGTTTAAAAAATCCTGCCACTCAACACAATAACCTGTGGTAGGTTAAATAACCCACTATGGATTATTTAACCCATTGTGGATTATCGTGTAGCCCAAACCCAGTCAATGTGTACTATACATCAAGGATAGGCAGAAAGTAGATCAGGATCTTCTGATAGATCTCAAGGAGATTTCCAGGCAATTTTCAGTAGATCAGCAAGAGTTTCCAACTCCAAAAGATTTAGAAATAGCAACAACAACAACTACAACAACCACTTTTTTCTCCTAAACCTGGCAAGAAAGCTTGGGGGGAAATGAACTGGATTTCTGGGCAAAATATTTGTGTGTGAGCTGCAGTTCTGGTACTGAAAACAAATTACTGGGCTGGGCTAAGCATGTACTTAGCGGTACAACTTGTTCTGCAATCCTGTGTCCACCTTCTTGTAACTGGGTTCAGCTGGTGGACTTCATGAAAAGTAAAGTTTGCTATCCATATTCTGAGAATGCCTCACTTAATGAAATGCTTGGGGAAAGTCCAGCAAGTTTTGGGTTGTTCTGAGTTCTGTTTCCTTCTTGTAATTCTGCAGGACACAGCAGTCTCCTTTGAAAACCATTTTGTCACCAGTTCCCTCCAGAGTATCAAAGTTAAGGAGGATCGTGTATCAGCTGTGACCTTCATTCTGCAAGGACTAGGCTCATCGGCAGTAACAACAGCTCTTGCATCGCCAGAGAAACAACCCCAAACTGTGGTTACTGAGTCAATAGGTAAGGAAAGGAAAGAGGGCTTTCATTTTATCTTTTGGAAGGAAGGAAAATGTTCTGTTTGCCTGCATTTTTTGCCGGTAAAACCCAGTGGTTTCTGTTTTATTTCTGCTTTCTTTCCTTAAAAAAAAAAAAAAATCAGACCATCTGAGACCCCCTCTAGATGGATTTAGTTTGAGGCCTGTTCCTCCGATTATGCGCATCTTCTCGGAAGCGCTTTATCGTAAATGCTTGTATGCAGGAGGTAATTGAGCACTCAACAGGTGACCTTACCGGTTGTTTCGAATGTGCTTTACAAGTAGTTAATGCGGAGAATCGCTTGTTCACATAGTCAAAATGCGCTTTAACGGCCGGAGCAAAATAAAACTCGCTATTTAACGCGCATTCGATAATGCGCATAATTGGACAGAAAACGCGCCTCTACGCCCGATTTGTGCTCCGTTCTTGTAGAGGTAAAAATTTTAATGTGCCTTGAAAGAGCTTTAAATGCCTCTTGTAGAGGCAGCCTGAGAGAGAATGCTGTGGTTGTGGGTAGGCAAAGAAAAGAGTGTTATTTTCTACCACCATTGTGTCTGTTCATTACTGTACAGCAGAGTTGTTTCTTTTCTGATTGTGAATACTTCTCAATGGCAGACCTCTGCAGTTGTTTGAGAATCATTTTTGAAATAAAATTGCTCATATTCAGTTCAATACTACAGTTGAAGTCGGGTCAGTTCTGCCATTTTTGTTTTTTGCATGGATGCAAACAGGAGGCTTGTCTTGATGGGGGGAAAGCCCCAGGGTGGCTCCATAGTGGCATTAGGTCATTTATATGAAGCAGCAGCCATTGCGGAGCCATCCCAGGGCTGTCCCCCGAAGATCTGAAATAAAAAACTTGGGGACTTATCCCAACTTTTATCTCTTGCAGCAAGGCAATGACAGCTTCTGCTGTCTGTCACCTTGCTCCAGAGTTGTGTCGGAGGCATGTCTGGGCAGATGGCAGTCCCTGATTGGTTGCCATCTGACTGGGCAGGGGGGAGGGCTCCTGAAACTTTAGCTGTTGTCACAAAGAGGGAATTTCACCAGGTGCTGCATGCATACAAAGGACACCTGCTGAAATTCCCTTTTCAATACAACTGTTAAAGTAGACTGACCAGATAAAATCCTGGTCAGGGCTTATGTAACTTTAACAGTTGTAGAGAAAAGGGAATTTCAGCCAGTGTCATTTGTCTGCAATTAGTTCCTGGTGATATTCCCTCTTCATCACGACAGTTAAAGGCGCATGCACTATACTAGAGTGACCATATACAAAAGAAGGCAGAGCCCCTGCAACTTTAACAGTTGTGATGAAGAGGGAGTTTCACCAGAAACTAATTGCATACAAATGACACTGGCTGAAATTCCCTTTTCTCTACAACTGTTAAAGTTACATGAGCCCTGACCTGGATTTTATCTGGTCACCATAGTTAAAGATACAGGAGCCCTGTCCTCCTGTCCATATGATCACCCTATAACCATATCTGGCCAGCTGGCCTCTCCCCAAGTCCCACCTCCTGTTCTTCATCCTGCCCCCTCTGCAGCCCCATTTCCCTTGCTTCTACCATTTCCCATACAAATGAGTAAAGACTGCATGTTTATTTTGGCATAGGCTCACCATCTGGTAAAAATCATAGTTAGTGTATCATTATACGTATCCGGGAACTCAAGACCCTTCTCTTGCTTGTTTTAGTGATCCAAACAAATCTCATCAACGAAGAGTCCATTTCAAAAAATGAAACATTTAGGCTAGAAGCTCGAGGAGACCAAATGACCATTCATCCCAGAGCAGTGACTGATGGGACCACCAAAGGTACACCTTTTTCATTTTTTATTTGATTTTTTAAAAAAGTAAAATGATATTATTAGTAGCAGTCATCGTCATTGCTGTCCAAGAGGTGCAAATGAGGTCAGCTCATATCAGAACTTGCAAAGTTCGAATTCCGTATCTCTGCTTTCATCCTCATCTGCCACGCAGGCAGGTGAAAGGCTCATACCAGCTTTGCAAGGGAGGGATGCACTTAATCAAGCGATGAAGATAATTTCCCAAACAGGCACATGCGAAAGGGTGTGTTTGTAGTGATTGTAGCAGTTGGAGTAGACAGAAAATGCACTTCTCATGCTGATTCTACTTTAATTCTGCTAGCCTGGAGGAGCCCAGCACAGAACAGCTGCCAAGGCTGCATCCTCAAGTGATGCATGAGACATTAGTTTCAGTTTGGTTTTGATCAGGATTTACCCTGTTTGCACTTCTGGATTGAACATGGACTTGGACACAGTCTGCAGTCAACATCCATACATTTCTGAGCTTGTACAGCTTGTACTGTGATTCGTGGACCCCAAAAATGTGTTAGACAGCATATGTGTACATTTGAAAAAAAAAGTGTGCATGGGGAAAGATGGATTGGAGACAGGAGGGGAAGAAGTACATGTGCAGGGTAGAAGTACATGTGCAGGGTCATTGTTCTGGTGGTTGCACAGGGACCTGTGGCCCAATTGGAGTCCATCAGGAGAAGAACCAGCAGTGGTCCCCTTTTTTTGGAACTTCTTGCCCCTGCAGGTATTATTATTATTATTATTATTATTATTATTATTATACATTTATATACCGCTAGGGTGACCATGTGTCAGGAAAAACCAGGACATGTCAGGATTTTTGGTAACAAATCCGAGGAGGGGGGGAAATTATGAAATTTGAAGAAAAATCCGGATTTTTCCCATCCTCCCCCTACCGAAAGGGCAACTCTACTTGATAGTCAATGGGAATTAACAAAAATGCTTACAGCTCTGTCATTTTTAAAGACAAAGAGATGAAACTTGGCAAAAGGATAGCCCTTAGATAGGGCTTTAGCCATGCCAAATTAGAAGCAGATCCGTTCATCCGTTGATTTGTAAGAATTTTTTAAAATTTGAGGTTTTTTTAAAAAAATGCTTTTTTAAAAAAAGCATCATTTTTAAAGATAAAGAGATGAAACTTGGCACTTTGATAGCTCCTATGTAGGGCTTTAGCCATGCCAAGTTTCAAGCAGATCTGTTCATCTGTTGATTTTTAGCAAGTTTCAAAACAAAATTGAACTTTAAAACTAAAATAAAATAATAAAAAAGCCAGCCAGCCGGCCAGCAATAAGCCCTGTTAAGCAGCAGCTTGCAGCAGAGTGAGGATACAATCAGAAAAGATATTTGAGGGAAGGGGAGAATGTATCACACAGAGTATAGCAACAAAGTATAGCAAAAGCTACAAAAGTAGGAGTGAGTGAAGTGAATTTTAGATACATTGGATGTCTCACTTGTTATTTCAGTGATTTTAACATTAAGATGTTATGTAGAACAAATCTGTCTGAATTGTGTGCTGTAAAATCAGACATGTGACCAAGGCTATGTTCAGGTGGGCACCCCCCCCCCTTGGTGCTGGACATGCCCCCTGGGGACAGACGTGTCGGTCGGGACACCCCCTAGAGGGCCGACTATGTTGTCCTCCTTTTTGGTTTTCAAAATATGGTCACCCTATATACCGCCCCATAGCCGAAGCTCTCTGGGCGGCTTACAAAAATTAAAAGATTGAACACTAAAAAGACAATATACAAAATTTAAAACCATAAACATAAAACAGCTGACATTTAAAATATTTTAAACTGTTAAGCCTGGCCACAAAGTCAGTTAAAACCTCAACTTAAGCTGTTAAATGCCTGGGAAAAAAGAAAAGTTTTGACCTGGCGCCAAAAAGATAACAGTATTGGCACCAGGCGGGCCTCATCGGGGAGATCATTCCATAATTGTACCAACACTCTGCTGCTTCCGCCTCCTCCTGAAGACAGCTCTACTCCAGGAAGCATCCCTTAATTGTGGTGGCCCCCCAATTGTGGAACGATCTCCCTGATGAGACCCGCTTGGCGCCAACATTGTTATCTTTTTGGCGCCAGGTCAAGACTTTCCTCTTCTCTCAGGCATTTGGCAATATCTGAGGAGCCTGGGTTTGTTTTTGTTTTTGTAGCTTTTTTGGGCTGTTGTAGCGATTTTAAATGTATGTGTGTATTGCGTGCATGTTGTATGTTTTTGTTGTTTTAATTTTTGTATATTGTTTTTAATTGTTTTAATCCTATGTAACCCGCCCAGAGAGCTTTGGCTATGGGGTGGTATACAAATGTAATAAATAAAATAAATTAATTAATTAACTGATTAGCCATAGTTTTATTAGCATTCTAAGGTATAACTTTAATATGGTGTTTTATCTTTTTATTTTTTAACTGTTTACTGGAGGATGTCAGGTTGGAGAAGGCTGACCTACACCGATGTAGCTATGGTTTGGAAAATACTGTGTATCGTCCTTGCTCTTCTGCCCCTTATCTTCCTTTTTTCTGTTGCAGGCCCCCTTGCTATGGCTTTTATATCATACAGCGGGCTGAAATCACTCCTGGGAGAGAATTTCCCCCAAAATGGGATTCTGCTCAGCAATGAAATGCTGAAAAGCATTCGTGTGAACTCCAGAGTGGTAAGCGCTTCCACCAGCAACTCTGTGAAGAATATTTCCAGCCCGGTCAACCTCACTTTCCATCACCTTGAGGTGTGTAAATGAAATCTGAAGCGAGATCTAGGAAACATCAAACATCTTTTTTTCTATTCATCTTGTGAATGCATATTAAGACATGATAGAGAACTAGAATGCCGAGGAAAATTTAGAGCTGGACTGATGTCCCCAATTGAACTCCCTGTCTTGGCCCAAGCTGTGCTTCCTGCCTGTCAGAGCTATAGCAGACATAGGTTAGCATATTTGCCTATCTGAAATGTGGTCATATACATGGTTCCTTTTGCCTATCTTACATTTGTTGCCTATTCATTTTGTTAAATAGCCTCCAATGCAGCCTTCCCCTAACCTGGTGCCCTCCATATGTTTTGGGCTTCAACTCCCATCAGCCCCAGTCAGCATGACCAGTGTTCAGGAATGCTGGGAGTTGTGGTTCAAAACATCTAGAAGGCACCAGGTTGGGGGAGGTTATCCTAATGTATGTAGGGGAGGAAAGCATAAGTACATAGATGTTCTACACATTTCTGTTCAGCCCTTTTGCTTTCTTGCAGGAAAATGCTCCCCAGGAGAAGGTTATGTGTGTCCACTGGAACTCTGCAAGCAGGGGAGGTGCCTGGTCCCCTAAAGGCTGCCAACATCTCCATTCTAATGGCACTCATTCAACATGCAGCTGTCGGTTCTTGCCCAACTTTGCTGTGCTGATGGCCATCACTCCTACAGAGGTATGTGAGATCTACAGATCTACATCAAGCAGGATATAACACTTTGAAAATGCTTTGAAAATGGTATATGGAACGTGTCATGGGCCCCAACAGTTGTCAATACCATTATAAACCATTATAAAGCAGTAGTGTAGATCCTGCTTTAGTTTTGAAAATGTCTCAATTCCCTAATTTAGGAAACAAGGCACTCTGAGCCACTGGTAATCCATTGATCTTTTTTATCTTGCTAAATTCAAATTGAATATCCACAGCTTTGTCCTGCAATTCTCAAACCAACAATGTGTTTCTTCATTTGATGTTAGTGGTGGAGAAACATGTTCACACACACTCAATAAAATGCTACAGGTTTCTTTGCAATCATTAATGGTTAAGTCTCTTTGTTGGTATGGAATGTAGAGAGGACTGGACTAAAGAAACATTTGGTGTCTTGAGATTTTATTCAGAATCAGCAGATCAAAGGAAGTTCTGTTCAATATGATAAGTGTGGATGTCTGAAACGTTATGAAAAAATGTTTCCAATCTACCAGATATTCAGTTTAAAAATCCCTCAGATGTGGCTCCTGAGGTTGAATCCACACATTCATTGTGAATTTTGCTTAAGGGGATATCAAGTGACACTAGGAACATAAAAAACTTCGGAGTTAGTGTATTAACAATGCTAGCAAAATTTTGAACGGCCATTTTGGAGCCATGTGTGGATGGGTCTTCTAAAAATCAACTTGATGTCTTGAGATTAAATTCTGCCATTAACTTTATATTTTATTTCCTACATAAATATGAAAATTATAACATATTTTTTACATTTTTGCAAAATGCTCAGCACTTTATCTCCAGCCAGCACCACTCAAGCCAGTGGACTGAGGGAGTTTTAGACCAGCTGAGGATTTGTTCCTTTATATATAAGACAAATTGGCTGGAACAAATGTAAAAATAACATTTGTTACCAAAAGGCAATGTTTGGTCCTGAAAGCAACTGTCCTTTTTTCCAGGGAGATCTAATCCTCTTCATTATTGGCCACGTTGGATTGATCATCTCACTCATCTGCCTCTTCCTGACTATTATCACATTTCTCCTCTGCCGCTCCAGCCAAAACAACAGCACGTTCATCCACCTACAGCTGAGCTTGAGCCTCTTCTTTGCTGACCTCCTCTTCGTAATTGGATCAGACAAAACACACAATAAGGTATTTCTACGCATCCTGGAAGGGTACTCTGCTCAGTTCAGGATCAATTATGCTTCCTTAGTCTGACTATGCTTCTTATTAGTGTTGAGCTTGGTTCTTTCTTACCATTGACTTAATGAACTCAGTTTGTCTGCAAGTCCAATTTTTGCACTAACACCTTTCTTTTGTTTAACTCTACTGAATTTATTATAGTTGATCTGGATTTACACGTAGTTCAGTAGGAAGGAATGCAAATTTCCTTCTGCCTTACACCTATACTGAAGTCTGGGAGGGGGTGCTACTCACATGACTTTTGTTGTGGTCATAGCCATACCTGATTCTGGCAAATCACAAGTACCTTGGGTTGAGTCTGCCATGACCTTCAGAATAGAACAGAAGAACGCTAAAGCACTATTCTACTGACTCAAGATACCATGTTAGTACAGAGTTCCTTATACCATGCTTTACTTCTTTTTAGGCTCCTTCTTCCATTTTCCCAATTAAGCACTAAGTGGCTGACTCAGGAATACAGAACGTTCTCGTACAAATATGATACGGTGCATTGCCCCCACCCCATATCAATCTGTATTAATTGCTAATAGCACATTATATTTTTATTTCCACCATTGAATGTGGAATAGAAATGGAAAGTCCTTTATATGATCTAGGGGGATCCAGGCCATTATACCTTCTTCTGATAGCATTAAAAGGGCAGAAACAGGAATTTCAAGCAAGCCTGATCTGATTTCATTGCAATTACCATTTATGTGGTTTCTTAATTTGAAAGGGTAACTCTGCTCTGATTCCTCTAGAAAAGAACTGTTGATGGTCCCATGGCTCTATCTGTCATTATGGATGTATCTATTGCAGTGCTGTTTGGTAGAACTCTAGCAGCCAATCACAGTCCATTTCTGATTCTTATTCAATGCTAACAATGCAAAAGCAATGCAAGTAACAAATATTAACCAATGGGTGACTTTTTATTTCTGATCTAGATCCTGTGCTCGATCATAGCTGGAATGCTGCAGTATCTCTTCCTGGCCTGTTTTGTGTGGATGTTCTTTGAGGGTGTGAATCTCTACCTCATTGTCAGGAATCTGAAAGTTGCAAATTACACTGGTGCCAGCAAAAATGTGAAGATATCCATGTACGTTGGTAGTTATGGGATTCCTGCCATGATAGTGGCCATTTCTGCAGCAATTAATCCAAGGGCCTATGGAACTCCTTATCAGTAAGTGCCAATTTTAATGGAAATTTTAATGAGAGAGAGAAATGAACACCAAATTCTGAAAAGATTTCTCTTAAAACCTCATTGTTTATATCAAGAGTAGGCAATGTAGTGCACAGAGGTACCAGCACACACCCTGACACCTCTCTTGGTGCCTGCCAAGGTGCTCTACCATCCCACTTAAAAATAAATAAATAAGAATAACACATTTTCTTACTGGCAGCTGGGATTGCTGTGTTGGTGCTGAAAACTGTGGGTTGAGAGGAGTTGTTTGTTGTGTTGGGGCTCAGATCTACCTCTGTCTTGTACTCAGCCTTTGGGGAAGGTTATTTGTCCTTTGGTACACCTCCCATGGCAGCCATTTTGTGGTGATAACGCAGACCGGTTCCAAATGTGCCTGTGGCCCCAAAAGTTTACCTACCTTTGCTTTAAAGCACATGGAAAGCATGTGTAACATTCTTCACACACACCCCTGTTCAGATCAGATCAGATCACAGCTATACAACGATGGTCATCGAAACCATAAAGGGTCCTTAACCACAGTAAGTCCCAAATGATAAGATGATAATCATCCATGGGACTAGGGCTCTCATAGGTGGGTGACAAGGATACAAGAAAGCACTGGTGAAGTAATGCTACAAAATGGGATTGAATGGGACTGCCAGATCAAAATCTCAATAATTAAGCCTATTTTTATGCTGTGTTGTTTATTCTCTGGAGGCTAAAGAGCTATGATAATCTGATAATCTGATGTTTAGTATTATTATTCATCCAGTATGTTCAATGAAGCTTCAAGTTCTGCCAAAATAATGGCCCCCTGTGGCTAAATTGACACTAAGGTGTCAAGGGCTAATTTTCAGGTCAGAGAGGTCTAGACCACACATAAAATTTCATTATTTTTATTTGACTTGGGGCACTTTGGGGGGTGCCTGCCTCATCTTGGTGCCAAAACCAAAATGAGATTCTGCCCCCCCCCCCCGAAGTGACTTGGCCTTGCAGGTTCCTGGGTGTCAGCCGCTGTAGGCTTACCTATAAATTTCCTCCTAGAGAGCCATGCCGTGATTTAAAGTTAAGATCATAGCAGCTCTCTGTTTTACTATATCTATGGCCACAAACTATGGTGGCTCTAAAGAGGAATGGCCCTTTATGGCTGCCATAGTTTGAGGAGGTGGCAGGGGGTGACCAGGGAGGGCAAGGAGGGAGAGGGAGAGGGAGGTGAGTCCGCTGAGTCCAATGGATTCACGTGGACTCATGGTCACCCTTGCACCGGCTGTCCTGGGTGGGCAGGTGGGGGGGAGTGGCCCAGCACCACTTGGAATCAGCCTAAAATGCCCCGAGGCTTCAGTGCTAATCTGCATTGGCCTTGGGCACCTTGGGCTAACCTGGTACTGCCTCGGATCCAGGCCGAGGTGGTGCACAGCATTATTCAAATCTGTGTTTGCTGTTAATATTAACTCTGTTTTCCTTCCATCCATTAAGTTAGATTTTTTACTTCAAAATTCAGCCTCCCACAACCTCTCAGTACCTTGGTGTCTCAATAGGCAACCATGGGTACTTTCCAATTCTGTTAAGTTCTGATAAGGATAAGGAATGCCTAGAAACATTGTTCTACTTCAAAACTTAGAATTTGTTCTTCAACAAGCCTTCAAATATTTATTTTCTCCTAATCCACATCCAGACTAGGAATTCCTGTTCTGATTTTTCACTAGAATTCCTCCAACTTCCTATAATCTGAATGGAAAGACTGTGCCAGTTTATGTGAACACACGCAGTAGATATATTCAGGGGGAACTATTCTGTAGATAGAGTGAGTGTGAGTTTTCCTAAAGTTCTATTGCTGGTATTTCTTCCTTTCTCTTTAGCTGCTGGCTTAACTTTGAAAAGGGTTTTATCTGGAGCTTCCTAGGACCTGTCTGTGCCATAATTGTGGTGAGTAAAAATCAGTTTTCATTCTCTAAGAACAGCAAAATGAAAGAAAAGTTTTAATAGAATCTACTCTGAGGTAAGAAAGGAAGGAGGGGAGACAGACTGTCATTTTGTCCTGTGGCAGACCACTCTGGACTTACTGAACATCCCTCTGCTATGTAATTGCTAGAGCGGGGCCAGGCAGGAGGTCAATTAAATCTACCAGTGGATCTCCAGTTGTTGTACAGTAGATCAGCAAGGATTTCCAACTCCGGTGGTTTAACAATAATGAAAGCAAGAAAAACTTTTTTCTTCCTAGTTTAGGCTGCTAATAATCACATTTGTGAAAGGATTTGTGTGCAAGCTCTAGTTCTGGTACTGAACACAAATTAATGGGCCAAGCCTGTGTCCAGAGTCAACATGTTCTGTAAATTTATTTCGCTCCTGAGTCACCATTTTGTACCTGAGTCTAGTTGGTCAACCACAGGATTCTAGTGAAAAACAAAGTAGATCCTACAGGGTGCCAACCCCTGCACTAAAATAAAACAAGCCCTTTATGGGTTGAGAGGCAGACTTTCTAGTTCTTGATGTCATCCCTAGCTGGGATGGAAATTGGGATCCATTTGTTAATCCATTAGCAAACGGATCCCAATACCCATGCTAGCTAGGGATGGAAGCTAGTTTCTAAAGGTGTTGGATATGAAACCCAATTTGTTTCCTTTTATTTCAGAACTGGAGTTCATCTAATCCTAATACAGAGGCAGACAACTCCAGTTTCACCCCTCTCTCAGGATCCCTAAGTGTCAGTTTTATATTTCCTCTAGTCTGTGGGTGGGACTAGAGCAAATATAACATGTGGGCTTCATGCAGCTCCCTGCCCCTGCCCCTCCCGTGCTATCCAAAACAGCGGGATTGACAGCTGTCAAACAGCCCCCCCGCGCCTTCTTTCCCCACTGTTTTGGAACTTTTGGAACTTTTAAAGTAAAAATTCATAGCCACAAAACGCCTGCACCTATGTTTCTGAAATTTCTCACACATAAGTAACTCAAACACATCTGCAAAGTGGCCAAGTTTCATGTTTCTATCTTTAAAAAGAAGACAGTAATAGGCTTTTCCCCCTCATTTTTCCAAAAATACCTTGCCACTACATGCCTGCACATATGCTTCTGAAATTTCACACATATGAGTACCAATATACCATCTGCAATGTGGCCAGGTTTCATGTTTGGTTCTTTAAAAATAAAGAAGTTATAGGCATTCCTGGTTCATTTTTCAAAACGTCAAAGCCACAAAACGTCTGCACCTATGTTTCTGAAATTTCTCAAACTTGAGTACCTCAAACCCATCTGCAATGTGGTCAAGTTTCATGTTTGTAACTTTAAAAATAAAAAAGTTATAGGCATTTTGTTACCACAATACTAGGCTATGGGGAAAATCATTCAAAATAGCATCTGATTCTCTGATTTTATCCAATTCAAATCGGATAGAAAAAAATCGGATCAGATAAAATCAGAGCTCCTTGAACCAACATTGGAATTGGGATTCAGATGTCCAATTTCGCTTGAATCGTATTGGAGTCAGACATCGGATCCGATTCAGTGCACATCCCTACTACAGATATCATTTCCAGTTTCTTTTTAAATTTCAGCACCCATGTGGAAGCGTGCAGCCCACAGGGGGACTAAAATGGTCCTTGTACCGCCCAAGATTGCCCACCCCTGCTCTAGACAGTTTTATATTTGCTATAGAACAAATAGATCCATCTTTTTATTGACCTTATGCAAGATTTCTTTTTTTCTTAAATTGATATGGGCTAGAAATAATTGTGTTGGTGTCACTAGAATATCTGTGAAGCTGATTTTCACCTTTCTGCATGATGATTCATCTGCATCATTCCACTAAAAGCTGAACCACTTTAATAACTAAGAATCTGGCTGTGCAGTTTCCACTGGATTTTTAAAAAAACCATCCCTCAAATTATTATTTCTTTATCAGATCAACTTATTGTTTTACTGTCTTATTCTGAAGAATTTGCATGGGAAGCTTGCATCTCTCAATGCAGATATAAGTGCCGTCAGAAATACCAGGTAAGACCAGCCACAAACTAGGATGTGCATGAATCTTGGTGCCCATTTACCTCTATCATGATTTAAAAATTGGGTGTAGTAACTGACATGAGAACATTAAGATGAGCCATTCTGGATCAGACTGATCTAGTTAGGCATTGTGGCTGCCTCTACAAGAGAGGTTTAATGCTCTTTGAAGTCTCATTGAAAAAATTACCTCCACACCAGCGAGCGCAAATGGGGCGTAGAGGCGCGCTATCTCTCCGATTATGCGCATTATCGAATGCGCGTTAAATCGCGAGTTTTATTTTGCTCCGTCCGTTAAAGCGCATTTTGACTGTGTGAATATGCGCTTATGCGCATTAACTATTTGTAAAGCGCATTTTGGACATCCTTTAATGCGCTTCGCTGCCTCTCGTGCAGAGGGATTAGGCGTAAATGCGCTTCTGCGATTATGCGCATAATCGGCTAACCAGCCACAAAAGCGAATCCTTGTAGAGGGGACCTCTGTTTGCACAGTGACCAACAGGATGCCCATGAGAAACAGGACATGAGTGCAAGAGCACCTGCTTCTGTTCCACAACAACTGGCATTCAGAGGAGATATAGGGCTTTTCTGCACAAGGCATTTATTGTGTGCTGAATGGTTGTTTACAGGTTCTTTAGATGACATTGTGACCCTCCAGTTTCACTTCTGTTTTTAAAGAGCACTTTTGATGAGTTTTTTTAATAGGGAAAATGCAGTATTATTTCTGCAAGTAAAAGTAAATGTTTTCCCCCACCTATGTATTAGCACTATTCTGCTATAACACATTGCCACCTAGAGGTTATGTAGCAGAAAAGCAGGAAAGGAAACGCTCTTCATGTAGTGCTCAGATCTCCAATGAAATCAAAAGGAGATACAGCAGATTAACAGCCTTGTGTAGAAGAACCCATAATTTCAAAGATAGACACTGAGTAGGAGGTCTTGGATTGGCTCAGATGCTGTCTCCCTAACATTGTCATTTCCTCCTAATTTCCACAGTGTTGCCTTTTTCTGTTGTAGGTTACTTACATTTAAAGCCATAGCCCACGTGTTCATCCTGGGCGTGACTTGGTGCCTAGGACTCTTTCAGTTTGGCTCAGCAGCTCAGGTTATGGCATACCTGTTCACCCTGACCACCAGTGTGCAGGGAATCTTCATCTTCCTGGTGCACTGCTTGCTCAACAAAAAGGTGATGTATAGAACAAGCCAGGGCAGCACTTAAAGTAGGCAACATCCAATATAGTGTGGAGTTATAGGTTTCAAGAGAAAGCCTAGTGAAGTACATAGTCTATATTTTCATGATTTTGTGGATCCCTGACTAAGAGGTGGTCAGTGCCTCCCTGCAATCATACCATCATTCTAAAGAAATACAGTGAGAATATCACTTTGTCCCCACCAAGACCCCCAGAGCAGATTAGTGCTGTAAGGTCACATCAGCTTCAGAGTCAAGGGCATCTTTCTTTTCCCTCTCACTATGGCTTACAGACAATTTATATTGCAAGAGCTTTAAATTTAATTTAATTGGGATTTAAACTCCAAACTTCAGTTTGAGGGTGCTTATTCTCTTGCCCCCATTAACTGTATTTCTTTGGGGTGATGGTATGATTTTGGGAAGGGGGGCACTGACCATTTCATGGTCAGGGACTCACAAAACCCTGAAAATGTAGACATTAACTGGGGGCAAGAGGAAATGGTTGGGTCAAGGAGAGTGGTTGATGGTTCATCCTAATTAGTACAAATTACACCATCTATCTCTATTTTGCTGGCCATGACATGCAACACAATTGACTTTCTAGTGATGGCAGAGTCCAGTGGGGGTTAGAGACCAATGACCAGACTTAGAAACTAGGAGCAGGAAAGGAAAATTTGAATGGTTTGGAGTCCACAGCTGTACTCCAGAAGTGAAGACTTAATTGGCTGGGATGGAAACAACACATCCTGCCAAAAGTAAGGGGAAGCATAACACGTTATGAGATGATGTGGAGAAGAGAGAGGCAAGGAGAGCAGTAGAGAACTGGATGTTGTTCATATACTAGAAAACACACAAATGTTGTGTGCTGACAAGAGAAGGAAATAGAAAGATCAGAAAAACAACAGTAGATTGAATCACCAAGTGGTGGGACATTAAGCAAAGTGTTTTCAAGTAATGCTCAGGTTAGTGTATCAGCTCTCTGCACAGGTCAAGAATGGGTCTAGAATGGTGTATAGCAGGGGCACAGAACCTCAGACCTGTGGTCCAAATCTGGCCTACCTGGGTCCCAATCCGGCCCTCTGGGGTTCCCCAGACAGCCAAGCCCTTTTCCTCTGCCCCCTCCAAACAATAGTTTTGTGATTTTCCAGCTTTTGTGCAATTTTCCCCATTCTAAAATGTTGAAACACCTTTCCTAAGGCTGAGCTACTGAGCAGCCATTTTTGGCCCTGCCCTTTTGGTTTTAGCTCCACCTACCACTGGAATGTGGCCCCCGAGAGTTTGGCTCTGGGGCTGAAAGAGGTTCTGCACACTTGATGTAAACTGGAGAGGGATATCAATGAAGGCAGTAAGAGATGAGTGTCTCATAATCATCAGTGTAGATGATTATGAGACATGCTCAAGAATAAGGATAGGAAATTGGGAAGAAAGGAAGACGAAAAGCCATACATCAAAATATAAGAGAAACTATGTAATTATAAGAGCAAGGAGAAAAGAAAGAAGGGGACTTAAGTCAAAGGAAGAGCAAACATTAGAAAATGAAAAGAAGTGTGACATAGAGCAATAAAATGGGGACAGGAGAAAGGTTATCACCATGTCCCCAGAAACATTTGAGGAGGAGATTTTACTAAACTCAGCAGTATATAAATGCCACAAATAAAATAACCAACTAACTATGCAAGGGAGCATTTGCAGTGGCAGAGTAGAGAGAGTTCTTACTAGTGGCTTTGTATTTTGGATCTTTAGGTGAGAGAGACATACTGGCAATGGATTTCTTGCAGCAAAGATACCAAGCCTCCTGTTTCTGAGATGACTCTGAGTTCTGTTCCCATCAGCAGTCCCACGGTAAGACAGTCGCATGATTCAAAGATTTTATCAAACCTGCAATGATATGGATAACCTGCCTCTGTCGGCTGCTAATATTTATGTAGTCCAATATTATAAGGGCAGATTTGCTCCTCTAGCACTGCCTCGTAATACTTAACACCATATATCCATAGATTGTAAATAGGAGGAGATAGCCGGGCCATTATGAGATTATCATACACATGGCCAGAAAAAATGAAGCTGGTGTGCTTTGTTGTACCTCCCACCCTCTCTCTGGGGACAACTTTCCATCTTTCTAGTTCAGCAATAAAATGTTGAGCCAGGAGCACATGGAACTCCAAAGGCAGTATCCAATGGAATGGAACTGCAAACATAAATCATGTTGCATTAGCGTAAACTATTGCAATGCCAGGAACAATGGCTGATGCATCAATTTCTCTTGGAAATTGGTGCACCAGGGAACACTCTTAATATTGCTCTGGAGTAGCTTACACTAATGCAACATAATTTACATTAGCAGTTGCATCCTGTTAGATACTATCCTATACGAGTGCACCCTCAGTAAAGTCAGAGTTCAGCACTAGGGAGCTGAACTAAGCCATCATAACTTGCCCATAATAAAATCATTTTTATAAACCTTTTATGGAAGTATTTTAGAGAGCCAGGGTTCCATGGGAAGTTCTGCTCTAGGTACAGATGAAAACCAATGTGGTTCTAAAAAGTGAAATTTTAAAATTACAGGTGTAGGTCTTCATGGGTGTCGTGGAAATGTCTCTCCTCACAATATGATTGTTTTAGTTAAATCCTGAAAACATCTAATTAGCATTTTAAAGGTGAGGTGGTTGATAAAAGTTTGTGTCAAAGCCAGCCAGGCTCCCCTATCTAAATGTTACACCATGTGTTGTTTACATATCTAACTCATGGCCTGTCTCAGGTATTAAGGAATGTTTTTTTCTTTTCTTTTCCAGAAAAATGAGCAAAGCACTGCTTCACTGCAGCAACAAACAGTAGGATGGGGGGAAGAACCATCAGCCAATATGCTCCCTGATTAATTTCCAGCATTAAGTCTCTTCCTCTCATGTACAAATACAGCAGAATGAAACTAGAGACTTCAGCTTTTTTTTTAATTCTGGCAATTGCTTTTCCTGTTTGTTCCCTACTCTTTAAAACAGGAGCGGGGAACTTTTATGGGTTCTGGACTTCACCTTATGTTACTTTAAAGTTCAAAGCACCATAACTTAAAGTCCATAACCACGGAGATACTGCCTTTCAAGCCATGCCCTGTTCAATAGCGCCTATTACTATTGGCATTTTCTCTCTGGAACCTCAAAACAGTACAGAGTTGTTCTTCAACACTCCTCTTGCACATTCCATTTTAAGGAAACAGAATGTGTGCTCTGAACATAACAGTGGACATGGACTGGACAAATTCAGAAGAGAGGACGCATGGCTACGTTCTTCTCTTGGGCCTATACACTAGTGGCCTGGCAACAGTATCCCTATTACCAATAACTACTTTAGCTAACTTTAGTTGATCAGTTCTGTGCCTGTAGATTCACATTCTGACTGAAGCTTTTTGAGGTCAGAGGAGTCATATTATCTTTCCATATGCCGAGGTTCTTACAACCACGCTAGCACAGAAGCTAAGGCATGCATGTCAACTGGCAGCTGGTGAAATCACTCATTGGACTTGACTAATTATTTCATCTGCAGCCAGTTGACATGAAATATACACATGCACACATACACATGTGATGATCTTTGATGCTGAGCTAAATTATTGTGGGTTTTAAAAACAACAACTTGGGGATGCTTCTGGATCGGCTACTTATCAAAAGGCATTATGCAACAAATTCCAACTTTTCTTCCTGAATGATTTTTTTCTGATATGAAAAGATGGAAGACGCAATGAGAAAACACAGGAGGGTTACCAATGGAGAGTGACATGGATAATTCCCCTTGGAATGGGTGATCCAATGATTAGGGCAATTGAGGACTGTGGAGGGGATATGTTTTGACTTCAGACATTATTCCCTTTCCTCCAGTAAGCTATTCCTAGGGCTCGTTCAGAATGTCAATTATGAGTTGGCCCAGGCCAATCTGCATATAGTGAGTCTTCTTGGAGATTCAAATGTGTTACGGTTGTAATTCATGCAAATTGGTTATCATGAGTACCAACTGATGACAGACTTTTCAAATCACACCGACTAACCTTACAGGGTTGTTGTAACAATAACCAAGCTAATGGATGGGCATCGCTTGAAATGTATAAAATAATCATAATACTTAGTATTTATCATCAACACTATGATATATACTTTAGGGGCTCATGGCTCAAGTTGCACTTAGGGATTGGAGGAAGAGGTTGTCTGATGACAAACGGACCAGTAGTCTGAGCATGGCTGAAGCAACTGGAAGATTCCTTCACCAGGAGGAGCAATGCTACAATGAGGGTGGAGGTTCAACTCACATCCCAGCCTATTGAAAGTCTGTGTAAATTGGCCTTTAAATAATGATGAAACTGGGCAGAGAGAGAGAAAACAGCATTCATTCCATTGAAACCATAGGGGGAGTAGGGGGCAGTCCTGCTCCTTACCTGTCCCTATTTAGGACACAATGTGATGATGCATTAGGAACACCTAACTAGGCCTTTTCTACAACTAGATGCCTTCCAGATTTATTAGACCCAGTGGAGGCTGATGGCTCTGATGTCAGTGAGGTGGTGAATCCACTCTGGGTTTCAGTCACTGGTTGGACCACAATTCCCATTATCTCCAGTCAGCATACCAGTAGCCACATTGGCTAGGAATAATGGGTGTTTTAATCCATATCTAGAGGCCACCAACAAATGCTGCTTTTCATCACTTGAACTGGAGTATATCTGAGACTGGGCTCTTGGATCTTGCTGGATCTGACTTTTTTTACCTTCCCATCCTTACACTGACCTCTGAAATGGCATCAAGCTTCACTCACGTTCACTATAGGCTTTTGCATATGAATAAAGCAAACAGCTTAGCTTTGGGGCAGTTTATTTCATTGCTTGCACACAAATGTGAAATTAATCATTTTCTGATCAGATTCATTGCAATAATGCTACCAGGTGCAGGCTGTCTTCAAAGACATCAGACTGTAATTACCTTTAAAAGGACATAATCAACTTTGCTCTTATTTGCTGAAATACATTGCTATGAAGTTAAAATGCAATCTAAGAAAATTGATGAAATAAATAATTACACCATTTGCTGTTGTTTGAAGGTACAGTTGTTCTAGATTGCCTTTGCTAGTCCAACTTGGTTGCTTGCTCTGTCAAAAATGCTGTAGTATTCTCTTATGAACACATCTCCTAGGATCCAGTGGTTCCCACCCGTGGGTTGGAAACCACTGCTGCATTGTCCTGGGTTTGGCTAGAGGGAAAGAAAAAGATAACCATCTTTGGGTGTTTCTACACATGTATCCTCCAAGAAATTAATTTTGGTAACAATGCATAAGGTAACATTCAAACACCAACTAGAGAAAAGTATACCCTGAAAATAAAAGCACAAATGAAACAGGGCAATAACCGAGGTTTAACAATGAAGTCAATATACTCGTGTTTTCCATTGCATCGCTTCTTCTCCTTGAGCAATCTCCCAGTGTGGCCTCCTTTGCCATGCTTCATGCTTTTCCTTGTCCATGTGTCCCTCCCCTCTTTCTCCCTTGCAAAAGTTTGTTTTGTGGAAATGTTGGGATCCTCCAGATTTTGTTGAATTTCAACTCTCATCATGCTCAGCCAACATGGCCAGTGATCAAGGATTATGGGAGCTGTAATCCAACAACACCTGACCTGAAGGACCAAAGATTCCTCCCCTGTGCCTTAAACAGGCATCAGTACCTATGGGTTGTGCGCTGTGTTCTCAACATTGTGTACAATGAGATGCTTGATGAGTTTGGTTAAGCCCTGACAGTACATATGCTTTTAAGCACATGGTTAAAACTTGGCTGTTAAGAAGGGTTTTAGCGGAGATTTTTGTTCTTCTCTTCTTTTATGTGTTGTGCTAATGCTGTTCCATTTCTGATCATTATATTATGTATAGTTCTTGCTGTTCCATTGAATTCTTGCCTTGTTTAGTTAATGTATATGTTGATGTATGTATTTTCTATATTGTGTGATATGTTATTATTGTAAGTTTCCTTGAGTTCTTTTTGGGGTGGGGGAAAATGGGATATAAGTTTTAAATATAAATATGATGGAAGTCCTCGACATCTGGAGGACATCAGATTAGGGGTGGTTGCTTTAGGGTAACATGCTGACTTTAAACACTAGCCTGAGATAGAGGAGCTATTGTAACTAGAGCAGCCAACAGGTAGTGGGTGCCATGGGTTTTAGAGAGAATGTAGTGAGTGAAATTTTGCAACCCTCTCTAGATTGTGCCATCCCTGCAAAGAGGAACTGAGGGGAGAAAAACATGATTTGTTTCCACGTTCGGCCTTCTCTGGAAAAGCCAAGCAAACACTTGCAAAATCTGAAATCCACATATAAAGTTTGACTTCAAGTTGTAGGTCTTTGATAGAAAATGTAACAGGAATCCTCCTGGTGAAGAGCAGGCACCACAAGGTTTCTGTGGTCAGAGATTCACTAAATGATCATAACTCTCTTTTTCTGGTTTCTCCTCAACAACAACAATGTCATCTTTTGAGTTGGCCTTTCTCTTATAAAGCATCTAGGGATAGACACAGCTCTTGTGATCCTGTCTGCATATGGAATTGAATTACTTTCCAAAGAATGTATCCATTTTTCTGTTTGTCTGCCCATGTGTTCATAAAGTTTTTGTACTTCTAATCTGCTTTGAACCCTTTTGAACCTGCATCCAAGTGACAAGCACCATTCTGAACCCGTTACATACCTGGAGCGTATAGGCTGATGGGTCCAGAGGGAAGTTGTGTCCATTGATCACAAACACAACTTCAGGCATATTGGAGAGGTTACTGCAGTTGATTGTATACTGCAAGAGATAAGGAAGTGCATTCTTGGGTTATTTTCAGCATAAAGGAAATAAACTTACAAGACTCAAATTGTCAGGAAATACTATGGTTTTGTTCCAGAACTGCCACCTTACTAGTGCGATCCTGTGCACTCCTACTGGGCAGTAAGTCCCATGGAGTTCAATGGGTCTTACTTCCAGGTACGTGTGTATAGGATTGCAGCCTCTGTGAACATTCTAGGGTTTAATTTTGATAATTATCCAGAGCTGGCACAAAACATTTTGCTGCCTGAGGCAGCTAATGCCACCCCCACATACACAAGTCAAGGTACATATTACCCAAGGCCAATAGGGTTATTTTGGCATCTGAGACAGAAAATCACAGAAGCTCCTCTCTTCCCTCCCTGACAGTGGAATAATAATATTAATAATAGCAATAGACATTGTAATAATAATAATAATAATAATAATAATAATAAATAAAATAACAATTTGCTGCCCTTTCATGACACCCCAAATCAGCTGCCTGAATCAGCCGCTTTGCTTTGCCTAATGGTAGGGCCAGCCCTGTATCCAGTGTAATGCTCAGATCAGAGGAGCACATTGCAGTATATCAGCGACAACCTGAACATTAAAAATGAATCAACCCAGAACTTCTCAGCTTATCCTCACACCCAATGCCAATTCAGATAATTCAGCATGGCATCTTTCATGCAGGTCTCAGACCAGATTCCTTATTCTGAAAGTGGTGCTGTTGGCATGTTGAAGTACTGAATGTCTGTATGTATGCCCAAAGCTGAAGACAGTTGTTTGGAGAAAATAAAATCTTATTTTCAGATATTGATAAAAAAGAAAGAGAGAATAGCATAGAATTACATAAGAAAAGTCTTTCCCCCCCCCCTCTCTCTCTCTCTCCCTCCCTCCCTCCCTCCCTCCCCCTCTCTCTCTCTTTCTGCACAGAGATAGTGGATCCTTCCAAGAAGTATGCATTCTTTTTTTAAAAAATTCTGCATTTGGACAAATGCCATTTATATTTTGTAATACATTCATGGAGAACTCTCAGGTTACATTTAATCACATGAAAATTGCAGGGATCACAGGAAGATTTTTCCCAGTGTAATTCCCACCAGTCAGAGAGAAGCTTTCAACATTCTCTCATTCCGTCAGGATCTAACTGTGGTGGCAGGCAAGCTGCTAAGAGCCAATAAACCTATGAAAATGGATGCCATCACTTCAGTTAAAGTTCTGAATTCAGCTTTAGGCCCACTGGAGCCATTTTCATCAGTTGACGTCCCCTTGGCTTAGCCAAACCACTGCTTGTTTCTCTTTTTAGTCATGACCATTGCCCCTCCCCTTCCTGCACCTAACTCTAGATACTCCCAGTGGTTCTAGTACCCCAATCTTGCATGTCATATTTCCTTACCATCTGGCACACAAATGTGTAGTATGAAGCCTGGTGTAGGGATGCTACCAACTGTACTCAAAGAAAAAACTGAGATGAACCACCACCTTATTTCATGTATATCTACAACTCGAACCTTTACCATGGATCAAAGTGTGCCATGTGGACACCAGGATGATCAGGATGATTTGGGAAGACAATAGCAAAGAATAAAAGACTTGACTTTACCTGACCATACTGCCCTGCAGTAGCTCCAATAGCATTTTGGATGTTGTCTATGTCAGATGGTAGGCCAGCCAACAGGGAGGTACCTGTGTCAACAATTGCTTGACAGCCACCATTGCAGGCAACCTCCTGGCCATTCACTAAAATGCTGAGAAATTGGAAATCATGAGATGTATATGTTCTTGAAACAAAATGCAGCCTAGTGAGCTATAATAACACTGTCCCTTTGGAAGCCATTCATTGCCATTCTGGGTCTCTTTGTTGGTATTGTTCTCAGTTGTATTATTAGCCAAAGTAAAATCATAACCCTATTAAATCATGTAGAAGGCAATAAAAATGCACAAATTACAGATCGTACATTCTTTAAGGAAGGAACATAGGAACATAGGAAGTTGCCTTATACTGAGACAGCGTGTTGTTCATTCAAGGCAGTATTGCCAACACTAACTGGCAGCAGCATTCCAGGGTTTCAGACAGGAGTTTACCAGCCCTTCCTGGGGCATGTCTACATGGGGTATTTACTCCATGGCAGCTGCGAAGTTGCACACCTTTGTTTAGATGATGCAGCTGCTAATTTGTAGCCACATCTTGGTAATCCATCCCAAAGCTGTGCATTTTTGCAGTGCCCTTTTGCTGTGTATTTTAACCTTGCTCTGCTGTTGCCATGGTTGTGTGTGTGTGTGTGTGTGTGTGATTGGTGGGGTGAATATGACTTAGGATAGTGGGCATACTTTGGGCACTGATTGGCAGAAGGGAAAATTGGGTGGGGCAGGGGTGTGGAAAGAGCAGAGGTCTAACCATGTCTACGCGGAAGTGAGTCATTGCCGTCTATTGGTACTTTGGGAGTACAGAAGCAGAGGGGTCTGGAGAATTCTTTTGCCAGGCCTTTTTCATTAAAAAAACAAAACCTGCTCTCTTTGGATCATGGGCTCAATCACTGCCTCATGGGGATGCCAGGGATAGAACGTGGGACCTTCTGCATGCAAAGCAGGTGCTCTAGCACTGAGTTATGGCCCTTCCCTGCCATGCACACTGATAGCACTAAATAAATAAATGAGAACCAGTTTTCCTAGTAATCGCCAGCTAGTAAACAACAAAGTAAACATTGCTCTCCATCTCTTCCTTTCTCTTTGCTTCTCATCTCTTCAGCTGCTTGGTAAATGACTTGGTAAAATTTCCCATTTTATTGTATAGCACCTAATATAAATTGAAGCACTCAATACCTTAAGAATATCACTAATACAAATACTGATCATAATTCCTGTTTACCTGTCCATTGCAATCTGCCAGTAACTTTGCTGAGTGACAGGTATCCACTGAATAGAACCAGTAAAGCGAGAGTAATCAATTCCACCAAAAGTGATCATGCTCCCAGTTGATTCTCTGAAATGTGAATATTTGATGCATTGTTGGCAAACCTACCATTTAGTATATAGTTCAACTGCGCATTAAAAAGTGAATGTATTCCTGTGTATTTTTCCAAATTTTCCCATTAAAAGAGACTTCATAACATGGGTTGATAATATCTCACATTGGATCAGTATCTATTAGTGGAGGAGCTCAGCCCATCCAGGTAAACTTGGGCAGGAGCAGCCCCTCCATTTTGGCAAACTAGACAGTCACCTAGGGTGCCAAGTTAAGCAGACTGCCAATTAAAGAAATACGAATAAAATTACAAATATGTCTTTATTTCAGTTCCTGTGCATGTGCAAAGGGAATAAAACCAAGGCAGTGGAGGTGAGGGAGGGATAGACTGGGGATGGTGGGGCTATGCCAGGCCACCTGCCCACCTGCCTCAGGCAATGCAGGATATCCTCCTGCTTCACTGCTGCTCCCAGCTGGAGGCGGAGTGAGAGCCCCCCCCCCGCCCCAAAGCAGCGGCTTCCTTTGCCCTTAGAGGACTGAGGTCTAGGGCTGCCCCTGATCTTGGGGAGGGTCTCTAGCCCCTTTTGCTACCCATTTCGTGTTCCTGATTAAGATTCCTGGTCCTTGCATCAATGCAAACCCAGAGCAGTAGCAGCCATCTTACTAAGAGGATTGGATTTTAGCTGCCCATTTTACAAGAAGTAGCATGCAAAGCAGTAGCCAATGTGTAAAGCAATCTCAGGTGCATTTATCTTCTGTGTTTCCTCCATACACGTACACGCAATAAATAGTCTTACCAGTAGAGCAAAATACTATTTACCGGCTGAGATAAACAGAAAATAGGTTTTGCTGTACCAAGCCTTCATTCACCAAGTTATCAAAGACAGGAGTTGCTTGGTCAACAGCAATGGTGGGGTAGCCCAAGCCCAAGATCCCATCAAATTTAGAATACGTGAAGATGATCCCAGGCTCGTAGGTGCTCAAGCCAAATGGTTGATTGGTATCCGCAAGACCGGACACCTAGGAAAGACACAAAATATCGCTGTACTTCAATATCAAGCTGGTGAGTCGTACAGCAGACTCTTACTAGTGACACAATAAGGCTACTATCACTTGCAAAAGTAAACAGTTAAATACTGAGACTTCAAGGCTAGATCTACACGAAGCAGGCTATAGCACTATGAAAGTGATATGAAAGTGGTATACGGAAACAGGTTCTACACTACTGCTGTTGTGTCTAATTCCTCTCCCCTTGCTCAGGGCGAAGGACTGTTAGACGTTAATTCAGAATCAGATTCTGAACTCGAACAGACATTCCAGTCCATACCAGAAGGGGGAGATGTGGTTGCCATAGCTTCGCCTTTAGTGGGTGTTTCTCCTGATGTAAATAACCCTCCAGCTGATAAGCAGCCTTCCACTTCAGAGGGCAAGGGAGAGAGTGACCTTAGAAATGCCATTTTCCGTAGGAGAGAGAAACAAGCACAGATCAAAGAGGTCAGGAGGCGGCGCTCGAAAAGATTAGTGGCTCAGAAAAAGCTTGATGTGGATTTTTCTCAGAAGTGACTCTCGCTTTCTTTTGAATGGATCAACTGTCTTGTTTGCTTAGCTAAATTACACCTTGGGGCAAAACGCTTTCTACTTTTAACTCCTTTCGACTGGAAGGAAGGGGTCATTTGCTAAATAAAAGATTGATTGCTTTCCCGAGAGGCCTCCTTATTGACTTCAATGAATGCAAAGAGTTAGAGAGTCACGACAGCTGCTTTATAGCAGTATTGAAGTGCACTAACAAACATTGGGGCCATGACACATTCCATATACCACTTTCATACTGCTTTTATAGTGTTATATCTTGGTTGGTGCTGATCTATCATGGGCCCCAACAGTTGTCAGTATACTTCAATATTGCTATAAAGCAGTAGTGTAGATCCTGCCCAAGTAAACAGTTAAATACTGAGATATTACTATTTATTTATTTTATTTTTATTTATTACATTTGTATACTGCCCCATAGCCGAAGCTCTCTGGGCGGTTTACATAGGATTAGAAACAATTAAAAACAATATACAAAAATTAAAACAGCAAAAACATACAACATACACACAATCTATACATTTAAAAACCACATCAACACTTCAAAAACTACAAAAACAAAACAAAACAAACCCAGGCTCCTCAGATATTGCCAAATGCCTGAGAGAATTTAAAATAATTTAAAATAATTTAAGAATTTAAAATAATTAAATTTTAAAATTTAAGAATTTAAAATAATTAAAATAATTTAATTATTTAAATTAATTTAAATTAAAAAGAATTTAAAGAATTTAAAATAATTAAAATAATTAGGCAACAAGGTGGCCAGGGGTCCCTTTTTTTTTTTTTTTACAGAGGACAGTCCTCTATTTGAAAGCATCATCTATATAAAAGGCTGCCCTGTCCTATTTCAGCTTATACATAAAGAACATACGAACGGTTGCCCAACACCAGTTAACACCTGGGTAACAGACTGAACAAGCAGATACACAGATCACCTGGGCCAAAACTACACCTTGTATCAAATCATTATGATCCCATCATGGTAACACTATATTCCTCTTGTGCATTAATACCTTGTAGGACACACAATGACATTTGTTGCAGTATTTTGGATAATGTGCAATAAAAAGCAGGAAATAACACTATGAAAGTGGTATAAGGAATGTATAATGTGTGCCCAAACAGTTATCAGTGCACTTCCATACCGCTATAAAGGAGCCATGTGGATGTAGCCTTCCACGACATAGTGAAATGTATTGTATTTCTTTTTAAATTATGGTAATCATTTCTAAATCTGCATCTAAACACATAAATCAGCATATGCAAATTTTATGCAATTGTGTGTTCTCTATTGCCTTCTTTTTTGTTGATGCATTTCCTCTTTTTTGGCAATTCATGCTAGGTAGGCTGGGCCCATTCAGGGCATGCTTCCTGAATTCCACCCCAGATGTGTAGTTAGTCTCCCTGCCACACTACTGACATGCACTGAGCTGACAGCTGATGATGTGAATGCCAGCATCACGCCCGGAAGTCAGCTGCAGACCACCTTTTTGCATGCCATTTCAGCCACGGCTTTTGTGCCTTGTGCAGAAAGAGTGATGAGATTTGACTTTGCTGTCTCTGATGTGCTTACTGTTAGTATGAGGAGGTAGGAGTAGGGTTGCTCCCACTTTGCATAGTATGAGAGCTTGATTTATAAAAAGAGTACAGAATGTATAGAGCAAAATATGCCGCTTTTGGATCTTCCATTTTGTTTTGTTCTCTTGAGGATGAGCCCTCACTGGAAGGCCTGTTTGTGGCTTGAAAACAAAAAAACATTATGTTTTGTGTATGGATCAATAACACGTCCTCTGACTGTACTCTTTTATGGGTTATTTTCATACTGTGCTCATTTTGGAAGTTTACCTTTTATCAGATTACTGATAAATGTTTTGTTCTAAATTATTTCCTTAACCCACATTCATCCATGTATACATACAGCTATCTACAAGGAAAATAATGTTACTGGGCTAGGCTGTTTACCACTTTAAACATCAAGTTTAAACGTACAGTTTACATGTTAACTGAGTGGCTAGCTGCAACATCAGGGTTGTGGTCTATTATTTAATCCTAGAAGCAGAGGCCCCTGATTTTCATCAGGACTGCAGCATGCGAGGAGGGGAGGCTGTAGTTAGCATTAGAAAAAAGTTCCCATTGGTGCTAGTAGGAGTTCACTCCACCTGCCCAGATGAACTGCAAGGGCAAGGTGGGTTAGGATTGCAATGGGGGAGGAAAGGGTTAAACTTCCCCAGTCCTGATGGAAACCAGGGGGAGCAATCCACAAGCTCCATCAGATGGGAGAAAATCACGGTTCTCTACCATTGTTTCTCCGCCTCACTTTTGCTGCTCAATAGTTCCTCTTTATCAGGGAGAGAAAAGAGGAAGTAAACAACATCCATATGGCCCATTCAGTGGGCCATTTTTATCACACCGCTTCTCCTGCCCACAGCAGGAGATAGCGGCTAGTTCAGTCTCCAAAAACAAAATCAGACTTACCGGGGTCTTTTTTTGTCACGGGAAGAAGGCTAGAAGGGGCGGGGGACACACAGGAGGTGGACGACATTGTGAATAGGACCCGCAAAAATCCATGAGTGCCCAGTAACGAGTGTGCAATAAAATGCTTTTCCGATGACGCTCTACATCTAAAAAAAAATTCCTTCAACCCCCTGAAATGGTTTGTAGCCACACAGTTCACCTTGGAGATGCACACCACCTTGGGTGCTTCCAGATGAGGCTTTTATTGCGCAATCGCCCTGCCTCGTTTACAGCATTTTACAGGGGTCTTCCATTTGTTACCCTCTCATTTTCCCACTGCTTCTTCTGCCTTTGGTTTTATTAAGGGAATGACAGCATAGTTGCCCAATGCCTTTTGACTAGAAGTACTAGGAGCGCTCTGTCTGAAACCACCTCAAGTTTGTTCAGCTTGCCCTGAATGCATATAAGACTATTGGTTTACCGTCACTGTATCGTATCCCAACAGGCCTTTCATGCTTCCTGTGCCATATCGAATTGATATAGTCTGTTGCGTGCTTCGATAGGTAGAAGACTGAGATGGATTAAACTTGTTATGATTTTCTAAAAGTTAAAAAGAAACAGCATTACATTAATATAAAAACAGCTTTTCATCAGTGGTGGATATCCAGCAATGTTAATTTCCTGGCTGAAGAAAACTATTCCAATCATTTAAAATACAGGATATTTAGGAAATACTCATTTACTAGAGCTTTCGTTAGTCTACCAAAAGGCAGCATTTAGATAAAACTGGTAGATATTAGTTCTTTACTACAGAAATGTCACCTAATATAAAAATAATCCCTGGCCAAAAAAAACACACCAAATCTTTTAAGAAATATCTAAATAGTCTAGGAAGCAAATTGGTTTTAACGTTAACACTTTGGTACCCATTACTAAACAAATATCCTGTGCAAAAATGGGACTTGGGTTTCACAAAGCTGTATCTGCATGAGTATGGACTGAAGTCCCATTGAATTCAATGGAACTTACTCCCTGGTAAGTGGATATAGGATTGCAATCCCATAGCCTAATTCTATGAATATTTCCTTTTAGAAGCCCTACTTAGTTGAATGGACCCTAGTAAATAGAATTGTGGCCTCAATCAGGCCCATATCCCTTATGCCATCTCTAATTTTCCCTGTCAATGAAAACATAATTTATTACATTTGGATGTGCTTGAACTACTATGAGATAGACTCAGTTACTTACGACATGCTGAACTTTGGCAGTTGATAGAGGGTACCCAGAGATTGGATGACCCAGTGTCAAACACCACAGTAAACGTCTGTGGTGGGGTTCCAATGTAGATTGTTCCATAGTATTCTGTCTGTTGATTCATAAAAGAAATATACTTTGCAAGGCTTTCTTTTTTATAGATTTTAGCTCATCACTGATGCATGTGTGGTAATCACAGGAAACCTGAGTGCTGTGGAACTGAAGTTACAAAACAGAGAAAAGAAGGAAATGAACCTCTCCCCCCCCCCACTCAGCATTGCTTTTGTTGAAAGAAAAGGGAATCATCCCAATGCATACAACTTTAATAACAGCAAGATGTAAAGGTGTATGTATTCAAAGGTAAGCCATACATGGGAGAAATAGAGCAGTAGATCTGTCATGATTTCCCACTCTACAATAAACTTTTATGCATTGTCAATAAATATCACTTGCCATATGAGGTTCGTTCAAACACACTGCTCAGCTCAAGAAATCAGTAAGGTAAAATTGTGGCACTGCAAATCAATAAGAACAAAGCACCAACTCACATCTAAGAAGTTCATAAGTGGTTCGTCAGCAAACTGGGCAGCATCAGACAAATGATATTTGGTACCAATGTCATAAGGGTGTTTCTGAAGAAGAGCTCCGAGCAAATTCTTCTCCATGAGAATGTCTCTCATTTTCTTCCCTCTCTCCAATGGAACCCTGGTACACAAGAAAGAAAATGACTAAGGTTTGGTTTGTCCAAGCCCTGCTCCTGCAAATGTGCTCACTTTGTAATCAGACTTCCCACTGTATAACCAAAAATGAAATAGTAATAGGTTTAACAACATTGCCCTGTCCCACCTATTCACTACTAGATCTAAACTCCTCCAGAATTAAAGCACTTAGGGAGTCAAACAGAAAAATCTCACCCACTCAACTTCAACTTCAGCATCATGAAAGACTAATATAGTCCCCAATCCTGTACACAGTCATTGACACATATGTTCCCCTGACATCAATGGAACTTACAGAGCTGTAATGGATGGAAGGATAACAGCAAAGGTGAAGTTGTATGTTGAGCTGCTTCAGCTCTCAAGAATTTAAATAAAATTAGTTGAAAGAAGAAGAAAAAACAGTAGATGGACAGGTGTTTAATATTTGACTGACCTAAAATGAATTCTTTCCAACAATTTTAAGGTGTCTTTTGTCAATGCTGCGCATATAACGTTTAAATATAATCTTAAATTTGAAGATGCTATTCGCAAACTCTCTTCTATTGTTTTATATGTTACTTAGAAATTGTACAGAGAAATTATATGGAATTGCTCTCAGTGGAAGAAAATATCAGGAACAAAATCACAACTTACTGAATGAGACATTCTGAGAGAGCGATGACAGTGAAGAGAATTGCTAGGTGCTTCATCCTGCTTATTCACTGGGGGTTGCTCCAGTTGCTCTGGTCCTTGTTCCATGCAACTCCATTGCTTTTATAGCTGTTTGAGAAATATCCACCATTATCTGAAGAACATATTATCATATATCAACAGAGAAAATCCAGCCCATTGCTGGAAGTCAGAAAGGGAGATGGCCGATTAATCACTTTGCTTGCAAACACATTAAAATCCTACCTAAGGGATAGCTCCAGTATACAATATTGTAAATATCAGTAAATACAATGAATGTGTTGCCATGCAAGTAATAGCCTGAACTTCAGTACTTCAAGGTCCATTCCTATGCATGTTTGGACAGAAAAAAACCCAAGAACTACCAGCATGCTGGGATTGTAGGACTTTTTTCTGACTAAACATGCATGGGCTTGTGCCTTAAAATAGGTTGTTCCATTCATTTGCCCAATGCAACATCACAAATGATACTTCTAGAACAGTTTGTTCTAAGAAGTTACTTGCATTTTCCCCTTTCCCTATATTATTTCCCTTCACTCAAACGAGTAATTTGGGGGATGATTATTAATGCAAAAATCTCTACACTAGCCGAAAGAGTTCTATTTTTGCCATACCTTGTGTCATCAAACATATCATGATTAATGACTTGAGGGCTATCTATCTATCTATCTATCTAATCTATACACACATCCATATAGCTATATCAATAGATAGATAACAGATAGATTTTAATAGTTTTCTATGATGTTTTATAATATATTGCATTTCAAGGTTTTCATCTTTTGCAAACTGCCCAGAGAGCTGTGGCTAGTGGATAGTGTAGAAAGAAGAAGAGGAGGAGGAGGAGGAGGAGGAGGAGGAGGAGGAGGAGGAGGAGGAGGAGCTGTACTTTGAGTTCATGCATGAAACATTTTGTGATGTGACTTGCTTAGCTGTATAATTCTTAAGCAGAAAGACATTCCATAGTGAGGAAGGAGAGGGTTTTCACTAACAGGCAAAGATACAATGAGACCAGGAAGATGTGAGTTGGATTGGAAAGGATCTTTCATTGAAACAGGATACAGATTCCTACGTGTACCATCAACACATGTGGAGGGCACATCTTTAGATTTTCCCTCTTTTTTGCCCTTTGCCATGTGAACAGTGCAAAGTCTCTACAGCACACATAGGTGATTTCTGAACAGGGCCAACGCAAGGTTTTCTGCTGCCCAAGGCAAATTTAAATAATGGCTCCCTTCCTTGTACTTCTTTATATACTGAGCACCATAACATATTAAAATATGAAGCATTGTCCAAGTTACTTCTTTATTTTCATTTTTAATGTCTGTCACTTCTTTACTACCACCCCTTTACAACTTTACCTTATGCCTTGGGATGGCACAAAGAAGAAATAAAAAAGGTCTCAATCATTTGTATATGTCCCCAGAATATAGAGGATATCAACGATATTGTCAAGGGGTTGCTAAACTAGTAAACTGTCTCTGTGCACTTCCTCCCAAAGTGCTGGCAGCAACTCTGTCTTCCTCTCCAAAACATTACTATTCTCTCAGGCATTTTAGGCTCTTGTGTTGCTAAACCCTGGGTTGGTAGAAAATGCTTCCGGACTGATTTTTTTATGATTTGATTGTTTTGTATATTTTATTTATTTATTTATTTATTTCTATACTGCCCAAAGCTCTATGGGCAGTTCACAGAAATCAAAACCACAACATAACAGCACAACCAGAATAAAACCTAGCAGCAATGCACAGATTTAAAATACAGATTTAAAACAGCAGAGCTAAAAGACTAGGGGACTGCCTATAGGGCCTATTTACCCCATTGTGGCTACACAGTGGTGCTGCATTGTTTATATGATGCAGCTGCAAACTTGCAGCTACATTGGGCTTTCCCCTCTCCCCCCAAAACTGTGCTTTTTTGCAATGCTGTTTTACCGCGGATTTCTCAATTGCTCTGATGTTAACCACTTGCCCTGCTGTTGTTTCTTCTGTCTGTCACTGGTGGCTTCATTTTGGATTAGGAAAGTGGGCATAAGTAGGGGCAGTTCCCAGTGCAGGGTAGGTGCAGGAATGCAGGGCAGGTGGCAGCTGGACAAGACGAGTAATGGCCACCATGGCCATATTACAGTCTGGGGAACAAGAGTAATAATAATAATAATAATAATAATAATAATAATAATAATTTTATTTCTTACCCGCCTCTCCGTTTGGATCGAGGCGGGGAACAACAGTAAATATAAAATATGATAAATGCATGAAACTGATTAAAAACATGGTACACATGATTAAAATAGCAATAAAACATCCAAAAACATCCTAAAATTCCACTACTAGTGATAAATTATTATTAAGGACAGTTGTGGTATCTAACACATCAGTTCAATGAATTGAAGCAGTGCATCTGCACTGCTTCAGGCTTTCAAAGTTGCCCAGTGCGCAGAAAACAAAGCAAAAAAAGTCTCTGTGGTTTTTGGTCTGCTATCCATTTCCACTGTCTGACTACAGTGCTGTGAGTTTTCTTCTCCAATAGTCCGCACCTAGTCCTGCCATTTAAACATGTTGATGCCGCTTCACAGCAGCAATGCTGTGTGGGGTTGGGGAATCAGGATGCAAAGCAGCGGCACATAGATATGGCCTAGGATGCTAAAATGCCTGAGAAAATGAAAAGGTCTTTACCGGGTGCTGAAAGAAGTACAACGTAGGCGCTGGGAGAAAGTCTCTAGGAAGCTCATTCTACAGCCAGCGTGCTACAGCAGAAAAGGCCCTCTTCCTGGTAGCCGCCTGCCTCACTTCTTTGGCAAGGGCTCATGGAGAAGGACCCCTGGAAATAATCTTACAGTCTGGGCAGGTAAATATGGAAGGAGGCAATCCTTCAGATAACCTGGCCCCGAGCCATTTAAGGCTTTGAATTTTAATCCCAGCACTTTGAATCAGGCACAGACTGTACTATGCAGTTGTTATTATTATTGTTACTGTAGCTATTATTATTGGATGGG
Organism: Anniella stebbinsi; assembly: GCA_029215795.1. NCBI lineage: Eukaryota > Metazoa > Chordata > Lepidosauria > Squamata > Anniellidae > Anniella > Anniella stebbinsi. The sequence goes on along the minus strand of JARDYH010000004.1, from coordinate 65,511,793 downwards.
ATTCAGACTTAGTCATGGTTAGAGTAGCCTCATTGATTTCAGTGGGTCTACTTGTTACGGTAATTAATCGGAGACCAGTCCAAAGTTCCAGTTTCAAACAGATAACCTTTATTGCTAGCAAGACAGCAGCCTGGAATCCTTCCACAGACTGCAGCCCCCCCCCCCTTTGGGTGACCCAGTCTCTTATACATTTCAAGCAAACAGGAAAGAGCATGTCATACAACAGGATGATGCGCGCGCAACATAACGTTATGGTAGCCTAGGTGTTGCCTTATATGGTCTGGAACTGTTTCTTTAGGTCAGGTCACATGGTCTGCTGTCTGCATGCAGTTACAACAGCATAGAAGCTACTTATAAGAGACAAGGAGAGGGACAATAAAAAAAATCATTGTTAGGAGGACAATTAGGTTAAGGCCATACAAAATGGAGTCAGTTAGGTTCAAGTTCCTCCTCATTCCCCCCTTTGAAACTCCTTTAATTACTAAGGAGTTTCACTATTTTCATCTGCCATAGGCACAGGGTGGTAGTCGCGCAAAGCCATTAGGTGGACAGCTGTGCGCCGGTCTGCTATCTGTTCCACCATTCCACGGAAGCTCTGTAACAATAAAGGCATTACACAGGGCAAGAGGATACAGATCAGGAGTCCTACAATTACTATCGCTATGATCTCTTTTAGTTTTCCATCTATGTGAACCAGGATCCCAGTTTTTCTGCCTATTCAAATCTTTTCCAAGTTTATACAGGAACATGAGCAAGCTTAGTTATTTTACTGGTGATCTTTTCAATAACTTTTCTATTATCATCAATATGCAGACAACAATTAGTGAGATTAAATTTTCCACACACACCGCCTTCAGTAGCAAGCAAGTAGTCAAGAGCCAAGAGCCAAGCGGTTCTGATACACAGCATTTCGCAGTTAGGTCTGGGTTTTGGATAGGACATTCAGTACCCTTGCAGTTTCATTGGTTATTAGTTCTAGAACTGCTTGCAAACGTATGATTCTGTTAAGCATATAAATGGGGGTTCTGTACCCCGACATTCTATCTTGTGTCAGGTGGCAGGGCCATAATACTGAACAATCCTCTCAGGGGGCCACTTATCATCTTTCCAGTCCCCAATTTTGACATTTGGGGATATGCTGCGTTTGTTGTACGCTGGGTGGCCCAGACGCACACCTTCTGATAAGGGGACCAGAAAGAAGGAGGGGCGAATCTCCCCTAGGGTGCAAGTGCCTGCCCAGGGTTCAGGGAGTTCAGAATGAGCATACTGCCCACAGATCCAATACAGTCCCCTGGGGGCTGGCCAGTTGCCGGAGCTCTGGGTGACGTTTATTCGGGACAGGAGAGCCATTCAGGGTGGTGAGTGACTGACAGGGGGTCTCTTCAATCTTGGGGGCTGACGGGTGCAGACGCTGGAGGCACCACTGACTTACAACAGTGTCCCCTAACATCTACTGACTGTGAGGATTTGGCTCATTGGTTTCATTATATGGTTGGCCAATATTTAATTCAGCTGCCTCCCATGGCCACTGGTTTCCCAATTGGGTACCTCTGCATACATAACAGTTACTGACATTGAGGGAGCTAACAACAGTCTCAGCAAAGGTGAAAAATTACTAGATTACATCTCTGGGCGGTGCAGGGACTTAGGACTGGAACTTTGGTGAGGCTGGCATGTGGATTCTCTCGTGTTCTTTTTCTCACGTGGCCTATCATACACAATTCTAATAGGGACATTCATTGTAGTACTGTCCCCTGTCCACTGGGGCCTCTGACCTCGAGACTCCACTGGGCAGGGGCCTCCTTCGGGTTGAAACAGGTGATGGCACTGTTTTGTATGCAGGCGGAGTAAGTGACGTTCTGAAAAGTGCACGGTTGCACTTTGCTCTTACACTGGAGCTTATTCTGATAAATGAGCATCTGTTTGATCTGGTTATGCAATTTGACAGTCTGAATACATGACTGACAGGGAGTGACATCACTTGAGGCAGGGGCAAGGATTAATAGGAGTATTAATACTGAAAGTCTTTCAGGAGTCTTCGGGCGGTGTCCACTTCCTCTATCCGGGATGGGAAGGGATGCAGCGCCCCCAGTCACTTCGCTCCCTCGGGCACCAGCCCTGGGGAGGCTTCTCCCGTCGCGTCCAGCGACGTAGGCAATTTCTTCAGCATCATGTTCAGTCGGTGTTGCTTGGCAACTTGCCATTGGTTTGTATGGGCAGCTGCTGCTGCTTTCACACGGCTCCAAAGGATCCAGATGGGGTTCTTTTAACTTTTAAGGCAGTAGGAATAATCAGTAAAACTGTGGAGGGGCCATCCCAAGTTTTTCTTAAAAGATTTTTTTTATAACTTTTGACATGTACTTGATCCCTGGGCTTAATAGATCAGTTCATAAGGGGTCAGTCTATTAGTCCTTGATGTACAACGCATGTGGAGCAGGGCCACGGGCAGCTGATTGGCCCTTTCTACTGCCCCACTGCACTGGGGTCTCCATGAACAATGTAGCTTCCAGTCTACTTGTAAGGCTTTGGAGAGTTTCTCAGTGATCTCTGCTTGAAAGGCTGTTCTGTTGTTACTGTTTATCTGCCTGGGCATCTCATAGCTTCTGCTTTTGCAGGCCAGCCTTCCACCCAGCCAGAGAACCAGCAGCTGGTGGCATATCTGTTAAGTCTAATTGAACAACTTGGAAGGGACGGCTGGGACTGGCCCTTTTCTTGGGTTGTTCTTATACATCCTCTAGAGACGTCTGTGCAGAGGCTGCCCAGCTTCTTCAATGCTTCCTTCTTTCTTTCTTTCTTTTTTTTTTTTTCAGTGTAAGGCTGGTGGAAGGATGTGGTTTCAGCGTAATAACTAACGCTGACAGGAAACAGCTTCGCTGTAATTTCCTTTTTGATCTCGCTCTGCAGTAAATAACATCTCTGGTTTTCAAACAGCTTGAAGGAGCTTTCTGCTGTAGAATGGGTTTTTCTCAGCAGTCAAGAATCCTCGCTCTCGGACTTGGACAATCAGGTATGACAAAACTGCTTCTCCTTTGCCCATTCTGGGGCGGCTACTAGTTCTGCTTTCTGGGCAGACGCCTGGGGGCAGGGACTCTGTCAGTAGAATCTCATTTTCAGTGACTACTGCGTAGTCAGAGTATCTGGTTTCATTTAGGACAAAACTTCTTCCTTCTGTAAACAGGGCGATGCTTCCAGGAATTGGAGCGTCTTTAAAATCAGGTTGACTAGAATGCACGGTTTCTATAATCTTCTGGCAATCATGCAGGCAGAAGCATTTAAGGTGGCAGGGTTCAGAGTGGCACAGTCTTTCACATGTACATTTGGATTTTCACACAGCAAGGCACGGTACTTTACGAGTCGTGAATTGGTCATTCATCTAGGCCCATGAGTTTCAAGCAGCGCTTTAGCAGGCATGCAGCAGCAACGTAGCGGAGACAGCCGGGCCATCCACAACTGACAGGATCGGTGTTCTTACTTAGGTAAGCAACAGGGCGGTTCCAGGAGTTTATGTGCTGAGTTAGGACTCCGACAGCAGTTCCTTTTCTTTCATCTACATCCAAGTGAAAGGGCTTGCTGATATCAGGCAGTCTTAGGGCTGGGGGGCTGGTAAGAGCAATCTTCAGGTCTCGGAGGCTGTGGGTGGCTTCTGTTGTCCACTCGAGCAGGGCTGACTCAGGTAGGTTGGTTTCAGGAGTTCATAGAGGGGCTGTGTTAAGGCTGCATGATTCAGGATTCAGATGCAACAATAGCCGGCCATGCCGAGGAAACTCTGAGTTCTTTTTCGCTGTTGGGCTGTGGTACGCAGTTGATGGCTTGGGTTCGGCTGGAATCTCATGGATTTTCTGCATGTTCATCATTGTACGCCTGCCTTTCTTGATGGCATTAATAAATACTTGGTGGTAATCACGCTGATGTCTGCGTCCTTCTGTAGTCTGTATGTTCCATCGAGGGTCTAATCTTGGGGCATAGGCGGTGTTGCTCTGGTTGGGGTCGGGGATGCCTTCTCTCTGGCCCCGTTCTGTGGCTGCATTTTCGAGATTAGCCTGGGTCTGTAGTCTCTGTTTAGTTGTCAGGAGATATCCCATTAGTTGTTGGAAATCAGTCCAGGTTGGATTATGGGCAGTTATTACATCCTCAATTATGTTTACAAACTTCTCGGGCTCTTCTTCATAGGAGGGTCCGTGGTTCTTCCAGTTTAGGAGTTCAAGAGCTCAGTTCAATTCACGAATTCAGTTCAATTCAGGCAGTTCAGTTCGGGAATTCAGTAGGAGAGGGGACGTAGGTCTGGTACGTGGACACATTCGTGGCAGGGTCGGTGACGGCAGAAACTATGGCGGAACTCTCACGGACAGGGAAAATTCTTGTCTCGGTGCCTGTGTTAGCAGCCAAATTTCTGAGGTGGAGCCGGCTGGTGTGGCAGGGTCCGGAACAGGCGTGTCAGTTTCTCGACTCTCACATCAAACAAAGAAGTGGGGTCTACAGGTGCAGAGGTGACGGCTGATGGCTGGGCAGTGGAGTCTTGGGACATCGGAGAGGGAGCCAGGATGTCTGGTCCAGACCTAGGGACGTCTGGGACATCAGGAGGTGGCAGTCACAGGAGCCTTGCGTCTTGGGGTCATTTTTACTTGGTTCATCATGATAAGAGGTGCATCTTCGGCCAACTTTTCGTGCTTATGGTGGGGGGGTGTCTGGCTACTTTCAATTAACTCTCTGTGCATGGAATGTCCTCTGAACTGAGGGGTCCCCCCTTTCTATGATGGCAAGGTTCTAAACTCGGGAAATATAGGGCTCAGAGGAAGTACCTTGGGGGGGTCAATTCTACAAGGGGTCCTAGAGTGGGTCAGTCATAATAACACTTAGCTTCCATAAAATCTACATTACACTTCGTTTGATCAAAAACTTTACTGAAATGCTTAATCATCAGGTTCAGTGGGGTCAAAAAACCTCCCTCCATCCTTTTCTTGACTAATACACAATATAGTCAACCAGACAGACAATACACACCAGGGAAGATTGACAGGGAACCGTCTGACTGTAGGAATTGGGGGAGTCAGGCGGCTGATACAGAGGAATACAGTCTCTTCACTACCAGCCCACGCTGCCAGCAATTCAAGACACCCAGAGGCGTCCCAGGGCTACTGCCCAACGGTCAGCAATGGAAATCAGGCAGTCATACACACATCAAACATCCAGGACGACACCCGTCCTCCCAGACCTCCCAGTTCAAACAAACAGAAACAGTCTACCGTTACGGGGAGATGATCAGGCTCCCCCTTCGACTCTACTGAGTCGGGCAATACCAAACAATACGTGCGTCTACAATTCCGAGGGTTGATCAGGCCCCCCTTCGACTCTGCTGAGTCGGCCAATACAAAACAAGATAGGCAATTCCCCTGATACTTGCCTGGTCCAGATGTCCCAGCGCTGGGCAGAAGAGTATCTGCACTGAACTTCCGCTCGGTCCGTTTTTGTTCCGCACTGTCCCTGGACCTGCCACAGAATCTGAATGGGCACCAGCTAAAGGCTGGAGGCGCGCTCCCAAGGAGGGCCACGGCCGACCGGGGGCCGCGGGGAACCAAGCGGAAGCGGGGGAAATCTCCCTGGTAGGGTTCTCCGATTATCAGGCGGGTCTCCCAGTGAGGGATGTTTCCCGGCCAATGCACCAAAATGTTACGGTAATTAATCGGAGACCAGTCCAAAGTTCCAGTTTCAAACAGATAACCTTTATTGCTAGCAAGACAGCAGCCTGGAATCCTTCCACAGACTGCAGCCCCCCCCCCCTTTGGGTGACCCAGTCTCTTATACATTTCAAGCAAACAGGAAAGAGCATGTCATACAACAGGATGATGCGCGCGCAACATAACGTTATGGTAGCCTAGGTGTTGCCTTATATGGTCTGGAACTGTTTCTTTAGGTCAGGTCACATGGTCTGCTGTCTGCATGCAGTTACAACAGCATAGAAGCTACTTATAAGAGACAAGGAGAGGGACAATAAAAAAAATCATTGTTAGGAGGACAATTAGGTTAAGGCCATACAAAATGGAGTCAGTTAGGTTCAAGTTCCTCCTCATACTTGAAACATTATTTATTATTTATTACGTTTATATACTGCCCCATAGCCGAAGCTCTCTGGGCAGTTTATCAGAATTAAAACTTTGGACATTAAAAATCAATATACAAAATTTAAAAGCATAAAAGCAGACAACATATAAAAACAGTATACATTTAAAACAGCTGCGAACTCTCAGCCAGGCCTAAATATAGTGCTGGGGTCAATTAAATTGACTGGGAGAAGTCTTGACCTGGCGCTGAAAAGATAACAATGTTGGTGCCAGGCGAGCTGCGTCAGGACAACATTCCATAATTGGGGGGCCACCACTGAGAAGGCCCTCTCCTTTGTTGCTATCCCCCGAGCTTCCTCAGAGTAGGCACCCGGAGGATGGCCTTACATGTTGAACGTAGTGTACAGGTAGCTTCATGTCGGGAGAGGCATTCTGTCAGGTATTGTGGTCCCAAACCATGTAAGGCTTTATAGGTTAAAATCAGTACCTTGAATCAGGCTCGGAAACATACAGTCAGCCAATGCAAGCGGGCCAGAGTCAATTTTATATGTTTGAACCTCTTGGTCCAGGTTATTAATCTGGCTGCAGCATTTTACACAAGCTGCAGCTTCTGAACCATCTTCAAAGGCAGCCCCATGTAGAATGCATTGCAGTAATCTAATTTGGAGGTCACCAGAGCATAGACAACTGAAGCCAGGTTATCCCTGTCCAAATAGGGACGTAGCTGGGCCACCAACTGAAGCTGGTAGAAGGCACTCCATGCCACTGAGGCCACCTGAACCTCAAGTGACAGAGATGGTTCTAGGAGAACCCCCAAGCTACAAACTTGCTCCTTCAGGGGAAGTGCAACCCCATCCAGAACAAGTTGAAGACTCTCCATCTGGTCAGCAGAACCACCCACTAACAGCATCTCAGTCTTGTCTGGATTGAGTTTCAGTTTCTTTGCCTTCATCTAGTCCATTGATGCAGCCAGGCACCAGTTCAGCACATCCACAGAATCACCTGATGACGATGAAAAGGAGAAGTAGAGCTGCGTGTCATCAGCATACTGATGACAACACACTCCGAAACTCAGGATGACCGCACCCAACGGTTTCATGTAGATGTTGAACAGCATGGCAGACAAGACTGTCTCCTGAAGAACCCCATACTGGAGAATCCACAGGGCCAAGCAATGTTCCCCAAGCACCACCTTCTGGAGCCAACCCGCTAAGTAGGAACAGATCCACTGCAATGCAGTGCCTCCCAACTCAGCCAGTCGTCCCAGAAGGATACCATGGTCAATGGTATCGAAAGCCGCTGAGAGATCAAGGAGAATCAACAGAGTCACACTCCCCCTGTCTTTCTCCTGACATAGGTCATCCTACAGGGCGACCAAGGCTGTTTCCATGCCAAAACCAGGCCTGAAACCCAACTGAAATGGATCCAGATAATCAGTCTCATCCAAGAGTGTCTGGAGCTGGCCCAGAACCACTCGCTCAAGGATTTGCCCAGGAATGCAGTTATTAAGATTTTCTGGGTCCAGGGAGGATTTCTTCAGGAGTGGTCTCACTACTGCTTCTTCCAGGCAGCCTGGGACCACTCCCTCTCGCAGAGAGGCATTAATCACTTACCTGGCCCAGCCAGCTGTTCAATCTCTGCTAGCTTTTATTAGCCAAGGGGGCAAGGATCCAATACTGAGGTGGTTGCATGAACCTGTCCAAACACCTTGTCAACATCCTCGAGCTGTACCAGCTGAAACTCATCCAAGAAAAATAGGACAAGCCTGTGCTCTGGATACCTCACTTTATTCACCTGCTATAACACTGGAGTCTAAGTCCTGGCGGATGCCAAAGATTTTATTCTGGAAGTGCCTAGCAAAGAAATTACAGCGGGCCTCAGATAGTTCTACCATGTCCTTGGGGCTGGCATGTAAAGCCCCCCGGACAATTCTGAAAAGCTCCGCTGGGCAGCAAATTGATGATTTGATAGTGGCAGCAAGGTATTGTGTTTGTTTGTTTGTTTGTTTGTTTGTTTTTGCTGCCCTCACTGCCCCTGAATATACCTTACTGTAGGCACTTACCAGTGTTTGATTGCATCCACCAGGAGTTCTTCTCCATCTGCACTCAAGCCATCTCCTATTTTGTTTCATCCTGACTAAGGGAACTCTAGATAACCCTGTTGTATTTTAAATTGCACTGTCAACCACCCTGGGATGAGATTTTGTAAAGGGTGGTATCTAAATAATTTAAATTTATCTGCATAATTGGTCAGCTAACATGTCCCAAGACAGTGTCCAAGGAGTTGTCTGATTTGACTCTATGGCCATGCAGGCTGTGAATTATGGGATTTGCAGTCCAACGCATTTGAAGGGACCCAGGTTGTGGAAGGCTGCTCTACGGTTTGGCTAGTACTCTTGCTAGATAAAGGTAAACATCTATCAAATAATTATCTGTTTATAGCCAGATTTCTCTTTCCATTGCCTAGGTTATTATTTATTCATAGATCACTTATTCATAGTAGTTACTCCCACAGAGTTCAATAGGACGTCATCCTTGGTAAGTGTGCATTGGGTTGCATCCTTATTTTTTCATAATTGCAAAGATTATGAATTGGGGGGAAATGGAAAATCAAATGGAAAAAATGGGCAAAGTTCTACATGCCCTTGATGTGTATTTCTAGGCACTGTGTGTCCAAAGCAAATGTACCACTCTTATCTGCATGTACCACTTTTATCTGTATCTTTTGAGCACAATCGCTGAGGAGCATTGAGGTCTTATTAAAATGAATATACATGAATAATATTGGCCTTTAATGAAATGTGATAAGATTCTCAAAATGCAATTGGCCCATTAAACACGTATGCAAATATAAGTTAGGGTATGTCTGAACCAGCTGTTTCTCATGGCTTCTACTTGAATGTACTGTAAAGAGCTTCTGCACAGCATCCTGAATTCTGCCCTGATTTGTGGTTTTCAGTGTGAAAGTTAATATCTGGTTAACGTAGCCTTCAGGTTTGTGTCTCTCATCCCAGACATTGTCCCTCTATTCCTCCTCCACTATCTGAGATTTTCTATTGTTTATTGAGAATAACATAAAAGTTTCCACCTATTCACCATCCAGTCCCAACTATCAGCATCTCATTTGTTTTTTGTTGGTTGGTTAGTTTGTGATTTTTCCTGACATTACTATTATAATTATTAATATCATTATTAATTACATTTATATACCGTCCCATAGCCGAAGCTCTCTGGGCAGTTTACAAAGATTAAAAGACTGAATATTAAAAATCAATCTACAAAATTTTAAACCATAAAAACATTTAAAAAGCTAACATTTAAAACAATTTTAAACTCTCAGCCAGGCCAAAAACTCAGTTAAAAACTCAACATAAGCTGTTAAATGTCTGGGAGAAAAGAAAAGTTTTAACCTGGCATCAAAAAGATAACAATGTTGGTGCCAGGCTGGCCTCATTGTGGAGATCGTTCCATAATTGAGGGGCCACCACAGAAAAGGCCCTCTCCCTTGTTGCCGTCCTCTAAGCTTCTCTCTGAGCAACATAATCCCAGAATTTTAATTGTCTGATACTCTCTCTCTCTCTCTCTCTCTCTCTCACACACACACACACACACACACACACACACACACACTCACACACACACACACACACACACACACAGTTTCAAGAATAGGCTAATACAGATATTTCCCACTTCACTAGATTCTGCCAATCTGCTTCTTCCATCGATGGGCTGTCAATTATTCCTACCCCTTCACAGAGTGAGCAAGCAAGCAAGCAAGCAAACATGAGTCCGACCATCTCACTCTGAAATGAAAAGGCAAGCAGGAATGAGATCTTTAACCATAATTTACTTTAAACGACTCTATCTAAATTGCCCTTCTGGATAGGCATTAATCATAGCAGATGACAAACTGTATGGGAAAGAACAAAGAGATGACAGAAATGGGCAGTGTGCTATGACAAACTATTGATATTGGTTTGGTGCTGGTCTGAATGATCTATCAAGAATCCCCCAACCCCCAACTTTGTGAGTCTGGTTGTGAAAAGAGGTTGTTAGATTGTGTCAAAATGATTGGGCAAGATTCCCTTCAGATTCCCTACAGTTCTGGAGATTAGCTGAGGGATGGGTGTCCTCAGAGAGAGCCAAAGTTAGACTATTTTGGAAGGGGGTTCACCTTTCTCTCCCCCCACCTCAAGGAAAATGTTAATTTAGAGCTCTGTGAAAACAATAGAAGCAAGCTGGTTGTGTAGCAGTCAGTGGCCCAGTTCACACATCAGGGCTTAAACAAACCCTAGGTAGCCATGAACAAGTGGGAGCAACTGATTGCTCATGTGAGTTAAATCACCCATGGATGCTCTGTGCCTAGATTGTTTGCCATGATGTCCATACCCAAAATTGGAAGTTCTTGTAGAGAAGAAGAGGTCAGACTTGTAACCCATGGTTTGTTCTTGCATTACAAGTCTGGGTCGTTCCTTCCCAAAATTCTTGGCTTGGCAATCACAATAAACTATCTAGGGATGGAACAATAGAAGCACAGAATGTCCCTATGTTGTTTAATTTGGTAGGAGTGGGCAGGCAAGAGCTCACTCCCACTTCGTTATGAACAACCCATGGTTAACAAACCATGTCTTAAGACAGAATTGGAGAATTAGGCAGAATGAAGCAGTTGCCTCAGGCAGCAAATGCTGGGAGATGGAAGCATAGTATTGGAGGAGAGATCTGCATGTCATGTGGCCTGCTCTGTGCCTCCTAAGTTAGGCTGCTGCCTTCAGGAGCAGTGGAGTACACGATCCCCTCATCAGTATTGAAGACAGATTCATCCGCCAGTCAAGTTGGCTTTTGTACATGGAAAAGGAGGGGTGTCATCTTGCCCTTAGCCTCGGGCAGCAGAAGGTCTTGAGCTGCCCCTGCCACAGAGCACTGAGCAGGTAGGGTGGTGTTGATTTTCCTTGGTGTAAGGGAAAGGGGCTAAACATCCTTGCTCCAAGCACAACCATCCTAATAGGTCTCCTCCCTCCCCACCAGTAGCTCTTATTAAACTTTTAGTGGGAAATCTCCTTGGAAATGGATCTCCTGATGTCATATCTAGTTGTGCCTTCAGGAACTCCTTGATTTTCCATGAACATTGAGGACTATAGGAGAAGTTAAGCATTTGGTTGGTTCTCATTTTAACCAGCAATCTGAAATGGTGAATTGACTGTGCAAATAGTAGCAGAGCAGCTAGGAGAAAAGTTAACAAACCCTTCCAGGCATCGTCTGTTTGTTTTTATGTATATTAATCTTCTGGGTCCTCATCCATAGGTACCCATTGTGAGAAGCAGAATATTTGGATTATAGATGGAAAGGGACTGATACCTCAAAATCTTCCTTGTTCATAGATTTGGCCCCAGGCCCTAGTTTGACGGGTATGAAATTAAATCCTGTCAAGGCTATTCTCGAGAAATATCCTCACTCAATGTTTTATTTAAAATGGCAAGGCATGTTTAGGTAAATCCAACTGACTTTATCAAAGCCTTTTCAGAGAGAGGACAATGAGATCCAGAGAGAGAAATATGCCATGCTAGTGATGGCTTCATTTCTCCCTTCTTGAAGTGCATAGTGGATTAAAAAGAATTTAGCTGATCTTATAGGAAACCTAGTGCTGGCTTGTGTGATGTTTTGCTGGCAGGCTCCCAGGTTCTGCTGGTAAGTGCTGCTGCCTGAGAAAGGAAAAATCCAGCCGAAAGGAAGAATTGGAGTCCATCACAAGGTGGCAGCAGAGGCACAGGGGCTGCGACATGCAGGGACTTGCCTGCTGAATGGTAGCGGCCCCAAGTGTTCATCCCAGCCACTGCTCCCTGCTCAGCAACCATCCATCTGTGTTTCTACTGCCACCTTGTGACATGTCCAGTAAGGACATTTGCTTCCTCTCCTGCACATAGCAGGGTTCACTGATGCTCTGCCAGTCAACTGCTGCATGCACCATGGCTGGGGAAACCCTTTTCTCCATCTGCAGCCAGACTCAGATACCATGCCACCATGTGCTTCTCTGGTCAGAATGTAACATGGAGAAAGACCTTTCATCATTTATTCTGCCTCCATAAAAATAAATGAATCACACAGGGCAATGCTTTTACCTTATATGGATTGTGCATATAAACATTTTAAAACATATATGTATCGAGGAAACCAACAAATGCAAAAACGTACCCAGCTCACATTGACAGTTACTCCCAACCTTATTTTAATAGTTAATAAACAATTTGTATTTGCAGCTCTGGACTCACCCCTAATTTGTTTGTAAGCACAATTATTGTAAGTTGATGAATCACTGAATGCTGGATGTCAATGGATAACATTTGTGTAAAATAAATGGACAATTAATTGTCCTCATAGGATGTTGAAGATGGAATAATGTGTTTAACGTGCATTGCAATAAATTGTTGGCAGGAAGGGCCATGAAATTCATTCTTCTTTAAAAGTCCATGTTCTTGAAGTCTATTGAACATCGGTATCGGCCATCATTGAATTTGGAACATATGAAGTTTGGCAAACATGGACAGGTGTGATGTTGCCGTTTTCCAAAGAAAGGGACCTTTAAGAGAACAGAAAACATTCAGAATATTAATAATATGCAAAATCCACAGCTGGGCAACACCCTTTATTGGAAGGAACAACAATTCAACAAAAATGTGCAAGCTTTGGAGTTCTCCAGAACATCTTCCTCAGGTGAGTTGATACAAAAAGTTGGGGATGGGACTACGCTTTCACAGCCAAGGTAAAATGCTGGGTGAAGAAAGAAGCATGGAAAATGTAACAATGAGCCTATCTACACTACTGCTTTAAAATGGTTTTAAACGGTTTATAAGAGTTTTGAGAACTGTTGGGGCCCAGGACACACTCCATATACAGTTTTCAAAACATTTTCAAAGTGTTTTATCCTGCGTGTGTAGATAGCCTCAATATGAAGGCAGCACTAGATTTGGCGTGGCTGGATTGTGCTTCCTGGAACCAGGAAGTAGTTGAGGGTAATACCCACTACTTCTGGCCTGAGAGGATAAAATGGAGAGGAGGAAGATTATGTATGCCGCCTTGGGTTTCTTGGCGGAAAAAAGGTGGGATATAAATGCAATAATAAATAATAAAAAACTGTCAGGATTTCCCCAGATTTCTCCTGGTTTTTGTTCTATCCTCAGTGTCAGGGGGGATTTTATGCAATAGTCTATAATGACCTGGAATGACCTGGAATTACACACTTTCCCTTTTAAGGCCACCATTAGCGTGGCAGGGGGGGATGACATGCTTTCTGGAGGTGTGTCATTCTCTCCCACTGCTCCAATCAAGGCCTTAAAAGGGAAAAACCTGTCATTCCCAGGCATTATAGAAAAGAGCCTGATTGGAGCAGTGGGGTGGGATGAGAATGACATGCTTTCCCCTCCTCCTCTCCAATTGGGGACTTTAAGGTGGCCCCAGAAAGCCATTTTCCTGCCCCCCCCCACTAGGTGTCCTCTTTTTTGGTTTCCCAAATATGGTCACCCTACTCAGTTCTTGCACAGGCTGCATATCCATCCCTAGATATTTACTCAAAAGTAAGACCCATTGAATTTCCTTGGTTCTTGAAAAGCAACACACTTGCTTTTAGATTTGCCAGTCTCAGCATTCTATGTGTGCTATGAATGCCTGCTCTGTCTGTCCCTATAGTTTCCTGCAAGGTCCAGCCAGGGGAAGCCAGTAAATTAAACCCAGGGGTGGTGGGTGGGATTCCCTCAGGTTCATCTGACTGCAGGTGCTATAGAACATGGACCTTCTAGGAGTGTTGAGGCTGGATTTCTGGCAGACCCAGCCAGGCAACTTTATGGCCTGTTAGTCCCTCCATTTGGTAGCCCGCAGAGCACCTGCCTCATAAGGCAAATGGCCACATGAGAACTGTTATTATGGCCTGCTACTTTGTTTGTCTTTAGTAGTCTGTGGTCCAGATCTCTTCAGAAGGGGGAATAGTGTTTTGTGGTTGGGGTCAGTCTAAATTATCTCCAGGGGTCCCTTACTCAGTGCCTCTGATAGCAAAGAGATTGAGGATTTTCCCCAACTCTGTTACTCTTGAAGTTACTAGGCCTGTTGAAAATAGATTTTATAACATAAGCATGAAAACAGTGAATACCCCTTTTAACTTGTTAAACCAATGAAACATGCCACACAAGAAGTCTTAAGATATGAATGGTTTATAAAGAAAAGTAAATGCAAAAGAACATCAGATGCAGAAGTGAAATCTGAAACATTACTACTACTACTAGTAGTAGTAGTAGTAGTAGAAGTAGTATCCTGCCTTTTGCCCAATGCTGGGCCTCAGGGCAGCCTTACAAAACTAAAACATATACAGCTAAAACCTATAAATAGGAATATACTAGGCTGACCATATGAAAAGGAGGACAGGGCTCATGTAACTTTAACAGTTGTAGAGAAAAGGAGATTTCAGCCAGTGTCATTTGTATGCAATTAGTTCCTGGTGAAATTCCCTCTTCATCACACCAGTTAAAGTTACATGAGCCCTGTCCTCCTTTTCATATGGTCAGCCTAAATATACAAAAGTTAAAAATATAATTAAATACTTTTCAATATTAAAGCATTTTAAACATTTTAAATACATAACAATTTAAAAGTCAAAGGTATAGACAGAGGTCCAGATTATTTGCCAAAGGCCTGCTGGAACAAAAAAGGGTTTGTCTGCATCCAAAAACACATCAAGGAGGGAGCCAGTGTAGACTGCAAGGATTAGACAGAAAATCCATGTGTGTACATTATGCAAAATAAACGACAGCTCAACTGTTTCTAAACCTTTTTAGAAAAACAGGGTGACTAGGCCGAAACCAGCGTTGTAGGCCCAGAAGCACTTTGAAAGGTTTCAACATTGTACTTAAAACTTAACACCGGCCCAAACTAATTAAATGAAGTGTTTGAAGCTTTCAACTTATAGCAGTATGGACCAAACTCTTAGAAAAGAGGGAAGGAGCACTGTGTGTGAGTGGGGTGGGGGAAATTAAAAGAAAGGTATAGCTAGGCTGACCATATGAAAAGGAGGACAGGGCTCATGTAACTTTAACAGTTATAGAGAAAAGGAGATTTCAGCCAGTGTCATTTGTATGCAATTAGTTCCTGGTGAAATTCCCTCTTCATCACACCAGTTAAAGTTGCAGGGGCCCTGCCTTCTTTTGTATATGGTCACTCTAGTATAGTGCCTGCAACTTTAACTGCTGTAATGAAGAGGGAATTTCACCAGGGACTAATTGCATACAAATGACACTGGCTGAAATTCCCTTTTCTCTACAACTGTTAAAATTACATGAGCCCTGTCCTCCTTTTCATATGGTCAGCCTAGGTATAGCTACCTATTCCCAGGAGAGATCTGAAGATCAAGTTACCATGGATCCAGAGGAACCACACCCTGCTTCACCAGGGAGCAAAAGAGCGAACTGGCCTTATGAAGATAGCCCAAAATACTCTCAGAGCCAAAGGAATGCATGTTCCAGAAGAGAAAAGAGAAACTCTTCTTCTTCTTCTTCACTCAAAAGGTCTGTGCTATAGAGGCAGCGGCTATTTCACTCACCCACCCCACATTCTAAGGCAGGAGGGAGGGGGGAGAGTGTGTCACGTTATGAGGGAAGATGGCCGCCTCATTGACTTGAATGAGAGGTTAAAATAGTCCTTAAAAGTCAACCGAAGGGAATTTTAAAAAAAACGAAAAGCTTTCCATCAACTACAGTCAAGGAGGAAGAAGACCCCACCACTGGATTTCTTAATAAGGCTCTAGAAATTATGCAAATTGTGAGCACAAAAAGTAGCAACCCGGAAGTAAATTTTACAAAAGCAGGGAGACAGGTTTGTATTCCTTTTCTAACTTAAACTGCTCTCCTTCCCTCAATCTTTCACCAATCTTCTTGAAATTTTCAGGTAATGTAAAACAAAAATTTCTTTCTGGCACCTGTAAATTTCAGAAAGATTGATGAAACATTTTCGATTTTATGGCTGTTAGAATGACCCCCCCCCCAATTATCACTTTAACATGGCAGAATGTGTTTTTTACTGACGGCCCTTAACAATGGAGGCATGGCTGTGCCTCCATTAATTTTGTGGGGTTCGTGGACTCTGATAAGATTTGCTAACTGCCATCTGATAAGGACAATTTCTTATCCTATAGAACCATGTTATTACTGCATCGGTTGATCTTGAAAGCTTGCACATGTTTGTGATCTTTGGGTGGGTCTAAAGGTATTAATCTAAAAAAATGTGTCATCATTTTAAGAAAGTTGCCACTGAATAGTGGGCTCCAAAAGAGTTGAGTTCACTTGCAAATACCTTATGACTGATGGGGTGGCATTCATCTCCCTCTTGCCCTAATGGAGTGCACATCCGAAGGCCACGTAGCCACAAGCTGATGGCGCAGCATGTCCCACCTCCACACTGGAGATCCCTTTCACAGGCCTGGAGAGAAGAAGCACCACAGTGGTATGAATTATCCATATGGAATATACAAGGAGGAAATGTTGTTCCAGGTAACTAATTGGCATTGGTGGGATGCATAAGTGTACTGGGAAAATTTTAAGCTGCACACCTCTGGTGAAGAGCTTCATAGGCTAGGAAGAAACCGATTATGACTGAGAGCCGATCTACACACTAGGTTTTTAACATTTTATAAGAGTTACGAAAACTCTTTGGGCCACATGACGCACTCCCTTGAACGATGTATACCCAAGGTGTCGTGTCTACGTCCAACTCCCTGCTTCAAAGGGATGAAATCTCAGATACCGATTCGGATTCTGAGGTTGGAATGCAAAAGCTGGAGGAGTTGCTGCAACCACAAGAAGAAAAGCCCTTTCCCACGGCAGGAGAGGAAGTTAATCCCCAAGGAGATGACCTTAACGAGAGAGAGAGTACTTTCTCTTCTGGGACAAAGGGGTTGAGGAATGCGGTGGCGAGGCGTAGGGCAAAGAGAAGAGACTTCAAACTCAGGACCGCCCGCCGCTCAGAGAGGCTAGCAAACAAAGCATTACAGGCTAATTGATCTTAAGTATATGACTCTGTTCTCTTTTCTCTCTAAGTGAGCTCAACTAAATTGCCTAGGGGCTAAAGAACCTTTTGATAACCTTGTTTTCCTTTGTCTTGCTGGAGGAGGGAGAACGATTGTTTTTTGTGTATAATAAAGGATTTGTATTTTCCCTTCAAGAGGTCTGTTTGTTGTCCTCACCCTTTTCATTAGAACTTACAGAGTCATGACACAAGGTTTTTTAAAACTCACTTCAGCTATATACAACGGTTTTACTTTTAATAAATCGTTTTAAGTAAAATAATGTATCCTTCCTTACCGTTTGTGATTCATGGGGGCAGTGCTTTGTTTACCGGTGCCCAAATGCTTAGCAGTTGATTGGTGGGGAAGAAAGAGGGGCTAAGGAGGAAGTGGGTGAGTGAACTACAACACCCATAATCCTTAGCCCTATACTCATTGAAAGCTAGGGATTGAAAGAGGAACTAAGGAGGAAGTGAGCAACTGAACTACAACACCCACCATGCTTTGCTCTAAACTCATTGTAAAAATGAAACAGAAAGAGACGGGGTAAAAGAGTGTGTGACTGCACACACCGCTTGGAAGACTGAAGAATTTTTCTCCTGTAACGTGAGTACTCCTTAATGTGGCCTAAGACGTTTTAGAACGCACCTATTTGGAATGTTTTAAAATACTATTTAAAACGTTCCAAGGGACTGTGTAGATAGGCTCTTTGAAACTTTGAGATCAGAGGTAGGAAAACAGATATAAGAACATAAGTAGTACCATGCTGGATCAGACCGAAGATCCATCTAGTCCAGCACTCTGTTCACACAGTGGCCAACCAACTGTCAACCAGTAGGCTGACCATATGAAAAGGAGGACAGGGCTCCTGTAACTTTAACAGTTGTAGACAAAAGGGAATTTCAGCCAGTATCATTTGTATGCAATTAGTTCCTGGTGATATTCCCTCTTCATCACAACAGTTAAAGTTGCAGGCACTATACTAGAGTGACCATATACAAAAGAAGCCAGGGCCTCTGCAACTTTAACTGCTATGATGAAGAGGGAATTTCACCAGGAACTAATTGCATACAAATGACACTGGCTGAAATTCCCTTTTCTCTACAACTGTTAAAGTTACAGGAGCCCTGTCCTCCTTTTCATATGGTCAGCCTATCAACCAGGGACCAACAAAGCAGGACATGGTGCAACAGCAGCCTCTCACCCATGTTCTCCAGCAACTGGTGCACACAGGCTTATAGTAGGGATATCTCTAAGATTATTGTGGCATCCATGATGAACAAACTTCTGTGTAATTAGAAATAACATTTAGACAAGGCTGGCACTAGCTGTGAAGGCTCCTCTCTAAAGTGTCCACAACAGTGCCTCCCTCAGCCAACAGGCGTGGTGGCGGTGGTGGTGAACAGCAGCAGCAACAGCACCACTGAGGGTTTGTGATGCATGCATGTCAGCTGCCCACCACTTTGATGTTATCACATCTCTCATTGTAAAATTGAGGGAGAGCCCATGACTCAGTGGTGGAACACCTCCTTTGCATGCAGAAGGTCCCTGTTTCAATCCCCATCATCTCCAAGTAGCACTGGAAAAACTCCTGCCTGAAACCTGAATAACTGCTGCCAGTCAGTGTCAACAATACTGGGTTAGATGGACCCCTGGTCAGACTCAAGAAAAAGCAGCTTCCTATGTTCCTATTCTTATAGGACATTATTGGGGAAAACAAAATGATGGCTTCCCAACCACTTGCTGCTGCTGCTGCTGCTGCTGCTGCTGCTGCTGCTGCTGCTGCTGCTGCTGCTGCTGCATAAGCCTGAGCCTGCAGAGACAGGTGTTAGCAGTGGGATGGACCAACCTAAGCCACTCACTAATGATGGTGGGCACTTCCGGATGCTGTTGTAGCCCTGCATTTTGATAAATACAACTCCCAATAATCTCTTTTACTTTATCACTTCACCGGGAAACATGAAAGTAAGTATGGCCTAAAAACGGGAGCGCTGATCATCTTGTGAATGCAGGCCACAATCTAGAAATCCACACAACGATCCCTGCATCCTGAAAGGTTTCTCATTTTTACCTTCTAAGACCGCTGCTGCCTCCCTGTCTCACAAGCCACTTTGGGAAACCCACAGAAGCTACTAGGTAACTTTGCAAAAGTCACACATGCCCAATGCAGCCAAGCCTTTGGGCACAGCTGAATCAGGTGTCATAATGCAATAGATCAAAGACCTTATGACACTTTCAATATTTGAACAGGTGACATGTACACACCACCTTCAAATAGTCACTCCTGATCTTTATTGTGATGATCTGGTGAATTGGCTATGTTGGCTATTCTGTAAGGCGCGGGGAGGTAAACATAATGGATCCTGCCTTTGAGCAATGAGTTAGCGGCTATGTCAAAAGATCACTTCTAACCATACATTTCTTTGATTATAAAATATTTTCCCCATTAGTGGTTTATGATTGTAACACTAAAGTGGGGTTGATCTTTTAAAAATATCTGCTTCCACTGTCATTCAAAAATTTTCTGACTCACTTATGCGCTGCAGCTGTGACAATTTAAATAGATAAAAGTCAGGGCACATACGTAATAATGCAATTTCCTGCATCTGTTAAAATTCAAATAGTTTAAAATTAAGTAAAGATGGGGAAAAATAAGCATCAGTCTTATTCAAGGAAATGCTAAACAAATAAAAATCAACTTCTGTCAAGTCTATTCATGAGTTGTCACACTGAAGGCATCAGAATTATTTAGGGAACAGGAAGTAACCCATCAAGAATGAAATGATCAGCACCCCGTTATTAGGATGCAAAATTTGACTGTTTCATTCCTGTTTGGTTTTGTCTGTTTGTTTGAGGATAGGACACTTATGATATTGTTGTTCATATACTTGTGCTTGTTTTTTTTATTAACGTCTCTATAAAATATCCAAATATTTTTTTAAAAAAATTACAATCAGGAACAACTTTCTTTTGAACAGAGAATACTGTGTTTCTCAAAAGACTAATCTTGAAGGAGTCCAACCCGTGTAATGTTCACATTAGAGAGAAGAGCAATATTATTGGCTTTCATTTTAAATATATGTTGAACATATTGAGGTTTTTTTAAAAAAATATACAGGACTATTTACAAAGTAACGCAAGATCCATGAGCAGCACACCCATGGAAAAATTACAACATAATGGATTATCAAAACATATTTCCATTGCAATCCCACAAGAAGGATCTCAGTGAGACATAGGAATGCAGGAAGCTACCTGGTACTGATTGAAACCTGGAGTGGATTCACCACCCCACTGACATCAGAGCCACAAGTCTCCACTGGGCCAACCAGCCCAGTGTTGCGACATTCAGGCAGGATTTTTTCCAGCCCTGCCTGGAGATTGATTTCTCAATTGGTGGGGCCCCAATTTCGGAATACCTTTAAATGTAATGGATTGCTGTGTTTTGTTGGTCTGCTAGTGGAATACAGTTTTGTCTCGTCATTTGTAGTTGCATGGGTTTTCTATTGGGTTTGTTGTTTAAACCCAATATCACCATGGGATACATCCCTGGTAGGATAAAGGGCGGCTTATCAGTTTGATAAATAAATATAATATCAACTCCAGTTCTAAAATCTAGGGGAAAGGGCAATTCATGAAGCTGTCAGTACTACTGAGCTAGCAGGTTTTTTGCCTGCTATTAAGGAACATAGGGCCGCAACCCTAAACACACTTACTCAGGGTAAGTCCAACTGAACAGAATGGGGCTTACCTCTGAGTAACCATGCATAGAATTGTATTGTTAGTTATACTAACATCTCCAGTTTTGGCAAAGGTGGAAGATTCTTGATACTTTCCTCTTTAACCTATCTAATAGGTTCTGTTCTTAGAAAAGAAAAATCCAACCCAACTAATTTTAAAATGAAGTAGAATACCATATGTTTTCCATTCTCTCTTAGAATCTTCCTTTTTCAGGCTGTGGGTGGACTATCACATGTTTGAATGTTCCACCACATTAAAAACTCATACACACCTTTAATAATAGGTGGAAGAGGGAATTTCAGCAGGTATAGATTGCATGAGCCCTGTCCTCTTTTGCATCTGGCCACCCTACTACACATATGAAAACTGCACATCAGGGAGACCTTAGAGGCTTTGGCTGCCTCTACAAGAGCGATTTAAAGCTCTTTCAAGGCGCATTACCGATTTTCCCTCTACAAGAGCGGAGTGCAAATGAGGAGAACAGGTGCTTTTTATCTCCTATTATGCGCATTTTCAAATGTGCATTAAATAGCAAATTTTAATTTACCGCGGGAGTAAGAGCACCTTATGTCCGTGTAAACAATTTTCTGAGGAGGCGCATTAACGATCAGAGTGGGCAGACTGTGGTCGTGATGTCATACATAGAACTGCCCCTTTGCTGGGAAAACCTCCCACTTTTTCATTTAGTTTTATTTCCTGTCTCCTCCTGGCAACTTCCTCCTTGTTCTCAGTCTCTCTGGATGGAAGCTCCAGGAAGAGGAGACCCAACGTGAACAGAAAATAAAGTACCCTGATGGAATATTTTTTACATGGAGACATGAGGCCAGATGGAGGTGGTTTCATGAGAAGCAAAGGGGGTAGGAAGGAAATGCGGATATGAGCATAATTAGTGATCAGCTTAGACATATCATCCCCTCTCTTCTTGCTGGATTCCTCACATGAGCTGTGTGTGTGTGCATGTGCATGTGTATGTTTTACAATGGTTGAGCTCACTGGGAAGAGGAGGGGGAAGGAACAAAGCAGCATCCCCCTGTCTGTTTTGGCATGCTTGTGTGCGAGGCACATTCCCATTTACTAGGGATGTGCACTGGATCGGATCCAATCCATGATCCGAATCCAATCCAGGGGAAATCGGATACAATTATCCGATTTCCGATCTCACCGCTGGATCGGCCGATCCAATCCGATCCGGAAATGTTCCAATCCAGATCGGATGGATCGGCGGATCGGCAGGCGTCTGCTGGCGCCCGCCGCTGCTTCCATCGGCAGGCACCAGCGGGCGCCCGCCGATGAAAGCGGACAGCGGGGGCAGGGGGCGGCGAACGGGAGCAGATGGCCAAGAAAGGTAAGCATGGGGGAGGGGGGCGCACGGCACGCTTACCTTTCCTGGCCGTCCGCTCCCATCCGCCGCTGGCCGCTACTGTGAGCAGACTTTGTGGCCTGCTCCTAGGTAGTGCACCAGGTGATGACATCACCTGGCACGCTACTCAGGAGCAGGCCACGAAGCTTGCTCGCAGTAGCGGCCAGCGGAGGACAGGAGCGGACGGCCAGGAAAGATAAGCAGGAAGCAGGGGGGAGGGAGGCGCGCGGCATGCTTACCTTTCCTGGCCGTCCACTCCCGTCTGCCGCAGGCCGCTACTGCGAGCAGGCTTCGCGGCCTGCTCCTAGGTAGCATACCAGGTGATGACATCACCTGGCGCGGTACTCAGGAGCAGGCTGCGAAGCCTGCTCGCAGTAGTGGCCAGCGGAAGACGGGAGTGGATAGCCAGGAAAGGTAAGCAGGGGGGAGGGGGGCACAGCGTGCTTACCTTTCCTGGCCATCCGCTCCCATCTGCCGCTGGCTGCTACTGCGAGCATGCTTCACGGCCTGCTCCTAGGTAGCGCGCCAGGTGATCATCACATGATGATCGGGTGATGATCACCTGGCGTGCTACCTAGGGGCAAGCCACGAAGCCTGCTTGCAGTAGCAGCCAGCGGCGGACGAGAGCGGACGGCCACGGAAGGTAAGCGGGGGGGGCTTACCCCCCCTGGAGCCGTCTGCTTCCATCCGCTGGCACCCGCGGGTGCCAGCGGATGGAAGCGGATGGCCCCGGGGGGGGGGTAAGGAGCGCAGGGGAGGGGACTTACCTGCCGGGGCCATCCTCAGCAGACAGCCCCAGAGTTAGGCCCCCCTCACCCATCCGCCACCATTTTTTCGTCATAGACTTGCTTTCTTTCCCCCAATGCAAGTCTATGGGGGGGGGGGGGAATGGCGTCCGATCCAAAAATCGGATGTCTGATTTTTGGATCGGGATTGGACTCGATCCGGTCCAGGGCGCCTCCGATTTTGTCCGATCCGATCCGGGACAAAATTGGAGGTCCCGATCCGGGTCCCGATCCAATCTGGGAGGTCCGTGCACACCCCTACCATTTACTCCTGAGCAGTTCACTTGAAATGGCAATGGGGTGAAGGGGAAAGAGGCAGCCATGACTAAAAATAAGTTTTCAAAGGGTGCTGGAGGGGGAAAACTTATGAGGCACATTCCCATTTACTCCTGAGCAGTTCTCGACAACTTCAGCTGGCGATCTGGCGAAATGGGAGGGGAGAGAGGTAGCCATACAGGTTAATCAGGTCATTACCGGCAGGTAACCAAAGGCAGGCGATTCCGGTGGGCTGGGGAAATAAAGGGAGGAAACCTGTTTGGGCAGTTCCTCCAGGACAAAGCGCATTACTTTCAGCAACATTTGCATGCGATTCTCCGCATATAAACAACTGTTAAATCGCCTTGCATAGAGCTTGTCCTGCTCGTGTGTAGGTATTAGGCGTAAACGCAATTGTCAGGAGATGCGCATAATAGGAGAATCGGGCGGCAAAGTGAACTCTTGTAGAGGGGACCTTTCTCCTTGACACAGTAAATTTTCACTAGTCATGTGTTTCTGACACTTATCATTGAAAGCTAAGCTACCATCTCCTTTACCACAGAAATGTTAACATTTCCGACTTTTATGCCTTCATCAAAACACCTACTTTCCACAGCTGTATGGACACCAATGGGGCCAACCACAAACAAAAAGAATGATATGTTGTGAAGTAGTGTGCAAATAAACCCACCTAATCCCATTCTGTGTTCCAGTTTACAGCCCATGTAATCATAACGTTGAATGCATAGATCTTTGAACCAACAGCTGAAGACAGCCCTAGTCAAACTGGCCAGGGTTGCCCTTCTCTAAGCAGAAAAGTTAGGGATCTATTAGCATCTAGCTCTGAAATCTCATCCTATGGATGTTATCTACCTAGATCCATTCAATGTGAAGTTAAAGCATTTACTTAAGCCTTTCCTTCTGAAATCAATGGGACTTCAACATGCTTAATTTTGTTGGCTTGTGCCAGTTACTTTTTAAAGACAAGACTCTGTTTTAGATTATGTCAGCATCAAATAGGACGACCAATACATGGCTGCTTCCCAGAAACATCACACTTTGTCTAGACCATCTCCCACTTCCAAAATCTTTCAGAACATGCATCTTGTCTGGGAGACAGGCGTTACGTTATTTGTATGTTTGCAGCAAACTATCAGGTGCCATAATATATTGAAGTCAGTTAGGGCTCCTTCACACCAGCAATTTAGTGCACTCTCACCATGCCTGGTGTGCAGATTTGCAGCACAGTATTCACATGATGCTGTGCCTCTCCTGCTGACACCCCGTCTCTTCCCCAGCCTTTCCTAGAATGCTAAAAGTCTGGATTATTTTTCCTAAGCGCATTTAACGCGCCCTAAGTCTCCGTGTAGTTTTAAAGGAACTCAGAGCTTGAATGGATTGCATCAGGTCCTGGCAGGGAAAAGCAATCTCTCTCAGCAGCCGGCTCCAAGCCTCAATATAAAACCCAAACTTTGCATCCCAGGCTCAAAAACCTTTTTTTAAATCCTACAATGCCTGAATCTCTGCAGAGACAGGATTGTACTCCCTCGGTGCCCCCAAAGAGCCAGACTAAAGGGTTGTTCCATTTTTGCCTGGCAGAAATGTGATCTGGTTGCCAGAGAAGGGGAGGGGTGGAGTGAAGTGGAGTGGAGCCGAAGAGCCAAGGAGCGAAAGAGCAGCTCCTCAGGTGAAAGGGATCATAAGCTTGATGCACTTTTGCCTCAGAGGTTAAAAAAAAAATGCGGAGGCAAAGCAGCGGGGGGGGGGGATTAGGTGTGATGGAGTTCTTAGTGTCATAAAAGTAATGAGTTGGTTCTCACTCTGAGCTGAGTGAAAACAGACACAAGGAATTGACCTCTTCTTATGTGACCAGGGCTGGACCTATCATAGGCCCCCTCCACAAGGATGCGCTTTTGCGCCCTGTTCGGGGATTATGCGCATTTTCGCGGAGGCGCATTTACGCCTAATCCCTCTGCACGGGAGGCGGCGAGAGGCGGCGAAGCGCATTAATTGATGTCCAAAAAGTGCTTTAGAAGACGTTAATGCGCATAATCGCTTGTTCACACGGCGAAAATGCGCTTTAATGGCCGGAGAAAAATAAAAGTCGCTATTTAACGCGCATTCGAAAATGCACATTATCGGGGAGATAACGTGCCTGTACGCCCGTTTTGCGCTCCGCTGGTGTGGAGGTAAAATTTATAATGAGCCTTCAAGGCTCATTAAACGTCTCGTGTGGAGGAGGCCATAGGGTAAAATGAAGCAACCCACCCCAGAAAGCAGTTCTGCAGCTCCTGGTAAGAACAGCAGCACAGTGTCAATTATGTGCCTCTAAATCTGCTGGCTCAAAAGTTGCTCCCACTGGGGCTTCCTCCCAAGGAACTATACAAAGAACTGCAGCCTCCCTGTGTAACCCTAAGCATGTCTACTCAGAAATCAGTCTCACTGAGTTCAATGGGATTTGCTTCCAGGTAACAGGATTACAGTGTGCAAACTCTGTGTATTGCTATTAGGGCTTTGGAATTATTTCTGCCATCTCTGTATATAATGCACATGTTTTAAACATTTGTGTCTTTAAGATGTTGCACTGTTAACAGCCTTCAAATTAAGGAGAGTTTTGCACCAAGGAGAGTTTTGTGAGCAAGTCACAGACAGAATTTCACTTTAGCAGATGTAGAAGACACTGATATTCAGACCTGATGTGTGCTGTGATCTGTGATATGGGGACTCCTAGAATGTATCTGGGGCTACTTTTCTCATTTTTAAAAACAAAAATCAAAAAACAATGAAACTTTTCTAAACACAGAACTAGCAATCTCCCAAGAATAACCACATTAGATATTAATTAACATGATGGAGGGAGGGGGGGATGGAAAACCTTTGTAAAAAATAAAATATCTGCACCAGCTTTGGAGTTATTTGTATGAACTGCTTTAAATAGGAAAAGGCACAATAAGATATTTTCAACAAATATGTAAGTTCATGTCTTCTGGTTTATGTTGGATATCTTGTCTTGGAAATATGCTAATTTGAAAGAATTACTATCAAAGTCAATATTTCTATAAAGAAAGGTATATTTAGGGAGAAAAAGAAGAGAACAGTTACGTATCACAGGTAGCTAAGCCATTTTTACTATCTACTGTTGGTAGTCAAACCCCCCCCTTTCTTAAATAGAATTAAAATAATTTGGTGTTCTTTTAACTTGCATACTAAGCTCTTGAAACTTTACACAAACTTACAGTATTCTCCTGGACCTTTCTACTCAGAGGTAAGTCCCATTGAGTTCATGGTATTTACTTCTAGGTAAGGGTGTTAACAATTGCAACTTCTGGTTGCATTTTGAATTCCGCTCCTCAACCACCACCACCCTGCAGCCATGAGTGTTAAAAACATCCTCTGAAATAAATTAAACTGAAGTTTTGCACCCAGTTCCATAACTTGGGACATTGTGAAAAGCTTATGATAGTGAAGGTCAGCCTTCCACAACTTGGCGCCCTCCAAATGTGCACACTGGGAATTATGGGAGTTGCAATTCAACCCATCTGGAGGGCACTAGGTTGGGGAAGCCTGCTCGAGGTCTTAAAAATAATTCAAATAGTTGATGTCACTGCTGTTACATTTTCAGGGGGGGGGGTGTTGGTAATTTAGCAGGGTGAGTGATTTTTTCAAATCCTGAAGCTACAAAAGATTTACACATTTCCTTAGTTAAGAAAGGTAACCATTCTGCTTCAATATTCAACATGACACTCCTCCCTTCATTCCTTATAGTTAATTTTCTTACACCTTGACTCTAAAAACACATCAACATGCAAATCAGTTGGACCTTCAGTGCATTAACTTTACCACCGGAGTGGTTAAATCTAAATATTCAAGTCCAGAGATGGCCACATGTGTCAGCTATCAATATAAGGACATAGTTCTGTAATTGCTACTGAAAGTATTGCAGTGATGGAGGTGAACGATAACAATTATAGCTTTTAAAATGCACAGATCCAAATGTTGGGCTTCTGCTAGTAAGACCTTTGCTCTGGGAATCAAGCTGCTGCTTTACTTTTGCCCCATACTTGCCAAATCACAGTCCAATAAATGAAGCTCAAATTGACAACACATTCTGGAAAGACATCTTCCACAATTACAATTAGACAAGCAAGGTTAAAAAAAAAAAACTTACCCCAGTGATCACTGCACACTTGTACAAGGTTATTAACAGAACGAAAGACAAGATTTGTATAATTATTTTCATGGTGCTTGAGAAAATTATTAAATCCTTGTCTTTTCCCCACCCTCCTTTCTCACGCTCTCTCTTTCATGTCACGCTTGCAGTGTGATGTTGTGAGTCCCTCTTCTCCCTCCTGCCTTGCGAGGTTCTCAATGAGATCTGATCACATCCCCCTCTCCTGGCTCTCTATTTAACATCTTCTCAGCCCCTTTCAATCTCTTTTGCTGATGTGATACTGACTATGATGATCCCAGATACCACAGATGAGGCTTGAATCTATAACACTGTAAAACAGGACGAGGAGGAGGCGGAGGCGGAAGAGGAGGAAAAGAGCCACAGCTTTCAGATCTTTGAAATATTTCCTTCGTTTGTTTCATTTTTAATCTATAGTTGGTAGACTTACACATAATAAAGGAGCTGTCATTTTAATCAGAGGCAGTTCTGTATTGGGGTCAAGTAAGGCAGTGACCCTCCATCTGTCCCCCCCCCCCAGCCATTTGTGGCAGAGATAACCAGGTACATGTACAGCTCCAAGTGCTACACATGATCTTCTCCTGTCCTCCTCTGGCAATCTCAATATAATATTGAACATTTGCCTTATTCTCCACTCTACCAGACCCAGTGGGCACCTGCTGCCTCTGATTTTAATTTTAAAAAATAATAATATGCAAATTCATCTAGAACATAAGATGAGCCATGCTAGATCAGACCAAGGGCATCAGCATTCTGTTCACACAGTGGCCAACCAGCCGTTGACCAGAAACCTGCAAGCAAGACATGATTATATGCATGTGTTTTTAAGTCTTTGGGGACCTAGTGAGGATGGTGTTGCTTTTTTTCTTAAATGTTCACTAAAAACTCTTTTTAATCCACAAAAGCGGAACTAGTACAAATGGTGAGTTTTACCACCATACCTAAAGGGGCAAATGATATACCTGGCAAGGGAGACTGAGCCTCCATCTTGTCTTACCCTACTAGTACCAAGCCAATCCTCTTTATGATCTTTTATTTCCAGTTGAGGTCAGCACAGGCCTGGGTACACAGAAAACTGCCTTCAACTGGGGGCAGATGTCTTCATGACCCCACTTCAGCCCCACATTCCCTTAAAACCCTGTGGCATCGCAGTGGCAGGTTGGGGACGGTTAATCCCCCAGCAGGAGGGAGCATGGGCTATCCGGTGGCTATTCAACTAGTTGGGCCTGCCCTCTGCCCAGCCTTCCTGCTATTCCTGCAACCTAGCAGTGGTTACGATACGCTCCTGGAATGCCCCCGGTCCAAAGCCAAAGCAAGGTTTCCACAGCAGACAGTGGGAAGATGATAGTGACCTCACAACAAAGCAAAATGTTTTGTTAAGTCCCTGACTTTTTAAATTCGCAGCTTCGGGGGAAAGCCCTGTGGTGGCTGTGAGTTGGTGGCTGTGTTGTATAACCAACGCAGTGCCACTGCATAGCCACCATGGGGTAAAAAGGGCATATAAGCCCCCAGGTCAGACCATTTGACCATCTACGTTAACCTGGTCCACTCTGGCAGTAGCCCTCCAGGGCCTTTGGCTTTTACTTCCTCTGCTACCTGGTTCCTTTCACTGGAGATACTAGAAATGGAATCTGGAGCCCCTTATATACATGGCTTGTGCTTTACTGCCATCAGCCTTTGAAGTTTCAATGAGCTGCAGGGATGGGCAAATTGTGGCCCTCCTGATGTTCTTGGACTGCAGCTCCCATGATCCCTCACCACTGGCTATGGCTAACGGTTGAGTTGCAGTCCAACAACATCTGGTGGAGAGCCACAGATGCAAGGGGATCAGAGGGCATGCCCCAACCATCCCAGTAGTACAGAGTAAATGGCTCAATTCGGACGACACGATAGTCAATGGAGGGGTAATAATCAACTTTACAGTTGTTCAACTAGAGGGTACTCCCCACACAACATGGTAATAAATAATCAACTGTGGTGTGGATTAGGATCAGTGCTGAGTTGACTATGGCAGCATTCAGATGACACAATAGTCAAAACAACTGACGATTGTTTCCCCCACACCAGTTGTTTATTGTGTCATCCGAATTGAGCCAATGTCTCTCTGCAGTGTATACTGGTTGCTAGGGGGAAATAGTAGGGGAGGGCAGTTGCCTTCATGACCTACCTGTGAGCTTCTTGGAAGCATCTAGTTCAGCTGAATCCAAGCTAGTGACTTCCAGATATCTTGGACTGCAACTCCCATCATCCCCAGCCAACATTCCCATGGGCCTTCCTTGACTTGATGTCCTCCAGGTGTGTTAGATTGCAATTCTCATCAGCCTCAGCCAGCATGGGAGTTACAGTACAACACACCTGGAGAGCACCAGATTCTCTGGATACTCATCCAGTGATGGGTGTTCTCTGGTTCTCTGGATACTCATCCTGTGAAGCCATAGCTTTGCCACTATCATAAACCTTTCAAATGTGCATTGAGCAGCAGCAAACAAAACAGCAGCTTTTTTTCAAGGTAAATGAACATGGTGCAAATGCCAAAAGCAATTAAAAAAAAAAGGTGACTGCCACAAGCAGGGCCACCTCCTGCAATTGGTCCACAGCACAGGCTGCACAAAAAATAGGAACAGGATGGTCTGACTGTGTGCAAGAGCATCCCAAGCCTGAATTAGTTAACTGTGGAGAGAATTGTTTCCATTTCATTAGGATAAGGCATTTGCAAGTATCCACCAATCTGCTTTAGTCAGAACCTGTAATAAATAAACCATTGAGGTTTATACCGCAGCGTCCTGATGCATGTCAATTACAATGTCAGCTACTAGACCAGTTCTATTTATCTTCTTAGCATGACATTTAGTCTTGGGTAATCTTAGTTGCTTTTCCCAAGCGGTGACATCCTCAGGCCTGGTTCCTATTGCTG
The DNA here is from genome assembly GCA_029215795.1 of Anniella stebbinsi. Lineage (NCBI taxonomy): Eukaryota > Metazoa > Chordata > Lepidosauria > Squamata > Anniellidae > Anniella > Anniella stebbinsi. The sequence goes on along the minus strand of JARDYH010000004.1, from coordinate 65,481,450 downwards.
CTGTCAGCCTTCTCCAACCTGGCGCCTTCCAGCTGTTTTGGACTACAAAGCCCATCATCATGCTGTCTAGGGCTGATAGGATTAATAGTCCAAGACAGCTGGAGGGTGCCCAAGTTGGAGAAGGCTGGTGGCTGCTGTTACCATCTCCTCATCCCCACCATTGCCAGCATCATTGCACTAAAATCCTGTCCCTCTAGTACAGGTGCTGGAGGAGCCAGGTTGGATTCCATCAGGTCAGCTGACATGTCCATTGGCCAGGAATGATGGGAGATGTAGTGCAACAACATCTGGAGGGTGCAGTTCTGCTCTGTTGCATTAGAGTTCAACTTTTTCAAGACCTGCCTTTTACACCCATCTACACCACGGTACCCATTTAAAATAATTTAAGCATATGATTGTCTTCCTTTTTCTCTTCTCCCACCTGTTTGCTTCTCTTTCCCTCCATCAACTTTCTCCTCTTAAAAAAGTTCCTAAACCAACCAACCAACCAACAAAATGGTGGTGTCACTGGTACCACCTACTTAGATCATGACCTGACCCACTAGTGAAGGAGTAAAGGTGCAATCCTATTCGTATTTTGACAGAAAAACAAGTCCTACAACTCCCAGCATGCCTCGGACAGCCATGCTGGTTGGGAATGCTGGCAGTTGGGGTGCTGGCAGTTATAGGCTGACCATATGAAAAGGAGGACAGGGCTCATATAACTTTAACAGTTGTAGAGAAAAGGGAATTTCAGCCAGTGTCATTTGTATGCCATTAGTTCCTGGTGAAATTCCCTCTTCATCACAACAGTTAAAGGTGCAGGCACTATACTAGAGAGACCATTAGGGTGACCAACTGTCAGGATTTCCCTGGATTTGTCCTGGTTTTTGTTCTCTTCTGGGTGTCGGGGGATTTTCTGTAATTTTCTATAATGTCCTGGAAAGACACGCTTTCCCTTTGAAGGCTGCATTAGCATGGTGGGAGGGAATGACACACCTTCTGGAGGTGGGTCATTTCCCTCACACTGCTCCAATCAGGGCCTGAAAAGGGAAAGCGTGTCATTCCCAGACATTATAGAAAAGGCCCTGATTGGAGCAGTGGAGGGTGGGAATGACACACTTTCCCCTCCTCCACCCCATTTGGGGCCTTTAAGGTGGTGGAGGTGAATGACATGCATCCCAGAGGCCCCTGAAAGCTGCTTTTCCACCCCCACCCCACTGGGTGTCCTCTTTTTTAGTTTCCCAAATGTGGTCACCCTAGCGACCATATACAAAAGAAGGCAAGGCCCCTGCAACTTTAACTGTTGCGATGATGAGGGAATTTCACCAGGAACTAATGGCATACAAATGACACTGGCTGAAATTCCCTTTTCTCTGTAACTGTTAAAGTTACATGAGCCCTGCTCTCCTTTTCATATGGTCAGCCTAGGAAGTTATAGTTAGGCTGACCATATGAAAAGGAGGACAGGGCTCATGTAACTTTAACAGTTGTAGAGAATAGGGAATTTCAGCTGGTGTCATTTGTATACAGTTCACACCTGGTGAAATTCCCTCTTCATTAAAACAGTTAAAACTGCAGGGGCCCTGCCCTCTTTTGTATATGTTCACTGTAGTATAGTGCATGCAACTTTAATTGCTGTGATGAAGAGGGAATTTCACCAGGAACTAATTGCATACAAATGATACCAGCTGAAATTCCCTTTTCTCTGCAACTGTTAAAGTGACATGAGCCCTGTCCTCCTTTTCATATGGTCAGCCTAGTTATAGTACTGGCCCAAAGTCACCCACTGAGCCTCATGTCTGAGTGGAAACTTGAACCTGGGTCCTCCCCAGTCCAACACTCTAACCATTACAAAACACATCTGTCCTTTATTAACCTTTATTAAGGATATATGCATAGGCTGACCATATGAAAAGGAGGACAGGGCTCCTGTAACTTTAACAGTTGTAGAGAAAAGGGAATTTCAGCCAGTGTCATTTGTATGCAATTAGTTCCTGGTGAAATTCCCTCTTCATCACAACAGCTAAAGTTGCAGGCACTATACTACAGTGACCAGATGCAAAGGAAGGCAGGGCCCCTGCAACTTTAACAGTTGTGATGAAGAGGGAATTTCACCAGGAACTAATTGCATACAAATGACACCGGCTGAAATTCCCTTTTCTCTACAACTGTTAAAGTTACAGAAGCCCTGTCCTCCTTTTCATATGGTCAGCCTATATATGCATTCTGATGAGGAGAGCAACTTGTAACTTTGTTACTGAAAGTTGTATGAATCACAGTTACACTGCAATCCTATGAATGTCTACTCTGAGGTAAGTACCATTGAGTTCAATGGTGCTGACTCCCAGGTAATTGTGTTTAGGATTTCAGCCTTAATCCAGTTTCTGTTTCTTTTCATGGTGTGGGATAGACTTGCATAAATAAATAATATTTATTAATGTAATAAATAAAGAAATATGCTTGTATGTATGTATGCATTTATTTATTTATTTATTTATACATTTATTCATTTATTTTCATAAATATTTATTTATAAAATAAATAAATACTGGAAATTACACAAATGTTCCAGTATGCCAGACCTCACAGAACATCACCAGACATTGTGTAATATGCTATATTACAGTTTGTGATTTATCAAGTTGGATTCGATTCTTACAACTAATCAGGAAAATGTAATATGTTAGAAAAATCCTGGTTTAATACCCTTACCAGAGTAGATATATAGCTTCTGGGGCACGAAGCCATGCATGAAGCACTCTGATGGACTCAGCATCATTCTTTAGAGATTATTCGCTTGAAACCAATGTGTTTTAATGCTAACATTTGTTATTTATTGGTGTCTAAAAAAATAATAGGCCTTAAGAAAATATGTCCTGTCCAAATAGGCTTACACTCTAATACAAGCAACAACAACAACAAAAATACAAAGGAATTAAGAACTAGAGTGTTCATCATCTGGCAGCTGGGGGGTGGGGGAGATCACATTGGCCTCAGTCATGGTCTTAATTTGATTTATACACCCATGGGTGGGGAGGGGGGGCTAGGTTATGCTATTTTTCATCAAGTGTCTGTGGAGGGAGGATTGAACACAAGTCTTTGTCCATAATGATGAGTTGGTGAGGGCTACTGGAAATGTGGCGCAGTAAAATTTGAGGAGGGCTCTGTACAGAGGTGGGGGGGAGGACAGATGGAGAAGGCACTCCCCACACTCTTCCCTGGACTCCCAGAAGTAGGTTGACTATATGAAAAGGAGGACAGGGCTGCTGTATCTTTAACAGTTGTGTAGAAAAGGGAATTTCAGCAGGTGTCATTTGTATGCATGCAGCACCTGGTGAAATTCCCTCTTCATCACAACAGTTAAAGCTGCAGGAGCCCTGCCCTCTTTTGTACTTGGTCACTCTAGTATAGCTCCTGCAGCTTTAACTGTTGTGATGAAGAGGGAGTTTTACCAGGTGCTGCATGCATACAAATGACACCTGCTAAAATTCCCTTTTCTACACAACTGTTAAAAGATACAGGAGCCCCCTGTCCTCCTTTCCATATGGCCACCCTACCTAGGAGAGATGGGGTCACTATAGTCACTCACCCAGTTCCACCACCACCACCAAGCACAGGACAAGCAGTCTGGGGTTGGCAGCATGTCGATCCCACCAGGCCCACTGTGCTAACCAGTGATTGGTTTCCCCAATGCCCTACTACTGTATCCTCCTGCCCTTAAGTGCCACCTCCTGCACCACTAGCAATGTCTGCACATTCCCTTCCCATCCCCAGGCATCAGGAGGAAGGTAGTATACTCCTGTGTTTTCTCTATGCCGTGTGTGTGTGTGTGTGTGTGTGTGTGTGTGTGTGTGTCTGTGTGTTGCCTTAACAGGGCTTCTTTTATTCAAGAGCTATGCTTCAAGGCCCCACTCCTTCATCAATTTCAAAGTGTTGGGGTGGGGTGGAATGCTTCCTCCTGTGTGGCTGAAGTAGGATTCATCTGTCAGTCCTCTCAGCACATGAAATGGGGTGGGGGTGCCATCTTGTCCTTTGCCTTGGACAGCACAATGTCTTTGGCCTGTGTGTGTGCTTTAGCAGATCATGTGGCAACTGTTGCTCCCTAGTTGTGTGTTTCTTCCAATGGAGGGTAGGGTGGAAGGAGGTAAAAATGGTTCCCTTGACTGTGGCTGCTGCTTCTGCCTGATTGCCTATTGGGGGCATGGTGACTTGACAGCCACATCCCCAGCTCTACCTGTTTGGATTGGCTCTCTCCATGTACACATCACCATCTCAGCTCTGATGGATCTAGGTAGGTGAAGTTTGTCATGTCTAGCCTTTTTAATAATATTTTTGTGTTTATTAGTTGTATTTCCCCTCACCTCCTCCCTAGGCTGACCTCATATCAGATACTGTGGCCATTCTGCCAGAGTAATGCCAACATAACGCTTCCACCCTGGTGTAATGCAAGTATAGGATTGCTCTGTGGACTGTGATCCTATACCCACTTACCTTAGACTAAGACCCATTGAACTCAGTGGGACTTGCATTTGAGCAGACATGTATAGCGTTGTGCTGTAAAAGAGTATCATAATAATAATAAAAATGAGTTACAATAAGAGAATGAACCAAACCGAAGGTAAAATAATCTTCCTGTAATGGATAACAAATTAAAAGGACATCTATTAACGGAATCTGAAAAAGAAAAAGATAGCAAGATATCAAACTAACCGAAACACAATGCTCACTAGCTTGAGAAGAAGGGAAAATATCAGATTGCATACAAGTCTTCTACTATTGACTGCAAATATGGTATGAATGGAAAGCAATGTAAAAATGGAGCAAGAAATAGATACCACACCAGTGGAACACATGCTAGATATCTGGATCATACTTCCTGAAGCAAAATTTCTGTTCCTTAATTAGAAGCTCACATGTCCATATTTAATTGTCCAGGCCTTTAAAAATATGTCAGCAACTTTCTCTGCTGGGAACCAGTAATTATTTAGGGAACTGGGTTCTTTAGATGGCTGTAGTGCTTCAATACCATCCCAGCAAGCATGGCTGTGAGTTAATTATCCCAAACCACCAAAGAAACCAAACAAGTAAGGACTTATCCCAGCAAGTCACCAGAATTAAACGTGACAATAAAAAGACACATCCTGCGAGGCACAGCAGACCAGCTGCTGCCTAGGTTGTGTCTTGTGGTTAGGGCTTCTCATCCCATTAGTCATCACTCTACCTTCATTTAATTTCAGAGCTAGGGTCAATTAACTGTGAAGGCACATGGCTACATCCCTGGATGTTGCATTCTAATCATTCTCAAATGGGGTAATCAATATGTGTGTGTGCATGTGCACACATCACCTATCGGATCCATGAGATTCACCAAGTCAAAAGTCTGTAGGATGCAGTGCTGACTATATTATTCTTCCTTTCGTTTACAGAAAAAATGGATTCATTCTATCTTTGTATTTGAAATAGTCCATAAAAGCACAAGAAGAGCTCCGCTGGATCAAACCGATGTCCCATGTACTCTATCAGTCAGTTTCCAATAGTGGCTGGCCAGCTACTTCTGGAAAGCCTAGAAGAAGAGGCATGAAAGCAAAGACATTCCCCATGTTTTGCTCACAAGCAAATGGTATTCAGGCCAGAACATACAGACACATAGGCTCAATTCGGACGACACGTTAAGCAATGGTGGGTTATTTAAACAACCGTCAATTGAGTTGATTAACGTGTCATCTGGAGGGAGGCACACAACGCACACACAACCCACAGTACGCTAATCGGTAGAATTAAACAATGGAGCGAAACAACGGGCTTGCACATTGTTTAGGGATTAGTCAATTGAGTAATATGTCGTCTGGAGGGGGGGGGTGTTAATCAAGTGCGTTGAGTATGTTAGCACAAAAGACCAGAGAGGAGAGCGGCAAGAGCGGCAGAACGCGGGCGGCCACTCACGCACACTCACAACAGATCCCCGGGCTCACCGCCATAGCAACCAAGGACGCCCGCCTCCCCCACCAGGCAGCCGGCATGGAGCACAACAAGGGGCCAGCTCCTGCAAGCACGCACGACAGGTGCCCAGGCAGCCACCCAAACGGAAAGGGATGCGCGCCAGAAGGGATCCACGGCAAAGGGGGGGAGGAGGAAACGGAATAAGCAACACCCCCAGGCACCCTGGAGCAAGGGGCAGCCCCCCCCACTCCAACAGGGAGAACAGCAACCCACCCGAAGCAGACCCCCACTGCACCGCCACCTCGCCCGTCGCTTCACCCAGAAGCACGAGGGCCAGGAAAGCGGCGACCGCCAAGCCCCCCCTCATCCGCCCAACACGGCCGGACAGTGAGCAACGGCCACGCACATCCCCAAGACGCATGAAACGCCAAGGCAAAGGGCGCCCGTGGGTGACAGCCAGCCACCTGTGGATGTTATGGAAAACAGGCGGAGATATGCACAACAATCCCAAGGACAAGATGCGGCCCCGGCCAGCAACAACAACAATGCCTACACACAGGGCACATTCCCAGCAAGCACAACAGCCCACCAGCAACCACCATCACACAACCACACAGGACGGGGAAAGTCAGCCCAGGGCACAGACCTCCGTTATCACCAAAACACACACCTGCCAGCAACATGGAGCCAGAGGGAGAGGGGGTCTGGGACGACCTGGCCGAGGACGCTGGCTCACAAACCCCTGGAGAGGGGAGCAGCCAGGACCACCCAGAAAGACACAGAGCGCAGCACTGGTCCCAGACAGAGATCGGACACTTCATAGAGCTGTGGAGCAGCCTGGAAGCCAGGAGGATCATGGCCACAGCCAGGCACAATCACCTCTACCCCTGGCTCGCCTTGCAGATGCAGGAACGGGGACATAACCGCAACGGCAGGCAATGCAAGGACAAACTCCACGGACTCAAGAGAAAGTTCAAGGAGATTGTCACCCACAATAAAAGAAGCAGCGTCCAACCGCGCACCATGCCCTTCTACAACGAACTGGCATGCCTGTTGTTGGAGCGTCATGACGTCATCCCAGGACACACGGCAGGCAGAGGGGTCACCACCAACGAGCCACCACACAAACGACAATGAGCACGGCTGGACCAAGGGGCGCAATGGGAGGAGGGCCCCACCGCACGGAAACCACAGCTGCCGGCACGGAGGGACACCCCACACCCAACACCCACCGGCAAGAAGGCCGTGAGGGAATCAGCCGAAGCAGGTCCTGCCAAGGCGAAGCCGATGGCCCGTCCCGCAGCATCCCAAAGCCCATCGGTGCTTGCGAGGCTGCCACCCGTGCCGCCCAGAACAGCCACCACCTCAAGGAGCATCTCCCCCACGCCAGCCTCCTCCAGCAGCAGCAGCCCCACGGCCTTCCTACGGCTCATCTGTGCGGACATGCAGGTTGAGGATCCCGCACCCGAACCGCTGGTGCCAGAGACCCAGCAGGAGGACGAAGGGCCAGGGTCGTCACGGCCGAGGATGATTCCCGCAAAGGGATGTGCGGCCGCCACCACAGGGCAAGTGCCACGGCAGTGCCGGCACCCCGTACGCGGCTGGGGTCGTCAAAATGCAGCACCACGGTGCAGGGTTTCACCTGCAGCATCTTGGATGCCGTGACAGAGACGGGGCCAATGTCACAGGAGGACCAGGTCAAAATGGAGCAGCTCGTGGAACAGCAGGTGGGCGACGTGCTGGAGCCAGAACTGTCGCCATCCCAGGAAGAGCTGCGGGACATTGATACGCAGGCCACTGATGACACCTTCGTGGAAATGGAAGTGATGGAGGAGGATGCGCCTCTGGAAGCGGAGCTCGAGATCGGGGAGGCCGTGCTTGAGGAGGAGATCGAGGGGCCCCCACAGCTGGAGGACGTGTCGATGGAGGGAGCGACCCCCCTGGAGGAGGAGCCGCCGCCACCGCCCACAGGCGAGCACGGTGCGTCCGTGGCCGAAGAAGCCCGTCCCCTGACCAACGCACAGAGGTGTCTCCGGATGCGCAAAAGGCGCAAGGCAGACCGGCTGCAGGTGGCAAGAGAGTTGGTCATGGTCACGGAGACAACAGGGGAATGCATCCACGGGCTGTTCACACGCATGGCGGGCGAGGAGGAGGCCAGGCACACCAAGGAGCGCGTCCTCACCGTGTGGGCCATGTGCACGGCCAGTCAAGCCGTGGAAGCTTGCGCCCAAGCCATAAGGGAGGCGGGGAGGGACGTGCGTCAAGGTCTAGAGAACCATGTCAACGGGATGACCGAGGCCATGGCAGCCACCGATGCCATCATCGACCGAGGCATGCGGGAGCGCACAGCAGCCATTGACTGCCAAATCGAGGTGCTCAGGGAGCTTGCCCAATCATTCCGGGGTGCCTACCATGGGCCCCCGCAGCCCGCCCCCTACATGGGGCCGTACGGATACATGCAGCCGCCAATGGCCACAGCATATCGAGCCCTACGTGTGGCGTCAGCAGCAGCAGGTGCCTCAGGGAAGGCAAGGGGGGTGGCCGGAGGACAGGAGCAGCGGTGCATAGGCAGCCAGGCAAAGAGGGGCCGTGACATCCCACCAGACTCCGACGAAGAGGGAGAGGAGGAGGGGGAGGAGGCAGAGGAGGAGGAGGAGGAGGAGGAGGGAATGGAAAGACCCTCACAGCAAGACATGGTCTAAGCCACGGTCGTCCTACGGGTCCCTAGGCCCATCCCCCAAGGGACCATAGGGGTATACAGTTGTTGACTCGCCCCCAGCCCTAGACACGATAAGGCCCCTTTACATTCCTGTCCCTCTAGCCGGCGCCTCCCTTGGCCCGTTCTGTATGCTCAAGGCCATGTCCATCAGCATCCCTTTGCAACGTTGTTGCACACCCTGGATGCCTTTCGTTTTCAGCCCCATCTTCCCTTATTGCAGCCAACTCCAGTCGAGATGGCATCACCCTACAGGTCCGAGGGGCTCCGCGCAGGCCGCATTGTCTGACGCCGCAGGGCCCTGCGGCGTGGAGGTTGGTTACGGGGCAGTCGGGCAGGATGCATTGCCGTTGCTGTGGCCTCCATGTCACTGATGGCTGTCCCCCCCTCCACTCCCCCCTTCTGTTCTCACCTCCCAGGGAAACTGCGCTCCCTCCGCCGTGCCATCTGCAGAAGGCAGAGAGCCCAAAAGGTACAACGTCTCCACGCTCTGGAGGTGGCCCTGGGAGAAGTCATACGTCGCATACGACATCTGGAACGAAGCGTCCAGCATTGCTGCTGTCTGATCAACGGCCGGCTGTAGGCCCTTCCGCCAGCATGGAGGCCCTTGCCCATCCCCCCTCAGTTGTAGCTTAGCCTCGTCCTGCTGTACCAATTACCCTACACGCACCCCACTCTGGCCACTTCCTTTCACTCCCCTCTCTTGCAGGTGCGCTTTAGCCATAACAACTCCTCCTGCCCTCCCATTTCCACGCTCCTGTAGTTGGCTGTCCCATGCTGCCGGCCTTGCCCCGCCTCCCTCTGCCCTCCTGCTCCGACACGCCCACTGCTCTTCCCATCATGCCCACCCCCCCCCGGCCACCCCGGCATTGGCAACTATGGAACGGAGGGGGCTCACCACGGCCTGCTTGCAGGGAGTGATCCAGGCGGCCAAGCAGAACCATGGCGACGGCGACGAGGAGGACTTGCTATGTGCCCAGCTGAGGCGCCTGGGTGGGGCCTTGCCCGCGGAGCCAGTGTTTGGAACGGAGGCCCTCCACTGGCCCCTTGGTGCAGCCAAGGCCATGCCTTGTCTCTGGGCTGCCATCCTGCCGCTGATTCGCCGCCATGAGGCAACCACGATGATTGTGGAGAAGCTGGCCAAAGGCACGGCCGAGGAAACCCTGCACCATGCGCCCCCCCTGTCCACGTCGGCTGAGCTTCTTTCTGAGCATGAGACTGTCCGCCGCTGGATGCTCCCCCGTACAGATGCCATGTGGAAGGAGATGCAGGACTTGGAGGACTGGGATGATGAGCGCTTCCGTGGGAGCTTCCGCATGTCCCGCGTGACGTTCGAGGTGCTGGTGGCTGAGGTGACCCCTGTCCTGCTGAGGGAGTGTACCAACATGCGTCCAAGTATTCCTGTTTCACGTCGCCTTGCCCTGACGCTGTACAAGCTGGCGTTCAACGTGGGCTACCTGCCGCTGTCGACCATCTTCCAGGGGGGGCATGTCCACCGTGTGCGAGATCTTCCATGAGACGGTGAGCATGCTGAATGAGCTGTACCTGGCTGACGTCATCCGTGTCAGGGATGAGAAGGAGAACATGCGTGGCTTCCATGCCCTGGGCTTCCCGTGAGTGGTGGGGGCAATGGACTTGAACCACGTGCGCATCCTGCCCCCCCCTCCCGTGGTGAGGAATATACTACAACCACAAGCATTTCTACAGCATGGTTCTCCAGACGGTGGTGGATGCCAAGGGCCGCTTCATGGATGTCTATGCGGGCGTGTCTGGGTGGAGCCACGACACGGCCGTCTTCTGGAACTCCCCCCTGGCTGCCAAGCTGACATCGGGGCGCTTCCTGAGTTCTGGCCCCGCATCTGTGTGCAGCTGTGCGGTGGGTCCGCTCCTCCTGGCCGACCAGGCGTTCGCCCTGCAGCCGTGGCTGATGGCCCCATACCTCTACCCCTGCACCAATGTCCAGCGTAAATACAACTACTACCATTGCCGTGCCCGCCTGCCCGTGGAGCGTGTCTTTGGGCATCTGAAGGAGCGTTGGCGCTCCCTGTTCAGCTTGCTGGACTTGCAGGCCGACATCATCCCGGATGTCATGGTGCGCTGCTGCATCCTGCACAACATCTGCGAGTCCCGTGGGGACATGCTACTGGCCGAGCACCCCGACCTCCCAGTGGGTGAGGACGCCGATGGACGGGCGGGACATTGAGCCTTTGCTGGGCCCCGAGAATCCCGTTGGGGAGTGCCGTGCCCGTTTGGAAGCATCACAGGTGCATGAGAGCATCAGTGCCTGGATCTGGCTCCGTTACCCCCACCCCCTGTGAGCGTCGGCTGTGGGGTTCCATATGTGGACTGGCATCTCTCCCTGGCGTGCCACCCCTCTCCTCCTCTTCCCCTTCGTCCGCTCTGTGTCTGGCTCCCTGGAGGTGTGGCTCAGCTGTCCCCTCTTCACCGCTGTGCCTTCCAGCCACCTTCTCCCTTCTCGGGGACGCCTGGCCTTTCCGTTGGCTCTGCCCTTGCTACGTAGTGGCCATGTGCCTTATTGCCTTATTGCCCATGTCTGAGCTCCCTGCTGAATAAAGTTTTCCAAACCGCCTCATTCTTGCCTTCTTTCCTGTGTGTGCGGGTGAATGCTCTGGGTGGGAGGTGGTTGGGGCTGGGGGGTGTGGGTTGCCCTTGTGGCTGCCCAATCTCCCATGTAGGGTGGGTGGGGGTGGCTCCCTGGGGCGTGGGTGCCAATGTTTGGGGTACAGTGCTGGGTGCGGGTTACGGCCACTGTATTGGTGCGGCCGTTTCTCCTGGCTGCCTCTTTGCCCGAGGCTTCTGTATTCCGCCCATTCCTGAGGCGGCCAATGAAGTTTGGGAGGTGTGTCCTGCATCGGCTTCAATGGCGACGCCCATGGATTTTCGGCCACGGTGTGTTCCGGGATACCTGCAGGAGGACTAGCGGAGGTCGGTGAGCGGAGAACATGGCGGCCGAGCTGTCAGTCAGAGCCACATACGCTATTAGCAACCGGGGCGTTTGCCGGTTCCGTGCAGCGCCTGCTGCAGCGTGTTGTCTGTGGAGCTCCTCCTCTTTAACGCACCGTCAGTACGTTATTTCCCCTCCGTTGCTTAATATGTCGTCCGAATTGAGCCATAGTGTGCAGCTTAGCCTCTTCCATTTCAGTTACAAGTAAGTGCAAACCAGCTCCAAACACTCTTGGATGAGGCCAATTATCTGGATCCATTTCCGTCAGGGTTCAGGCCATTTTTTTTGCACAGAAACAGCCTTGGTTGCCATGTATGATGACCTATACTGGGACAGAGACAGGGGTGTGTGACCTTGTTGGTTCTCCTTGATCTCTTGGTGGCTTTCAATACCATCAACCATGGCATCCTTCTGGGGAGACTGACTGAGTTGGGAGTGGGAGGTGCTGCATTGCAGTGGTTTTACTCCCACCTGGAGGCTAAGTTCCAAAAGATGGTGCTTGGGGAATACTCTTGGCCCTGTGGATTCTCCAGTATGGGGTTCCACTGGAGTCAGTTTTGTCCCCTATGCTGTTCAACATCTACATGAAATTGTTGAGTGTGGTTATCTGGAGTTTTGGAATGCATTGTCATCAAAGCAAGCACAGGAGACAAGCTGGGCAGGTAGCATTTTCCAAGCAGAGAAAGCTTTACTTAACTTCCCCAATCAATAACATTTTAATTTTCTCATCTGACAAGCTGAAATCTATTGACACAAGACAGGTGAATTTACTGTAGCAAGCAACCTATTTGTATCTATCTGAGTCTTTCCAAATTTACTTTCTGAGAATAATAGTGTTACTTACTTCCAGTGTCTTCTGAGTGTGTCTTCTGAAAAACTGCTGGGTCTGTGGCAAGCTGAAAAGTTTAATTTTCTTTGCTTTGGGGAAACTGGATCTACAGCTAACAGAAATAATTACTCCCCAAATTTAAAATGCATAGAAGCAGCTAGTCCTCACATCTAGAAAAAAAATGAATGCAATCCCTTGGGAATTTATCCTGAACAAGCCCCAGTGAGATAAATGGGAGAAAGGTGGAGGTAGTTACTGGGGGACAGGGCCTTTTTGGTGATGGCACCATATGTTTGGCATGTTCTCTCTAGGGAGTCTCACCTGGCTCCTATTCTGATGACTTTTAATCTCTCTCTCTCTCTCTCTCCTGCTATTTTATGCCGCACTCTTTATATTTCCCCCCTTTAGTATATAGTTAGCGTGTTCTAAATTGTTTTATTGTATTTCTGTCTTTTTTGTAAATGTCCTGGGAATTTGTTTGAAGGGGGGTAGAAATACCCATGACAAGATTACATAATATGTAATCCTATACATAGGTAAGTCTTTATAGGAGTGCACCCTGAAGCTCCCTATTCAGCATATAAATTCCACCCAAACTTCAGATTTTTCAGGCAAAACCAGTGGGACAGTAGCACTATGGAAGACAACTTTGTGGTAATTTAGATTGCAAAGGATTGAATCTCTTCGAAATCAGTATTTGCAGATGATATTCCACCATCCTCCTCGTTACAATCTGAAACTGATCTAGTGGCATCTCTAGTAAATTGTAGTATGACAAGTTAGGCTTAAGCTATCATATGGAACATTCAAAGTTAGCATTGTACCCTGGATAGTGGACTAGGTTAAATCAGCCACTAAATTGGTAGTCATAATAGGATTTTCATCTGATTTATTTTTAATTTAAAAGGTGGGGGGACTTTGGATTTGATGAGGCAAGATATTTTGGATTTAGATATTCATGAGTTTTTGGCAGAGATTAATATCCCCCCCAAAAAACATCCCCTTTTGTACCCAAGACTCACACCTTCCCTCCCTCCCTCCCTCCGTGTGTGTGTGTGTGTGTGTATACTCCAAAGTGTGGGAAACAAATTACTTTGGCTAGATTGAATAGTTTACCCTCTGTGGTTACATTAGGACAGTTCAGAGGGATTCCTCTGAAGGAACACTGGTAGGGGTGGGGGTGGGTGGGTGTACAACCAGCAGTGGAAACCCTAGAACATCTGGCGTTGTGGTAGTTTATAGTTCCCCTCTAGACAGAACTGTATAGCAAAGTGGTTGGGGACAAACAGATTGGGTAGGGTATATTGATATTTTTGCTGACAAACAAGACCCATAGGATTATATTTGAACCAGCTAGGGTTTTTTAGTTGTGGTTTTATCTATTATAAAGGAATAGGTTAGATCTCATGATTGACTGCCAGTATGATGCAGAACAGTGAAAGCAGATGCCTAATAGGAGAGGACTGTTAATTTTGAGTGGATAGGGACCTGTTTTAGCTATTTCTGTAATGAGTGTTATAGTGTTTTGTTTTAATTGTAAAAAATATTGGATATACATTGTAGGTAGTAATGGATTATGTTGTTAGGTTATGTTTTAATTATATTTCGAGCAGTGTGTCCTACTTTTTAATTGTAAAGCCTTTAGCTAAGCAATAAAGATTTATTTTGTCTATCCAGCACTCAACCCACAATACATCACCCCAACTGTCAAAGGGATGCATCATTCCTTCACAGATTCTGTTACAGCAATGTTCCCCTCACAGTGATTGACACAGCTGCAAAGAAAAGTCTTATTTTAGTGCAGTATCAACATATTTGAAGCACTTTGCCTCTGGTTTATCAAAGTGAATTACAGGAAGCAGCCTTAACAGCTCAGGCTCTATCTAGCGGCATCCATAAGTCATCGGCATTGGATAAGTCAATGAAAATGTATTTCCCATCACTAAGTGATGACGGGACCAAAAGGCCAATTTACACAGCTCATATAAGCAAATGCATTTTCATAAAAGGGGCATTAGTCCCTAGTCAAACTAGATGCAACAGCAAACAGCCTACTGTGCCCCAATAAACAATCAGACAAATAAACTACACAGCATAGCATTTTCTCCCCTTCTTCCCCTGTAGTCCTCCTGCCTGGCCGAGCAGGTTTCACAGCTTCCTTTGCAGATTTCCAAGCCTTTGCTGGGTCCCCTTTCTCTGCCTGCATGCAACATAAAGGGGGCTCTAACTCCTTGAAAGTTTGCAGAAATGTAACTAAATGTATTATATAGGTTCCCCTACTACTTGGATGCAGGACTTTGCATTTTCATGGGAAAGTGAGGATTTATCCACACAGAAAACAAACCATTTATTTCCCTTCCCACCCCTTCCCACTCCTGCTCTGCTGAGTTGAGAAAAGGGTGGCCTGACTGGGACAGAGGGATGCTTACACTGCACCAAAAAAGGGGAAGGGGCCAATTCATTGAAAGCTTGCATGGGACAAAATTTAATATACAGGTTCCCCTTATGGAAAGCCACGTCACGCAATAGTGGATAAATGCAGAATTTTGCATTTTCAAAGAAAAGTGAGGGTTTATCCACACATGAAACCGTTTGGGAGCAGTTTGGAGTTGGAGACACAGCTGAATGTGGCAGGAAAACAAGTTTGCTCAGAGATCACTTGAGAGGAGTGAAGCAGCAACAATGTTTTTGGCCACTAGAGGGCACTGTCCCATTGAACTGTACAGACCACGTGGTCGCTGCTCTCTTCCCCGTGTAATTTCAGCTTATTTCAAATGTGGAAGAGAAGCAAGAAGCAGAGTGATGGTAAGGAAAAGCGACTTCCCCCTGCCAGCAAGTCATTCTAGCCTCTATGTTAAATGCACAGCCTGTAGCTGATCCTAACCTTATTAAAACTTTAGTGCATGTGCCCTTGATCTAAACTGGGACCACCATATGTGGGCAGGAGATGAGTTAAACCATCCCTGCCTAAATTGCCATCCCCAGTGTGGGCTTCTGTAGGCATCTATGGGCTGAATTGGACATGAGAATTGGTTATTTGAATATATCCCATGGCGAGCCAGAAGGACTTGATCCCAAATCCTACTAGTTTGCTATATTTGGAGTAACTTTGCAAGTGGCCTAATTCTATTTTTAACCAATCCAGAGGGTTTTGAAAACAATGTTCTAGATTGCATAAACATTCTACCTCCAAGAAATGTTTTTCACATTAATTTCTCTGCTGCAGAATCCGTAATCCGTATACATTGCAGAAGGTTTTAGAAAGCTCAGTTCATGTGGAGTGTCTCATAGGCCTGCTTGGCCTCACTGTACACCAGGGATGCATCATTTCTTGGTCTGAAGAACAGGATTTTTAAATTAAAAATCATGTACGAGAGCAAACTCTTCAAGTCCTTTCTCAGAGCCTTTTCCCCAGACCATTTCATATGTCAAAATCTTAATCGAAGGTAGTTGAATATTAGTACTGCCTTATAAACACAATTATTTCTTGACAACATCTTCCCAAGCACCATACAATTCCAGCGCTAGTATTATAAGACGTTGCAATGAAATCCTGCTTTCAGCAGACCTGCAGCTCCAACTAAGAGGATCTTTCTGTTGTTGTTTTGTTTTGTTACTGTGCATCTGGGTCATCTCTGACTTTTCTTACTGTAAAACAAAAGTTGCTATTATATTGCCAGTTCTCTGTGTTCCTGCAGCTCTTACTATAACTCCTTTTGATCATGTGGCGCTCAGCTGCAACATAATGTAATTAAATAAGGTGGCTTTGTCACCTCACAATATAAGGTGAACAGTATCTTCTCTCAGAGAAACTTAATCATGAGTTCTTCTTACACATCTCTCTGGATGAGTCTATGTCTCTGGTGGTCATTTTCAGAGCTGCATTGTAAGGGGAACCACCAGAAACACATCCATTGGAACTTGAAGAGTCAACCTAGTGATGGCCCCAGCAGATTTGGAAAGGTTGGAGTTTGAATGACGGATTTAAGGGGCAGAGTTTCATTTGTGCTGCCCCTGGGGAAATTAGGCCATTGATGCAGTTGTGTTCACAGAACAAACTCAGCAATCGTGTATTCATCATGCCTGCAAAGCAAACATACTGCTTCCACCATACTGAAGATGGCTGTTAAAGGTTAGACGAGGGTGGCTAAACGTAAGCTTGGTGCAGACAAAACAGAGATGGACATGACAGGAGACTCACGAGACCAGGTGCCTGAGGAAAACACCTGTTTTGGGTGGAATTGGAACCTAAAGGAGCAGATATCCTTGAACCCAGCTTTGCTTCTGGAGTACAAGATAGTAAATCTGGACCAGAGTGCCTTTTTCAGCTTCATCTGATTTACTAGCTATATCCACTGGTTGGAATAATAAAGATGTCTCCTTGGTGACTACAAGAGTGAACTGCTGCAATGTGCTGTATATGGGGTTGCCCTTGAAGATTGTCCTGAAACTTCACTTTGAACAAAATGTTGCTGCCTGCCTTTTCATTGGCACAAGTCTGTAGCAACATATTATACTACAATCTTACATCCATTCAGTGGAGGCTGGTGGCTCTAAGGCGAGTGGGGCAGTGGATCTGCTCTGCATTTCTAGCTTCCTTAGAGTTCTGACTGGTTCTGACTGAAACCTGGAGCGGATTCATTGCCCTTCTGACATTGGAGTCACTAGCCTCCACTGCATCCATTTTATAAGCTGCTAGTATGTTTCTGGGTACTATTCAAATAAAAGTGTTGGATTTGGACTTTAAAGTCCTCAATGGCCAGGGTGTGGAGTACTTCAAAAATGAATGAAACACACACCCTTGTACTTTGGTCTGCTAATGAGGCTCTGCTCTGCGGTTAGCATCCACTTTTCAATTCTCAATGCCATACTAGGGAATTCCCTCCCCTAAGTGGTGTGTGTGTGTGTGTGTGTGTGTTTATAATCTTTCTGTGCCGCCTTCCAAGGCAGGAGCCCTCCCAAGGCAGAATACAACAATAAAATTTATATAATAAAATCTGATGCAGTAATAAATAGCAAACATTCATAAAAATAACAAACATCAACATATGACAAAACACACAAAACAATTACAGTTACAACTCAATTTGATTAGGCTGACCATATGAAAAGGAGGACAGGGCTCATGTAACTTTAACAGTTGTAGAGAAAAGGGAATTTCAGTCAGTGTCATTTGTATGTAATTAGTTCCTGGTGAAATTCCCTCTTCATCACAACAGTTAAAGTTGCAGGCACTATACTAGAGTGACCATATACAAAAGAAGGCAGGGCCCCTGCAACTTTAACTGTTGTGATGAAGAGGGAATTTCACCAGGAACTAATGGCATACAAATGACACTGGCTGAAATTCCCTTTTCTCTACAACTGTTAAAGTTACATGAGCCCTGTCCTCCTTTTCATATGGTCAGCCTAAGTTTGATAAAACTTAATCAGGGGAAGGCCGAAGTAAACAAGTAAGTTTTCAGGGCCTCCTTAAAAGCCTTCAATGATGGGACCTGGCAGACCGTCAATGGCAAAGCATTCCAGAGGTGTGGGGCCACTGCAGAAAAGGCCCTGTTTCACTTGTCTAACTGCTCTCAAACATGGGTAAGTCAGAAGGGCCTCTCTTGCTGATCTTAAAGTGTAGGCGGCCTGACGTGGCTGAAGGCAGCCCTAAAAGGAATTTGGTCTCAAGCCACTTAAGGCTTTAAAAGAATACTGCTTGTTGTGGCTGTCACTGTAGCACTGGCACTGGCAACCCCAAAGGGACAAGAAGTGTGTGTGTGGAGTTCAAGAGACTAAATTTCACACAATTATTTTCCTTAGCCAGCCAATTCTTTATCTGCAAGTGGAAATGCAATGTTTTAGAATTTTAATGCACATTGTATGCAAATTGTGTTCCAAATTCATTTCAGAGTTGGGTGCTATCACTTTTTCCACATGTCTCGGTATATTTAGCATATGCCATTCCCTCCCTGTACTGAAAAGTAGGGATGTGCACTGACCCCCCGGATCGGATCGGATAGCGGATCGGAATCGGACCTGGGGGGTCGGATCGGATCGGATCGGATCGGAGGCTGGTCGGATCGGATCGGACCAGATGTCCGATCCGGATCGGACGCCATTTTGAATGCTTTTTCCCATAGCCAAGTATTGTTTTACAAAAACGCCTATAACTTTTTCATTTTTAAAGATAGAAGGATGAAACTTGGGCACATTGTAGACTGGTTAGGGGTAGTTATCTGTGAGAAATTTCAGAAAGATTGGTGCATGCATTTTGTGGCAATTAATTTTTTAATAAATACCCAGGAATGCCTATAACTTTGTCATTTTTAAAGTTACACACATGAAACTTTGCCACATTGTAGGGGGTACCTTGGGACCTATGTGTGTGAAATTTCAGAAACGTAGGTGCTTGTCTTGTGTGGCAATTAATTTTTAGAAAAATGGGTAGTAGTGGGGTAAATACAGTTACGCCTCCCATTTTTTTATTTTTGAAGATACAAACAGGAAACTTGGGCACATTACAGGTACCACTTGCCTTGATATGTGTGTGAAATTTCAGAAACATTGGAGCTTTCCTTGTGTGGCAATTAATTTTTGAAACAATGAGGAAAGAAACACCTATAACTTTGTCATTTTTAAAGTTACACACATGAAACTTTGCCACATTGTAGGTGCTACCTTGGGACCCATGTGTGTGAAATTTCGGAAACGTAGGTGCTTGCCTTGTGTGGCAATTAATTTTTTAATAAATACCCAGGAATGCCTATAACTTTGTCATTTTTAAAGTTACACACATGAACCTTTGCCACATTGTAGGCGGTACCTTGGGACCTATGTGTGTGAAATTTCGGAAACGTAGGTGCTTGCCTTGTGTGGCAATTAATTTTTTAATAAATACCCAGGAATGCCTATAACTTTGTCATTTTTAAAGTTACACACATGAAACTTTGCCACATTGTAGGCGGTACCTTGGGACCTATGTCTGTGAAATTTCGGAAACGTAGGTGCTTGCCTTGTGTGGCAATTAATTTTAGAAAAATGGGTAGTGGTGGGGTAAATACAGTTACGCCTCCCACTTTTTTATTTTTGAAGATACAAACAGGAAACATGGGCACATTACAGGTACCACTTGGCTTGATATGTGTGTAAAATTTCAGACAGCTGGGTCCAGGCATGTGGTGGCAAGGTATTTTTGAAACAAT
This sequence comes from Anniella stebbinsi, assembly GCA_029215795.1. Lineage (NCBI taxonomy): Eukaryota > Metazoa > Chordata > Lepidosauria > Squamata > Anniellidae > Anniella > Anniella stebbinsi. The sequence continues at coordinate 65,461,831 of JARDYH010000004.1, read as the reverse complement.
GAGGAAAGAAACGCCTATAACTTTTTTATTTTAAAAGTTAGAAGTCTGAACATTGCTCACTTTGTAGATGGGTTAGGGGTAGATATGTGTCAGAAATTTCAGAATTATAGGTCCAGGCATTTGATGGCTATGGAATTTTTAAATTACATGTTTCAAAAAAATTTCTACAGAGGCCAGGTCTTCCCCTCCCGCTTCCCGCGAAGAAAAGGAAACACTCTCTCGTCTCGATCCCTTTGATCCTTGCTAGTAGTATCCATTACAGGGCTCGTGTTTCCTTTCCTACTTTCACTTTTCAAGCAGAACGGCTGAGCCTAGCTGAGTTTTGCAGCCATGCGTGCAAGGAAGGATCACTCTGGTCTCGATCCCTTTGATCCTTGGTAGTATCCATTACAGGGCTCGTGTCTGCTTTCACTTTGTACTCAAGCAGACACGAGCCCTGTAATGGATACTACCAAGGATCAAAGGGATCGAGACCAGAGTGATCCTTCCTTGCACGCATGGCTGCAAAACTCAGCTAGGCTCAGCCGTTCTGCTTGAAAAGTGAAAGTAGGAAAGGAAACACGAGCCCTGTAATGGATACTACTAGCAAGGATCAAAGGGATCGAGACGAGAGAGTGTTTCCTTTTCTTCGCGGGAAGCGGGAGGGGAAGACCTGGCCTCTGTAGAAATTTTTTTGAAACATGTAATTTAAAAATTCCATAGCCATCAAATGCCTGGACCTATAATTCTGAAATTTCTGACACATATCTACCCCTAACCCATCTACAAAGTGAGCAATGTTCAGACTTCTAACTTTTAAAATAAAAAAGTTATAGGCGTTTCTTTCCTCATTGTTTCAAAAATACCTTGCCACCACATGCCTGGACCCAGCTGTCTGAAATTTTACACACATATCAAGCCAAGTGGTACCTGTAATGTGCCCATGTTTCCTGTTTGTATCTTCAAAAATAAAAAAGTGGGAGGCGTAACTGTATTTACCCCACCACTACCCATTTTTCTAAAATTAATTGCCACACAAGGCAAGCACCTACGTTTCCGAAATTTCACAGACATAGGTCCCAAGGTACCGCCTACAATGTGGCAAAGTTTCATGTGTGTAACTTTAAAAATGACAAAGTTATAGGCATTCCTGGGTATTTATTAAAAAATTAATTGCCACACAAGGCAAGCACCTACGTTTCCGAAATTTCACACACATGGGTCCCAAGGTAGCACCTACAATGTGGCAAAGTTTCATGTATGTAACTTTAAAAATGACAAAGTTATAGGTGTTTCTTTCCTCATTGTTTCAAAAATTAATTGCCACACAAGGAAAGCTCCAATGTTTCTGAAATTTCACACACATATCAAGGCAAGTGGTACCTGTAATGTGCCCAAGTTTCCTGTTTGTATCTTCAAAAATAAAAAAATGGGAGGCGTAACTGTATTTACCCCACTACTACCCATTTTTCTAAAAATTAATTGCCACACAAGACAAGCACCTACGTTTCTGAAATTTCACACACATAGGTCCCAAGGTACCCCCTACAATGTGGCAAAGTTTCATGTGTGTAACTTTAAAAATGACAAAGTTATAGGCATTCCTGGGTATTTATTAAAAAATTAATTGCCACAAAATGCATGCACCAATCTTTCTGAAATTTCTCACAGATAACTACCCCTAACCAGTCTACAATGTGCCCAAGTTTCATCCTTCTATCTTTAAAAATGAAAAAGTTATAGGCGTTTTTGTAAAACAATACTTGGCTATGGGAAAAAGCATTCAAAATGGCGTCCGATCCGGATCGGACCTCATCGGATCGGATCGGATCGGATCGGAGGTTGTCCGGATCGGATCGGATCGGATCGGATTTTCCCGATTTTGGGTCGGATCGGATTCGGATCGTGGATCGGATCCGATCCGATGCACACCCCTACTGAAAAGCAAGTGAGTGCATTTACAGTGCTGGAACAGGATGTCTTTTTGTGCAAGTTCTTAAAAAACAAAGGTAGGAAGGGCTTCTCTATAGTGCGGGCGGGCGGGCGCACACACACACACACACACAGAGAGGTTTAATTCTTCCTTTTGCTATCTTTACTTGTTGCAACCTTTGAAAGAACTGTAGCAAACGATTCATTTGACACCTCTCTGTCCTGTCAATAAACCATTTTAAGTACGTGTAGTGTTGGTACTTCTTGACTGATATGCTCACAACAAAGAAACAGATAGCTACAGTTCTTTATATAAAATTGAAAAATGAAAATGAATTCCTTAAACTGGCCCTAACTTACAAGGAAGATTTAATAATAATAATAATAATAATAATGATTTATTTCTTACCCGCCTCTCCGTCTAGCAGCCTTCTAGAAGGACCATAGGGTGGTCATTTATGCACTGCTAGCAAAACAGCATTTGCATTAATTTGCATTAAAAATTGCATCTGCTAATCTATATGTATAGGTGAAGATATAATTTAAATACAATACATCGGAGTGAGGAAGACTGGGACCAGTGACCTGTGTGCCTGCTCAGTCCCGCTGTCCAGTCTGCAGACTGTGGATGGGCAACTGCAATAATAATAATAATAATAATAATAATAAATATTTCTTACCCACCTCTCCATCTGGATCAAGGCGGGAAACAGCAGTAAATATAAAATATGATAAAATACATAAAACTGATTTAAAATATGGCACACTTTATTAAAATAGCAATAAAACATCATAAAAGAATCCTTAAAAAAATCTAAAATTCCACTGGATATGCCTGCCAGAAGAGACCAGTCTTTATAGCTTTCTTAAATTGTAAAAGACTGTTAAGTTGACGAGTCTCCTCTGGCAGGTTATTCCACAGTCTGGGAGTAGCAGAAGAAAAGGTCCTCTGGGTAATGGTTGTCAGCCTAGTCTTGGCCGACCGTAGTAAGTTCTTCCCAGAGGACCTGAGGATGCGGGGCTGCAAGGCCTCTCCCTGTTCTTCCTTCTTCTGGTTCTTTATCTTTAAGCCAGACTTGGACTGGTCAGCCCTTCAAATACAGGATGGACCTTTGTGAAGTAGGACACATGGGCATCCTATGGTAGGAACCCATTTTTAAGAATAAACAACTCACACGCACAAGCCTGCAGAGCAGGAGATTGATTCTTATGTTATCTATTACTGAGGTCTCTGTGACTCTGGCACCCTCAAGAAAGGCAAAGCCAGGGGGAAATTTTATGTAGCATATGAAACACCTGCCAGACTTCAGCCCACTCAGGTGAAGATCACACCAAGGTTGAAATAACAGAACTGCTTTGTTTGTTTTTACTCCTGACAATGGAAATTAACTTTTGGAAAGTATAAAGCAGTGTATGTAAGGGGAAAAAGAGAGAGCAAATTGTGAGTTCAAAAGAGGTAAAGTAGATTTGTAACACTACTAGCCAGGATGTATACAAGATACGAACAGAAACATGCAAGATAAAAATGGAAATATACAATATAAGAATGGCTGTCCTTATCTTGTAGACATTTGGGCTTTGCATAGAAATGTCACAGAACTACTATACCTCTTACATTCATGGCCTTTGACCGCAATGTTTGCATTTTTCTCTCTGAACCCGTGATGAAAGAACAAGTGCTCCAAAACAAGTGCTCCAACCTTCCTTGCAAGGTAGGACAGGCTAAGAGGTGATTTCTTCTTAATCAACAGCTGCCAACGCCAGAGACCCTAAATCTGTGGATGTGGAAATCCAGACCTGTGGTTTTAGCAGGGAGAAAGGACAAACTTTAGCCAGCTCCTTTCTACTGACTAAGTAGCTTTAGGGCAAAATCCTATGCAAATTAGACAGAAAAAGGCATGGTGACTGGGGAATGCTGGGAGGCCAGATCTACACCTTTGTGTCAAATCATTATGATCCCATCATGGTAACGCTATATCCCTCTTGCACATTTATATACCTCATAGGACACACAATGACATTTGTTGTGGCATTTTGGATAAAATGGAATAAAAAGCAGGAAATAACACTATGAAAGCAGTATATGGCACGTGTAATGTGCCCCAACAATTATCAGTGCATTTCGATGCTGCTTAAAAGCGGTAGTGTAGATCTAGCCGGAGTTGTAGGACCTTTTTCTGTCTAAACATAATAGAATTATGCCATCAGGCATGAACAGATAAGCACATGGGTGAGACACACCCTTTAAGGCTGACCAGTCCAAGCCTGGCTTAAAGGTAAAGAACCAGAAGAAGGAAGAACAGGGAGAGGCCTTGAAGTTGCCCATCCACAATCTGCAGACTGGACAGCGGGATTGAGCAGGCACACAGGTCACTGGTCCCAGTCTTCCCCTCTCTGATGTATTATATGTAAATTAGGCTGACCATATGAAAAGGAGGACAGGGCTCATGTAACTTTAACAGTTGTAGAGAAAAGGGAATTTCAGCCAGTGTCATTTGTATGCAATTAGTTCCTGGTGAAATTCCCTCTTCACCACAACAGTTAAAGTTGCAGGCACTATACTAGAGTGACCATATACAAAAGAAAATTAAACAAGTAACTGTACATGGATGCAGTTCTTATTAGTTCCAGCAACATAGGGGAAATGCAGCTTCTCTGTTTGTGCAGAGGCGCAGGGGACCCCTCAAGCTGGGTGCCTTGGGGCAAACAGAGATAAAAGACATCCTAAGCTACCCAATTTGCTGTTGTTGCTGTTATTGCCATTGTTGTGTTGTTGCTGCTGCTGGTGGTTTTATTGTTGGATTTTATTGTTGTTTTATTGCTATTTTATTGTGGTTTATGTTTCTTATGGTGTGTGTGTGTGTGTGTGTGTGTGTGTGTGTGTGTTTTGGTCTTTCAATGCTGTAAACCTCCTTGGAAGGTCTTCTGCCCTGAAAGATGGCCAAGGAATATTTTAAATAAATAAAATAAGATATATGTTGTTTCCCAGGAGAAGTGATGACGGAGGTGGGGGGCATCCAATTAATGAGTGTTAAAGTGTATGTGAGGTGTTTGCTGGTAGAAGGTGGGTGCTTAGCACTTTGCAGGAAAGGGGAGAATAGGCATGAATCTAGGTACAATTTTCCTTTCCTAGAGCTGTATAGTTCTTTATTTTATGTGTCTTACGCTGCCTCTACACGAGAGGTTTAAAGCTCTTTCAAGTCTCATTAAAATTTTTACCTCTACATGAGCGGAGCGCAAATCGGGAGTTGAGGCGCGTTATCTATCAGATTATGCGCATTATCGAATGCGCGTTAAATAGCAAGATTTATTTTGCTGCGGCCCGTTAAAGCGCATTTTGACTATGTAAACAAGCAATTCTCCGCTTTAACTACGTCTAAAGCGCATTTCAAACAACCAGTAAGGCCACCAGTTGTGTGCTCAATTACCTCCCGCGTACAGTCATTTACCATAAAAGCGCTTCCGAGAAGATGCGCATAATCGGAGAACCAGGCGTCAAACCGAATTCCTGTAGAGGTGCTTTGCTAGGTCTCTCTGATGAAAAAGGAATTCTTAAAGGAACAGAAGAGTTGAAAAGGGACAATGCCCATGGGTATATTTGAATATATTATGCCATTTCATAAGAAGGGCCAGGCTGAATCAGATCAAGGGCCCATCCTGCCCTGGTCGGCCCATTCTGCTCTCACAGTGGCTGACCAGGGCAGGATCTACACTACTGCTTTAAAATGGTTTATAACGGTTTTGACAACTGTTGGGGCCCAGGACACACTCCATATACAGTTTTCAAAACGTTTTCAAAGTGTTTTATCCTGCTTGGTCTAGATCTAGCCCAGCTGTTGACAGGAAAACCACAAGCAGGACATAAGTGCAACAGCACCCTCCCACCCATGTTCCCCAGCAACTGGAGTACATAGGCTCAGAACAACACTTCATGCATCAAGTCCAAAAAACATAAGACACAATAGATTTATTCACTTTTAATGGAATTTCTCACCATTTGGAAGTTTTGTAAGGTGGGAGAAAGGGCTAAGTGAAGGTTGGTGGAGAGGCAGATGCAGCAGGAAGCTACCAGATTAGACCCACTGCCTATGACAGGGGATGCCACAGAACCAGGGCATGTTGGGGGACTAGGTCAGGTTAGAACTATCTGATCTTATCATGGTATTTCTTGCAAATGTGATGATATCTTGGAACATTGGAGGATATTACCTGCCAAGTACTGGGTGTTCCACCTTGTGTAACTTAAGGGGTCTGGAGAAAGGTAGATGGAAGGAGTCAGCAGTGGGAACAAAGTGAGATAAGGAGAAAATTCTGCAATCCTGGAGTCCATATAGGGGATTCATCAGTGGAGGAAAAGATGGGTGATAGTTTAACTCCCTCCCCTCAGTCCTAAGGCTCTGGCAAGGTTGGCCCAAAATATTTTGCTGCCTGAAGTGAAGGACAAGATGCCTCTCTCCCCATTCCATGTGCAGCAGCTGACTCGGATTGGCACTTGAATCTTATTTCAACACTAGCATCCTCCACCACACCTGAGGCAAAAGCATAGTTTGGAGCAGAGTACAAGTTGTGTGGTGTACACAGCTCTGTCCTAAGCAGAGGGGAACAGCTAGAATATTTATGAGGAATAGCCAGGAGGCTGCTACTGCTGTCCCGTAGCATCTACTGCCTGAGGTGGTCTCCTCACTCTGGCTAATAGTAGGGCCAGCTCTGGAGATGCCTTAGCAGTAGTCAGATTGGGAACAATCCCCTCCCTCCTAACTTGAAGACAGAGGTTCTGGACAATATCTGAAGCCCCATGTCTTCCTCCTAAAAAAATCACCTCCTTTTGTATTCTCCTTGTTCCCATACAGTCCAAATCTGTGCGTATTTACCTGGGAGTAAATCCAACTGAACTGAAATAAATCTCAAAGAATTCATGGTAAGCGTATGTAGATTTGCAGCCTTAATCAAACAAAGCAGACCAACATCCCAAAACAATCTCATTGTCATCATTGATGTCAAAAAAGGACTAAAATAGAAAACAATGACTACCTCATGAATATCTGATGAAGATGATTAGTTCATTTTTCACAATTTGTGTAGGACAAGATCCAGGTTTCCTGTTTGATTGTAAAAGGCAACACATTATTTTGAGCTGGAAATAAAGAACGTACGTGTGTGCGTGTCTCCAAATGATGACAAATGTGTTCCATGGCTCTTCTGGAAATCAGTCTCCACACATCTCACGTTCCCTTTATTATTACAGGCATCCAGTTCTGAAAACTTAACACAAATGAGATGCACAATATCCCAGAGTTACCAGGCAACCAGAATTGGCCTGTACAATGCAAGAGCCAACTATGTGTATGTTCTGGCATAATGTTTACATTTGCTCAAATAAATCTCATGGTTTCACAGATATGGAAAACATTTTCCCCTGCTAGATTGCATCAGCTTTGGAACCCTTTCACACTCGAACTTGGGAACGCATGGCAAAGGTCAAGTAACCTGCTCAAAAGACTGAGTACAAGGCAGAGGTGGGGTCAGACACATTTAATGTCCCAACACATTAAAGAACTCATTTGAACCCACAGTTTTCAACACCAACAGAAAAATCTATTTCACAGCAATCTCAGCTGTCAGTAAGAGAAGTGTGTGTGTGTGTGTGTGTGTGTGTGTGTGTGTGTGTGTGCTTTTAAAGCGAAAGAAGAACGGCATCTTCTGGGGGCCCACTGATACCATGGTACCTACCCCTGCTCTAGCTTCTCTTGCTTCGGCATTGGAGACAACCAGCAGTCTAGTGGGAAGCCAGCCAAAGTTAAATTATTATCTACTACTGTGGTTTATATTTCATGTTTGTAAGCTGCCTTGCAGGCTGTTGCAGTGAAAAAACAGGGATATGCCTTTAAAATAAAGACATATATAAACTTCTGAAGGCACAATGCTGCCTATACAACAATGTTCTGAGTTCCAGCTGAAGTATCAGTTGCTGCTTTTTATTTCAAAAAGCTCCTAGGACAGTTGGGGAGTGGAGTGGATTACAAAGATCGTTATTAGGTTCATACTAGTTGGTTTAGCTATGCATTGTTTTTACAGACAGGACTCCTTCATATTTAATTCATATATCCCTAGTGTTAGTTAGTTGTTCAAGTATTACTAATTTAGGTAATAATTACTAATACTAGATGAGTGTTCCTTCAGGCAGGCAAATCCATGTACCGGGTAGGCGACCTGATGTAATTGTATTCTATTATAGGTTTTCTGTACAGATAGTATGGAAATATATTTTGGGGACACCCAGCATTGCTATTTCTCCCTCACCCCACACCCCAGCTTACACAGCCCTGTTTTCATCTGTTAAGAGGTTCTTGCATAATGGTGATTTAAGCTTCCAGGGGCAACCCAAAATGAGCAGAAATACACTGGAAAGAGGCAAGTCAGTGGAGCTCACATAAGAGGTACTGTCATCTTGCCTCCTTCCAGAAACGAGTGTTTCCGCTCATTTGGGAGTTTTTCTTAGGAAGTGTTAATCTCCCTTTGTATAAGGGGTGGGTCCTGCTTGCGGAGCAGAATTGGTGGGACCTAATACTTGTGGAAAGCAATCAGTGGGTCAGAAAGGAATCAGCAGGGGTGTAAGTGCCCCCTTGGATTCTGCCCATTGTCAGCAAACCAGACAAAATTCTTCCATGATACCATTTAGTTCAGTTTACTAGGGCTACACCACTGGCTTCTAAAATGCTCTATTCCCAAGACTCTTTATCTCCTAGCTAGAGTATATCTGTGGTGGTTCAAATCAAAGGCTGATAGTTTGACAGTCTTCAGATTAGATCTGTAATTCTGCTTTCTTCCCTACTACTATAAACATCAAGCCTGTGGACCTTTTCAGAAAAAAATATTTTATGTGGCATTGGCTTCCATACTTTGTGGACTGCTAACATGCAATAAAACTATTTTATGCTGGCAGTTTGATGAGGGAAGCTGAATAATGAACATAATGGATGCCTCACTATGGCCTTTATCACATGTACCATTTCCCCCCCGGATTGTTTCTGCGGGTTCCCCCTCCCTTTCCTATGCGAATCTAGCGTTTTGAATCACAGGTGGTCAGTTTTGCTCCGATACCTCAGCTCAGCCTGTTGAACTTGCCTGAACTTGCCTGAAACGGACTTTGCCCATTCAGGGTTAAATCAAAACAGAAACTAAAAACGAAGCACTCAGCGTGCGAAAACAGCACAAGGGGAACGACGTCATGCAAGTCCCACGATGAAGAAGTGGATCAGTCGCGGTGAGTGTGCTTAAAACCGCGCGTGTGATAAGGGCCTATGGCTGACAGACAATGACTGCATTAGGATGATCATGTCTTTCTTTAATAAGTTGAGATATGAATGAGATTGCCTGCAAATGCAGTCCTATTATTTCACAGTGCAAGCAGTTAAATCAGGAAGCTTCTAATGAACCACAGATCCTTGTTTTGAATTATGGTTACCACCATCCTTGGAACAAACTAGGGCTGCCTCTACAAGAGCGATTTAAAGCTCTTTCAAGGCGCATTACCAAATTTACCTCTACAAGAACGGAGTGCAAATGAGGAGAACAGGCGCTTTTTATCTCCTATTATGCGCATTTTTGAATGCGCATTAAATAGCGAGTTTTAATTTACCGCGGGAGTAAGAGCACCTTATGTCAGTGTAAACAATTTTCTGAGGAGGCACATTAACGATCAGAGTGGGCGAACTGTGATGTCATGCATAGAACTGCCCCTTCGCTGGGAAAACCTCCCACTTTTTCGTTTCGTTTTACTTCCTGTCTCGTCCTGGCAACTTCCTCCTTGTTCTCAGTCTCTCTGGATGGAAGCTCCAGGAAGGGGAGACCCAACGTGAACCGAAAATAAAGTTTCTTTGAAGTACCCTGATGGAATTTTTTTACATGGAGACACGGGGCCAGTTGGAGGTGGTTTCACGAGAAGCAAAGGGGATAGGAAGGATGTGTGAATGTGCACATAATTAGCTATCAGTTTAGACAGATCGTCCCCTCGCTTCTAGCTGGGTTCCTGACATGAGCTGTGTGTGTGTGTGTGTGTGTGCGCGCGTGTGTATGTTTTACAACGGCTGAGCTTGCTGGGAAGAGGAGAGGGAAGGAACGAAGCAGCATCCCCCTGTCTGTTTTGGCATGTGTGTGTGCAAGGCACATTCCCATTTACTCCTGAGCAATTCACTTGAAATGCTAATCGGGCAAAGGGGGATGAGAGAAGCAGCCCTGACTAAAAATAAGTTTTCAAAGGGTGCTAGAGGGGGGGGGGGGACTTATGAGGCACATTCCCATTTTCTCCTGAGCAGTTCACTTGAAATGGCAATCGGGCAAGGGGGGGGGGGAGAGAGGTAGCCGAACAGGTTAACCAGGTGATTACTGGTAGGTAACCCAGGTAACCAAAGGCGGGAGATTCTGGTGGGCGGGGAGAATAAAGGGAGGGAAACCTGTTTGGCCAGTTCCCCGGGACAAAGCGCATTACTTTCAGCAACATTTGCATGCGATTCTCAGCATGTAAATAACTTTAAAGCACGTTTCATACAGCCAGTAATGCGCTTAAACACCTCTCATGTATAGGTATTAGGCTTAAATGTGCTTATCAGGAAATGTGCATACTTGGGCAACCGGGCGTCAAAGCAAAATCTTGTAGAGGGGGCCCAGGATATTAAACCAGCTTCAAACCATGATTTATTATTCTGGCTTCCTCTAAAGCTGGTAGTTATCCTTTCCAGGTTCAGGCAAAATAGGAAACTATGGTTAATTAGAGGTTTCTTGGTTTAATCCTGCCACGAAGGAAGAAGTAAATGGGCTGAGTGTGTGAGTGAAAGGTCTGCTCACATCTCTGGCTTGTTAAACTGAGATATTTTCAACCAAACATATCTAATAACTTATAGGGACTGGTAGGTAGCAATTGAGAACTATAGTTGTCCACAGTACACATCCCCACCCCTCACCCCATTTATTTTATTTGATCATGGTCTGTGGGTGAATCAGCTTTGCAGATTTCTGCAGCTCTCTGACCGGTTCTTGGGAAACTAGCTCCAAGTTGTGCTTCAAGTAGTGAATGATGAAGGACATTTCTCTCTTGTTCATAAGTCCATGTCCACAGAATGATAAACCTTTATTTTCCCCAAGTTATTTAGATGGCTTTTCACTTGCGCCCTTATGTTGGTATGACAGATGGGATTATGCACATCTCACATCCTGTAGGTGATTGGAAGTACCAAGAGAGACATAATTCTTTTTGCTCCTGACTTTCTCATCAGGGAAAGAGTGCTGATGCACCAAAATTAATGTGGCATTTGATTGAATACACAGCACACAGGACTCAATTCCAATCACACAGAGCTTTGGATCCAGTCAGCTGGGGCTGTACAAGATGAGGGGTTGCAGTCTAGTTCTGGAAGTTTGCCAAATCCGTTCTGCACAGGTAGGGGACTGTGGGGGGAGGGGGAGGGATGTGTTGTGAAAGTGCACATCTTAACTTTAAAAGGCAAAGACTATCACAGCAAAGGCCAAAATTCCTATGTTTAAGGTAGGAAATACAGATTTATTTTAAGGTCTGCCACCATATTTTGTTATGTCTGGTCCACAGAGGGATATAGTATTATTTGAAGGAGCTTAAAAAGTATATTGAGCTACCAAAAAAAAAAAAGGATTAAAAGTGTTGGGGGGGTTTATGGGGGAGGGTGTTTGTTACATTCTAAAATATATTGGAATGTGTATTTATTACATATCCATGGGTGAGTCCATAATAACCTGCATGATTTGGGGTGTCCAAAAGACCGTGTGCGTATGCGTTAACGGAACTGTTCAAACCGGAGTTCCTTATTCAAGCTGCAGCTGTACTTTTAAATTAAATATAGGTAGGCTGACCAGATAAAATCCAGGTCAGGGCTCATGTAACTTTAACAGTTGTAGAGAAAAGGGAATTTCAGCCAGTGTCATTTGTATGCAATTAGTTCCTGGTGAAATTCCCTCTTCATCACAACAGTTAAAATTGCAGGCGCTATACTAGAGTGACCATATACAAAAGAAGGCAGGGCCCCTGCAACTTTAACAGTTGTGATGAAGAGAGAATTTCACCAGGAACTAATTGCAATCAAATGACACTGGCTGAAATTCCCTTTTCTCTACAACTGTTAAAGTTACATGAACCCTGACCTGGATTTTATCTGGTCACCCTAAATATAGGAGCCCACTCCAGTTTCATCCCATGGAAGCTAGTGCTGGCAAAGCAGATCCCTACTTCAGATTTCCTCGTAATCCTAGCCACCGTCTCCCAGCATCACCACCCATATTTCCCATCTCCAATCAACACTAGCCTACTTTAAAGGGATGTTTTAAAATTTACTGAGATAATGTCTACGAACCACTTTGAATACTTGAAAATTGCTGCGTGCATACAAAATACCCATTAGGATTGCATTATGAACTTAACGCTCTGACAAACATGAGAAAGTAAGAGCAACTAATTTCAACTGGATCTACTCCCTAGCAACCACAAAAGTCTATTTGAACCCCTTCCTCCCGCCCCATCCCCGCGGGAGCCAAAACCGAATCCCCGCAGGCTTTCATCCGCGCATTTTTAACCTTGAAGACGTCTGATCGTAAAGAGCCACCGTTGGTCCACGCTACTTATCACGTGAAAGAAGATCAGCTGACAAAAATAGCCGGATGCGGAAGAGATTGCGGTGCGCAGCAAGATGGAAGGAGCGCTAGAGCATCATTTAGAAGACACGTAAGTGTTCGGAAGGAGAACGGAGTTGTTCCTACGTGCGCCCTCGTCTTTTCCCGGGAATGGGGGTGTGCGCGGGGCTGCCTCTCTTTTCTTAAAGGGCCGCAGGAGTAACCTGGGCGGGGGGAGCGCGGCCAGAGCAGGGTGGTTGTGTTGTAGTTCTCTCCTGGCAGCGCAATGGGAGTCGCTGATCTCGGCTGTCTCCTCCTTTACTAGAATGAAGAATCCCTCCATTGCGGGAGTCCTGTGCACCGATTCCCAGGGGCTAAACCTGGGCTGTAAGTAACGTAGAAACTTTACCCTTACGAAGCGCTTCCTCTTCACGCCTTCAAGGTTTCTGCCAGTATTCAAAATATATTAATTTAGGGTTGTTGTTTTTCTTTCCTTTGTTTGTATTTAGACCCACCCCCCATGCTTTACTTTTCTCACGGGTCCCCTCCTCATAACATCTTTGGTTTCTCCTAGCGCAAAGCCTTTTAACGTTTTAAGGCATAAATACTTGCTCTAATCTCTTCATGGGTTAATAGGAAGTGCCAATTGCCAATGAGGGGTGGTAATTAGGAGGGTAAATGAGTTTGCAACTGAGAATTTGTGGCTGTTTAAAAATATATGCATAAGTATAGTAGCTACATAATGTAACTGAAAAGCAGTGGAAAGTACATCTTAAAAATGAGATTACTCCTAACGTAGCTACATCAGGGGTGCACAGCCATGTGCCTTCTGCTACGCTGTGTGGCCTGCCAAGCCTGGCGGTGCCTAACTCGGTTCTTTTTGCAGCCTAGCTAATAATGGTCAGGAGCAGCAGCTCTAGTTGGGGGTGCTGGGGGGAGGACTTTAGCTTCTTCTCTTCCCCAGTGACCCTGAAGCAGCCCATGCCCTGTGTGTGATCAGTGCCCCCCCCCCCCCGACACTGGATGCAGCCTTCGGCATCAAAACACGTTGTGGCCTTCAGGGCCATAAGGTACATAATTGTCCTTCTATCATATTTACTAGCAAAATTTAGCTAAAATAAATTGGGCAACTTCCTTCCTTTTAATCAAAAAATTAAGTGCCTTGTATACCTTTAAAAAAAGATGGTTAGGAATGCCATTTACAACAAAAGTGAAGCCTACCAGGATTTTTTCTTCATTCCTCTACTTAATTGTGTTGCAGTGGCTTTCTTTATCTCTGCCTGGCTTAACTGTCTGGACATGCACAACTAATATGGTCTCTTTGTTTACGTTTTTGATATCCCCTTATCCTATATGATTCTAAAGTCCATGGCTTTAGTGCGTTGCTTGAAGTGTACAGGCTGATCTAAGGTCAAATAGTAATGGTACTGTACTTTGGTGCTGTAGTATCTTCTGGATACTGATGTTTGAGAATTCTGAAGGTAGGGCAAATAAAAGTTCACTGCTATTTGATCATCCCTAATTCAAGGATGAAAAAAATCTAGCTGTTACTGACTCCTTTGCCAGATTACCTGTGACAGTGGGGACATCGGGATACCTGTAGAAATAGCCAGGGAGTTAGTGCTATTTGCCTGTTGTTTGTTCCCATGTTCTCATATTTTCTTATCCAGCAATGCTAACATCTTGCCTATGTCCTTTCCTCCACAAGTGGCAGGTATTCCTTTATGCATGAGTCACTTCTGTTCTTCTCTTGGCAGCTGTGACAAGCTAAGTGAGGTAGCCTGGGCAGATGCAGGAGTGGGGGAGAGAGAGAGAGAAGTGGAAAGTGAAGAGGGAGGGAAGGGCAAAATCATGTTGCAAAGAAAGGAAATATGGAATCGGAATGGGGACAGATCAAGAGTAGAAGGAAAGAGGAATGGTAAAAGAACATGATCAGGTCAAGGAAGCAGGGAATAGACTGGGAGAGAAAGGAGTGAGGAAAGGTGTGATTGTGATGGATAGAGGATGTGTCCTTCAGGACCAAATTAGCTAGAGCATCACTAAGAATACTCCACAAGAAGAGCCCTGTTGGTTGACAACAGAGGGCCAGCAATTCCAGCATTTCATTTCCAAACAGTAGCCAGCTAGATCCCTCTGAGATTCCTTTGGGTCATGAAGGCACTCGCCCTCCACAGCTATTTGTCCTGGGTAGCTGGAAACTGGAGATGAACTGCCTCTGGACTTGGAGGCCCCACTTAGGTCTCATGGTAAATAGCTTTTAACAGATTTTATCCTTCCATTGTTTTTAAATGGATTGGACAACTTTAAGATAGTTAACATAGCATCTTGTGATGGTTTATTCCAATTATGTTTTGGGCAAAATGGTACTTGTACTCAAGTGTGCCCTTTCGATCAGAATTTCTTATTCCATGTATGCCAGCTTATAGCATTAAGTGTGGGCTTGGGCAAGGGCTACTTCTGTGTTTCCCCCTCTTTAAGTCAACATTTTCTTTAAATGATGCCAACTCTAATTCATAAGTTTGGAAAAATCCTTTTCACTCCAGAACTAACTATATCCTATATTTCTTTACTAACCTTAAATTATTTGTTTGAATGATACACCATTGTCTTCTAGGTCGTGGCACCCTCTCTGATGAACATGCGGGTGTGATATCTGTTCTGGCCCAGCAGGCAGCCAAATTAACAGCTGATCCAACAGATATTCCTATAGTGTGCCTTGAGGCAGATAATGGGTAAGTATGTCCATCTGCATCTGTTGATTTTCTATTTCTTAATGGCTTCACAGACCCACTGGATAAGCTGCCTTCTGACACATGGACAAATGGGTGAATGTTTAGGATCATAGGAAACTGGTAAATGTTTAGGAGTATAGGAAGTTGCCTTATACTGAGTCAGACCCTTGGTACCCAATGTCCAGTATTGTTGAAATGACTGGCAGAGGATCTCCAGGGTTTCAGGCAGGATGCCAGGGATTGAACTGGGACCTTCTGCGTGCAAAGTAGGAGCTGTACCACTGAACTACAACCCCTCCCTGCCTGCTGCTCTCAGGGTTCTGTCTCTCATGCACATGGTGCCTTAGTCAGAAAGAACCGCTTCAACTCCTGTTCTAGGAATTTGAGCAGATACGAAGCTGCTTGTGTAAAGCTCCCTTAAGACTGAAGAGGACACAAAGATCTTAACCCATAGGGAAAGCCTCAGTTAATGGGTTTTGCCTTCAGCTCTTGGTGTAACTAGGAGGTAGAAGTTTTCTTTAAGATGGACTGGCAAAGATTATTCTCTCCCCCCACCACCACCTTCTTGATATAGCCCATGCTACCTGCTTGCTTGGTCATGTTGTGGAGACATGTTGCTTGTAGAAGGAAAGAGCTAGCAAAGTTTTCATAGGTTTGATAACAATAAGGTACTTGATAACAATAAGGTTTTAAAGCACACCTAATTTCTCCAATAAGAGAGAGAGAGACGAAAATCTTGAACATCCACAGCTGTTTGAAACACTGAAGATCTAAGTGTCTATAGATATATTAATGATGACTTCTCTCAAGGCAGGAAAACTGCCTTTTTGTGATATGAAAAGCAAAGCTATTTTGGGCTACCAGATAGCAGCTTGGATTCAAAGCCTTAACTCACTGTATTCCTTTGTGACTGTCCTTTCAGAGGTATTGTGAGGATAAATACTAGATTCAACAAGCTCAAAGACTTTAAGAGATTATAAAGGGAAGAATATTGTGGCTGCAGTTATTGGTTTATTATGTGAAATTAGTATATGTAAAAACAAATCTTCTGTCTCTTTCAGCAATATCATGATCCGGAAGCATGATGACATCACAGTGGCAGTACACAAAATGGCATCTTAATTTTGTGCATCCGCAACACTTAATTGTTCTTTAACTCACCTTTATGGAACATTGTTCTGCTGATTTATACAGAATGAATATCTAAGTCACTAGGCAGAACCTAGTTGGATCGAACTGTAAGCGTTCTCCCTTGCCTAATCTGGTAGGGAATCTAGTTGCTCTGAACTTTGGCCATTTCGTACCATCAGGCATTTTTCTGTTGTGTAGCTGGGGAGATGGCATTCTGGGAGGTGGTCCTAATACAAGAAGAAATCAATAAACAAAATAAAACGCACTGCTTATTCTTGGTAGTTAGTCTAAGTGCTATTTTAACTTGTATCTTTGGCTGTGCTGTGGTGTTCAATAATTTTAAGAAAACATTGTCTTACTTGAGATACAGGAACTACCTTCCCTGCACAAAACTAACAATCACATATTTAAAAGTGACTTGGTAGTAACAGTGACATGATTGCTACACTGCTCTTTTTCTGTCTAGTAACCTGGGGGATAAATGCAGACAAGAGTCCTATATTATCCAGTTACTAGCCAATGACAATATCTCAGAACATTCAATGAGGCTCTGTCTTTTTAGTTTCTTGAATTGTGCTGACTGATCAAGAGATACAAATAAGGTTGATGCTAAACCTGTACATTTCATGTCCTAATTTCCAAGATGTATAATCTGGCAGTTAAAAGCAATCCAAATCCCTAAATCGTTAATCCATAGGATTGTAATCCTCTGGCAACTATTCATCAAGCAAATAAACAAGATGGTGCTGGGAAATGCTCTATTTCAACTGAGCAAGAAGTAAATTGGCAAGAAAATATATTCAGCAATGAGACAATTCCAGTATGGGTCTTTTTTTAGATGCAAGTTTTTGCACTTAGAAAGAAGTAACATATTTGGTGCTTTCTTCTAGCTTGAGTTGAAAAGTTAAACCTTTGTGAGTATATTCTTGCCTTAAAATCCTGTTGCTGCTTCTAAACATGCCATTTCAGCTAAAATTTAAAGAAAGTCGACCTCTGCTTGAGAAACCTATTTTACTTAAATTGTATAAGTCCTGGGAGCTTGCTGAGATTTAATACAGACATGGCTGGTGTATTCAGAGTCAAAAATTTGCATTGAGGAAGATCCTGTCCTTGGCCAATGAAAATACATTTTTGAAAAAAAGAACTGAGAAATTACAGACTCAGAACAAACTCTACCTTAGGTAAACTGGTGGGAAAGCATTACTAGAGCAGGAGTATTGAACACTAGCTAAATGCACATTGCTAAGCTAGATAGGCTGTGATTGAACATGGATGTAGGGCATGAATATTGCAGAGTCTCCTATAAGAAGAGTGAAAGGTGGGTTTTGCTTTCATCGTAATGCTATCTCAAGTATAACTTTAATTCTTGTGGGTGGGATGTCACCTTTTAAAATATTCCGTCACCAAAGGCTATAGATTGTATCTAATAAAATAATATGAAGGTTAGTGGGATAATTCCAACATCTAACTGCATCCATTTCAATCTTGCTGCATGAATGATAATATTGTTCATAGACTATGGGTAGCTTCGTCCTAGTCTGGTGCTCGCAGCTGATGGTGAATTCTTGGCCCTGTGTATACTCTGCATTCCTATTCAGAATGTGGTGTTGTTACTTGTTCATCTGGGTTGTGAGGGTATGCTACTTCCCTTTTCCACAATTCTCTGCCCCTCTGGCTATGGTTAAGATGGGAAAGGATTGAGATACTAGCAAAATTAGACGAGAACGTATAAGTTCTTTATTTATTGACTAGTTTGACCTGTGTACTTTTCTCTGTGGGAGAGTGCTACTTTGCCTTGCAGAAGGCAGAAAATAATTCAGGAACTGGTACCAAAGTTTACCAGCCACCACGGCAAATCCCGATTTACAGTTACTTCTTATATTGTCTTAACCTGTGTATCACACAGTGAGTAAATATAGTCCAACTGTGCCTAGGCCTCCAACATGAAATCTACGCTCCAGGAAGAATATCATAAATCAAATTTTGTGCGTGGGGTGTTGAAACATGCAGATCTACACCAACCTAGAGCACTTGAATTCTGGAATAGATTTTTTAAATTGAAAAATCACTTAAGGGAGGAAACATTGCAAATAACAGGCTCCTAAAAAAAAAACACCAATTGTCTGCAAGATCATACAGTGTGAATGCAGTAATGTAGAGAACCAGTGTGATGTGGCAATTTGAGTGTTGGAATGGGAGTCAGGAGACCTGGATTTTAGTCCCCACTCGGCCATGAAGCTCACTGGGTGACTTTGGGCTAGTCATTCTCAGTCTAGGGTGGTTGTGAGGATAAAATAGAGGAAAGGACGATCATGTAAGCTGCCTTGAGTTCTTTCAAGGAAAAAAGAGGAGAGATAAATGTAATAATACTGGTGCTGTTATGCTGTGCTAGTTCTAAAACCTAAGTTTTAAACTAGGAGGCAATATACTTATATCTATCACTAAGATGACCCAGGGAAAGTGGCAAAGGCTGACAACTTCCATAGGCTGAAAACTCTATTTTTCCCCTAAAGGGATCTAGGAAGAGGGGCTAGCCTCTAGGACACTGGCCCAATTAACTTCTAGGAGCTACACAATTCTAAAGGCTACCGGAGCTTTTAGCCTATGGTAACAAGACTCCCACAATCAGGGCACTGACAGGACTTCATCTGAATTTAGACCTTACCTAATATGCTAAATTGGTCCTTTTATATCTACACCTGTGCAGTGTTATTTTAAAGATGAGCTCATTAAGATAAGGAAAAGATCGATGTTTTGACCTGGGATGATCGTTTTTTTAATTTGACCATTGCTTCAAAACAAGTGATGTTTCTTACCAAAGAACAATAAGTAATTATTACAATACACAGACTCTTTTAATTCAGCTTAAAGCAGGCACAGGGGGGCTCTAGCATGCAGGCTTAACATGGCCTGCTGGAGTTCTCCATTTGGCCCACCAAACATCTCCCTGAGGCTCCACTGTCAGCACTGGGGCAGGGAAAAGGCTTACTTCTGGGGCAGATTCGAGATAAGCCCTTTAGAAAAAAGAAATGCTCAACTCACCCTTTCCATGGCATGCACCTCACAGTGAGGTCCTGCTGCATAACCCCTAACAGACCCCAAGAGCAAATTCACACATGGGTATCAGTTCCATGGACTTGACTGCACACCAATGTTCATTCCTTCTCAAAAGCAATCACTTCTTAAAGGACAAAACATACATTAGTTTTATGTGCTGGGTACTGATTACTTTAGCTTCTCCTTATGGCATCCATTGATGCAATAAATGACAAATCTTAAAATGGATTACATTAGGGCATTCCAATTATATCCAGCTATTGAGCCTTTATCAATGTGGCTGATGGAGTCCAGCTGGATTTAGAAGGATTAAATGGAAAAAGGCAGGGACCAGGATCCTATGTCTGATGCTACCCTTATGCCTAATGCTCTCCCTCAGCTAGAGAGCCAAGCTGAAGGAACTAAGCTGAGCAGAGAAAATACTGGAATAAGCCAGCAGCAACCAGGCTTTACAAACAGCATCAGCACACATGAGAAACTGATTGCTGCTGTCCTGAACAACCCAATCTTCCAATTGTCGGGCCAGTTTTTAAGGCACCAGCAACTTGTGGGTGTCTGGATTTTGTGTGTATGCTTGCGCTTGGGGATATTTACTTCAAAGGACTACGTTTCCCCCCCCCCCCAAAGAAAAGCACTGGAAGGGTATCATGCTGCAGAAAAGTCAGTATTAGCTAGTAAAGCAAAATCTTTCATGCGGACACAGAGGAATTTCCTCCTCCACCCACACAGACCAACCAAAAAGGCAGCAATGAAGAGGCCCATCTTGGTCAGCAGGGGGAGAAATACTTTTCAGTCTTAAAAAGAAACATTGTGGTTAATGGTTAAGTCGAAAGGCTGCAGCCACAGCAGCTTGCATTTCGGAAAGCTGTAGCGAGAATCACCACTTTTCGGGTGTAAGAGGACTTCGATAATGCCAACTGTGGCAACTAGCTGGACCTCAGAATGTGCAGCAAGAATGAAGAGGATGGCAGGCCAGTCGACAGTGGTAAAAACAGTAGTAGCCCTGCTGGTACAGAAGCTCCTGATGGAGGTTGGGGATGGATGATTGTGCTTAACTTTTTCCTGGTAAGTAAGAAGTGGGTCAAAAGTATTCTCATAGTACGTTGTGGTTTGGTTTTATTTGAAACTCATCACAAGCAGCAAGCTCTGATGATTTCATGTTTGTAGGAAGGCACAACACTGAAGGGAAGAAATTTAGGCTGCATATGACCAAGTTTTCTGGACAGAATCCACATCTGTCTCTGTTTACAGCATATAGAGGGTTGATCTCTGTATTGCTCATTGTACTAGAGAACCCTCATTTTGAAGCTTAAGAGAGCTATTGCAGAGTTTCTGGTCTCTATAGTGAAGATCAATTCAACCTATACTGGGGCAGCTAGAAGTGTAGTACCCATTGCTGACTCCTTGTGGTGAGTGTGAAGATATTCTATAGGCAACAAAGATACCTTCACACTCTTTCCCTGAAATGTTTTCTGCGCTCCCATTCAAGATCATGGGACAATTGTCTGAATAGCCCAATATGGCCACCTCATATATTACACTCTTTCACTAGACATCTAGGATGTTGCAAGTGTACACTTAAAAACGTAGATTGTGAATGCAACAAACACATATTTGCAAGCACATATCTTGTCAGGGAGCTGTGAGAGTACATGACAACCTGTTGAGTGTACACTCACTAGGTTTGTCCTGCATAATGTATGAAATTGCCTTTAGTGTATTTTGTTTAAAGGTTTTAACTTGAAGTAGAAATGTCATATTTTGAAAGACAGGAGGATCAAAGGGGCAATAAATGTTATAGGACAAAAAAGCAAAGTTATGCAGACTAAATCATCTAAGACTGTGCTTCACGTAACAGACAAGCTCTGGAAAGGAAAACCAGGAACTGGATCCAGATGTATTCATACTTTGAATAGGCCCACTGAAATAAATGGGACAAGTTAATCATGACCAACTTAAGTCCTTTTGATTTTAATGGAATTACTGAGTATGACTAAGTCTGTATTCAATCCAAGGTTTGCCAAACACTAGAATCAGAGGGTAGTCTTACATAGGCTAAACCTATTGAAATGAATGGGTCTACTCTAAATAGAACTAGCATTGGACATTGCCCACAAAGTTGGATCAAAGTCCTCTAGTCCATCCAGCCTCTGCTTTAAAAACAACAAGGCAGTCTGTTCTATTGTGAAACAACTTGTACCATCAGGAAGTTCTTCCTAATGTACATTCTAAACCTTGTTTTGTTAGTTTTTTGTTTCTGGTAATTTGAACCCATTGGTTTGGGTCTTACCCTTTCGAGCAACAGAAAACAAACTTGCTCCCTCATTTACATGACAGCTTGTCAAATATTTGAAAATGGTTCTTATATCACTTCTAATCGTGTCTTCTCCACTCTCAACATATGCAGTTCCTTTAACCTTTCCACATAGGACTTGGCCTTTAGGCCTCTCAACATCTTTGTAGTCTTCCTTGGGATACAGTCCAGTTCGTCAATTTGCTTCTTAACCTCTGATGCCCAGAACTGGACACAGGACCCCAGGTGAGGTCTGACCAAAGAATAGTGAGTTCCATTACTTTTCATGATCTGAGCACTATACCTCTGTTGATGTAACCTGGAATTGCAGTAGCTTTTTAGCCATCATATCATACTGCTGATTCATGTTTAGCTTGTGGTCTACTAAAACCCCTAGATCTTTTTCCCATGTACTGCTGTCAAGTCAGCTGTCACCCATCCTGACTTGGTGCAACCTAAATGCTAAACTTCACATTTATCTCTTTTAAAAATAATTTTGTTAGGTTTTGATCAATTCTTCATTCTGTCAAAACCATCTTGAATCTTGTTTCTAAGGTATTGGATATTCCACCCAGTTTAGTGTCATCTGTAGGAGTTGTCATCCCCACAACTCCTTCATCATGATGTTGAGTAACACTGGACCCAGGACTGAACCCTGTAGCAACCCACTTATCCCTGCTCTCCAGGTTGAGTGATGAGCAGTTGATGAACACTCTTTTTGTGTGGTCCCCATCAACCAGCTACAAATCCACCTTAAAGATGCATTGGCTAGCCCACATTTTACCAGCTTGTCAACAAGAATATTATGGTGAACCTTCCTGAAATCAAGAGATATTACATTTAGAGCATTCCGTTTTCTCTACTAGGCTAGTAGCTCTGTCACAAAAAGTAGAGAAGGTTGATCTGGCATGACTTATTTTTTGAGAAACCTGTGCTGCTTCTTTGTGATCACATCATTTCCCCCCCTAAGTACTCAGACTAACCACTTAATTATAGATTCTAGAGCCTATTCAGGTATCATTGATAAAGTTGCCTGGATCCCCTTTCCCCATTTTGAAGATGGAGACATTTGTCCACCTCCAATCTTGTGACACCTGCTCTACCAGATTTTCAAAAAAGTATAGACCAACTCTATTACATCTCAAGAAGTGCTTTTAGTATTCTAGGATGCAATGTATCAGGTCCTGATGACTTGAATTCAGTTAGGTGCTCCCATACTATTTACTTATCTTGGGTTGCAACTCCTTCCCGTCATAATTTGATCTATTTTAGCTTGGTTGAGAACTTTCCCTTGTGGGAGACAACATTCAGTATCAGAGGCAGTAAGCCTATATGCACCAGTTGCTGGGGAACATGGGTGAGAGGCTGCTGTTGCACCACGTTCTGCTTTGTTGGTCCCTAGCTGACAGCTGGTTGGCTAACTGTGTGAACAGAGTGCTGGACTAGATGGACCCTTGGTCTGATCCAGCATGGCATTTTCTGCTTACAGCAGACATACCACTTCCGCTTTCTTCCTCTTGCTCTAAACATACCTCCAGAAAATTGTCATTTTTAATATGCCTGGCAAGCCTAACCCTAAAAGCTTTGGCTACTTGTTTATATTAGTCCTCAGTGGTTTGCCCCTCCATTCATTTCCAATACACAACCTTTTTAAATCTGTGCTCATCAGAAAGCTCCTTATGCAGCCACCCTGGTTTCTTTAGATGTCTCCCATTTTATTTTGTTTACTGCAATAGTCAGGGTCTCCTCTACTTTCATCTCATCAACCAGTTCTTTCTTGTTGGTGGCTATCAGGTCTAGAATAGCTGATTCCTTACCTCTTTCTTCCACATTTTGGGGGATATAATCTGCAAGTTGGGACTTTATTAGACCGTTCATTCTTTGTACAATTTAACTTCCAACAGATAACAGGATTTTTGCTTATCCCCATTACTCCAAGTCTTCCTCTTTGAGAAAGTAATAATCTAATCTAGGAAGTTATCACCCAACTGTTAGACCTGTCTTGGCAGCTTGCAGTAGACTCCCACAATTAACCTCCCATGTTTAGATTCATGGATTTCCTTACATATGTACACATCCTTTATATATAATGCTACCACCCCTCCTTTCCTTTGGTTTATTCCCTTTGATTGTTATACCCTTCATCCTAATCATGAATTTCAAGAATACCAATTAAATGTCTGCAGGAACACAGAATATTGAGGGCAGTTGAGTACCAGTTGGGGTGGGGGTTTGAAAATGCAGCATTTTCTGGGATAGAATTGACCTGCTGAAGCCCCTAAAAGCTTATAATAGTATAGAGGAAAAATAAGATTTGGGGGATGCACACCATGAGAAAACATCCCTCCGTGTTTTATGTTTCAAGAAGAAAATAGGGGAAACACTCTTTCCCTCTTTCGAGATTTAAACAAATAAAGTTTTCTGCCCTGAGCCAATGTAATTGAATAGTTGAGTGACCATTTAGGAACGGAGAGATCCAGGTCCAAATCCTCAGATACCTATAAAGCATGCTGTGTAACCTTGAGCCAGCCACTATCTCTCGGCGCTACTGTGAGGATAAAATGGGTGTAGGGGGAGCCACGTATCACACCTGCAGAACATAAATACGGCAAACTCCTCAATCACATCACCTCTTTCCTCTTCCATCACTCTTCCTCTCCTGTGCCTGGTCAACTTTTCTCCTAGCTGGGCTAATTTCTTAACGTAGGAAACCCCACTGCGGCCTGCTATCATTACATCTAGTTTCGCCCCAAATGGGAATGTAAAAAAAGAAAGAAAAATCCTCCACCAGTGCTTTTAAAAAAATGGAAAATGCAATGTTCTGAGGACAGGAAGAAGTGGCAACTGGCAGTTCACTTTATGTTGTAATTAATATTTTACTGATAATGTTGTTGATTTTGTTTAAGGTTAATGTGTCTGTAATGGGAACACTGAAAAACTTTGCGATCTTCTTTGTGGTCTTTCAAGAAAATGTTGGTGGTTCTTCTGAACATGTCAGCTGGATCGGCTCTATTATGTCCTCTCTTCGATTCCTAGCAGGTTAGCACAAATATATATTTAAAAATGCACACTGCAGAGATGGCATGGATTGGCTGAAGTCTTTTTATTTCAAGAAATGATATTAAAATGTTGGACCTGGAGCACTTTTAGTGCCCATAAGTAACTATTAAGTAACTATGAAACTACCTATGCAGCAATTCTAAACTCACCTGGGAACTTGTACATAAAACATCCAAGTTCAGGATATAAGGGCATATGATGCAGAAATCACTTCCTCCCTCCCTCTCACACACACACACACTTTCGTATCGATATCATCCACACTGCAGCATTTTCCTGATATTTTCTTCTTGAGAAGTAGTGGATAGCGTTGGACTTAGAACCGACCTCATAGCGTGGCTGTAAGGATAAAAAGGGGGAAATGCCACATCTAAAACCCCAAACTCCTTGGAAGGACTGATAGGATACAAATGTAATAAGTAAAGCCACTAAGGTTAAAGACTATTTTTCCATCTATCATCAGCTATATCAAAGCAAGACTTTTAAATTTTTTCCCACCTGTTTACAAAGCACAACACATTTTGTTTATCACTCTAATTTATAATTCCCATAATTGAACCCCTATACTAAGCCCAGTATTACCTAAAACTGTCTCATATATATTTCCCTTGCCAATTGCTTCTCCCCTTTCCCAAACAATTATGCCATTCCCCCCCTTCTGTTTCAGCACCACTGGTAACCACCATATGTGAAATGCTAGGGGAACAGAAGACTTCACTGATTGGGGCTTGCCTGGTTGGTGCTGGCTGTCTTGTCAGCACATTGGCCACAAGTATCTCTTTCCTTTGTGTGTCTATGGGATTCCTATCAGGTGAGCATACTCTATCAATGGCTAACAAATCACTCAGAGACTTCTACCCACTGAGAAAACATAGGACAATAATCTGTATAAGGGTCTAACTGGCTGGGTTTTCACAGGTTTTTGCAAGGCTCTTCCCCACCAGAGAGTAGACTCCTTGCAAGGGGATTGCTAAAATAAGGGGCATAATTTAGAAAAAGTTAGGCATGTAAACACCCTGCTGTCATAGAACTGGGTACTTTGCCTCTTGGGCTACTAAAGGCACTATCAGGCCCCATTTCCTTCCTGGATGCTCCACTAAGAGAATAAAAATTGTGGTGTTGGTCCTGTCTCCCAGGATTGGTTATCCCAAGCAAGTTGAGAAAGATCTCCGGAGTTCTTCTTAAAGCTTTTAAGAATACCTTCTCAAATCTGAACATATGTACTGGAGGTAAACACAACAGCAAAATACAAGGATGGGTTTTCCCATATAGCCATGTATAGAAAATACACTTATCTTTACTTCCTTTTTAATTAGGAAGCTGCCTTATATCAGATCAAACTTTGGGCTTCTCTAACGAGCGATTTATAGCACACTTGTGACTGGCTGCTCACAGAAGTTTCCGGGTTGATCACATGATGCTGTAAACTTCCAATGCTTCTCTCATACTTTGGAAGGCTTTCCATGGCTTAATTTGAAATGAAAAATAAACAACTAGTAACAAAAAGAACGCCTTCCTGTTTTGGCATGAAAAGAGGAAATTGTGTTATAAGAGGCAGACTGCAGCACCATCTTGCAGCTGTATAAATGAAACATATAGAAATCCTGGTTAAAAGGGGAAAAGGGGAAGGGAAGTATGTGTCAAGAGAGCACGTTGTGATCGTGGGACGAAAATGGAAGCAGAAAGCTGCGGTAAAGCTGTGGTGTAGAAATGCTCTATAGGTCCTAGCCCAGTATCATCTCATCTGATTGGCATCCAGGGTCCTGAGCAAAGGTCCTTCCCATTATCTGCCCATGACTGAACCCAGACTTTCAGCATGCAAAATAAGTGCTCAATCACTGAGCTATGGTGTCTAAATATCTTTTACTTCAATGTTTGATTTGACTACATGATTGTTAACGCCAAGCTAAGATCACCAAACCTTGAAAAAGCCACCCTACTATCTTCTACAGCACTGCAAGCCAACAATCCAATCCAATCCCACAGCAACATTTGGGGCCATCTATTTCCCCACATTGCAATGAATCCATATGCTGCTGCTTTTAAATGGTGGAAGATTCTGTTTCAATCAAATGAAGTAAAAAAATTGCTCTCATACACAGGTTCAGTTCTTAGTGATTATGCTTCTTTTTTCATTTTAGGATTGGGTTTTGCTTGCTTGTATCAGGTAGCAGCTGTGATGACGGTTAAATACTTCAAGAAGCAGCTGGCTCTAGCCAATGCAATTGGCCGTTCGGGAATGGGACTGAGTGTTGTGCTAGCTCCATTAGTTCAATTCCTCATAGACATATACGGCTGGCAAGGTCAGTAACCTTCACTTTCAGCCTCTCTCACCTTAAAAGTCAACTAGAGTATAGCAACAGCAAAATTACTCTTTGACTTTTTCGTTTCTGATATATTTTTATTTTCCCCCTTTGCTCTGTGTCATAACAAGAAATGTCAATTATTAAATCAAGACTCTTTTCTTTAAACTGTTAATCAATAATTGAAATTAAGTTGATGTTAAATCTGACGCAAATATTTTAGAGTCAAATAGTAACTACACTCTGCACTTCAGTCAGTCAATCAACTTTTCCCTTGTTGCTGTAAGTGTAGCCAGAAATCTGGTACACCATAAAAAAGCCTTTTCTTTTAAAAGTCAAGATGTTTTTATGTTGTAGCAGATTTCTGGATTAGTTAAACTATTTTTAATTTCATATTTTTAATTGCTCTGCCCGATTCTCAGATATGACAATTTTCTGAGGAAATCCATCATAGTATTCAAATTGTCATGTAGTTCTTTGCCAGATTGTAGGACATCAATGGGAAATAAATACCATAACAGAAAAAAAGCAATTTCAGAGAAAAAGAAAATCAAAACAGGTTCTTCTTTGAAAAGCTAATCTTATTTTTTTGTGCATTTTTCTCACTATAAATATAACAATTAGCATTGGACCAAAGTATTCAGCCCAGAACTTCCATCTGTTTCAGGTGAGGGGATGGCCTCTAAAGACTGGAATAATCTTCAGGGGTTGTGCAAAATCTATTACATTTCAATGGGGGACGTGGTTACCATTAGGCTGCAGAAGGTTTTCTATTTTTTTCCCTTTTAACAAGAACAAAAGCTTTACCACCACTTCAAGCAAAATTAATATTTTGTACACCCTCCAAAAACTGCCAAAATACATCCCCCAGGGGAGGGGGAAAGCACACAAATAGGCACACCATAATAAAAATGCTAATCCATTCTGTTTCCATCATTATGTGAGAGGGGAAAAATAAAACCTTAAACTCTGCCCATTTTCTTAGGTGCCCTATTGATATATGGTGGCATGATGTTGAACCTTGTGCCTTCTAGCATGCTGTTACGGCCAATTAATGTGAAGAAAAAGAAAGATGTAAGTACTACAAACAAAGGCAACCAAATATCTGCACGTCGTAAGTTTCCAGAGACTTTTAAAGATGAAATCTGCACCACAGAATTGGACAGATTGGCTCCTCTCAATCAAGAATGCACCAACATGAACAAACTACAACAGGTTGGAGAAGAACACTCAGTACACGTAAACTACAAGTGTTCTGAAGCTCCAGAGAAAAACTGCTTCCTGGGTACCAATCCAGATAGGAACGGTAACCAAGCTACTAGTCAAAGCTACTTCCCATCAAACAAAGAAGGGAATTCCAAGCGGCAGGCTTTTCCCTGCAAACATTTTCATCTCGATTTTTCCCAGCTAAAAAATCCCTTCTTTTACATTTTCACATGGTCTTTTCTCTTCAGTCAGCTGGCCTACTTTATCCCTACCTTCCACCTTGCAGCCAGAGCCAAAACATTGGGCATAGATGCCATGGACACTGCTTACATCATTTCAGTGGCTGGTAAGAAAAACTCAAACCTTTTTTTTCTTTCTTTTTGAACTGGTTTTCTTAAGATCTCAGTATTAACACATCATCAATCCAATGCATGGTGGAGGGGACGACAACAGACTAATTGTAATTCCTCTAGGTTGAAAATTAGCAGCATAAGATACAACACTTGTATTGCAAGATTATAGTTGCCTATGGCTCAAGACACAACCCTTTTAAAAAGAAATCCAGGAACCTATTGATTGGAAGTTTTTATTATTATTATATTATTATTTATTACATTTATATACCGCCCCATAGCCGAATAGTTGAATAATACTGATACAGAACATGCCCCATTTCTTTTCTCAAATGTGTATTTATATGTTAACTAGTATATATAATTATAGCAACCTCACCTTTAGGGAAAAGGATAAAGAAAAACGGAAAAACATGTTCTTATATTTACGTTAAGTGACATTATTATGAAAAAAAAAACTATTCCCCTACTCTCTGGATATTTTATTACAAAATAAGAAATAAACTCCAATAATTAAAAATAACTTTATTAAACAAAACTATCTGCTCTTAATCAAATAAACTCTTTCAATCACTTAATGATGGGAAGACATTGATACAGAACAGAGATCAGCAAGTGGAAATTCCAGGTCCAATTGCAGTCCTCCCCATCAACCCACCCACTTTCCCCCAAATTGGCTCCCTGCACTTAATCTTGAACATACACATAAGTGAATTTGCTGGACTGCAGCCAAACTACTTTATCATTGAAGAGATAGAAAAAAGGGCAGTCAGGTCTTTGGAAGTCTTTTAATATTGGTTCATAAAGTACTTCCCAAAAGGAGTGTGATGGCAATTTCTGAGACCTTTATGGGTAGATCACCAGGCTCTCAGTATTGGCCAGTGGTACTGATGAAACATAAAGTGCTAGCAGATAGATTACTTACCAGTCAAATATGAAGACCAACAAATGAGTCCTGGACAAAAACAAAGAGTTTTGAGTCACTGATGTATTCACGCGTTAACAAGTGAGCAATTTCAGAAGGTCCATAGAAAGGAATATTGAAAATGATCTGAGAAGGTTTTATTTTGGGAGGACAGTTTAGCTTTATACTAATCAAAACATTATGGTTATCTTCTAGTTACTAACACTCTCAGAGGATTCTGCTAGGATTCTTTTATTGGGGTGGGCAACTTGTAGCCCTCCAGGATTTTAGCGTACAACTTCCATGATCTCTCACCATTGGCAATGCTGGTTAGAGTTGACAGGAATTATAAGTTAAAATGTTGCCCATCAACAATATGCCTATGTTTTCAAAGTATTCATTCTCCACCAGAAGAATAAATAGAATGTTAAAAGAGGGAATCAAGTTTTTAGAAGAACATTCCCATCTTTCATGTGTTTGGACATCAACCTCTGGGAATGCAATTTTGAATTTTCATATGCACTTTACATCCTTTAAAATGTAAATAAATGCAAACTCCTTTCCTTTTATTTGTCTTTTTATTTTTTATTTCTAAAGAGACTTTGTTTGAGTATTCATTATTTGTTTCTGCCTCTCTTTAGGAATAACAGAGACAGTCAGCCTATTGCTCTCTGGTTGGATTGCAGATCAGAACTGGATCAAGAAGTATCATTACCATAAGACATACCTCATTCTTTGCGGTGTCACTAACCTGCTGTGTCCTCTGGCCACAACCTTCCCATTGCTTATGATCTACTCTGTAACCTTTGCCATTTTCAGTGGTGGATACCTGGCACTGTTGCTTCCTGTGCTGGTAAGTGGAAAAAAATAATTCGAGTAATCAAAAGGTTAACAAAGAGGCAGCATTTTACACTTACAATGGATTATCTCCATTGTAAGTGTTAAAATAAAACTTTAATATGCTTCAACACACAGAATAATTAATTCAATTGGAAAATTAAAAAATACTTTGAAGAAACATACAAAGAAACATGAGACAGAGAACCTCACTGATGCACAGAAGATGTA
The DNA here is from genome assembly GCA_029215795.1 of Anniella stebbinsi. Lineage (NCBI taxonomy): Eukaryota > Metazoa > Chordata > Lepidosauria > Squamata > Anniellidae > Anniella > Anniella stebbinsi. Next base: position 65,431,178 of record JARDYH010000004.1, on the reverse strand, counting down.
TTTTAATTAGAAATGAATTCATTTGGAGTCAATGACCTGAGTTAATTAAACAAGTCTCAGAGCCAAAAAGGATGTGACTTTTTTTTCACACTTTTAAAACAGTGCACTTAACCTGGCCACTTTGATTTTAAAGAAAAAGCCACTATAGGCCCTCTTCTGGATCTAGGCCCAGCACAGCAACTGCCACCCCCCCCCCCCCAAATATGTTGTATTTATCTACAACATATATGCCACCCCATCATCAGAGTTCTCTGGGCAGCTTACAATGTGTTTAATTTTTTTTTTTGAAAATCCTAAAGCATAAAATTTCAGCATAAAAATATAGGCAATAGAAAATAAAATTCATAAGAATCATTAATAAAGCCAAACTTTCAATAAATACAACAAGACTTTCAAGCAACATCTTAAAACTTTTCCAAGTTTTATAAACCCTTCAAACCCTTTCAAAAGCCAGGGAGAATAAAAAGGTCTTCACCCAACGCTACAAAGAATACGAAGTAGGTGCCAGGCAAGCGTCATTGGGGAGAACATTCCACAAATGAAAAGCTACTACTGAGAAGTCCTTTTCCCTAGTAGCTACTTGACACCTCAGTTGGGAGGGGCAACTGAAAAAGGGCCTTCAGAGATGTATATGCATGTGGTGATCCTTCAAGTAATGTGTCACTAAGGCAGGTTGCTGCTGCCCAACCCCGCCCCAAATCCAAGTGATTCCTCTGGGAAACCAGGCCACCCTGTCCACCATTTCCTAGCAGAATCATCATTTCTGCAGAGAACAGGACATGCAGGGATGGCTCCCATCACATGCCTGATCTCTGCACAGAATGGGGCTCCAGACAGCCCGCCAAACAGGTGCGGATTAAGCTTCATTTCATTAGCCCTCATCCAGTCCATTGCCATGCTCAGTCAACAATTCATGACACCCGGTGCCTCACCTGAATGTGAAGAAAAAGGAAGGGAAAGTTCAGTGTGATACTTTGGTATAAGGTATTGGTGACATCTCAGTCCAAATCTCCAGTGGCCAGGCTAAGCATTATTTTAAAAGTGTAACATCACATGTAGTTTGATCCTCGGAGTGCATCTTTGAGATTCTCTCTCTTCCCTTCCTCCTGCACTGGTGCCCATTCATATGTAACCCTTGCAAAGGCTTTAGACCAAAGGTGGGTAACCTCTTTTGATCCAGGGGCTGGATAACATCAAAGGGAGGTGCTCTGCCCCTGAAGCACCTCCCCCTCACATTACATCATCCGCCCCAGCCCTTTCCCTCTCTCCATGCAGAGAGAGGCACAGAACTTCATGTTCCTCTCTGAACAAAGCAAAGGACTCAGCTGGTGAATCGGTTCCTTGTAAGTGCCTCTCAAGACTCGGCCGGTGCTTGCACAACTCAGTTTAGCCACCCATGACTTAATTGTCAAAGACAAAAAATAATCCTAATAATTGTGAAATAAAACATATTTCAATCATATCCCAGTTCTAAAGCTGCAAACGAATGCAACATTCAGAACATTTTCAAAATAGCTGAGAATATGTGACCACACTGCACTCATTAGCAAAAGTATAAAATACAGGATATAATAAATTTTGGTTCCTTTTCCAGGTAGATTTTGTAGGTGCCCCCAGATTCCACAGTGCTTTGGGACTTGCTTCATTCCTTGCTGGGCTTGGAGTCATCGCTGGACCTCCTATTGCAGGTAACATAAATAACTTCCTTCACTTGAAAGAATAATTCCACTCTGTCAAAAGCAAGCTTAGAGCAAAACTGAAAGGAATTTTCCAATGTATTGTGTATTTTTTTTTTCAAAATGCAAACAACTGTGATAACACATCCTATTTATGGATTTTCATTCAGCATAGCAAACATCACCACAAAGGGGGATGCTTTTCTTTAACCTTGCCAAAGGTGCAGGGCAGGGAAACTAAGGCAAAAGCATTTAGGTTCTCCAACATCTGTGCCACAAGCACTGAACTGCAGCCCAGCCATAGGGACAAAAGGAGCAGCATCTCCACAGCACCATCAGTTTAATATTTAAATAATCACATACACACCATTATATCTATTTCTAGGTAAGATTTTGGGGACCTGTCCTCTCATTCTTTGTAAAGCACCAGATACATGGACAGGGCTATAGAAATAATGAAAAAAGCTACAGCTTCTTATTTTTTTTTACTGTGCTCTCACAGTAATAATCTTCTCTCACTTTTCTTACATGGCCTATCCCTTTCCCAACCCTGCCTTTTCCTTTGTGTTTTGAAGTCCTTTAGAACAGAAGTTATAATTACCACATTACAGCCTCATCCCTTCATAGTATGTCCTAAGCTCCATCTCACAATCCCAAATGATGAGTGGTGTCTTCACCAAAAGAAGACAACCTACATAACAGAAAAAATAACATATGAACCTGTTGGCCAAACAAGCTGTGTTAACATAGGAATAAGACAGAAAAGAAGAGAAAGATAATCCAGGAAAGCCAGGTAGAGAAAACAAGTTTCATGTCTGTTTTTGTACACAAACTGTAATATTTCTGTGCCATTCAATGGGCAGTATCCAACGGGCCATTCCATCTCCACTGGTTCTGTTACGCTAGCAAGAGTGACCACTTGCACAATGGAGCTTTCACACTTCTAAAAATAACCCTGGAAACAAGTAGAAACACTTATTTCCAGATTGAGACAGGTCAGCAGAGCTCCCTTCTGCAAGCTCCATTGACCTGCCCCATTCCAGAAATGAGTTTCTGCTCATTTCAGGTTATTTCTAGAAGCACAAAAGCAACCGGATGCTCCTGCAAGCACACAGGCACAATAGGATACTATCCACCGTACTCAACTTGTTTAATTTTTTTAAAGGCATATATGCATTCAAAACCAGAAAGATGAATTACCAAAGGCTTTAAGTACCATGAACCCTGCATCAGATTACAGGAAACTTGAACATTAGATATTTGTCACTTTAAATAAAAAGGAAAACAGTCTCTGGGACTACTTGCAGTGAAATATTTTTAAAAGCAATGGAGATAGGAAGTCACTCGTCGTCATTAGAAATCACACTGGGAACCTGCTGAAGGGTATGGTGTTAATCAAATTAATGAATATCAAATAAGATTTTGCTATATTACTATACAAGTCAGGGCAAATCAAGCCCTTTACTCTCACACTTAAGTGTGTGCGTGCATAGGAAGTGAATCCCAATGGCCCAGGCAATCAGCCAATGCTCTCTGCCTTGCAGTGCTCTGCTGACAGTTTCACTGCCCAATAGCCCTGTGTAGAAATCCTTTCAGTGCAATCCAGCTGTAATTATTCGTGACTAGCTGGGCCAGAATGTAGATGCATATCTGTATCCCTACTCACATCCATGCAGCTGGATCAAGACATCACCTTTAACTGCAGAAGACAGATTTTCAGAAAAGGGCATTAGTTAAAAGGAAGTTGAAAGGAAAGAGGATCAAATTACTTCAAAAAGTTTGGAGATTATTTACAACTGTTATAATAGAGACTCAAAAATGTATACAAAGGGAATCTATTTGGAGCTTAATTAACATCTTTATAATAGACACTCAAATAAAATGTAGACAGCGGGTATGAACAAAACCAAGAAGATGCCAACATTGTTAAACATCAGTGAGAGGAAAGCTATCAAGGCTTCCTTTAAAAAAATGGAAGTCTTGCTCCACTGAGGAAAATAAAGGAAGTGCACAAACTCAGGCAAAACAAATGTCAGGCGGTGAGAAGACAAACAAAAACAGAATCTGAGAGGAAGTTGCTAAGGCACATGAGCAAACTCAGGCAAACATTTGCTTAAATACACCAGGAACAGGAAACCAACTGGGGCAGCATACATAGTACCTTTGTGGAAGAACACGGAAGGAGGATAGGGAGAGGCTACAATACATGGAATCTTTGCATCAGTCTTCAATATGGAAGAAGTTGGAGACCCATATCTGAATCGTTGTTTTCTGAGAGGGTACCTGAAAGGCAATAAAAAGATGATGTTTTAAAGCTAACTGGCAAATTACAATGTAACAAGTCATTATGGTCTGATGACATTACCAGAGAGTTCTTAAAGAATCACTGAGGGACAGAACTTGCCTAACTTCTGAAGGTGTGGACACCTTGAATAGAGCTTCTGATGATGATCTCAAGGAATGAACAGGTCCACATGGGAGCAGCTAATTTACCAGAAGAGGGTTGGGGTAGCCAGTTTTGAAAATGGGATATAGGGGAACTTGGAAATTAAAGATCTGTTGATCAAACTTCTGACCATGCTAAACTGATAAAGTCTGAATTGCAAAACACATAGAAGAATAAGCCAGGTAGAGGGTAACCCTTTGCATGGCTCCTGCAAAGTGAAAGCCTGCATTACCAATCCTTTACGGGTTTTTTGACTGTGAAAGTATATACTTAGGAGTGATCCAATAGCCATTTTATACTCACCAAAGGTTGAGTAAACTTAGCATGAGATAAGGGGATGGCTTGAATTGGTAACATGTTAAAGAACAGAAAGCAAAAAGTGGAAGTATGCAGATAGTTCCCACATTAGAAGTGAAGTAAACAGTGGTGTTCTCCGATGCTATTTAACTTGTTCATAAAAGATCTGGAGTCAGGAATGAGCAGTGATAATCAGGTTTGTGGTTGACACCAAATTATTCAATGTGGTACAACCAAATGTAAGTCTGAGGGCAAGGATTGCCTTCTTTACTGATCAATTGTAAGCTTCTCTGCGAGCCTTTTTGGCTGAGAGGCAGGATAAAAATACTATAAATAAATAAAATTTGGACAATGTAAGAGTAAATGCAAAAAGATGCAGAGGCAAAATTCTACTCATCTGTCTCTCTCTCAAACTCGCACACACACACAATATGTTAGTATCCTGTTTTTACTTTCAAAATCTACGGAGCAGCTACAGTTGGAATATTGTCACATCTCCCCATAGCACTGGGAAGGATACAGCAAAGAGCAACTGAAGTGATCACAGAGTTGGATTACTTTCCACATAATGCTTAAGGTGTTTAAGACTTTTTAGTTTAGAAAAATAGATGACTACGGTGCAAGCTAATAGGTTATTTTATATATATAAAAGTATGCATGGTGTTGGAAAAATAAACAGAGAGAAGTATTTCTCAGATAATACTAGAATTTGAGGTCACTCAACAAATTGATCAGCAGTAGATTCAGAATGGAAAAAAGGGAAGTACTATTTCACATAATGTAGTTAACTTCTAGAATTCATGGCCACAGTATGTGGTGATGGCCTTAGCTTTAGATACCTTTAAAAAGAGAGCAAGTGTGAATCCTATGCAAACGTACCTCAGAGTTTGCACCACTGAACACAGTTGGACTTATTTTCAAGTAAACAAGTACAGAATTATACTGTTAGACAAAGTCGTGAAGGAAAAGTCTATCAGCTGCCTATTAACCATGTTAACTAAATGGAGCCTCCAAGTTTAGAGGCAGTATACCTCTTTAAATCGGATGTTGGGGCTATACAATGGGAGAGGAACATTGCCTGCATCTAGGAGATATTGCATGAAGGAGATCCAGCAGGAGTCTTCTCCTGTTCTCCTTTGCTGTGATTGGTTCAGATGAATGACACATGGAAGCACCCCATAAATGGAAATCAGTAGAAGCAGGTCATCAGTCAGGAGTCCATTTCAGAATACTTTGAAACAGAAGTCTAGTACTGCACTGTAGGGAAAATAAGGCAGAGCCCTCTGGTGGTACGATTTAAAACAGCTTGCCAGAACATGGAAATATCAGGAAACAGGGCCATGGGGATTTATTCCCATAGATTTGTTTGTACACCAATCAGATACCACACAGTAAGAGAGCAAATGCCATCTCACTGCAGTGTGGTCAGATAGGCATTTCACACTCCAAAATGTACTGCTTAATAATTGGTAGGGATGGATAATACACTATTCATATCATGAACCTGTACAACCTTGTGAAAGAAAGGAGAAATATGTCTCCTATTTCTTTGCCTTCCTCCCATTACTGTTGATATTAAAAGTCTATGCAGCATCACTTAATATATCACTCCCCTCTCGACACAGGTCTTATGTCCATACAATCATGTCACATCACAAATACAATAATAAATAAGAACCATAAACATTAACACTTCCAACAGATTAAAATGCCTGGGTAAATAGCATTTTAGCCTGACACCAAAGAGCGTAATGTTCACACCAAGTGGACCTCTTTAGGGAACATATTACAGGGCTGGGGTGCCACTGCAGAAAAAGCCCTCTCTTATTATTGAATATCATAATTCTGATAAGGGATGTACCCAGAGGGTATCAATGGAAGTTCTTAAAGCATACGCAAGCTAATGAGAGATAATTTTAAATAGAAGAATTGTTTAATCAACATGGCATGAGGAAATATTGAAGGAAGCAGGTATATTAAGCTTAGTCAACAATGCAGGCCTATGTAAACTTAAAGCTGGCCGAAATATAAAAAACAATCTTTCCTTACTGCTAAAATGGGCAGAAGACACTAATTGTAGATGATGCAAAAATAATACCCTCAACAGTTTTCCTAGGCCATCTGTATAAGCCTTGCAGCAGTAATGCCATGCATGGAAGAGGTGACAAAAAAACTGAAATTTAGTGGCACCAACATTGTTATCTTTTTGGCGCTAGGTCAAGACTTTCCTCTTCTCTCAGGCATTTGACAATATCTAAGGTGCCTGGTTTTTGTTTTTGTAGCTTTTTTAAATGTATGTGTGTATTGTGTGTATGTTGTATGTTTTTGCTGTTTTAATTTTTGTATATTGTTTTTAATTGTTTTAATCCTATGTAAACTGCCCAGAGAGCTTCGGCTATGGGGCGTTATACAAATGTAATAAATAAATAAATCTGGTATTCCTTCTACAGGTTGGTTATATGATTATACTCGGACGTATGCTTGCTCCTTCATTTTTGCTGGCATATGTTTCCTTGTTTCTCCCATTTCACTATTCCTTGAGCCTACAGTTCAAAAATGGAGACTAAAGAAAGAACTAACCCAATAATTTAAGCCAGCAAAATTCTGCAACGATCAGAAGATGCCAGATCTTGTAGTATTTATAATAAATGTCATAGCTTGTTCACTATGTAATAAATAGAAATGAATTAAAGGACTTTTACACATGATACCGTTTTGAAATTTTCATGTCTAAATATCTTGGTATGATAGTAAATTATGCTTCAAACCACAATAAGTCTAGTTCAAATCCTGAGTACTTGTGTCACAATTTGGCTCCTTTCTACTGTTAGATATAAATAAAATTAGAGGGGAAGATAGATCTGTTTTATATCCCGCCAGCAGGTCTGATAAGGCCTACCTACACACATTCCCACGTTGTGTAGGTAGGCCTTCCCAGGTCTTGAGAGCTGCCTAATCATCCACTGATATCCCCAAACATAAGAAAAGCTAACTCAGCTTTGAATATCCAAACTCTTGTATCCTGAAACAATTACATTACCAACAGAGACGCATGTTGTTAGGTACTTAAAGCCCTAACCCTATCCCAGTCTTTACATTACTATCAATGGAAGGTCTTTCTCTTGTCTTAATTGCCATGCAGAGGGGAGATTTTGGAAGGAGGTACAGACAGGTGAGAGTTAACCCATCCCTCCCCAACTGTGCTCTCCCCAAAATCTCCCCCATATGGCAACTAAGGTTAGAACAATCCTCCCATTACCACCAATGGATCCCCCCTAATCTTAATATCCATGCAAGTGGGATTAGTGGGGCCATTCAGCATGTGGGAGGGGGATTAACCCTTCCCTCCTCAGCTGCAGTTCCCCCCTAAAAATTGCCTACCTGCACAGCAATTAAGCTGAGGGGGGGGGAACCTACATTGGCACCTATGGACATTTAGGGCTGTGGGAAATAGATTCAGGGTCAGGCCTCCCATGGACCTAGGCCAGACAACACCCCTGCCTAGTGGACCACCTTCCATGACTGGTGGGATAGGTTTGTGACTCACCAATCATCATTTCCGTTGAGTAGATTCTGATTAATTGTACTGCACAAGCAGTTTGATCAGGTCATTCCATTCCTCGTTCCAAACATACCTATACAACTAACATATAAAAAAGAAAAGAGCAGCAGTGTATTTGTCTAGATTTGCCACTTAACAGATATAAAGCTTTTTTATTTGGCAAAAGGCCACTACTGCCACTGCAAATTTAAAGCTGCTACTATTAAATCGAAGTAGAATTGTGTAGAGCTGGTGACAGGAAAGTACAAAAAGGGACTTCAGTTGAGAAGACACTGCACAGCAGAGAGGAAGAATCCCACACCCAGGACCATTTGAACAAATTGTCTCACAAAAACATTGGGGTATTCTTCAGTTCCTCCCAACAGAGGATCTCAACTTTATTTACTAGAGATGCATGCTCTATGGAACTTTGATTCCAGATTTTTAACATAAGCATGGCAACATGAAGAACAATTATTATGCCCCCCAATCATCTTTATACTACTCCTATAATCTTCCATTTAGTAGCAGTAATGTGGCAAAACCTTTGATTTTCAGTCTCTTGTCATTTGTGCTTATATACAAACATCCTACCTTCCTCCATGTAGAAGTCTTGGGGGATGCAAAACTGCAATAAAAGGATGTTCTAGTACATCTTTTCAAACTCTCTTTAAATGGAGAAGTGGTTCATTATTTATGATACTGTCAGCTACTGTCAGGGCTGTGTTAGCCCATGTATCCATGGAATCACCAATTCCCTATCCTCACCAGTGTGCATAGGGTGAGGAGATGAAACTAGAGCAGCTACTCTTCATTTAATGCAATGCTAATAACTGCATGAGGCAGTACCATCCACATAATAACACAATATTTGGTCACCCCACTTTCCCCTTTATAATGCTTTAGTTTCAAGGAGGTTTGTGCGAAAATGTGTATTTCACTGAAGTACAAACATGCCTACAACTAGTGTAAAGTGCTGTCTCCTTTCTGTCCATTTCCTTTTTTAAAAAATGAATTTTCCTGTGAACTTGTACTATCACATTCACTACAGGCATCATGTGAAGTTGTTCAACTAACTGCTTCACAATGCTGTAGCCCAGCTACTTTGCAATATCAAGTCCCCATGTCCCCATTTTGGCATACTTCAATTATTGTATTGCTGTCTGTACAGGTCCAAAACCAATGTCCCATTCATGAGAAACAAAACCCCAACTAAAACCCAAGCCTACAACTACAGGAGGGAGTATGTAGAGACCTGTGAAGTCCACGGAGGTTTCAAAGGAAAGCATTTGAAACAGCCACACCACCAGTAGCAGCAACATCTAAGGCCTGGAGAGAAGACATTTTCTATCATTGTCCCCTCAAAGCCTTCATAAGTCACTAATGCCTTTTCAAGAATATTATGTTATTATGTATTCTTCCTCACTTCTTGCCAACCAACTTAGGGGTCTATCATCAGGCAGAAAGGTAAGATATAAATATTTTAAGTAAATAGTCAAACATAGAAAACAGATACTAAAGTGCAGGAATACCCTGGCTAGCATTCTTGTCTCTTGTCTTGTTAACTGGGATACGCTTTATTTGTGCTCAAGGGTATGTGGAAGTCATTTGCCAGTCAGGCTCATGCTCATTCTAGTATAAAAGGATGATTAACACTATCATAAATAACCATATCGAAGAACAAGCTTTTTGAGAAAACAATAGCATGGCTAAGGGAGAGTTGCAAACTATGGTGGTTTCAAACCCATGCAAAACAGAATGGAGTTGAATTTACCAAAAGATTCTTTGAGTGATACCCATCTGTTTCCCCACAAGTTCAGGAGGAGTTTCTCAGAATGACAGGTTTTTAGAGTGATTCCAAACCACACACAGCAAGAGAGAAACCAACATGAATAGGGTTCTTTATAACCAGTGACTCTAACCCTTTCCTCTGCTTAGCTTTAGATCAGGGGCTTCATGCAGTCCCTTTGCTACATACAATATTGGGAACATGCAACTCTTCATACTGCTGATGAGGGAAAGAGGTGGAAGAAGGAAGGATGCATCCTGGATTATCCACCATTACATGATTTGCGGCACTTATAAGCACGGCTGCATCTCTAATTGTGACTTGTTTAGGAACATATTAAAATTCCTTGAGATTTGCACCTATATTTTGGACTTGTACAGCAAAGTTCCCTAATTAGTTACAACATTAAACAGTTATGTCGACATTAATATTAGGTGGTTTTTTTTCTTGATTGTCCAGTATTTCAAATGCCTCCACCCAACTTTTTCCTAATAATAGAATGTGAATGGTACATCCATAAATAATGGGTAAGTATTCACGGCAAAGAATACATGACTACTGATTTCATCTGGAAGAATCTTAATTGTGCAGTAGTTTCTTTGCATAATTCTGCCTTTGAGTCACTGCAAACATAACACATTGATCTATTTATCTCTATTCATCCCTTCCCAGCCATAACCACGTGAGTACTAACATTAACCATTGTTAATGCTAACCAGCTTCCCTTTTAATTAGTGTTTGCAAAGCTGCTTCAAACTTTGCTTAACAGTGAATCTTGTAAGCATCATTTGAACCAAAACTGAAGTCTATGCAGACATACCTCTTAACCATGCATAAAGCTATTCGTTAAAAGGCACAAGAAATTTATATCGGAGAGGAGATAGATGTTTGGCTGACAAGTCTAATCTATATCTTCCCCTGTAGCCTCTTTTCGTTGTTGTAAATTAATATTACATCAGTCACCTTCCAAGTGTTATTTCATTTTGTTAACAATGCCAAGAAAAGTCAAGAACACAGAAATGAAAGGAGGTAGGATAAATAGAAATCGATAATGATGTAAGTAAGCAGTAAAGTGCCATTTTCTGGACTTATTTAACCTATTCATGAATGATCTAGAACAGAGTTAAACAACATTTTTGAACCATGGGCGCATATGGCAATTTAAGAAACTGTGTGGATGGGGTAGGGTACCTTGGCAGAAAGGTGTCCAAGCCACACTGGTGCTCACAGGAACCACGTTGCCTACCCCTGATCTAGAGTCAGTGGGAAGGCGAATGAGGTAACCAATCCTAAACAGACTATGGTATAAAAGGATCACTGTATATGGGTTGTGTGAGTAACAGAACAGAGACAAGGACAATTCCAAAATCCATGGGTAGATAATACCTTTAGCAGGACCAAACAAAGATACACAAAACTGTGAGGCTTTGAGTGTCTTCAGGATTTCATCTGCATGTTACAAAAAGCAGGGGTGGGGGAGAAAAAGGGCTGATGATGTTTAATCTATGATTTCTGCATGGGCAGAGGCTTAAAGGGGAATAGAAGAATAGGTCCAGATTTAAATGAATTAGGCTTTATTAAGTGTCACACGGGTTTTAGGATATAACTAGCATTGTAGAGAAAAAGCAACACATAATGGCTAATTCCCCATTAACTCAAATTTGTCTCCTGCTTTAGATGAAACAGACAGGTTTCTTGGTGAGTAGAGAACAAATGTAAAAATTAGACAGATTTTTTTTAATATTAGCAAAGGTAGAAATTAATTTTGAGTGGTACACTAGATAAATCAATAGAAGTGAAAGTGGGTTATGTTACGTAGTGGTTGGAGGAAAGGCAATTGTAAAGACTCAATCAACTTCAAGTGATAGATACTAAGTCAAATTGGGCAAACTTTGCTCTTCTAGGGCTACCTTCCCTCCAACTGCTAGGCAAAACTACCCACTGGTTTCTATTGACTTATCTAGTCCACCAACCAAAATTAATATCCAGCTTTGTTAATATAAAACCTGTTTCCCTTTACTTTTATTCTCTGCCTATCAAGGAATCTGTGTGTTTCATTTAAGGCCAGAGATAAATCCAAGTAATGATTGGATTTTATATTTTCCAAAATGGAATAACGATACATGTTTGTTTGTCCCAACAAACAAACTGGGCATAACCTGAAACCTGAATGCCATCTGGCAGCCCATAATCCATTTAAATGTGTGCCACTCTTTCACCATGACCATGCGGACTTCATGACTTTAGCAAGTCAGTCCCCACCCACTCACCTTTTCTGATCCCCTGATTTTTGTAACGTCTTACCGGATGAAGAGATCACAAAAGCTTGCCTGCAATTTTGTATATATTTAGTTGGTTCTTTTAAAGGTATTGCTTGACCATGGAATTTGGTTCTTATGGATCAATATGGCTCACTTTCTTTTATGTGACACAAAGACAACACGCACCCCAACTTTAGAAATAAGATGAGGGAAACTGAAATTGGCTATAATGCTCCAGGAAACATGGCATAATCATGCTTACAGTACAATGTACTGTTACAGTAAGTTCATCTTAGAATAGATATTGCAGTTGGAAAAGATACAGAGAAGGAAAAACTAAAAGGATGAATAGGTTGATGCACCTTTTTGATTCCCAAGAAAGAAAGCCTAAAGCATTTGTCACCTAAGTTTATAGCAGGAGTGGGCAACTTGTAGCCCTCCATATGTTTTTGCCTACAACTCCAATCATCCCTCATCATTGGCTATACTAACTAGGGAACTGTAGATCAGACCAAGGATTCATCTAGTCCAGCATTTTCTCCACACGTAGATAAAAGACCAATGGGGGCTGAGCTCCCAGTAAGTTAGGATCTTTGTCCTGAGATAGATCACCTTTATAATTTACATAGAATGTTATTTGCCATTTTATTGTTCACTTCATCACCCTCAATAATTGGGTGTTTTGTGCAAATCCAGTTATAGTTCACCACAACTCAAGACTATGCTCCAACCTGAGTAACATGATGTATGGTGCTAAGCATATTTATTTAGGTCTTGAGTGATTAATTTTTCAGCTGCACCCAGTCCTCCCTAACTGAAGAGAGCATCAGGACTGAAGTTTCATGACATTATATAGATGACCTCCTTCTGCATAATATTGCAGTTAGGAAGAATGGCTGTTCTTGGGTGAGCAAATTCACTAGGCGATTCGCTAACTGAAACTTTCTGCCAAATGACATCTTACAGACAGCAGCAGCAGAAGTCTCTTTGGTGCTTTTATTGCCACAGTAGTTTGGCCTCATCCTAGAATTTGTGCAGCAGGTCCTCCATGGACCAGATACATCAGCAGAAGATAACTGGTGGCCAAGGATACCTATAAAAAGCTCTATTGAAAACGATGGTCAACCTTTTATCCCATATAACAATACCAGTGGAATAATCCCCTGGGGTTCTTACCAACTACTCAAATCTTCAGGGAAGGACTAGCCTAACATGTCTGTTCCCCAAATGGTATGTAGGAAGGGGGGCATATATGCTTCTAAAGTTAAATGACAATAGTATTCTCTCACTTACTATAACCTAAGTATCCATTTTCACGCCAGTATAAAAGATAGGTTCCTACCATCTGTCCTACTACATGCTGTGAGAGAAGCAGCTAGAGAAAAAAGATCCAAAGTGACCCAGGAATCAAGGAGTCCTGAATCTTCCCTAGCATGTCTGTCTCAACATTTAATGAAGTCACCCAGAAAATGTCTGAACTACTTCAGACTAATCCAGAAAGATTTGCTGGGCAGTAGTGTTGGTGCAGCATGATATATCAATGGAAGTCTTAGTTTTGCCCGACTTCTACTCCTGTGAACAAACATTCCATGCCAACTTGGCAAATTACCTCTTTTATGGCTTAGCCGAGGCATCTTTAAAGACTGCTGCCACTCTATTCCCCGATTCCTTGCCAGCTACTATAGAGAATGCCTGGCTGGTACCGTTCATCCAACAAAAAGTCAGCTTTAAAGTTATGATTGATTGTTTTGCTCACTACCTAAATTAGCCAACAGAAGCAAAAGATCAGAGTATCACCACCGACTTCAATTGTAAGTATCCTAAAATAGGGTATGAAGCAGCTAGAGAAATGCACAGCCCTCACCATCAACACCCTGTTCTCCATCCCTTGCCACCCTATATCCTTGTCCAACCAGGCTGATCACAGAAAAGCCATCTCTTTTCCTGGAGTGTTGAACCTGGATGGTATTCAGTTCACCAAATCCTTGGTGCTCAGAATAGGAAATAGGAGAGATGTAATGTTAGCGGAATGTATTCAGTATATCATAAACTGCAGAAGATCGTGCATATTACGATCCTCAAAGTATAAAAATAACTTGTTTAAAAAGGGAAATCTCGTGAGCCACAACGCTATTATAATTTTGCAGTAAGCTCAAATATGGCTAGTAAGTACTAGGTAACACAGATCAACTGTAGCCAGAATCCCATCTGTTTTGTTATCACACTGGCTAATATTCTAAACTGCTACAATTACATTTGTTCAGAAATGAACATCACTGTGACTAAAAAATAACCTAAAGTATGCAAGGCAGAATAAAAGGTGGAAATAAGATACATAGAGCACACTACACAAGACATCTTAACAAGCACATCTTAACTTTTCTTTTGTACCTGAAAAGATTACTGCAAGGGCCCTTCTCACCACCTGTATATCCATTTTCTCTTTGACTTGAAATCCCAGCAATAATCTCCTAACTGGTGAAAGATTATTATCAAAAACCTAGTAGCATAAATGTATATCCACTTGGCTGGTTCTCAACACTAAGGTGTTCATGTCAGACTCCTGAAAACAGCACCTTGCTAAGTCATGTATCCGAATGCACCGGAGATCCAGTTGAAACGCTTAAGCTGGTCAAAAAGCACAGAAAGTTAATTGAGGAAAATGAATAAAGCATTCTCTTAACTTTATATTTTGAATTCTCTCATAACTTCAGCTGCCATAGACTAAATTATGATTGACTTTAAATGAAGGGCTGTGTGTACTCTGCACGAAAAACAAAATCCTACACCATTTCACTAATTGTGTAAGTTATTCATGTTTGTCTATATTTGCTTATTTTGCATAATTTGTTCTGGTTCAATTATTCATAAGGTGAAAGAAACTATCCAGGGCATAAAACCCTTACTTTCTGACAAATAGAAGTTTATTCATGAGTTCGTCCCGCCACTACTTAAGTAGCAGGAGGCATGGCTACACACATCTTCACCCACAATAGCTAGCTACATACACTGTTGTTTTTAATGAAAGCATCCTCAGGCTGCTGCCTTCTGCACTAAATATAAAAAAACCTGCATGTGTGCAGGATTATAGCATACATACAGCCCTGAACACATTTTCTATTAGTCAATAAGCCACCTCAGCATGGAAGCATTATGTTATGTGTAACTAAATTGTATATAAGCAGTAAGTGGATGCGACCTATAGTTGGAGACATCACTGTCGTTACCTTTTAAAAATATAGGCAAAATAATGTCACTATGAATCCTTCTGTACAGTCTAGTTGATTTCTGACCAAAAGCAACTCTCTTATTTGAATAAGCATTTTTAGGCCAAGCAATGATTACAGTACCTCCCATTACTACCTGCTTGTTTATGTGTGATATACCTTTGCAGCAAGAAACCTGGCATACCTTATGCATGCATTCTGACTGCCTCTAAAGATCAATTAATGAAATCTTTTTTTCTGTTGATTCAGAACCCCAGATCAAGATGTATTAGATCAAGGTGCTGGTATGAAGTCCTCACATTATAAGGCTGTTCAAAATGGGATCCCTAAGGCATGAGCAACCTTCAGTGGTTCAAGTGCAATAATGACACCATCTAATGGGATTATATACTCGTGATCAGTTATTCTGAAGTCTTTACAGAGCAGAAAGCTCTAAATGAAAGGGTAAAACTAACTTCAGTCTTACATGGCCTAAAAAAAGCTATGATCTCCATGGTCCAATGTGTTTTAAGTTTACAAAGCAAGAGTGCATACTTAAGATAGCCTTGCAAATCTAAGTATGCCCTTTGGGTTAATAACATAAGCCATGCCTTGCTGGATCAGATCAAGGTCTACCTGGTTTAGCTTTTCTTTTTCTTTAACCTGAGTCTGAGCTCTACTAGGTGGCACAAAAGAAATTAGTCAGTGGTCAACTGAAAGATTACAGTCTCTCTCCTGCAAGAGCTAACTGCATTGGCTTCAGTAAGGACTTTGTACACTTTTTGCCATCTAAAAGTTTAATGAAGTAGCCAGGACAGAACTGCACAGGGGAATCAATGTTTATGTCCACACCAATATAGTTTCCCTATCGTTAAAGTTAAACTAGTGTTAGAATGGAAAACCTTATTTAGAATGGAAAACCTTATTTAGAATGGAAAACCTTATTTAGATAAACCTTCATATCCACTGAGAATGCACAAGCTACAACACATCTTGGACGCATGTGTGCTTTTTCCATGCAGTCAGGAGGACAACTATGGAAGTTTTTACTATTAGTTTTAGTTAACCAGTTTCCCATTTCATTCAAACCATGGATCATAATTTAACACTAACTATGGCTTGTTTTGAAACTGACCAATTTAAAACCATGGGTTATGAAGTTGGCTTGCTTTAACTCTTAATTAGTGTAAACCATGACTTGAAGTTCAGACAAAACAGGTTACTAAAACCAAGAGTGAAAGTGTCCAAAAATGCAAAAAACTGAGGCTTCCTGCAGCCCATGTACATCAAACAAACCAGATTTTACT
This sequence comes from Anniella stebbinsi, assembly GCA_029215795.1. NCBI lineage: Eukaryota > Metazoa > Chordata > Lepidosauria > Squamata > Anniellidae > Anniella > Anniella stebbinsi. The sequence continues at coordinate 65,414,655 of JARDYH010000004.1, read as the reverse complement.
GTAATGAGCAAACATGGCCAAAGTAACCTCTCATTAGCCCATGTTGCAAAATGGCAACAGAAAATCTAAAACTATGCTGGAGTTTGAACTCTACAGGGATTTAAGGGACACATGGATGTGTTTTTACCCGTTTTTTTTCAAAGACACTGTATCTAATGGTGCAGACAAGTGAGAAGCACAACAAAGAATTATTTGGCAAATATTAATTTGGTTTGTGTACTACCGTAGGTCATGTTATTGATGGGTAGAAGTATTTTATTTTGCTTGGTGCATCATAAATCTTTTTTATATATATCCAGGTAGGTAAAACTTTTATTTGGATCACACAAATATGCAAGTTTTCAAGATCTCCAGATCGCTTCATCAAAGTTTTACAAGCAGAAGGGGCGGGGATGGCTGACTTGAAGTCGTGAAGTCTGCATGGTCAGAACCTTAAAATGGAATGGAGAAGGAGGCACAGACTTAAATGGATTAAGCTCTATTGGGTATCATGCAGGTTTCAGATTACACCTAGACTGTTGAGATGTAATGGCTACCCCATTTTGGGAAACATAAAATCCAGTTGTTACTTGGATTTGTCTCCAGCCTTAGGTGAAACACACAGATTCCTTACTACCAAAGAATCTGTGGGGTTTCCCTAAGGTTGAAGACAAATCCAAAAGACTATGGGATTTTATATTTACCAAAATGGGGGTAATCAGCCATTACATGTTTGTTTTGTCCCCAAGAATTCCAGGTGTAACTTGAACCTGCATGACATCTAGTAGACCATAATCCATTTAGGTATTCCCTCCATCTTAAGGCACTGTCCATGCAGATGTCAACCTCCCCAACCCCCACCTCCACGCTTTATGTAACATCTTGCCTGATGAAGAGATTTGGAGATCTCGAAAATTCACCCACAATATTTGGTTGGTCCTAATAAAGCTACTGCCTGACTGTTGATTTTGGATTTTTTCTTATGGACCAATATGGCTTACTTTGTTTTATATCGATTTTTAATAAAGGTTTTTAAGACTAAAAATGTAAAACTTAGAAAATATAGATTGGTAAATGAAAGTTTGCTTTTAATGGCATGTTGTTTTATCTCATTTTATCTTCTTTTAAAACATTTTCATTTTTAGGGGTGTGCATCGGATCGGATCCGATCCACGATCCGAATCCGATCCGACCCAAAATCGGGAAAATCCGATCCGATCCGATCCGGACAACCTCCGATCCGATCCGATCCGATCCGATGAGGTCCGATCCGGATCGGACGCCATTTTGAATGCTTTTTCCCATAGCCAAGTATTGTTTTACAAAAACGCCTATAACTTTTTCATTTTTAAAGATAGAAGGATGAAACTTGGGCACATTGTAGACTGGTTAGGGGTAGTTATCTGTGAGAAATTTCAGAAAGATTGGTGCATGCATTTTGTGGCAATTAATTTTTTAATAAATACCCAGGAATGCCTATAACTTTGTCATTTTTAAAGTTACACACATGAAACTTTGCCACATTGTAGGGGGTACCTTGGGACCTATGTGTGTGAAATTTCAGAAACGTAGGTGCTTGTCTTGTGTGGCAATTAATTTTTAGAAAAATGGGTAGTAGTGGGGTAAATACAGTTACGCCTCCCATTTTTTTATTTTTGAAGATACAAACAGGAAACTTGGGCACATTACAGGTACCACTTGCCTTGATATGTGTGTGAAATTTCAGAAACATTGGAGCTTTCCTTGTGTGGCAATTAATTTTTGAAACAATGAGGAAAGAAACACCTATAACTTTGTCATTTTTAAAGTTACACACATGAAACTTTGCCACATTGTAGGTGGTACCTTGGGACCCATGTGTGTGAAATTTCGGAAACGTAGGTGCTTGCCTTGTGTGGCAATTAATTTTTTAATAAATACCCAGGAATGCCTATAACTTTGTCATTTTTAAAGTTACACACATGAAACTTTGCCACATTGTAGGCGGTACCTTGGGACCTATGTGTGTGAAATTTCGGAAACGTAGGTGCTTGCCTTGTGTGGCAATTAATTTTAGAAAAATGGGTAGTGGTGGGGTAAATACAGTTACGCCTCCCACTTTTTTATTTTTGAAGATACAAACAGGAAACATGGGCACATTACAGGTACCACTTGGCTTGATATGTGTGTAAAATTTCAGACAGCTGGGTCCAGGCATGTGGTGGCAAGGTATTTTTGAAACAATGAGGAAAGAAACGCCTATAACTTTTTTATTTTAAAAGTTAGAAGTCTGAACATTGCTCACTTTGTAGATGGGTTAGGGGTAGATATGTGTCAGAAATTTCAGAATGATAGGTCCAGGCATTTGATGGCTATGGAATTTTTAAATTACATGTTTCAAAAAAATTTCTACAGAGGCCAGGTCTTCCCCTCCCGCTTCCCGCGAAGAAAAGGAAACACTCTCTCGTCTCGATCCCTTTGAAGTTGCTAGTAGTATCCATTACAGGGCTCGTGTTTCCTTTCCTCCTTTCACTTTTCAAGCAGAACGGCTGAGCCTAGCTGAGTTTTGCAGCCATGCGTGCAAGGAAGGATCACTCTGGTCTCGATCCCTTTGATCCTTGGTAGTATCCATTACAGGGCTCGTGTCTGCTTTCACTTTGTACTCAAGCAGACACGAGCCCTGTAATGGATACTACCAAGGATCAAAGGGATCGAGACGAGAGAGTGTTTCCTTTTCTTCGCGGGAAGCGGGAGGGGAAGACCTGGCCTCTGTAGAAATTTTTTTGAAACATGTAATTTAAAAATTCCATAGCCATCAAATGCCTGGACCTATCATTCTGAAATTTCTGACACATATCTACCCCTAACCCATCTACAAAGTGAGCAATGTTCAGACTTCTAACTTTTAAAATAAAAAAGTTATAGGCGTTTCTTTCCTCATTGTTTCAAAAATACCTTGCCACCACATGCCTGGACCCAGCTGTCTGAAATTTTACACACATATCAAGCCAAGTGGTACCTGTAATGTGCCCATGTTTCCTGTTTGTATCTTCAAAAATAAAAAAGTGGGAGGCGTAACTGTATTTACCCCACCACTACCCATTTTTCTAAAATTAATTGCCACACAAGGCAAGCACCTACGTTTCCGAAATTTCACACACATAGGTCCCAAGGTACCGCCTACAATGTGGCAAAGTTTCATGTGTGTAACTTTAAAAATGACAAAGTTATAGGCATTCCTGGGTATTTATTAAAAAATTAATTGCCACACAAGGCAAGCACCTACGTTTCCGAAATTTCACACACATGGGTCCCAAGGTACCACCTACAATGTGGCAAAGTTTCATGTGTGTAACTTTAAAAATGACAAAGTTATAGGTGTTTCTTTCCTCATTGTTTCAAAAATTAATTGCCACACAAGGAAAGCTCCAATGTTTCTGAAATTTCACACACATATCAAGGCAAGTGGTACCTGTAATGTGCCCAAGTTTCCTGTTTGTATCTTCAAAAATAAAAAAATGGGAGGCGTAACTGTATTTACCCCACTACTACCCATTTTTCTAAAAATTAATTGCCACACAAGACAAGCACCTACGTTTCTGAAATTTCACACACATAGGTCCCAAGGTACCCCCTACAATGTGGCAAAGTTTCATGTGTGTAACTTTAAAAATGACAAAGTTATAGGCATTCCTGGGTATTTATTAAAAAATTAATTGCCACAAAATGCATGCACCAATCTTTCTGAAATTTCTCACAGACAACTACCCCTAACCAGTCTACAATGTGCCCAAGTTTCATCCTTCTATCTTTAAAAATGAAAAAGTTATAGGCGTTTTTGTAAAACAATACTTGGCTATGGGAAAAAGCATTCAAAATGGCGTCCGATCCGGATCGGACATCTGGTCCGATCCGATCCGACCAGCCTCCGATCCGATCCGATCCGACCCCCCAGGTCCGATTCCGATCCGCTATCCGATCCGATCCGGGGGGTCAGTGCACATCCCTATTCATTTTTGTTATCAACTAAAGCTAAACACTTAGGGCATGAGTCAGCAAAATGTCAGCACTTTTCAGATTCGTTGATTTCAGTGGGAAAAGAAAATATCCTTCTCTCCCCTACTACAATCAATGAGGGTTAAAAGCAACTAACTTTGGCTGGATCATGGCAACCGCATGTGCTACTCAAATGAAGCACTAATTTCCAAAAGGATTCTTACCATATAAGACACAGCTCTAAAGAAACCCGGGGTCAGTCTTGAAAGAATTCCCTGTGTCTGTTTGGTATTCTTACATAACTGAATCCATTTTGTCATATTCTGATACGCCATAGCCCAAGCCAACTTAAGCAGTAGCATTTCAGTATTTTAAGAAAAATATACAGTTACCTTTCAGACAAAGATGTCCCTCTAACCAATCCAGAGGGGCTGACCAATCCTGTGAAGAAATAACTCACTATTATGGAACAGCCATGAGAGCATCCCCAGCACCAAACCCAAACTGCAGTTAACCCCAGATACTGGGGTAAACAATCAGAGGAAAGTACAATCAGCTCTATACTTTTGGTTCAAAGTGAATCAGTTCAATTGACTTAAAGAGAGCTTTGAAAAGTAAACATAAGAGGAATGCTGCACATGCAGCACACTGCAAATTTCAAAAGTGAACACCTCCAGTATGCTAATAATGCAATCCTATTCAGAAGTCTACTCAGCTTTTGCAGAAGTCTCACTAAATTAAATGAGACTTATTCTCAGGTAAATGTGTATAGGATTGCAGCCTAGTTCATTTGTACAATTCACCCCATCAGAAAATCTTTTCAGCTGCATTCCTACACACATGTACCTGGGAGTATGTCCCAGTGAACTCTGTTGGATTTAGTTCTGAGTAGACATGTACAGGATTACACTGTTAAGAAGGCTTAATTACTTGGACCGTAACTGCAGAAGATGATTAACACGTCTTTTCATCTCTTTATTAGAATTGGTTTTCTTACACTGCTAAGGAGTTGGAGGGAAAATTCCAGCTACTGGTCAAATCCAGTACAGTGTGAGGAAATTTAGAACTGAACCTGTTTACATCAAGTAGCTTTGTACTAATTTGCTCCAGCATTCCACAAGCAGATCTGTTGTATCACTAGCCAGACCTCAATATGCTCACAATAAATATGAATCATTTACTATCTAAAGATGATTCACCACTTCCTCACATATAATGAACATCCTGCATACATTCCATAGGAAAAGGCACAATCATGTGATGCACATCTGTCTATTTTACTATGTAGGCACATATGCACTTACTTCACGATTGGCTTTCCTACAGAAAAGTAATATCCAGGCCCATATAGAAAATCACCAGCTGAGAAGCTGCCCCTTTAGCCAGCACTCCTAATTTACCCAACAGAAATGCCAGCATTTATTATCAGGATCAATGTATTACCTAACAACTATTTGCATAATTAAAGAAAACCTCAGGAACCAACTGAAAAATGACATTAAATGACAAGTTCAAATTAGTATTCAGCTGTGCTGGAAGTCATTGCACTTGGTGAGAAAAGTGAGTTAGTAAGAGCTATAACCAAAGGACTTTGAAGGCTACGAAAAAAGCCTAAAGCAGTAAACCCGGCTCCCTAGAATTACAATTTAGTTTCACCTCTTAAAATCCCCTTACCTGTTTAAGAGTTTTATACAGCAGTTTGCCATGGGACATATAATTTGCAGAACACAATCGTTGCATCCTTGTTGATAAGCACCTGCTGCCTAGCAATCATCCTGCATGGATACAGGACAGTGCTAGTGTTCTTTATCCACAATAGGTTAAATATTTCAAGGCAACCAGATCAAGCTTGCATTTCAAGGTGTCTTCCATCTGCATGTCAAATGGCAACTAGTTAATTCTAAGAGACTGGCAAACAAATGCAGTTTCTGCAGCCACGGTGCAGGTGCAGCACTGTTCGCTTCCTCTTGACCTCTGGTGGTGTGTCGTCAGCTGTGCCCCGAAGTCTCCTGCAGCAAAGAGTTGTACTCCTGCACAATGGGAACAGCTTTCCAAAGCTCAAGATCCCCAAATGCAGGAATTTTAGCACATTTTTTCAAAGTGTCACCACTTTTTTCCTCCTCTCATCATCTGTACTACAAACTACATGTTTGCAGTGGTACCTACGAAACGATCAAGGTTGCATGCACATCCAAGGTGTGTAGAACATTTGCTTCAAAACTGGTCAAGTAAGAGCACCAATACCAATGGTACAGGTTTTAAATGACAGCACTCTAGCATTCTGGAACTCTTCATCCATTCAGAACTACACCCAGGACTGCATAACTCTGGTGAAAAGCCCCTGGAGGTGGAGGAGCTCTTCAAGTGTGTCTGGAAACGTGCTATCACTTAATTTTTATGAGTTTACGTTTTCTTTTTTCAATTTGGTGAAAAGGTTATGCGAAAGATGCAAAGCAATTTCAAACTTTCTTCAAACTAAAATCAGAACTAAGGCCAAACAAGTTAGGTGAACAAAGCAAATCAAGAACTTAAAATTCAGGAACTCCAGCTCTTCAAAATCAACCAGGTCCCAGATTTGTACACTGTTCTGAGACTTAAGATGCTTTCCCTGCTTCTTGCATGCCAGCAACAGCACCATTTCCTCGTAAAGATGAGGAGATAGCAGCCATTGATCCCCATTCACTGTAAACAAGGGGGACACAGCAACACAACAGCCTAGATTTTCTTCAGATCTGATACAACAGGATGGTCAATATCATCGTGTAGGTCTCCCTGCTTCTTGTTTGAGACCCACAACTATCAGATCGAGGAGGAGGAGCAGCAGCAGCAAAGTACCCCCACAGCTGCAAACAAAGGGGTCAAAGGTTTGTCGTCAATTCATTTCCAGGCAGAAAAACCACTTCCTCAAAAGAAACAATTTATTTAGAATGAAACAAAATCAGCTCGACTGTGAGCGCATGTTTTGAGTGACAGCTACTTTAAGCTGTGTGAGCCATAAAAAGTTTTTTTTTCCTTTACTTTTGCAGAATTCTTGTGTACACAGCACAAAGCAAAGAGGTCAATTTTCCACTTAAAAACACGGGCATTGGCATCACAATAGCAGATACACAACTTTTTTTTAAGCTGCCATTTTAGTAAAATGCACAAATACTAAACAGATAAGCTTTCTTCCATGAGGCCCATGTAAATTCCACACAAGCCAAAGCTTTTCTTCGCAAAGGTCCATTAGAACTTGAAATCCCTTGTCGTCTTCGGCAGTTCTCCAGCCTTGCTTTCAGGAGGAAAGAAGAGGTTATTCAGTACAAATGTTTACAACAGGTTTGTCCTCTCCCTGAATTTACAGACAATTTAGAGAACTACAAGGCTTGTTACTCAATAGTCTAGATAAAGTCTGAAAGCACCAATCACCCTTCACTGGCACAAAACTTTTGAATTAACTAACATCTGTATATAGATGCACAATGAGCAGTTCAGGGGTTTAAAATGTAGGTTACAGATTGAAAATATTCAACTGACCTGGTAAAAAGGTAAAAACCCAGGAGAAAAACCAACTGAATTCTTTCACAGTTCACACAATTTCTCTCACTTTCAAAAAGGCAACTCAAACAAGAACATGACATTTAGTGTTCTGTTTGTATGTTTCTCACTTTTCTGTGCATCTCCAGCAGCAGGCTCAACAGTTATGGTGAGGGGGAAAGCCAACAATATACATCAGATTCTCCCCCTTCTACATTTGCATACATTTCCACAGTTTTTCCAAAATACTATAAGCTTGGATAAGGACAACTTAAAATATTGCTGTTCAATGGAGTATCTATCAATGAGTGAGCATTCAGTTAACTCCTCTGCCAATGGAACTGTTTCCATCAGCTGAAATGCAAGGTGGCAATGCTCCCTCCTCCCTGCAGCCCCCCCTACCCACCCCATTAAAATCTGCTCTGGGGAGTTGGGGGACCCTCCATAGCAGATTTGGCAAGGGGGCGCAAGAGGCTGTGGTGAGAAGGGGAAATACCATTGCAAGAGCAGAAGTCTGCTTGGATTTTGTCCCTTATTCTTATGTACAGAAAATAAATGGAAGCCAGAGAAATTAACACACGTCTAGTTATTTTTTACAATGATTTCTTCACTTTGTTATTCTTCAAATTAAGACATTTTATCAGGGGACCTACAAGTACTATTCCTGTGCACATTTTAGTGGCAACCACTAGCTTTTCCATTTACCATCCAATGCCCAATAGGTCTTTTGGGTGCATTTGCTATGCCCTTTTACTCTAAATCATAGCCATACTCCGGCTGCTGGCTTGAATTGTCCAAGGAAGTTACTACCTTTCCTCCTTACAATTCTGGGGAAGAAGTGATCCAGACTAAAGACTGCTTTAAAAATGCTAATCTTGACTCCACTTCCAGTTTTTCCATTTGGATCTCCCCAAATATGATGCTACTATACAGAACACAGAAGTGGATCTCACAGCAATGAGGTAGCCTTAAATTCAAGGCACAGCAATCTGTATGCTGAACTTTCAAGCATGCACAGCCACTTGCTAACAGCCAAAAAAAGCCATTTAAAATTTCCAATTGTAAGAATTTAAGTCCTAATGACAATATGCCACTTAAGATTTTTCTCTAAGTAACAACAAAAATGTGGCTATTAAATTATGTTTCAGGAACAGACACATTCTCCATTCTAATGTCATACACTACTGTGGATGAAAACACACTTGTATGAATACATGCAGCATTCAAGTACACATTGCTTCCATTAAAGTTCTATAAGCCATATACAGAAACAACAATTCTCTTTCCTTCCATGTAGAAGTGGCGTTAAACTCAACTTTTGCTAGTGCTGAACTCTTTCCAGGATAACTGGACTGCTATGCACGTTCGAAGCACATCGAAATTGTATTTAGATTTTATGGCAGTTGTGGCTAAGTGCTGTCATATAAAATGTTGCTTCTCAATCATTTTAGCCTATAAAAGGTTCCTAAAATTCTTTCCCCTCCTATAGCTACAATGGACCAGCTTTTTTATTTACTAAAGCAAAAGCTCTTAAATAAGGATTTGGAAAAACTGAAATTGCCCATTTCCTGTAACCTTTACACACCTCAAGTTATGAAGATAAGCAGCAATGAAATGTATGATTTTCATTTTCAAGGAGGGAAAAAAATCCACAATTTTTGCTTGGCAGCAAATATATTCAGACAATTTACCTCAAATTCAAATTCTGTAGGGCTTTTAGCCAAGGCGAGTACTTACTGCGTGTTAGAGAATGCACACTATTGCTGACAAGCTTGACTTTTGAATATTAACAAGTTTAAACATTGTGAAAGGTTGACAGGGTGGTCTTCTTTAAATTAATCATTAATCTAACATAAATCAGATTCCCTCTCCAGACAACAATAGGAGAACTGCTTGACAAATGCAATGACATAGATAACCCAGAAATATTCATGTAATGCATTAACCAGCAACATCAACCTGCCCTACTGACTTTGTCTGGAAGGAGGGAACATATGAAACACTTCCCTTTAGGTTATGTTACCATTTCCAAATATTACACAATTCTCATTATTAACAATAAAAATGGCTGGGTTTTGCATTTGTGTTGAAGGGCTTTTAAGTCTGAAATTCCAATTTTTCTTCCTTTATTACAGGAAAACGGATATTTTCAATTTGTATTATATACTAACATTATTATTTCAAACTTCTAATTATGCCTTGTGGAATATAGGCTGCTACAGCCATGTTTTCAAAAGTGAAAGGACAAACTGATTCCAGAAGTCAGGCTCCACTCTAAAAAGTGACTTTATGCTCCTCAATATACTACTACACCAAGTAGCATATTGTTTTCACCAAGCCACATTTCAAAGTACTGTAACCCTTTATACCTGTGGAGAACCGTTTTACACCAAGCAGAAAATAAGATCTTTTGTTACCCAAAGGCTGGTATAATAACTTACAAGACTAATACATTTTTGGACCAATGGAGAGATTAGGCAAGTGAAGTCACAAATTTGAACAACTATTTTATCTAGCCTTATTAGGACATTGTTGTGGAAGAGCTGCTTTTTTTCCTTTTCTAAAGAAACTTCATTTTCAAACAAATAATGTTCTTTGAATAAACTGAACTGCTTCCCCAACATATGGAAATGCAAGATGATCGCAAAAATGTCAAGATTAAAACAGTGCAATCTAGACTATAAAACCTTGCATAATGCCCATTGTATTTCACCTGAAAAATATCTAGCAGGAAACACTCCTTTCTATTTTCATGGGGATAAAATATTGAAATGGTTGTGTGGCAGAACTTTTCACAAAAGTTAAGTGCCATCTCTGAAAATTATATTTCCAAGTTATATTTTGGAATTCACTGTGCCTACCACAATCAGCAATGGGCGATTAGAACAAAAATGCAAGCAGTCACAGCTGTCTTAAAAGCATCTGTTTCTTGCATATTGAAGCAGATGTTCATGGATTGTAGCAAAGCTCTCAGCTCTTTATCATGTATTACAACTACAACCCCAAATGCAGAAGAGGTTCAAAAGAACAGAATACACTTGTTAGAAGCATTCTTTGTGAGCATGCATTTCTGTGAACTTGGCAAAAAAGAATACCCAGTGAAAGAAGTCTACAGTGGACCATAAAGGCTTAAGAATCAGCTGCCTCAGAGAAGCCAACTGTGAGTCAATTTAAATCATATTTTAGTATCAGGCTCATGGTGTAGGGATTACTTTGATTTCAAGGCTACAGGCCTAAGGCCTTCACTAAGCAACAGGTCTCAGAATGGGCATTTGCTTGTCTTTTTAGGCATGTGACTCTATATGAGCCATGAATGCTTTATATCTGGAATTTTAGATTTGTAAGCATAAGGAATATATTTCATACCTACTTTAAAGTTATGAAATGAAAAAGGACAAGGAGTTAAAAGCTAAAAAAAAAGAAGAGGGAGATGAGCTTGTTCTGGGTCTCCTATTTTAGTTGAAGAAGACCTTCCCTTCCTGCTACCTGCACATCAGCAAGATACTCAAAGGTAGCCTACCCATAATAATGAATAGTTAACATGTCTGCCTTCTAAAGAGTTTATAGAAAATTAAGGGGAGGTTTAACTACAGATCTAATTAAAAATTATACTTGGGAAGCTGGCTAAGGCTTATCGCATAGCACCTGGCAGACTCTGGAACGGGGGGGGGGGGGGGGGGGGCTGTGTGAAACAGCAGGACTGAGCACAGAACGCATTAGGGCTTTAAGATGCACCCCGGACAATGATCATGACCAAATAGTCATCCTCTGACTTAGCCAGGGCCTTGGCCGTAGAATCCAGAAACTGCTGAGAAAAATCACAGGGTGGGAAAGCATGCAGGACCCCACTGTTTTCTTTGTCTTTGTTGCCTCCTACTGGGAGACTTATCACCCCAGCTGCCTGTTTTTGTTTAAGATAGGACACCAGGTTCCTGAGTGGACGCTGTGTAGAGGTGGTGTTAGCTTCACCAGCCCCAGATGAGGCACGGTTGTCTGTGGTACCAGGTACAGCCAAGAGAATAGCATATCCATTAGGCCCTGCCACTTTGATACGACGGGTAACTTCATCCAGCTTGGGCTGGTCCAAACGGAGACGCTGGGTGATCTTAAGTTGGGCCACTTTCCCACCAGTTGCTCCTTCCACCAAGAGACTGCTTGCCACACTCAGATCCCCTTGAAGTAGATGCATGTTAGATGGAAAGTTGCTGTTCTTCAGAAGAAGCATTCCTTGCCAGGCCATGCACAGTTTAGCAGATGATCCAGACTTTAACGGTCCATCCTGCTGCTGCTGCTTTTGAGGTGGAGGTTTCAGCCGAGATCCCCCACTACTGCTACCTTCAGGAGCATGCTCGTCCTTTTTAGCTGGGCTCTTGCACTCTTGGGTGGCAGCTGATGTGAGTGCACGATGTTTTCTTTCCTTTTCTACTGAACTCTTGTGGTCACGCTTCTCACTCTGGCCTCTTTCCAAGCTACCCCTATGTGGCTCTCTGATAGGTGAAGGACGTTCCAACAGGAGCAAACGAGAAGATGGCCATTCTGTATCACTATAGCGGTCTCTGCCCAAACCTGGCTCGGGACTACGGTCTTGTGGAGAGGCTGCAGCAGGACAGTGCCGCTTGCGAGAGGAAGATGATCGTTCACTGTCTGGCGAACGATCCAAATGCCGTCCCCCATCTTCCACTAGCCTTCGCTTCCTCGGGAGGTCTCTAGTGCTGCCGCCTAGCTCCCTTTCCCCACGAGTTCTTTCTAGAGACCAACCATCTCGCCGGCGTTCCAGACTTTCAAGTGCATCATAGACTGTTGCTCTGTTACCTCTGTCCCGAACTGGAGGTGGGGGAGGAACCCACTCCGTCTCAGGATACAGATCTCTGTCACGATCTCCATATAACAGTGGTGGAGTCCTATCCCGAGCGCCTCGGAGTGGGTCTGGTGGAGCTCCACGATGTGCTCCAAAAGCAGATGTCTCTGCCACCAGCTCATAGTGGGCAGGGGGTGGAAGTGGCAATGGCTGCAAATAGGGCTGCTGATAACGATGCTCAGTGTCAGCAAAGTCCACCCGCAGACGGCGGTCTGGCCCGCCCAATGGAAAGCCACGCATATTGGTACAAGCAGCTTGTGCAGCATCCAAGCTTTCATACTGGATGTAGGCCCATGAGTCCCCTTTGTGATAGTCAATGGTGCGAATAGTGCCAAAACGATCAAACTCCCTGGCAAGGGCAGCCAATGGTACCCAAAGCCCCAGGCCACCCACCCAGAGTCGAGTAGTAGGGGTGGCCTTACCATAGCCAATTTTGATAGGATTACGCAGCAGCACTTTACCAGACATGGCTAGTTTAGCCCGGTGGGCCATATCCAAGTTCTCAAACTTGAGAAATCCATACGTGCTAGTCTGACCTCGGGATGGCCTCTTGATATCCACCTCAGTGATTACCCCAAAGCGGTCAAAAGCCCGGCGGAGGTCTGACTCGGTCACAGATATATCCAGATTGCCCAGGAATAGTGTGCGATTGGCTCTCTGGTCGTCTTCCGGGCTGATCTCTTCCTCGCTGGCTGTCCCCGTGCCACCAACCCCACGAAATGCAGCTGCCGTCACTCCAGCAACTCGATCCAGACTGTACCCAGGCCTCACACGGTCATAGAAGCTCCCATAGTCCCGTTCTCTTTCCAGCTCCCTAGGTAGAGGTGGTGGTGGCAGGCGGCCCAGGGCAAGCTGCTGTAGCCTGAAGTCTCTGTAGCCCAAACCTGCTCCTCCCCCGGCAGGAGAGAGGGCCCTCTGGGTAGCCCCAGTAGGGGGATGCCTGATGGATGCAGGCGCCGCCCCCGCAACGCCCATCGCTGCAGCTCCATAGGGAGAGTCCTTGTCCAAAAGGGCCGGAGAACGACTGCTGCGACGCCGGCCGCTTCCCCCTCCGCTGCTGCTGCCCCCCACGTAGACAGCCTCGATCTTCAAGGGCCGGTCGTAGAGGACCAAACGGCCGCGAGCATGCTTGGCAGCCCGGGCGTCCTCGGGGCGGCGGAAGTTGACGAAGGCCACCCGTTCGTCGCCAGCTCCGGTGCCGGGCGGGAGGCGGCTGATCTTAACACTTACGTCTCCGAAGCGCTTGAACTCGTGGAACAGCCCGTCCTCGATGGCTTCGTCGCTCAGCGCCGAGCCCAACTCGCTGATTTTGAGCGTCTTGTACTCGCTGCTGCTGCCGCCGCCGCCGCCACCACCAGAGTCGGAGGGGGGCGCGCGGGAATCGCCGCCGCCGCCGCGGCTGCTGCTGCCACGCGAGGACGAAGAGGACTCCGCGTTTTTGCTGCTGCTGTTGCTCCCGCCGTAGCCGTGGCGGCTGCTGCTACCCACCGTGCTGGACTCATACTCGCGGCTGCTGGCCCGGCTCGCTTTTTCCAGGTGCAGGCTCCGCCGACTGCTGCTGCTGCCGCCGCCGCCGCCCTCACCAGAGCCGCCACCCGCCGATTTCCCGCCGCCGTTGCTCGGTTTCTTACTGCCCCGCTCGCCCCGTGCTGAGGAGGAGTCCTCGCCGCCCCGGGACCGTTTGGCCTTGGCAGGGGAACGCTCCTTGCCCTTCATGGCGGCGAGCAGCAGCGGAAAAGAATCGCGCGCTGAGTATCGCGCCTCACGCACCCGCCGCCATCTTGGGACCTCCTGCAAACTCGAATTCCGCCCACTTGGCATCCATTGGACAGCTTAATCCGAGCCCGTCATTGTCATTGCACAATATGCCTGTCAGTATGGGGGGGGGAGGAATGGTTTTGCGGCTCAGAGCACCGGAAGCGGAAAGCCCGCCTTTCACAATCTCACTCATGATCTGATTAGTGAAGCGCCAATCGCTCCGTGAGCCCCGATGGACAGGAATAGCACAAGTAGCACGCCATAGGTCTGTTATTAAGAGGTTAAAAGCAGGAGGTCGACTTGGGTTGGGCAATAATCCTATCAATCCTTTCTCTCTCTCTCTGGTGTAGCCCAAGCATTCATTGGCCATTTTGTCTGAATCCGTGATTCCACCTCCCCTGTTCGTATTAGCCAAGGGGGAAAAGTCTCTCGCAGCGCGTTTGATTTGATTGGATGGTGGTAGTGCCTATCGCAACCGCCTCTACTGGCGGCGATGGTTTTGTAGCCATGCGCTCATTGGACGGTCAACGGGTCTTGCTAGAGATTAGGCGAGGCCTTCGTTTGTCTTGGATGCGGCGCGAAGGGAGCCGTCGAGTATCTTTCTCCTTCTCATGTCGCCTATCTGGAGGGGCCCTGAAAATCTCTGGCAGCGTCCGTCTCGATAGACTTCGCGAAGGCTGCGGCGAATTGGGAAGGCTGCACAGGAAGAGAGACCAAAGTCCTGTATGCATGCAATGCCCTTCGTGCAAGAACAACTCCTTTGGAAGATGGGTGTAACTGGGGGGAGGGAGAGTGCCGACTATCTTTGGAGTTGGGAACGAATTAACTGTCCATAATACAGAATGGCAAGTAATGATCCTGCTTTGTTTTTAGGAACAATTAATGGCATTATTCTTCAAAAAGGATTTTTTAGCAAGTGTGCTAACTTTTCACGGTCACACAATTTAATGCTGTTTGTAATAGTGAAAACCTGATATGCAAAATAACACCGAGCAGATGTATGGAATATACAGGTTTAATCTCAGTAATTGTGCCCATTCAAATACAGGCATCTCCAACGAACACAATTATCTTAACACTTTGATCTATCTTTAAAATAGTGGGAAAGTGATTGCATTTTATGAAGTCAGTGGGAACCTGTTGATGGTAAATAAGAGTCAGGGATTTTAAATAATTCTTATGGAAATGTTTTTGGTTCTAGTTGGTATTTGAAGGATTTCAGATAAGTAACAAAAGACTAAAGATTATGTATAATAATTCCAAAATAGTGTTCAAACAAAATGTATGTTTATTGAGCTTCAATTTTATGCCCTAGTTCAAATATAGGCTTGTAGTCCTCTTTTTAGAAAAGTTTTAGAGCAGAAAACAAACAAACGATCATATAAATAATACAGCTGTCTTGAATATTTTTATTATTTAAACAAACAAATTTTGCTCAAACTACCTTTTTTTTGTATCAAAACACGAGGCCTGTGAAAGTAAGCAGTATTTTAAATGAATAGGTTCCAAAGGTACCACAACACTTTATGGGTACACTTCACTGGGAATATTTACACAAACTCCACTGAAATTAATGAGAGGTATGCAGGAGCTCTATGACAGTAGCACTGTTTTGGTCCATATTTCCATACGTTTCAGGGTGGCCTGGACAAGAGAATTTCCTGGCAGGTTGTGTCCTTTGTGTTTTCACAGGGCAGTTGATAATGACTGGGATAATCACTGGGCAGAACATTACTCTCAGTTCACTATTTACCTAGATAATGCTACTTCTGTCAGTATCATAATGGTCTGACACAAATTAATGTTTTAACCACATTTGATTATTGAGCACAGTTTTGGCTTCCCCATCTCAAAAGATTATTACAGAATTGGAAAATGTGCAGAAAAAGCCAGCCAGAATGATCAGGGGATTGAGTGTTTTTCTGCAAGGAATGTCTAATGCATTATGTATTGTTTCAGTTTAGAAAAAAAATTGAGGTGGGGGATGCATGCAAGAAATTAATAAAATTATACATGGTTTAGGGCAGACATAAGTTCCCTCACACATAGTACTAGAACTTGGGGTGATCCAATTAAATTGATTGGCAGTAGATTCAGCACAGACAAAAATAGCCCTTCACACAACACATCATTTATGGAATTCATTGCCATAGGATGTGGTGATCGCCATAAGCTTAGATGGCTTTAGAAGAGGATTAAACAAATTGATGGACACTAGGTATATCAGTGGTTATTAGTCATGATGGCTACATGGAACCTTGTGTGTTCAATGACAAAATGCCACTGAATACCATTTGCTTGGTAGCAATAGCAGGAGAAGGTTATTGCCTATGGGCTTCCTGGAGGCATCTAGTTGGCTGCAGTGGGAGGCAGAATGCTGGACCAGATAGACCTTTGGTCTGATCCAGCAGGATTCTTCGTATTCAACAGCTATTTTAGTAGAAAAGTTCTGTCATAGCTTTTTTTCAATTTCAAACCTACCTGCTTAGCTAAATCAAGACCCACCATTAGCATTCATGACAAAATGATTTAAGGGATATTAATATCTGTTTTAATGCTTCACACGTTTGGTATACATGTTTGGTATACATTTAATGTTCCACATATTTAGGCAGTGCCCTTCACAACTTCTGGTTGAAACCTTTCCTCTCATATCATTATCTGATACCATACTCCCCATTGTCCATATTGTTGCAACCATATTTGAAGGTTCTGGTATTGAGTCATGCATAGCTAGAGAATGGAGTGAGCATTTTTTATTCCCATTGGAACAAAGCAAAGAAAGTATTCATAGCCCAAGCTCCAACCATTATGTTGTACATCACTTTGAAATCCAATATGAGAAGTTTAGTATATTTTAAATATAAAATAAACACATTCACCAGCCCTCCTATCCATGGTTGAGATCATTGCCATGGGTGGAGCAATGGCTGGGGTGATTCCAAGCCCAGTTCTGCCCTGTTACCCCAATTGTCAATGGCTAACTATTCCTAAGGGGCTTTTGCCCATTACCATCAGACGTGGCAATGGCAGTAGGGGAAGCGAAATGCACAACATTGCTTTATACCCTCCTGAACCAGGATCATGAAATGCAGCACTTTTCTCTGTCTGAATGAATGATAGCCATTCAGTTATATAAAAAATGTAACTGGTGTAAGATTTAAATTTTGTATTTCCCTTTGGTGACCCCAATCATTTAAAAACCAGCCATGTTCCTACATGCATTGCTCCAATCTGAGTTCTTATAATTGGTCATACACATGTAACAGAATCCTGGGAGAGCTTAGGACAAAATGGACAGACTTTTTGGAAATGAGCGATCAACCTCAGGTATGCTCAGTTCTTGCCCATCATAACTGATTAAAGCTTCAAGAACAAAACTATGTAGCTGGGTCTCAGAGGTGGTCAAGTTGTTAAGGAAACTGGAGAGACCCCTTTTGAAGAATTCAAACTTTGACCCAGCTGACCTTAACATGTAGATACTCCTGGACCTATCTCTGCATGCTCAGGTCGGGCTAGTTGCCAGGAGATATCAGCTCCAACTGATTCACCAACTGTGGCCTCGCAGTGAAGATGGACCTAGTATCCGATATCTATGACACAATTATTTCCAGGCTAGACTACTGCAATGGTTGCTACATGGGGCTGCCTTTAAAACAGCTTGGAAACTTCAGTAGGTCAAAATACAGCAGCCAGCCCCTTTGTCAGTCTCCAGAAACTTATATTACTCTGATCTTGTACTAATGCCATTGGTTAACTATTTGTTTCCAAGCTCAATTTAAAGCGCTAGTCCCAGCATTAAAAGCAAAGAGAACCATCTCTGGCTGGATAGGTAATTTCCTCATTCACATTAACTTTAAATAAATATGACCACTAGGTTAGGCTGAGCAACTATTGTTCCCTAGGTTATTTACAGTTTATCAGAGACTTATAACTGGATTGTCCCTCATCTAGCTCAACATTCTAGTCCCGGCACCACTTCATAGCAATATGTGTTAAATAGCCAAGTTCAGCATTAACTTGTGGCTGTACTGTTGTCCTCTATATTTAAAGTGATGTCTGATTGTGATTCATAGATCAGAGACGTCTGAGTACTGGAACTCAAATATAATAACATCTTGTCCTAAACATGCTATATTAAAGAAACCCCACTCTTACAAAAAGTGGGAAGTTTTCACCCAAATAGAATTAGGATGTAAAGGTCTTGGGGCAAAATGCTCCATTACTTTTCTATAGTGGATTGGACTACAAAGTCTGTATTGAAATCTTACACTGAAAGAGTAATTCAGTGTATTAGACTTAGAAATTGGTGCCAAATAATTTCACATTTCAATATAGCTTGACTTTCATGCAGATAAAAGTTCGATCAGGCTGTGTGGGAGACAAGCAGAAGAACATACTCTGTTAGACTGGGTGTCATAGAAACGAATTAATGGTTAGCATGAATCTATTTTCAAATCACATTGACAGAACCTCCATTAATTTCTATTTTGAGCTGCTTCACTGGGTTTAGAGAAGGATGACATAGCAGAACAAGATACACAGCTTGCTTTGATCTTAATGGAATTTAGACCAGATTCTCATCTGCTGCAAACTGTCATTTTACATCACTTTTGAACAGCATGCAGAAGTCTTATGGAATAAGACACAGAATTTGCCAGTGGTTCAATGACTTCCCCATGTTTTTTAGTTTAAAACTAAATGGAACATTTAATATAATTTCAAATTGTTTTTAAACCCAGGATAACTTCTGTCCGATGCCATCACATGCTTTTTGGTGACAGGGACCATGCTGAGAGTTGTAGTCCCATCAGCAAAGAAATATGGAAAGAGTAAGGAATACGGACAGGGACCAGGACAAAGCAAGGAGTCTGGTGTACTTCAAAATTCAGAAAACATTTTAAAAAGCCCCACCACTTTAACAAAAGGAAACAGCACAATCCTATCTTTATATTACATTGGGGCTGGAGAAATGTCACAGATATGCTGGTGGAACAGCTCCCAATCTGATAAGTGCTCACCTTGGAAGGGGAAAAATAGACAAGCGGGAAATACAAAAGGGCAGAAAAATGACAAGAAAGCCCACAGAGATCCTGGAAACACCTGGAGAGGTCACCATTCCCAGACTGTGTCATGATTCCAAGCCCTCCAGCCGAGATGTGAGGTGACAATCAAGAGGTTTGCTGTGCATTCCACAAAGCTTTATTCAGTAAATAGGTGTCTCTTCACATCTGAAGGGAGGGTGAAGGCCACATGCTATCTAAGCTTAATTAGCCTAACAAAGCAAAGCAATTGCCTATCAACAGTTACTGGTCTTCATGGACAGTTTTCAAGAAGAAGCCTCTGCAGGGTGCCCAACCTAGAGGACCGCCTCCCATCTCCTCTTGACCCTGTGGTGGATTCTGGGGTCTATCAACTCCAATGTTTCCTCCCCCTCTGACAAAGACTGAGTTCCTGGGGGTGGGGGTAATCTTTAAGCCTGGGCATCTTGTCCCATAAACTCCTGGGAATATTCCTTCTTGACTCCTAGAGAGTCTTGGAGAATCTTCTCCCCCTGCTTCCTATCTTGACTGATGTACGTCTTGTACTTCTTCAGCCTCCAAGTCTGATTAAGACTCCAAAAACCTGTCCCCCACACTAGGAAAAACACGCCTGATCCTGAAACTGTGCTAGCAACAACACCCACATGCCACCCGGAAACCCAGGCAGCCAATGATGGCGGAGACATGACTCCAGCCATCCCCTGCATTGCCATACACACAATATGCAAGATGACTACCCCACACCATCAACCCCTATAATACCCCCTGCAATGACTCTGTTACTGCCTGTCCCCAACTCTAGACAGATTTTAATCCTCTTTATGCTCCTCATAAACATTGCATTCACTGGTGGGATGCCTGGAAACTTGCAATACCAGAATCATTGCTGCCTGTGCTATTGGGCTTGATGGATAGGGGTGCTGCACCATCACTCTGGGTGTTGTACGTGCTGCAATACAGGGTGTGTGGTGTGGAGTGTAATTGTTTATTGGCTCCCTGCACGTGTCAGCATATGGGCATCATTGCTAGCAAAGTCCCTGTTTCATGGGCTTTGGTGACATTCTTAGGGACACTGGGGGCACATCTGCTATTTTTTACATTGCTTTCTGATTTTCTGCATTGTGAGTTTTTCTCTCCCCTTTCTTCCCAGGCTAAACGGGTATAGGACACAGCAGCCATTCAACAGCGTAGCAGCAGCGTATCTCACTCAATCCATCTGATATAGGATTGCTCAGTGAAACATGAGGAATCAGAACAGCCCATGTATTCTTTATCATTGACCAGCAGAGGGCAGAAACTGTGCAGAAATTTCCAGACGTACTTTTATCTGCTGCTTCATCTACTGTCACTTATGCAATAACAATAACAACATAAACAACAATATTCTTCCAAAATCTAAAATGTAAAGCTGTTTTAAAATCTCATCTCACCAGAGTAATTCACTCTGTGCAAGTTCCAGCTATGTTTTCAGTGAAGTGGCTGGTAGCAGTGCTGAGTTTTAATAAATAATGTGAAAGCTTTGAGATCCATTACTGCAATAATTGGTCACTTTCTTCTAACATTCTGATATTAATAAGGCACTTCTAGACTGAGGGCTTCTTGCACAACTAGTCATTGCTCTTCAGCTGAAAGTTACACGTATTGCAATTGGCTATTCACACTTCAAGGGTCTCTAGCACTTCTTTTAATGTGTGCATCTTGCTGTGTTCTGTCCACACATTGGTCATGATATAGTTATGTGGACAGTGTTGTTCTCTCCTCATTGGTCACCAGACCAACACAGCGCCATCTTAACTCCGTTTTTGCTCAGTGTATTTATTGTTTTTAAAGCAAAAAAAAAAAAGTCTTTAAAAAGAATGCCTGCAGCAGAAGGCTAAAGAATTGCAGCTAGGTTTACTTCCAAGTAAATATGGTTACACATCAGGCTGTAAGTCCCATTGATTTCAACTGAGAATGTCTGATCTCCAGTCTAGTCAATTTCGCAACTGGATCTAATCAGACAACCTGATCTAGTCAGTTTCAAATCCAATCTGGTCAGTTTCATAACCCATTTAGAAAAACTGCTGGGTTGATTTTTCCTGCTTTGTTGGCTCTGAAACTGGAAATGCATCACAGGCACTAGAGAAAAGACAGGAATTTCAAACATGTCATTCACTTTCTTCAGGGACAATTCCTCTCACTGTGCCTCAATTACACATTCTTTTTATCCACACCTGCTAAGAGGTGACACTGCTATTCAGTACTTTCCTTCTTTAATAGATTTTCTGCAGTAAGAAAAAAAATGAAAAAAGTATTGGAAAATCATGGGAGGATTAAAACTGGATGATGATGATGATGATGACATCAGGAACCTCCAGAAAATTGCATAATTGAGACATGGCAATTAGATATTAAAACCATTGTCTAGAATCACCCGTAGATAAAAGTTGTAGAAAGTGACAAGCTAGAAAGCCAGGAGGATCAGGTGATTGGGTACTATACAAGCTGGAAAACTTGTGGAAATTCCTTTGCTAGAAGATGCTTGGGAGTTGGTGGCTACGGCATTCATCCTGTATGAAATACTGAAATTCCCCCTGTTCCAAATATGTTTTAACCCAAACAAACAAAAACCCAAGAACCTTTCAGCTTAGTCTGTACTATCAGCTCTGTGATTGCTTCTACACTGAAGCAGTGGCATGATGAAATAGCTCAGCATAGAGACAGAAACTGTGGTGTGGAACAAACAAGCAGGAACACAAGTCCCAAGTGTTCCTCCAAGCCACCGCAAATCTTGTTTGCAATAAAGACAGATGTAGGTCACACATACGCCCAATACTAATTCAATTTACATAAAACTCGTTAACATCTCTTGCTAAGATTTCACTGCTCTCAGATTCTGCTTCCCAAAGGCCTAAGTTCATGGTAACACTGCCTTTGTGCCAAGCCCTTTAACCTGAAAGATAAGTAACTGCCCCCCCCTCTCTCTCTCTCGTCTACATCTATATAACTTTGTCTATCCTCACAGGTTGTCTTTTCATTGTGATAGTAAAGTTTGGGAACTACTTAAATAGGCATTAGAAATGTTGAAGATATCCAAACTACATTTGCTTTCACAATGCCAATTAGGCCATGACCACAGGCATTGATTCCCCCCCCTCCCCAGAATTGGGCGGTTATTTTAAAATTCCTGAAAGATGACATAGAAAATACACTTTGTCATTTTTCTGGCAGGACATTAGAGCAACTAATGTATCCAATCTAGTCTTGTTGCCTTAAATGGGAATTTTTCTGGACAGTTTCTTACATTTGTTGTTTTTTCTATAGAGCTGAACATTATCAATTTTAGATTGGTCACTGTGAACTCTTATCTATGTTGAAGAAGACCATTTCTATGAATATGACTGAATGCTTTTATTACCATTCACTCTGAAGATAATAATTTGTCATTCAGTATTTCTTAATTTTATTTTTGTTATATTGTAGTCAGACTATTGTAGCCAGGTTTTCTTATTTAAATAATTAAAAATTATAGTTCTGTCATGTCAACTGACACTTTGTGATGAGCTCTATATCAGATATAAGGAGCCTGAAGGAAGGATGGGTTTTGCGGATAGTCAGCTGTCTTTCATTCCACTGTCCAGACACTGTTAGAATTGGATTTTTTTAAACCTGAATTTCATTCTACTTGCACAAAGTCGCATTAGTGCTAATGGCATTAGTGCTAATGTGAATCTGTGCATTGGTGCAAATCCCCCTCCCCCAATGAAAAACCAGTCTGCAAGTTCACATGACTTGGGGAAATCCAGATACATAACAGGTCAGATTGATGGAAATCCAAACTAATTTGATTCATTGTGGATTTCTCTGACATCCCAATCTGAGGTACATTCACCAGATACACTCCTTTCTGCCTTCCTTCTGAATCCCACATATAAGGATTAGGGGAAAGGGAGTTTGATAAGAATGGCATAGCTTTCAGTTTAGCCAATGAAGTGCTCCACCCTATTTCACTTTACAAATAACTAAGTATTTGCAGTTGCGGGAAGGAACGCTCAGACAATGTAGTGGGTCTAATGTAGATTGAGGCAAGGGAAGCAAATCAAGATGCTAGCATACTAGGGACAGTCCGGTTTGTGTTCCTCTCTTAATCATGATTACCTTTTCAAAAAGCATTAGTTTACTGTCACATTAAACTTTTGACAGTAAAGTACTTCAGTTTTGTTGGGTTTACATCACCTCTTCATTGAGGAATAAACTGCAGCTGTTCCTTTCTGCTTTGACTCCAGGGACTTGGCTGAAAAGAAAAGAACTATGTCATGTTCTTTTGCATTTGGGTAAAGTAGTGCAGATGATAGTGGTGCTTCTTTTGATCAGGCAGGGATGCATTACCCAGAAGGAACTTCACTCTGCTCCCAAACCATGCTCCTGTCTCTTTCAAGAGCTGAGAAAAAACAACAGCAGCAATTTTCACACCAAACCACCACTGAAGAAGTGCAAACCCTGCAGCAGCAAGAGCACATCCAGCAGCAAACCAGTGGCTAAAGTGCCAGTGTGTGAACACAGTTGTTCAAGACTTCCTTTCTAACACTCAGGCTTAATGCCCCAGCATAACCAGTCAGCATCCTAGATCAGATGTTTGAAGATGTTTCAGCATCGCAACTCCTAGGAACTGAGTTTCTATTGCAGTCTGCTTTAACCTGGGGCTTGTCTATATGCCCTATATACCCCATTGTGGCTGTGCAGTTGTGCCCTGTGGTTTAAATGATGCAGCTGCCAACTCGCAGCCATGTAGGGCTTTTCCCAGCAAAACTGCGCCTTTCAATTTACTACAACTTTTTTGGTTGCTCTGATGTCACCACATTGTTTATTCATCTGTCAGTGGTAGCTTCAGTTCAGGTTAAGAAAGTGGCCCTAGCTAGTGCCGGATCCCAGTGCAGGGTAAGCATAGGAATGCAGGGCAGAGAGCAGGGGGCGGGCTTGACAAGCCTAGGAATGGCCGCCATGGAGATGTGAAACTCCAGGGAACAAAAGTAAGGGCAGTTATGATATATAATGCAGAAATGAAATGAACTATAGCAGTGCATCTGCACTGCTACAGGCTTTCAAAGCTGAGCAGAGTTGCCGAGGGGGAGGGAGGTTTTCGCTGTTTTCTGGTCCCTCCAGATTTCCTCGCATTCCCACCATCTTACAATGGCACTGCTGTTTTTTCCTGTCCAGATAGCCCATGCTCCCTCCTGCCGTGTAACTCTATCAATTCCACCTCACAGCAGCGATGTCATGGGGGTTGGAATCAGCTAGCAAAGGGTGGTGTATAGATGCACTCCTGGTGCCCACCAGATGGGAGTTATAGTCCAACACAGCTAGAGGGCACCAAGTTGAGGAAGGCTGTTCTATTGAAGTGAACGTGGATAAGAAAAGGCATCTGCCCAGGTTATCCATGGAAACCCTAGCAAATCTCTTAACATCTTGCTTTCCCATAAAGGAAAGGCTGTACTTGTGTCCACTTTGTCAAAACAAGCAGCTGCTCTCAGTCTTCTGCCAGCATTCCACATGGGATGAATCTGAAGGGAAAGCAAAGAGAGGGGTAACTTTTCTCATGCAGTGAGGCAGCATACTGTAAATGGGTGTCAGGTTCCAAACCCACAACTGTGCCATCCCATTTTTCATTCTTGCTCTGCTGCAGTATTAACTCTTGTGCCACATGTACAAAGCTCCGAAGCATCACAGTAGCTTGTTCCACATATTCTAAGTTTTCCTCAGTTGCTAGGAAGCCATGGTACAGACCCATAACTAGCTCTGAAGTTATCCCATCATTGCTGTGTAAGAAAGTACTATCATTACACACATGCCTTTGATCATCATAACAGAAGAAGAGTTTTGGAAACTGAACAAGCCTAGCAAGAGATGTGCATCATTTTCCTATCCAAATCAGTTTGTGCCCGCTTTTACTTTCTTTGTGGTCCTTCCTGGTTCCTTGCCAGCTTTTCTGGTGCTAAATAATATTTGCTTGAGACCAACTACTTATCAGTGACACAATCATTGTTGGTTGTATATTTCCATTCAAACTATCTTAAGGGTAAAACCACAGACTGGATGATATATTATCCCATTCCAGATTTCTATTCCTTTTCCTAGGAGGACAAGGGATAAACCCCTTTTCTCTTAGAATTTTTTAAATAAGTGATACTTGGAGGATGCCACCCCAGAGCAACTAGAGGCTTGTGGGGTAGTATAATTGCCCAATGGTATCCTGGTAGTGCTTCTCCACCAGAGGAGGAGGAGGTCAACCAAGTCTCGAGGAAGACAGTCACTGGGGAAAAGCCAGAGGAGGATGTCAGTACAAGGAGAATTAATTACTTTGATTTTTTTCCACTTCAGACCTCAAAAGGGCAACAGCCAGTCCTTCCTACAGAATTTTCTAGCTCCACAAAGTTCAGTTTGGATGGCTTTAAAACGGGGTTGGATAAATTCCTGGAGGAGAAGGCTATCAATGCTATTAGTCCTGACGGCTATGTGCTAACTCCTGTATCAAAGACACTCGTTGCTGGGGAATGTGGGCTGTTGCACCATGTCCTGCTTGTGGGTCCCTTATTGACTGTGGTTGACCAATGTGTGAACAGAGTGCTGGACTAGATGGACCCTTGATCTGATCCAGCATAGCTCTTATGTTCTTACTTAGTTCTTTTTGTGAACTTGTATTAGTAAACCAGTTAACCTCTAAAATGTCGTAGTAGTTTTTGTGTTCTTGCTGCTAGAGTTTAACGTGACTGCTTTGGGTTGGGGTGAGGAATGTGTTTGTTGTAGGCACACACATACTTCTTCGGGGGGGGGGGGAGGGGAACCCCACCAGCATCTCCCACTTTGGTATTTTAGCCTTTTGTCAAGAAAACACAGCCAAGATCTTGTTAGTGTATACTTGAAAAAACTGGTGGAGCTGAAACACTGCCACCACCATCCTCAGTTTCAGATGGTAAAAGGAGGAGGAGGAGGAGGAGGAGGAGGAGGAGGAGGAGAGGCAGGTATCCAAGACTTGTTTGTAAGATAGCAAATGGCAACATTTGATCCAAAATGCAACTGCCTCCTTGAAGCAGTAGGAACATACACATTTGCAAGCAGACCCTTACATTCCATGCACAGTGAGGATTTAAAATGACAGAGCTCAGAAAACAACCCCTGCGGAGCCTTCAGTATGAGATGAAGATTACAAGCAGGGTAATACTCTAAGCAAGTGGGAGGCTGTAAGGGAATTAGATAAAGGAGTTGGAAGATGACAGGAAAGTAAAGGAGGCTAATTATGGAAGCAAGAAAAGGAATCAAACGTGAAGCTCAGAATTTATTGTTTATTTATTTTGTTCATTTCAATACTGCCTTACAGAAGCCAACCAAGATGGTTTACAAAAGAATTCAGAAGATAAAGTAATCAAATATAACCTCTGAAAGCAAACTTATAAACCATAATAACAATTTTAAAAAGCAAATTAAAAAGATGTGTCTTGTTGAATGCAGAGTGTGTGGGGCCACTCACAGCTCCGAAGAGAGAGTGGCTCAATTCGGACGACATATTAGGCAACGGAGGAGGGGGGGGGGGAACAATCATCAGTTGTGTTGCTTATTGTGTCATGTGGGGAGTAACACACCATGCACACACAACTGACAGTACGCTAATCAGGCAATTTAAACAACGGAGGGAAACAACGGGCTTGCACGTTGTTTAGCCCGAAGCCCCGTTGCCTAATATGTTGTCCGAATTGAGCGAGTAGTGTCTTCCAATATTTGGGAACAACCCAGGAGAAAGCCCTTCCCCATGTGTCTAACAAGCAGCCTCTGCAAACAGGGCTGTCTTCAAAAGTGCCTCTCCAGGTGATCTTAATAACTGAGCAGTCCCTCAGATAGCCAAGCCCTAAGAGGTTTAGAGGTTTAAAGGTAAGAACCAGCACCTTGAATTTAGCCCAAGAAACAACTGGCAATCTGTGCAGATCTGTCAGTACTGGGGTGATAGGAAGATAGGAGGCTGCCTTATAATGAGTCAGGCCATTGGTCCATCTAGCCCAGTATTAATGACACTGACTGGCAGCTGCTCTCCAGGCTTTCATGCAGGATTCTTTCCCTGCCCTATCTGAAGAAGCTGGGAAGTGAACCAGGAGCCTTCAGCATGCAAAGCAGATGCTCTACCACTGAACTATGGTGATGTTTCTGGAACTGCAGGGACTAAAGGTCAGTTCATGGGAACAAACTGTGGTGATAGGCCTAAGCCGGAAAGTGGAGAAATGAACTGAACTACGCCCCTCCCTGATATGATCACCATGCTGTGTACTGGTTAGCAACCTAGCTACTGCATCCTCTCACCTCATCAGCAGAAAGCCCATGTCATGATTTTTAGACAAGGGAGCTGAGGTCAGCTCACACATCCATAGGCATTACTTGGTGTCTCGTTGCCTGCTTACTTTGGCACCATAACTTGCAACTGAATGGGTCCACTGCTTGTATTCTAAGGTATTATAGTTGAGAGGATCTAAAACCTCTATCTGTAGTGATAGGTCCCCTCTACAAGAATTCGGTTTGATGCCTGGTTGTCCGATTATGTGCATCTTCTCGCAATCGCTTTTACGGCAAATCACTATACTCGGGAGACGGTTAAGCGCATAACTGGTTGCCTTACCGGTTATATGAAACGCGCTTTAGAGGTGTTTAATGTGGAGAATCGCTTGTTTACATGGTCATAAGGTGCTTTAACTGCCGCGGTAAATTAAAACTCAGTATTTAACGCGCATTCAATAATGCGCATAATCGGACAGAAAAAGCGCCTCAACCCCCGATTTGCGCTCGACTCTTGTAGAGGTCAAATTTTTAATACACCTTGAAAGAGCTTTAAATCGCTCTTGTAGAGGCACCCTTAGATCTGTCTTGGCTCTTTCATACATCCATGTGATGTTGCAGGCTGATGAAGAAGTTAGGTCCCCTCTACAAGGATTCGCTTTTGCGCCTGGTTAGGCGATTATGCGCATAATCGCTGAAGCGCATTTACGCCTAATACCTCTGCACGAGAGGCAGCGAAGCGCATTAAGGGATGACCAAAATGCGCTTTACAAGTAGTTAATGCGCATAAGCGCTTGTTCACATAGGCAAAATGCGCTTTAACGGCCGGAGCAAAATAAAACTTGCTGTTTAACGCGCATTTGATAATGTGCATAATCGGAGAGATAAAGCGCCTCTACGCCCGATTTGCGCTCCGTTCTTGTAGAGGTAAATTTTTTAAAGCGCCTTGAAAGAGCATTAAACCTCTCTTGTACAGGCAGCCCTCATAGAGATCTCTGAGGTGGTATGACAGTAGCAGCTGGGTTTTTAGGTGCTTCGTGCCAAAAGGGGCATTCGGTCACTTGGGCATTTTGCATTTAATCCTATGTCCTGGTATAGCTGGCAGCATTATCAAGGAGCAATTTTCATGTATAAACCATTCTTACATGCGTCCAGTCACAGGAATTATTTGCAGCAGTAAATTATTTGAATATCCTGCTGCATGAATTAGCCCCAAACCTCATTCTCACAGTTGGGCAATACCTTTATTAGGACCTGCAAAAATGCTACAAAAGGTTGTACAAGAGCTTTGATGAGGTCACAGAGCCAAGATGGCTTTTGCTATTGCAGATTAAACTATGTCTATTACAAGAAATGTAATCAGGAGCTTCTATTCAGATATGAAACTCAGTGGCCTTGAGACAGCCATTTCTGCATCCCTTCATCTACCCAGCAACTCAGTTATTAATGGGTATACTTATTTGTTATAAGACACACACCACACCGCCCCCGTAAGCATAATTTCTCTAAGGATAGTATAAACTTGGCCAATTTTAGCAGCCAGTGCTCTTTAGAATTCAGTACTAATATGATGGTATCACATAAATCCATGGAAAAGGGTCTATTTAATTAGATGAAAACAACCTTTTAGAGAATGGTATGTGTGTTATTTTCTGATTTATCTTTATTTTATTTTAGAAAGTCATGCCCACCTATTGTACTCCTTTCCTTTGGAAGCACACATAGAACCTATGAGCCCTGGGAGGTAAGGTTCCAAATGTGGTTTTCCTATCCTGGTTTTGAAATGCTTTCTTTATCATGTGAAATGTTTCAAAGCCACTTTGTCGCTTAAACATTTTTAATGTGTGTGCCTTGTCACCTCTTAGATGTGAAGGCTTTTAATGCCTGAGCTCTATTTTATTACACTGTGGGTATCTAAGGTGAGTGCTTCCCACTCTTCCAAAATAAAGAAGCTAAATTTAGCACATGGCAGAGATAGTAACCATGGAACTAGAAATGGAAGAGAAGAACTATAAAGAAATCTAAAGGTTTCATTTTCTGAAACAACAGGAAATACAACTTAGCTTCAAACACTCCAAAATCCTTTGTTCCAAGTGCCTTTATTTATTAATTACCGTATCATAAGTACTGTTCTGATATGTTTATTTGAAGCGCTAATTACAGTTCAGTGGTGTGTTTCTGCTTCTGCCTTAGAAGAATGGGCTTGGTCTTCTGACTTCCGTTGGATTATTTGGATCGATCAGATATAAGATCATCTTCAGGGGTCCTTCTTTGTGAGCCCCTGCCAAAGGAAGTAAAGCAGGTGGCTACGAGGAGGTGGGTCTTTTCTGCTGTGACACCCCAGCTATGGAATGAGCTCCCTAGAGAGGTTCACCTGGCACCTATGTAATACTCCTTTCTATGCCAGGTGAAGACTTTTTTATTTTCCCAGTATTTCAACATTTTACCATCTTAGTCTTTTCACTTTGCTGTTTTAAATCTGTATTTTAAATCTCTGCATTGCTGCTCAGTTTTATTCTGGTTGTACTTTTATATTGTGGTTTAAATTTTATACTTTAAATTGTACTTTATGGTTTTAATTTTTGTGAACTGCCCAGAGAGCTTCGACTATTGGGAAGTATAGAAATGCAATAAATAGATAAATAAATAAATAAAATGGGGGAAAATATTAGTGCTGGAAAAGACCTCACTGGTGACTTTGTCTGATTGCTCACAATACTATGTTACTTTGGACTCAAATACCCATTATATATTTGTCCGTATTTTTCAGATTATACTTACAGCTGTGTGAATTCAATAATCCCAAACCAGTGCAGAAAAGTACACTGAACCCACCATTTAATTTTTAAAAACAAGCTTCTAGTCCAGGTCCAGTCAACATTGACCTTAAGGTAGGGTGACCAGATAAAATCCAGGTCAGGGCTCATGTAACTTTAACAGTTGTAGAGAAAAGGGAATTTCAGCCAGCGTCATTTGTATACAATTAGTTCCTGATGAAATTCCCTCTTCATTACAACAGTTAAAGTTGCAGGGGCCCTGCCTTCTTTTGTATATGCTCACTCTAGTATAGTGCATGCACCTTTAACTGTTGTGATGCAGAGGGAATTTCACCAGGAACTAATTACATACAAATGACACTGGCTGAAATTCCCTTTTCTCTACAACTGTTAAAGTTACATGAACCCTGACCTGGATTTTATCTGGTCAGCCTACCTTAAGGTGTATAGGCAATGTCTAATGGAATCTCAGGGTGCTTTCAGAAGACGGGCTCTTGGTGCTAACACTGAAATGGCATTGTGAATCTATTCCATATTTTTTTTCTGCTAAGAAAAGGACACAAGAAGTGGTGGAAAATATGGTAGGGCTACAAAGGGAAGATCATTATCTGGGCCTCATCTTGAAGCACCCTTTGAAGCCCAGTAGGCTTCCCAGGGCTCAGCAAGTGGGCCTTCAATGGCTTATATAGCTCAATGCCCCTCCCCATAGCTACCAGAAAGAAAATAAACTATGATATATATATATATATATATATATATATAGTGTAAAATTTATACAGGCCACAGAATTGGTGCAGAATATGGGTGTGTATAAATGTATATATACACAGAGGACTACACACAGTTAAACAAAGTAAAACCCACTACCTACCTTCAAGATATGTGTTGGTAAAAACCAAATCAAAATGGCTAAAGCAGAGGAGCCATGATGAAAGAACCTCACAATCCCCCAGTCATCAGATAAATTGCCCTGGAGAAAAATATTTATTTTGACGCTTTTTAAAAACCCTGCACATGAAAGAAACAATAATGATCAATCCCTGGAATAATCCTGCAAATTACTCTCTTTAAAAACAATACTGTGGAGAAGTTTATTTTAAAACAATGCATTGAGACACAAGGCAGACAAAATGAGAGAACTGGAGTGCCTGGTTTTAAAGGAGAGCCCAGATATAGTTGGCAATATTACGGAAACCTAATGGAATGGAGAGAACCAGTGGGATATGGTCATCTCTGATTGTAAACTCTATAGTACGTCTGTACTTAATATATGTCTGTACGTCAAAGGGGGCATAATGTTGAGTAGACTAAGAAACCGAAAAGAGGAAGACTCTTCCACAGAAGTGTCGTGGGTGATAATATCGGGCTCCAAAACTGATTTAATCCTAGGAACATGCTATCGTCCCACAGATCAGAATTCTCAGGGTGATCTTGAGATGGAAAATGAAATCAGGGAGGCCTCCAAATGAGGAAATGTTGTAATAATGGATGACTTCAGTTACCCCCAAGTTGACTAGATAAATGCAGATCCCAGTTACGACAAAGGAATTACATTTCTTGATACCCTAAATGATTGTGCCCTAGAACAGTTGGTCATAGAACTGACCAGAGAGGAAGCAACCCTGGATTTAATCCTAAATGGTGTTGCCCAGGACTTGGTATGATGTGTAAATGTTGTTGAATCAATTGGAAACAGTGATCACAGTGCTATCAGATTTAATATATATTTAAGAGGAAATTTGCCAAGGAATTATAATGGAGTCACATTTTAATTCAAAAGAGAGCACCAGGTTGGGGAAGGCTATAATAGAGAACTTCCTTATCCTTGCCCCTCCCCCTATGCTTCAGGCAGGTTGTCTGCCTTTAAAAATAAAATAAAGCACCAGATGTATTTCTATTCAAATTAACACTTATTCTGAGCCTTTTTAAAAAATAGCAAACCACAATAAATATGTACAACATCTGGAGAATTGGTTGGAGAGATCGTGATGTTACAGATACCTACCAATCACTGGTGTGCAGGTAGCTTGCTACAAAACCTGAAGAATAAATTTATCATAAACTGGATCCCACAGAGTACATTGTCAACAACATGGTAAGTGTGCTACCAGAGCACAATGACGATGTGTGTGTATATATATATATATATATATATATATAATATATATATATATATATATATATACTTTCAGATAAAAAATAAAAAAACAAAAGACCAAAATGGGTCAGCAAAGGATGATGTAATCAAAATGGAGATTTAAAAGTATGTTATAAGAGGGTTAATTATATGATGGGGAAGGTGAACTGTTAACAAAAAGAATGGCTCAATGCTATCTTCACCAAAAAAAAAAAAAGAGGAAAAGTTAAAACCATAAAATCAGCAATATTAACATAAGAAAAGAAGAGAAAAGAGTTGCAGTAGATTATAACAAAATTGCACAGAGAATATCTGTAACATCTGAATGGATTTAAATCACAATTTAGTATCAAATACTGAAACAACTGAATTGAATCCTGGCAGCGCTGGCAGTTATATTTTGAGAATTCATTGAAGATAGGCATGATGCTGGACCACTGGAAAGAAAGATAAGCATAATTCCTAAGGTTTGAAATGGGAAAAATATAATACAGGAAATTATAGGCCTTTAGAATAGAAATACATTTGGCAGATTTTAACTACAGTACTTAACCATATGCTAGAATATAAATCAGTTGCCCTTTATGTACATAGAGGTAGACGGCATTACTGATGGGGAAAAGTAGATTTACTTTGAAAATAATCTTGATACCTAGAAAAAAACAGGCTGAAATCAACAAAGTACAATGCAACAAGTGTGTGTGTGTGTGTGTGAAGGAAGAACCAAAGACACAATACAGGATAACCACCAGCTTGATTTCACATGTCTCTGAAGGCCCTTGGGAGTTATGACTGATCAGAAATTGAACACATAATACTGCAAAGGTGACTAATCCCATTGTAGAATGCACCAGGATAAATATTATATGTATGACAAGGAGAACTTCCAAGTCAGACAGTAGGTCACAAACAAAGCTAAAAAAGTGATGGTGGAGGCCATTGGTTTTTGATATTGTAGGTTGTATCCAATGTTAGCCTAACTTAAGCCCCATGCACTTTAATGGGTCTATTCTCAGTAGGACTAACATTAGATGCCACTTTGTATATTCAATCTCAGGAGGAAAGGCTGGATCACATGACATTAATGATCCCTTTCAACTTTCTGTTGTCCTAGTTCTTTTTTCCGATTTAATTTTTTTATTGTTTTCAGACAAAGATAAAACACAAACAATACAACATACAACATTAAGATGGACTTCCGAATTTCTCAAACATACAAAAATATTTACATTTTCTTTTACGCATTATCAAAAAATTAATTTAAAAAAATAATGAGTGAATTCCCTGACTTCCCTGTCTTATTAATTGTTTTTCTTCCAATTTAATCACTAAATCTGCATGCAAATATATCCTTCCCTTCTCTCTCTTTTAAAAATCTATCAGAAGTTTCCATTCCTCAATAAACCTTATTGTTGTTTTGTCTTTTATTATTGCAGTGAGTTTTGCCATTTCTGCCAACTCTGTCATCTTCAATAGTCATTCCTCCTCTGTTGGTACTTTCTTACTCTTCCAGTTCTGAGCATATAATAAACTTGCTGCTGTTATCAAGTATAAAAATAAAGTTCCATAACTTTGACTCAACTGTTCATCTATTAACCCCAGCAAAAAGTACTCCGGGCGCAGTTGTATTTTAATCTTCAGTACTTTTTGCATTACATTATGCATTTGTATCCAAAAGGATTTCGCTTTTTTACATGTCCACCATAGATGATAGAAGGTTCCTTCTTGTTCTTCACATTTCCTGCACCTTCCCGATGTCCCTTTATACATTTTCACCAATTTTGACGGAGATATGTACCATCTCTACATCATTTTATTAAAAAAACTTTCAATCTGGTACATAATGTAAATTTCAAGCCTCTCAACCTGTTGTCCTAATTCTAAAATTACTGTCTTTATTGGAGAGCCTATCTACACTACTGCTTTAAAACGGTTTATAACAGTTTAAAACTGGTTAATAATAACCATTATTGACCGGTTTAAAACTGTTATAAACCATTTTAAAGCAGTAGTGTAGATAGGCTCCTAGTCTTGCCAAATACAGCTTTTACATTCCTACCAAGAAGGTCTTTTGACACCCTCTGAAAAGTTTTTTGGCCTTTTGGAATTAACAAGAAGGGATCAATTATTGGGGAGGGGGGTGAATGAACAGAAGAGAAATAAGGTTCTGGAGGGAATGTACACAGTGTCAAATGATGCTTTTACGAACCAGTTTTCCCCATGGGAATCTTCAGACCAAGAATCCTAATTCTAGTTTAGCCCATATCTTCCAGATGGGGTTTATTAAAGATGTTTGCTTTGTGGAGATGAACCATATGACATTCTCTAAGCTGCTTAGCTTTCTGTTGGGCCATCTTTCTACCTGTATAGCTGCTTTCTGACAGAAAGTCCTGTTGCCCTGGAGCTGGGTCTCCATGGTAACACTTGCTTTTCAGACACTCAATGGAAAATACGGGTATGGAGAGACTCATGCTGGAATACTAATTCAGCCCAAGTGTCTGTAACACAGACTGAATTTTAATACCACTCAGCTACCCTGTGGGCTAAAAATACCCACCAGTTCTCTCCCTGAACTTTAGTAAGCATCTTAAAGCGACTCCGCTTCTCCTGCAGCTTCTCCTAAGGCTCAAAATTTCTATGAATCAGCTAAGCCTGACTAAACATTTGAAGAAACGTCCACCTCAACCCCTGCAATTAAGA
Organism: Anniella stebbinsi; assembly: GCA_029215795.1. Classification (NCBI taxonomy): domain Eukaryota; kingdom Metazoa; phylum Chordata; class Lepidosauria; order Squamata; family Anniellidae; genus Anniella; species Anniella stebbinsi. Next base: position 65,379,618 of record JARDYH010000004.1, on the reverse strand, counting down.
ATGTGCAATTGTTCATAAAGAAATCAAAAAGGATCCTATGCCAGAAACAGGTAACGTGCAGTAATATTGTTCTGACAGATGATAGAGACAGAGATTAAAGAGGTCAGGAACAATATTGCTACAAAGCACTCACCATTTCTGGGATACATTTTAGTACACACAAACGCACTCATACATACACGTGGGATCTGCAGCAAAATATTGGATCATGGAGTACTCATCTTCATAGTTCCAGCCAGCCAGCCATGTTCTCCTCCATGATACTCCCCACTGACATCGGAGCCATCAGCCTCCATTCCATACCATTTCCCCTCTCAACCTGCTTTCCACCCACCCATCCCTGCAATACTCAACCAGGATTCTGTGACATGTTCAGTCTGCATTGGGCTGTTGGGGATTTCCTCCATTAGGGATTTCTTTTTCGTGTAACTGTGTGCCTATCCACATTGCCCTTAAAACGACTTATATTCTGTTTAAAAACATGTTTTTGAAGTCGTTTCATTACGTGGTAGGACACACTGAGCAGTACTTACGTTTCATAGTGACTGCTTCCTCCATCCTGAAAGCGTTCAGTGGTGTGACACATGGTTAATTCTTTGTCTGTTCTTTTTTAGTTTCTGTTTTGCAGGCTGCTTGACCCGCCCACTTCTGCCTCCGTAACTCAAGCAGCCTGCAAAACAGAAACTAAACAAGACGAGTCAAGGAATCAACCCTGTAATACACCAGTGAACGCTTTCAGGATGGAGGAAGCAGTCACTATGAAGCATAAGTACTGCTCAGTGTGTCCTACCACATAATGAAATGACTTCAAAAACCACGGTTTTAAACAGAATATAAGTCGTTTTAAGGGCAATGTGGATAGGCTGAGTGTGTATTTGTACAAACCTTCAGGTTCCCCCAGTCTACCGATACCTCCCTCTTGTGCACAAATGGTCTTGTTTTACCCGAGCACTTGAAATAAATGTTATATCATGCTATATGGAAAGTACTATTTCCAAAGCATTTCTGGGGGGGATGTACTATTCCCCTCCCAACTTTTTTCACTGTGGGTTGTGGGTATCTCAGAGGAGTGTTCTTCCAGCCTACAAGATAAATGACCTGAATGGGTTCAAATGCCATTTCCCCCACCTTTCACTTTCATGGCTAGAGCTCTAATCTGTCATGACAAGGTTCCTTTGAAAGCAATAGGACTTCCTTAGCTCACACCAACATTAGCTGGATGACACCCAAGCATAATCTCCAGCAACGTCACAAAGTTTCAACTTTCAATCAGTTTAGCCTTGTTTCTGGTTTCCATCTCCATATGTCAAGGCCCAGTGAAGACGTATGAAATCAAACAGTGTCTTTCTGCTTCTCCTTTTAAGGGCACCTGAAAGAAGAGAAAGCCAGTGACCTTTGGGAAGGTGGCACAGTTAAATATGACAACCTGAACAGGTTTTTATGGCCAGTTTTCATGGTTTTCTGAAAGTAACATGTTCCCCAGCATTGCTGATTTTCATCACTGTGATCTCTTTATTTAATTGATTTCAGTATCTAAAATCTTATGGGAATCATTGGTATTAGCAACTTCTGTTGTGAGATTTTATGCCCATATAATGACTTTCAAGGTCTTTCCATTCGTGAAAAGGCCTCCCTGCCATCTTCCCCCACTGCCCCGCTGCTTAGCTGATTGAAAGCAGGGAAGAGAGGTTACAAAGGAGGCTGCCTCACTCGCTCACACACACATGCACACACACATTCATGCACATCTGCAACATTCACACATGCACATATGTGTACACCCCCCCACACACTCATACAGCCCCCACACTGATCAGCTGATTGGGAAACAGCTTCACACCTTGGATAGCTCCTTTTGAGTTCTGACTGAAACCTGGAGTGGATTCACTGCCCCACTGACATCGGAGCCACCAGCCTCCACTGGAACTGCCACTTCAAGGCACTCCAGGAACCTTGTGATTGTGGTACCCAATGGAGCTGGCAACCTTCAGCCCTCGCCTTTCCCAACAGGAAGCTGACAAATATTGCTTTTAGCGTATTTTGTTAAAAATATACAAAACATATAAATTGACTATACATCATTCCTACAAAATTTCACTCTGTGAATTATTCATATTAAACCCATTAATCATGACTGTTACTAGTCACAACAAAGAAAACAATACAAATGTTTCAACGGCATCCTCATGCATTTTATTCCAATATGCTACAAACAAATCCACTTTCTCATAAATCCTTCAATATTCTCCCAGCCTTCTTTGGTTTCTCAGATAACAAGTCGTCTTAACATGACCACAATATGCCATATCTTTAAATATCATTCTGAAATTAGAGGAGTGTTATCACCCCCCCCCCCATTACCAGCTATAGGTATCTTTCCAGTGCTGTCAATAAATTAATTACTAACTCTAATTCAGTTTCTCGTACTATTAAATTAAATAACATTAAATAACATTGTGTATCCACTTTGGGATCAACTAGTAAAGAGCAGTCTATATTTTCTTCAGTTATCCTAATAACTTATTTCCAAAATTGATGTCCAAAATATATTATATAAATCAACAGGTGACACAGAATGTCACCAGCCCACTTGAGATCCCATGTTATAAACTAAGGCTAGCCTAGGGGCTGTAAGATTCCACTGATACTGAACTTTGTAAAAACTTTCCTTTCAGTCAACTGAAATCTCTCTAGATGTAACATTTTTCCCGATCCACACATAGTAATTCTGCGCAACAGGCTGAGCAATATCTCTCTGTCATTTCTCCTTAAAGTGGTAATTTCCCTCTTGTATATTTAACAACATTTGATAAGTTTTACTAATAAGACCCAAAGTTAATCCCTTTGATATTTCTAATTCAAATAGAATTTCTGGTCTCATATCCCTATATTTTCTAATTATAGCGTTTAATTTTTTTTTTAATGCAACAGGAAGGGCCTGTTTCCATCTAATAGCTCACAATTACATCTAAAGTTGAAAAAAATCAACCTCCATTATTGCAAATGTTCTTAACGGAGGCCATTCCAGAATTTATTCAGATGAAAGTATTGCTCTGTTCATCTTGCATTGCAATAATATGTTCATTATACAAAACAGATGTCAGAAGCAGTCAAAGACTGATATATACGTTGTGTAAAATCTCCCAGTGAGAAAGGTGCCAGTACTCTTATGCCTATACTCTTTCATCTGCACTGGTTGCCAGTCCATTTCTGGGCCCATTTCAAAGTACTGATACAAACATTCAAAGCCCTAAACAGCTTAAGGCCAGGCTACCTGAGGGATCCAAACACATATACCTGCATGGACCCTAAAATCAGCTTAGCGGTCCTTCTCTGGGAGCCTCTACCAAAGGAAGTGAGGTGGGTCGTTACTAGGAAGACAGCCGCTACTGCTGTGGCACCTCAATTATGGAATGAGCTTCCCAGAGAGGTTTGCCTGGCACCTACCTTGTGCTCATTCTGGCACCAGGTGAAGACATTATTCTCCCACACATTTTAGTTTTTTGGTTTATTTTTTTCTGGTATTGTATTTTAAATTTTTGCAGTGCTGCTAGCTTCTGTAAGTTATTTTTATACTGCAGTTTTAAACTTTTATATTTTATTTTATCATGTGTGTTTTATCGTTTGGTGTTTTATGGTTTTAATTGTTGTGAACCACTCAGAGAGCTTTGGCTATTGGGCGTTATAAAATCGTGATAAATAAATAAAGCCTTTGAGAACTGCCAATGGTGGGGCCTCTGCAGGGTGAATGGGGGGGCCTTGCTGGCTGGGAAAGGCCCGCGAACCAAAGGATCCTCACCACTGTTCTAGACCAACCCCATGCTCAATGCAAGAAATCCAGAGCTAGAGCATCCCCAAGAGATGGCTGCCCAGCCTCTACTTGAAGACCTCTAGAAAGAGCAAGTCTGTCCTCCCTCTAGATCAGAGGTGGGGAGGCCAAATTCAATTCGGAGAAGTTCTTGGGTGCTGCACCCCAGTGGTGGCCGGAGCTGAAGAAAAGGGCTGGGGCCAAAAGCAAAAAGGCTGGGGCCAAAATCCCCCCCCCCAAAAGGCCAGCAAGTTGTCACGTAAAGTGCTTCCTGGCAGTAATCAAGATTAGGAGAGGCATTTCAACCTTTTAGAATGCGGGGGAAGGGGGGAGAACCAGGAAACCACGGCGTGATTTGTGGTAGGGGAAAAGGGGATGGGACCAGGGGAAAAGTACCTGGCCATCCTGGGAACCCTGGAAGGCCAGATTTGGTCCCCAGGCCTGAAATTCCCAACCACTGTTGTAGGTAATTGGTTCCATTGTAGGATGACCATATGAAAAGGAGGACAAGGCTCCTGTATCTATCACAGTGGCATAGAACAGAGAATTTCAGCAGGTGTCATTTGTATGCATGCAGCATTAGGTGAAATTCCCTCTTCATCACAACAGTCAAAGCTACAGGATCCCTGCCCTCTTTTGTTTCTGGTCAATGACACCTGCTGAACTTCCCTTTTGTATACAACTGTTAAAGATACAGGAGCCCTGTCCTCTGTTCCATATGGTCACCCTATTAGAACTGCTGTTAGTATTTAGAGGTTTTCTTCATGTTCTATCTTCCTGTAATTCAAGCCCATAAGATCTAATGCTGTCCTCTGGGACAGCAGAGAACAACTCTTGGCCTTCTTCTGTGTGACAGCCCTTCAGGAACTTGAAGATTTCTGTCATGTCGCCGAATCTTCTCCAGACTAAACTAAACCGAAATTGCTGAAACTGCGTGAAGTTTATAATAGCAATGCGATGCACGGAACAGCCTAGCTATTTAGACTCAGGTTTCAGTTTCCCCCCTCTCTTTCTTTGCAACACTTTTGTGATTAGTCCACATAAATCCTGCATTTAGTTTTGGTTGTGAAAAATCTATTTCTGAACAGTGGACTAGTTCAGAGAGGAAATAAAACAACAAACTTGACATCTTTTGGCTTCTTTCCTATTAGAAGATTATTTGGGCACTTTTCCTAGATCAAAAGTGTTTGTCTCATTGGCTTCATTGACCCACCCACCCCCGCTGCCATGGTACTTTTGTTTACTAAAATACTCTAATTATATTCCACAACTACTCACAAGTTCCAAAAAAATCCAGGCACGCTCTGATTTGAGATTCTATTTTGGGGCTTGAGCATTCATTCTGTTTCTATCTGTGCTTTATTCTTTCACCCTCTTTTTATCCATGCCTTTCTCACTGCCTTTTATCTCTTCTACTCTGCTGTCTCTCTTTGCCTTTTACGTATCCAGGTCTTTTCACCTCTTGCCTGCACCCCACTTCTTCTGTGAATGTGCTCTGCAAAATCCACTCACAAAAGAGTAATAATAGGGTGACCAACTGTCAGGATTTCCCCGGATTTGTCCTGGTTTTTGTTCTATCCTGGGTGTCAGGGGGGATTTTTGGTAATTTTCTACAATGTCCTGGAAAGACACGCTTTCCCTTTTAAGGCTGCCGTTAGCATGGTGGGAGGGAATGATGTGCTTTCTGGAGGCGGATCATTTCCCTCCCATTGCTCCAATCACAGCCTTAAAGGGGAAAGTGTATCATTCCCAGACATTATAGAAAAGGCCCCGATTGGAGCAGTGGAGGCAGGATTGCCACACTTTCCCGTCCTCTGCTCCAATTGGGGCCTTTAAGGAGGCAGGGGGAATGACGCACTTTCCAGAGGCCCAAGAAAGCTGCTTTCCCGCCCACCCTCCCAGCTTGTCCTCTTTTTTGATCTCCCAAATATGGTCACCCTAGTAATAAGCCTGATTTTGCTTGGTTCCTTCATCCACTGCTTTATTCCCTGGGAATTGTATCAGGACTTTTTGTCTGCTTAGCAAATCTTTATTCCACCCCCCGCCACCCCCCGCATCCCCATCCTCACCTATTGTCTGGAGTAGATTTATTCCAAGAAACAATGAGTTAAGCAATTCCAGTCAGGCAAGTCTTTCTTCCTAGAGCTTTGTGACATGTGCTGGAGGGAACATTTACGGGAAACTATCCCCAACCTTAAAGGCAAGCATTCACTTATTTACCACCCCCACTCAAATTATCAAATGAACACATACAAGTAGATCATGGGTACCTTCTGATCCCTAAACCCTTACTGCAGGTGTGCAGAACCCATGGCCCTCCAGGTGTTATTGGACTGTGTGGTAGCTTAAGAGTTAATCTCTTGTTCTGCAGGAGATGTAACAGGGCTGGTGAAGGTGGAGTCATTCATTATTAAATGTGAGTTCCTAGCACAAGGCTGTGTCTGGTTTGTGCTCTGCATCTTCTGTGTAAGATAAGTCCAGCTTACTATATTTGGCAAAGGAAAAGATTTCCACGTCTTCTTAAGTCACAGTTCAACAGGGCCAGTGCACTGTGTAGGTACAGTAGGCTCTGACTCCCATCAGCCCCAGCCAGTATGGCCAATGGTCCGGAATAATGGAAGCAATAGTCCAACAACATCCAGGAGGCCACAGGTTCCCAACCCCTGCTTTACTAGAATGTTTGGTATTTTAGACACCAGACTTGTACCTAGTCAGGTGTTCCCAACCAGAACACCTGTTGCTCTTGACTTAATCTTACTCACACAAGTAAATATTTCAACTGGACTTGCTTCCAGGTAAATACATTGAGGATTGCAGAATATAAATGGTGAAGAACACGGATGTGTACAAACTAGATTCCAGATCCGATCTACATGTAATGTGGAATGGGGTGGTAGACTTGAGATGGCAGAATTCTGGTCTATTGCAGGTGGTGGCCTACAGGTTTGGACCACCTGTTTGAATGCTCCTCCTCATTAAAAAAAAAAAAGCAAACAAACCTGGTGCAAGTCTAGAGTGTGATGAAGTCTGTATTTTGGTCAGAGCCACACATCCAGCAAAGGCCCTGCTTCCCCAAGAGCACCATGCAGCTATCATGTTGCATGAACAACCCAAGAAGGTCAGAGGAAATTCTATGTTTCCATATCCTACCTCTTCTGGCTTAAGGAAGCTTATTGGAGTTGCCTTCCTCTGTATCCAGGAGCTAGCAATGTAAAAGAAACTCCCACCATGTAGTAAACTAGCACACCAGAGGGACAGGTTAGGCATAACCCTCCCCAGAATATTCAAAGGCTTTTCTATGGGGGAGATGCAAAAACATAACTCTAACCTAACCTAAGTCTCATTCATTTCAATGGTGTACTCTAAGTAGGACTAACATTAGATACAACCCATTGTGTGTGGGTGCAAAGCAAACCCCAGGTTTCAAAGGCAGTACTCATGCATTGTCAGTCCTATGTCTGTAGCTACAAGGACTAGAAATGGCTTTCTCTCCTTCCATTCCCCCTCCCTGAATGAAAGCTGAGCTGCATGGAATGGCAATTTCTATGTCAGATTCGACTTAGGAACACACAGAGCCTGACTTTATAGCAGGGGTGGAGGATCTGTGACCCTCCAGATGTTGTTCGACCCCAATTCCCATCAGTCCCAGCCAGCATGGCCAAAGGTCAAGGATGGTGGGAGCTGCAGTCCAGCAGCATATGGAGGGCCAAAGTCCCCCCTCCTCTTTTATAAGAACAGTGTACAAGGAATAGAACTTTCTCTGTCCTTTATGTCAGCAGGATCACCACAAGTGAACCATTTAACACAGTACCTCAGAACATTTTAGTATCACCAGCTTTGACCGTTGGGCAGTATAGAAATGTAATAAATGAATGGATGGATGGATGGATGGATGTTCTATCTTCATGTGAACATACACACGCATACACACACACCACTCCCTCCAATATGCACACTAGTTTTCCAAACACTCAAATACACATGCAACTCCAAATGCTATCCCAACATGCACATGTACAACACATACACACACTTTGCATCTTCATTAATCTCAGCCCCACAATTATTGCAATCTAGCTTTCTGCTAGCACCTCATCTCATCCACATAAAGAAGAATTTGATGCAAACCATTTAAACTTCAGCCACCACGAGGCCCCCAATAAGCATTTATATGTGCTGGGAGAAGGCAGTACACTGAGATGCATAAAGGAAGCCAGAAGCCAGAGTTTCCTGCCACTGCCAATCAAAACTGGCAGGGAGGGAGGGATAAGGAAGACTTTAATGACAGCTCCTAGATAGCCTATATAGAAATGCTGTTAGTGCATAGATGACCCTGCTGGGCTCTGTGATCTTTACAGAGAGAGCAGTATGTGCTTTCCTGATAACTTCCCCTTCAGGAATGACACTACAAAAATGTATTTCCTCTGCAGCAATATCTCACAGGCATAGCAAATGGCAAGTGTGGAAGCGAGGGATGCACAGCCCTTGTGGAATAGCTGGCTGCATAGTCAGAGTTGGTCTAGGTCACACTGCAGGTCTAAACATTCAAGCTCTGGTAAGATTCAGAGAGATGTAGCCCTTGCATGAGCAACGGCCAAGAGATAACCTAAAGAGGTCTGGACAGGAACAAAGGGTAGAGCGGGGCAAGAAGAGGCAGGAGAAAAGCATGGGAAAGTGGAGAGGCACAAGAAGTCAGAAACAGTATAAGGCTTCATCTACACCAAGCAGGCTATTGCACTATGACAGTGGTATGAAAGTGGTATATAAAAGGCAGGAGCCACACTCCTGCTTTATAGTGGTATTGAAGTGCACTGACAACTGTTGGGGCCCATTGACACATACCATGTACCACGTTCATAGTGCTATAGCCTGCTTGGTCTAGATGAGGCCTAAGACAAGAGTACAATCTGGTAGCAGGAGTTTTCTTGCAAAAGCATTGCTTATATTTATAAATTCAGGGTTTATACATTTATAATTTCACCATCCCATTGCATGGTTCTATGTAAGTGTGCATAGAATATCATCCTTCATTGTATTCTTTCAGCCTCTATCCTGGGGTCACTGGATTCAAACCCTCTGACCTTCTAATGTTCCTCATCTTTCACAGGCAGGCCACATGAATAGCCCCCTCAAACAAGGGTATTCCTTTCATTTCATTTATTGTATTTCTATACCACCTCACAGCTGAAGCTCTCTGAGTGGTTCACAAAAATTAAAAAAATTAAATTAAAAACATTATATAAAGTATAAAAACTATTAATATTCACATTAGGACATAATACATATAGCACATACATATAGCACACAGCAACAACAACAACAACAACAGCAACAATGACTTATATCTAAAACAATTAAAACAATCAGCCAGAGATAATCCAGGACCTGATCAGAAAGACTAATTATATATTGCCAAATGCCTGAGAGAAGAGGGCAGTTTTAACCTGGCACCAAAAAGATGACAATGTTGGCACCAGGCAGGCCTTGTCGGGTAGATCATTCTATAAATGGGGGGACACCAGTGAGAAGGCCCTCTCCCTTGTTGTAGGGTGACCAGATAAAACCCAGGTCAGGGCTCATGTAACTTTAACAATTGTAGAGCAAAGGGAATTTCAGCCAGTGTCATTGGTATGCAATTAGTTCCTGGTGAAATTCCCTCTTCATCACAACTGTTAAAGTTGCAGGGGCCCTGCCTTCTTTTGTATATGGTCACTCTAGTATAGTGCCTGCAACTTTAACAGTTGTGATGAAGAGGGAATATCACCAGGAACTAATTGCATACAAATGACACTGGCTGAAATTCCCTTTTCTCTACAACTGTTAAGTTACATGAGCCCTGACCTGGATTTTATCTGGTCAGCCTACCTTGTTGCCACCCTCTGAACCTCCCTTGGAGGAGGTACCCAGAGGAGGGCTTTGGATGCATAGCGTAGTGTACATGTTGGTTCATGCTGGGAGAGGCGTTCCATCAGGCACTGTGGTCACAAGCCGTGTAAGGCCTTATACGTTAAAAGCTGGATTGGGTTTGGCAACATACAGGCAGCCAGTGTAAGCGGACCAGAATGGGTGTTATATGGTCAGAGTGTCTTGTCATTGTTATCAGCCTGACTGCTGCATTTTGCACAAGCTGCAGCTTCTGAACTATCTTCCAAGGCAGTCCCACATAGAGTGAATTGCCGTAATCTAACTTGGAGGTTGTCAGAGCACAGACAACTATGCCAGATAGGGCGTAGCTGGGCTACCAACTGAAGGTATTCTGTGCCACTGAGGCTACTTGAATCTCAAGTGACAAAGACAGCTCCAGAAGGACCCCCTAGCTACAAACCTGCTCCTTCAGGGGGAATGCAACCCCATCAAGAACAGGTTGAGCACCCTCCATCTGGTCAAGAGAACCATCCACAAACAGAGTCTTGTCTGCAATGAGTTTCAGGTTAGTTCTCATTCAGTCCATTGTTGCAGCCAGGCACTGATTTTGCACATCCACAGCATACTGATGCCAGCGCACCCCAAAACTCTAGATGACTGCAGTCAACAGTTTCACCCAGACATTGAATAACATGGGGGACAAACTGACCCCTGCAGAACCCTTTACTAGAGAATCTACAAGGCCAAACAATATCTGCCAAGTACTTCCTAGAGCCAACCATGAAAGTAAGAGCAAAATCTTTGCAATGCAGTGCCTTCCACTCTCAACTCAGATAATCGTCCCAGAAGGATACCATGGTCGATTGTATCGAAAGCCACTGAGAGATCAAGGAGAATCAACAAGATCATACTCCCACTGTCTCTCTCCCAACATAGGTCATCATACAGGGCAACCAAGGCTGTTCTTGTGCCAAAGCTCATCTTGAACTCTGGCTGAAATGGATCTACATAATCAGTCTGGAGCTGGTTGACAACCACCAGCTCAAGAACCTTGCCCAGGAAAGAAACATTTGTCACTTAATAATATTGGAACATTATTAAGATTTTCCAGGTCCAGAGAAGTTTTTTTCAGGAGTAATTTCACCACCACCTCTTTGAGGTGGCCTGGAACCACTCTCTCTTGCAGTGAGGCATTTATCACCTCCCTTGCCCAGCCAGCTATTCCTTTCCTGCCAGTTTTTATAAGCCAAGAGAGGCAAGGACTCAATATGAAAGTGGTTGCATGAACCTGTCCAAGCACCTTGTCAAAGTTCTTGGGCTGTACCAATGGAAACTCATCCAAGAAAACTGGACAAGACTGTGCTATAGATACCTCACTGGATTCACCTGCTGTAATATTGGAGTCTAAGTCCTGGCAGATGCAAGAGATTTTTTTTTCCTGGAAGTGCCTAGTATAGCAAGCCTCAGACGGTTCTACAGTGTCCTTAAGGCCAGCATGTAATAAGCCATGGATGAGCCTGAAAAGCTCTGCTGGGCGGCATATGGAAGATTAAACAGAGGCAGTGAAAAGTTGTTTCTCTGCTGCTCCCACTGCCCTTGAGTATACCTTACCATAGGCACACACCAAAGAAGGGGATACAGATTTGCTTTAAATATAAAGTACGTTGATTCATACAAATATATGCAAGTTTAGAAACTTGCCATAATTTAAGTAGGATTACAATGCATCTCACCATAGTAGGGAAAGGCTGGGTCCTGTGTACCTGTTCAGTCTGCTGACTAGGTACTAACTGTTGATGGGCAACATCAAGGCTCTTGCTGCTCTCACTCCTTATGATTCTTGATCTTTAAACTGGACTTGGACATCCCTTCAAACAGAGGACTATCCTCTGCAAAGTAGGACACACAGACAACCTCATCTCTGGTATCACACCTTGTGTGTTTCGGAAATTGGAGTGGAATGCTGGAGTCCAAGCCTCCCACATGCATTAGCTGGGACTTCTGTTTGGGCTGGCTGGAGAAGGGGGTGTGATTACACATGTTCCAAGTGTCAGTCCCTCACCACAGAATCATCATTCCTAGACCTAGTGATAGAGGTAGCCGTGCTTCAAGGGCAGGCAGTGTGGCTTCTAGCCACAATAACCCTAAACTCTCTTCTTATAAATTATCACCTCCTTACCTCTGATGTCTCCGGCAGTACTGGTCACCCATCTGAACTGTCGGGTGACATTAATTTCTCATGTCATGTACAGGAGTGGCAGAATATTCACTGAAGGTGTGTTCTGTGTTGAGGAGCTCTTAGACTTACCTGCAATTAAATCTGTACCTTGGTCACTGAGGAACCTGGTACCACACGCAGAATGACTCCAGTTTTTTCTCAAACGCAGACTGTTGTAGCAGCTCATATTGATCAGTAGCTATCTTGGAAAGAGGCCCTGCAGTATATTATTATTAGTGCCCTAGCAATGCAGTCAATGTCATTATGGACCAAGTGGTGCTGCTTTCAGGCCTTCCTGACTTACAAATGGCTTTTCCCCACCTCTGTGAGAACTCTACGGTTTCTCTCTCTGCCTAGGAGAGAGGGTTTATCTGTAATTGATGCTTGGCTATCGGCCACAGAGTCTGCATTGCTCAGGATTTGATGCTGTTTTTCTTCCAATTTAATTGAGGATTTTGGCTTCACGTGAGCAGGGCTGGTGCCAGAAGCCAAACAGCCTGGCAGCCTTTTAAGGCTCTGGGTCTCTTTGGGGTCAGGCAGGGGGGATAGCACACGGACTGATGCTGTTGTTGCCAAAGATGGACCTCAGATTAGCAGTGAGGGAGAGCTCAGTTCTGCCCCCTCTACAGCAGGCTTCCCCCACCCAGATGTGTTGGACTACAATTCCCAGCATGCCCCAGCCAACAAGGTCCAACACATCTGGAGGACACTAGATTGGGGAAGGCTGCTTCACAACATTGCACCTTCCTGCCTATAGTTTTGGCACGAAATGTGATTCAATAGCACCCTGCATATGAAGCTTGTCCCTCTGCAACTGAGCTGTATAACTACAGCAGCCAGTTTTCCTTTGCTAGGGTCTTCCCGCCGACCTCCCCCCACTGGGTCCTCTTGGTCTGGATTGCTGAAAGGGTGCAAATGATGAGGGGGAGCAGCAGTGCCAGCCTTTGGGGCAACACCAACAGAGGCTGTAGAAAGGAGCATAATGCCCTCTATGCAATCTGCTATCTGACGCTACTACTACATTTCAGTTTACAGCAAGCAGCAAAGAAGTGGGAAGTTTAAAAACAACAGCACTGTTCCCCAGTGATCACTCCTGTTTCCTTGAATGGCTCTGGCTGGCCAGATTTAAGCCATCTGCTGAAAAACACTGGGTTGGATCTGGGGCCTGTCTTCCTTGAGAGGAAGGGTTCTGATTGCAAAAGGCCTATTGGCCCAATTTTGGGGGAATCCTCCTCCCACACACACCACAGCTCATCCCGTTCAGCAAGTCTCCCAATTCTCTGTGTAGCATTTGCAGTGTTGAAAGAGCTGCTATGGGAAGGAAGGAGTGAGGAAGTCCACGTCCACCAGCCCAGCTGATCCAGCTTAAATCTGGATCCGATTCAATGCGTTTAACACACACACAATCAAGCAATCATGTTGCATTACTACCTGGATACAGGTTGCTATGTAAAAGGACCTCTTGCTTGGCAGACCGTCTGATGTATAAACTGGGAGGTATAAACTGCTTTAGTCATCTACTGAGGTTGAAGCATGTAAGCGGCAGAACAGCTTGGTTGAGTTTTGTTGCCTTTGACGAAGAGGGACAAGCTGTTTTGAGTGTTCCAAAATACAAGCCCCATTTCAGAGTTGATGTGAAGATAGAGGGGAGCATGTATGCCACCTGGAGTTCCTTAGAGGGAAGGTGAGATATAAATGTAGCATAACAACAAAGCCTGCACATCTGGACTCTGGTGATTAAATAACTTTAGGAGCCATGGTGTAGTGGTAAATTTGGAAGTGTAGGCACTCCTCATGACAGTCCACCTAGCCACACACCCAAGAAGAATCCAAAAATGCAGGCAGCTGTGTCAATCCATTTCCACAAACCAGTACTTGCAGTTATCATCTTTACCCAGGAGCAAGTCTTTTGAAAAGCTAATGGGTCTTAATTGTCTATTCAAGGCCAAGCTAGCCCAAAGTACTTTGCATTACAACAGGGAACAATGTATTGATGCCGGGAAAATTCATTCCTCCACAGCTACTGTGAGGATTGCAGAGGGAACAGGGAATTCTGATGGGGGTGGCAGATGACATCATCATTCCTGCTAACAAAGAAGTTCAGAAATGCTGCATCCCTGTAAACTCTGGTTTCTGTATACCACTGTTTAGGAGGGGAAATTAAATATAGTGTGAGAAATGCATGAAATGGACTTCCACTGCTTTCTAGAAATATCAATAGAAGCCATGGTTTGGGGGGATTTAAATTGTGACCACATCCCATACTGTTTTCCCTTTTAAAATTGTCCTTCCAAAGCTGCTATTTGTTTCATGAATGAAAAAAATAAGGCAGGTACCCATATGATATTTTAATCAGGAAAAATCCACAGGATCAAAGAATTTTAAAAAAATTAAAACAGGATATCCTATTCACTGATCTCCCATGTCATGTGAGTTTGCCTCTGAATTTGCACCAAGACCAGGGAGGGGCAACTTGTGGTCCTCCAGATGTTTTTGGCCTACATCCCCTCCTCCTCATTGGCTATGCTGGTTAAGGCTGATGGGAGTTGAAGGACCACAAGTTGTCCACCCCTGATCTAGAGCTAGAGTAAAGCAGATACATCATAGGCCAGGAGGAGTTGTTGGCAGGGCTCACTTTTCTTGTATGCATAGGACTTGGCATAGCTATGGAAATGTAGGAAGCATAGTGTTCTGCTAAAGATCCCCATTTGTGGGGCTCTGGGTCACAGCAAAGCCCTGCACGAAATAAGAAGCGGCTTCACTGTCTTCTGACATGGCTAGTCAACAAAACAAAATTAAGAAGGTAGGCATCAGTATAGGCTGGTGGCTCTGATGTCAGTGAGGCGGTGAATCTGCAAAACACCTTGGATAGCTCCTTTAGTATTCTGACTGAAACCTGGAGCAGATTCACCACCCCCCTGACATCAGAGCCACCAGTCTCCACTAGGAGGCACACAGCCAAATGCTTTACACTGAGTAAAATGGGAGATGCCTGTAACTTACCTCCTGGCTGAATCATAACAACCACAGTCCCCAGGAGCTTCTTCACACCTCCCCAGGGAGGCCTGACTCACTCATACTTGGAGAGGCTTGGCTGTATAGACAATTCCACTGCTGCGAGTTATTTCAGACACAGCCAGAACTGGATGATGCTCTTGTACAACACTTTCAATTTGGTGAGGCTGTCAGTCAGTTAACATAGGAATTATGTGAAAACAAGCTGGTGAGTGTGCCTGGTCCTCTGCAGCAAGAGGACTGCACAGACAATGTTGTCTGACATCTAAACACAAGGGACGTGGTTGCAGAATGTAGAAAAGATGCGCCATAAACTCAAGAGTCTTGGCTACACAATTAAGGTCCATATCACTGTCATGGAAGTCCAGAGGAACATCATTCTAGCTATTTGCTTGTTAGACCTTTCCCAGTAACCAAGAATAAAAGAAAAGGCCAGAGCAGAAATACCCCAAAGAT
Organism: Anniella stebbinsi; assembly: GCA_029215795.1. Classification (NCBI taxonomy): domain Eukaryota; kingdom Metazoa; phylum Chordata; class Lepidosauria; order Squamata; family Anniellidae; genus Anniella; species Anniella stebbinsi. Next base: position 65,364,256 of record JARDYH010000004.1, on the reverse strand, counting down.
GGATCTCAGTTTTCAGATCTTTTTATTAAGACTCTAGTACAGTTTGACAGGAAGAGGCATGTGTACTGCGCAGAAGATAATAGTACTAAATACTGTTTGGGATGTAGTAACAGCACTGGGAAAAAACACATAATCACCTCCCCAGTCTAATGATTCTGCTTCTTCTCCGTTGAACACATCTGCAAGCGACTTTGTCAGGAAGTAAAAGATTTCTCCTTTCAACATCTTGTGGGTTCATATTCCCAAACAATTCCATGAATATCATTTTTAGAATGGGAATTTCCTATGGAAGAAGCTTGGAGCACACACAGTCGAGTCTCTAAAAAAATAGAATCTGCAGACAATGCTTGGCACTTACATACTGAAGCATCTGCAGGTGCCTGCAGGAAGGTATCTAAGATCAGCAATGTCCGTCTGTAGGAAGGTCCAGGAACCATTTAAGTTACTACAGTGGAACAGCAGCAATGCCAGCCAGTAAGTCAGTCAGTCAACACAATAAAAAGGCAGAGGCTGTTGATGGAACAGTTCGGGTGTTTGTACAGGATGAGAGTCCATGATGACCTGGTAGAGTAGAGTAACCTGGGATGCCTTGGACATGTTTTGTATATACTGAATACATAGCAAGCAGGATTACAGCAAGAAGGTAGGTCATCCAGCTTACATTCTTCCCATTTACATTTCTAACAGGAAAATTGCTCGAACCAATCCCAGCTTCTAGTGACAGTCATTGAGGATTCAACAGTCCTGCAAAAACAAGGATTTTCAGATTCTTTCCCAGTAATAGATTCCAAACAAGGGGAAATGTTTTCCAACCAATGCCTTCTTTTACGTTTGTGTCTCTCTGGCCCATGACCAAAGCTTGCTGCAGAGCTACTTAGGCAGGAGAGCATTTTTCAGCTCTTTGGATTTAAGATCTGGCACTGAAAACACCGTGGGATACTTTTGGCCTCCATTGATTCCTAGACATGAATGGCTTTAAAAATATACATATAATAAGGGAGAAAATTAGAGCGGTGCGCTGGAGAATGCAGAGGTGCTTCAAAGGGAAGAGCGGTGATGATTCATTCGGCCTTCTAAAGGCTGGAGAAACTGCCCAGACAGCACATAGGGTAGCTTGGCTGAGTCAGAGGGAGAAGACAAAGGCTCAGTGGAAACTGACAACACCATACCTGACCAACTACAGAGAAGGTTAGAACATTGTCACCTTACTAGTATGCGCTTGGCCCTTAAAAGACATTCCTACCAAACCATTGTAATGGAGCAGAACCATCAGATAAACTTAAACCCTTTTCATACAATAGCATCTGTGCATCATATCAAGGCCACTCCCCATCCCATATTTCAGAGTGTTCCTCAGGAGCATGCCTATTCCTGGCCAACTCATGAGCTCTGCACTGAGTGACCATTTATTTAAGCATTATTTTAAAATTAAAGTAGCTATTCCGAGGTAATAAAAAAGTAATAGTAACAAATGCTCTTACATACTGCCATTTGCATTTTAGGGCAGAATCCTATGCACAGTTAGACAAAAAAAAGTCCTACAACTCCCAGTGTTTCCCAACCAGTCATTCTGGCTTGGAAATGCTGGGAGTTGTAGTACCTTTTTTCCTGTCTAAACATGCACAGTATTGCACCCTTAATCTTGAACATATCAAGAGGTGGGTTTTAAACCTTGCTGAGAAACTTCTGTTTTTACAGAAATATCTATACATACACCGGAAATGGTACGTCTCCAATGTCAGCCATCTTGAAGATACCAGAGACTAACTGGATGGCAGGGCCAGCCCTACTATTAGGCAGACTGACGCGACTGCTTCAGGTAGCAGATGCTAGGGGATAGCAGTAGCAGCCTCCTGGCTATTCCTCATGAACACTCCAGCTGTTCCCCACTGCTAAGGATAGAGCTGTTTATGTTGCACATCTCCAGGAAAAGATAGTATCCAGACTGAGTGCATGGAGGGCACAGAAAAGTCACTCTAGCAGAATATCATTGAAACCAGATGAAATTTCCGTACAGGCTTTCTCTGTGGCCACAGCACTGCCTTCACGAAAGATCTACAGCTCTGGCTGGGTTGTGATTTCCCCTTGAGACAAATAGGACTAATAGTATCTAGGATGAACAGCCTGGGACAATATCCTAGGTGGGTATTCCAAGTGAGAGTCCAGCAGCAGAATATCGCAGCTTGCCTTATCTGAATATATAATCATACAATGTTGTCATGTAGGAGCAGAATCATAAAATTATATTTAAATATATCTGTTGCACGAAACAAAATCGAGGCTAAAGAGCTTCTCTAACTGCAGCAACCCTGGAGGTAGCACAGAATGTCAAGTGGAAAGACACTTGCTAGTTACAATACTCATAGCAATCAATAATCACTGCCCATCTAGTTCTTAGGCCATTGTTTCAACAGAGATCAGAATGCAAAAAAATAAAATTTTAAAATTATTATCATTTTGGAAGCAGCTGTAGAAAATGAAAAATATCACTCATGTTAGACCACAGATTGGGCAGTTACGAGAACTGGATATATGAAGTAAAGGGACATCAATGGAACAGAGTGATCATATGGTCTCACAGTAGCGTTTAGGCAGGGATTTCAAATTTTGCAGCATTCCTATCATTTCTTTTTGGGGTGTGAATTTTAAAACAATTTTGGTATGTAACAATCCTCTAAATAAGCCAAATGAGAATAGTTCACTTGGCAAATCCAAATTATATGCAATTGAATTTTGTCAATAGATCATTTCCGTTTTAATCCCATCTTTGTTTTCTCAAACAAGCCCAGACTTGGTCCCTAAAACACTTGGACTGTACAGTTCTCACCATCTCCTTTCCAGGTGACTGCGGACCAGACGTTAATAAGATGTATTCCTCCCACAGAGAACCTGATTATTTGGACTAGAAGAAATGATTGTGCACATTTTTCTCCATTTGCAAGTCAGGTGTAGATATTTTAGTTGATAATGAAATGCCCATTCCTGGATTTTATTTTTATCCACAGCCTCCATTGCCAAGCCAGCCTTTGCTTGGAAGTCAAAATGAATCCACTAATGGTTATCCTCTGTCCCTCCCCCTCCTGCTGCTGCTATCACAGCATGGTCTATTATGAGAAGATATTGCTTTCGGTGTGGTTATCACCTTTCTCTGATGGAAGTATGTGCCTTTAACAGTGGAATGGACATATCCAACAAGTGCTGATCTGCCTATCACCACAATGCCTTGCTGGGGGGAAAAACTTCATTTGTTGAACCACTGCCTATCATAGTGCAGTTGGAAGGTATGAAGCCTTAAGTCAGGAAAGAAAAATGGCAATACCAGTGTGTTGGACTGAACACTAATGAACAATGCAAAAGATACCTTGTGCGTCAAACTTTCATTGCATAGTATCCTCTACAGTTCTTAATATGCCCAAGGTTGTCAAAAGTAGCTCAGGGCTGATTCGCGCATGCTTGCCAACGTCACATTACTTGATGGCTAGTTACTCCGACGTGCAGCTGTCTTTGTGAACTGTCTCATTTAATGACCACTCTGTTTGATATCAAAGCTCTGTCTGAGGTGTTTGACCTACGATAGCTGTTTCACACATACAAGGCACCAGCAAATGTGGCAGTCATCAAGGGATGGACAGGTATGTGTGAACTCGCTGTAGGATGACTGAAGCCTCTCCCAGGAAAGGGACATCCCATGTAAGCCAAATATTGCTTATAAGAGCTCACACTTTTAATGAAGAGGGCATCCTCCCCAAGCAGACAGGAAGGCCATTTTAGAACACCAGTACATCCACCAGAGATTGGGAATTGCAGTTCTCAGTAACAACAGCGCTGATGTGAAGGCTCATCATTTGACATTGGAAAAGAATTGAGAACAAAACTACCAATAGCATAATGTCTTTATACAAATCTGTGGTGCAACCACACTTGGAACACTGTGTACAGTTCTAGTTACCACACCTAAAAAAAGGTAGAGCTGGAAAAAGTGCAGAAAAGGGCAACTAAAATGATCAAGGGGCTGGAACATCTCCTCTATGAGGAAAGGTTACAACAGCTGGGACTGTTTAGCTTGGAAAAAAGGAGGATAAAGGGAGACCTGATAGAGGGGTACAAAATCATGCATGGTGTGGAGGATGTGGACAGGGAGACATTTTTCTCCCTCTCCCATAATACTACAACACAGGGTCATCCCATAAAGCTGATTGCTGGGAGCTATAGGGCAGATAAAAGGAAGGACTTATTCACATAGCACACAGTTAAACTATGGAATTCACTACCATAAGATGTGGTGATGGCCACCAATTTGGATGGCTTTAAAAGGGGGTTGGATAAATTCTTGAAGGAGAAGGGTATCAATGGCTATTATTCCTGATGGCTAAATGCTACCTCCAGTATCAGAGGCAGTAAGCCTATATACACCAGTTGCTGGGGAACATGGGCAGGAGGGTGCCGCTGCAACTGTGTCCTGCTTATGGGTTCCTGGTCGACAGCTGGTGGGCCACTGTGTGAACAGAGCGCTGGACTAAATGGGCCCTTGGTCTTATCCAGCATGGCTCTTCTCATGCTCTTAAGATACACTGGCTGATCCTGTACAAGTTTACTTAAAAGTACATTTCACTGAATTCAGTGGGATTTACTCCCAAGAAAATGTGCATTGAACTCCCACGTGTGTGATGCTATAAAGCAAAATTAGGGGATGGGAGAAGGTTATGGATGCAGTGAACGCTCATATCATGAAATGAGCTTGCAAGCAAACTGTTTTACCTTTGTGCATGGCTCTTCTTATGTTATTTTGACATAAGAGGACTTCCAAACACTAGGGCTTCTTCACACACAATGTTTTGCCTACAAGGGTGAAGGATCGGGCCGTTGAGACCCACATCTATGGACCATATCTGGCCCACCTGGAATCCAGCCCCCTGAGGTCTCTCAGACGGCCCCTCCCCTTTCCCCCCAACCATCAACCGTTTAGTGGTTTCCCAGCTTTCACACAGTGTTCCCCATTCTAAAAGTTCAACATGTCTCTCCTAAGGCTTAGTGACTGGCAGTCAGAATTTTAAGCTACAATATGGTGGCATTTGGGCTTTGCCCTTTTTGCCTTCAGCCCCATTCACCACTGGAATGTGGCCCCCAAGAGAATCTTCTAAATTGAATTCGGCTTTTGGGCTGGTGTAGGGGAGAAGGTGTAAGTTGTCAAGTATAAGAAAATGGTAGAAGTGTAATTTAGCCACGGCACCAGGCGTTTGGAAATCACTGCAAGTTGCTACTTCCAAACACATGCACTTGTGGCAAAATAGGCACTTGTGCAATTCTGGCATGAAACAGGGTGCGTACAGCAATACATACAGTTGTTCCCTTTCTCTCTCTCACCCCCCCCCCCAATCACATACGTGTAGGAAAATGTGAAGCAGCCCTCAACCCTTTCCATTATATCCCCAGTTTTTGAAAGACAACACCAGTTACAGCGAAATTGAAGCAGTCTGGAGAGGGAAAAGTAATGCTATGAAGTGGATTCTAATGTCTCTTGGAGCTCAATTTTATGCATGTTTAGACAGAAAAAAATAGTCCTACATCTCCCAGTATGGCTGGCTGGGGCATGCTGGGAATTGTACAGCTGGGAATTGCACTCTTAGAACAATGATCCTAGAGCTTTTATGCTGAGTCAGACTGCTGGCCCATCTGGCTCAGGGTCATACACAGATTGGCTCTCCAGGGTTTCAGACAGGAGCCTTTCCAGGGATAGAGCCTGAGAGTTTTGGTATGCAAAGCATGTGCTCCACCACTAATCTAAAGCACTTCCAAAAAGGAAGGGGGAGTGGAGATTATAGGATGTAAAGCAACTTGCACCCTGAATTTATACACGCTTACATGGAAGTAAATTCCACAGAGTTCAATGGGACAGTACCAAGCAGTGGAGGCTGGTTGCTCTAATTTCGGTGGGGCTATAAATCTATTCTGGGTTTCAGTCAGAACTCTAAAGGAGCTATCCAAGATGCTGAACACGGTTTTTGGGCTGGGGTACAGCACTTTGGATAGCTCCTTTAGAGTTCTGGCTGGTTATGTCTGAAACCCTGAATGGATTCACAACCCAAATTGGAGCCACCAGCCTCCACTGCTCCCAGGTAGGTATCTGTAGGATTGCATCCTTAAAAGGCCATCTAGTCCAAATCTAAAGCAGAACTGTGTTCTGTTCCAGTTTCCATCTCCCCTTTCCACCCCCACCCCCAGTTCTTCTTAATTCTCACACAAAGGCAAGAAATTAACCGCAGCTCATGAAGTTCATATACATCTGACTGTACCTTTTATTACATGGTCTAATTTTGGATGTGGTAATTCTTGCTCAAAGAGATTGGGCTGGATTAAGTTTTTGAGATGATGCTCGAGGTTTACGGTTCTGCTCTTCTATAAATGCACGGGGAGTTAAATGTTTGCTAGAGAAAGCCTTCCCTTTATGCACAAGCTTGTATTTGATCCAACTGCTCTTTCACTTCTTTACAATGAGAAAGGTCTTACTGATGTTTTGATTTAAACAGTAAGCACAAAGGAGTCTTTCTGGCAAGGCAGGAAAACCACTAGTATGGACGATTTCTGGGCAGCTCAATTATTGCTATGACATTTAAACTCCTTGGCCGGCTAACACTTTGGGCTTTCCATTTTCTGCACTTTCCTGGGCTCCTCTGAGAAAACAAAGACATTCTCAGACGTGGAATAATAGTACTAATGGACAATATATTTTTTTTCTTGGGCATTGCGTTTTGGGGCTAAGGATCACAACACAACAGTAAACATAAAGGCCTTATTCCACACTTAATATACTAAATAATTTGCTTGTGTATTTGCTTCTCTTCACCAAAGATCTCACTGCAACCCTCAATATATAGCCCTCATACCATATTTTCCAACAGCACCAGAGGTTGGGGAAGGCTGGATTAGACTAATTCACAGGAAATTGGTCTGACAATGGACCTTAGTTACATAACAAGGCAAAAGAAGCCTAGACTTAGAAGCAATGCACTCCTGATTATTGGATACAGGGAAAACACTGCACACTATGGCAATTACATCATTACCCAAGGTATATAATCACCCGCATTGTTGGAAACAAAATGCTGTACTAGATGCACTCAAAAGCAGCAAGCCAATTCTTCATTAGGTCCTGCCTGAAGACATCTGCAACAGAACAGTATGTGTATACAGGTACAGCAGTTACAGACACAGTGCTGTCCCCCTACTAAGAAGGAAACACCACTGAACCTTGATCTGAATAGTCCAGACAACGATCAAGAACTCCTGGTTTCCACACAAATGTTTTTCCACAGCAAACCAAGGAACACTCCCTGAAACTTGGCAGGAACCAATCAACATCCACCCAGAAGGGATTCCCCTCTCACAAGCAATGATGTCATTGGAGCCTCATATTCCACTCATGGATTGGATCCCCACCCTTTGCCCTTGGAGAAATCAAGGCCAAATTCACTCTCTTTTTGCAAGATTTGGTCCTTCTGCGCTCCAGAAGGGAGTTCTCCTTACCTTCTGCCACAACAGAGACAAAGAGGATCACCTGCACCCTGGAGTGCATAGTTTGCTTGTGTTTCCATGAAATGGGGAACATAGTGGTAAATAATGCAGTGAGCCAAGGTCCATATATATTGGCTCTAGTTTTTGCTGGAATAAAATATATTGGGTTTGCAAATACAACGCAAACAACAACCCCACTCTAAGTACACATAGGCATATTCCAACAGAATCCTATACATGCAGGTACCTCTGCAATCAGTTGCCTAATGTATCTTGAACAGAATAATAGTTATAGTAATGGTAGGACAGATAGGAGACAGTCATTAGCATTCTGTGAGACCAGATTTTTCCCTTGAATGTGTACACCTGTATGCACAGATTTGTTTGCACTCCCTTAACCTTGCTTTGAATTCATCTGAAATAACTCTAAAGCAAAGGACAGGCACTTTCCCCTTCCTACCTACATATAATAACCACCCCAGCTCTAATGCCTTGCTTATTTTATGGACTTGTGCTATTTTCCCAGATCAGTTCCTCTGGGATTGCTCTAGATTCAGACCTCAGGCATCTAACAAATTTGTAGTTGATTGGTTGCAGGCAGCTGCATCCTGTTCCCTGCAATGGGTCAGGAAATCAGTAGCTGCATGGGTACGGGTGGCTGTTCCCAAGGGACTGGATCTAATCCAGCTAAATTCACAGGGAGAAAAATGTTGTGCAGGTTCAGAGGCCTGCACAAAGTTTTGAACTAGTAGGTTCAGCACAGTGCACTAAAAACAATATCCCTCTTGCTACCTTTCCTGGTTGACTCAATTAGGCTGACCATATGAAAAGGAGTACAGGGCTCATGTAACTTTAACAGTTGTAGAGAAAAGGGAATTTCAGCCGGTGTCATTTGTATGCAATCAGTCCCTGGTGAAATTCCCTCTTCATCACAACAGTTAAAGTTGCAGGCACTATACTAGAGTGACCATATACAACAGAAGGCAGGGCCCCTGGTCCCTGGTCATATGGTCAGCCTAACTCAATAAAGCTAAGTAGGACAGCCGGATGCAAAAGAGGACAGGGGTCCTGGCCCTTTAACAGTTGGGCAGAAGATGATATTTTCCCTCTTCTGTGCAACTGTCAAAGGTGCAGGTGCCCTGTCCATTTTTGCATTTGGTCACCTTAAAAGGAAATGAACATGGAGGTGGATTTAGAGCTCTTGCTAACTGGTGAGACAGTAGCAAAGAGAACCATTCCTGTACATGCCACGTTTTGCCATGGCTAACCTATACAGTAGCTGGGATGCCCTGCTCAGCCTCAGTTTTATGTGGATTCAGGCAATTAGTTTTCTCATGCCAGAAAAAACAGCCTTTCAGGTTAAAGCTGATAAGAAGACACCAGAGCTCTGCCAGAAAACACACACACATAGGGCCAGTTCAGACAACATGCTAAGCCATGATTAAGCCACTAACTCTTTTGCAGCAAATGGTTAGTGAACATGTTTAAACTATGCTTATTTAGTCCCCATGGTTAGGAATGGTTCACATGACACACTAAGCCATGGTTCACATGACACGCTAAGCCATAATGTTTAGCTCAAAATGTGCAACCACCGTGGCTTACATGTCATCTGAACAGGGTCACTAGCAACTCATGGTTGGGATCCCAGTAAAAAACAGTCACATAAAAGGGTCTAACACACAGTGGGTTCCTGTGCGCTGCCCAGTTCTCTGAAGATCGCACTATGTGATGTTATCAAAGCAAACAAAGAATATGGGGCCAGATTTGGGGGAAATGAGCTTTTAGCTTTAAATGGACCAATCAAGTAGGAGATAAGGTAGCTGGAGCTGCTCTTTCTTTGTGAACCCCCCTCTCCGCGCCACCCACCACTGGCTCTGTTGTAGAGCAATCATAATAGTCCTGCTGAAAAAAATTATGAAATAAGTGGCTTTTACTCTAAGCCTCTGGCCCTCTCTGTTTTCTTCTCTGAAAGTTTCTCCTGAATTTGAAATTTTCCTCTCAGTAGGTGCCTTTGGAAAAGCTTTTTCCGGAGAGCAATTTCCACTGCCAATGTATAGATATTGCAAATATAACCCACATTTTACATGCTTGGAAGGAAAGTGGGGTGTGGGGTCCACTGATTTCTCTGCACTGTGGAGGCTTCTACTAAACTTCCTGAAATCTCAGTCCCTAATTCTGGTTTTTATCCTCACAGCAGCAGGACTATTAGTCATGCTTTCTATACTAAGTTGCATAATGCCAAGTCTAAAAATTGCAGAGCAGAGCTGCGTGTCAGTTCTAATAAGCACTGCCTCGAACAATATTATCCTTGCTGATTAGGAATACTTGGTCCAGTGAGGATTTACCATGTCAAATAGCAACAGGCATATATCCTTGGTTTAAGCACAAATCAGGTTCAGACCTCAGCTGTCTAACGTCACATTGTAAACACATGGCAGAATCCATGTGTCTATGTATAGCCCAATTATTGCTCCCAAATCCACCAAGTTGCTCCCACCCTCCTCCAGAGCCAAAGTCCTCCTCTTCTTAATAATTTTCAAAACGTTCTGCACAACAGCGTCATTCCCGATTTCCTTTCCTGGTTTCCCTGCAAACCTGCTACATAAATATGGTGAAATTATCTATGAAGCATACAAATGGAATGGTGATAGGCTCTTTGGGGTAATTTGACTTGACATCCTGCCTTACAAAGGCCACAGCTGTCTCATCAGTAATGAATAAGCTAGTTGTGGCTGAGCAAAACGCATGTCCTAAGGGCAGGCACGCACGCACGCACGCACGCACACACACACACACACACACAGACTATATTTTACCCTTGACTGCTATATGAATGGAATTGCTACTTACCTATTGGAAGCCTGCCTGCAAACAGGAACAAGAAGCAATTGTCTACACATGACTGAAAACCTATGAAGGAAGAACTGCAGTCCAGGCCCACACAACGTCCACTACATGCCAGCCATGTATGGTGGCCCATCTGGGGGTTGGTAAACATCCAGGTTTATTTCCTGCCTGCCTGGGACTGCAAAAACAGGGATTTATTAAGCACCTGGTAAGCCACAGCATAAAGGAGGAGAACCATGTTTGACTTAGGGGGCTGCAAGTTGTGAAGGGCTCTTCTAGCATAATACAATTGTCAAACATTGAAACTTAGAATGTCAGTTCCTGGGGACAGGAGCCTACCTTTTTGCTAATGTTATGATATAACCTGTCATGCATATAGATGGCATTATATTAAATTAAATGATGGGACTGTTACACCAGGCTGAATGCCACAAATGTGTAAAGTGAGCAAGCCTTTAAATCAGAAGCCAGCTCCTCAAAATTTCATTTTCAAGCCACAGCGAAGTAGGCATGTGAGCATGCAAATAAGAAAAAGGCTTAACATGAGAAGGGGCGTGCATCTCTACAGTGACCTCGCTGCAAAGTTACACTAAACTAGGACTTTCAAATCTTTGGATGAATGCTGTTAAGAGACCTGCAAGCCTGTTAGGTTGAGAAACTACTCTATTGTAGTCCAACACATCTAGAAGATGGCAGGTTAGGGAACAACGGTTTAAGGTACTTGCTTGATCTTCTGGGGGCAGCTCACTTCAATGTTCTATTACTGTTCTGAAGACTTCTCTCACAAATACAAAGGTCTAGGTTTCAGAACATGCACAACAGATAAACCAAATTCTCGGTAGGTTTTTCAAAAGAGCTGTATTCTCATTTGTTCAGGCAGCTACACTGAAAAACCAGGTAACGGAATATGGAGCTTCAAGATGTTCCGATTCTTGTTTTAGTTCATGTTACAACCTTTCTTGAATCAAAGACCTACAAGCCTTCACTCCGCTGCGCTGCCTTCCATCCATGTTTTTTGGAGTAACGAACAAACTGGTGACAAGTTGCTGCTACACAGCCACCAAATGCACCAACCCATAGAGCTACCCACAACACAGATGATTTGCACATCAGTCCAGTGCTGCTGCACCCAACAGAGAGTGCAAACAGCATTCCTAATTAACAACAACAGCAAAAACAACCTCAAAACATTTCCTCAACTGGACTTCTAACATGAAGGCTGAACAGCCTACAACGGTCACATAAGAGACCAGCATGGGATGAAGCCCTGTACAAGTGAACTACAGGGATTGGAGACGTTGTGCAAGTACACCTTGGGTGTCCAGGTCCAAATCAGAATTAGGGTGACCAACTGGAAAGGAGGACAGGGCTCTGTATCTTTATCAGTTGTGTTGAAAAGGGAATTTCAGCAGATGTCATTTGTATGCATGCAGCACCTGGTGAAATTCCCTCTTCATCACAATAGTTCAAGCTGCAGGAGCCCTGCCTCTTGACCAGATACAAAAGAAAGCAGGGCTCCTGCAGCTTTAATTGTTGTGATGAAGAGGGAATTTCACCAGGTGCTGTATGCATACAAATGATACCTGCTGAAATTTCCTTTTCTATACAACTGTGAAAGATACAGGAGCCCTCTTTTTCATATGGTCCCCTTAGAATAATAATAATATTGTATGTAGGTGGTTGTTGTTTTCATGCTCCTTCCTTTACTTAGAATGAACTAAAGATGGAAAACAAAGAAGCTAATAAAAAAGGAAGCATGCTGCAAATTTCAACAAGGGTGTAGACATTTGTTGCTTATACTACTCCAGGTATCCCCCACCCTTCCTGGCCACTTTGCCCCCTTACACACCCTTACACACACATGTGGCTCCTTTTTGCCTATTAGATGAAAGGGCCCTGCTGATCCCTTTAATACAGTTTGAAGTTTAATAGATGGAATTTCAGCAAGTACTGCTTGATCTACAGGGTTGAGAATAGTTGTAGAATTCCCTCTTCTACATAATAGTTAAAGGTGTAATAGCCCTGGCCTCCTCTGCATCTTGTGAAGCTAAGCCCATTGAGCCTGCAATCCTGTACTCACTTATGTGGAGTAAGCCCCATTGACCTAAATGGGATTTACTTCTGTATAGACAGTCATAGGATTGTCCCTGAAATAGCTGCCATGTGGCTTCCAACTTGCAAAATTGGCATTATTCCACACCGGGGTGCTATGCAGCTGAGCCCATTACAGATTATGATATTCTTTTCAAATACTACAGTGACAATGAGAGCCTTATCCTTACTCTGATGAGGTGAATCTTATTTTATTTCTCTCGGCTGAATAAGACGCACAGATTTAAGCATATTTATTGCATGACTCACTAAACGTTGAGGATGGCAGGCTTAATAGGTAAATGAATACACTTAATTAGACAAATTGCACAGGTCCAAAGTGCGCCCTGATGGAACAAATGCCTGATAAATCTGCTAGGTGTAAACAGCAGATTATTCACTGGAACAGTGCCGATTTCATTCACAGCTACCAACGCACAGGGATTACAAACTGATGGACGTCTTTGCATTTTATCTTATTCCTTCCTCAAATTTTAAACAGGAAACTGTACTACATCCGAGAACAATTTTCAGTTGATGTTAAAGGGATGTGTGCAGCCAGAAAGCAGAAGCTGAGAGAACCTCCAGCTGAGGCTTTCTAGAAATCCGAGATCATTATCTAGATTGAGGATAATTAACCATTTCTTATAACAGCAGGCTAACCGTCTTCAGCTTACGACCCTAAACATCCCATTGCTTACTAGTAAACAAGTCCTATTCAGGACTGCCAGGTCCTTGTCCAGAGATGGTGTCTGTAACTTTAAGACTGGCCGGGGAATGCAGGGAGGTGACAGCAGGCCGGACAGGAGGGTTGACAAGAGGACCAGCAACGAAACAGGGTCAGGAAAGGGGAGGTCTAGCATGACGACGGGGTGGGGGGGTGGAGTCCCATCTTCTGGGCCTTTCAGTTCTACACAGCACAGATGGGAAGGAATAACCTGTAGAGCAGCACAATTTTGTGCCTCCAAACAATAGCTTCCCATGCTGTCGGTTCAGCTTTTGTGAACTAAACTGTTAGTGTGGGAAGCAAACGGAGCAGGTATTTTGAAAAAAGACAGCTGTCTTTTTTTTATTCTGAGGCTCATTGCAAAATGCCTAGCTTAAACTGCCTCCACATCAGCTGCTGACGTCTATACAAGCAATTAGGCTACGGGTGCTCCCCAACAGGGAGGACCAAGCTGTATCAATTAGAAGGTATTGTGCAGCTGGCCTGGGTTTTGATCTTTAATGGATTTTCTGCAGCAAGAAAAAAAAAAGACGGAAGTGGTGGGAAAACGCAGGAGGGCTATGCGTAAAAGGCGACGATGTCTGGACCCCATAAAATTCCATGAATGTGGCAGGGCGATGTCGAGAGCAAAGCCTCATCAGGAAGCACCCTGTGCTTGCTGTTGTACCATTCCTACGGTGCGGCCTGGTTTTGATATGGATGCCATCGATGTACATCTAACCTGCCTCCTCCTGAAAATGCCAGCACCAAAAAGCAGGAGCTGCAGGTACAGATATGGACTTGGCATTTGTGTACAGATTGTACTCATTTACATACTCACTGCTCTCTGTATCAAGAAAGAGCAAATGAATCTCTGTGCATACATAGGCAATGGGAAACACAGACACAGGAGCACATGATCCCTAAAACAACTATTAGGAAAATTGCCAAGTGATAGACAATTGCAAGGAAGATTATTTTAAGGCGCAATCCCATTCATGCTTAGGCAGAAAAGAAGTCCTACAACTCCCAGCATGCTAGGGCATGCTGGGAGTTGTAGGACTTTTTTCCTGCCTAAGCATGCATAGGATTGCGCCCTTATTTTATTTTTATGCTATGAATGCTTCTTGGCTATACAGGCATCTTCCCCAGTAACGCACACAGATGCCAGTTGAAATCACTCTATATGGTTAAAAATGGGTTTGTTTGTTGCCAAGGAGCTGTTTGGAGGCATTTTATAAACAGATAGGAGCCACCAGAAGGGCTGCAGATATTATTCCTTGACATCGTGATACTTCAGAGTCTCAGTGTTCTCCGTGTATAGTTACTCACACACCACACAGAAGCACACATTGGCACAGATGTACGGAGATGTGTTCATCCTGGAAAACATGCCCATGAAATGAGTTGCATAGCCTTATGATCGATTGCCTCACTTCCATAGCCATGTATGTATGCTCAGACTTACACGGTCAACCTTCAGTTTAGGATTGCTAGAGCGAATAGGGGCTTCACGTTCTCCATAGTTGGCATGAGTTAGTGGAAGAAGCCGCACCTGTTAAAAATCTCAGTTCTGCACAACTATTAGAAGCACAGGAGGCCCATCATGGCTTGAATCCAGGACCATCCATAGACTCCTAAGTGATATTTACTTGCATCAGATGCCCACTATACTCACCAGTATGCATTTGTGCATTTATATTGTACTTTGAGTTAGGCAAACAAGCATATTCACCATACGCTTGTTTGCATATGACTCATATTCAGTTTGCTCATCCACATTTTAAATATGTGCAATCTATAAATCCACACAGTCCTATACTCAAAGCCTTTTGAAATGATGGGGTGTGTGGGGGTCTGTTACAAGCTAGCAATAGAAGCATGTCATCGTTTAAACAGTCTGCTCCAAATACCCTTCTGATCCGCCATACCCAAACTCTAATAGCATTATACTTATGTCTCCATCCACCTCACTATCCTCTTGTCAGTCTTCTTGATGGCTAACTCAATGGCAGCTCCCTGCACCCTCAGATGAGCATTGGAGTGCTCTACTAGATGTGTCCAGAGCAGCCTCCCCCAACCTGGTGCCCTCCAGATGTTTTGGACCACAGCTCCCATCAGCCCCAGACAGAATGGCCAATGATCAGGAATGCCAGAAGTTGAAACCCAAAACATCTAGAGAGCTGCAGGTTGGGGACAGCTGGCCTTGAGACAGCTACCTGCCCTGTTCTCTTGGGACTTGCCCAAATGGGATGCCATCTCTGAAGACTGTACATCCGGTGCCTGTCAATTCTGTGGGGTTGCAAGGAGATCTGTAAGGATTAGCAGGCACTGAAACGGGCCTTTGAAGAACTCCCCCATCCGCATATTGTGACACTTCATCTTTTCCAAGGAAGACACTTTTTCTGTCTTGCTTGGATGTCAATAGGATGATATGGGTTCAAATGGAACCAAAGATGGAGATCTTGTAAAACCAAATATTGTTGCATTGTCTTTCGATGCCCTAATATATAAAACTAGGTCACCTCAGCACAAGCTAATGGACAGAATCAATTGAATAAATTGACTCCCTATTCCAGACTCTTGCTGAGATAACCTCACGAGGTCACTCTAACCCAGCCCTCCCCAACCTGGTGCCATCCAGATATGTAGGATACAGCTCCTACCATCACCCTGCTCTAACATGTATATGGAATAAATTTTCCAATCTCAATTTATTCTATTTTACTTTCTCCCTGAATATCCATACTTGAATAAAGGAGGGAGGGGCTTTGTCGGGGTGGGGGGTAGGAATTTGAATGCTCTCCATGCACACTTCCCTTTGGATGCTGCCCTTCTGCAGCACATAAGGCTGACAAGTACTTCAACTCTAAGCAGCTACGGCTTGCTTTTCAGCTCTCAACAGAAAGTGGCAGAGAGCCAGCAGATCTGCTCATGTTAATGACTCAGTCCTATTTGGTTATGTTTTCTCAACTCTCTTATCTCAAAAGTACTCCCTTATAGCAGCTGACTGCTAGTGTGATGCAAGCCAATAAACTTATCCAGCCTAGTTACTGTGGGCTTTTTAAAAAAATACACCTACCCACTCCTCTTCTGCTACGCATACTAGCATAAATTGGAGCTTAATTGCACTGAACTCAAAGCATATTAATGGGAACGAGATGTGTAAGTTGGAGGAAAATATGCCTCCATTGCTGAGAACTTTGAAGGAGAAGACGAGATTTGAAGGAATGTGGGGGGCAGGGCAGGGGAAATGAGCTAAAAAAGAAGCTGGCAACTACAAAGGGAACCAAACAGGGAACCAAACAGGTAGATGGCCTCAAAAGCTTCCAGGTGGGGCTTTTATGGTGCAATTGCCCTGACTCATTTATGAAATTTTACAGGGGATCTATATTAGGGTGGGCAGAAGGTGTTTTGTACTTCAACTCCTAGAAGTCTCTGCTAGCATGGCCAACGGTCAGGAATGCTGGGAGTTGAAGTCCGAAACATCTGGAGATCTACTTTCTGCCCATTCCTGGTCTAGATGACAATGGCTACATTCGGACAACACAAAAACAACAATGTTCTTTGGAGTCAACTGCCAATGAATTGGGCAATGGTTGCTATTTGTGTCATCTGTTGGGCAATTTCAACGCAATGGTTGAATTTTTCAGCAGAAAAACAACTGGAGAAATACAACGGGCTGCAGAGTTGATTTCTCATACAACCGGTGGTTTTTGTGTTGTCCGAACCAAGCCAGTGGTTTTTTTGATCCGTTGAGTTGATTTCTTTGCCTGGCTACAGAGTTCCCAGGCAAGAGCGGCTGAAACCAAGCCGGCTACTCTGCTACAGCCAGCACAACTCGCAGAGGCTGCTGAGATAGCCCCTAGATGACTGAGGGAAGAGTGAGGGCAGGGATGGGGGGCACAGGCTATGCCAATAAAACACCAGGTTGAGTTGTAATTCACGCCACATGAGCCTCATCGCTCCACAGGGGCGTGGTAGCATGTCGTGTGGGGAGTACCCCCAAGAAACGCAACTGTCAGTTGATGCGTCAACCCACCATAGACAAAAATGTTGTCTGAACGCAGCCATTGGCTCAATTCAGACGACACAATAAACAACTGGTATGGGGGAAACAATCGTCAGTTGTTTTGACTATTGTGTCATCCGAATGCTGCCATAGTCAACTCAGCGCTGATCCTAATCCACACAACAGTTGATTATTTATTACCATGTTGTGTGGGGAGTGCCCCCTAGGGTTAGGGTTAGTCAACCCACCATTGACTACCGTGTCGTTCGAATTGAACCATTGTCTTCTACTTGCAGCCCTCCTTCTGCCTCTTTCCTTACTGCAGAAAATCCATAAAGGAATAAAGACAGAACAGCTGTGCACAGGGCCTTCTGGTTTCTAGTGCTAGGAGCCCTCCATCTGGAAGCACCCTCTGTGTCATGACAGGGGAAACGTCTTTTGGTACAGAGTTGCATTCCCTCGGGGGTAATCTGTTGGGGCCACATGCCAGTGGTTTCATGTGGCCAAAGTCGGTACTCCCCTTTTCTTTCTGCCACCCTGTTTTCTCTCTCTCTCTCTTTCCCTCTTCCTCCCGGATGTCTGCACTGCAAAGGGCTTTTGAAAGCAGACTAAGTGTGGCATACAACCCTATGGCCATCAGTTGCCTAGCCCTGCTCTGTAAAAAACTATGTCTAAAGGAAAAATGGTAACACCATGTTGTAAAATCAGATGTAAAAAACAAAGTTAATCATCAATACGGAGGAAACTGTGACTTAATTAGACAAATTGCAAAGGTCCAAAGTATCTGGTCACTCTACATAAGAGGGCAGGGTTCCTGCAGCTTTAACTGTTGTGATGAAGAGGGAATTTCACCAGGTGCTGCATGCATACAAATGACACCTGCTGAAATTCCCCTTTCTATACAACTGCTAAAGATACAGGAGCCCTGTCCTCCTTTTTATATAGTCACCCTAGTAATTAGGGAACTCAACCGACATGTAACCTGCTTGCCCAGGGGTGGTAAACAAACTACCATTGCTCATTAACCATCCTTGTGTCGTGCGAACCCTGTCCATGTCTGTTTTGGCCCAGGAAGGACAGACACCATTTCTCCCACTCATTGCCTCCCCAATCCTGTCATCCTTCTCCCCACCTGCTGTGCAGTAACATACTTGGAGTCCTGCTTGCTACAACAGGATGGGAGTGGGGAAACTGACAGGACTACAGAGGGAATGGGTGGGCGAAGTTTCAGCTGCCTTGTCTATTGCTGCACTGGAAGTTAGATTATAAATGTTCTCTTGGCCCCAACTTGGCAACCAGACCACAGATATGACTGGAAAGAGCAGGGAGGGCAGCAGCCTTAAAAAGCACCATTTCCTTCCCTTTTAAAACTGTGGCGATGACTGGGAAGTTGCCCAGCTGAGAAGCCTGCCTCATAAATAGATATCATTGTCTTCATCCACAGCCTCCCCTCCATCCATCGGCACGCATCTCAGGGTCTCCTTCATACCTTTCCGGATGCCACCATCGGCGGCAGCACAAGAAAAATCTCCAGCACTCAGAAGAAAGCAGGTAGCTGCTTTCTTGTTTTTGTCCCTGGTGCTTGAGCGCCTCATGGGCTGCTTCTCCTCAGGTGGCGGCGAAAGAGGCTGCTCCTCATCTGACAGCACCACGTTGGCATCGCCATTCTGTTTGGTATCTTTGGAAGGAGAAAGAATGGAGAAAATATCAGCATTTGAGACAGGAAGAGACCAGAGCTACACCTGCTTTGGCAATAGGGAAATGAGTAAGAAACCGAGAACATTCTGGAACAGTCTAGAATTCCTTTACCCTGCTTGAGGAAACTTGAGGCCAGTGTGTGTGGCCATTATATAAGTCTTGGGAGGAGGGCTTTTGCCCCTAAGCTCTTTTTACTGATGGCTTTGCAAGCTGAGGGATTGAAGGACTTTTTAGAGAAGAGAAATTGTAGTGAATTGGAAAGAAATGTTCACTTTTCTAGAAGATATTAAGCATATACTTACAACAATGACAATGACAACAATTCAGATATTTACCTCTAGTTTGCTGCCTTGACTGCCTCAGGGACCTCAGAGTATAAGAGTTATGTAACATGTTCTCTCAGGGAGTTTTTTAGCGGCCTGCCCATGAGGATTAATTGGTTGTCTCTTTAAGGATGTATGAAACCACGAATAAAGGAAGTTTCCTTTGTCTTTATAAGTACTCAAGGGCACTGAAGGGCTAACGGAACAGGATACATAATGGTCGGCCAAAGAAAACCAAGAATAAGTGGGTACGGTGAGTGGAGGGGAAGGGGCAATCCTCTACTGATGCTCATGAAGCATCATGAGTCCTCTGTTGGTGCCCATAAAGCATCAGGAGAGCTCTAGAATCACATTCTCACCTAGACTGGAGATCGATCCCCACTTCATTCACCATTGTACGAAGATGAATCCACCCAATATTGAAGATAGGGTGACCATATGGAAAGGAAGACAGGGCCCTGTCCTCTTTTGTATCTGGTCACTCTGCTCCTGCAGCTTTAACTGTTGTGATGAAGAGGGAATTTCACCAGGTGCTGCATGCATACAAATGACCCCTGCTGAGATTCCCTTATCAATGCAACTGTTAATGATACAGGAGCCCTGTCCTCCTTTCCATATGGTCACCCTACTGAACACTGCTGAAAAGAGGACACATCCTGTAGTGTGGGACACATCAGCCCTATAACCCATAACTTTGTAGAGGTTCAGAAAATGGCTGCAAACATAGCAAATATTGGTACTATGATAATGACTCTATAGTTTCCACAGAAACTGGACTTTACTGGAAAGAGCTTTCTCTATCAGTTACTTGTTGGGCATCTAAGGCAGGGGTGTTGAAGCCCAGGCCTGCGGGCCAAATCTAGCCCTCTGGAGTTCCAGGAGGCTGTGCCCCTTTCCTTGGTTCTACCCCTTGGCCCCCGACTGCTTGGTGGCTTCCTGGCTTTTGCAATGTTCTTTTCCACCCTGAAAGTTTGAAATGCCTCTCCTAAGGCTAAGTTACTGGTAGTAAGAGCTTTAAGTTCAAATATGCTGGTGCTCTGGCTCTGCCCCTGTTGCCTTCAACTCCGCCCACCTCTGGAATGTGGCTCTCCCAAAATGGAATTTGGTCCTTGGGCAGAGAGAGGTTCAACACCCCTGATCTAAGGCCAGAGGACATAAGAAGAGCCGTGCTGGATCAAACCAAAGGTCCATTTAGTCCAGCATTCTGTGCACACAGGGGCCAACTAGCCGCCTACCACAAGTAGGACATGAGTGCAAGAGCACCCTCCACTCATGTTCCTCAGCAACTGATGTACAGATGCCTACTGACTCTGATACAGATCCTGTTCAGATGACACACTAAGCCATGATGGTTAAGCACTTTGAGCTGAACATTATGGCTTAACATGTCGTGTGAACCTTGACAGTGGCTGAATTCGGACAACACGATAGTCAGTGGTGGGGTAATAATCAACTTTACAGTTGTTCATCTAGGGGGTACTCCACACAGAACATGGTAATAAATAATCAACTGTGGTGTGGATTAGGATCAGCGCTGAGTTGACTATGGCAGCATTTGGACGACACAATAGTCAATACAACTGACGATTGTTCCCCCCACCCCAGTTGCTTATTGGGTCGTCCGAAGTCAGCCAGTGTGTCATGTGAACCATTCCCAACCACAGTTTAAACATGCTCACTAACCAATTGCTGCAAAAGGGTTAGCAGCCTAACCATTGCTTAGCATGTTGTCTGAACAGGCCCACTGGAGGTAGCAGTAGCCATTGATAGCCCTCTCCTCCAGGAATTTGTCCAAACCCCTTTTAAAGCCATCCAAACCAGTAGCCATCACTATATATCTTGTGGAAGTGAATTCCATAGTTTAACCAAGTGCTGGCATTGCATCATAATACAACTGATAATATGCCACCTTCCTATTCCGGTACTGATCCAGTTTGCTGGACCATACCTTCCTTTCTCCAATGACTCAGTCCATGTCTGAAGAAAGCAATACAAGTGAGCTGCTTCAACATCTTGCCTCAAAGTTCTTGGATTCCCTGCTGCGGGTTCCATCAAGGAGACCAATCAGTGCCAGTTAGGCTGGTTGCCTCATGCCCAGTTTCACTTTTCTGCTGATAATATGACCACATTCAGCTTCCTTCATCTGGGTGGCAACCAATACTAGACAATGGCTAAAACCATCCTGCCACTGAGCCCATTTGATTTGCCTGCATGCAAGCTTCATCTGATCACTAATGAGCTGGGGAAAGTTGAACCAGTAACCTTAAGAACAAGAATAATAAAAAAGTTTTGCTTCCTGTCAGCAGAGCTGCACGGGGGGTCAGTGTGTGTGTGTGTGTGTGTGTGTGTGAAGCTAAGGGCTTCTTGAGCTTCAACCTTTCATGATGTTTGGATTTCATTTTCAATTATCTAAATCTAGAGAGAAGCCATTCCAGCCCGATCCTCAGCTGATGTAAGCTGCTTCCATTCCGCAGTTATCAGTGCTTCTCTGGAATACATATGTGCACATGCATGCACGCACTCACACGTGTGCACCCCAATCCCCATTACAACCTCTCCAGGAGTCATTTACTGGAAGGCTCTTTAATTAAAATTCTTGCCTCTCTTCTGGCAAAGCCGGAGACAGCACTGTCTCTCTTCCCCTTGAAGCACTTAGGCTTCCCGTGGAAGTCCCAAAGCACTTCCCACTGCTAGCCAAGCGCCTGCAACACGAAACCCTGGAGAGCCACAGCCCTGGGCAGCAGCTACACCTAGCTTAACAACTGCTGACAGCTGAAACAAAAGGGCACAGCAGCCATCAGAAATAGATCGCCTTCATCAATGAACTTTCATGCTAACAAGCTTCTCATAGATCATATATCAGAAAGGGCTGACACTGGGATGCCAAGGGCCACCCTCAGATACTCACTGCAGTGGAAAAGGTCAAATGGTTAATCGATGCTCAAGAAGAAGGCTTAACGTTCAGGCATTACAGGCCACTGAAATGCAACATGAGATAGCAAAGAGTGGGGGGGGGGCTTTACATATTACAGGAAGTGTACACGCAAGAGCCCATGCATCTTCTTTGGCACTGTTTAAGGTGACCATATGAAAAGGAGGACAGGGCTCCTGCATCTTTAACAGTTGTGTTGAAAAGGGAATTTCAGCAGGTGTCATTTGTATGCATTCACAGCACCTGATGAAAGTCCCTCTTCATCACAACAGTTAAAGCTGCAGGAGCCCTGCCCTCTTTTGTATCTGGTCACTCTTTTGTAGGATAAAAACCTCATCTGGAAGCACCCATGGTCTCTCTGTGCCCACTCACCCCCCCCTTTAAACATACATGGAGATTTCAGTAAGAACAAAATCACATATTAGATAAAAACTACTTCTTGTCTACATCAAAGCAGCAACTTTGGCTCAATTTCTAGTTGCTAGCATGAGACTGTGCTTCCAAACTGGCCAAGTCAGAAGCTTTGGCTAGACAGCTACGATTCCCCTAATCGATGAACTTAAAAGGCCACATTTATATTAGGGCCCCCTCCACAAGAATGCGCCTTTGCGCCTGGTTCCGCGATTATGCGCATTATCGCGGAGGCGCATTTACTCACAATCCCTCTGCACGGGAGGCGGCGAGAAGCGGCGAAGCGCATTAAAAGATGCCCAAAAAGCGCTTTCCAGGTAGTTAATGCGCATAATCGCTTGTTCACACAGCGAAAATGCGCTTTAACGGCTGGAGCAAAATAAAAGTCGCTATTTAACGCGCGTTCGAAAATGCGCATTATCGGGGAGATAACGCGCCTGTACGCCCGTTTTGCGCTCCGCTCGTGTGTAGGTAAAATTTATAATGAGCCTTCAAGGCTCATTAAACGCCCCGTGTGGAGGAGGCCTAGGACATGCTGAGAAAATTGGTTTGAATCAACCCGTTTTTTTTCTTTA
Source organism: Anniella stebbinsi (assembly GCA_029215795.1). Lineage (NCBI taxonomy): Eukaryota > Metazoa > Chordata > Lepidosauria > Squamata > Anniellidae > Anniella > Anniella stebbinsi. The sequence continues at coordinate 65,341,146 of JARDYH010000004.1, read as the reverse complement.
ATCCACCATCATGACAACGGAGTGATCTAACACTGGGACACACATGATGGAGAATCTGCCTTTGAGTCTCTACAAAGTGTTTAGCTGCACCCCAATCCCTACCACCAATATCTCTTTCCCTGCCTTTGGCTGAACCTGCAATCTTGCATCTTACCTGATTTTTTTCTTTCCATCATCCCCACCGCTGTTGCAGCTGCCAGGGGACTGTTATAACTCTGAATGCTGTTGTGGGGCGAATTGGCCTCTGATTTGCAGTACGTCGGAGAGTCGAGCGGCGCTGGGCGGGGTATGTGCTTCTTTTTCTTCTTTGGGAGCTTCTGCTTAGCCATGGCCAATGAGTAATACATTCCAAAATTGTTGACAATGACTGGGACAGGCATGGCGATGGTAAGGACCCCCGCTAGAGCACAGAGTGCTCCCACCAGCATGCCTGACCAGGTTTTGGGGTACATGTCGCCATAGCCCAGTGTAGTCATGGTCACCACTGCCCACCAGAATCCAATGGGAATATTCTTAAAGTGGGTATGGTCGCTACCACTGGGGTCAGATGGCTTGGCTCCAATCCTTTCAGCATAGTAGATCATGGTGGCAAAAATCAAAACTCCTAGAGCCAGGAAGATGATAAGGAGTAGGAACTCATTGGTACTGGCCCGGAGTGTGTGGCCCAGCACCCGAAGTCCAACAAAATGGCGCGTCAACTTGAAGATCCGGAGGATCCGGACAAAACGGACTACCCTCAGGAAGCCCAGCACATCCCGCGCAGCCTTGGATGACAACCCACTGAGTCCCACCTCCAAATAGAAGGGCAAGATGGCTACAAAGTCAATGACGTTAAGAAGGTTCTTAATGAAGACCAATTTATCCGGGCAGCAAACAATGCGCACTAGAAACTCAAGTGTGAACCACAGCACACACACACCCTCAATGTAGGTGAGGATGGGTTCTGTCTCCATCTTTTTCATCACATGGATCTCTGTTGTGTTGCCCACCACCAGCGTCTCAGTCACATTAACATCTATGATGAAGGCTTCGTGAGTCTCCAGGCAAAATGTTGTGATTGACACCAGAATGAAAAACAGGGAAGCAAACGCAATTACCTGGAGGGAGAGGGGGAAAATAAGCTCAGTGGTTAAAATGGCCACGCCATAGAACAACAAAAACAATCTACAAGCAAGGAGATGCAACAAGCTTTAAAATGGTTTTCTTCTCTCTCTCTTTCTCATCTGCCTTTATTCATCACTACAAAAGAGTCACAGAACCTAGGATGAGACATAGCCATGATCAAAAGAGGTGCTTTCTGTTGTCATTTATACATTTTATATGGCTTCATTCCTCTCCTTTCTACTGTCCACTATGGTCTGTCAGTACACAACAAAAACACCTCCCTGAACAGATACTAGTCTTCATGAATGGATCCCAATTTTCCATTCCAAACTCCCATCTCCACCCAGCCATTGCATTTAAGAATGCAGAGGTCATCCCAAGAAGCTCATTGGTGGGAGATTCAGGACAGATAAAAGGAAGGACTTCTTCACACAGCGCATAGTTAAACTATGGAATTCACTACCACAAGACGTAGCAATGGCCACCAATTTGGATGGCTTTAAAAGGGGGCTGGATAAATTCCTAGAGGAGGCTATCAATGGCTGTTAGTCCTGATGGCTATGTGCTACCATGTCCTGCTTGTGGGTTCCTGGTCAACAGCTGGTGGGCCACTGTGTGAACAGAGCGCTGGACTAAATGGACCCTTGGTCTGATCCAGTATGCCTCTTCCTATGGTCTAAGAGACACTGCCGGATCCTTTACAAGTTTACTTAAAAGTAAGTTTCACTGGATTCAGTGGGATTTGCTCCCAAGAAAATGTGCATTGAACTGCCACCAGTGTGACACTGTAAAGCCAAAGAAGGGGATGGAAGAAGGTTGTGGATGCAGTGAACGTTAGTAGCACAAAATGAGCTTGCAAGTAAACTGTTTTACCTTTGCTGGGCTAGCCTTGAAGGATTAAATTCAGTTTATGACCAGGGATAAACAAGGCAGACACAACTTGCTTCTCTTTTTATTATATCCTTTATAGATCCAATTGTTGAGCTGTATGAAGTTTGCCCTGACGTGGACTGTGGTGAAATGTGTTGGCAGTTTTGGTTTCTTCTGTATCCCAAAGATCAGCCTAACGCCTTCCACTGACATGAACAATAAACAGGAAGAACTCAACTGCCCAACTGGGACTGCTTGTGTTTGCTTGTGCTCCAGCCTCATTCATGTTAATTTTTCTCTGCACATTTGTTTGTCAACAAAGGCAGGAATTAAAACCTGCATGAATGCAAGTTGGCTATTTCTCTGCTTTGTTTCATGAAGAGTTGAAGCAAGATTCTGACTATTTCAATCTCCAAGAATGTTTGCTTTAAACCAAGGGTGGACAGAAGGTAATATTTTGGACTTCAACTCCCAGAAGCACCTGTATCTACTTTCTGCTCACCCCTGTTTGAGAACAGATTTTCCACTTGGTAGTTCAAGTATCTTACACACACTTACCTGGGAATATGTCCCATTAAACTCAATGGGACTTAAGTCTGACTAGACATGCAGAAGAGTGCCCTCTAACATAGTAATCCTATGTATGTCTACTCAAAAGTAAATCACATTGAGTTCAATGGGGCTTAACTCTTAAGTAAGTGTGTATAAGATTGCACACATACCTGAGAGTAAATCCCATTGAAAATAAGGGGGCTTACTTCTCAGCAAACATGCATAGGATTGCACTACTAATGTAAATGAAACTTTTAAAAATAAAAAATAAACGTCAGATTTAAAAGTGAAATATATTTTTTAAAAATAAATCATTGATTTTTATTTGCCCTCCTTACATGCTCTTTGACAACTCACCCCCTCAAGCTGATGGCATTTCAATTCTACATGCTAAAGGGGGGAAAATCATATTCTTGGCTGCAGCTACGTGATGCAGGATGTTTCAGAATGTGAACAACTGGGACAAATGTGAAATAAGCACCACAAGCACACACACATATACACGTACACCATTTCCCTCAAAGCCACTAGATGCTTTATTTGAAAAATCAACCTACCTAACATTTCTACTGAGCTGGTTACAAGAACTTTGCAAAATGCAGTGGTGCTGCAGAGCTTTTCAACCCTACTGCTTGGCCCTGGTCAAAAATCTAGTGATTATGCTGGCTCTTCATTGATTACAAGAGGAGATGCATAAGCCCTGTGATATTTATTATTACATTTATATCTCACCTCTTTTCCTCTTGGAAGGAAGCAAGGCAGCTAACACAGACCCTCCTCTTCTCCATTTTATTCTCACAACAAGCCTGTGAGGCAGGTTAGGCTGAGAGTCTGTGACTGGCCCAAGGTTACCCAGTGAGCTTCATGGCCGAGTGGGGACTAGAACCCGGAACTCCAGAGTCCCAGTCCAGCACACCACACCAGTTCTCATGACATGAAAGCAAATGCTGATTTCAGAATGTTCCGTGGAACAATTGGCCAAGTTCCTAGGCACAATCCCATTCATTTATTGTATTTATTTTAAATATTTCAGCGCTGCCTTTTATGGCAAAGCCCTCACAAGGTGGCATACATTTAAAATAAAAGAACACTTTGCTGTTCCAGTAGAACATATATTTTAAAACAATGTACAAGCCAGAAGCACACTGCAGTAAAATTAATTTAAACAATTTTAAATCATTCAATAGTTAAAATTCAGCCCAGCATCTCAACAACCCAAAACAGACGGGTTTTCAAAAAAGCCTAATTTAAAAGCCCCTCCTGATGGGGACAAACATATATTCCTTGGGAGGGAATTCCACTCAGCTCTCTGGAGTTTTTGGTCCCACATTCATTTTGAACGGTGGACACTCTTAACTTGCATTCAGCCATTCCCTTGTGCCCCTGCTACTGTCAGTCTCCATTTACCAGCTGATGGCAAGCAAAGTGTGGGCACCAGTTAGGGGCAAAGAACCTCTGTATGGATTTCTGGTATCCTATGCCCATAATACAGCTCTGTCTTTACTTTCCGCACAGCCTGTGAGTGATCTGCTGATCTGGGTGCAAAATTAATGTCTGGCTGTGACTGGCAGAAAGTGATCATCTTTCATTAGGGACGTTTAAACTCTGCTGTCCCCTGTTAAGTAGGCTGTGGGTCACGTTTCATGTTCATGATTGCAGCTGTTTGTGTGAGTCTTTGGCATGGTGCTCCTTTGTTCATCCGCAGTCCCAGCATAAAGCACGGATTCCTACTGTTACTTCAAAGTCAGCCACACGCTGCCACCAATGCCAGCCATGCAGCTTTTTTCTGCATTTCACATGGTGCCAAGGAGGCCTTCAAGGCTCTTCTAACTTGATGTAGTGTGATTCCAGCACCAACACGTACTGTCATTATGCCATGTCTCTATTCCCACGTCGTGTTCTGGAAATAGCTCCCGCATAGGTGTGAAAAGAGAGCCTTCTTAAGTCCAACCCAAACTTCTGAACTCTTATACCCAGCCCGATGCCACTGCATGGATCCGGCCAAACCTTAACCAAAACATCGGTACAAGAGCAACTTTTGCTGTTGCTTCACCAGGCTCTTCCGTTTTTGTGGCACATCCTTTTAGACCAAGAACTTTTTACAATGTGTGTTTGTGTCCATGAGATTGGAGGCCGGCAATGCATAAAAATGACCTGGCCAGAGACAGAGCCTGAGAAGAGAAGGGCTAGATTCAACATGTTATATTCTAATGAGGGGATTAGGTGCAATAAAGCAGGACATCTCTGCCTTGCTTCCCAAGGTTAGGAAGGATACAGCTTTTTAGCTTTTGCAGTGGCAGCCAAAGTCAATTTTTAGGACCAGGCTACTGGTAAATAGGATCAGATTTCCCTATCCAGTGCACTGAATCTCAACATTTATCCCAATGCCATTTGAATGTAAAATCCAGACATTCTGACTTGCCACTGAAGCATTAATAACACTGATCACAGCCAACCACATTGCCATTAAGGCCCCTCTACCCTCCATGTTTTCATATGAATGCATGGCAAGGTCCACATTTTCTGAGCAGAAACACTGAAGAAAGTGAAACTGACCAATCACTTTAGGAACTTTTTCCAATGACTTGTTATTCAGGACAGGTATGCAGTAATTTACCTGGCCTGATAAAAAAGCCAAAACTTCATATACCCGGTGAAGTTACTTCTGATGTACAACGGGTAATTGATTGATTCCATTTATATCCTGACTTTTTTCCTCTTGCAAGGAACCCAAGGCGGCTTACATGGTCCTCCTCCTCTCTATTTTATTCTCACAACAACCCTCTGAGGTAGGTTAGGCTGAGAGTCAATGACTGGCCCAAAGTCACCCAATGAGCTTCATGGCTGAATGTGACTAGAAACTGGATCTCTCGAGTACTAATCCAAGATTTTAACCATTACACCACACTGGCTCCGGTAATAAGATGATTTAAGTTCAGCTACAGTTTATTCTCACGTAATGATGAAGAAGGAGGAATCTATGGCAGCCTTCGGTAAGTCAAATCCCAGGAAGTCACAAAGATCAAACATATATTTTGAGAACATTACAAGGAGGGAGGGTGTGTTCGCAAGTAATGCATTCACATTTCTTTCTCTCGTAGCAACAGGCCATTAAGAAAAAGAGTTATTGCTACAGCGCTTCATGAAGTACAAGGGCACTTTCCAAGATAACCCATTCATATTTTATGAACTCTTTAAACACCCTTCTTGGCTCTAGCATGTAACGTTAGAAGCACAGGTATTGGACACTTAGAAGGCACAAACTGAGATAACCTTGCTGAACTTCTTGAGAGTTTGAAATCAGTTGAACTACACCCATTTACACCACATTGGAGATGGAGATGGAGAAGAATCAAACCTCCTTGTCCAACCGTTGTCAGCTCTCATAAAAAACAGCAGAGCCTGCCAGGCCAAGCCAGCTAGATAATGCTAGCCAGATCTTTATACATATTCTGTATCCTTTAATTTTGATGACTTTGGAAGCCATTGTGGTATGGCTATGTGCTGAGGTCATTGGGATGGGAAAACCACATTTTCTGCCAGATTCTCTACCTGACATTGACACTGAGCCACTTAGCATGGCTTTCTATCAACTTGGGGGAGGGGGGGGAAACAGACAACTGTCCAGACAGCTTCAACTACTGGACAATATCAAAATGTAATAAATAAAATTTCTCCAACAGGCTGAAACCTTTATAAAAAAACTGAGCTGTGGAGGTGGGGATGGAGATGATCATCTTTTTAAAAGGTTTGCAAGAAGATGGAAAAAGTTGTCATCATCATCACTACTTACTAGGCATTAATAATTATCGTTATCACAGGGGGGTTTTTTAGTTCCCTACTATGATAATCATTATATCACCAGGCATCACTGAGGTCAATGGCCGAGGAAAGCATTCACTAAGAGAAGATGAGAGACAGACAAGTGCAGTGTGGGAAAATCCCTGGAGGCTGTTTTCAGCGAGTCTATTTTGGACCCTCTCATAAATTGAGAGCAGCTTTGGAAATCTAAGACCTTTGAGACACAGAAGGGGTCTGTAATTCCATCTCTGGAATGTGACTTTTTGGGATTTGGCTGCCTAAAGTGTCTGGAAAAAGTGTTTGGCTGAAGAAAACAAGTTGGATAAAGTAAATTCCATTGTCCCCTGTGCTGCACATACATGTTGATGTGAACTCTGCCATAAGCCAAGCCAAACTGAGTGTTTACACCTCTAAATGCCAACATTGCTTTTGCATCCCAAGTATATGCAGGCGAGATTTAGCTCTCCATCTGTCTCATATGGGCCAGTATGTATGCCAACATTTATGAGTTTGATGTGACTGAGGAAACAGATATGTGAATGGTTGTTTCTTGAGTATGAAAGCCAAAGGGTAAACCTGTGTGTTTTGTGAATAATGTTTGTATGAAAGAGTAAATGAGTGTGGCATCTGCCTGTGTTAATTTGCATGGGTTTGAAGTGGGTGTGTCTCCATTACTAGGCATGATTTTTTTTTTTTACCACCAGGCTGCATTTCTTGACCTAAGGCCTGCAAAGAGGCAGGAGTGGTAGGCATCACTGATCTGCCTGCAAGGTCTCATTCCAAAAATTAAAAGTAAGTTACTATCTAATGAGAAAAACCATGGGAAAACCTCAGAGCTGCCTTAACCAAAGTGAAGGTTCATGTTTGAATAGTGTGAATCAGAGAGGACAGCAGAAATAAATCAAAAGTAAGGTAATACTATCTTCCCCAGAAATGTAATATTGAGAATAAGAGCTTATTGTCTGATTATGATACAGATGTATATACAGTCTCATACATACATGTACTTCTGTGTATATACATGTATGTGCAGACATAAGAGGGAGAAGGGATCATCTGTACCTAGGGTGGGCAGATTTGAGGTTGTCAGATTTCTTCGATTTTTACTCGAACCTCAAGTTCCACCCACTAGGGCCAACTGCAAAAAAACAACAACACTTAGAATTAAAGAACAGGGTGCTGCTGAGCACATTCTCAGCCTAGGAATTTGTTTTCAGTACCAGAACTGAACTGAGTTCACTGTCCTTTCAAATAAATGTCCACTCTTGCTTCACCCATGTTTTCTGCATTTCAGCAGTCTAATTTTGATGAAAATATTGTTTAGTTATTGCTACTGTTAAACAACTGAGAGTCAGGCTGCCTCTACAAGAGAGGTTTAAAGCTCTTTCAAGGCTAATTAAAATTTTTACCTCTACAAGAGAGGAGCGCAAATTGGGGGCTGAGGCGCTTTAAACATCCGATTATGCGCATTATCTAACGCGCGGTAAATAGCGAGTTTTATTTTGCTGCGGCCGTTAAAGTGCATTTTGCCTATGTGAACAAGCGATTCTTCGCATTAAATACTTGTAAAGCGCACTTGAAACAACCGGGAAGGTCACCAGTTGAGTGCTCAATTACCTCCTGCATACAAGCATTTCCGATAAAGCGCTTCAGCGATTATGCGCATAATCAGCTAACCAGGCGTCAAACGGAATCCATCTAGAGGGGGTCTCAGAAACCCTGGACAATCTACAGCTAATCACACAAAGAACCAGCAGTGAATCCTGATCTACCTACTTCCCACCTGCGGCGTTTGTTATAATGCTGTATATCAGTGGTAAATCCACGACACTAAATGCTTCTTCCAAGCATACAGATGAATACATAAAGTGTGAAGAAAGATCATTCCACTACTGCACAGGATTCCCTGGGCCCCGGCCTTGCATTTGCCTGTAGAGAGTTGGGCGGTGGTGCTAACAGACTCCAGGGGGAGAAGGGCAAATCACACCTAGGGTTTCACCATGAGTATATACATGAAACAAAGAAACCCACATGCTGAAAAGATATGTCCTATCTATAACCTGTGTCAACTGGGAATAGTAAAGACAGAGTTACAGAAGGAGAACAAGAGAAGAAAGAAACAATGAAAGAATAGCAAGGTGGACACCATTGGGCTGAGCGGGTGGAAGAAATTCCATTCCATAACCTCTGAGAGTGGATGAAATGTGAAGCAACTACCACTGTCACCAACCGGGTGCCCCCCAGCACTGTTGGACTACAACTCCCAGCATCCCCCAGCCAGTCCAACACATCTGGAGGGCACCTGTTGGGGAAGACTGAACGAGAGTATCTCAAAAGGAACAGAAGGTGCAAGATAGGGGTAGCACCTTGCAACAAAAAAGAGGAATAACTAGCTGGTAGGAAGAGCCCATGGTCTCACCCCAACTGATCTGGTTAGGATGCAGGGAGCAACTCAGGGAGCTTGTGCTCTGCAGGACCCCCACCTGCCCCTGCGCCACCAACTCACCCGGGCTGCCCTGGATGAATAGGGGTCCTCAAAGAGCGCCCACATCTTGGGCTGCCAGTTGCGGCAGCAGCCTCCTGCTCCTCCTCCAGCGGCCCCTGGAGCTCCAGCGGGCCTGTCGTCCATACCCAGGCGCTGCAGGGTCATTTCCCGGGCCCCTTCGTCCTCGGTCTCCTCTCCGGGCCCACCAGCTCCCGGCTCCGGGCTCTCAAAGATATCCAGGGCTTCCTCGGCATCACGATGCTGCCGATAAGTCATCCAGCAGCAGGGCTCCACGTCGGTCTCGTCGATGCCCCAATAGGTGAGCTCCTCTTCGAAGAGAGGTCCGCAGATGTCCGCCGGGCAGTGCAGCTTGCCCGTGCGGTAGTAGTTCAGCACGTAGGAGAAAATGCCCGGGTGGCGGTCGAAGAAGAACTCGTTGCTTGGACCGTCGAAGTCAAAATTACTCTGGGCGTCGGGGTCGGCGAGCCAGGCCAGCCGGGTGCCCGGCAAAGTGCGCAAAGTGCTTTTGTACGTCTCATGCCTGGTGCCCCCCACGTTGATGGTGATCTTGTCCGACTCTTCCCCTTTGGCCATCTCTTCTCTCATGCATGTTTTGGAGGGTGGCTTGTTCCCCGATTTGCGCCCGCGGTAAGAGGAGACACACACCGAGCTGATCATAGATCAGGTTAGGTGGACCGGAGGCGCCCTCTAATAACCCGTTTTTTCTGGCAAGGAGTTGCGGGCCGGGGCCGGGGGTGGAGCTGGGCTGTTTCGTCCTGGCCTCCGACAGCTCGCTCTGCCCTTTGCCCAGCGCGACCGCCTCAGAGCTCTGCCGTCGGGACTGGTAGCATTCAGTTTGGAACCGCCACCAAGTTATTCCGGAGGGAGACGAGGGCGCCAAAAGGAAGTCTTCTCAACCCGCCCGAACACCACCGAGCGGCAACAAGTGCATCTAGGCTGGAAGGAAACGGGCCTGCCTGGCCAACGCAAATAGCTCTTTACGCAGCGTGGAAGCAGATGGCAAGAGAACTGGGCGACGGGGGGGGGGGCAAGGAAGGGTGCGCGCGTGTGCGGGTCTTGATCAGAGGCACCAAATTCGGCTGCTAAAGAGAAACAAGAAAAATGCAGCCACCACCCAATGAGGTCTTTAGCAGCAGCAGCAGCGAAGGATCTCCTCTTCTGTTCTGCCTCTCGTCGCAGCAGGTTGCTAAATCGCTCGGGAGTCTTCCCAAAGTGGAGAAGAAGAGAGCCCGGCTCGACTTCAAGGGCGATTTTAAACTTTGAAAGAGCAACCCTGCACGTTGTTTGAGGATGAGCAACGCTTCCTGCTCTTCCTCGCGTGGAGATACGCAGCAGCAGCCTCGCCCCCCTCTCGCTCCAAAGTCGTTGCCTGAAGGCTGCTTCGCTTTCCCCTCCCAGGCAGGCTTGGACCCACAATGAAGGAACAGAAGACCGCGGACGTGTTCAGCGCGCCAGGAAGGAACCGTGTTTACTTCCCCGACGTGAGAAGCCGGCAAGGAAACCCGACCTCACAAGGCGCATCATTAGCAGTTGCTCTTCCTCGGCCGAGCTCAGCTGGTTCCCCTCGAGTGATCCCAAAAGGGCGGGCGGGGGAGGTCCAAGCGGGCTCAGCTTCCCTAGAAAGTCCGGTCGGCTTTCTTCCGCCTGATTAGGAAAAGCGTTCAACCTCCGGATGGAATCCGATCGCTTCCCGTCGGTAGTCGTCGGATGCGGGCGGGATTGCGCCGCTCTTTCCACGGCGACGGATGGCGGGAGCGGTAGGTCTCGCCAGCCTTCAGGTGCGCCTGCGAGAGAACGGGAGGAACCCGAGGCAGTTCGGAGCTGTATCATTTTCAGACTGTGGGAGGGCGTGAGGGAGGGAGTGGCGGAGCCAGCACGCCGCTCAGGCGACTCCCCCCCCCCATCTCTTTCTCTCTCACTCCCCCTTCCCTCCCCTGGACTGGGAGGGGCTGCAGGGGGAGGACTTGATCGGCAGGGGCAATTTGGGGAAACCGCGAAGTTGTTGCGGGGAGGACAGGCGGGAGGCGAGAGTTGGTGGGCGGCAGCAGCAGCAGCAGCTGCTGCAGCGTTAGTTGTTCATCATCCCTCCAAGCACCCTGTTGCACGAAGGCCGGCAGCGGCGCCCAGGCCCTCCTCAGAAGAGCCGAACAATCGCAGGGCCCAGCATCGGCCCTAGCCCAAGGGAAGCAAAGTGGGGCCCGAGTATTTCTCATTTCACCCGGAGGGGGCGATCTCTGGAGGGCGGCGCGAACAGGGCAGCTTTCCAGCAAGTGGCTTCCCCGCAGCCTGTTGTCGCCCGGATACCCGGCTCTTGAATTCCCAGCCCTGCTGCTCAGCCTGCCTGCCGAGCCAAGCAGCAGCTGGGGGGGGGGGGGGGGGAGGTTAACCCCGTCAGCGCCGTGCGCTTTTTAGCTCCCCACTGGAGGGGTTTTGACAGTGGGCAGGGTCTCTCTGCACGCGCCCCTTCACACGACTTGTGGCTTGACCTGGGGCAAATTTAAGGGCGTCTCGGAGAGAACAACAACCGGGAGCGGGGAACTGAGGCTGAATCTTCTTAGGGCGCAATCCTAGGCATGGTTGGCTATGGGGAGACTTGTTTTTCTGCCTATACTTGGGATAGAATACTTAGAATAGACCGATTATACCTCACCTGAGTCGTATTCGTTTCAATGGGTCTACTCTGCATAGGATTAAATTGGGAACTACCCATGCATAGGATTGCTCCCTTAGTAGCCAAAGTGCAAACGAGCTGTAGAAAACGAACTTATTGGTCAAAGTTCAAAGGATTTTTTCTCTTAGAAAAAAGCTCTACAGCTCCCAGCATTCCCCAGACAGCCATGCCGGCTGGGGAATGCTGGGAGTTGTAGGACTTTTTCTGTCTAAACATGCATAGGATCGCACCCTTAATTTTTTTTTTTTTTAAGTGGGTGGGAAAGAAGCAGTATATGGTGTGGGGATATCTCTATCATCCTTTTGTCTTAAAAACAAAGGGATTTGTTCCTTTGTCATGTGTACATAGTGCATGGGTCCGTTTCATTGATTGTAGCATCAATGGCCAGTCCTGGTGTAGAACCAGTGAGTTGCCCAGTGCAGTGAGTGATCCTGAGTAATAATTGCATATGGTCAGATATACAAGGGAGGGGATGGTCTCCTATATGTATCCTTTCTTCCTCCCCCTGTGGGAACCACTGTGTTTGACCTATGTGCTGGTCCATAAAATTGGAATGGAGGTTCTTTACATTTCTTTGATTGTGGGTTGCAAGGAAGAAATAAACAGCAATCCAGCACCATCTGATTTCCTTTCTTTATAAGATGTTGTGTAGAGGCCACTCTGCTTCTCCTTGTTTTCTGGAGCCAGACAGCCCAAACCGGGCCACAGCCTGTTTCAGTGTCACTCCTCAGCCAAAATCCCCATATCATTTGGGTTTCTTTCCCTCAGCAGGAGCCAAGCTGGTTTCTTTAGGGCTGTAAATAAACAAGTCGATAAAGTGCAGCCCAGATGTGTGTAATAGGGAAGGTTCCACTCGGCTCTGCTTGAACTGAAGGAGCCTGGTAAATGGAAGGAATTCAATTAGCAGAGCATGGACTAGCAATCCAGCCAGACGTAGTCTCTGCATTTAGAACTGCAGTGATGATGCTCACTATTCACACATATGGAATGATGCTCTACCTGCCAATGCCAGCTGCTGTTAAAGCCATAGAACGTGCCCCCTAAAGAAAGTGTTGTTGTGCTTCGTTCTTATAATTAGGGCAGAAATCGCTGGCATGAGAAATGGATGAAGCACAGATTTTCTATCCCAAATGCCATTGTTGACTAATCCCAAGAAACAACAAAAATATTAAATATTGAAAAGAACTGGTACATCAGGAAGCCTCTAAAGTAAGTCTTTCTTGAATTATTTTCATTTATGACTATTACTGAAAGTGGTGCGGCCTGGCTTTATATGGGCTGAGAGGGTGACTGGACTCGAGGAAGCCAAAGTTAACAGCATCTTCAGCTATGGAGGTCAGGCAAGATAATGTCTTGATAACTCTCCTGTTGTGAGGCGGCAGACGCCGTGGATAGCCAGGGAGACATGGGGCCAGTTTGCATGACACATAGGGTTCACTGTGGGCTATTTAGTGTACAATGAGTCGTGGGGCATATGGTCACCAATAACCACAGTGGCAACTGCACAGGCTCACCATGGTGAGCCCTGTGTGTCATGCAAACCAGGTCTGAGGGTACAGCCAATGGTTGAATTAATAACGAGAACCAGGATTGTGGAGGGCAGTCTGGTATATCCACAGAGAGAGAGAGGCTGTCAATATAGGTCCAGAGTAAGGCTGCCCCCATTTTGTTTGGGAAGTGCAGCCAAATTTGGGGCTGTTTGAACAACCCTGCAAAGTGAAATAAATGGAGAGGGGGTAAGTGGTTCAGGGGAAAGGGTACTTACAATTGTGTTGGTGGTGTCTTACCTTCTATCCTCTCTTTTTTCTCTTGATTTTTTAAATACATTTTTAAAGCTAACAATTTTGGCAACACAGCAGTAGCAGTGAAGCCATGGTTGTCACTGTTCCTTCCCGCCGTGCCTCCGGGAAGAAAGAATGGCACCAGCAGCCAGTACTTTGCTGCAAAGCAGGCAACTTCAGGAAATGCTAAAGAAAATGGAGCGTGCGGGGATGGGGAGTTAAAAGAAGAGAGAGTGAGGAGAGGCTGTGGCTCAGTGGTAGAGCACATGTTTTATATGCAGAAGGTTCCAGGTTCAATATCCAGCTTCTCCAGGTAGAGCTAGGAAAGAATTCTTTCTGAAACCCTGGAGAGATGCTGCCAGTCAGTGTCAACAATACTAGTCTAGATAGACCAATGCTTTCTCAGTATAAGGAAGCTTCCTGTGCTCCTATATCATAGAATCATAGAGTTCAAGCCCCTACTCAGTACAGGAATCCAGTTTAGAGCATCCTTGTCCAATCTCTACTTGAATACTTCCAGTGACAAAGAGCCCACGCTAGGCAGTCAGTTCCATTGACTGCTCTGACCATTACAAGTTTTTCCTGATATTCAACCAAAATCTGACTTCCTGTAACTTTAGCCTGTTATTTCGTGTCCTACAGTCTTGGATGATAGAGAATAGGCTGCTCTATCATCCAAGTTGTTGTTCTCTATCATCCAACAACTTGGATGATAGAGAATAGGCTGCTCTATCATCCAAGTTGTTCTGTGTGACAACTCTTTAGGTATTTGAAAAGTGATACCATATTCTCCCTTCTTTTCTCAAAGCTAAAAATGCCCAATTTCTTCAGTCTTTCCATGTAGGACTTTGCTTCCAATCCCCTGATAATTTTTGTTGACTTTCTTTGAATTCATTCCAATTTATCTGAATCCTTCTTAAAGTGTGTTGTCCAGAACTAGACACAGTATTCGAAGTGATGTCTGACCAATTCCAAGTAGAGTGGAACTATTACTTCCCGTGATTTAGAAACTATACTTCTATTGATGCTAACTAAAATTGCATTTTTTTTGCAGCTACATCATTCTGCTGACTCGTATTCAGCTTTGCATCAACTACAACTCCAAGGTCTTTTTCACATGTACTATCGTCAAGCCAGATATCCCCCATCTTATACCTGTGCATTTGATTTATCTTTCCTAGATGAGGAACGCTGTACTTGTCTCCATTAAATTTCATTTTGTTTTTTTTTTTCTGCCCAGTTTTCTAACCTATTTTGAATTATCTTTCTGTCTTCTAAGGTATTAGCTATTCAATTCAATTTAGTGTTATCTGCAAATTTGATAAGCATTCCCACCACCTCTTTCTCTAAGTCATTAATACAAATGTTGAGGAATACGGGACCCATGACCAAACTCTACAACACCCCACTCAATACCGCCTTCCAGTTTGATGAGGAACCATTGATGAGCACTCTTTGACTATGGTTCTCCAGCCAGCCGTGGATCCACCTAGAAGTAGTGCCATCCAGCCAGCACTTAACTAATTTGCTAATCAGAATATCATGGGATACTTTTGTCACATGCCTTGCTTAAGTCAAGATATATTATGACTACAGCATTTTCACAATCTACTAACAAATTTACCCAGTCAAAAAATAAGATTTCTCTGGTGGGACTTGTTCTTGACAAATTCTTGCTAGCTTCCAGTGATCACTGCATTAGTGTCAAGGTACCTAACAGATTGAGTGCTTTACAATCTGCTCTAGAATTTTCCCAGGTATTGATGTCAGACTGACTGGACTAGAATTCCCCGGATCTTCTTTATTGCCCTTTTTTAAAATAGGGACATTTGTCCTCCAGTACTTAATCTGTTCTCCATGATTTCTCAAAGATATAAAGGGATTCAGAGAGTCCATGCACTAGCTTTTTCAATACCTTAGAATGCAATTCATCTGGACCTGGGGACTTGAACTCATTTAAGGTGCTTAGATATTCCCTGACCATCTCCCTGTCAACCTCAAGCTGCCTTCCTACTTCTTCAGCCTGTTTGTCACATATGCCATACAGAGCACAGATCCTCTTTAAAGAGAAGACTGAGCCCCATTGCTCACCCCAGTCCAGCAAATAATCCAATGCAATCCAATCTTATAGGACCACAGACATGAGCGCAGGGAAGTTGCTCTGAAGAGGCTTCTCTCAAATGATGCGTCCATGATGACTCCAGATCTCATTGGCTCTGCAGACCTTCCCCATTATGGAAAGAAGCATTTTCTTTCATTTTGCATTATTTTTAGAACTGCAAAAGCCCCATAGCACAATGGGTGTGAGGGGGGGGGGGGGGTTCCCAGGAGTACATACTACTCCCTGTGACCTAGTAGAAAATATTTGTTCCTCTTCTGGTACAGTATGTAGAAGAGCTTTCCCCAACCTAACTCCTTCCAGATGTGTTTGGACTACAACTCCCATCACACCCAGCTAGCATGGTCAATGGTTATGCTGGTTGGGATTGATAGGAGTTGTAGTCCAAACACATCTGGAGGGTGCCAGGTTAGGGAAGACTGATAGAGGATGCTTCATGTTCTTCATGTTGCAATAACAAAGCTGCAAGCAAATTAGAAAGGAAAGGAATCAACAAACTTAAAGGAGCTTTGTCTAATTCCCAGGGAGCAGGGAGACATCTTGTGGTTGTATAGACACCACAGTAATTCTACTTCTCCCAGGCTTTAACTGTTCTGCTTTGGCTGTAGCAGGCTCTGTGGCAGTGGAGTTTAGGCTATCACAGAGGTGGTTTAAGTCCAAGCAGAGGTCAGAGCACACGCAGGTGGTCAGATAAGAAGATCAGGCAACTACAGGAGTGGGCAGGATAACAAGAGGTCAAAGACAGTAAATCAATCAGGTATATTAGGCGGTTCAGAAGCAGAGTCTTTAGGCAGTCCAAAAGGTCAGGAAACAAGGCATCAATCATAGGCACAGTTCAGGAGACAGAATACAAGGCAGGATGGACCAAGTTGTTCCAACAGTAGCTGGATTTTCTGTGAAGACTTTTAAGCCCAAAGCCTGCTGGACCCCACCCAGAGCTCAGGTGGCATAAGCAAGCCTCCCTTTGGAGATCCTTACTCCCAAGGAGACCTTTTCTGGAGGCAAGCACTCCTTCACATAGGAGCCTTACTCACCTGTCGTTTGAGGCGACGATGCTCCTGAGGATCAGAGGGTTGCTCAGCCTCTGCCTCAGGCAGAATCCCTTTCCCTTGACAGGGATGTCCCGGCAACCACCTTCGCCAAGGGTTCAGGCTCCACATAAGTAAACTTATCTCCCAACATGCAGACATGTCAATAGGGTCTTGGACTTATACTGTGCATCAATCCCAAGCCCATAGCCACAAACATAGGATGACCACATGAAGAGGAGGACAGGGTTCCTGTATCTTTAACAGTTGTATAGAAAATAATTTCAGCAGGTGTCATTTGTATGCATGCAGCACCTGGTGAAATTCCCTCTTCATCGCAATAGTTAAAGCTGCAGGAGCCCCGCTGTCTTTTGTATCTGGTCAAGAGGGCAGGGCTCCTGTAGCTTTAACTAGTATCTGCAGAAGTGCAAAGGCTATAGAAAAGAAATCTGTATTCAATGTAAACAGAAAATGAAATGGCAACTCTAGGATATCTTTATGGGAGGCAGGAATACTCATAACAGGAGTGTTAGGCAAACAATGGCACATGTCTACTAAGGACCTCAAAATACACAATTGATTTTGGGAATAAATGATGTGCCTGCTGGTAATAGGCTGACAGGAAAGCATTTAAGATGAAAGTGAATCCTGTGAGTTATTTTATAGCAGTAACACTACATAAATTAACAGTCGTAATGTTTTAGGCTCTGTTATCAGCCTTCCCAAACCTGATGCCATTCAAATGTGTTGGGCTAAAACTCCCATCATCCCCAGTGGTCATGCTGGCTGACTTCTATTCCAACATATCTGGAGGGCTCCAGGTTTGGAAAGTCTGTTTAGCCAGGCAGTGATGCTCCATACCATATTCTTCATCAAGAGCCTGTGATGATTGCTCCCAAGGGCTTCGAGCTGTTACATACAAAAAACAAAGGACACCCAGGAGACATTGTATGTCAGAGAAAAAACTCTTTTAATTGCAGGCTGCTGTGGGTTTTTACAGTATTTTTCCCGTACAACAGAATTCTCCTGCTGTCACAGAGTGCATATGGAAGTTACACTGGCTACACGGTATATGAGACAAGTCACTACAATCTGTGCTCCCCACCTCCCACCCCCTGTACAGTAAAGTTTCATCAGGGACACATGTTTTCCAGGTTTTTCATTGCATGATGTTACAACAGGCCCAGTCCAAGTTCTGCTTCCTCAGCTACACGACAGACATACCTGTGGGGATTCAAGGCCTAGGCCCAAATGCACTGTTTACCTTTCTTTTTTCCTTGAGGGCACCTCAATTCTTCAAGCTATGATACCACAGGGTTCCTACCTTGTTAGGGCTTGCTATGAAGTCAATGGGCATTTCTATTCCACTGGTGAATCACACCTTTGGTTTTGAAATGACTTCAAGGAGTGGATTCTTGGGAATGAATTCTGTACCTCAACAGGAGGGTAGAAGTTTCACTACTACATTTTCTGTTCCCAGAGCAAGAAGAAAGCCCTATTTGAGGCTTTCTTTTGATAAAGATCTTTGAATGTGTGTCATAAACTTGCTATGCCCTGTACACAAATGTGCCCACTTTATAGGCCTACAGACCACCAAAACAACCATTCAAAGCATAATGATGTGGAAAGCAGTCAGGGTTCCTGTCTTGTGCTAGGCACCTTGTGTGGCTGCCTGTTGGACTCAATGTTCTTTAAAAGCCAAACATTCAAGACTGAAGGAGTATCTAGCAAAATTTGACTGGTTAAAAATTGTCCCTGTAAAAGTGACCCAGGCATGGGTTGGGGGATAACATGCTAAGAGTGCTGGGTCAGCAGCTTGGTCTCCCTGCTGCCATATCTTTCTTGCTAGATGTTTCATAAAAAATGGCAGGACATCATATTATGGACAGCAAAATTGGAAGATGCTGCTTCATCTTTAGATGCTGGAAGGTGGGATTTACTAGAAGATCAAGTAGTGTCAAGGCAACGTGCAAAATTGTCAGAAGATGTAAATGAGTTCCAAATCACACATTACTCTGGTTGTGGGGAGGTGTCTCCCAGTCTATGGAGTACCTACATGTGAGCAGTTTCTCTCAAATTAAGATTCCTATGCAAACAACTGGACAGATGTGACATTAGGAGCATGGTTAAAAGTGTAGTCATCTGTTTCCACATTATATGGCCCTACACAAAATGGGGCCATTCCACAACACTCTAACCCACACTCAGAGGTTGAGTGTGGGTTGTTGTTGAACTGTGGGTTAGTGTGTTGTCTGAACCCAGGACATTTTCTGCAGCGTGGCTTGTTAACCACCCTGAACAACCCAACAACAAATGATGGGTTCTCAAGGTGGCTTGTTTAAGAAAAATAAGCCACACTGCATGGTTAACAAACCATTCAGTGAAAAATGTCTTGGATTCAGACAACACGCTAATCTAGGGTGACCATATGAAAAGGAGGACAGGTCTCCTGTATCTTTAACAGTTGCCTAGAAAAGGGAATTTCAGCAGATCCTGGTGAAATTCCCTCTTCATCACAACAGTTAAAGTTTCAGGAGCCAGGCTCTCTTGACCAGATACAAAAGAGGGCAAATCCCTTGCAGCTTTAACTGTTGCAATGAAGAGGGAATTTCACCAGGTTCTGCATATATACAAATGATATCTGCTGAAATTCTCTTTCCTTTGCAACTGTTAAAGATACGGGAGCCCTGTCCTCCTTTTCATATGGTCACCCTACGCTTATCCACAGTTCAACAAACAACCCACGGTTCAACAACACACACTCAACCATTGAGTCTGGGTTCGTGTCTTGTGCAAACCCAGCTAGCATTGCCAGTGGGGATAATGGGAGCTGTGGTAGTCCAATACATCTGAAGGGCACCAGGTTGGGGAAGGCTGGCTTAGGGTTTCTTCACCTGCTGCAATTACAGATTGATAACATTTGGACTGGAAAATGATAATCATCCTGATCTAGCTCCACTGGAGAAGATCTAAGGGGCTCAGTTTTGGTGAGGTGAACTCTACCCAATCTGACTTCACTACAAGATGAACCCACATGGCTGATTTAGGGTGATCACATGAAACGGAGGACAGGGCTCCTGTACCTTTAACAGTTGTGTAGAAAAGGGACTTTCAGCAGGTGTCATTTGTATGAATGCAACACCTGGTTAAATTCCCTCTTCGTCACAACTGTTAAAGCTGCAGGAGCCCTGCCCTTTTTTGTATCTGGGTAAGAGGGCAGGGCTCCTGCAGCTTTAACTATTGTGATGAAGAGCAGATTTCACCAGGTGCTGCATGCATACAAATGACACCTGCTGGAATTCCCTTTTCTATACAACTGTTAAAGATAACAGGAGCCCTGTCCTCCTTTCCATGTGGTCACCCTAATTTACAAGCTGATCCTATGCCAAATGAGGCACACCTAACTGCACATAGGATTGGGCAGTTAATGGATCGCTACTTACTCCATCCATAGTCAATTCATTTTGATTTGCTCACGTGATGAACCCAGCCATATTGGTGATTTAACATTGCACTGTGTTGTGACTCATCAGACCATCATTCAGTGTTCACTTTTGAGGTCTGGTTTAGGATCTGTGATGAGTTGCGATTTGTGGCATAAGATTGGATTAAATTTATGATGTCACAAATGAGCCAGTAATAGTTGTGAGGATTGACCCCAATTTTCACCATGAATCCAGCATTTAGTTTCAGATTTCATCGGCAGCTACATTTCCCGTTAGAGCACTCCTATGAAATTATCTGTTCCAGTCATTAGCTAAAGTAGCAGAGGTGCAGTGGTTTAAAAGCTTGGCTTCAAACCCCCTCATGACAAGATAAACATGCCTATGGTGTCAAACAATGAGGATGCTTGTATCTGGACTCTTTTCCCCCTGCCTCAGCACTACAGTGTGGATGGGGATGCACATCTGGATCCACATCAGATAGTGGAGATGTGATAAGCATCTCAATGTGCAAACAATTGATGTCTGCAGATCCTGATCTAAAGTCATAGTGGAAGCTTGCTATTACACAAGCTTGCTATTTGATTCTCTGGATTGGGATAAAAAACAACTTTCCTATTGCCTGTGCTATTATCTAAAGTGCTGGCCAAGTTGAATTAAGTGTGCTTAGCTTTGATTGGCATTCCTCCTAACAGCAAACATTTCAGCCATTTACTCTGCAGTCCTATATCTGTCTACTCAAAGGTAAGCCCCATTAAATTCAATGGGATTTATGCCCAGATAAGTGAGTATAGAATTGCAGCCTTAAATATTGATGTGGCTGCCGCAAAAGGGGGAACCCAGATTTGATCTGAGTGAATCCAAAGGGCCAAGATACTGGATTCACTCAGACTGCTGAACTAACTCCCAGGTGCTTAGAGTGAAAATACAAGAGCTACCAGATACATTCTAGATAGGCTGCATTGATTGGAGGGCCCCTGAAATATTGCTTTTTCCTTTTGGATGTTTGTGCTTTTGTGTGTAGTCTGTGCTATAAGAAATTAGCCTTCCCAAATGGGCAGATAGATGGGTTATTTTCTGAGAATACTTTCATATGATACTTGTTATATAAAAAAGTGGGGCTACTATTTTTGCAAAGTTTGGACACATCTGTTGAGTAATAGGTGCTTATAGCTAAATAAAGCTCACGTGGCCCTTCCTACACTAAAAGGCAAGGTGTTTTTTTTAACTTCAAAAGCTCTCCATCTAATATAATACATTTCTATATTTCAGCTCAACGGTATATATGATCCTAATTTTTGGCTTATTCTTATAACTATACAGCCTGAACATGATCATAAAACTATGTGGTGCAGCAGTTCTATTCCTGGCAGAATAAGCCATAAATTTGGAAACATCTTCAGGCCATGCCCACAGATAGAGAATATCCATAATAGCAAAAGCTACAGAATGGCCTTAGCTGTATTATATGAAAAGCTAACCCTAATATAACAAACATAAACACAACAGCAGTTACAAGCCCTAACACAAAGAGACTCAATGGAGCAACTGCTTAAGGCATCTAACATTTAGTCCCACCGCTTCCCAATTCTAACACCTAGCAAAATGCCACAATGTAATTAATACTGTTATATTTCCACAAAAATGATGAAGGCAGTGTCTCTCTGTGCTCCCCCACCCCCACCCCCCAAGTGGGCAGCTCAGCAGGGTGTGGTCACCAATCATACACTAAAAAATTATAAATATATCAAATATACAATAAAATAGATCTGTACAGCACTGAGAATGAAAATAGTTCACGTATCACTTTGGAATATGTCATTTAACAGCATTTACACCAACATTTACAGAATAATTATACAATAGAAATAGAATCTATAGGTTATTCTATATATATATATATATATATATATATACACACATATACACATAATATGTTTGTTTGTCCTCCTATTGCCACTGGCACTACACCACAAGATGAGAGAAGGAAATGCAATGGACTCATTGCAGAATCATAGGTATGGCCCAGAAGACAGTGGCCAAGATCCATAGCAATATGGCACAGGTTGACTTCAATTGAGGATCTGGTTTACTGATTCCAATGGAGGTGCATTGATGTACATTAGCTCTGGTCTGTCTTATGGACTCCAGAAGTGATGTGGCTATGTGCGTAAGCTGAGAATCTGGGCTAGCAGAAGTATATATATAGACCAAGAAGCCCCCAACAACCCCCATTCCAAAGAAGATTTCTTTGGAGAAGGGGAAGAAAGAATATGGACTGGGAAAGAGCAATGAAACTAGTATATGAGTTTCCTCGGGAGGTAATTCAGAAATCTTCTGAAGTAGATTTCTATAGTTCCCACTAGGCTGTACTTCCTGATAACCATATTTTATTTCTAAAGAAGGTTGGAGAAAGAGATACTAAAAGAGGATAGAAAAATCAAAGGACCCTTCCAGACAGCAATTCTTTCAAGTGAATCCTTCCTTTTTCATGACTCGTGTTGCTATCACAAAATGACTGGTACGATTAAAGTATCCTCTTATACCTCACAACCAATTCACAAGAAATGTAGTATATTAGGGAGGATGGTCCATGTAATTGCCCAGATCACAACCCAAGTAGTCTCTGCTTGCATTCCAGAGATCAAATCCCAAATATATGTGGAAGTCAGAAGGAACTGGAACCAAATGGGGTCCAGAGCCTCAGCTATTGTTAGGTAGCATAAACCTGCTGGGACCAATTCACAGGTTTTAATATCAGGCTGTATAGAACCCACCCCCTAGATTTTGAAAAAAACAATTCTTAATCAGTGTTTGAATTATGAGAGGAAAGGTAGTGGGGTTGATGAACAGAATGTTAACCTTCTTAGGTCAATTCACACATTCAAGGCCTTCACTTATTTTCTCCACCTGGTTAAATACAGAACTGTATGGAGAAACGTTAGCACAAACCAGGCAATACATGGAGAAGCCCCCAACAATTTCTAGGATGGTAGTGAGGGGGCTGGGGAGGCAGAGTGATGCTGTCATTCTGGATATTTTGTATTGTGAACCAATTGACACAGCAAAACAGGGCCACCTATGGTACCCACTTGCATATTCAGGCAAATGTCGTAATCAAAGAAACAATTCAGATGTGACCACTGTCTTCCAATATATGAGGAGCCGTCACATAGACAATGGAGCAAATTTGTTTTTACGACCCAAACCAAGTTCAAATTGCAAGAAATGGTATTTAGATGGAACATCCTGACAGAACCAGCTATTTAGCAGTGGTAGCAGGCATCAGCACAGTGCTACAAACAGCACCAGGTAACTATGACTAGCCACCATTTTAATTTCCCACAATGTGCGGAAGTAGTGATGCTACTTCAGGGACAGCGTGGGAAATTAATATGGCAGATAGACACAGCTGCCTAGCACTGCCCAGAACACAAGGTCCCCCTTTAAAAACAAAACAAAACCCCAGATCTGTGTGTCCTTCCACACTCAAAATATGCAGCAAGGGAATGTTCAAACCCCGAATGAAAAAAGAAACCTTGAAAAGGTTCAAAAATGATGTGGCGTATTTGAGCCTTTTCTTCTTTTAGAATCTCACTATGTGTACACTTCCTACACATAAGTTGTACAACTTCCAAGCAACTAAAATAATACGAAGAAACTTTTGAAATAAAGTTTTTAAAAAATGACACCACATACTTGAGTCACTAATTGCATGTGACTAAGCAGGAGGCAGAAACTAGTAATGTCACTAATCACTACTAATGTCATCTGCTATATGCACTGGTAACTGTGACACATGGGCATTTACATTCCATGCTGCAATTGCAAAGGCAATGAATACACCACCTGAAGGAAGTATTACATAAAATAAATGGCATGTTGTTCAGAATATGTGATAGAGCCAACACACTAGTGCTAATTTGAAGATATGCAGTTGTTGCTTTTTTTAAACAAAAATTTGCTTTTAATGCCCAGAAACTGATAATGAAGAAAGGCCCTTACATGCACTCAGTATTCATGTAGAGCATAGAAGGGGAACCTGCATCCCTCCAGACATTGTTGGACGACATCTACATGCATTGGCCGTTGGTTGGGGCTGATGGAAGTTAAAGTCCAACATCATCCCTCCCAATCTCTATAAAGAATAGCTGCTAATGGAAGAGCTTACATCATAGTGTATTTCATAAAAATTCTTGAGGTCAAGGTCTGCTCAGAGCCCCATAAATGATGTCAGGAGCAACACCATGAATTCTAGAAAAATTACATAGATGCAACAGAGTTCTGGCTCTGGCCTACACACATGACACATACCTGAATTTGCACCACTGCACGCACCAATGTCTGATAGAAGAACACTGTGAGTAACATTAGTGAGCATACCAATGCAATCTTCATTGAAACAAAATCCCCTCAATCTTTACAGTTTGGATCCAACATGAGCAATGGCGTAGCCGATATCACATGATGGCATCGCCAGGCATTGTAATGTGCTGCCTACATAAACTATATCTTGACCCAGACTTGTTCACCGAGGCTGTGCATTTTGTATATTATCAGAGTGTAAAATGACAAGTGGTCTGGCAGAATCCATATAAAGAAATAAATCTTCCTTGTGCTATGAATAGTGGTGGTTAGACATATGCAGTGGAATGAGAAAACATCCCTTCTCCCAACTAGAGGAAAGGGACGGACAAGGAGAGTGCTTCTAGGAACATGAAACTTTTTCTTTGGCCTTTGCCTTATTTTGATTTTCTTTTCCAGCCTCTGATTGCTCGAACTCAAGTGATTTGTGTCTTTTGGTACTGATTGGTTAAAATTTTCCTTGTGCCCATAAAATTTATTGCAATAGCTTATTACTATTATTCACTGAGGAAAGATTTGATATTTTGGCTGGAGATTGCCAGAAGGCAGGCCCCTTCCCTTCCTACCTGACTGCTGTAATTTCTGGGAAGGAGTTCTAAAGCACAGGCTCCTTCTCTATGACCACCTCCTCTCCTTCACCCAGGAAGCAGGGGAGGGTTGCTGGTTGACGGTCACAGTTCAGACTCAGGTGTGGTCGCCATAAGGTACCCACTGCTATAGCGTCCATTGGCAACGCTGCTCATCTCCATCGGAGATGTGCTCCCTGGTCCCAGGTAAGAACGATGGGTGGGCATCGGTGAAGGGGTCTCGCTGGGCACTTTACTCAAAATGAAACGTGTCTCATCATTGTCTTCTAAGTTGGAGATGTCCTTCATCATACGCCCCTTCTTGTATGTGACAGACAGAGCGTTGGAACCATCGGACACCAGATGGAACTGGCGGAGGATGAAGACTACGGGCAGAGGAAGCGTGGCCAGGATGATCAACGAGACAAGAACACCCATTGCCCATTTCGGGTAATAGAGAAATTTCTCTGCAGCCTGGAAGAGAAAGGGAAATGTTATCGGCATTTGTCAGCCTCACAACCCTAGTGACTGACTAGATCCGTATTTCTCTGGCACCAAGACAACCGTGACTTGTCCTTCATCTCTTAGAGAAGGACCAGCATGGACTCTAAGGGAAAATTTTAAGACATGAAAATAATGTCTTCCAGAAGACCGTTCTCTGCCCTCCTTTCTCTTTTCTGCTCTCACTAACTGAAACACTTGGCATAGGATTAGTCTCTCAAGAGTAGTTCATTAGGACATTACAATCTTGTAGGAGGCACCCCCCCCATTTACGAAAGAGGGTGAAAAGGCATCCGCAGCAGCTCCATAAGGTGATGAAGCTAAATCAACAATTTCCTGCAGAAGAGATACACATGCTTAAGTGAAACTTCAAAGCCAGATTTCCTATCCTGGACTAGCACACCTTAACTCTGGATTACTCTACTTTAAAGCAAGAGAGTATGTACAACTATCACTCTCCACTGAAAAGGCAGCACCTTGCCTTCGTCTCCAGTTGGGAGGATGGCCAGAAATTCAAGCCACTTCTTCCTGGGAGCACCTCCAGGAGAAAATTGACTAGTCGGGTGTTCTGCAACTTCTTTGGCCACAGTTTAGGAATAGCCTATTGGTCTAAAATTGGGGCAGTCCGTACCAACTTGAGGGATTAAACGAAGCAGGAGGAAGGCTTGCAATGTAATTTGGGCTTCTAAAACCACAATGTGCTAAGGATACTGCCTCTCTCGGCCCCACAGGGATGCTGGCCTAACAATTGCACAAATGACTGCAGCCCTTTACAAATAGGATCCTGTTGCTGGCATGCAACTCATGTTCAACCAGACCACAGTGTGGTGCAAATTACATGGGTTGGTTGAATGCTGGTGCACAGCCTGTGGACTTGTGACTCTGGGGATGTATCATTTACCGACTCACCTCTTCTCTAATCCAGGCATTATAACCTGGTGGATTGACCGCTAGCTGAATGATACTGGCTGTCATTAGGCCAGCCATGCAGATGGGCGAGATGTACTTCCATGTGTAAAAATAGAATCGGTAAGGTCGGAAACCCAGCATTTCTGTTAATTCTTGCATGAATCTAGAAAGAGAAGAGGAAGAAAGCAAACAGATGAAGCACAAGAGCCTGATTCTTTGTTCCTTACCTCCCCTGATGTGGACGGTGAGTTTCAATCAAGACATTTTGTTGGGGCCAGAAGCCCAAAGTAGTATCCAGAAATCAGAGTACATCAAGAGCAATTAAGCCCATCATCACACATGTAGTGGTCATAGAGGCAAAGTTTTGAAAGGTAAAATTTAGTAATCTAGACAAACCATTAAAGGAGGAAGGAGCATTACCATCCTGACTCCATTGGTTCCCGCTGAAAGAATGCTTACTTTTTGGTGCCATAAACCCAGGCCACAGCAATGTTCTCCAGGATTACCACAACAGTGAGTGGCAGTGTCGCAGAATAATCATCAAACATGGTGACGAAGTAGTTGCCTGAGCGTTGCACAAAGATCAGCCCCACAAAGAAAGCGAAAATGCAACAGCCAACTGTAAAAAGCAGATGATAATAATAGTCAGCACACAGCTACATGAGGTCACATAAACCTTCTCCTGGAGGCAGAAGGCAAACTGATTACATCATTGCTACAGGAAAGAAGCAATTTATTAAAAGGACTCCAGACAAAATCCACAGATGTGAGTTTAACAACAGGAATTAGAGCGTAATTAGAGCTATTCAGACACACAAGGAGCATGTATTTCTGCCATGATTTGGGAGCAATGAAATCCTCTCACATGGCAGATATCACACATTGGCTCAATTCAGACCACACATTAGTCAATGCAGTGTGATGAACGACTGCACATCTATACACAATAGAAACCTACCATTATTAGGCATCCTGCTATGTGCACTCACGGTGAAACAGGCACATGTGTAAAATAAGCTATATGTGGAATTCACACAATTTTCTACAAGTAAGTTAATTCTACGTAAAACAATTTGTCTTGTGTGAAGCATCCCCCATTCATACCCAAAGGAGCAGCAGACATAAGGCAGAACAGACAGTTTGACATTGCACTTTCTTGAAATTTTAGGTGCTTGATTTCGGGTGCAATCCTATGCACGTTTAGACAGAAAATGTCCTACAACTCCTAGCATGCTGCAGCTGGGGCATGCTGGGAGTTGTAGGACTTTTTTCTGTGTAAACATGCATAGGATTGCACCTTTAGCTATTAAAATATTTATTGCTTCAGTCCTATGCAAGCTTCCCTGAGAATAAGTTCCACTGAAGACAGTGAGAATTACTTCCTAATAAACATGCATAGGACTGCACTATAAATCAGTATTTAATTCATACCTTATCTTTCGAGAAAGGTAAAAGAAATTCTAATACATACAAGTCTGGAAGAATGTATGCAAATAAGAATAGGAGAGATCATAGGTGTTATGTACATCAGAAACATCCGCTTAACTTTACTTAGCTTATTGGCAAAGGTGGACTTAGACTGCAGGGTTCACATCAGATTCCGGAGTTTAATTTTGTTTCAAGCTTTTAGCAGAGTTTAAATTGCAAGGGAATTTGTCACCAGTGCTTCACAACTTGAGTTATTTAATCAGGATTAGTTCACATGTCCACATACGCAAGTTATACACATGCAGGTTGAGGGGATCCAAGCCAAGTTTGGCATGAGGTGAAGTGTTCAATTCATAACTCAAGTCACATTCATGCTGCAATTCTATGCACATTTACATGGAAGAAAATTCCATTGAAGAGTGTGAAATTTCCATCCAAGTAAACATACATGATTGCATAGGTAAAGCACCACTAGTAGCAGCTTTGTGGTTGTAAGATTAGTCTGGGAATGTGATGAAGCAGTCATAAAACCACTTCTCCACTTTCCGGCTTAGGCCTATCACCACAGTTTGTTCCCATGATCTGACCTTTAGTCCCTGCAGTTCCAGAAACGTCACCATAGTTCAGTGGTAGAGCATCTGCTTTGCATGCTGAAGGTCCCAGTTTCAATCTCCACATCGGGCAAGAAAAACTGCCTGAAACCTGGGGAGCTGCTGCCAGTCATTGTCGACAATACTGGGCTAGATGGACCATTGGTCTGACTCAGTATAAGGAAGGTTCCTATGTTCCTAACTACTCCCTCATTACCACAGCGAGTGAGTTTCCAAATGCTGACAGTGCCAAAAAAAGATCCCCATCACTACCCCTTCAACATCCTCTCCATAGGGCAGATAGAAAAGGCGGGAAAATTCCTCCCTTTCAATACCAAATCCCTCCACTCTCTCTGTTGGGTCTGCAGACGTATTTCAGAACTAGAGATGAACTTTAAGCAATGGCTTTTACAAGTTACAGTTTGATACTACTCGATACATCATCTCGAAGCAGCAGTTATTGGCAGAGCTGGAGGATGCTCCCTGCTGCATGTGTAGCAGTGCTGCTCTGTGTGGTTCCCTGAGAAAGGCCTTACCTGTCAATGCTTCCTTGCGCACTTTGAACATGTCAATGATGGGTGTGGTGATGCCAGCCATGGTCCCAATCATGCTCCCCAAACCTAGGTTTATCAGCATCAGGAAGAACATCACAGACCAGAAAGGAGAAGCTGGGAAGTGGGTCATTGCTTCTGTGAAAGCTATGAATGCGAGGCCAGTTCCCTGCACTGACTGTACACAGCCAAAGGAAGATGCTTCAGTTACTCTTGGCAGAAAAGGACATTATAAAAGCAGATGTGCATGTATCCATGTAAACAGATTTCTGTCTGTAAAACTGTGGGGAACCTCAGGCCCGTTGGCCAGAATCTGCTTCTTCTAGGGAACCTCAGGTCCAGGGGCCATATCAGGCCCCCTAGGGTTCGCCAGGTGGCAATGCCTCCTCCCCTGGCCCCTTCCCCTCAACCACCAATTATTGGGTGGTTTCCCAGCTTTTGCGCAGTTCCCACCCCCACCCCCACCCCCCATTCTAAAAGGTTGAAATGCCTCTCCTAAAGCATAGTTACTGGCAGCAAGAACATTGAGCTACTAAATGAAGGCATTATTTCAGCTCTGAAGATGAATTTGTCTCTTGGACTGAAAGAGGTTCCCTATCCAAAGGCCCTCAGAGCAAAACAGCAAAACAGTTATAGGGCTGCTCCAATCGTGCAGAATTTCCTACATGGACCAGTGTAGGAAAAAGCATGCGTAATGCATAGTGAAAATTGCAATAGAAACTATTTCACTACATATACCTGCTCTGAGAAATCATGGCTAGGTGTGGTTTTCCAGTGCATGACTACCAGAGACATACATGATGGTAAGTGCATTTTATCCCCACCATCAGCAACCTCATAATACCCAAGCACATGTGTTCCATAACACTGCTGCATTTCCCCCCAAACCTCCCATGCCCAGGTTTTTCTGGGATTGTGGAGGATGGAAGACCCCATCAAATAAATGTCACCACTACCAGCAGCCTCTGCCAAAGGAGGAGATTCATGAGGTCTCTTCCACATCACATCAAAGCCCCACATCCAAAAAACTGGGGGGGGGGGTATTATTATTATTTCAAACATAATAGGAACAACTATAACTAAATCTCCAGAACTGGCGCTTCTAAACTTATTCCATGGACAACATAAAGACCTATTACATAAGAAACTGGTGGGATACCTATTAATAGCAGCAAGAGTGCTTATTGCCAGATACTGTAAAGATCTATATCTATAATAAAGTATGGGAAGTAGCGCTAATAGAATAATTGACTCAAAAGTTACATATAGCAAAAGGACAAAAAAAATCACATACGTTTGCTGCTGAGTGGGGGACTTTTATTACAGACATGAATAAAGATAGTAATACGCATTTAGTCCCAAAAGCCTTCAGGAATATTTGGTTTACTTAAGATATAATCATTCATTTAAATATAATATTAATGTTTATATTTGCATTTGCAATATCTCCTTAAGATTTTTATTTTTTCTTTCATGACCATATTCTGTGCTAAATCTCCATATGTTGTTTGAATTATTGTGGAATATTCTTTTCTTTATTTTTTCTTTCCCCCTTTTTCTTTTCTCTCCCCCCCTTTTTCTTTTTCTTTTGTCTTTTTCTGTTTTGCATGTGTATGTTTTTGTTGTGGTTGTTCTTTTTCGTCATTTTCATTGTATTTCATGTATATTATCAATAAAATATTTTTAAAAATTTAAAAGGAAAGCCCCACACCATTTTTCTTGGATTTGCTTTGCTGCTCAGGATGCTCAAACTGCATGCTAGCTCGGTCAAGAAGAAAAGAGACCAGCAACCGCTCGCAAAGAGCTGATGGAGTGCATTATTTAATCGAATCCAGCAGCAAATTCATGGGTTGAAGCATCTTCAGTGATAAACTGCCACAGTAGTACTGCATTCATAAAAGGATGATGGAATGACACTCAAAACCTATGTAGATGATGTCACTAAAATACAGAGCTAGGGTGATTTATTGCTGCACTGCCGTACATCTGAAAAGAGCATTCCTTGAAAGATGCAATGGTAGGGTGACCAGATAAAATCCAGGTCAGGGCTCATGTAACTTTAACAGTTGTAGAGAAAAGGGAATTTCAGCCAGTGTCATTTGTATGATTAGTTCCTGGTGATATTCCCTCTTCACCACAACAGTTAAAGGTACATGCACTATACTAGAGTGACCATATACAAAAGAAGGCAGGCCCCCTGCAACTTTAACAGTTGTGATGAAGAGGAAATATCACCAGGAACTAATTGCATACAAATGACACTGGCTGAAATTCTCTTTTCTCTACAATGGTTAAAGTTACATGAGCCCTGACCTGGATTTTATCTGGTCACCCTATGCAATATCCTGCTTCGGATCTAATACTGCAATCATAGTTTAGCATTATGAGAACAAGCCACAGTGAGCCTCAGGCTCATATGCTCCCACTTCCTGTTCCGGTGGTTCTGCGAGAATGAGCGTGGAAGCTTTTGCTCCCGTTTTACATTAACCACAGTTTGCTGTCCTATCTGAACCCAGACAAACTGTGGTTAGTCAACTGTGGTTAGTGGAAACAAGCCATCTTCAAACTGGTTTACAAAGTGGGCTTGTTTCCATTAACTATAGTTGATTAACCACAGATTAGGGTTTGGATGACACTCAATTGGAGTTAATCTTAAATGGAAGCAAAAACTTCCCCTCGTGGCCAGGATCTCTTCTCGATCAACCCAGAATGCAAGACACGGAATAATGGGCTCAAGTTACAGGAAGCCAGATTCCGGATGGACATCAGGAAAAACTTTCTGACTATTAGAGCAATACGACAATGGAACCAATTACCTAGGGAGGTAGTGGGCACTAGAGGCATTCAAGACGCAACTGGTCAGCCATCTGTCAGGGATGCTTTAAGGTAGATTCCTGCATTTAGCAGGGAGTTGGACTCGATGGCCTTATAGGCCCCTTCCAACTCTACTATTCTATGATTCTATGCCAGAGGAGCAGAGAAGGGAGAGCACACAAGCCCAACATTTGCTGCAGCTCATTTCCTAATGCTAACTATGGTTTAGTGTTATGTCTGAACTGGGAAAATATGAACACACCCATATGTGGGGGTTTGTAGAGGTACCTCAGCACCTCCCATTTTTATCATTGGATCATGGGGGGAAGCGATCCTCTTCATTTTTATTCAATGAAGAGGAACAGCAAGGTATGAGATATCAGTTCTGCCTTCGGTGCAGATTGGAGCTGTGTGAACCGATCAGGGATCACAGCAAGATTCCCCTGCTGCTCCATTGCTTCATGCTATGATGCCATGGATTCCCTCAGGTGGCTGTGGTGTAATTGAAAATGGCAACAGGAAAACAGCAGCATCTGGAAGAACCCTTAGGAATAAGCTTGTGGAATAGTGTCTCTACAACAGTTATGGGAACACAGAATTTCATAAGTTCAAAACAAAACACAGGTGGATACCTTTATGAATATTTTAACCTGATGCATGAGTACTAATCTTTTGAGATAGGGAGCTTGCCTCCCCTGCTCCCATCCTCCAATAAACTGGATATCCTCTCTCCCTCTCTCTCTCTCTCTCTCTCTCAAATCTTTATATGAAACACCAGATGCTGTCAAAGTAGAGGTGGACCTAAACCAAAGATTGTTATGTTTTGTGGATGGGTTTTACTTGTGGATGGTTATCAGGGTGAAGGAATCAATTTACATGTGTGGAAGCTGCTATAAATCACTCAGTGAGCTGTTGGTTGCACAAGATTACTCCATGGACTGGGTGGTTTTTATCACACCATTCTAAGAATTAGGAATTCTGAAGTCCAAAATCACAGTAAACTGAGCATTTCAGCTAGCTCTGTTTTCTTTTCTGGAAGGGATCTGGTTTTTCAAGTCTTCAGTTACATTTGTGTGCATTTTTGGACTTTCCTAAGGCTTGTTGTAAAGCAGCCTTCTCAATCCGGTGTCCCCCCAATGTGTTGGACTGCAACTCCCATTATTCCAAGCAAGCTGGGAGTGTTGGGGTGAAATTTGGGGAGCATTTGATCATGTGACCTTCCACCTGCATGCTGAAGTAGAACAGTCCCAGGAGACTTGTACCTTATTCTTTCCCCTGAGCATGAAGATTGGCTCTCAGGGTCTTCAAAGAAGTGCTAGGGTAGATCTACTCAGACTTGGATCCAAAATGACTATGAAAAGCAAGGTGGGCTGTAAAGGTACCTTGTTAAGCTCGTCTTCCAGTAGACAGGGATCCAGCCCCAACTTCTCAAAGTGATCCTTCTTGACTGTCTTTATCACGCCATACATCTCGCTGTAGTCCTTCGCTGTGAGATGGGAGAAGTTCACTTGGGGTGGAATAAGCGCATGGCTCAGGATATTGGAGTTCAGATAGCCCAGGATCTTCTCAGCATTCCTAAGGTGGAGAAATGAAAGGTCACTGCAGGGCCATTTCCTGGCCTTTATAGATATGGTGGTTCACCTTGTTCTGGGCATAAGGTGAAGGGCATCTTCCTTCTGCAAAATAGGCAAGGTGTACCCCCAACAGCTGATGCAGGAGGAATTAGTTGTATTACTCGTCAGCATCTGCTGCAAAAACAATGCAGTGGAAAAGCTTCTTGCCCTACAGAGGACTCCAGACCCCCCCTCCCCCCAGTTGGCACAATGGAAACTATAATTCTAGGCTATCAAAGCTCCAGGCCAGAAGAAAACTGCAACAGCTCCATGTTGCTCTATTTAAGAAATTAAAGCTACCCTGAAGAATAGGTCATTTCTGTGGTTATGCCCTCTCTAGAGAAGCCTGTTGGAGAGAGACTGCAATTGGTACTTACTCAATGACACACTTCTCATTCATGACGTTGGCTTTGAATCCCAGCACAGCAAAGACCACCAAGGTGGCCAAGATGGAGGTGAAGAAGTTGATGAAGGAGACGAGGGCTGCATCAAAGTGGCAGTTATTGTCCTGTTTGTTGTAACTGGAGAAAGCAATAACTCCACCAAAGCCCAGTCCTAGGGCAAAGAAGACCTGAGTGGCTGCTTCTCGCCACACTTGGAGATCCAACATTTTATCAAGCTGTAAGAGAAGACAAGAGAGAGAAACCTATTAAATGAACTGCAGTATAAAGTGTTCAGTGGACCAGTTTCACAGCATAAAGTAAAAATACAGAGGGAAAGTTAAGAAAATAAGTGAAAGTTGCTGGGCATGCCTCTCTGGGGAGGACATTCCATATGGTAATCTATGGCGACTGTCAGTCACCATAGATTACCACAGGAGACAATTATTTTACTAGAGGTAATTTTGCAGACATTACCTTCCAACAACCCCCTAAGGAAGGCCTAGAGTAAAAAACAGGCAGAAATACTTCTTGAAAATAAATACTTTGCATCCTGACAACTCGTTTCTCTTCACTTTGACCAACGTTGGGTGCTTCTCTTCTTTTGTTTTTGGGAGACATTCCATAACCAGGGTGCCTCCACCAAAAATGCCCTTTCCTTAGTAGCCTTATTTTGGCAAGGGTATCCGGAGCAAGGCCTCTGAAGAAGATCTCAAGGTCTGGCTAGGAGTACATGGGTGAAGGCAAACTTTCAGGTACCCCAGTCCCAAGCCACTAGGGCTATAAAGGTAAAAAAAAAAAAAACAGCACTGAGAAGACCCAGAAACAGACTGGAAGACAGTGTAGCTGAATAAGCCACTGGCATATTATGATTGAATTGCCTGGTCCCGGTTAACAATCTTGCAGCCCTGGTTTGGACTAATTGCAGTTTCTGGTAGCCCTGTGCCGAATTTTTGGATCCATTTATTTCTGACCATTTCTGAGACATTGCACCTGAAAATTGTGGAAGGAGTAAGAAATCTGAGAAATTTCTCAGGGTGCAGGGCTTCAGTGCTTACCCTACTCTAAGGAGGTAGCTGAGGGGGTTGTGTGTGCTGTTTCCTTTACAATTTTTCTGTTCTGGCCTCACAGCCTCTCAGCTGCTTGAGCTTCCTGGAAAGGCCCCTAGAGGACTTAAGCAGGACTTCCTCCCTTGGAGCTTTCTAGTGCTGCTGCCTGCTCAGTGCTGGAGTTGTTGTTTTTCTTATTTTTCTTCTTGTTGTTATTGTACAACAAAGCAAAACCAAAAATGCCTCCCTCAGCTTTCAGGCACTGAGCAGGCAGCAGCACTGGAAAGCCCCAAGGGAGGAAGTCCTGGCGAAGTCCTCCAGGGAGCTTTCAAGCAGCTGGAGAAGCTGCAAGGACGGAAAGCCGGGTCAAATGGTAAAAGAAAGAACACACACACCCCTCGGCCATAGGTGTGCGCAGCTCATTTCATTAGGGTGTGCACCTTGAAGGCCCCGATTACAGCAAAGGAGGGGAAAGCACATTTTCTCGCCCCTCCACTCCTCCGATCAGGGCATTAAGGCCCCGATTGAGGCAGTCGGGGGTGAGAAAGTGCGCTTTCCAGGACCTCCGGAAAGTGCATAGTTCCCCCAGGGATGCTAAATTACACAGTTTCTGGAGAATCAGAAAAGTGCTTTCTTGTCCTCTTTAAAAGCCCTGATTCAAGTGGGGGGACATGAAAGTGGAGACGGCCCTGGGAGATTAGGGTGTGCCTGGGCACACCCAGCACACCCTGTGCACACACCTATGCCCTCGGCCACCCCCTTACAGTTAAGTAAGCACTGAAGCTCTGCATCCTGAGAAATTCCTCTGAAATTCTCACCACCCCAAGGAAAGAGGCAGAAAAGCAACTCCCTCTTTCGCATGGAAACAAAGAGGTTGCGAAAGGGCTGGTACAGTTTTGGCACAGAACAAGTTTCCGGACCATTTTAAATGCCAGCCATATGTACAATGCAATGAAATAGTCAAGGTTGCAGCTGGCCTATCAGCCAAAGCTAATAACTGGCACTGCAAGCCACAGAGGACACTTGAGCCTCTCGTGACAATGCTGGATCGAAAAGCACTCCCCAACTGCGGACCTCATCATTCAGGCCCTACAGTTTAGGGGCAGCACAACCCCTTCCAGAACAGGTTGAAAAATCACATCTTAAACTCCCAACCATGCACTTAAGTCCTGTAGATTTTGTTATGAATGCCTAATTTTTATTGGACTTTTGATTGTATATTCATGTCTCCACTGCCTGCACAGTTTGTGGGCTCACCGGTCAGGCACCTGGTGTGGAATTTGGTATCCCGAAAAAGATTCCAACATCAAGAAATAAGGAAAGAAAGATTCCAGCGCTCATGATTACTGAGAAAAAGTCTGAAAACACACACAGTGTCCAAGTGAAAGTTTGGAGGGGGGATTAGCAGTTTAAACTCTTACCGGTTGGAATTAGTCCCTATCTCTTAATGAAGAAAACACCTATTATCTTATCGATTAAAGCTTGCAGTCTTACAAAATAAGTTTCACCGAATACATAGGATAACCACACTTATACTATGAAGCCATTTAAGTGTCTTTTGTAAACAAATGTACTAGCAACATATTAAGCACCATACTCCTCTTTCAATCCATCACTATGTGGCACTATGTACGGTGTTCAAATATTCTACCAAACTGTATGGTGATCACACATCCTATTACTGGTGGGACCTTCTGCCAGTTAGAATCTTGACAAATGTGATAGAGATGTCATTCACAAATGGTGATATCATTTATGGTATTGCTAATGGGCAATACATGGTTGTTGATCAGCCTATATGCAATAAGACCTGCATGTTTTGAGATTTTTTTTTAATTCAAAATTAATCGGGATAAGTTTCTTTCATCAGCTTCACAATATGAATAATCTACATCTTTATTCAATGAATTAATAAACTGGCTAATTAATGGAGACACTGTGCATCTCCTACCAGCAGTGGGAAGAATCAAGAGGCTGGTTTGGATTGGCATGCACAAAATAGTTACGTTTCAGCATTTCAGCTTAATATGATATAGCGCCACTGCCTAGAAGAATGCTCCTGTCTCTGCATAAAATCTGCTGTGCCTTAGCATTATCCAGAGAGCACCACAGGTACAGCAATCTGAATTTTATGGAGAAGATGGTTGTGATGATCACCAAAGAGAAAGGGGTTTTGGTAATAATTACATATACCAGCAAGTTTTGTTCTAGACCCTTGAAACTAGGAGGCAAACTCCTATTGTAAAATAGACCTTGCTTGGGTTTGATTTTTATTGGAACTTGGATCTCTCTGAAATACTGCATACCTCTGTGCGTGTATAAAGTTGGTTTTTTACTCATCTCTTTATTCATACGAACTGACTGTACATTTTAGCTTGGCTTATTGTTTGGTGCATGTATGGTATAGCACAGAATGAATCATAGCCAAGATGTATGAGCTACAGGAAACAAATCTGCATAATAATTGATGTGAATGCTTTTATTTTGATTCAACATTATTTTTGTATAGTTGTGTACCGTAAACAAACATAATCAGTGAAGGAAATACCTGCAGATGGGGATACTAGCACATTTGCCACAGACAGGAAAAGGTGGTTGTCTGAATAAGCCCTGCAACATTTGTGCATTCTTTGTCTGTCTGAAGTGGGCATGTATGCTTGTAAGGACCATCTAGCTCTATCTTGGAAAATAGGGGCCAATCTTCAAAGCAGAGGTGGGGAACCTGTGACCTTCCAGAAGTTCTTGAACTCTAACTCTCAGCAGCCCCAGCTAGCATGGACAATGGTCAGGGATGGTGGATGTTCTAGTCCATCAACGTCGGGAGTGCTCCAGATTCTCTGGCCCCGCTTTACAGAAAGGGAAGTTTCTGCTAAAATCGGAAATCTGTTCATCTGCAAGTGCTCTTTTTTTGGTGTCCCTAACAGTCTGAATGGTGCAAGGGCCACACCCAGATCAGGTTATCTCATTGGAATGACCACTTGCATAAGCACAATATTAAGACAAAGATCTTGCAATGATCTTGACTCCCAAAGCACACCAGTTCCCTGCAATGATGTGTCTCTGGAGGGGTGGGGGCCTTTCTCCCACCACCCTGCTCCGACTGGCTGGTACGGATGCTCCAACTCCATCCCACAAATGCAGCTTGGCAGCACAGACTGAGGGGGCAGCTGACCAAGAGGGTTTGGAAGAACAGCAACAGTTCTTTGAAAAGCCTTATACAGACTTGTAGATTACTATGATTAATATAAAAGAGTCTCTTTGGTCTTGAAGTGCTCGCCCTGCTTTTTTACAATATACATCTCCCTGAGAACATGATAGTCAGAGAATGGCTCCTTTCACATGTTTTATTTGGGCACAGATGCCAAAGTACAGCATACAACATGCGTGTTGTAAAGGGCATGCACCCGTGCTATGATTTAGGAAGTTGTGTGGTGCTGAGTCAAATCATGGGTCTCATCACTGACTGGCACCATCTCACCGTGGTTTCAGACAAGATTCTTTCCTAGCCTTACCTGTGAGATGAACCTGGAACCTTCTGCGTGCAAAGGATGACCTGGAAGTGGAGCTCCAGTCCTTTCCCAGATTACGGCTTCCATGTATTTCAAAGGCATTTGTGGAGAAGTCATGATTAAGGCCACAGACATCCAAGATCAAATCCCCACTCGGCCATGGAGCTCACTGTGTGACCTTGTGCAAATCATTCTGTCTCTACTCTATCTCACAGAGTTGTTGTGAGGATTAAAAAAGGGGGAAAGGGAGAGAAGCTTATAAGCTACCCTGTGCTCCTTGGAGGAAGGATGGAATAAAAAATGTGACAAACAAATGAATTAATATACTTAGTACTTTGTTCTCAAGTATCTGTACAAAAATACAAAACATTCCATGAGAAACTCCCCTGGATCCTCTAATGGTCTCAGATGGCATGGCACATGTGGTGTGGTGGGCTTACCTTGGGGGTGAACATGTGCAGGATCCCATCTATTGCTCCCCTCAAGAGCAACCCTCGGACCAGGAAGCAGATCAGCACCACATAAGGAAAGAGGGAGCTGAAATACATCACCTAAGAGAGAGAGGATCCTACATGATATAAACCAGCAGCAGGCGGTGCATAATGATATCCTCCTGGATGAACACCAAGGCCATACCTACACCAGTAGAAACTTCCACCAGGTTTCTACCACTTTAACTAGCGTATCTTTCTGCAAAGCATTTTGGGAATTGTAGTTTGGTGAGGCATCGAGAAGAATTATCTGTTGGATCAGTGGTGGGGAACTTGTA
Source organism: Anniella stebbinsi (assembly GCA_029215795.1). Classification (NCBI taxonomy): domain Eukaryota; kingdom Metazoa; phylum Chordata; class Lepidosauria; order Squamata; family Anniellidae; genus Anniella; species Anniella stebbinsi. The sequence goes on along the minus strand of JARDYH010000004.1, from coordinate 65,302,227 downwards.
GCCCTCCAGATGTTGGACTGCAATTCCCATCATTAGGATGACCAGATAAAATCCAGGTCAGGGCTCATGTAACTTTAACAGTTGTAGAGAAAAGGGAATTTCAGCCAGTGTCATTTGTATGCAATTAGTTCCTGGTGAAATTCCCTCTTCATCACAACAGTTAAAGTTGCAGGGCCCCTGCCTTCTTTTGTATATGGTCACTCTAATATAGTGCCTGCAACTTTAACTGTTGTGATGAAGAGGGAATATCACCAGACAAATGACACTGGCTGAAATTCCTTTTTCTCTACAACTGTTAAAGTTACATGAGCCCTGACCTGGATTTTATCTGGTCAGCCTACCCATCATCCCTCGCCATTCACTATGCTGGCTAGAGCTGATGGGACCTGCAGTCCAACAACATCTGGAGGGGCAGACATTCCCCACTCCTGTGTAAGAGGTTCCTAGTCCTCTCCCGCAACAGAACAATCCCCAGAGTTCTCTGGGAAAAAATACTGACTGTTAACTAGTTTAAGTCAATAATGTGGTTATGACTAAGACAGTTAAACCGGGCAGCTGCACCCTGAAAGAGCTGGAGTTGTTTGCTTGAGAGTGCCAGTAGGTGCTGCTGAATGCTACATCATCACCGGCCTCGTTTGCTCTGCCATAGAAGCTATGGGCTCTCACACATGTTCTCTTCTCTTCCAGACAGCTGCTGGAATGCAGAGCATCTGGCAAAAGGGACTGGGACCCCAGAATTTGGTGGCTGGGTTGATGAAGACTGGCACCTCCCCTTCTTCCTGGCTGCTTACTGCTCTGTGGTTACCTGGGCAGTCAGAGCTGCTTAGGATATGGGAGTTGGTTGAATGCATCCTGGATGCAGGATGGTGGCCCTAACAGCAGCTATTGACTTCCAATCTGAGCTTCCCTTAGGACATCTTTCCCCAACCTGGTATGCACCAGATTCTATGGACTACAGCTCCCATTACCCCTCATCACATTGACTGGGGCTGATGGAAGTTGATATCCAAGCCATCTGGAGGGCACTGCATTGGTCAAGGGTGTCTTAGGAGTTACATAAGGGTACACCACTCTATAGGTGGTGTGATTCTGTTGTGGGGTCTGTCAAATTCTGTTCTGCATCACTCTGCCACCATCAGCACTTACCTTCCCGGAGGACTGGATTCCTTTGATCATGGCCAAGCCCACAATGCTCCAAGCTGCCAGTAGGCACAAGGTCATTCTCCAGTTCAGCCCACCACCCTCTGAAATGGAGTCGGAAATGTCCAGGGCGTCTCGGTACCAGAAGAAGGTCGTAGCAGAGCTTTTGTCACATTCGGGTTCAACGGCTGAAAATTACAAGAGCTTAGGATTCCCATTGTCCACAGTCCTCTCCTTCAGCATCTCAGAAAAACATGCTTAAACCACACCAAATCAAGAGAGTATTTAAAGGCTAAGGAGGACTGACAAGCTTTGCAGGGCACTTCAGGAAGGATGCTGAAGTTCATTTTAGGAGAAAGAAAAGGAGAAGACAAACACCTTGCCAACTGAACATAGAAGTTAAATAAATGGAGTAATTTACACCCACTATAAAAGATTCATCCATGTGCTGGGAGGTGTCCAAATTCTATAAAATGCTCCATTAACTTCCAAAGCATCTCTATTGCACATTTTGGAAAGTATCCATTTCCTTCCAGCTCAAATCCAAATACAATCCCATAGCCCAAGCACCTGGAAACAAACCTGAGTTATTGTCACTTCTTGGACAGGAAAATGCTTCCCTGCAGTATTCTCAAAACCCCTAGAAGAAGTATGTTGACTTATTATCAGACCCAGGGCAAGTGAACACTTATTTCTCCTTGTGCCCTGGGAAGATGGAAAGGGGAAGCGAATGGATCCAACCATCAGTGGTGTAAGATCAAGGCCTCGGAACCTTTTGATTAGCAGGGACACTGACATTATCTGCCACCCCCCACCGCCACCCTCAGGCTTCCCTGTTACCCCTGAGTTTAGTTGCAATCCTCACGGTAGCTAATGGGAAAATGGATTTTCTCAGCAGCAATATATTGTTATGAACTATCCCTATTGCAATGCAAAGTATTTTGGGAGGGTCTTGGTCTTGAATGGGAAATTAAGACCCACTGGCTTTACAAAAAGGACCTACATAAGACATATATAATATAGAGAGAGAGACCGCTGGATCAACACAGTCTTTGTATTTTTGGACTCTCCTTGGGGGCATGGCTATGGGGACTCATGATGAGCATCTGGCTTCCAAATTTACCACTATATTACTGCCACCCACCTGTGCTGTGTGACACCTACTAGCACGAAGTACAGCTACAAGAATGATCCACTTTTGAACTCTAAGGGCTCAGTCCTATCGGGATTCCTATAAGCCTCCAAACCTGAAGGCTGACAAGCATCCTATGCGGAGCGGGAAGAACACAGAGACAATTGTCACCTCCACACTTCTCCTGATCCGCATTTTTGCTAGACAGTTTTGTTGCCCATCTAATTGGACAGGACACTGGTGAGGCCGGAGGATTCTTTGTAAGCCAGCCTCCTCAGTTCCTTTCCCTCCTGTCCAAGGTTACTTTCGTGACCTCAAGAGAAGGAGCTGCCGCGGTTCTCTCCATGCTAGCTGCGAGGGGGAGGCGGAGGGGGCAGGAAGCTCTGATTCTTGGTTGCAAGGTGGGCACGTTGTCTCTCACCTTGGATCCAGTAATCTGAACTGTCCTATGCCACCTCCTAGATGCTGTCTGGGGGCTATAGGATTGCTCTCTAAGTTGCTGAATAAAAACAGTGCCAAAGCTGAACCCTATTCATAACCCAAGGGTATGTCTCCCTTCCCTTCTCTCACATACAAAGTTGTAAAGGCTAGGTACTCACTTGCCACTGAGCCATTTTTTAAGACAGGGCACTCACTCCAAGGCAGAGGGGACTGGAAGGACTTGAAAAAGTAAAAGATGCTCCACCCGATGATCACATTGTAATAGAGCCCAACAAACAAGCAGACCTGGCAAAAGAATTATTTTTGGGGGGCGATTCTGTACAACAGTATATCCTTCACACAAACTTAGGGGACATGCTAGAGCAAATGACAGAGAATGACCATTAAAATACATAGAATTCCAGTAGGGGGTTGATTCAGTATTTTAATGCAACTATTTTAATATAAAATTTCTGAGCTGCATTTTCATTGCTGGATATATTTTTTTTAAAAAAACCACCTTCATTTGTACATCTGATGTTAATGAAATATTGAAATAATTTCAATGGATGTGTGTTCCATCGCAGCAGTGAACAGAAAGTAGCTCTGCAGATGTTTTGGACCTCAGCTCCCAGCATTCATGCCCATTGTCCATACTAGCAGGGGCTTCTGGGAGTTGAAGTCCAAAACATTGGAGCTCTAGCTTCTTCCCAGTCCTGTTCTATTGAACACATGGTTCTGCTTCCTCCATGAAATTAATGTGGCAGTTTGCATGCACAAGAGCCTTGTGTTCACATCAGAGCACTCACAGGAATCCGGACTGGGCTGATGATGTGTTTCTTCCTTTGAACAAGGGAGTAAATTCAAACCAGAATATTCCCAGACAGCAAATCTAGGGCAGGTGTACTGATGTAAATGGCAGTAACAATATGACCCAATGCATGTTTACTGCAGTTTTCTCTGTTACAAAACTTGTTCCACGTCACCAAAGGTCAATCTCCTGGTGAGCTAAGTTTCCACTAACAACTGAAGCTTATATAACATTGTCAAACAAAATGGGATTTTCTGTTTGGATTCCACTGGATCCTGCAAACTGGACCATGGGGCTTCCTTGTAAGACCATGTGAACCTGTCTCCTCTGCTTGGGATAGCTAGCTACAATAGGCTGACCAGATAAAATCCAGGTCAGGGCTCTTGTAACTTTAACAGTTGTAGAGAAAAGGCAATTTCAGCCAGTGTCATTTTTATGCAATTAGTTCCTGGTGAAATTCCCTCTTCATCACAACTGTTAAAGTTGCAGGGGCCCTGCCTTCTTTTGTATATGGTCACTCTAGTATAGTTCCTGCACCTTTAACTGTTGTGATGAAGAGGGAATATCACCAGGAACTAATTGCATACAAATGACACTGACTGAAACTCCCTTTTCTCTAGAACTGTTAAAGTTACATGAGCCCTGACCTGGATTTTATCTGGTCAGCCTAAGCTACAAGTCTTTCTTCCTCAATCTTTAGACCAAATTGCTATCCAGCTGGAAACATAGGAAGGGTTAACTAGGAGGTTAGTGTTACATGTGGTTCAAATGTAAGGTTTTATAATGGGCTGGCAATAGCTAATTTTGCATGTTGTGCACTTAAGAGCCACCACCTTATACTGTTATCCAAGTTATTTCACATTATACTTTTCATTTAATCGTTGCAGTATATTCTCTCTGAAATTTCAGTCCATTTCTGGGCCCAATTCAAAGTGGTATTAACGTTCAAAGCCCTAAACAGTTTGGAGCTAGGTTACCTAAAGGATTGTCTCTTCCCATAGAGGAGACAACCCTTCCTGGATTCTAAGATTGTCTTCAGAGGCTCTCCTCCGGGTGCTCATGCCAAATGAGGTGAGTGGCAACTCAGGAGAGGGCCTTTTCAGTGATGGCAGCCCACTGGTGGAATGCCCTCTGCAGAGAGGCTTGCCAGTGACTATGTTATGGTCTTCTTGGTGCCAGATGAAGACCTTCTCTCAGTCATTTTAGCTGTTCAATTTTTGTTGTTTTAAATCTGTTACTGCATTTTTAAATTTTTACACTGCAGCTGGTTTTTAACTTTGGTTTTATATTATAGTTTTATATGATGTTTCATCATGTTGTATTTTATGGTTTTAACTGTTGTGAACTACCCAGAGAGCTTCAGCTATTGGGCAGTATAGCAACATAATAAATAAATAAAATTTATTTATTTTCCTCTGATTTCTTGTGTATTGTGCCTTCCTCTCATAGACCAGATCTCCTATAATTCAAACACATCTTTCTAATACATTGCACTCGTAAATTGCCCCAGGTCATCTCTGGTTACATCCTCTAGCCCACTGGGGAAAATGAAGAACCTAATTTTCAAAGTGTACAGTCCTTTCACACAAAAACCTACTCCTGGTTACCCCAACTTTCTTCATTTCAGCAGTATAATTTGGGGGGGAATCATTTTGTTGTTGCAGCTGCTGCTGGAGCTGCTGCTGCTATGAGCCAACTGGGAGTCAGAAATCCTTGCCAATCTACTGCAAACCACCCAGAGATCAGCCAGTAGAACCAGAACTACCTTCTGTCTACCCCTCTGCTAGGCAACCCGCACAGAAACCACCCAGTCCATACAACCAGTCATGAACCTCATCCAAGTACTCACTAGGCAGCTAGCAAATCCAATGCCCCCCAACCGGGGGCAGATGTAGTTCCACACTCCTACACTGCCCCGGCGGATTTTTTGGCCTGCAGCCAACTCCAGGAAAAAGAGGGGGAGTCCAATGAGGATAAGCAGGACCAGATATGGGACCAGATAGGCACCTGGAAGGAAAGAGAAGGGTGATTAGAGATGTCCACTTTGGACTACATAGGGCAAAGAATGACAATATTTTATTTATTTATTACATTTTATGTCTTATCTCATGTTTTGGCTCATTACAACAAAATTAGGCATTTCTTTAAGATACTTTCCCTTCAAGAACATTCCCAAATTAAACATGTTTACCACTTATTCTCAGAATCATTCCCTGGGACATGAAATCCACAATGTCCGACAGCTGCTGAGGCCCCATCACCTAAGGAGAAGCCATTGGTGCCTACCCCTGACCGGCTGCTGAGGAGGAGCAGGAAGGGGCATTCTGGGAGGTTAGCCCCTCAAGTGCATGGGTCAGCCCCCTCTTCTGTGGTTTCCTTCCCACCCAGAGTCAGAGGGCAGGCAGTAGAGTTGTTGCTCACGCCCACCCAAGAAAGTGGCAGCAGTAGGCTGACCATATGAAAAGGAGGACAGGGCTCCTGTAACTTTAACAGTTGTAGAGAAGAGGGAAATTCAGCTGGTGTCATTTGTATGCAATTCGTACCTGGTGAAATTCCCTCTTCATTACAACACTTAAAGCTGCAGGAGCCCTGCCCTCTTTTGTATCTGGTCACTCTAATATAGTGCATGCAACTTTAATTGCTTTGATGAAGAGCTGATTTCACCAAGTACTAATTGCATACAGATGACACTGGCTGAAATTCCCTTTTCTCTTCAACTGTTAAAGTTACATGAGCCCTGTCCTCCTTTTCTTATGGTCAGCCTAGGCAGCAGCAACTGAGAGCCTTTTGTTACTCACCTGTGGTGGGGACTGAACCCAGTGGGGAGGCAAGGAATAGGGGCTGGGGAGGATGGGGGGTATAACAGGCTGCCCAAAATGTAGAACCAGCCCTGCATGTCCACATTTATAACAAATATATAAAATATTCTGTTAAAAGTAGCATTTGCTTTTAAGCCAGCCTCCCCCAACCTGGTGCCCTCCAGATGATTTGGACTACAGCTTCCAGCATTCCTGACCATTGGCCATGTTGGATGGGGCTGATGGGAACTGAAGTCCAAAAGTTCTGGAGGGCACCAGGTTGGGGAAGGCTGCTCTAAACATTACATGAAGTGAGTATCTAAATGTATGTTGGTACCATGACAATAGAGAGAGGGGTTACACAATTACCACGCACATGGAATCACTCATGTAAGGACACACGCACTCCTTTAATACCTCATATTTACATGTACCTACAGTGTAATTATATGAGGTTTACTCAGTATTTGCAGCACCTGCTATGTGCTTAAACAGAACAATGCCTGGGAGGGCTAGATGAAAATTCTTCACAAAGATTTATCCTTAAGTAGTAGTACTATTAATCTTTGGTTAATTGGAGAGAGTGGAATGAAATGGGCAGTCTGAGAAGCATAAATAGCTGACCAGAGAGGCCAAAAACATTCGGTTGGAAGTCTGAGCTGTTGAGCAATAACTCAAAGTTTTAAAAAATCAATATTCCAAGAACATTCATAATTCTAACAGACAGGAAAGCAGTGTAGGCAGGATTTTGAATCTGCTCTGCATTCAGGAGAGTCAGATAAGCAGGCTTGGAATGATTACGCAGTAGCATACCCACCACAATATCCCAGACTTAATTTTTGACACAACTCACAGCATCTGAGCAAGTTGCTAAAAAATCCTTCACACAACTATATAAGCTCCCAGCACTGAATCTGAAAAGATTCTGATCAAAGCAAAGTTTCTTTCCCATTAGGAAAAGATTTGGGGGCTACAAACATAGCCCTCTGAAAGTAATTAGCATTAGCGCTGTATAAGCATGGGCTAACTTAAATTGAACCCCAGTACTCTGCAATCAGGGCTGGGCAGAAGGTAGATCTCCTGGTGTTTTGGACTTCAACTCCCAGAAGCCCCTGCCAGCAGGGTCAATGTCAGGAACAGGACGGGGGGGGGGCAGTTGGCCTGGGGCCCACGATTTTGAGGGGGCACTCCAATGAGGAGGTCCCCCCCAGTTTACACTACTGCTTCTGTAGCGTAAGTGGCCCATCGAGAAGGGAGGAGCCCGCTTTGCGGAAACAGCACAGAAGCCGTCTGTCGTGAATACCACGGTCAGACTACAAGCTCCAGAGGGCCATGCCGCATGCAGGGCGGGGATATATGTGCCTAAATTGCGTCTCTTTCCTCAATCTTCTCCATGGCATATAATCTCTGGAGCGGACGGTGAGGAAATGATGATAGTTATTAATGATAATAATGATGATACCGTGAGGGTGATGTATAAAAGTGCTTCCCATTACCTTTTTTATAAATTGTTCTAGTCCATATATGTATTTAGCACTGAATCAGTACCACTGATTAAAAAATACTTAATAAGCAGTTTGAAATGTGGGTGGGGGGCACACACTTCCCATCTGGCCTGGGCATATTACCAGCTCTGCATGGCCCAGGTCAGGAATGCTGCGAGTTGAAGTCCAAAATATCTGGAGATCTACTTTCTGATCAACCCAGGTCTGTATAAATCTCATCCATGGCAGTATGACTGGTGAGTCCATGCAGCCTTTGGTATTAAAATCTTTTTTAAAAAAATGTGAAGTTTTGTAAAGTCCTAATCTTTAGCACAGGAAGCTGAAGCACAAACATCTGAGCCAATATTAGTACAATCCTAAATATGTCCACCCAGAAGTAAGTCCCAATGAGTTCAAAAAGTCTTGCTCCCAAGTAAATGGATATAGGATTGCTCCTTGTATTATTTATTTATTTCAGAAAAATTCTACCTCCCCTTTGTTAATTTTTAAACAAATTTCCAGAACAGCTAATAAGAAATATTAAGCACTTTAAAATAGAGCAAATCAAATGCATTGCATCACTGCATGACTAACAATGTGATCCTAAGCATTTCTCCTCAAAAATAAGCTCCGCTCTGTTTAATGGAGCTTGCTCTCTAGTAAGTATGTCTAGAACTGCAATCCAAAAGCATAAAAGGAGCATCAACAATAAACATGATCAAATGCCAATTAAAACAAATACCACCACCTCTCAAAAGGTCATAGCTCCTTCTATGCCAGTGGTGGGCAACTAGTGGCCTTCCAGAACCTACAATTTCGAATGATCCTTTACCATTGACTAGGACTGATGGAATTTGTAGCCCAAAGCATCTGGAGTTGCCCATCCAGATCTATAGCCTCAGCAGTGGGGGGAATCCACCACATCTTATAGCCCCTGAGACACTCTCACAGGGCCCGTGGGATGTCTCTCTTAAGGCTGCTGGCGGACAAAACTTTTATTGTGCCATCACAGAAGTTTACAGGAGCTCCATACAATGATGTCTTCCAATTGTAATCCTCCCCCATATTTTCACTGTTTCTTCCATCTTTTTTCTTCAAACAGAAAATACATTATGGAAGAAAAATACAGAATAGCTGCAAGCAGAGCTGGAAAAAGTGCAGAAAAGGGCAACAAAAATTACCAAGAGGCTGGGGCATCTCCCATATGAGGGAAGGTTACAACAGCTGGGATTGTTTAGTTTGGAAAAGAGGAGGCTAAGAGGAGACATGATAGAGGTGTCCAAATTATGCATGGTACGGAGAATATGAAGACATTTTTTCTCCCTCTCTCAAAATACTAGAACCTGGGGTCATCCCATGAAGTTGATTGGTGAGAGATTCAGAACAAATAAAAGGAAGTACTTCTTCACACTGCTTAGTTAAACTACCACAATATGTAGTGATGGCCACCAATTTGTATGGTTTTAAAAGAGGGTTAGATCAATTCCTGAAGGAGAAGGCAATCAATGGCTACTAGTCTCAATGGCTACATGCTACCTCAAGTATCAGAGGCATTATTCCTATGAATACTAGTTGCTGGGGAACATGAGCAGGAGGGTGCTTTTGCACTCATGTCCTGCTTGTGGGTCCCTGGTTGACAGCTGGTTGGCCACTGTGTGAACAGGATGCTGAATTAGATGGACCCTGTAGGGTGACCAGATAAAATCCAAGTCAGGGCTCATGTAACTTTAACAGTTGTAGAGAAAAGGGAATTTCAGCCAGTGTCATTTGTATGCAATTAGTTCCTGGTGAAATTCCCTCTTCATCACACAGTTAAAGTTGCAGGGGCCCTGCCTTCTTTTGTATATGGTCACTCTAGTATAGTGCCTGCAACTTTAACTGTTGTGATGAAGAGGGAATATCACCAGGAACTAATTGCATACAAATGACACTGGCTGAAATTCCTTTTTCAATACAACTGTTAAAGTTACATGAGCCCTGACCTGGATTTTATCTGGTCAGCCTACCCCTGGTTTGATCCAACATGGTTCTTCTTAAGTTCTTATGCCTTTTGAGTGGTAGTGCTAGGATCTGTCCATCTGGAAGCACCCTGAGTCCCATTGAACTCACTGGGATATACTTCTGAATGATCACCCACAGGATAAGTTTGAAGACAGCAACCCTTCACCCCCAACATTATATCACATAATACACCACATTGCAGCTGCTGTACCCAAGATATATCTAATGAGCCAGGTGTTTGAAGCTACATAAATACAAACACCTCTGCTGAATTTACACGCCAATTCAGGTGCGCCACAGCCAAAATCTCTCTAAGGGAAACAAACATCATTGTTTGATGAAATGATCAAAGGATATATTGGATAAGAATGAGCAAGCCAAATAAGTGAAAATGTCCCATCGGGTCAACTGGCATCCCTTACCAAGAAACTATGGAAAATTTAGCCTCAAAATTGTCCTTGTCTGCTACCTAGAAGACAGTATCTTATATTTAATGCCATATATGTATACATTAAATGAACAGATGCATTATAAGGTGCCAAGGAGATTAAACAAAGGACCAGGCCATAAGCACCTTGCTCCTAGCACCACTGGACCAGCTCCCAAGGCTAAACTATGTTCTTAGTTGCACATGTAGTTAGTTACAAGTTTAAGCAGGTGTGCTTAACCCCAACCACTTTGATTTGGCAAAAAAGCATCTGCGAGGCCCCAGTCTGGAATATGCTCCTGATGAGAACCTGAGCCACGTTCCTGCTGAAAAATCGCTCACTAGTGGCCTCTTTTTGCCCCTGAAACTGCTGTTTACTGCAAACAGCACCTTCGAGGACAAACAGCAGCTAGGTAGGGGGTGCTTTTCAGTAGAAAAACTGTGCAGAGCTCCAATCCGGATTGGAAGCATTGATGTTTCCCTCCTAAATAGAAATGGGCAGGTTAAGCATGCTTGTTTGAAGATGTAGCCAATGTCACACTTAGCGAGGCCCTCAGATAAAGGGAGTTATCAGCCCGGTCTCTGCTGTGCAGCAGCAGCACCCCTACGGTGGCCAGAGATGGTACTGCTGCAGTCCAACCCAGCCAATCAGGTGACTAGAGGAACCAATAGGGGTGGTTGCTGGCTCCAGGCTTGGTTCCTCACTCTGACCAGGCCCTTCCCCCACCCTGCTTCACCTTTCTTGTCCGCCTGCTCTGGAATCTGATCACCAGCCTGCCTTTGACTATACTGTCGTCATGCTCTGAACCTGCTGGCAGATCTTCCAAAACAAAATGAAACAAAACAAATGACCAATGATAGCACATTCAGTTTATAAATTTAAAGATATAAACAGATTTTAAAACGTGAAGCGTTTTGACATAAAACGCCAGTTTCAGTCACAAATAAGTGCAACCTGTAATACCACTTATATACTGAGCCAGAGCCAATCAGGAACAGTCCAAACCTTGGGGGGGGGGGGGTTAAACAAATAGGTTGGCAGTAGGTACTAGCTGCAAATTCAGTGTATACCAGCAGCAATCCATGTACATAGTTGAGAAAGTAGCTATTGTAAGTTGCAGGGGCCCTGCCTTCTTTTGTATATGGTCACTCTAGTATAGTGCCTGCAACTTTAACTGTTGTGATGAAGAGGGAATTTCACCAGGAACTAATTGCATACAAATGACACTGGCTGAAATTCCCTTTTCTCTACAACTGTTAAAGTTACATGAGCCCTGACCTGGATTTTATCTGGTTGTTACAGTAAATAATCGGAGTCCAATCCAAAGTTCAAGTTCCAAACAGATAGCCTTTATTTGCTAGCAAAGACCACGGTCTGGAATCGTTCCACAGACTGCAGCCCCCCCCCCCTTTGGGTGACCCAGTCTCTTATACATTTCAAGCAAACAGGAAAGAGCATGTCATACAACAGGATGATGCGCGCGCAACATAACGGTATGGTAGCAGGTGTTTCTCCTTATATGGTCTGGAACGGTCTGTTACTTCTTACTAGGCCAGGTCACATGGTCCGTGGTCTGCTGCCTGCATGCAGTTACAACAGCATAGAAGTTATTTGTGAGAGAAACAAAGAGGAAAAGAATGGGGGGGGGGGGTCAAAATCAAAATGGAGTCACTTTGGTCAAGCTGACTGGGGTCAGTTAGATGGGAATTCCTTCACATTGTCACCCTAGGTTAATCCAACCTTCCCCAATTTGGTGCCCTCCAATTTTTTTTTTTACTTCAACTCCCATTAGTCCCAGCTAGTATGGCCAATAAGGAATGCTGGGAGTTGTAGTCAAAAAAAAAATGGAAGGCGCCAGGTTAGGGAAGACTGGGTTAACAGATAAAATTACAACAGGAGTGGGCAACTGGTTTGCCTTCCAGTTGTTGCTGGACTGCAACTCCCATCCTCACCATTGGCTGAATTGGCTAAGGCTGATGTAGTTGCAGTCCAGCAATGACTGGAGGGTGACAAACTGCACTCCCCTGAATTAGAAGGCTACTAATTTGCAACATTAATCTGGGTGTTCAGCTGAGCGACTGTGAGGCTTTATTTCAACAAAGCATTCAACCAATGCATCTTCATTTTGTAAGCTCTTGAGCACACTGTGTACCTAAGAATTGGCCTACTATCTTCCTCTTTCTAATGGAAAGCTGTTCACTCTGTCTGATAAATGCACATTTTATTACCAAAAAAAATAAAACACAAAATATGCTACCATTATATGTAGCAGCAGTGGATTGTATCCAGTGCTAGCCTAATGTAAGCCCCATTCATTTCAATGGGTCTAATCTAAGTAAAACTAATGTTGGATCAAACCCAGTGCTTTTAGCAGCAAAAAAAAAAGTACATCACCGACCAAGTAATTGCATTCATTTGGCCACTGTGGAAACAGAATGCTGGACTAGATAGGCCTTTGGTCTGATTGAGAATGGTTTTGTTTTAAATTCTTAATAAATTTATAGCTAGATCTTCAAGTACAGTGGGACAGATCCTCTTAAATAACCCAAAATAATGATCACAGGATTTTCCAGCATGGCTACGGATAAACATGATTACTCTCATTACATCCTTCCAAAATGAATTATTTCCTAATAAATTACTCTCTTCCAGCAAATTTCACAAATGTGCATGTTAAACACATATGAAATCAACTCCCGCCATCACCGCAACCTCACCAACATTTTAAACCTAATCTAGGGTGACCATATGGAAAGGAGGACAGGGCTCCTGTACCTTTAACAGTTGTATAGAAAAGGGAATTTCAGTAGACGTCATTTGTACGCATGCAGAGCCTGGTAAATTTCCTTCTTCATCACAACAGTTAAAGCTGCAGGAGCTAGAGTGACCAGATTCAAAAGAGGACAAGGCTCCTGCAGCTTTAACTGTCTTTTATGTTATGCATTATACCTTCCCCTGGGTCACTTACCTCCACCATTCTTTTGACACAAATATGGAAACCGCCAGACGTTCCCTAGTCCCACAGAGTAGCCAATCTGAGCCAAAATGTACTGCAGCTTGCTGTTCCATGCCGGCCTGTCCTCACCAGGTTCCTCCACATCCTGCTGTTTGTTCCAGTTTTCTGCAGCCACATTTAAGACACTGTGCCTATAGTCCACAGGCTCTTCAAGGGCCAGTAGGTCAGCCACCGATTCTGTGACCGGCTCAGTGCTTTGTTCCCACTGTGTCACTTTGCTGTTCTTAGGCATCAGGATTGTCGGGCTCAGCCACTCCTACTGGAGGAAGGGCTTTGTGGGGGCAAGATGGAGTGGGTATCTGAAAGGGCAGGTGTTAGCTTTGGAGACCAGACCTCAGATCCTGGTCCTCTGCAAGACCTGCAAAACAAAACAGTAAGCAGATGGAGATGAGAACATGACATGTCTCTGCTGCTGATATATCTGGGGCTAGGGGTGCCATCATTCTGCAACTGCTTAGTGCAGAAATGGTTACAGAACTCTAGTGTGAGATTCCTTTTAAAAGAAGACTACATTCCTGATCCTTCAGACTTGAAAGTGTGCAGGGAATGCCTGGGGACATCCTGGAATCTGAGGGACAGTAGGGTGGAAGAGGACATACAGGAGGCAGGATTTCAATGTTCTGTAGAACTTCCCGCCACTATCTATGACCAGCAGAAGCAAGATAAATGTTACAAAATATACAAATTTGCATACTTTGCATAGCTGATACAGGCTGAAGGCAGTGGAGGCTGGTGCTTCCAAAGTCAGTGGGGCGGTAAATCCGCTCTGGGTTTCAGTCACAACTCTAAAGGAGCTATCCTTGGATAGCTTCTTTAGGATTCTGACTGAAACACAGAGCAGATTCATCACCCCACTGATATCAGAGCCACCAGCCTCTACTGGTTGAATGTGTTCTTGGTGCAGAAGTTGGGATACCTTTGGCAGCATTTGAATTGGTTTTCAATGCAGACTCTGCATAGCCTTGGGTGCTTCCAGTAAAAACCATGGGATGACTGCATTCCCATACAGCTCTACTGTAAAAGGCAGGGGCTAGGCAACCTGGTGACCTCCAGAGGTTTTGGATTACAACTTTCATAATCCCTTACCATTGGCCATGCTGGTTGGCTTCCAGGAGTTGTAGTCCAACACCTCTGGATGGCACCAGGGGCCTACCCAGGCTGTAAGGCAATTCAACATCCAGTTGCTTTTCATATTCACTCCTCCTTATTGTCTCAATTCTATGTAAGTATGAGGATTCACATGAGTTTACTACTATAACTTCTGTTTAGTGCCAACAATGTGTCAGGAGCTATTTAGCTTAAAATACGGCGGCATTAAATAACTGGTCAGGCTTTGGCAGTTCTAATATGGGAGCTTCAAGCCACAAGGCTATCTCTTAGCTGTGGACGTTATCAAAGCAAGTGGGGTGGCCAGGAATCTTCTGCTAAATTGCCCATGACAGTTTTACAACAGACAGTATCTGCAGAACGTTTGGCATTGCATGGGAAGCCATTCATTACTCCTCCTCTGCATTCAAGAGCTGCCATTTTTCAATAGAGGTCCTCAGATAACGTAAACCACTATAGCCCCACTGACTTCAGGGAAACCTTGGCAGTTTACATTCAACAAGAACCTGACACTGAACTTTTTCAAGATTTATGCTGTATGGTTTCCTTGTAAACACATCAGAATTGGACAAGAAAGAAGTTTGTTCGAAGCAGTTTTCTCCTGCATAATCTTGACTGTATACTGTTAGGAGCAATTCAAGCTCTTGAATGTAATAACTGTTCCATAATGTATAGCAACCCATAGACATTAGGATGGAGAGATTTGGGAATTCACCAGGACAGGTAATCAATTATACAAAGCTCACACATATCCTTATGGCCAAGATATACGGGTAGGTGCATGAGATCACTTTTCATTCTTGAACCTCCCTGTTCTATTCAAGAACAGGGCAGATAAAAGGGTGGATTTTGCCCCCAAGCACCATTTTTTCAATGAATGCTTTTGAGTAAAATGTGGGGTTCTAATCTGCTTTCATGGCCATAAGTACAGAACCGAGGGATGGCATTTACAATGGATCAGCTAGTAAAGAGGACAAGATGATTTAAAAAAAAGAAGAGGGTGTGATCGGATTCACCAAGTATAGCTGAACATCACAATTATTTAATTAATTAATTAATTAATTTTATTTATATCTTGCCTTTCTGTCAAAAAATGGCACTCAAGGACATTTGTCCCATATTGATGATACCCCTCTCTTTCCCTCCTTTTTAACTGATGCAAGTAAGTTGTGGAAGCCCTGATGCAATGTCTGGTGCAGTGCGGGACTGAATGTGGGTGAGCAAACTGAGACTCAATCCAGACAAGAGACAGGTCCTGCTAGTCACAACAGGCCAGCCTCCGATTGGGAGTCCACTCTCTTCTGGCTCTCCCTCTGAAGGATCAGGTATGCTACTTGGGAGTGCTCTCGGATTCAGTGGTGCTCCTAAATGGTCAGGTGGTGGCAGTGGCCAGGAATGCCTTTACCCAGCTTCAGCTTGCACAGCTTCTCTTCCTGGAGAAGATGGATCCAGCCACAGCGATCCATGTATTCATAACCTCACATTTATATTACAATAATACACTCTATGTGGGACTGCCCTTGAAAATTCCAGTGCCTGGAAAATTCAGTTAGTGTAAAATATGGCAGCTAGACTGTTGTGTGGTGTATGTTTTAGAGACAGTCATATCTGGTGCTATATGTTGATGGTGCTATATAAATAAATAAATAAATAATCTCACATTGATTATATAATTGATAATTGCACCCTTCTAGCTTATATGGCCCAGTAGAAGATCATCTACATGGAAGCAAAATGGATGCCATGATAAATCATAAATGGAATCATATGCACTGTCTTCTGCTTTGTTTTAAAACATGCCTGTTTGCATAGATAAGGTCACGTTTTTCTTAAGTGGTAGAATCTGAAACAAGAAAGCAGCTACTCTCAGAATGTAGAAATAATATTTTGCTGTTAGGAGAATCTAGGAGCATGATGATCTTTTGGGCAGAATTAAAAAAACACCTGAAAAGGGAACTAGAAGGAAGATGGGGCAAAAGAGTCATTAAAATGGAACTATGTGTGCAACTTCAGATGGGCTTCTGGGACAATGGACTTTATGGCCTTACATTTTAAGAACAATGAGGCTCCAGAAGGAAACCTGATCATTTTTAGCTCATCTAATATCTCAAACTGCAATCCTATACACACATACTTGGATGTAAGTCCTATTGAACACAGTGGAGTTTGCTTCTGCATAAACATGCACAGGATTGTGCTGTGACCCATACTTAGCTAAATTAATTTCTCCTGTTACAAAGCCAGATGGGTAGTTATTGCCCTCAAGAGCTCAACAAGTATTATATGAATCTGAATAATTCAGACAATCCCTCTAAGAGAGCGGTAGAACTATTTATATCTTCCTAACATATTAGTCTCCAATATGAAGTATATGGATGCTTCTATGATGAAAGCAAACGGTTGAAACGCCACTTAAAAGATACAATGAAGTTCCATCTCTGATTGCTCTGCCATGGGGTTTTCTTAAAATGTATGAAATCAATTAAACCAAAATGTATTGGGCTTTTCTCATTCTGCATTTTAAAAACAACAACAGTATTTCATGGTCTTGGAGTAAAGTTAAGAAAACCATTATCTGTAAGCCTGGTAAGTACTCATTTAACGTTAAATCCAATTTCCCTGACATTGAGAACAAACTCTTCATTTCAGCCCAGCAAATCACCTGAATAGCATTTTGTACAAGTGTGTGAACCATGATCAAACTGGCTTTTTGAAAAGATGGGAATTTAATCAAAACATCTAAAATATCATCAACTATGATCACGAACACAGTCAGAAATGCCATCATCAAGTGCTAAAAATGCCTTTGATAGAATAGAATAGGCTTGTGTCTGTTTGAGTGTGTTAAGTACTAAAACAATTCAATATTGCTGTGCTCTGGCACATGGTTTGATCTGATATAACACCTGAAATCTGAGAGAAACAAGTCTGGGCCTGAAGAACTGAACCCATGCCCCACAGCAACCTTTCTGCTTTGCACTATATCCAGCGCTTGATTTTGCTCACCACCTTTTCACCAAAGTGAGCAAATGATCATCCAAAACCATGCAGCAAGCAAGAACTCAAAATCCAGGCAATGCAGAGCAAGGAAACAAAACAAGGAAGAGACACCTAGGCAAGGATGCAGAGCTGACCCAATTACTGATGAACAATCTAGAAGTCTATTTAAAACTAGTTTTAGACCACCTCTAAGGACAGAACCCTTATTGATGTAAAGTTCCTTGAAGGCTGGGACCAAACAAGATCAGGCAATGCTGCTCTTGGTGGTTATCATCATGACCTTCCCACCACAGAGGAAACAGAGCAGGACTGGATACAATTCTTGGCAGTTACTCACTGGTGATATTTTACAAGCCAATGAATTAGTTGCTGAAAATCAGTTGGACACAGGACCAAAGTCAAAGCAAAGACTGCAGCCAGTTGTATATTGATCCAACCAGTTACATATTGATCTTGATATAGCACATGAATGGATTAAATAAATGATCCCAAAATTACCTAACAAGTTCATGTACTGACAAATGATTCCATTAACACTGGAATAATCTCTGATATATATCTGGCCGATGATTTTAATGTTTCCAGAACTTAAGAAAGCTATAAAGACTGATCTCTTCCAGCAGGCCTACCCAGTCAAATTTTAAGAGTTTTATTGGTATTTTAATAATGTATTAGTTTTATATGTTTTAATCAGTTTTATGTATTTTATATCATTTGCTTATTATTATTATTTTTAGGACTATTTTCAGTTTCAAGCTTGAACGTTGTATAATAGGTAAGTTTGTTCTGATATCCATAGATGAAATGGGATTCTCTGTATTGTAGACCTGACACCTCTCTGAGACTTTGATAAAGCAAGGGGAACCTGAAATTATTCTACAGCTGAGCAAATACAGAAAGCTTCATTTATAGGACTGGATCCAGGTTCAATTATCCTGGAATAGAAGTAGGGATAACATGCACCTTCTTGTAGATTTAAACCACAAATACCTCATATAATAGGCTAACGATTTACTTGTATTAGCAGCTGTCAGTTTTAGCTTCACTTTCCCTGAAATGTGCTTTCACGTGCTTCATGGAGTACTGTGACTTAAGAAAGTGGCAATGCTGTGTGGTGGAAAGTCTTCCTTTTCATTAAGATGAAATGTGGAAGTGTTGTGCCTGAATTCTATGAGCTAGTTTGTACTTAATGGCAACCAATAGTTTAATTAACCCATTGGTTGTTGCCTCACCCAGAATTAACCCATTATTTGGCTATCAGACGATTGAGCAAACCATGGATTTCTTTTCAATTCCTGGGTTGTTTGGTTCCCACCCTCTTCACCCACTGCCTCCCTGTATCCCACATTCCTTTGTGGTACTGTATTACTGGCATATAGAGCAGCTGGTTTTCTTGACCTCTGTAGCTTGGCAAAACAACCCACAAACAAACCACAGTTCTGGGTTTGCACATAATGACAAACCATGGTTTAAACAACTCAGAGTTCACAACCTAACCACAAACCATAGGTTCTCTTCATGGGTTGTTCATGCATAACAACCCATAGTTCTTGGTTTGTACATAATGGCAATCCTCAATTCAACAACCCATACTATTAGTTGTTGTTTCATGTGAACGAGGTTTATGAATGAGTTACATTTTAAGCCAAAATCAGCAGTAGACACTGGAAAAGGGTGGATCAGTGAGGAGCCTCCACCACATCCAGCGGGATTTAGGTTTATAATGACTTTAGCTGTTTAATATGTACCAAGAAAAGGGTTCTTCTTGATCCTGTAATGATCCTACCCTGAAGTATGATATTTTACGACACTCAGCAAAGTATGTACTTTCTGATTGAATTATCCCAGAAATATGAGAATTAATGTAACATAAACTATGAGAGAACAGAATGAAAGGGACATTTTTACCACACTAAACCCTATTGTATATTCTATTTTGATTTGGGAAAACTACTTGATTGGATGTATCATTCCCAGACAGGCCCACAGAGCTGACAACGTATCTTAGCAACAAGCACCTTAAAATAGCATTTCCAATACAAGCAGG
Source organism: Anniella stebbinsi (assembly GCA_029215795.1). Taxonomy (NCBI): domain Eukaryota; kingdom Metazoa; phylum Chordata; class Lepidosauria; order Squamata; family Anniellidae; genus Anniella; species Anniella stebbinsi. The sequence goes on along the minus strand of JARDYH010000004.1, from coordinate 65,282,843 downwards.
AACTGGATGAGTGAACTGAGAGTTCTCAAAAGGAAGGAAATAATGAGGTGAAGAAGCAAAACAGCCCTAAATATCTCACTGCTAAGCATTTCTATTCCCTTGTGAGGTCCTGTTAACCCATAGGCAATTTGCTGGAACTTCTAGAAACTCACAGTTACTGTCTCAGCTGGTTTTCACAAATATTACCAAGCAAAAGTGGAACTCTCAGCCGGTATACACACAGGCAAAATTTTAGAATAAACTCCAAGTAATGTCTGGTGTTCATATAAGCAGGGTGGATATAACTCTGTCCATTGTAAACTTTAAGGAAGTGTGTTGGATAACAAATGAAACAGACCATTGAGCCATCTAGCTCATTACTGTCTGGTAGCAGGTATTTCCCAGATAGACCTGGGATAGGTCTACACTTTGGATAGCTCCTTTAGAGTTCTGACTGGTTCTGACTGAAACCTGGAACGGATTCACTGCCCCACTAACATCAGAGCCACCAGCCTCCAGTAGGACCTGACTCTTCTTCCACACCTGGTGCAACTGCATAATATATGCATCTGATGCTGTGAGGTAAGGCATAATCTGTAATAATAAAAGAGCATGTGTGTCTGTCTGACCATCCGCCTGTTCATCTGCGCCATGGTGCCAAAACCACGAACCTTAGACACCTGAAACTTGTCATGCATCCTAAGGGGATCCCATGGATGTTGATCCTGCCTTTGTTTTGCTTTAAAATGCATTAATTAGTTTTAACTACTTTAAATGTGTCCCTGTGGTTGAAGCAGTATGACAATGGAACCAATTGCCTATGGAGATTGTGGGCTCTCCCACATTAGAGGCCTTCAAGAGGCAGCTGGACAACCATCTGCCAGGTATGCTTTAAGGCGGATTTCTGCATTGAGCAGGGGGTTGGCCTCAATAGCCTTATAATCCCCTTCCAACTCTACTATTCTATGATCCTATGATTCTAAGCCTGCAGTAACATCTTCAGGCACTAGGAGCAGATTTCTCTAATCAGCACATAGCTTTGCAGTCCATTCAGTTTGGCCAGGAGAGATTAATAGGCCAATGGTCAGAGTTATGTGCCTGCCTTCTCCCCAATGCTATGGGGCAGCTCCTGCCAAGGAAATGAAGACTATAGTTCCTCTGGGGACTATAGGAGTACACCATGGCAGGGGCCATGCTAGGGGTGCCTGAGGGCTTCACTCAGATGGGGTGGGCAAAATGTGATCAACTCTGACAACTGTACATTTGCTTGTTGCTGTATCAAACGAAGGAGAAGGACTATCTGTCATTGCATGGAAGAAGACTGCTGTCCATGGTTCTGATCCTTCCTGCTAGAGCTGCATTGCTGTACTAGTAAGACTATGCTAGAAAGATCACTTCCTTCTTCTGGGACCACATATGCTTCATTAATAGCATGACCACTGTTGACTGCATATAACATGGTCTCACACTCTCTCTTTTTACCATGCATCTCACCTATGTTACTTACACCACAGATGCTGAATTCTTCAAGTCATCAGTTACTCCAATTTTCAGAACAAGAATGGAGCCTATCCGAACTCATCAGAACAGCATACATCATTAACAGGGTTATGTTAAAGTCCTATGTGGGCTATATGGATGAACGCCACAAACTCCACTAGAGATAAAACGAATTTAAGTGAAAAAAGCAACATGCAAGCTTTACAGCCAGCTCTTTTTCAGGGGTCAATCACCAATGCACCTTTGGCCTCACCACTTGATCCAGCTAGTTGAAATGGGAGCACGGGCCATCTAAGAGAATCTGGGCACCCTATCCCCATCCTCTGAAAAGGTGATCTGTGGTGTGAGTTGCTTCTTGCTCAGCAACCCCACTGCATGCCCAGTATAGCAGATACACATTGGGTCATACACTGATCAGCCAAATGCTGATTTATGTCATCTGACAATGGTGGCATAAAAGTGCAATTCCAAATTGCTGCTCTAACACAACTGCCTGGGTCAGCTTGCAATGCCAGCTGAATGCTACAAGCCATGGGTTTGTGCAATTGCAGTGGTCATTTCTCTCAATCTTAGATGAGCTTCTCCCAATCCCATTTCTTATGAGATCAGGCCATGATATTGTTGCCATGTCTATCAGAACAGGCAGAAAAGAGGAACATGCAACAATGGTGCTATTTCCTTAAACCCCATGGTCCAAAGGCACAGACAATGGAAATTAACCTAGCCAGTAGGGGAACAGACATTGAATTATCCTGTTTTATTTATGTCAGGCACAATCCAGTGGGAAGTTCTATTCAGCAAACAGCATTGAGTTCAAAAAGAGATGCTCAAGGTGTTCAACAGTCCACATTGCATCAGTGTCACTGTCCAGCTATCCATAGATGAGAGGAGGGTGGATCATAGTGCTATCAGAGTAGACACTAATTTGTATGTTAAAATGTGCAATGTTAACACAGGCTCTTTCACATTACATATTCCTGTTTGGGACTGGAGGGGGAGGTTGGTGATTATGCCCCTGCTTTAGCACACAGACTGCACAAAAGATGCACACTAAGGCTCAATATCTGAGTGGATATTGCCAGAGCTGAGTGTATTCTGCATCTCTCAAATGTGGAATTGGAATTGAGCACAGACTCTAGCATCCTGAAAATCTCAGCTTTCATATCAGGAAAACAGATTTTTAGCCCTTATCCCAACTATCCCACAAATCTGTTGTATGAATGCACTTTAAAAAAGCACTTTACTTAATAAAAGTATTATAGACATTTACTATTAATAATTGTATTACTACTAATAAAAAGTATAAGAGTTTAGACATCATCCTCGTACTTGAGTAAGAGAAGTTATGGTGGTCAAGGCTCCAATATATAATGATAAATTACTTGTTATATAAACCATTTTATTTATTTATTTATTTATTTATTTATTTATTGCATTTATATCCTGCCTTTTTTCCTCCCTAAGGAACCCAAAACAGCATACATAATCCTTCTCCTCTCCATTTTATCCTCACAACAACAACCCTGTGAGGTAGGTTGGGCTGAGAGTCTGTGACTGGCCCAAAGTCACCCAGTGAGCTTCCATGGCAGAGTGGGGACTAGAACCTGGACCTCCAGGCTCCTAGTCCAACACTCTAGACACTACACCATAATGATTCTCCATGTCGATTTAATAGCATAACATCTGGGAGCCCTAAAGGGAGAGCCAAGAATTAAGAGAATTACAAAAGTACATCTGAATTCTTTCCATCTTCTTTCTTTAGAATGAGAGAGAGAAGAAAGTTCCATTGAAATTTCATTGGTCAGAAAGTGAATAAATAAGATTCATCTGGTACAGTTCGTGTTCATTTCTTGTTTGGTATCATAGCAGCACACAACAGCTAAAACAATATGACCCTGTGTTTAAAAATAATGAATGCTACTAATCATAAGACTCCCTTAATGCTATGAGTATGAGGGCAAATTGGTTCTCTAGTATAAAAACACAGGGCCAGTCTCCCTACAGAAAACAGCAGCAGGAGACTAAGTGTTAAAAACCAAGCCACTCTATCATAAAAGACCACAGCACTATTAAAAACTGTATTCAGTTTCTTTCAGGATTACATTCCCTCCAACCACTAGATAATGCTACCTAATTTGGCTACTATTGACTTTTTTTTAACCTAGTGCACCACGTAAAAATTATTCTTTTTATTTATGTTATTTATTATTAACGTTTAAACATTTCCTTACCCATTAGAAGCCATCAAGGTGTACAACAATTTAAAACAATAAAATCATAAACAAATCATTAAAAAAACATAACATCCATCTCTATCTCTGCTAATATAAAAACTGCCATGATTCTTTTTGCTTCTGTTCTCTCCCTGTGTGTGTTTGCTTAAGCCTGGAGACAGCTTCGGGTAAATGTTGGATTACCTGTGTGTTTTTTTGTCCCAGCATCCCTAGATGTAAACTGAAACCTGTATAGCACACCTATGAGAGTCTAACCTAGCTAAGCCTGTGACCTCTTCTTCTTATCCATGTTAAGACAGGGACTGATGCAGGCTTTATGGCTTTAACATCAAACCAGCTCTGTTGCACTGCACTTCCTGTTTTGATGAAGAGTTCTGCCTGATGAAGAGTTCTGGAGAACTCACAAACTTGCTCACTATTTTGTGACATGTTGGTTGATCCTAATAAAAAATATTGCCTAACTATGCTTTTTATATTCATATATGTACTCACAGGAATAAATATTTCCTCCCCCCCCCACCACCACCATATGCTCCCCACTCTCAGACTTAGGATTGCTGCTGTGATTAACCAAGAATGAAAACAAAAAGATAGGGTAGGGACAGGAAGATGCAGATGTGGAGCCCAGAGCCAATGAAAGGGGGAAAGTCAACCTTGAGGAAGGGCAAAATGAGAGGGACAGATGGAGAAATGGCTGAACGATGCTGAATGATAACTGGACACACACACCCCAGAGGCCACCAGCACTGCAATTTTGTATGATTAATAATGGATGTGCCACTTTTAGCTGTACAAAGCGCCGTGCCATTTTTAACTCACCCTCCCGCCCCCTCTTTCGCAAACGCAGAATCTTGTGAGTTCAATCACTATCCATCATTGCGGGAATGGGGAACAACAAACAGTGGGTTGGCTCAAGGCCACTTGGTGAAGCCATGGCTAATCTATTAGATGAGATCCCAGAATGCCTAAACCCGACATTCCATCGGATGGACCATATTGACTCTCGGCCTCTGAGAATGAGCTGTCTGGAAGACATGCAGTCCAAGTCATGTGAAAACTCTATTATTCCCCTAAGAACATCAAAATGGATAGAGATGTCTTTTGTACAAGGCTGTTTGTCTGCAGCTAAGAAAAGAAATCACAGGCTGGAAAGATCCAGGTGGACTGTGCAATGGATTATTAGACACTTTCATCTAACCTTAGAATCTGTGGATCATCTGTATGCAAATAGTAAGAGCCAAAGCACTATTAATTTATAGTGGTGTGTTACCATGGAATTCAATGTCATTTGTAGAAAGAGTTGCATGTCATTTTATATATATATATATTTATTTATTTATTTATTTTATATCCTCCCTTTTTTCCTCCAAGGAACCCAAGGCAGCATACATAATCTTCCTCCTCTCCATTTTATCCTCACAACAACAACCCTGTGAGGTAGGTTGAGCTGAGAGTCTGTAACTGGCCCAAAGTCACCCAGTGAGCTTCCATGGCCGAGTGGGGACTAGAACCCAGGTCTCCTGGCTCCCAGTCCAACACTCTAGACACTACACCACATCCTAGGTGGAGGTCTTGAACTGCACTCAGTAAGAAGTAGCACTTTGGCTGCAGAAGAAGAAGAAAAGGACATTCTGTATCCTTAGTCCATATGTTTTTGCTACCCAGGGACAGCAAGGTGTGAATAAAGGATGGAGAACCTGATATTACAGGCAGTGGGAGAAGGGGAGGGGGGAAAGTGGGTTGAGGCTAGGTGTGAAGCATAGATGAAGTAACCACAGCCCATCAGGGCACAGAGTCTGATGCACATTGGAGGAGATGGGGGAATGGAAATCAGGTAGTCTAGTAACGGAGATTGGCTGACAGCTGTAGGAGCTGGAGTGGTAATGAAGGAGGCCTCAGCAGCGCATGATGAACAACAGGGCCAGGAGGACCATATGCGAAGACTCCAACAGCTTTGGAAATCCTGGGATACTGCAGGCACTACTTAAATTCCACCCAAATACCCACAGTATTTGTGCAGAGTTCTAGTGACATGCCTATCTGAGCTAAGAATTTAACTCCAAATCAAGGCCCCGGGCAGCATGTATTGGGGAGTGGGGTCTGCAGCAGCAGTGAGATGCTGGAGGCCAGAATGGTGTGTCTCATGAGGCCTGCCCTACACCCACTAAGCAAGCCTGCTGTCCTCAAGTGCCGCAGAGGATACCAGCCTGTCACCAACATTGTAGTAGTATTCAACTGCTGGTCTGGTGGGCTTTTGTACATGGGATGGGCCAGAGGGAGGGTGGCATCTTGCCTTCGCCTCAGGCAGCAAAAGTTCTTAGGCCAGCCCTGTGCTGGATTTGTCCAGTTTAAGCAAAAGTGCTAATGAAACTTCACACTCATGCTTCCAGCTGTATACACCAGTTGGGGTAGAGCCAGATCAACAACATGACCTATATTGCAGGCCATGATGCTATGGCCAGAATAGCATCCTGCTATTTCTGACCTCTGCGTCTTCAAAAGCAAGGCACTGGCCACTTTAAACCAGAAGGGCCACTATGTGTCTGCCAAGAATCACAGCAACCCCAAACCCTGTCAAATGTGTCACTACTAGCAGATGCACTGCCTGGATATAAAATAACAGCACCTTTCCTCCCACAGGATAAAACTCGCCCCAGAACAAGACTCCCAGTGCAACCAATCATTTCACAGGGGTTCAGGTAAAAAACAGCAACCCCAAATTACCAACGTCCTCTCCTCCAAGGCTTACCAATCAAAGGAATGCAGCATATTATTGTCCATGTTTGTGCCCCTCAATCAGACTTCTGCCTTGAATTGCCAAGGGGGGGGGGGAGAAAGAGAGAGAGAGAATTCGAGCTCCAGCCTTTAATTATTCACGAGGGTGGAGTGGTTCCTGTTTCCTTCCCAATGTTACCATCAAGGTCACGCTTCAGGCCACATAGATTTCAGGAGGGACCCTGAGGAGCCTGGTGTTCCCTCCCCGTGCGCCCCCCTCCCCCACAAATGCTGAAAGGTCGATTCTACAACAAACATCCCTTCCACGCAAGCAGACGATTTATCCCGGTGTTAGCAAAGGGCCGTTTCTTCTCCATCACCTTCCCACTTTGTCAGTGGTGCATGCAAGGTCTCAGGTTCCGCATCGCTTGTTATTTTTAGGCTTCAGGTGATGCGCTCGCTCTCGCTCTCCTGGTTCCAGCTTCCTTCTCCATCCTCTCTCCTAGGAGAGGCGAGATCCGCTTTTCCACTCTCGCCTAGCAACTCGGAGTTCTCTCTCTCTCTCGGGGATGGTAAAGGATGGAAACAAGCGAACCATACCTGTTTGGAGGAAGAGGGCCGATGGAGGCAGGAAGGAAGAGAAGAGGCGCAAGGACAAGGCGCTGCCTGCACCTGCCGGAAGGCTGATGGCCGGGGCAGGGCGCCTCCTTACCTAGCTGCTCGGACTCACCGTTCCGTCGGGGCGCCAGCAGCAAGGAACTCCTCCGGGAGGGCAGGGAGTCCAAGGCTGTCTTGAGCGAGCTGGGCGGCTCTGCCCACGATCTCCTCGCCTAAAAGCCCCAATGAGCTGCCGGCTGGGCAACGGGCACGCCAAGTTGCGCTCTAATGCACGGCCCGGCTCCCCAGGTGGCCCGCGGACTCCTCTCGCAACGCCCGGCTCGCTGCCTTCTCCGGGCTTGGCTTCGCGCTGCTCTGCCAGCCCTTGCTGGCTGGATCCCTGCGCGAGAGAGCGACCGGCAGCGAAGCGCGCCCGACCGCCTCCCTCCACCGTACGCACGGCTATCCGGAGAGAGCTGCCCGTCGAGAGAGCACCGTGGCGCGGCTCCGCGTTCCCCGGCACGGGAGCTGGTCTTTTGCCTGGCCGCGGGTGACGTAGGCTTGAGTCACTGGGCGACGCGCGTCAGTGGGGAAAGCGCGGGGCTTTTGTTGGCCACACATCAGCGCGCGGCGCCCTTCTGGGACCCAGCGCCGGCGGACGGGCAGGCGGCCGGCCGGCCGAGGTGGCGCTGGAAGCGGGTGGCTTTCCCACAGACAAACCCGGCGCCCAAACTCGCTTCCCGTCGTTCACTGGCGGTCAGACCGTCAAGCCCAGGCCGCCGACGTCGCGGCAAGGCCGGGCAACGACACCTGGGGCTTTCCCCCACCCAGAAAGGCGGGCTTTTCCCAGAATGCCTCGAAGCGGCTCTGGCACACTGCGGGAAAGTGTTCCCAATCGCAGTTAGCCTTGCGAGCTGAATGACACGCGTGCCGGCTGCTGGCTCAGTGACGTGCGCCGGCTGGGCTCCGTGGGAGATCCGATCTGATCCGGATCTGTTTATATAATCACTCATGCGCAATTGCAAAGACGGCATTGTACTGGCGCCAACCACTTTGGTCCAGTCACGAGTCTATAGGTGTGGAAAAACCGGGAGATTCCGGAAGGGAAGCTCAGCCAGGGAACACTCACCCCATGCCCAAACTGGAAGCAGATTTTCCTCCAGATGTGTTCCACCTCAACTCCCAGCACCCATGTGTGATGGAGTTGAAGTCCAGCACAACTGGAGGGCACCGGGTTGTGGGGGAGGCTGGTCTAAAGAGATCACTGACCTGAGAGTGTCCAACTGGGGCAGCCTCTCCCCCACCTTCCCAGGGGTTTCTTCAAGATTGATGTGGCCCTGAAGGGAAGGCAGCGGAGGAGAAGCCCAGTCCAGGGACCTCCTTGCCATCAGCTCCTGAAGAGACCACCAGTGGCCTGGGAGGGCTCTCTTGTTTTAACTTTTACACAGCGACCCATCTGGCAATAGTCTTGTTGATTGTTTTAGTATTTTACATGGGGAAGTGCCTTGAATTGCCTTGGTAGAAAGGCAGTGTGCACATTTTTCAGTTTTTACACCTTTATTTTTTTCCCGCCTATCCCACCTTCTGATTCAGGAGGTGGCTGGCATAGGTGCAGCAGGAATCCAGGCAAGCAGATGAAAATGCAAGAAGGGAGCAGTCTCTTCCCGCATCCCCAGCTTGCTGCATTTCTTCCCTGGAGGAATCCTTCTGGAACTGATGGAGCAGTTTAGTGCCAGCTCCAGGTTTTTGAGGCCCCTTGGGCAAGACATGGGGCCCCTCCCTCAGTGAGTGTCCTTTCTCACCACCCTTGTCACCAGCAGCTATTGCTCCTCATCCTCTTTCTCATTGACAAGCAGAGAGCTAGGCCCCCTCCACAAGGATGCGCTTTTGCGCCCGGTTCGGGGATTATGCGCATTTTCGCGGAGGCGCATTTACGCCTAATCCCTCTGCACGGGAGGCGGCGAGAAGCGGCGAAGTGCATTAAAAGATGCCCAAAAAGCACTTTACAGGTAGTTAATGCGCATAATCGCTTGTTCACACAGCGAAAATGCGCTTTAACGGCCGGAGCAAAATAAAAGTCGCTATTTAACGCGCGTTCGAAAATGCGCATTATCGGGGAGATAACGCGCCTGTACGCCCGTTTTGCGCTCCGCTCGTGTGTAGGTAAAATTTATAATGAGCCTTCAAGGCTCATTAAACGTCTCGTGTGGAGGAGGCCCTAGTGAGCAAGTAGGCAGTGGCATCTACTGCTCCATCGACATCTGAGTCAGAGCTAGAGGCATGTGAACAAGCAGGTTGCAATGTTAAGGAGGAGCAACTCCAGGTGGTTCTTGTCAGTGGGCCCCTGCTAAGGTGTGGGTCCTTGGCAGATGCCCAACCATGTCTACCCTTGACACCAGCATCTCCCTTTTGCTGCTGCTCAGCTATTTCCCAATCAGTTGAGCAGATGTTAAATCTCCCTTCCCCATGAATGGCCTTCCCCTACTGCTCGCGTGATTGGAAAATCATTGAGCTGCAAAGAAGAGAGAGCTGCTCCATTGGGAACCACCTCCTCAATTAGCTCCAAACAGCTTGAGGTGACAGTTCCTAATGGCACTGTCTTCCCTCACCATGGTTTTCCTGAAGAGGTGGGATTTCAAGGAGGAGACTTCATGGTCCAGATGGGGATGCCTGGTGGCCCATGAACTGAAGGTTCCCCACCATTGATGTAACTGATCAATCAAATTTGCCAGGCTTCACTTATGACTAGCCAGATTCAGCCATACCCCACCCATAAACTGCCAGGTGTCAGGTTCTACCCAAAACTGCCAGAATCTTGATTCCATCCACCACAACCCCCTCCCCCCCAAATCTGATTTTGCCTTTATCCTACTCTCAGGGACAGTACTTCTAAAGTTAGGAGTTGGTAACCCTAATTCAAAGTGTACTACAGCAGTCCCTGGGAATGGAGTGCTTCTTTGAAAGGCAAACACATTGCTGAAGCATACCAGTCTCATGAACACATGAACCAGGAACAGAGCAGGAAGTTTATCTAGGCAAGTAGAAGCAGAATTAGACCATTTTCACAAATGAGTGATGATTAAGGAAAAATATTATTACTATTATTAATTAATTATTACTTCATTACTTAAAATATTTCTTGGCCACCTTTCAGGGCAGGAGCCCTGCCAAGTCAACAAAACACATAATAAAAACCTATGCGTTATTAAAAATGGTAAAAACACAATAAAAACAGCAACAGCAGCAAGCATTCTAACAAACAGCAAACACCAGCATAAAATAAATTGTAAAACAAACAACTATAGCTACAACCCAGTTCACTAAAACATAATCAGGGAATGGCCAAAGTAAAGTAGTATGTTTTTAGGGCCTTCTTAAAAGCCTGTAATGACCTCACCTCATCTCTACCAACACTCAGTGGCCGCAGTACTTTCATCTTATCTGGATTAAGTTTCAGCTTGTTTACTCTCACCCACCCCAAAACAGCCTCTAGACGCTGGTTCAAGAGTTCCACAGCCTCCCTGGGATGTGCAGATGGAAACGAGAGCTAGAGCTCAGTAACATCTGCATACTGATGACACTTCAGCCCAAACCTCCTGATGACTTCCCCCAGTGGTTTCATGTAGATATTAAAAAGCATGGGGAACAGGACAGAACCTTGCAGCACCCCACAGGCTAATGGCTCTAGAATGGAACAAAAGTTCCTCAGCACCACCTTCTGAGATTGCTCCTCCAAGGAGGTCTGGAACCAATTTAAAACAGTGCCTCCCAAGCCCAATCCAGATCAACGATCCAGAAGGATACCATACAGTGGGTCTTACTTCAAAGTAAATGCATGCAAGCAAACAGCTGCACAAGACACTGTTAGTGTGAGGTGTGAAAAGACCTCAGAAAATTTGAGGGCTAGGCAGTTTTCATTTGACTGTTCAGCTGTGAGCAAGGCTGCAGTTCCACAATTGATCAAGGTGCCATACTAAGACTCATCGTTGTTTCAGTTTAAAAAGTGAGTATCTTGGGTTTTGAGTCCAATATTAAGAACATTCAGAAGTGACACATTCCAGCCACGAAGACACTGCCCAAACTGGGATGACCATTTCCACGTAAATTAATCATTTGATCATCTATTATCACCCTGCCAAGTGGGGAGAAGAATTTTATTTCAACAGAAATGTGAGGAAGCAATTGGGTGGTAAGATTTTCCTCACCAGTTATAGTAGTTGGCCACTGCATGTGAAGTACAATCAGTGCCCCTTATTCCCCCCTTTTGTAAAGGTATAAATCAGGAATAATTATGCTGGATCCAGACTTAATCTTAGAGTAAATCTTATAGTAAACCCATTGAAACCAATAGGATTTACATTAGTCATTACTTATTTGTCCCATTGATTTCCATGGGTCTACTCTAACCATGACTAAATATGGATCCAACCCATATAGTGCAGGTTAGTAGGTTAAATATTTTATTGGCATGCATTGACTTTATTTAGCTTAAATAAGTTAAACTAATTAGGTCTGTACTTTGATCTAGCCTGAAGCAATCTTTAAGAGAACCAAGAATCAACCTAAGTAGGGGCTGTGCATAATACAGTATCTGCAGGGGTCCTTCTCCGTGAGCCCCTGCCAAAGGAAGTGAGGCAGGTGGCCACTAGGAGGAGGGCTTTCTCTGCTGTGGCACCCCGGCTGTGGAATGAGCTCCCCAGAGAGGTTCGCCTGGCACCTACTTTGTACTCTTTTCGTCACCAGGTTAAGACCTTTTTATTCTCCCAGTATTTTAACAGTTAAATTAACTCAATTTTAATCCTTGCTGTTTTAAATTTGTATTTTAATCTGTATTAATTCCTGCTGCTTAGTTTTATTCTGGTTGTGTTTTTATATTGTAATTTTGTGTTTTTAGATTGTGGCTTGTTTTATATTTTTAAAATGATTTCATGGTTTTAATTTTTGTGAACCGCCCAGAGAGCTTTGGCTATGGGGTGGTATAAAAATGCAATAAATAAATAAATAAATAAATAAATTAAAATAAATGAAACCACCATCTCATTGGTCACAATGTGTCACTCTTATGGAGACCCTCTCCTCCCAAAAGTATGTCATATCTATCATGATAGTACCAGTGCATATTTTAATGTCTGTATTATATTACTTTGTTTATTGAATCCAAGGAAAGACTTTTTATTGACAAACATAGGAAGTTCACTAAAAACAAACAACATTAATTATTTTACCACTCCCAAGAACCTCATCAATTGGGCTCATGTATCTTTAACAGTTGTATAGAGAAGGGGATTTCAGCAGGTGTCATTTGTATGCATGCAGCACCTGATGAAATTCCCTCTTGACTTGATACAAAGAGGGCAGGGCTCCTGCAGCTTTAACTGTTGTGAAGAAGAGGGAATTTCACCAGGTGTTGCATGCATACAAATGACACCTGCTGAAATTCCTTTTTCTACACAACCATTAAAGATACAGGAGCCCTATCCTCCTTTCCATATGGTCACCCTACATTTGCATATTGCTTAGGATGAACATATGGAAAGGAGGACAGGGCCCCTGTATTTTTAATAGTTGCATTGAAAAGGGAATTTCAGCAGGTGTCATTTTTGTATATGCATGCAGCACCTGGTGAAATTCCCTCTTCATCACAACAGTTAAAGCTGCACGAGCTATACTAGAGTGACCAGATACAGGGCAGCGCTAGGTACTATGGGACTTGTCTTTCAGGGGGTTGGCATTTGTTGTTCCACTTCAGGCAGTACAATGCCTTAGGTTGGCCCTATTCAGCAATTCTGAGCAGTAAATATTCAAAGATATGGAAAGGGCCGTGTATTGAGAAGTCAGCTTTGGTCTGTGGCAGCATCTCAAGATCAAGAAAATTAAGATGAATTAATTCCAAACCCATCTGATCTCAATATATGCTACTGAGAATCCTCCCTCCTCTGCATTAATTCAGAGTCTTCGAGGAGTTGTATAATGCGTGCCTGTAAAGAACAATTCCGTTTCCTGCCCCATCTGAGACATGGTGAAGATTAAACATGATGCTCAAATACAGACATGATTCCATAAATTCACAAACAGCAGCCTATAAATAACTTGCTGGTTATGCAGCCACCCTCCCGTGATCCTGATTCTTACATCTTACAGCTGCCAACTATCTCCATGGTGATAGCATCACATGACCACCAGCCATTCATTCATAGCAATTTCAGACTGACATAAAGGAAGGCGGGAGGAGGCGGGGGACGATGAAGAATAATTCAGAAAATATAACATTTGACAGGTTGGGAAAGGAAACTTCAGAACATGAGGAAAGGCTGATTTTGCAAAGAAAGAGTGCTAAAGAGGGAAGTATAGTATATTGCTATGTGGTTTGTTTTTAGAATGTCAACCTTCAGGTAAAAGAAAGAGTTTTAATAGCAACAAGACAAGACACTCTCGCCATGCTTGGTATGTGTTTTTGCAGCGTGGTACCCGTGCACTCATCTCGCCTCTTCCCCTCCATTTTCCATGTTATTTGGGAGTGGGGAACGTCTGTTTTTCCCCCCTCCATGCACAATAAAGCAGCTCCTCCCTCCCATGTATTGCTGTCCTTGCATGATATTGCACCATCCTGTTTTTCTGTTGGGGGAATGTGTGTCAAAGGGCAGTCTTGCTGACAAAAGAGGAAGGTGGTGCGGTTCTCCATTCAACTGCTCAATCGTGAAGAGGGAGGGAGAGAGGGCACCCGAACACCCCACAGAGAAGGCAAGCGAGGCCATCACCGCCTGTGATGGCCTCCCAATCCCATTCAACTCTATGGTTCTTACTCCTGAATAGGCATGTTTCCTGACCAGAACAATGTCTGCTTTCCTTGTTATGCCAACACTGACCACAGACATCTCCAAAACCTAATTGTAATACTTTCTCTTCCCTTCTATTGTTTAATATGATCTTACGGGAAAGCATAGTGTGTTGTTTTACTGTAATTGCGCAGTTTCAGGCTGCCATACTATTGTATTTGCGCAGAATACACACACACATATACACTGCAGGGGGAAGGAGGACATAGGGGCAGGAGATTTTGCTGGCATAGTTGCGATACAGGGGGAAAGATACATGAGCTGAAATAGTGCAACAATGCATAGATGTGAAAGTACCCAGCGCTCGACCCGCTAAGGAAACAGAGGGAGAAACTACAGATGCAAACCGGGGGGGAGGGGGAGTAGGTGTGATGAAGCCCCAAGTGTGGCTTCTCCGGTTACAACGCCAAAGTCATGCCTGTCAAACTTCCATTTGAATTGCAGTTATTAAAGCTGCAGCCGCTGCCTTTAAGGCCAGGAAGTAGCCATCTTTGGCTAGATCTACACTACTGCTTTATAGCGGCATTGAAGAGCACTGGTAACTGTTGGGGCACAATCCACATTCCATATACTGCTTTCATAGTGTTATTTCCTGCTTTTTATTCCACATCCCTAATTATTTGACACAAGCTGTCGATCTTCATCAGGACCATTGACCCATTAAGATCACTGTCTTTTCGGACAGCAGACACACTGCTAGCACATTCAGAAGAAAAGAGAGAAGGAACAACAGAGCAGCCTTCCCCAATCTAGGTCCTGCCAGATATGTTGGCTGGGGATTCTGGGAGTTGCAGTATGGCACATCTGTAGGGCACCAGGTGGGAGAAGGCTGTAACAGGGCAGCCTTGTATGCTGGACATTGTCACACCTGAAACAAAAAGGTAAAGACATCCCTGCTCTGCACTGAAGTTGTGGAGAGGTAGAGATTGGAGGCAGGAAAAGGGTGCCCCCTTTTGCATCTGTTGCCTGATTCAACAACTGCAACTATTTCATGGTAAGACCAGCCCTGATCCAAACCAGCTCTTACTTTACAGTATATGGTCAGGGTGTATCTGCATTGCAGACCTGAACTGGTTTAATACTCATTTCCTCTACCTAGGGAACCCTACGTGCTCCAGTTATCCCCTGTGCTCCAAGTGATGGGGTGAACGCCTAATCTCCAAGTTAAACTTGTAATTTGACTCAGAAAACTGAACTATTACTTCCACCTAAACTTGTAGGATATCTTAGTGTATTATGAGCCCAATTACAAGCCAAATTGGAGTCTCTTGGGCCCTTGGTGTATGACGGAGCCTAATTCCAGCCTCATGCTCAATGAACTGCCAGGCCCCCATCCATATTGCCGTCCGCCTCTGGCTTGGAGCACCATGAAATGCAGCAGGAGGGAGGAGTTGACTTCTTCTTCGGTTCAGATCCAAACCAGCAAAAAGGTTTGGAGCCTTAATAGTTTGTAATGTGAGTGTGCATATCTGAAATTTGTATTTCCGGACTAGGAATTATGAAACTCAGCGACATCATTCGCTGTCCAGGGATAGCTCCTATTTTCTGGTATGGATTCCTCATAAATCATCCCTATTTAGTTTTTTAAAGAGATGGGGATGCCTTATAAAAATGTCAGTGTGAGTTGCTAGGATTGTTTTTCTTCAGGGTCCAGGTCTCTCTTTCTCCGGAGTCTCTAGAAGTTAAATGTCTGAAGCGGGAGGGGCTAATTCACCATGACACTAACATCCATACATTTATAGCTACACCTAGGAAAGAAAAAACGTGCACACATACAAAATTCAAAGTAATCTTGTTTTATATTATGAATTAGGGTGACCAGATTTTGAAGATCAAAATCCCAGACCCCCCCCCCGCCACCCCACCCACCCAAAACAACCCCCCCACCGCGTGCGCGCCCCACCCCGCGCCCCCGCCGCGCCCCCGTGCCGCGCCGCCCCCCACCCCGCGCCACGCCACCCGCCCCACGCTCCTTACCGGCTAGGGCGTCCGCTTCCCTCCGGTGCTTGGAATCTACTGAGAAACAGGCTTCCTGGCCTGTCTCTCAGTAGTGCGCCGGGTGATGACCCGGCGCGCTACTGAGGGACAGGCCGCGAAGCCTGTTTCTCAGTAGATTCCGAGCACTGGAGGGAAGCAGACGCCCCAGCAGGTAAGTGCCTCGCGCCGCCAGCCTCCCGCCACCGCTGCGTGACCCCCCGCCACCCCGGTTTGTCCCCGCCGCCCCCCGATTGGCCCGGATCGCCCCAGGGCCATCTGGTCACCCTTTTGGGGGGCTAAATTTCCGGATTTGGCCCCCCAAAACAGTTTTTCTGCCCGGATGCGGATTTGCTCCCCATTTCCCAGGCATGTCTGGACAAATCTGGGCGGATGGTCACCCTATTTTGAATGGTTTTTATGGTTTTAATTTTTGTAAACTGCCCAGAGAGCTTCGGCTATTGGGTGGTGTAAAAATGCAATAAATAAATAAATGGCTGATACATAAAGAAAACATGGGGGAGCACTTCACACATATATCTGGGAGGTAACTAATCCACAAAAGCTTGTGTCATAATCAATGGGTTAGTGTTTCATGTGCCACAAGATTCTCAGTTGTTTTTGCTGCAACAGATCAACCCGGCTAGCCCTCTGGAATCTGAACATGAGTCATTCATAAGACAGCAAGACAGAAATAGAAAGTGTGGTTTTATTTGAGAAGTACTAAGTACATAAAAGTACAGAAAGCAATAGTATCGTGTTACTCTGCACTACTTTTCTAATTAGTATTGTGGCTCACTTCTAATCCTAATGGAATGGAAAATGTGATTAGACCTAGATTTATTGTATGGACAAACCAGGAAGAAATATCCTCTAGAGCAGCGGTGTAGGACCTCAGGTCTAGGGGGGGATCAAATTCATTCCCAATCTGGCCCTATGAGATTCCCCAGAAGGCCATGCCCCCTTCCCTGTGATCACCAACCATTTGGTGACTTTCTGGCTTTTGTGCGTTTCCCCCACCCCCACCCCCACCTATTCCAAACGGTTGAAATGCCTCTTCTAAGGCTTAGTGATGGGTAGTAAGAGCTTTAAGCTAAAATATTTTTTGTTTTTTTTTACTTCACCTCTCTTTGTATTTGGCCACACCCTTTTTACTTTTGACCCCATCCCAACTATTGCACTGCAACCTCCAAGAGCTGCTCTGGTCTGAAAAAGGTTCAATCAACACCCCTGCTCTAGAGCGTCCGTCATAAAATTGTAACTTGCCGCAAATTGTGAATGTTCCAAATATCTCTTTGTTTTGTGTAGGGCACGCATTCACACAACCATATTTTACCCACTAAAGTCAACTCAGGATAACTTTTTTTGGCCGATTAAAGCATTTTGGGTGAGTGTTCCAACATGTGTTCGGATCACAAGTCTTCACATCCTGGTTCAATCCACTTTTTGCAGACTTCTCAAGATGTTAGTGACCTGGTGCAGCAACAGGTTGCAAAGCATTCATAGGACTGATTCAACTCACCCAACTCCACTGAAAGGTTGTGTTACTTTGTATCATAGAATATAATTGGATGAACAGGCCAAAGGTACGTGGGCAGGTTTTAGTGTGGCAATGTTGCACTATCTTGCTGGACCAGACTAACATCCTATCTAGTCCAGCAATCTTGTTGTCAACAATCACAAGCTCACACAATAGAGCCAGCCATCACTAGTTTGTCTGCATCATTTGGCAACCAGTGATGCAACTAGAGCTGGATGTTGGAGCCAAGGTCCAGGCCCCCCGTAGCCTCAAATGGCCATCTAGAATGCAGCAGGTGGTGGGGCCAATGGCAAACAGGCCCTGCATCAGCACTTGGCCCACCAGGGCTGACACTGCTTGCTGCAGCATCCTTTCGTCTTAATTTCAAACATTTTAGAGTTAGGAAGCAGTCAACTGGGCATGTACATGGCTTTAGAGGTGTTCATTTTATTATTATTTTGGCTTAAATGTATATTATCCTTTTCTACAGCAAAATGGTGTTTTTCCCCAAGTAAACGTATTTGGGATCAGGGCAGTAGAATCAAACTCCATTTTATACTTTGTATTCATGGAACGTCATCAGACGGGGGAAATCCTGTTTCCTTACCGTCGCTTTTCTGCCCCCGCGCCTGTCCCACAATACTTCCTCTTTCTACTAGGAGAAGAAAGAGGAAGTAAACAAAGACCACATGGCCCATTCAGGGGCCATTTTTATCACGCCGCTTTTCCTGCACACAGCAGGAAATGGCGGCACATTCAATTTTTTAAAAGAAGTTGGATTAAAAGAGGTCCATTTTGTGAAGGAAAACAGGCAAGAAGGAGTGGGAGGTTGGACGTCGTTGTCTAAAGGAGGCACAAACGTCTGTAAGTAGGCAGTAGAGTGCATGCAATAAAACACTCGTCTGGTGACGCTCATGGTTATTTGCTCTAAGCTATCAGGAACATAGAACCAGTTGTGAAGCACAGAATGGGAGGGAGGGGAGGAAAGAAATGTTAGTTGTGTGCTCTACAACAGACGTAATATACATGCCCCCCCCCTTCCATAATGACCTAGATGCACCACTACAGGTACAGTCTTTCTATAATGCATTTTAACAATCATGGCTAAAATTTGCAGAAGTTTGCAAACCAAGCAGTTTGAACAACAAGCCATTAACCAGGCCAGTATTACTCGCTAATCAGCAAACAGCGCCAAGGGCCCCCAGCTCTGAGCGCCAGTCACTCACCAGGTGTGACAATTAGTGAGGGGCAGTCAAACGTGAACCCACAGCTGGTTCTTTTTGCTGCCACCGCTTTCCAGGAACAGCTTGCGGCTTTTTTCTTCTTCTTTTCATTTGCTGACCGACTCGCTGGCACAATTCAGCAAGGCAGACGGGAACCGGTTTTCCAGTCATTGCTACTGACAGACCATGTACTGAAAGGAATTGATCTGTTTGGGCTCTCTGGATGCTGCCAGACTTTTTGGAAAGCAATGAGAAGGATGGAGAAGAAGCAACGTTTTCGCCTCTGTACATTTGCACTCTTCTTTCTCTCCACCCGCAAGGCCGCCTGCCTCGGTTTGTTTGTGCTTCAAAAGGACAGCTCATGCTTCACAACTCCCATCATGTGATCTCTTTCCTTCCCCCACCCCCACCGCACCCCGATATATTTTAAGCCTCTCTTTGACGTCACACTCTTCTCCGTCTCAACGGGATCCTACTCTGACTGCTTTCAGGGATTAGACTTTCACCTTCTAGCTTGCTCTTCTTATTTCCATCACACATTACTAAATGCTTAATAATGATGGTGATAAGAATAATAACAATCAGCTACTGTACGGGCAGAAGAAGGAAGGTTACGTTGTTCTTCTCCTTTGTCCTTCCATCACCATGAAAGCATCATTCCTCCCCCCCCAACCCCCCAACCCCGTTGGAGTAAGGTCCTCGGTTGTCCTGACTTCTGAACTGCCACACCAATGCTCTCCCCCCAACCCCGACCCCGACCCCTAGAACAGTCAGAGCTGATGTTGAAGCTTTATATTTAGTAAAACCAAAATGTGTCTTCCCCTTTCTGCAATTTTGCTCTACTGGGATAAGATGAGTGGGAAGGGTCAGCTAGAAGGGATTTAGGCCAAGCTAGTATAAGGCCTCCTCCACACGAGACGTTTAATGAGCCTTAGAGGCTCATTATAAATTTTACCTCCACACCAGCGGAGCGCAAAACGGGCGTACAGGCGCGTCATTTCCCCGATAATGCGCATTTTCGAATGCGCGTTAAATAGCGACTTTTATTTTTCTCCGGCCGTTAAAGCGCATTATCGCGGTGTGAACAAGCGATTATGCGCGTTAACGTCTTCTAAAGCGCTTTTTGGACATGAATTAATGCGCTTCGCCGCCTCTCGCCGCCTCCCGTGCAGAGGGATTAGGCGTAAATGCGCCTCCGCGATAATGCGCATAATCCCGGAACCGGGCGCAAAAGCGCATCCTTGTGGAGGGGGCCTAAATCTCAAGAACGGGGCCAGGCTAAAGGATTCTTTAGATAAAGAGAGGTGTGGGAATACCCAAGAGAAGGAGGAGCTGGCGAGGAACTGGTGAAAGGGGCAGCAAGTAGATAACAATTATTCGCATTGCACCAAGAAGGCTTCTAAACACCATCTGTGAGCTGCCTAAGAAAACAGCATCTGTTTTCTTATGCTGAAACCAAATTTGGGCCGCATAAGGCTTCCTCTACCAACGTTTGCACCACGGATCCTCAGTCACACAACACTATAGAGCTGCCTTCCTCAAACTGATCCCCTCTGGATGTTTTGGACTTCAACTCCCATCAGCCCTGCCAGCATGATCAATGGTCAGGAATACCGGGAATTGTAGTCCAAAACATTTGGAGGGCTCCAGGTTGGGGAAGTCTGCTCTAGAGCTCCTTACAACTCTTTCCTTCTTCAGCCCAGCGAGTCTCAGTTCCAGAGTTTTTGGGGAGGGGGCTTGGGCAAGATGTCCTCAGCAGGCCTCACTCCCTGAGTGGACCCCCCCTTGTCATCACTGCCCATTTGCCTTCTCTCTGCTCCTCAGGGCTCAATCCCCACCATTGCCCAGAAGGGGAGGGCATAACAAGACATGCGGAGAAGGTGCAGCTCCTTCTCCTTGCTCCTGTCATTGGTCGTTTCCCCCCTGCTAAAGCCTTGGAGAGGGCAGGTGAATGGGCAGCCACCAGAGGCAGGAGAAGCAGGGCCAGGGGCTCCAGGGTCAGCAGTGGGGCCTTTGCTGGGATGTGTGTCTTAGCTGATGGCCAATGATGCCAAGCCTTGATGCTGGACCTGAGGCCAGCCCCGATGAAAGGCCAAGGTGATGCTGGGTGCGTGTGGACAAAGCAAAGAGTAAGGTGGTGAGAACTGGTATGGCAGATTTCTTCGCATTGCATCCATTTGCTCGTCTTTCTGGCAGGAGTTCTATTCCTCCCAGCTGGCAACTTGGTTCTGTGAGTCAGTCTTCAACTTGAGAGAAGCAGCACTGAGGATTCTTCCAGATGGAGGATTTTTCAGTGTTGGCAGTAACTCAGTACCCTTCATGCCTCACAAGACACACAAGGAGGACTGGGTGGATCCATACTTGTCCAAGCAGCAGTCCAGGCGGCAGGCCTGCAACTAGTACAATCAGCAGAGCTAGAACAATTCAAGAGTGATTGGTGTGTGTGTTTGTGTGTGTGTGTGTATGTGTGTGTGAGTGTGTGTGTGTGTGTGTGTGTGTGTGTGTGAGAGAGAGAGAGAGAGAGAGGGTGGGTAGGTGGGTTTTGTTTGTTCTTTGGTGCCTCTGTTTTTGGTGCCCTCTTCTCCTGTTTCCAGTTTATTGCTACAACATGAAACCAACCTGCCTGCCCAGCAACTATCAGCAGTGTGGTTATACAGAGGAGAGCCTGTAGCTTTGCATCTGTCATCAAAGTTCTTATGCCTGAGCATAAATTATCCTTTCTGCAGCTTCAAAAGGACGCTACTTTCCTCCTAGGAACTTATTCCAGGAGGTAACAAAGGGCTGCACTAAACAACATAGATAGGCCATTTTGTAGCTCTTTCATTTCAGAGCTCTTGCTGTTGTTGTTGTTGTCGTTGTTTTTAAAGTCCTTTTTGTGGGTGAAATGTTGAATGTGAGGGGTCATTTTTATGTGATAGACCCCACAAGGGAAGCTCCTGTAAATACACCCATATGGGACCCGTGAAGTTTGCAAACCACATGGTCTCATGGATTGGCTCAATTGCTTGGAGACTCTCCACACATTGGATCTGTGTGGATCTGTTGCTTCAGGGAAGCATTTCCAGCAGTCTCCCACATGGGTTTAAAACATTAGCATCAGCCCTAAGAAAGAGACTTGATGTATCCAACCATAGACCAAGAAAAGATAGAGGGAGAATAGGATAAATGGTGGGCTTTGAGACTGCTGCTGCCCTCCTGTGATGGTTCCCTTTAACAAGTTGCCACCTTTTTGTCTGATGAAATCATTTGTATCTAATGCCTCCTGGGGGAACTCAAGGTTTACAGGCAAATCAGAAAGCACCGTTCTTTGGAAGCAGTTCCAGTACATGTGGGGGGTTAGACCACAGTTGCTGACTGTCCCCTTCCTCCTTGGAGGAGGAGGGAGGTGTGACATTGACAACAGTGAAGGAGGAAGGGAAGGATTAATGCAGCAGGTCATTCCAGGAGGTGCACAAGAGAAAAGATTTGTCCTGACACTCCCGACTGCTTTGCAGAGTCAGGGTCAGCCTTGGACACTTTTGCTCCTGAAATGAAAAATAAAAATGACACAGATAAACGATGACACTTTGCTCTTGATACATTCTCTCTCCCCCCTCTCTTTCTGTGAGTGTGTCTTAAATGATTTATGGATAAGGATATTGGAGACAGAAAGAAGTTATGCAGACCTCTCTTAAATCAGCAGCTCCAAGGAACTGCTTCATGTTGTTTCATGGCAAGGTCAGTAGACTAGCCTTATTACTAGCAAAACTAGTTGACAACTAGGTGTCCAGTTCAATTTTCTGCTCTGAAGTGGAATATTCTGTTCCTAAGGTATCCCCAGCAGATGACTATCAGGATTTGCTTTAAACCACCAATTGAAGAGATTCATTTTACAACCTCCTAATCAATTTCCTTCCTTGATGATTTAGACAAAAGTCTTTTCTAGTGCTGAGATCCTCTTACAGTTAGGATATTCTATCTACCATTTACATCTACATCTATCTTCCTATTGTTTAAAACTACAGCATATCCCCATTACACAGATAATAAACATCATCCTTCACTCTAATAGCAAACTCAGGTGGTTCCTCTCTATAAGTTTGCAAGCAAAACTGGACCATCCAAAAAGAAGGTAGCAGCTTCTACATGCTCACAGAAGTACATAATTTTGTAAATGAAAGGAAGTGGCATGTGGTCTAGAGAAGTTTAAGACATGGAATGTTCATGTAGTAGTTGGGGAGAAGGAAAATGGAGGGCCAAGGAAGAGAGGGAAGTGAACTACACAAGACCCTGATTGCTGTATAGTAAGTATCTTAGAGCAGCAGGGGTATAGAGCTTCTCTAAATGAGCAATTTATATCAAGCTTGTGACTGACCTCTCACAGAAATTTGTGGGTCGATTTCATGATGTTGTCAACAGCCAGGACATCTCCAGCAGTTTTCCCCAGTAATCCTATGTTTTTATAATATAGAGACAATCCGGTATCTATTTATGATGGGATTTATTCTGCCACTAGATGGTAATGTTTCATTGCAGCATAGTCTTTTCAATGGCATTCCCTTTTCAGTTCAAAATAACATGGTCGTTGTTCATTGCTGTCTGATGGAGCCCATTGTGAACGTGAAAAGATCCAAGACCTGTTAAGGGTGCAAGTTTCCCCCCCTAATGTAGAGAACCTCTAAGTTGGGGGGATTTCTTTCACATCTCCTGAACTGTATCCCCTCTGCTCCCACTATACAGCTATAAAATACTCAGGCTTAGGGCTGGCAGCCCTCTAGTGCCATACAGCACAGCCAGGAAGGCTTTAAGAGGGTGGGAAGAAAAATGTCTCCTTTAACACTTTCCCACTCCTGAAATTCCTCCAAGGCCTGAACAGCACCACAAGGCACCTGTTGCTAGCTGGCTGGAGCACTGAGAAGGAGCATTCCTCTTAAGGGCTGCAGATACATGGCATCATTCTGTTGCATTTCCTCTAAACCAAACACTCATGGTTCTTTCAGCCTATACTCTGAATATTCCTGTCCACACCATGGCTGGCTGTGCCATTAGGCAAAATAATGTAGCTCCTCCAGGCAGCAGATGCTGGGGTGAGTATGGGGGTTCCCATTCTCCTATGTCAACACCCCAGCAGTAACAATGCTTGCTTCTTGATGGCCTACCTGGGCTGTCTGTCTGACCTAGTCACCTCTTCCCAGTGCATCAAAGGAAAGTTGGGAAAGCTCTCCCCACCCCCACCCGCGCCCAACTGCTCTGCTCACATGATGCACTCTGATGCCACTACTCCTGCCTTGCAGCATTTGCTTGACTGGACAGCAAGTAGATTAGGTGCCAGGTGGAGTAGTGAGGTACTGAGGAGTGAGCCATGTGTACCACTTGGCCTGTCCTGTGTCCCTAAGCTAGCCTGCCTCCCCCATATTGAGGGAGGAGCACGATCCCATGGCCAATGCTGAAATAAGATTAAACTGCTTGTCTGTTCAATTTCTGTACATAGAATGGTAGAGGGGCTTAATTTTACCCTTTGTCTCCAGCTGCAAAATGTCTTGGCCAACCTTGGGACAGATATTTCTAGAACTGTAGCACCTACTATGGATTGTATTCTTCCCAATTATAGATACGATCCTTGAGGACATGTTGCCAAAGAAGCACATTCTCATGTGCCCAGCTATATCTGTGGTGGAGCCTAACGGCCATAAGAAAAAGTGAGAATGTCAGCATGTTACAATGCAGATGACTCCACACTGAATGGGCATCTACCATATTCCATTCTAAAGATGAAAGTTTCCTGCCATTGCTGTGGGTTGTATTCAGTGATCCTTGAGATTCCTTCCAGTTGTGCAATACTGCTGTTTGGATTATGATGCTGCATGATACAACACAGAGGCAGGCTCATTGGCTCAGATGTCGATGATATTATTGACAGATTGTCTCCCTTCAGTCCTTTTTTTAAAAACGCATTTTGGTTCATTAAACAATTCCAGCTTCCACTACTGCTGCCGAAACCTTCATTCCTCTGGCCTCGGATGTGTTTACAAACAGAATTACTGCTGCATGCTAATTAAATACTCTGTTACCGCCAATTTAATTTTACTCCTTGGGAATGTTCAGCGGTTTAATAGGAGTTGCACAGGGTAGAGGACTATTACAAGCGTCTGTGGCTCTGTTATTAAAGCAGTGGTGTATGGTGAGTCCGATCCTGTTGATGCGCTGAAAGATCAACTCACGACACTCTTGCTATCACAGCCAATGGTATCCAAGCATGGAACAATGGGATGCTTCCCACATTAATTTTTCTACATGAAGACCCACTTTCCATATTGAAAAAATTGCACATTTTTCAATGCAGAGAGCTGGTGGACCCCTGGACAAGGCCATCATAGTTACATAGATCCTGCGGAAAGTACTCAGGCAAACCTTTATGCCAGGGATAGGGAATGTGTGACCCTCCAGATGCTACCGTACTGCAACTCCTATCATCCCTCACCATTGGCTATGCTGGCTGGGGCTGTTGGGAGTTGCAGTCTAACAGCAATTGAAGGGCCACATGTTCCCACTCCTGCTTTATACATTATAAAATGCATTTTTTTTCTACTTGGAGATTAATCTGAAAAAAGAAATCATGTGAAATGACCCTTACTCTAGAGATGCTTTAAAATGAGGCTTTTATTGGGCCATCACCCTTTTTCATTCATGGAACTTTACTGGGAGTCCAGATGCCATCGTTTTCTGCTTGTAGGGAAGTTTCCCACCACAACTTCTGTGCTTTTCCTTGTCACAGAAAGTCCATTAAAGTAAAAAAAAAAAAAAAGAAAAAAAAAGAAAGCCTCGCTGCACAATGCCTTCTAACAGGTAATGCTAAGAGCCCTCCACCTGGAAGCACCCTAGGGCTCAGAGACAAAAACTGATAGTTAGCCTATAGTTATCGCTCCAAGGGTAGGATTAGTCTTTTCTCCAGAGTGTGATTCCTTCTGCAGTCACAATGAGAATCTAGCAGAAGTATGTTTTTTAAGGGGACCCATCCTGTGACGGACTCTGCAACAAGCACTGTTTTGACAAGCTCACTATTTGCACTATATTGAAACTGGGATGGCTGCCGGGCTTATCATGCCTTGGATTGCTTCATATAAACAGTGTCCATCTCCTAAAATGGGTGGGTCTGCAGGAGCAAATTACATCACTGATCCAACATTTGCATTGTGGCCCTTTGCCTTTCCAGCTCTATTCTAAAGGCTGGCAAGGTGTACAAAGCCTTGCAGCCTGGGCCAGACATACTTGAGTCTGCCTCATTATGTTTTGTCACAATTTTTAAAGAGCGCTCTCTTAAATTTACCATCAATGTGCCAAGCAAGGAGTACAAAAGAGAAAGGCAGGCATTCCCATGGGCCACGTCTCAAGACCAATGTAAAACTTTTTTTAAAGCTGGCTTTGGCTGATGAAGGATCTGGTAATATGAAGGTACAGTTTTAATATTTGTAGGGTTTTATGTTTCAAGGATACTTACCCCCTGTGAACCTTTGGCTGGGTTGAGCTTCTTCTCCTGAACTTCCACCACTTGGTGACCATTCTTAGTGACCACTCTTAGTGATGCATTGGGGAAAGATGGGCTGTTTGAAAGGCAGCAGTTTATAAGAAGAGGGTTCCATCTATTTTGACTGGCCCTGGTAACTAACCCAAAATGTGCGGTTGCCAGGACCTAGTTCTTTTTCAAGAGACAGGGTCTTGTCCCTAACCTCATTCTGCAACTCTTCCCAGCTCCCTACCCCAGTTCCCACTTTCCTGGAACTGTGCTGTGCTTCTGAGTCATTCCAAATGCCTTAGAAGTGCAGTGCAAAGGTGACAAGCCCCAGCTGCCAGGGGAAAGGGGATTGTCCCCACAGTTGCACTGGGGATCCAAGGTCCTCTGAAGTCCATGCTGGAGAAGAAGGCTAGGGATTGACCCACTTCCCAGAGGATGTCAGAAAGCTCTCCACAGCAAGAATAATTGTGGACCTCTGCACAGGACCAAAAATATAAAACTGCAGCTACTTTAAGGAAATTCAGGTGCTGCAGCTGGTCTTGTTGCAAAGGGCTCATTTGATCACTCAGATGGGGACATCTGCAAGAGGGAATTTTCAAGGGAAACAGATCCACTGATGCCATGTGACTGATTTCTATGAGCAACACCCATAACACTCAGCCAATGAGGTTTCAAGTATTCAAAAAGAATCCAATTTACATAGTAGCAGCAATGCTAATGGAAGAAGCTTCACGTCACATTATAACTTTTTTTGGTGGTGGGTGTACATTTTCCTGTGAAATAGGAGTTACTTCACATATTACTGGTCTCCAGCAGGTATTCTCTTATGAGGAGAGCATCCAAATCCAATCCAATATAAAGAACTTGAGAGGGCAGGGCATAAACAGTGCTGTACTTTCTGCAAAACCTTTTAAAAAACAATTCCAGATCTAAGCCAAGGTAGCCGAATTTCTACACCAATAAAAGCTGAATTCTACAACCTGTATACATTATGCAGATTAAGACAAATTTACATGTATTTAATTCCGCTAATCATGGGAAGGGGCAGAGAGTGAACGAAAAGCATGTCCATGATCAATTGAAGTCTGATTCTGGGACCCCTGCTTCTGAGATTTCATCAAGGATTGTTCACATACTTATAACATTTTGATTCATTGTTCCCCAATTTTCTGTATAAAACAAGTTATTTGCAGCCTTAAAGACTAAAAGAAATCTTTGCACATGTTTGTTAGTTTGTTAGTTAGTTTGTTTGTAAAGCAAGAAAGCTGAGATTCTGGCAATGCTAGATTTTGTGAACAATACCCTTTCCTGCACATGTGGGGAACAGCACTGGTAATAAGACAGGTGTTTTAAGGACTCACTTCCTCTGTGCTAAAACTTCATTTTTAATCTTCAGCTCTAAAAACATATATTTTCTTCTACTACCACTGTAAGCCTCTGAGCAGGTAGCTCAGAGGAAAATGGTGAAAAACTGGAAACTATGTCAATATGAATGTTTCGTCAAGCAGCTTATTGAAATCAGCTTAGCATATGTGAGGAAACAGCATCCAAATAGAATAAAGAAAGTAATCAGCTGAGGAGTGAGATGGTTTTACTTAAAGGGAGGGAAATAATAACCGCTTATGCAGATTCATCAGAGCTTAGAACTTGAGGCCTCACAACACTTTTCCCAATACTTTGGGCTGAGGAAAGACATGCTAAATGGAGCCTGTGAAGGAACCTTCAGGTTTGCTGTAGCCTCAGTACAAAATTGGGAAGTTGCTCCATGCACCGTTTGAGTTCCTGCTTGTGGTACTCAGATGCCACCCACCCACAGACATACATCCCTGTTTTGCATACTTATTTTAATAAAATGTTAGATTGAAGATACGAGATAGCATAGAGAAACCCATGGCAATGATCCAGCTCATTTTGCTGGAATTCTTTGTGCTGAAATTACAATGCCAGAGATGAAAGCAGGGACCACACATATGCAAAGCTTGTGTTGAATCACATGTAACTTGATACAAACCTTGGGAAGGGAAAAATCAACTTTAGCAGCGATGTATATATTTAATTACTTCAGCAGCACCATGTTGTTTATTAGAGCAGAACTGAAATGGGACTGATTTTCACAAACATATTTGCAGCTACCTCAAGTGCTCCCTTTGGGATGGGTGGGTTGCATATCAATCTGTTGCCAAAACAACTGGGGTAGTAGTAGTCCCTTGCCTTGCTGCCCTATCAGACAATTAAACTGCCAATGCAGCGTAGTGAAACAGAGGCCTCATCTACAAGAATTCGCCTTTATGCCTGGTTAGGCGATTAGGCGCATATTTGCAGAAGCGCATTTACGCCTAATACCTCTGTGTGAGAGGCGGTGAAGCGCATTACTGGACGACCGAAACATGATTTAAACTGTTGACATGCGGAGAATCGCTTGTTCACATAGTCAAAATGCGCTTTAACGGCCAGAGCAAAATAAAAGTCGCTATTTAACACGCATTCGATAATGCGCATAATCGGAGAGAAAACGCGCCTCTACGCCCGATTTGCACTCCGTTCTTGTAGAGGTAAATTTTTAATGCGCCTTGAAAGAGCTTTAAATGCCTCTTGTAGAGGCAGCCAGAGATTACTAGCACATGGCTAATACATTCTTTCTTCTCCTCTGAATTCAGAGTGAAGATAATATGAAGGCTTCATTTGGCCTTTGTGATATTATCACATAGCCATTTCTAATTGGCTATGCATTGCTATGACATCAACACACTAGCTACAAGATCCCTGATTAGCTGGGACCTCAGAGTCAACAGGAAGGTGACCTTGGAAAAAAATGTTGAAGTAGCTGCCAGCAGGGGCAGCATACTGAGAAAAAGATATGCCTTAGAGGGCCGTTCAAGGAACATTTTGCCTCCCCCCAAAGAGCCCCATTTTAAGCCAAAATTGTTCCCCTGTGAGAAACTTGGCACAGCACTATTTTTTATACAAAAAAAGTTCTTGTGCTGTTCTTTTGTACAATACATTGGTTCCTTTTACTCACTCCCTTATCCTACCTATATAAAAGACACTTTTCTATGCTTCCTACATCTTCACTTTTTATTTTGAAGATCGTAGCTCAGACATCTCTAAGAAGAGCTCTTCCAGTGCAACCTTCCTTCCAGGATGTCTTGTGGATCAGTCTGGGTTGCTTGTTCCTTCCTGGTTCCACACCCGGGGGCCTTGGGGGGCCCCTCTTGATGTGGGAGCTCACTTGCAGTCACTGGCTCTCCATCAGCTTCCTCAGGGTTCAGAACGTCCACTGCCAACTCTTCAATGTTTTCCAGGCTGAGCAGGCCGAGGCCTCCGTAGTAGTCATTCAGCACTCTCTCGAGAACCCTCACTGCATCAGATGCTCTGAAGTGTTTCTCCAGGACCTGGGAAAGTCGATACCACACTGAGCGGGGCTGGGCAGGAGTCGGCTTTGAGGGCTCCTTAAGATAAACTTGCTCAGGTTTTTTAATGACCAGGTAGAGGATGGACTGTGGGCCGATAGGATAGTCAGACAGCCTGTGCTCCCCCTCCAGTACTTTGCCCTGGAACAACAGGGTCTGCTGGCTCTCAGGGACATTGAGTTCTTCTGACGCCAAGCTCTTCACTAGAGAGATCCGCTCCTCACCAGACACCTGGAGACGGCACTGCTGTCCAAGCAGCCTCTTCACTGTGAGCAGCATTGCCTTGCTCAGTGGGCTGAAACATCAGGCCCTGCCTCAAAGAGGATCAGTCAGCCCCATAAAAGGGGCAAAAAGAAGGGAAGTGATTGGCTGATTTTACTCTGATGTCACAATTCTACGAGGGCCCAGTGTCAGGCTGCCTCTACAAGAGAGGTTTAAAGCTCAAGGCGCTTAAATTTTTTTACCTCTACAAGAACGGAGCGTAAATCGGGCGCAGAGGCGCATTATCTCTCCAATTATGCGCATTATCGAATGTGCGTTAAATCGCGAGTTTTATTTTGCTCCGGCCGTTAAAGCGCATTTTGACTATGTGAACAAGCGCTTATGCGCATTAACTACTTGTAAAGCGCATTTTGGTCATCCGTTAATGCGCTTCGCTGCCTCTCGCTGCCTCTCGTGCAGAGGTATTAGGTGTAAATGCGCTTCAGCGATTATGCGCATAATCGCCTAACCGGGCGCAAAAACGAATCCTTGTAGAGGGGACCTCAGAGACATATTACCTTCTGAACTCATGAACTTCACCTGTAGGACTAGATGCTTCATGTTGTTTGGGTGGGTGGACATTTATTTATTAACTACTTTTCT